>OU893333.1:24486434-25906853 GCA_918026875.4 Diatraea saccharalis | reverse complement strand
TTGTTATGTTTACAGTTTGAAATTGCCTAGAAAAAGTTAGTGAGTTCTATCTTCAAATGAACTATGTTTAACTACACAAAGCTCCATTCGTAAAATAAAAAGGGTTGCCAGTTTACATTAAATAGAAAAAGAAAAATTCAGATGAAAAACGCAAGCAAAACTAAAATAAAATTTGGAATGGATCGGCTTGTAGTCATTTATTCTCTTATTCTTATATCAAAAGAAAGTTAATATTTAGTGAGTACAGACATTGGAGTCTCAAGACCAGCCTCTTGTTATGTTGGGTATACAGTATAAAATAGCCTAGAAAAAGTTAGTAAGTTCTATCTTCAAATAAAAGATCTTTAAGTACGCAAAACATCATACATAAAAAAAAGGTTGCCAATTTACACGCAACATAAAAAGAAATATTCAGTTGAAAAACGTAAGAAAACTTAAAATAAAGGTTGTATACATCGCCTTGAAGTCGTTTATTCTTATTCAATAGAAAATTTCCTAAAAATCACAATATCAAAAAAGAAAAACTGTTTTTATCATCCGGCAATACTTCAACTGAATACATTTTTTTTCTGTAAGTGATCTGAAAAATGTTATCAATAACGCCAAAATCTGCTCTATAAAGTAAAAACCGTGAAAAATAACCGTGATACATTTTCTAGCACACTTATAAGCACATTTGGTCACAGTTCCTTAACCGATTGACCAGGTCTCCATTTATTATGGCTCGCTTCGCTCGCTTTTTCTTTTTGTTTTTTTCGCAGATCTAATCTAACCGATTGACCAGGTCACTATTGATGGTGTCCTTTATGGCTCGCTTCGCTCGCATTTTATTTTAGTCATAGTTCTAACCCTACCAACTAACCATATCTCTCTTAACAGTTACTCCTTATGGCTCGCTTCGCTCGCTTTTTGTTTTAGACACGTTGCTAACATAATCGATGGTCTCTCTTAATGGTCTAGCATTATGGCTCGCTTCATTCACTCGCTCTTTATTTTGGTCACAGCACTTTAAGCAATTGACCAGGTCTCCATTTTTGATGGCTCGCTTCGCTCGCTTTTTGTTTTAGACACGTTGCTAACATAATCGATTGATCAGGTCTCTCTTAATGGTCTAGTATTATGGCTCGCTTCGCTCGCTCTTTATTTTGGTCACAGCACTTTAAGCAATTGACCAGGTCTCCATTTTGTATGGCTCGCTTCGCTCGCTTTTTGTTTTATTGACAGTTCTAATCTAACTGATTGACCAGGCCTCTATTGATGGTGTTCTTTATGGCTCGCTTCGCTCGCATTTTATTTTAGTCACAGTTTTAACCTTGCCAATTAACCAAATCTCTCTTAATAGTTAACCTTTATGGCTCGCTTCGCTCGCTTTTTGTTTGAGTCACAGTGCTAACATAACCGATTGATCAGATTTCTATTGGTGGTGTTCTTTATGGCTCGCTTCGCTCGCATATTATTTTAGTCACAATTCTGACCTTACCAATTAATCAAATCTCTCTAATTGGTCACTTTTTATGGCTCGCTTCGCTCGCTTTTTGTTTTAGTCGCAGTTTTAATCTAACCGAATGACAATTTCTCGCTCACTTTATTTTTCTGGTGAAAATATTGGATTTTTTTTTTCTCACCACGTAAAGATTGAGTAAAGATACAGAAACGGTTTATATATGCAAAGCTTCCGAGTCACCAACTCAGTCAGAATCATTTTGAAATTAATATGGTGACTACTATCAGTGTTGCTAGAACTCAAATTATTCCATCAATTATGTTATAAATGCAACAGTAAAAATTTTATTAAACAGTAAAATCATTGTAAAAAAATATTTTAATATTTTTCATCAATGACATACATGAAAATTTCTCAAAAATCTCGGTATCAAAAATTTTACCGTTTTTTTTTCATCTGGCAACACTTCAGCTGAATACATATTTTTTGTTAGAAGTATTCTTAAAAATATTACCAAAAACGCCAAAATCAGCTCTATAAAGTGAAAGTCATAAAAAATGATCAATTTTCTAGATAAAATGGTCGCTGTTTAAGCCGCCATCTTGAATTTTGAAATTTCGACCTCAAACCTATGTAGCCCATCTATTGGCGCATCCAACGAAGTTTTTATTATTTTCCAAGCGGCGATAGTGACTGCGCTAGAGTCTAAAACGTGAATAGTGGGCATTAAATCTTCAAACCACCGTAGGTGCCAGGGTTGCCAGGTGTAGGCAACGAAAATAGTCAAATGTGATTTCGAGGATGTGCCCTCCATCGACGGATACCAATTTACAAGTTCTAAAATTGTTCCTTTGACAGTTACAGTTTTTGGGGTAAATCTCAGAAACTACCCTAAAATCGGGTAATTTTTTCCCACCATATGAAAGAGTCTATAGAGATACACAATCGCTCCATACATGCCAAATACCTGCGGGGTTGCCAAGTCGGTCAAAATCGAGGTTGAATTTCAAACGTTGTTTGCTCTCAGTGTTGCCAGTCGATCGTTCTATTTTTTCCATCGGGTATCTTGAAAAGTTAAAATTAAAATATTTGCATCGAAAAAAATTCAAAATTCGACAAAAAGTGTTTCCCCAAAAATCTCATAAAGTATCAAAAATTTTCGAGATTTTTTTTTCACCTGGCAACACTTTAGTTACTTGCCTAAAAAATGTTTCCCCGGAAGTACTCTGACAAATGTCGCCAAGTGCGTCAAAATCGGCTCGACGTGGTGACGATACCCAATTTTTCGGATAAAATGGCCGCTGGTTTGGCCGCCATCTTGAATTTTGAAAATCCGGCTCCGTACCGGTGTGGCCAACTCGATAGCGCATCCGATGCAGTTTTTACCATTTTCCTAGTGGCAATACCGACTGCGCTAGAGTCGACAAAGTAAAAAATGGGCAAAATTTTTCAAATCGCCGCAACCACCAGGGTTGCCAGGTGACGACGATGAAAATGGTCAAATGTCATTTCGGGGAGTGCCTCTCGTCGAGGAAAAGCATTTTTGAAATTCCCAAACGGCTCCTTCTACTTTTCACCTTTTTGGGGTAAATCTCCGAAATTACCCTAAAATCGGGGAAAATTTTCACGTCATTCGAAAGAGCGAGCGGAGACTCACGACCGGTCCATACCAGGCGAAGAGCTCCGATGTTGCCATGTGTGCTAAAAGTGCGTTAGAATTTTTCGAAAAAGTGAAAAAATCACAAAATGGCCGCTGCCGGCGCCGCCATATTGATTTTCCCGAGTTTCATAATTTTCCCATAGTCACGACTATATCAGGCAAGGGAACCTCATTCACAGATTTTCTCCGCTGGCCACCCAGGTTCCCAAACAATTCGGGTTATGAGGGCATGTCGAAAAACACGTTTTCTACCGTGGAGCCCAGGGTTGTCAGCTCGCGGAAACGAAAACTACCAAAAGTCATAGGGCTCCCCCGGCACCACACCGCACCGAGTCTGTTTTCCGCGAAAAGTGCGTATTTCGAAATTTCACTTTTCTCCCAAAATCTCCTAAACTACCACGAAAATGGTAGAAATTAGTACTAATATGGAAAGATCCTACCGAGCCCCACGACCGGCCCATAGAACGCGAACCCGTCCGACGCCGCCATCTTGGAGAAAATCTCACTGGAAAATGGCGATTTTTCAATGCCGAAACAAAATGGCCGCCCCCGCCGCCGCCATGTTGAAGCGCAAATGAAAACTCCCCCTACGTGAAAATCGACTATAATTCCGAGTCGCCAGAATAAAAATCCCCCCTCCAAACCCACCACAAAAGAAACGACGATCGCTCGAACAGAGGTCGAAAAATGTCAATTTTCCGGGTGAAATATCTCGGCCGCCATTTTGTTTTTTTAATCAAACCTTTTTCAGTTCATTTTTTTAGCCAAATCTACGACCATTTTGAATATCGTAACCGTAGAGTGAATAATGTAGAAACTAAAAAAATTATCTCGCCGCCATTTTGTTTTTTGGCTGTACCGATATGCCATTTCAACTCGATTAAAAAAAATATTGTCAGTCTCCATACATGAAAACGTCATTTTCCCCCTCTTTCTACCCGAAAAAAGCATGGAGTGAGTGAGTGAGTCAGTGAGTGGTAATTAAGCTTTATATATTATAGACTAGCCTTCGCTTGGTTGCCCCGGGCTGCGAGCAGCCCGGGGAGGTCACGAGTAGCTAGTGGAATCGGGGCGGTGGGGTTTTAAGTCCGCCTCTTGTTATGTCGGGTTTACAGTTTGAAATTGCCTAGAAAAAGTCAGTAAGTTCTATCTTCAAATAAAAGGTGTTAAAGGATACAAAGCACCATTTATCAAAGAAAAAGTGTTGCCAGTTGACACTTAATAGAAAAAGAAATATTCAGTTGAAAAACGCAAGCAAAACTTAAAATAAATTTTGTATAGAAACTTAAAATAAGTTTTGTCTTTTATTCTCTTATTCTTATTTATTAGTAAATTACTGTATAATATTAAAAAACAATCGAACATATATTTCCATCAGTGTTACTATCATTTAAATGTCAAGAAATAGTATTTATTGTATTTGCATTATTACATTACATTATTTATGTAAGATTTATTTGTTATATGAAAAGGGAACCGATGTCGTGACCAGATATTAGAATAGATCAATTCACGACGCGATGGGGTTTTAAGTCCGTCTTCGTTTCAGAATGGAAGCTTTCGCTTGGTTGCCCCGGGCTGCGAGCAGCCCGGGGAGGTCACGAGTAGCTAGTGGAATCGGTGCGGTGGGGTTTTAAGTCCGCCTCCGTTGCAGAATTTGAGTATTTCGATTTTTTTGTTATGTTTGTTTTATAGATTGAAATCGCCTACAAGTTAGTAAGTTCTGTCTTCAAACGAAAGGTATTTAAGCACCATACATCAAAGAAAAAGGGTTGCCAGTTTACGCTGAACAGAAAAAGAATAATCAGTCGAAAAACGCAAGCAAAACTCTAAATAAATTATAGTCTCTTATTCTTATTCAATAGTAAGTTTACATTTAGTGTGAAAAAGGATCGAGTAGATATTTCCCCCAGTGTTACCTTAAATAATACACCAAATAAATAAATGTCAAATTTCAAACTCATACCTACGTAGAACACTTTCATTTTGAATATCAAAAGAACATGTTTTCTCAAAAATCTTAAAGTATAGAAAAATATATTTTAAGTATTAAACATCGTGTCAAAAATTGGATTTTCTTTTCTCCATACTTACCTATGTGAAAGTGTGGGTAAAGATACACAAATATACAAATGGTCCATATATACACGCTATAAAGATCCTGAATTGTCAAGTCCATCGAAATCAAAATTGAAATTTAAATGGTCACGATCATCTTTTAAACATTATAAACCAAATGTTACCATCAACAAAAGCGATTCGTTTCTGGCACTTCGCCGGCCGCTGCCGCGGCACGCTCGCTACGCTCGCTCGGCTCGTGCGTTGTTTTTCATACACTAACCTAACCTAACCCATATGTCATAATAAATCTATACAAGTTTTAGTTGCTTTACTTATTGTATAGTTCTTGAGCATAAACGAGTCACTTGTGGAATTGTTATGGTTACAGTTTGAAATTGCCTAGAAAAAGTTAGTGAGTTCTATCTTCAAATGAATTATGTTTAATTACACAAAGCTCCATACGTCAAAGAAAAAGGGTTGCCAGTTTACACTAAATAGAAAAAGAAACATTCAGTTTAAAAACGCAAGCAAAACTAAAATAAAATTTGAAATAGATCGGCTTGTAGTCATTTATTCTCTTATTCTTATTCAAAAGTAAGTTAATATTTAGTGAATACAGACATTGGAGTTTTAAGACCGCCTCTTGTTATGTTGGGTTTACAGTATAAAATTGCCTAGAAAAAGTTAGTAAGTTCTATCTTCAAATAAAAGATCTTTAATTACGCAAAACATCATACATAAAAAAAAAGATTTCCAATTTACACGCAACATAAAAAGAAATATTCAGTTGAAAAACGTAAGAAAACTTAAAATAAAGGTTGTATACATCGCCTTGTAGTCTTTTATTCTTATTCAATAGAAAATTTCCTAAAAATCACAATATCAAAAAAAAAAAACTGTTTTTATCATCCGGCAATACTTCAACTGAATACATTTTTTTTCTGTAAGTGATCTGAAAAATGTTATCAATAACGCCAAAATCTGCTCTATAAAGTAAAAACCGTGAAAATAACCGTGATACATTTTCTAGCACACTTATAAGCACATTTGGTCACAGTTCCTTAACCGATTGACCAGGTCTCCATTTATTATGGCTCGCTTCGCTCGCTTTTTCTTTTTGTTTTTTTCGCAGATCTAATCTAACCGATTGACCAGGTCTCTATTGATGGTGTCTTTTATGGATCGCTTCGCTCGCATTTTATTTTAGTCATAGTTCTAACCCTAACAACTAACCATATCTCTCTTAACAGTTACTCCTTATGGCTCGCTTCGCTCGCTTTTTGTTTTAGACACGTTGCTAACATAATCGATGGTCTCTCTTAATGGTCTAGCATTATGGCTCGCTTCGCTCGCTCTTTATTTTGGTCACAGCACTTTAAGCAATTGACCAGGTCTCCATTTTTTATGGCTCGCTTCGCTCGCTTTTTGTTTTATTGACAGTTCTAATCTAACTGATTGACCAGGCCTCTATTGATGGTGTTCTTTATGGCTCGCTTCGCTCGCATTTTATTTTAGTCACAGTTTTAACCTTGCCATTTAACCAAATCTCTCTTAATAGTTAACCTTTATGGCTCGCTTCGCTCTCTTTTTGTTTGAGTCACAGTGCTAACATAACCGATTGATCAGATTTCTATTGGTGGTGTTCTTTATGGCTCGCTTCGCTCGCATTTTATTTTAGTCACAATTCTCACCTTACCAATTAATCAAATCTCTCTAATTGGTCACTTTTTATGGCTCGCTTCGCTCGCTTTTTGTTTTAGTCGCAGTTTTAATCTAACCGAATGACAATTTCTCGCTCACTTTATTTTTCTGGTGAAAATATTGGATTTTTTTTTTCTCACCACGTAAAGATTGAGTAAAGATACAGAAACGGTTTATATATGCAAAGCTTCCGAGTCACCAACTCAGTCAGAATCATTTTGAAATTAATATGGTGACTACTATCAGTGTTGCTAGAACTCAAATTATTCCATCAATTATGTTATAAATGCAACAGTAAAAATTTTATTAAACAGTAAAATCATTGTAAAAAAATATTTTAATATTTTTCATCAATGACATACATGAAAATTTCTCAAAAATCTCGGTATCAAAAAATTTACCGTTTTTTTTTTCATCTGGCAACACTTCAGCTGAATACATATTTTTTGTTAAAAGTATTCGGAAAAATGTTATCAAAAACGCTAAAATCAGCACTATAAAGTGAAGGTCGTGAAAAATGAATAATTTTCTAGATAAAACGGTCGCTGTTTAAGCCGCCATCTTGAATTTTGAAATTTCAATCTCAGACCTATGTAGCCCATCTATTAGCGCATCCAACGCAGTTTTTATTATTTTCCTAGCGACTATAGTGACTGCGCTAGAGTCCAAAACGTGAATAGTGGGCATTAAATTTTCATACCACCGTAGCTGCCAGGGTTGCCAGGCGTAGGCAATGAAAATAGTCAAATGTGATTTCGGGATGCGCCCTCCATCGACGGATACCAATTTTCAAGTTGTAAAATTGTTCCTTTGACAGTTACAGTTTTTGGGGTAAATCTCAAAAACTACCCTAAAATCGGGTAATTTTTTTCCACCATGTGAAAGAGTCTATAGAGATGCACAATCGCTCCATACATGCCGAATACCTTCGGGGTTGCCAAGTCGGTCAAAATCGAGGTTGAATTTTAAACGTTGTTTGCTCTCAGTGTTGCCAGTCGATCGTTCTATTTTTCCCATCGGGTATCTCGAAAAGTTAAAATTAAAATATTTGCATCAAAAAAGTGCGAAATTTCGACAAAAATTGTTTCCTCAAAAATCTCACAAAGTATCAAAAATTTTCAAGATTTTTTTTCACCTGGCAACACCTCAGCTACTTGCCTAAAAATTGTTTCCCCGGAAGTAGTCTGACAAATCACGCCAAGTGCGTCAAAATCGACTCAATGCGGTGACGATACCCAATTTTCCGGATAAAACGGCTGCTGGTTTGGCCGCCATCTTGAATTTTGAAAATCCGGCTCCGTACCGGTGTGGCCAACTCGATAGCGCATTCGATGCAGTTTATACCATTTTCCTAGTGGCAATGCCGACTGCGCTAGAGTCGACAAAGTAAAAAATGGGCAAAATTTTTCAAATCGCCGCAATCACCAGGGTTGCCAGGTGTCGACGACAAAAATAGCCAAATGTCATTTCTGGGAGCATCCTCCGTCGAAGAAATGCATTTTTGAAATCCCGAAACGGCTCCTTCTATTTTTCACCTTTTTGGGGTAAATCTCCGAAATTACCCTAAAATCGGGGAAAATTTTCACCTCGTAGGAAAGAGCCGGCGGAGACTAATGACCGGTCCATACAAGGCAAAGAGCTCCGATGTTGCCATGTGAGCTAAAAATGCGTTTGAATTTTTCGAAAAAGTGAAAAAATCACAAAATGGCCGCAGCCGGCGCCGCCATATTGATTTTCCCGAGTTTCATAATTTTCCCATAGTCACGACTACATCAGGCAAGGGACCTCATTCACAGATTTTCTCCGCTGGCCACCCAGGTTCCCAAACAATTCGGGTTAGGAGGGCATGTCTAAAAAAATGTTTTCTACCGTGGAGCCCAGGGTTGTCAGCTCGTGGAAACGAAAACTACCAAAAGTCATAGGGCTCCCCCGGCGCCACACCGCATCGAGTCTGTTTTCTGCGAGAAATGCGTATTTCTAAATTTCACTTTTCTCCCAAAATCTCCTAAACTACCACGTAAATGGTAGAAATAGGTAGTGAAGTAGACAGATCCTACCGAGCCCCACGACCGGCCCATAGAAAGCAAATCCGTCCGACGCCGCCATCTTGGAGAAAATCTCACTGGAAAATGGCGATTTTTCATTGCCGAAACAAAATGGCCGCCACCGCCGCCGCCATGTTGACGCGCAAATGAAAACTCCCCGTACGTGAAAATCGACTATACTTCCGAGCTGAAGGACCAAAAATCCCCCCTCCAAACCCACCACAAAAGAAACGACGATTGCCCGAACAGAGGTCGAAAAATGCCAAATTTCCAGGTGAAATATCTCGGCCGCCATTTTGTTTTTTTAATCAAACCTTTTTTCAGTGTCATTTTTTTAGCTAAATCTACGACCATTTTGAATATGGTAACCGTAGAGTGAATACTGCAGAAATTAAAAAAATTATCTCGCCGCCATTTTGTTTTTTGGCTGAACCGATATGCCATTTCAACTCATTTTAAAAAAATATTATCAGTCTCCATACATGAAAATGTCATTTTCCTACTTTAACTACCCGAAAAAAGCATGGAGTGAGTCAGTCAGTCAGTCAGTGGTAATTAAGCTTTATATATTATAGACTAGCCTTCGCTTGGTTGCCCCGGGCTGCGAGCAGCCCGGGGAGGTCACGAGTAGCTAGTGGAATCGGGGCGGTGGGGTTTCTAGTCCGCCTATTGTTACGTCGGGTTTACAGTTTGAAATTGCGTAGAAAAGGTCAGTAAGTTCTATCTTCAAATAAAAGGAGTTAAAGGACACAAAGCACCATACATCAAAGAAAAAGTGTTGCCAGTTGACACTTAATAGAAAAATAAATATCCAGTCGAAAAAGTTTTGTCTTTTATTCTCTTATTCTTATTTATTAGTAAATTACTGTATAATGTAAAAAAATAATCGAAAATATATTTCCATCAGTGCTACTATCATTAATTAATCAATTAAATGTCAAGATATAGTATTTATTGTATTTGCATTATTACATTACATTATTTATGTAAAATTTATTTATTATATGAAAAGGGAACCGATGTCGTGGCCAGATATTCACGACGCGATGGGGTTTATAGCCCCGCCTTCGTTTCAGAATAGAAGCTTTCGCTTGGTTGCCCCGGGCTGCGAGCAGCCCGGGGAGGTCACGAGTAGCTGGTGGAATCGGGGCGGTGGGGTTTCAAGTCCGCCTATTGTTATGTCGGGTTTAAAGTTTGAAATTGCGTAGAAAAGGTCAGTAAGTTCTATCTTCAAATAAAAGGTGTTAAAGGACACAAAGCACCATACATCAAAGAAAAAGTGTTGCCAGTTGACACTTAATAGAAAAAGAAATATTCAGTCGAAAAACGCAAGCAAAACTTAAAATTAATTTTGTATAGATACTTAAAATAAGTTTTGTCTTTTATTCTCTTATTCTTATTTATTAGTAAATTACTGTATAATATTTAAAAACAATCGAACAATCGAATTCCATCAGTGTTAGTATCATTAGTTAAACAATTAAGATTTATTTATTATATGAAAAGGGAACCGATGTCGGGGCCAGATATTCGAACAGATCAATTCACGACGCGATGAGGTTTTAAGTTCGCCTTCGTTTCAGAATAGAAGCTTTCGCTTGGTTGCCCCGGGCTGCGAGCAGCCGGAGGGGTAACGAGTAGCTAGTGGAATCGGGGCGGTTGGGTTTTAAGTCCAACTTCGTTGCGGAATTTGTGTTTATAGTTTGAGAACGTCTACAAAAAGTTAGTAAGTTCTATCTTCAAATGAAAGGTGGTTAAGTACCCAAAATACCATACATCAAAGAAAAGGGGTTGATAGTTTACACGCAATAGAAAAATAAATATTCAGTCGAAAAATGCAAGCAAAACGCTAAATAAATTATAGTCGCTTATTCTTATTCAATAGTAAGTTTATAATTAGTATGAAAAAGGATCAAGTAGATATTTGAAATGAAATGAAATGAAATGAAATGAAATGAAATGAAATGAAATGAAAATATCTTTATTCAAGTAGGCTATTACAAGCACTTTTGAATCGTCCAAAAAACTTTTTTCCCCTACCACTTGTTCAGGACGTCTTTTAGCTGACAAGAAGAACAAGCGAAAGAAACTTATCAGCTTTTTATCATAAGTAATGACATTTACATAAATCATGTCATTACCAAAATAATATGTATTATCAATTTATCACAATAGTAAATACAACTTTCAAAGTCTGTAGGACATAAGTTGAACATATAATTAGTCTTTATAGAACAAAGCGAAGGCTATTAATCCCATGCAAAGTGATTTCCCCCAGTGTTACCTTTAATAATACACCAAATAAATAAATGTCAAATTTCAAACTCATACGTACGTAGAACACTTTTATATTGAATATCAAAAGAACATGTCTCTCAATAATCTAAAAGTATAGAAAAATATGTTTAAAGTATTAAATATCGTGTCAAAAATTAGATTTTTTTTTCTCCCTACTTGAGTATGTGAAAGTGTGGGTAAAGATTTCTACACAAATGGTCCATATATACACGCTATAAAGATCCCGAATTGTCAAGTCCATCGAAATCAAAATTGAAATTAAAATGGTCACGATCATCTTTTAAACATTATAAACCAAATGTTACCATCAACAAAAGCGATTCGTTTCTGGCACTTCGCCGGCCGCTGCCGCGGCACGCTCGCTACGCTCGCTCGGCTCGTGCGTTGTTTTTCATACACTAACCTAACCTAACCCATATGTCATAATAAACCAATGGAAGTTTTTGTTGCTTTACTTATTGTAAAGTTCTTGAGCATAAACGAGTCGCTTGTGGAATCGGAGCGGTGGGATCTTAGGTCCGCCTCTTGTTATGTTTACAGTTTGAAATTGCCTAGAAAAAGTTAGTGAGTTCTATCTTCAAATGAATTATGTTTAAGTACACAAAGCTCCATACGTCAAAGAAAAAGGGTTGCCAGTTTACACTAAATAGAAAAAGAAACATTCAGTTGAAAAACGCAAGCAAAACTAAAATAAAATTTGGAATAGATCGGCTTGTAGTCATTTATTCTCTAATTCTTATTCAAAAGTAAGTTAATATTTAGTTAATACAGATATTGGAGTTTTAAGACCGCCTCTTGTTATGTTGGGTTTACAGTATAAAATTGCCTAGAAAAAGTTAGTAAGTTCTATCTTCAAATAAAAGATCTTTAAGTACGCAAAACATCATACATAAAAAAAAGGTTGCCAGTTTACACGCAATATAAAAAGAAATATTCAGTTGAAAAACGTAAGAAAACTTAAAATAAATGTTGTATAGATCGCCTTGTAGTCTTTTATTCTTATTCAATAGAAAATTTCCTAAAAATCACAAGTATCAAAAAAAAAACAGCTTTTTATCATCCGGCAACACTTCAACTGAATACATTTTTTTTCTGTAAGTAGATCTGAAAAATGTTATCAATAACGCCAAAATCAGCTCTATAAAGTAAAAACCGTGAAAATAACCGTGATACATTTTCTAGCACACTTATAAGCACATTTGGTCACAGTTCCTTAACCGATTGACCAGGTCTCCATTTATTATGGCTCGCTTCGCTCGCTTTTTCTTTTTGTTTTTTTCGCAGATCTAATCTAACCGATTGACCAGGTCTCTATTGATGGTGTCTTTATGGCTCGCTTCGCTCGCATTTTATTTTAGTCACAGTTCTAACCCTACCAATTAACCAAATCTCTCTTAACAGTTACTCCTTATGGCTCGCTTCGCTCGCTTTTTGTTTTAGACACAGTGCTAACATAATCGATTGATCAGGTCTCTCTTAATGGTCTAGCATTATGGCTCGCTTCGCTCGCTTTTTGTTTCAATGGCAGTTCTAATCTAACTGATTGACCAGGCCTCTATTGATGGTGTTCTTTATGGCTCGCTTCGCTCGCATTTTATTTTAGTCACAGTTCTAACCTTACCAATTAACCAAATCTCTCTTAATGGTTACTCTTTATGGCTCGCTTCGCTCGCTTTTTGTTTTATCCGCAGTTCTAATGTAACTGATTGATCAGATTTCTATTGGTGGTGTTCTTTATGGCTCGCTTCGCTCGCATTTTATTTTAGTCACAGATTCTAACCTTACCAATTAATGAAATCTCTCTAAATGGTCACGCTTTATGGCTCGCTTCGCTCGCTTTTTGTTTTAGTCACAGTTCTAATCTAACCGAATGACAATGTCTCGCTCGCTTTATTTTTCTGGCTAAAATAGTGGAATTTTTTTCTCACCACGTAAAGATTGGGTAAAGATACACAAACGGTCTATATATGCTATAAAGCTTCCGAGTCGCCAACTCGGTCAGAATCATTCTTGAAATTATATGGTGACTACTATCAGTGTTGCTAGTCGATCACTCAAATTATTCCATCAATTATGTTATAAATGCAACAGTAAAATTTTTGTAAACAGTAAAATTATTGTAAAGAAATGTTTAAATATTTTTCATAAATGACATACATGAGAATTTCTCAAAAATCTCGGTATCAAAAAATTTCCGGATTTTTTTTCATCTGGCAACACTTCAGCTGAATACATATTTTTTGTTCAAAGTATTCGGAAAAATGTTACCAAAAACGCCAAAATCAGCTCTATAAAGTGAAAGTAGTGAAAAATGATCAATTTTCTAGATAAAATGGTCGCTGTTTAAGCCGCCATCTTGAATTTTGAAATTTCAACCTCAGATCTATGTAGCCCATCTATTGGCGCATCCAACGCAGTTTCTATTATTTTCCTAGCGGCGATAGTGACTGAGCTAGAGTCCAAAACGTGAACAGTGGGCATTAAATCTTCAAACCACCGTAGCTGCCGGGGTTGCCAGGTGTAGGCGATGAAAACAGTCAAATGTGATTTCGGGATGCGCCCTCCATCGACGGATACCAATTTTCAAGTTCTAAAATTGTTCCTTTGACAGTTACAGTTTTTGGGGTAAATCTCAAAAACTACCCTAAAATCGGGTAATTTTTTTCCACCATATGAAAGAGTCTATAGAGATGCACAATCGCTCCATACACGCCAAATACCTGCGGGGTTGCCAAGTCGGTCAAAATCGAGGTTGAATTTCAAACGTTGTTTGCTCTCAGTGTTGCCAGTCGATCGTTCTATTTTTTCCATCGGGTATCTTGAAAAGTTAAAATTAAAATATTTGCATCAAAAAAGTTCAAAATTCGACAAAAAGTGTTTCCTCAAAAATCTCATAAAGTATCAAAAATTTTCAAGATTTTTTTTCACCTGGCAACACTAGCTACTTGCCTAAAAAATGTTTCCCCGGAAGTACTCTGACAAATGTCGCCAAGTGCGTCAAAATCGGCTCGACGTGGTGACGATACCCAATTTTCCGGATAAAACGGCCGCTGGTTTGGCCGCCATCTTGAATTTTGAAAATCCGGCTCCGTACCGGTGTGGCCAACTCGATAGCGCATCCGATGCAGTTTATACCATTTTCCTAGTGGCAATACCGACTGCGCTAGAGTCGACAAAGTAAAAAATGGGCAAAATTTTTCAAATCGCCGCAACCACCAGGGTTGCCAGGTGACGACGATGAAAATGGTCAAATGTCATTTCGGGGAGTACCCTCCGTCGAGGAAATGCATTTTTGAAATCCCGAAACGGCTCCTTCTACTTTTCACCTTTTTGGGGTAAATCTCCGAAATTACCCTAAAATCGGGGAAAATTTTCACCTCATAGGAAAGAGCCGGCGGAGACTAATGACCGGTCCATACAAGGCGAAGAGCTCCGATGTTGCCATGTGAGCTAAAAGTGCGTTTGAATTTTTCGAAAAAGTGAAAAAATCACAAAATGGCCGCTGCCGGCGCCGCCATATTGATTTTCCCGAGTTTCATAATTTTCCCATAGTCACGACTATATTTGGCGGGACACCTCATTCACAGATTTTCTCCGCTGGCCACCCAGGTTCCCAAACAATTCGGGTTATGAGGGCATGTCGAAAAAAATGTTTTCTACCGTGGAGCCCAGGGTTGTCAGCTCGTGGAAACGAAAACTACCAAAAGTCATAGGGCTCCCCCGGCGCCACACCGCATCGAGTCTGTTTTCCGCGAAAAGTGCGTATTTCGAAATTTCACTTTTCTCCCAAAATCTCCTAAACTACCACGAAAATGGTAGAAATAGGTAGTGAAGTAGAAAGATGCTACCGAGCCCCACGACCGGCCCATACAACGCGAATCCGTCCGACGCCGCCATCTTGGAGAAAATCTCACTGGAAAATGGCGATTTTTCATTGCCGAAACAAAATGGCCGCCACCGCCGCCGCCATGTTGACGCGCAAATGAAAACTCCCCGTACGTGAAAATCGACTATACTTCCGAGCTCGCAGGACGTAAAAATCCCCCCTCCGAACCCACCACAAAAGAAACGACGATCGCCCGAACAGAGGTCGAAAAATGACAATTTTCCAGGTAAAATATCTCGGCCGCCATTTTGTTTTTTTAATCAAACCTTTTTTCAGTGTCATTTTTTTAGCCAAATCTACGACCATTTTGAATATCGTAATCGTAGAGTGTATACTGTAGAAATTAAAAAAATTATCTCGCCGCCATTTTGTTTTTTGGCTGATACCGATATGCCATTTCAACTCATTTTAAAAAAATATTATCAGTCTCCATACATGAAAATGTCATTTTCCACCTCCTTCTACCCGAAAAAAGCATGGAGTGAGTCAGTGAGTCAGTGAGTGGTAATTAAGCTTTATATATTATAGACTAGCTTTCGCTTGGTTGCCCCGGGCTGCGAGCAGCCCGGGGAGGTCACGAGTAGCTGGTGGAATCGGGGCGGTGGGGTTTTAAGTTCGCCTATTGTTATGTCGGGCTTACAGTTTGAAATTGCCTAGAAAAGGTCAGTAAGTTCTATCTTCAAATAAAAGGTGTTAAAGGACACAAAGCACCATACATCAAAGAAAAAGTGTTGCCAGTTGACACTTAATAGAAAAGAAATATTCAGTCGAAAAACGCAAGCAAAACTTAAAATAAATTTTGTATAGATACTTCAAATAAGTTTTGTCTTTTATTCTCTTATTCTTATTTATTAGTAAATTACTGTATAATATTAAAAAACAATCGAACATATATTTCCATCAGTGTTACTATCATTAATTAATCAATTAAATGTCAAGAAATAGTATTTATTGTATTTGCATTATTACATTACATTATTTATGTAAGATTTATTTATTATACGAAAAGGGAACCGATGTCGTGGCCAGATATTAGAATAGATAAATTCACGACGCGATGGGGTTTTAAGTCCGCCTTCGTTTCAGAATAGAAGCTTTCGCCCGGCAGCCCGGGGAGGTCACGAGTAGCTAGTGGAATCGGGGCGGTGGGGTTTTAAGTCCGCCTCCGTTGCAGAATTTGAGTCTTTCGATTTTTTTGTTATGTTTGTTTTATAGTCTGAAATCGCCTACAAAAAGTTAGTAAGTTCTGTCTTAAAATGAAAGGTGTTTAAGCACCATACATCAAAGAAAAAGGGTTGCCAGTTTACGCTTAACAGAAAAAGAAATATTTAGTCAAAAAACGCAAGCAAAACTCCAAATAAATTATAGTCTCTCACTATAAAGATCCCGAATTGTCAAGTCCATCGAAATAAAAATTGAAATTAAAATGGTCACGATCATCTTTTAAACATTATAAACCAAATGTTACTATCAACAAAAGCGTTTTTCATACACTAACCTAACCTAACCCATATGTCATAATAAACCTATACAGTTTTTTTTGCTTCACTTATTGTTAAATTCTTGAGCATAAACGAGTCGCTTGTAGAATCGGAGCGGTGGGATTTGAAGTCCGCCTCTTGTTCTGCTTACAGTTTGAAATTTCCCAGAAAAAGTTAGTGAGTTCTATCTTCAAATGAATTATGTTTAAGTACACACAGCACCATACGTCAAAGAAAAAGGGTTGCCGGCTTACACTAAATAGAAAAAGAAATATTCAGTTTAAAAACGCAAGGAAAACTTAACTAAACTAAACGAGATCGGCTTGTAGTCATTTATTCTCTTATTCTTATTCAAAAGTAAGTAAATATTTAGTTAATACAGATATTGGAGTTTTAAGACCGCCTCTTGTTATGTTGGGTTTACAGTATAAAATTGCCTAGAAAAAGTTAATAAGTTCTATCTTGAAATAAAAGCCAATAATAATAATATTCTTTATTGCACAAATATAGGACACATTGCAAAGAAAGAAAAAAGATCAGACAGTATACAAAAGGCGGCCTTATTGCTATGCAGCAATCTCTTCCAGGCAATCAATGGTAACATAGAAAACATAGATAAACAGTAATGAATGATGACGGGGTGTAGGTGCAATAGTGACAGGAATTTAATAGATACACATAAAGAGAAAAATATATAATCTACACGTGAGAGAGAGAGTTAAAAGTTGGAGAGAAAGTGACATTTTACTTCTGCGACGAAAGATCGCAAAGTGCGAGCCTTCCTAATATTTTCTGGTAACGAGTTCCAAAGCCGAACAGCTTGAACAGATAAAGAATAGGATAGGAAGTCAAAGGAGTGAGGAGGGATATCAAGTTTCAGGTTTGAGGCAGACCGCAGAATACACTGTGATCTAGATGAGGAGTTGCGAAAAGAAAAAAAAAATTAAGTAGGGTGGAGACATGGGCAAGAAAAGAACAGAATAAAGGAGCGTAAGAGTGTGTAAATCCCTGCGCCGGCGAATAGGGAGCCAGTTAAGTTTTGAGTGGTAATGCGACACATGGTCATATTTGCGAATATTAAGAATAAACCGAATACACATATTCTTCAGACGCTCTAATTTGTTGAGGTGTTCCTCGGTTAGATCAGTATAGGAAACATCAGCGTAGTCAATGATGGAAAGTAGGAAAGTTTGTGCAAGCGTGATTTTAGTTTTAGTTGGTAGTAAAATTTCGTAGTCTATTTAGCGAATTGTACGCAGCAAAGATCTTTAAGTACCCAAAACATCATACATAAAAAAAGGTTGCCAGTTTAAAGGCAATATAAAAAGAAATATTCAGTTGAAAAACGTAAGAAAAACTTAAAATAAATGTTGTATAAATCACCTTGTATTTTATTCTTATTCAATAGAAAATTTCCTAAAAATCACGGTAACAGTTTTTTGTCATCCGGCAACACTTCAACTGAATACATTTTTTTTCTGTAAGTAATCTGAAAAATGTTACCAATATCGCCAAAATCAGCTCTATGAAGTAAAAACCGTGAAAAATATATACATTTTCTAGATAAAATGGTCGCTGTCTTAGCCGCCAGCTTGAATTTTAAAATTTCAGCCTCAGTCTTAAATAGCACACTTATAAGCACATTTCGTCACAGTTCCTTAACCGATTGACCAGGTCTCCATTAATTATGGCTCGCTTCACTCGCTTTTTCTTTTTTTCGCAGTTCTAATCTAACCGATTGACCAGGTCTCTATTGATGGTGTCCTTTATGGCTCGCTTCGCTCGCATTTTACTTTCCAATTAACCAAATCTCTCTTAACAGTTACTCCTTATGGCTCGCTTCGCTCGCTTTTTGTTTTAGACACAGTGCTAACATAATCGATTGATCAGGTCTCTCTTAATGGTCTAGCATTATGGCTCGCTTCGCTCGCTTAAGCAATTGACCAGGTCTCCATTTATTATGGCTCGCTTCGCTCGCTTTTTATTTTATTGACAGTTCTAATCTAACTGATTGACCAGGCCTCTATTGATGGTGTTCTTTATGGCTCGCTTCGCTCGCATTTTATTTTAGTTACAGTACTAACCTTGTCAATTAACCAAATCTCTCTTAGTGCTTACTCATTATGGCTCGCTTAGCTCGCTTTTTGTTTTAGTCACAGTGCTAACATAACCGTTTTGTTTTATTCACAGTTCTAATCTAAATGATTGATCAGATTTCTTTTGATGGTAGTCAATATGGCTCGCTTCGCTCGCATTTTATTTTAGTCACAGTTGTAACCTTACCAATTAATCAAATCTCTGTAAATGGTCACTCTTTATGGCTCGCTTCGCTCGCTTTTTGTTTAAGTCACAGTTCTAATCTAACCGAATGACAATGTCTCGCTCGCTTTATTTTTCTGGCTTAAATAGTGGAATTTTTTTCGCACCACGTAAAGTTTGGGTAAAGATACACAAACGGTATATATATGCTATAAAGCTCCCGAGTCGCCAGCTCGGTCAAAATTATTCTGAAATTCATATGGTGACTACTATCAGTGGTGCTAGAACTCAAATAATTTCATCAATTATGTTATAAATGCAACAGTAAAAATTTTGTTAAACAGTAAAATCATTGTAAAAAAATATTTTAATTTTTTTCATCAATGACATACATGAAAGTTTCTCAAAAATTCCGGTATCAAAAAATTTACAGTTTTTTTTTCATCTGGCAACACTTCAGCTGAATACATATTTTTGTTAAAAGTATTCTTAAAATGTTACCAAAAACGCCAAAATCAGCTCTATAAAGTAAAAGTAGTGAAAAATCATCTATTTTCTAGATAAAATGGCCACAGTTTAAGCCGCCATCTTGAATTTTGAAATTTCAACCTAAGACCTATGTAGCCCACCTATTGGCGCATCCAACGCAGTTTTTGTTATTTTCCTAGCGGCGATAGTGACTGAGCTAGAGTCCAAAACGTGAAAAGTGAGCATTAAATCTTTAACCCGCCGTAGCTACCAGGGTTGCCAGGTGTAAGTGATGCAAACAGTCAAATGTGATTTCGGGATGTGCCCTCCATCGACGGATACCAATTTTCAAGTTCTAAAAGAATTCCTTTGACAGTTACAGTTTTTGGGGTAAATCTCAAAAACTACCATAAAATCGGGTAATTTTTTTCCACCATATCATAGAGTCTTTAGAGATACACAATCGCTCCATACATGCCAAATAACTACGGGGTTACCAAATCGGTCAAAATCAAGATTGAATTTCAAACGTTGTTTGCACTCAGTGTTGCCAGTCGATCGCTCTGATTTATCCATCAGATATATTGAAATTTTAAAAATTAAGTATATTGCATCGAAAAAAATCCAAAATTCGTCAAAAAGTGTTTCTTCGAAAATCTCAAAAAGTATCAAAAATTTTCAAGATTTTTTTTCACCTGGCAATACCTCAGCTACTTGCCTAAAGATTGTTTCCCCGGAAGTCCTCTGACAAATGTCGGCGAGTGCGTCAAAATCGGCTCGATATGGTGACGATACCCAATTTTCCGGATAAAACGGCCGTTGATTCGGCCGCCATCTTGAATTTTGAAAATCCAGCTCCGTACCGGTGTGGCCAACTCGATAGCGCATCCGATGCACTTTTTACCATTTTCCTAGTGGCAATACTGACTGCGCTAGAGTCTACAAAGTAAAAAATGGGTGAAATTTTTCAAATCGCCACATACACCAGGGTTGCCAGGTGTCGACGACGAAAATGGCCAAATGTCATTTCTGGGAGCATCCTCCGTCGAAGGAATATATTTTTGAAATCCCGAAACGGCTCCTTCTACTTTTCACCTTTTTGAGGTAAATCTCCGAAATTACCCTAAAATTGGGGAAAAAATTCACGTCATTCGAAAGAGCCAGCAGAGACTCACGACCGCTCAATACAAGGCGAAGAGCTCCGATGTTGCCATGTAGGCTAAATATGCGTTTGAATTTTCCGAAAAAGTGAAAAAATTACAAAATGGCTGCTGCTGGCGCCGCCATATTGATTTTCCCGAGTTTCATAATTTTCCTATAGTCACGACTATATTTGGCGTGACACCTCATTCACAGATTTTCTCCGCTGGCCACCCAGGTTCCCAAACAATTCGGGTTATGAGGGCATGTCGAAAAAAGTGTTTTCTACCGTGGAGCCCAGGGTTGTCAGCTCGATGAAAACGTAAACTACCAAAAATCATAGGGCTCTTCCGGCGCCACACCGCATCGAGTCTGTTTTCCGCGAAAAGTGCGTATTTCGAAATTTCACTTTTCTCCCAAAATCTCATAAACTACCACGAAAATGGTAGAAATCGGTTGTGAAGTAGAAAGATCCCACTGAGCCCTATGACCGGCCCATAGATAGCGAATCTGTCCGACGCCGCCATCTTGGAGAAAATCTCACTGGAAAATGGCAATTTTTCATTGCCGAAACAAAATGGCCGCCACCGTCGCCGCCATATTGACTCGCAAGCAAAAACTCCCCGTACGTGAAAATCGACTATACTTCCGAGCTGAAGGAGCAAAAATCCCCCCCTCCGGACCCACCACAAAACAATTGACGATCGCCCGAACAGAGGTTGAAAAATGTCAATTTTCGAGGTAAAATATCTCGGCCGCCATTTTGTTTTTTTAATCAAACTTTTTTTTAGTGTCATTTTTTAGCCAAATCTACGACCATTTTGAATATCGTAATCGTAGAGTGTATACTTTAAAAATTAAAAAAATTATCTCGCCGCCATTTTGTTTTTTGGCTGCACAGCAATACCATTTCAACTCATTAAAAAAAAATATTGTCACTTTCCATACATGAAAACATCATTTTCCCACTCTTTCTACCCGTTAATGCGGTGTGTTATTAAATTAGTCCTACCCAGACCTCTCTCAGCAAAAGATATGCTTTGAAATTTCTTGATTGTATCATCAGCAATTAACTTTTGAGATTCATCAAGGTTTTCGTAAGAGTGTAAATGTAAGTCGGAGTCATTAACAAGAACAGACAAGCCAGGGTCGCCCGTAAACAGGTTACCGGCATTACTTAGATATTTTGGACATATTTTAAAAATTTTCCAGAAATCGATGCCCAATATTAGCATGGTCTCGATTTTAGGGATAACATGCGCCTTAATTATAGAAAATTTGTTCTCGAAAGTTATCGGCAAAAGTATGTACCCAATTGAAGATATTCTATGGCCTCCTGCCGCAGTAACAGTAATTTCGTGACCAGAACACAGTGTTAGACCCAACTTTAGCAATGGAATATGGGATCCGTTACCTAAGATGGATACTGAGGAACCAGAATCAAGTAAGCCGTACATACTAAGCATATTACTCCCAACAGAAACTTTAGCATATGGACGTGGATCCTCTCTCGGTTTTTCATTGAAAATTGCAGAAACAGATGAAGAATAGGATGAAAAAAAAATTTTGAGGTAAAGTAACCAATCATTCCATTCCGAGTTATTGAAATGATTTATTTTTCTGCAATTTTCAGTTAAGCGTTTTTTGAAACAGAATTAGAACTAGAATTAGAGGGTACTCTCCCGCATTTTACACAATCTGGTTTACGAACACCCTTCTCACCACAACCAAAACAAAAAATCGTACGCTCTGCAGTGCAGTTCTTCATAGAATGAGTATTGACGCGACAACGAAAACAATATGGTGTAGAAATCGCTGAAGCTCTAAATTCTGAAGGTCTAGTTTGAACATGATTTCTGTAAGACTTCGATGAATTTTGAGAACTACCTGGCTCTTGAAAAATTTTATTATATTCTTTGTGTTTATACGGCTGATAACAAAATTCGGGAGCCAGCATTTTAGAATTTAGTAGAGGTGGTTGGCGATAACTATCTGAGCGGACTTTAATACGTTCATAGTTCTTACAAATATCACGCAAATCTTGAATCGATTTAATATTAGGGCTAGCAGCAATTATATTAGAGTAGCTGGGATGAATATTATGCAAAATAATTTCCAGTTTATCTTCATTTGATAGTGGTTTGCTAAGCCGAGAAAACATACCCTCCATAATCGATAAATAAACGACAATACCTTCATTGTCCCCCTGGGTCCTGTCGCGAATTTCAGCTGTCATTCTATAATCGTAATCTGGGATGTCAAAGGCTTCTTTGAGGTGAGATATTAGGGATAACCAATCATGACAGATGCCATTGACTCCGCGATACCAGTGTAAAGCATCGCCAATAAATATGTCAATCGCAAACTGACGCATTTTAGATTCTGAGACACCCTTTGATATACGAAATTCTTCAACCTTCTGAATGAATGCGCGGACACATGTTTTACCGTCATACTTTAACTTAGAAAGTTCACTCACTACGCCACGCTCACATGTGACAGAAATATTTAATCCAGTAGTATTAAAATTACCTACGTCGTCGGTCTCCGACGCCGATACTGAAGCCTTAGGCAAGCTCTCAGTTTCACTAGAGGTCTTAGAAAAACTCATTGCATCACTATAATATTTGTCGAAATTCTTTTGAATCTTTGACAGTAAAGTAACATCTTCAAGTTTGTCAGATTTTGTTATTCTTTGAATTCTATAATATAAATGATGCAATAATGATTTAGTTCTATCATAAAGAGAATCATTGTAAGCAGATTTAAGGCTATCTATGTTAAATTTAACCTTTTCCAAAGTCTCTGTACAACCTTTGATATCTTCAGAAAAGTCAAAAACAGAATCCAAAATTTCATCTGATGGATATAACTGAATTAGTTTTGTTACCTGTCGCCTTAGCCCTGCCACGTTATCAGAAGGTGATTCACCACGTATCGAAACCTCATAGCTAAGTTCAGATTTTTGCAATAGCAAAAATTTAATTGTATATGCCATTTAAAAAAAAAATCAAAAAGACTAGGTACGTTGTGCAAATGATTAAAAGGAAACAATATTCTAGAAAGCAAGTAGTACAATACACAATCAATTATGCCTATTCCGTTCTGTTACATGAATCAACTGTTTTACTGAACGAAAGCGTTTTATTAATAAAAAAATGTTGTTAATAGTAATGCGTAGCGTAAAAAATGTTATATAAGAAATAGATCGAGAAAATAAAAAATAAAAAAAAACAAAAGATATTTCAACTTGTGCGAATAAATGAATTTGTGAGAAAATTATCCGCTAGGTAGGTATTCCTATAATAAAGACGTTAACATTAAAAACAAAAAAATAAAAATGACAATATTTTATATTCACCTTCAAGTAATCACACAAGTTGATGAAACACAATCGTTTTACAAAAAACAACTCACCAAACTAACCCAACACCTCTATACCAAACTAAACAGTAAGCAGAATATGAAAAATCAGTTCAAGCTATGACCTCTAAACCACGTATAGGGGCGCCACTGTCACGTTTATCTTGTGTCATATATATTTAAAAGACAAAATAAAAAGACAAAGAAAAACGCAGCAAATATAATTAACTTTGTTTTTTTTATTAAAAAAAATATATATATAAAAGAAGGTAGAACTCGGGTTGGGTCCTAAAGCCAGGTCACAGCTTAAACGACAGTCCACTCTGTCCCATAAATACCACTCTCCTTGGTCTATTCTTTTAAGCGTCCAGCTTCTTTTCGTTGCGTAGTACAAAGCGAGGTTATTAGTTGCCGTAGTAGATACTAGATCATCTCGAGTAGTAGTGGATGATCTTAACCCAGATAAGCCTGAAACTAAAATTTTCTGAAAATTTTGAAAAAATTTACATTATTTAGTTTATTAGATCTTATGCAACATAAAAAAAATTATGAAAAAAAAATTAAGTGTAAGGCTTTCAGGGAAACAGCCGTCCTATATGTAGGACAGTAGGATAATAAGAGGAAATAAAAGACCATTTATGACAAAACAGAATGTAATCAAAAAGTGTAGTTTATTAGATAACTATTGATTATATTACCCATTGTTATATGTAATTTACTAGATTAACACTATTTATGAATGATATGTTTCAAAACACTTGACACACACTCCAACATCACATTTCTTGCAACGTGTCAAACATTTTTTGTGACATTGACGACAGTGTGTTTGCTTCGATTGAGGAATAACCAGATGATTCATTTGGTCTTTACGACTATCAGCATGTTCATGATGGGAGGGTCGGCTAGGCCCTCTTTTGGCATTTTTTCTGTTTGATTCAATCAAAGCAATTGCTACCCTTCTGCGAAAGCCAAGATGATCCAGTTTTCCATGATTTATTTTATATAACTGCCATGCATTATGTTCGGCAAGATCAATCATGTGTGTGAGCAACGGCATGTACCATTTCTTACCTCGTATACCAATTCGGTAATGTGAAATATTTTCATCAGACCGATCCACTCCTCCCATATATTTGTTATAGATGGACACCATATGTGGTTCTTCTATGACAATGTTTCTCTTTTCACTTTGTGAGAAGCGTTTGGCAGATTGTTTAGGATTTATTCCTACAGCATTAGAAGCAATACTGAATATATTATTGTCATGCCATTTAGCAATAATGAACGTGTTGTCATGTGTCGTTCTGTAATCGACAGCACCACGTTCCTTTTTTTTCAGTAACTTCGATGTAATCAGAGGACAACTAGATGTCCTGTTTTCTCGAACTGTCCCAGTGCAACGAAGGCCTTTCTTTGTTATCTCTTCCAGCAAGGGCGTCCCAGTAAAAAAATTATCAAAAACTACGTGGTAAGGAAGGTCGAAGCCACGTGAAATCAGCACATCGCAAAAAGTGAGAACAACGCTTGCACCCAGCCCCAATTCTTTATATATTGGATTGCACATAGTTGTAGCACCTTGGTATGGTTCCATCCATAAAACATACCCTAACCGTGTAGCACCAACCCAAGCTTTGAACCCGTACCTAATAGGTTTACCTTTTATGTGCTGTTTGCAGCCATGTCTACCATAGTAGGGGATCATGGCCTCATCTACACTGTAATGCTCTTCAAGAGGAGAAAACTCTAAGAACTTTTTATTTAGAAGTGTAACTAGGGGGCGTACTTTTGTGTATTTGTCTTGCAAATCCAGATTATCATTGACATGAAGGTGGCGAAAAATAAAGTCAAATCTATCCCTAGTCATAGCCGAGCTGATCAATTCATTCTTTGTATCAGGGGAGTTTTCCCAATACATTCTTCTACGGGGGAGCCATGAATAACCACTAACCAACAATATGCCGATGAAACATTTCATATCTTCAGTGGTTATGTCTCCAGGCAAATTCTTTTTGACAGCATATTTATTGCTCTCTGACACCAACAACGAAATAACATCTTCATCTAAGAAGTTTTCAAACCACTCAATTGGGCGCTTATCTTGGCAAGCGCCTTGAACATCTGGCCAATTCACGGGATTTTTTGCCAAGTCCCGTTTTCTCCATGCGTAGGTACGCCTACGTTTAGTTCGACCTGTAGAATCAGAAGGTTCTTCTTCTGTATCACTCACCATAATCTGCCCTTGAATCATTACTTCAGCCGGTTGAAGCAGAATGTTTCGTGGCAAATTATTCAAAGTTACATTATCTTCTTCACCCGAATCTTCGTCAGTGAGACAGTCAGGATCAACAGGAGGAGGTAGAATACATATCAGTCGTTCTCTATAATCTTCTTCATTATCAGAAACATTTTCTAAAGCATCTAAAATTTCATGCGCAGCTAACGGTCTGTAAAGAAAAAGTTGTATTATTGTACTAAAATCATGTATATTATCCTACTGTCCTATATATAGTACGCTAGTATTTGTAACAAGTTATACGTAATTTATTTATATTATTTTGCTAGAATATTTATTTAGTACAAAAGTTAAGGTTATCAACTAGATATTAACACAGAAAAAAACAACTCACGAGTAAAATATAACTTTTTATACATACCTGTCATTTGCCATGTCTGCAACGCACTTTTATTACACACTTATAAGGTAAAATATAAGGTAAAAACTGTTAAAATAACTGTCTTTTTATTTTTTCTAATAAAGCTGACACGTTTCTTACTGCAAATCATAAGACTAAATAATCTTAGATAAAGAGGGTATTCTGATATTTTTTTTTATTTCTATTGTCCTAAATATAGGACAGTAGGCTTATCTGGGTTAATCGAAGCGAAGCTCGAAGCACGAATAATTAGCGGTAGTAGGTAGGAATAACACAAGCAGTAGTGGTCAGCTGGCTTGGCTTGGCTTGAACTCCTACGAAGCTCCTGAAATCGTACCGTATAGATGGTTTACGATTTATACTGACAGGCTTTAATCGACCTAAGGACTGTGAAGCATTATAGGAAAACTGAATAAGCTAGTAAAAAGGCGTAAGAAAGTGTAGGTGGTTAAAGCAGCTTGAATGATTTATTCAGAACGGTAGCCAGTCAAATGTAATGATGAAACTAGTAACTAAGCTTAAGAAACAAAATACAACTTAATGCGGGACTAATGATTACTCATTATTATCTATAATTTAAAGATAATAGCAAAAAAATATTAACCTATTAAAAAATAATGAAACCACCTACATATAGGTAATATACAACGGTACATACTAAATTCACTCGCTTCTCAATTACAATAAGCATTATCTTGGTAGTACGCAGACGATACCAACATTTAAACTTCACCATTTAACATAGTTACTACTTAATAAAAGAATTTGCACAACTTACCCAGTATGGGAATATAAAACACTTGAACTTAAACTTTATAAGTACACAGCTTTCGGTAATACTGTAATAATACTAAGAGTACTCTGGACAGGAAACAAATACAGTTCGATAATTATTTTACAGCAATATCTAATAAGAAAATCGAAAACGTTAAATACGTTGCGTTCAAAATTCAACTTTTAGTTAGTGAGACGGTTAGTCGTCTTGTGACCGCTCAGTTTGCTATCAGCGGCGAGCCAGAACCGGCTTGCATTTATTACCTACAGTATTAGCGATGCGTCGAGTCACAAACAAGCGCAGTAAAACCATTGCGAAAGAACGTAGAAATTGAAGGTTCCGTCTAACATATAACGAATATATCTTTTCTATGATTATACAAAACTTTCTTATTTTTTTTTAATATTGAATAATTATAATTTATTTTATTATTAAAAAATATTTAATAATTATATATATTTTTTTAAATTATCTCGTGTTGAAAATTGATAATGTAATAATGTAGTGTATTATACACTACGTTACAACGGTAGACTTGTAGACTTCTCTTCACTCTTAGATGATCAGCAGAATAAAAGCTTTCCTTTTCAAAGCCGGGTTCCGACTTAAATACGATTTCTATTTCCATTCGACTCAAGCGACCTGAACAGCTGTTAAATGAAGCAACTCCGTTTCACGGACAACACATAATGGCTAAAATTTTCACCCTTTAAAAATTTAATAGGAAAAATACATAAATAAAATATTTATGTTTTATTGAATTGAAAATAAAATTATAGGACACATGCAAATATGCATGAAAAAACTGACAAAACCCTGCATACAAAGAAATATAACTAGGTGACAACTTCACACTATTGCTTTATTTTCTTAATTCAACGTTCTAAAAACCTGAAGTCTAATTTAATAATTTTGTTATAAAAATGAGTTTTTGAAATAGCTATTTATTGTAATTTTAACGAATTGATTATATTCTATAAAGAAAGTCAAATACTACTTATTTGTTATTAAAAATAGGGAAAAGAAATTTAATTTGGAAGAAAATATAAATATGTAAAAGTAAATTCTAAGGTTAATTACGGCTTTCGGAACGTACACCAAGTGTCAAAATAAATGCTTTGGTGTTTTGTAAACAATAGGTTCAATTTTATTTTGTAAAATTAATAAGGTTATCTCTAATGGAAGCAAATGAGAAAATAGTTAAAGTTATAATTTTAAGACAAACTATTGGTTCTATTTTGTATCTTGGTGGTTGATAGATTGGTAAATACGAGTGGAAGGTTGTCACCGGTTAAGGAATAATGAAATGATATTAATAAAAACAATTTGGATGCCCTAATGGCTTTATCAGAAAAAAATGGTAAGTTGACATCCTTAAAACAATGTTTAGAAATCACAATATATTACTAGAAAATACTAATAGAATGTTGTGAAAGTTAAAATAAAACAACATCAAATTTTCCAGTGTTACAGTATGTTTAAGTACACAAAGCACCATACGTCAAAGAAAAAGGGTTGCCAGTTTACACTAAATAGAAAAAGAAACATTCAGTTGAAAAACGCAAGCAAAACTACAAAAAAATTTGGAATAGATCGGCTTGTAGTCATTTATTCTCTTATTCTTATTCAAAAGTAAGTTAATATTTAGTTAATACAGATATTGGAGTTTTAAGACCGCCTCTTGTTATGTTGGGTTTACAGTATAAAATTGCCTAGAAAAAGTTAGTAAGTTCTATCTTCAAATAAAATATCTTTAATTACGCAAAACATCATGCATAAAAAAAAAGATTGCCTGTTTACACGCAATATAAAAAGAAATATTCAGTTGTAAAACTTAAGAAAACTTAAAATAAATGTTGTAGACATCGGATTGTAGTCTTTTATTCTTATTCAATGGAAAATTTCCTAAAAATCACAGTATCAAAAAAAAAACTGTTTTTAATCATCCGGCAACACTTCAACTGAATACATTTTTTTTCTGTTAGTAATCTGAAAAATGTTATCAATAACGCCAAAATCAGCTCTATAAAGTAAAAACCGTGAAAATTGATACATTTTCTAGCACACTTACAAGCACATTTGGTCACAGTTCCTTAACCGATTGACCAGGTCTCCATTTATTATGGCTCGCTTCGCTCGCTTTTTCTTTTTGTTTTTTTCGCAGATCTAATCTAACCGATTGACCAGGTCTCTATTGATGGTGTCCTTTATGGCTCGCTTCGCTCGCATTTTATTTTAGTCATAGTTCTAACCCTACTAATTAACCAAATCTCTCTTAACAGTTAGTCCTTATGGCTCGCTTCGCTCGCTTTTTGTTTTAGACACGTTGCTAACATAATCGATTGATCAGGTCTTTCTTAATGGTCTAGCATTATGGCTCGCTTTGCTCGCTCTTCATTTTGGTCACAGTACTTTAAGCAATTGACCAGGTCTCCATTTTTTATGGCTCGCTTCGCTCGCTTTTTTTTTTATTGACAGTTCTAATCTAACTGATTGACCTGGTCTCTATTGATGGTGTCCTTTATGGCTCGCTTCGCTCGCAGTTTATTTTAGTCATAGTTCTAACCCTACTAATTAACCAAATCTCTCTTAACAGTTAGTCCTTATGGCTCGCATCGCTCGCTTTTTGTTTTAGACACGTTGCTAACATAATCGATTGATCAGGTCTTTCTTAATGGTCTAGCATTATGGCTCGCTTTGCTCGCTCTTCATTTTGGTCACAGCACTTTAAGCAATTGACCAGGTCTCCATTTTTTATGGCTCGCTTCGCTCGCTTTTTGTTTTATTGACAGTTCTAATCTAACTGATTGACCAGGCCTCTATTGATGGTGTTCTTTATGGCTCGCTTCGCTCGCATTTTATTTTAGTCACAGTTCTAACCTTACCAATAAACCAAATCTCTCTTAATAGTTTCTTTTTATGGCTCGCTTCGCTCGCTTTTTGTTTGAGTCACAGTGCTAAGATAACCGATTGATCAGGTCTCTTTTGATGGTCTCGCATTATGGCTCGCTTCGCTCGCTCTTTATTTTGGTCGCAGTACCTGAAGCGTTGACCCGGTCTCCATTTATTATGGCTCGCTTCGCTCGCTTTTTGTTTTATTCACAGTTCTAATGTAACTGATTGATCAGATTTCTATTGGTAGTGTTCTTTATGGCTCGCTTCGCTCGCATTTTATTTTAGTCACAGTTCTTACCTTACTAATTAATCAAATCTCTCTAATTGGTCACTCTTTATGGCTCGCTTTTTGTTTTAGTCACAGTTCAAATCTAACCGAATGACAATGTCTCGCTAGCTTTATTTTTCTGGCGTAAATATTGGATTCTTTTTTCTCACCACGTCAAGATTGAGTAAAGATACACAAACGGTCTATATATGCTATAAAGCTCCCGAGTCACCGACTCCGTCAAAATCAATCTGAAATTTATATGGTGACTACTATCGAGTGTTGCTAGTCGATCACTCAAATTATTCCATTAATTATGTTATAAATGCTACAGTAAAATTTTTGTGGTATATATGTGTATTTGAGGGTATCTGAATAACAAATAAATATACTTCAGTCTCGTATTGCGTCTATTCTTGATAACATCTTCCCAGTTAATATAAACTATTTGGCGACGAGGAAACTGTTGTTTGGGTGAAATGAGTACTGATAAGGGTGTTTCAACGATGAGTGTAAAGACTGGTATACCAGATTTTACTAACTTTAAAGAATTCAAGCTGAATGTGGACAGGTGGTCAACGTACATTTGTAGATTGAAGGCGTGGTTCACACATTCACAGTGTTAAAATGAAAAATCAGTCTAAGTATCTGGTAGCGGTTGTGGGCACAGAAGCTTTAGACTTAATAATAGATTTATGTTATCCCGAAAATCCAGAAAATGTAGAAATTAGTGAAATCGAGAGATTCGTCGAAGAATACCTATCACCGAAACGTTCTGTGATTGCCGAGAGAATGATTTTTCGATCTAGTAAACAAGTGGAAAACCAATCGGTAAACGAGTATTTAGTCCATCTAAAAAAACTGAGTAAGGCATGCAAGTTTAAAACAAACGACAGTTTAAATGAAAACCTACGCGACCAATTCGTATACGGACTGAGCAGCGATCGAATTAGGCATCGGATAATGACGGAGAAAGATGAAGATTTAACTTTTACGCGCGCCACTGAGCTGGCGTTATCGCTCGAGGCGGTGATACGAGAGGGTGGCGGCGGCGGACCGGCAGCGGCGGCGCAGGCCGAGCCGGTTTACGCGGTGGGCGGCCGGCGCGGCAGCGCCCCGACTCGAGGCCGCGCGTGCCGCTCCAGGGGCTACGTCGGCGCTGACGGCGGCAGCGGTGGGCAGCGTTGCTACCGGTGCCATGGTAATCATATGGCGGAAAAGTGTTCGTTCCTGCATAGTGAGTGTTACGTGTGCGGAAAGAAAGGTCACATTGCTAAGGTATGCCGTTTACGTAAACAAAGAGTCGTTCACGGCATCGACGAACGGGCGTCGTCGGAAAGTTCGTCAGAATCCGAATGTGCCAACAGGGTGACGGTGTACCAAATGAGTGATGATGATGACCTCGACGATCGGTGGGTGATACCCGTAAAAATAAATAATGTGTTAATTCAGTTCGAAGGGGATACCGGTTCAGCGGTCAGTATTATTTCTTATAAGACTTTTAAAAAATATTTTAGTAAATATTCATTACAACCTTGTACTTCAAATTTAAAAATGTATAGCGGACATAAAGTACAACCGAAGGGTAAATTAAATTGTGTCGTAGAAATAAATGGTATAGTGATATCCGATTTAAGTTTAACAGTCATAGATAACGAATTTAGTCCCTCGTTATTGGGCCGGGACTGGATGCGATCTTTTCATATTAATTTCCCTGTTTTGAAACAAGTCGCTAGTATCGAATCACAACCGTCGAACTCGAAAGAGGCTGTAAACGAGTTACAAAAAAAATTTCCACAAGTATTTGCGTCGGGTATAGGTACTTTCAATAAATGTAAAATCGAACTAGCGGTGGTAGAGGGCACGATACCGGTGTGGCGGCGCGCGCGCCCCGTACCGCACGCGCTGCACCCGGCGGTGGAGGCTGAGTTGGCACGGCTGGAGCGCGAGGGGATTATCTCGCCCGTCGAGTGGAGTGAGTGGGGTACCCCAGTGGTCCCCGTTATAAAGAAGAGTGGCCAGGTACGTTTATGCGGTGATTTCAAAACTACTCTAAATCCAGTATTAGTTGATGACAAATATCCGATACCTAGAATCGAAGATATTTTTGCGGCATTACAAGGGGGTCTCATATTTGCAAAAATAGACCTTAGCAATGCTTACTTACAGCTGTTATTAGATGACAGCTCAAAAAAGCTATGTACGATTGTGACACAACAGGGAATGTATTGTTTTAATCGCTTACCGTTTGGCATTAAATTTTGCTTTAAATCCCCCTGATGAGGGGGGATTGTACCAGCTTCTATTGATAGAAGAGGCGCCGGTGACAGGTGGGGATGAGTAGAGGAGGTTGGGCTTTGCCCGGGAGCTTCATGATGGTCCACGAACCCCCTCCATAGGGGTAGAGAGAAGGAAAGGGGGATAGAGGGTGATAAGAAAGTGGGAACAAGGGTCGAAGAATGGTGAAGTAAGAATGGTGAGTGTGAGGTGAGGAAAGAACCTCTGTTCCCAGACAGAAATGTATGATAGGCGAACATATGGATGAGTATAGATGGCAGAAGATGATGGAATGAAAATGAGGCCAGAGGTGAAATGAAAATGAAAATGGCCCCCCCGCCCCACGACCGTATCCATCAGTGACGAAGGCTATGGTCGCGGGACACGGGGGCCGTTGAGGCACCCTGTGTAGTGCGACTTTTGGATGTTGATGTTGTTTCGATTGGTGCAGCCAGGATTGTGAAAGTCGCTTTATGCTGCTACTGTTCTGTAAGACCTTGAAAAGAAAGGCTTTGGGGCTGCTACTGCTTCCTGTATGATTTGCATTCATCAGCAGTTCTTATTTCCTTTGGTTGTCTGAAAATATAAAACTTCTGTAGGGTGTTGTGATGAAGTCCATTCAGCTTTTGTCTTGTAAGTTTCGAAGAGGTCTTACAGGGGTTCGGCCGACCTAAAGAGGTCAAGCGGTGATTTAGCCTTTATGTTGGTGCTGGGCTGAGATGTGTGATGTGCATGCTCGCTGTTTCAGAGGGGTAGTACATATATGACATTATATTATTAATCTATTTGATCCTAATTCCTTTCCTAACCTAGGTGAAACTGAAACTAAAATTGTAAAAGAAACGATTCCTATGCATGTCCCTAGTTCGATTCCTGTATACCTACGTAGAGTCTGAAAAAATAGATTTGTAAAAAAAACGAAAACAACGACGACTGTAAATGTTGAAGCTGAAGAAGACCACCTATTGCTCTTAAAATGTGATGAATTGGGGGTCGCCCACCCGATCAGCCCCTAATGCCGCCGAAGCGAATCCTCCCATTTCGCCCCACGACCCCGGACGCCGATCAGGGAAGCGGCCTATTGGTTACAGATTTGATTCCTATGTATGTTCCTAGTTCGATTCCTGTATACCTACGTAGAGTCTGAAAAATAGATTTGTAAAAAAAAAACGAAAACAACGACGACTGTAAATGTTGAAGCTGAAGAAGGCCACCTATTGCACTTAAAATGTGATGAACTGGGGGTCGCCTACCCCACCCGCCCCAAAGTAGCAGAAGCGGATCTCCCATTCCACCCCACGACCCCGGATGCCGATCAGGGGAGCGGCCAATTGGTTCCAAGTTCGATTCCTATGTTGAGACTGAGGAAGCTACTTATTGTTAGTAAAAAGAACCTACAGAATTTGATAAGTTGGGGATTGCCCCCCCGACCGACCCCCGGAGCCGCAGAAGCGGGTACACCACTTCCGCTCCACAGCCCCGGATGCCAATCGAGGGGGCAGCCCTTTGGTCTCAGATTCGATTCCTGTTCTGAGGTTACTTATTGCTGATGAATGAATATTACTTATGAAGTCTAATGAATATAATAAATTGAGGGTCGCCCCCCTCGGCTGACCCCCGGAGCCACAGAAGCGGGTACACCACTTCCGCTCCACGGCCCCGAACGCCGACCGGGGGAGCGGCCAGTTGGTTCCAAGTTCGATTCCTATGTTGAGACTGAAGAAGCTACTTATTGTTTATAAAAAGAACATATTGAATTTGATAAGTTGAGGATCGCCCTCCCAACCGACATCCGGAGCCGCAGAAGCGGGTACACCACTTCCGCTCCACGGCCCCGGACGCCTACCGGGGGGGCGGCCTATTGGTTTCAGGTTCAATTCCTGTTCTGAGATTGAAAAAAGTTACTTATTTGTTTATTGCTAATGAAGGGAAGTGATTTATTGGAGTTTAATGAGTATAATAGATTGGGTCTTGATCCCCCCGACCGACCCCCGGAGCCGCAGAAGCGGGTCCACCAGTTCCGTTCCACGGCCCCGGACGCCCACCGGAGGGGCGGCCCGAAAAATCTCAGGTTCGATTCCTTTTTGTTAAGCTAAGCTATGCTCCTTTTACAGTATGGTTGCTTAGATCTAGGGTTCTTATCTCTATTTATTTAGTTTATTAAATATTATGAGAATTAAATAATCATAAGCAGAAAATGAACCCATACTTTCCAAAAGGACGTCAAGAAATAATCCGGCATTCGTCCAGGGCGGACGGTATGCCGTGCCAATCACTATTTTATTACCATTCATATTAAGTTTCAGCCACATTTGTTCTATTGAGGGATGCACTGGATGTTTACATCTTCTAACGTTCATGCCTGCCCTAATATAGAAACCTACACCCCCACCACGTCCCCCGCATATATCTTTAGGACGAGGTATGTGCCAGAGCCGATAGTTAGGAATGGATGGCGCTCGCTCCTCCTCACCTCTCCTCAACCAGGTTTCATTGATGGCCATAACATCAACCGATTGAGATTGCATTGCCAAGATAAAATTATCGTGATTGGTACCCAAAGAACCAGCATTAAAAAGACCAACCCTGAAATATTTGTCACTATGCATTTCTACGGCAATATAAATATAACAAAATACTTAAGAATGATTTAAATACATATAAGATAATGTAGGCAGAATAACTAAAATAAAAATAATATATACCTATATTGTAAGGCGGAAGCGCAACCTCTACAAAAGCATCAGCTAGAAATCTATAGGCAGTAGACGTATAATTTAAAATGTTAAAACCAACCACAATAAGGCACACACCACACCAGCAGCCCGCGAGTTTATAAAATGAGAAAAAATACATCAAAAACCGATCTCGCAAAAATAGTGTAAATACTAACTTATCTTTAAGACACACATATTTGATAAAATTATGTTTCAGCATAGTTTCTATATAGAAGCATTCAAGCAAAATTTCTACTGAAAACACAAACTCTCTAAATAATAACAACTCGTTATATAAAATGAAAATATTTACAAGTTTTAAAATTTGCAGGTTATTACGAAACCGGTAGCTGCGGGCTGAATGCCCGGTTGAGGTCCTCCTCTGAGCGGAATTGGAAAACTGGTTTCCCATCCCCTTGCCGTGCAAAGATGCGGCCACGCTTTGTCCAGGCGTAGCGCCACTGCAGCCGTCGACACTCCTCGCGCACGCGATGAAAAAGCTGACGGCTTGAGCGGGTTAGACGCTCGTTAATGAAAACACGCGGGCCTTTTTCGGAGTTCAAGCCAGCACGACGCACACGTGCCGCCAGCAGCAGTTCATCACGCAGTTGACGACGCGACAGGCGCACCACTACACGACGCGGCTGCCGCCCTCCCTCAGCTGGTGGTACTCCCACCCTTTCCACAAATACAACGTCACGCTCCTCCAATGAAACGCCCAGCCTCCCAGCAAGCACCATTACCGAATGAAACACATTCTCCCCCTTCTCCTCCGGGAGCTGGCCAATCTCCAAGTCCGATAGCAATGCTTCCCGGTCTCTGTCATCCAACTCGAGCTTGAGCTTTGCTATCGTGGACTCTAACTCTCTTACTCTGCCGACATCACTATCCGCCCTGCTCTGTTCCAGCGCCACTAGACGCTGCTCCATGCCGTCGATACGCCCAGTGACGGTCGTGAAGGATTCCCGCAACTGTGCCATTTCCATACGGAACTCGCGCATTTCCTTCATTATACACTCCTTGAACTCCTGAAGGAACTCTTTCATAACAGACATATCGGACTCTATCGCATTTCCCGAATGAGCCCTCCGGGAAGTCCCGGCGTCAGATCGCTGGTGCTCTACATCTATCTTCTGGGGAGACATCGACGGCAAAGGAGCATCCACGTCCATTACTCCACCGATTCCTTTTACTAGGGTCTGACTATTATTACCGCGGCGCACGCTTTTTTTACAGCCAGTACACATCCAGTCTTTATTAATTTGAGCAGTAGCAGATATTCCTACGCAGGCCCGGTGATATTTCAAAGCACACCCACCACATTTAGCAGCGTCAGTCGGAGATAAGAATTTACCACAGATACCACAGTGTAACATGGTAAAAACCACAGGCCGATTTTACGACTCTGACAATACAATTGATGACGCTATGTTCCAATGATCTTTTCAAGAGTAAGGTTACAGTAATAAAACTCGTCACTAGAGGGCGCTAATATGCTTTACAGTTGCTTTACTCCGTGTTCAATCTGTTGTTAACTGTTCGTATGCGCTCATATAGATCACTTATTTCGGCCGAGCGGTACGAGCATCCGTGGCGCAGTGTATAACTCCTCGGTGTATAGACGACGAGAACGAGTTCAAATCCACGCACACAACACAAATTGTTACTTGGTTTTTTCTATTTTTCTATGCACAAATCGGACTTCGGAATCGTGATGAAGAGATCACAACATGAAGGGGCAAAGCCCGAGGAGACACCCCACAACTTATTTAAACGAATAACAGATCAAGGATAACGTCGAACACGTCCGTTCAGTGTAATTGTCTACAGAACACTCCCTGTGACCATCGACTAGAGTTAACATAATAATAATACTTTCTGATTGTTGTGTTTGATTTACAGTGATCAATATTGGATCAATATTGGGTAATAAAGTATTGTATCTATGATCAGTATATTGAATCAAACATATTGCATTTTTTTTTTGGTTTTGATTAGGGTTTGGGATTGTGCCTTTGTTTGTTTTTGTTCATAATATTTTTTTTCCCCCTTTTCATTCCTTAATTGATTTTAACGATTGTTTCTTTTCTTAATCTAATTAATACTTCTAACAAATTTATTTTAACAATTTTTCATTCTTAATCAAATTAATATTCCTAATCAATTATTACCAGCTTAATCCTAACAATCCTAACATTCCTAATAATCCTAACAATCCTACCATTCCTAACAATCCTAACTTTCCTAACAAACCTAACAATCCTAACAATCCTAACATTCTTATTAATCCTGACATTCCCCTTTCATTCATCCTCTTGTTGATAATCCTAACAATCCTAACATTCCTATCAATCCTAACATTCCCCTTTCATTCGTCGTCTTGCTGATAACCCTAATAATCCTAACAATCCTAACATTTCTAATAATCCTAATATTCTCTCTTCATTTATTATTTCATTGATAATCCTAACATTCCTAACAATCCTAACATTCTTGTTAATCCTGACATTCCCCTTTCATTCATCATCTTGTTGATAATCCTAACAATCCTAACAATCCTAACATTCCTATCAATCCTAACATTCTCCTTTCATTCGTCATTTTGCTGATAATCCTAACCATCCTAACGATCCTAACATTCTTATTAATCCTGACATTTTCCCTTTCATTCATCATCTTGTTGATACTCCTAACAATCCTAACAATCCTAACATTCCTATCAATCTTAACGTTCATTATTTCTAACATTTCCTAATAATCCTAACATTCCTAATAATCTTAACAATCCTAACATTCTTATTAATCCTGACATTCCCCTTTTATTCATCATCTTGTTGATAATCCTAACAATCCTAACATTCCTATCAATCCTAACATTCCCCTTTCATTCGTCATCTTGCTGATAATCCTAACAATCCTAACATTTCTAACAATCCTAACATTCTCTCTTCATTCACTATTTTGTTGATAATCCTAACAATCCTAACATTCCTAACAATCCTAGCAATCCTAACATTCCTATCAATCCTAACATTCCCCTTTCATTCATCATCTTGCTGATAATCCTAACAACACTAATAATCCTAACGTTCCTATCAATCCTAACATTCTCTCTTCATCCATCATTTTGCTGATAATCCTAACATTCCCAACAATCCTAATATTCCTATCAATCCTAACATTCCCCTTTCATTCGTCATTTTATTGATAATCCTAACAATCCTAACATTCCTATAATCCTAACATTCCCCTTCATTCATCATTTTGCTGATAATTCTAACATTCTTAACAATCCTAACATTTCTATTAAACCTAACATTCCCCTTTCATTCATTATCTTGCTGATAATCCTAACATTCCTGGCAATCTTAGTAATCCTAACACATTCCTTTTTGACAATAATAATCTTAAAATTTTTAAAGAAAATAAAATAGAATTTAAACTATTTAAACTTAAATTACAAAATCACAAACTAGAAAAAATTAACATTAACACATTCCTTTCTGACAATAATAATCATGAGATTTTAAAAGAAAATAAAATAGAATTTAAACTATTTAAACATAAATTACAAAATCACAAACTAGGTAAAATCAACATTTAGACCAGATCTATCATTATTTTCCTTATGATTAACAGAATCAACAAGACTACCTCAAGGGGGTGAAAGGTGGAGAGGCCCATGGCCCTATGAGCATTGCTTAACTTGATTTACTAATAATAGTCACTAAGAATAATTAGCTAATCAATGATAACAATAATAACATTAATCATCATTCGGAACTCTTAATTAGTCAAACAATCACAATTGAGAAAGGGATTCTAAATAATTGCTTATGATAATTGTTGTTTGATTTTCATTTCCAGGCAGCAGCGGTTGGACCGGTGCCCGTTCCAGTAAAAGTGTACCGGCCCAATGGTCCGGACGGCGGCGAGCTTAGGCCCGTCCTAGTACGGGGGAGGGGGGGCAAACACCGGCAGACATGGCAGACATGGCTCCTCTCCAACCGGATGGGTGGGAGAAGCAGGGCCCCTTGGGGTAGCTCAGGGCGGCCCGTGGAAAAAGGAGGCACTCTCCTACCTGGAATTGGGGGTGCGGCCTGTGGATCCGTAGCCACCGCAGCAGGGCAGCTGGCACAGGCGGTCGGCTCGGGGATGATGCGGCTTGTTGCACCGCAGCACAGGAACAGTATCCTCCAGGGGGCCTCCCAAGGAGGTCCCAGGTCAGCAAGGTTGCGTCCGCAGAGACGTTAGGATGTCAGCCCAGCTCAGCCGGATGTGCAGATATCGGCCCGACTCAGCAAAGTGTTAGGATGCCGGCCCAACTCAGTATGATGTTAGGATATAGGTACTGCTCAGCAGAATGTTAGGATGCCGGTCCGACTCAGCAGAATGTTAGGATGTCAGTCCTGCACAGCCAGATGATAGGATGTCGGTCCAATTCCGTAGGATGTTAGGGTGCCGGCCCGACTCAGCAAGATGTTAGGGTGCCGGCCCTGCTCAGCAAGATGTTAGGATGCCGGTCCGACTCAGCAAGATGTTAGGGTAATCCTAACATGATGTGGAACCGCTGGTTTCCGGGTCTTGGTTAGTTTTTAGGCTTTTTACACTAGCCGGCACTATATAACAGTTCAGTGGGCCGCTTTCTACCACTTTGTTAGGATTTCTTTGATCCTAACAATCCTAACAATTGTTCGTAAAATGGTCAGAATTGACAAAAATGTGCAGTTTTTTACTTGATCCACTCACTTATCCTTTCTTCCAAACTATTTGCACTAGTCGGCTCTAATATAACAATATCTGTTGGCACGGGTGTGGCGGTGCGCCCGATCAATAGCTATTCGAACATAACCAACCGATCGCATGTACATAATTACGTTATCAACATTATTAAGCTAAATAGTCACATAGGATTAATGTAAATAATTAAATTAAGAACAACATTGAGTACTGTTGGCGCGGGTGTGGCGGTGCGCTCGACCAACAGTATCGTAACATAACTGACTGATTGTATGTACATATAATTATATTACTATTAAGCAAAAGGCAATCTAAACAATCACATTCTGGTAATGTAAATAACCAATGCAACAACACAACATCGTTACTGCTGGCGCAGGCGTGGCGGTGCGCCTGACCAATAGTTATTCAAACATAACCAACTGATTGCATGTACATATAGTTCAGTTTTATTATTATTAAGCACATGACTTTATGTAAATAACCAATGTAATGACAACATCGTTTGCTGTTGGCACGGGTGGGGCGGTGCGCCCGATCAACAGTTATTCGAACATAACCAACTGATTGCATGTACATATAATTACATTATCAACATTATTAAGTTAAATAGTCACATAGGACTAATGTACATAACTAAAGTAAGAACAACATCGTGTACTGTTGGCGCGGGCGTGGCGGTGCGCTCGACCAATAGTTATTCGATAGTATGTACATATAATCACATTACTATTATTAAGCATTAAGTATCACATTAGATTCAATGTAAATAATTAACGTAATAACAAACATAGTTTACTGTTGGCGCGGGTGCGGTGGTGCGCCCGACCAATAGCTATCTGGACATAATTAGCCAATCGTATATTAATGTATAATATAACCAATCGCTAGTGATCGCTTCTGCAATAAAGCGAATTTCAATTACTTAATAGCCAATATCTAATCAACGTTAATTAAGCTCTGTATACTAATCACTATCTATAAGTTAGTTAATAGGAACTGTGTTGTATTAATCAAATGTACATATAACATCCAACTTAATAAAACAATTAATCGCCATTTGCAAGCTATCATGGCTAATGACCACTCAACTTGTAATAATTAGCACAGCACATATGATTATAATAACCAATATTAAGCACAAAGAACGATCCGAACCTCCCAGAATAGAGTGTTAGCAATGCGTTCGGACCAATCAAGATGGTTAGTCACGTTCGGACCTGTAAGGGTAGCCATTGTTCGGACCTGTTAAGATCGATACTAACATCCGGACCCGAGGTTTCTGCACCGTGTAAATACGGGAGTTCGGTTTCCGCGAAGGCGAAGTGCCTACACCGACCACCATCGCGCGTTACGATCATGACGGCCCGGTCGCCTCCGCTTCCCGCGATCGCCACACTTCGGTTGGGCTGGTGCGGGAAAGGGAGATGGCCCATCGCTGTCCGCGCACACTCTACCCAGGGCGACCACCGACCCCTCGTCTAGGGAAGTCGGAAATATTGTTGATTGATTAAGTTGATTATTTTACTACTAATTATACCATCTTTCTTTTTTGCCATCTTAATTTTCAAGTCATTAGGACCATAGTTTTTTGTAGTTCAGCATCCTTATATTCAATTAGAGTCGCTCTGGCAAGGCGTGGTAGCGTCAACACAGGTTGACCCCGCCGTTCTCATTTGGGAGGACTCAGTGATCGCCCCCCCGTGCCGCGGCCGCCGCCGTTCGCGGGGGCGGGCGCGGGGCGGGGGGGCGGCCTTCGAAACCTCCCGACTCTTCATTCTCATCTTATATTCTATCGGTGCCGGTGCCCCCGGCGCCTGGTGACCCTAACCTCCTCTCTGGGTTGGGGCCGCCGGACGGCGGGGGGACCCCTCTCGCGGCATCATATATATCTTATTCATCTATATGTATCATCATCTATATATTCCTCATTTCATTATATTAATATATATTTCTTTCCTATCTCAGGGGGAGGAACTTCCGGGTCCATCCAGAAGTTCGCCGGTCTCCTCCCCTTTTCTTCCGCGCCTCCCCTGCTTCTCAGGGGTTGGTACGATCCCCCCTCACAAGGGATCTAAAGCACTATTTTCTGGACCCTATACCAAAATGAAGTCAGCTTAAGGAAAAAAAATATATATATATATATAACAATTTAGTAGGCCGTTTTCCACACTTTGTTAGGATTTCCTTGATCCTAACAATCCTAACAATTGTTCGTAAAATGGTCAAAATTGACGAAAATGTGCAGTTTTTGGCTTGATTCACTCGCTTGATCGGTTTCTGATAATTTACCTTAAGCGACACTAATATATCAGTTTCATAGGCCACTTTACAGCACTTTGTTAGGATTTCTTTGATCCTAACAATCCTAACAATTGTTCGTAAACTGTTCAAAATTAACTAAAATGTGCAGTTTTTCACTTGAATCACTCACTTTATTAGTTTCTAAATTATTTGCACTATGCAGCGCTGATATAATAGCTCCTCAGGTCACTTTTTAACACGTTGTTAGGATTTCCTCGATCCTAACAGTTGTTCGTAAACTGATCAAAATTTAACAAAAATGTGGAATTTTTTCCTTGAATCATTCACTTTATTAATTTATTTATTTAATTGAGTTTATTGTTGTAATTGGTTTTAGGGCGGGAGCTGCACGATGGACGCGTGCGCTCCGCACCAAGCCCCGAGCCCGACGGTTGTTAGGTAAGGTCAGAACTGTGACCAAGACGAAAGTAAAATTTGCAAGAATTTTCGTTTTTAAAAACGTTGGTGTACTGGTATTTGAGAACGTGGAAAAAGTTCGTTGGCTGGTTTTGGAAAACGTTCGTGTGCTGGTTTTGGAAAATATTCATGTGTTGATTTTGAAGAACGTTCATGTTCTGAATATGCAAGAACATACATTTGTCAGAGGTGTTTAGCTTTGATTACTCAGATTCTCTTACCGTGATCAAAATACTTAAAATATATTATTGATAAAATATCTCCTTTTTTTTAAATCAAATTAATTTAATTTGAGCCCCTAAAAGAATATGACCATTCGGAATTGTACCTTAATTTCTTTATAATGGTTTCAATAAACCGACACAACTTTTGTAAGTTTTATTAAATTGTATTTTAGAGGCTTTTATACAAGTTTATAATATAAATGTAAATGCAATAGATACTATTTCTTGACGTTTTATTAATGTATTAATAAAGGTCACACTGGAGGAAATATCTGTTCGATTCTTTTTCAATACGAAATATTAACTTACTATTTAATCGAATAACTCAAATTCTGCAACGAAAGCGAAATTAAAACCCCACCGCCTCATGAATAGATCCATTCTAATATCTGGCCACGACATCGGTTCCCTTTTCATATAATAAATAAATAATGCGTATACTTTAAATTGACAACAATGCACAAATATTTTTTTATGTATGCTCAAGAACTTTATAATAACAGCAGAAACTTGTATAGGTTTATTATAACATATGGGTTAGGTTAGGTTAGTGTATGATAAACAACGCACGAGCCGAGCGAGCGAAGCGAGCGTGCCGCGGCAGCGGCCGGCGAAGTGCCAGAAACGAATCGCTTTTGTTGATGGTAATATTTGGTTTATAATACTGACTATGAGCAATCCAGCCGGCGCAGTTACCATTTTAATTTCAGATTTGATTTTGATTCACTTGACAATTCGGGAGATTTATAGCGTGTAAATGGATCATTTGTTTCCCAATTATTTACATGATAATTATTACTTGAAGTACATTTTTCTATACTTTTAGATTAATGAGAAATTATGTTCGTTTTTTACTCAAACTAATTTAATATTGTAACTTAATTTCTGTGAAATAGTTTCTATAAACGCACACATCTTTTCTCAAAGTTTAGTATTAAAGAGTATTTTTTTCAAGTTTTAAAATATATATGCAAAAACAATAACACCTTTCCTTTGAAGATAGAACTAACTAACTTTTTCTACGCAATTTCAAACTTTAAACCCGACATAACAATAGGCGGACTTGAAACCCCACCGCCCCGATACCACCAGCTACTCGTAACCTCCCCGGGCTGCTCGCAGTCCGGGGCAACCAAGCGAAGGCTAGTCTATATAATATATCTATAATATATAAAGCTTAATTACCACTCACTGACTCACTGACTCACTCCATGCTTTTTTCGGGTAGAAGGAGGGGGAAAATGACATTTTCATGTATGGAGACTGACAATATATTTTTTTAATGAGTTGAAATGGTATTCCTATGCAGCCAAAAAACAAAATGGCGGCGAGATAATTTTTTTAATTTCTACATTATACACTCTACGATTACGATATTCAAAATGGTCGTAGATTTGGCTAAAAAAATGACACTGAAAAAAGGTTTGATTAAAAAAACAAAATGGCGGCCGAGATATTTTACCTAGAAAATTGTCATTTTTCGACCTCTGTTCGGGCGGATGTCGTTTCTTTTGTGGTGGGTTCGGAGGGGGGATTTTTACGCTGGCGACTCGGAAGTATAGTCGATTTTCACGTATGGGGAGTTTTCATTTGCGCTTCAACATGGCGGCGGCGGTGGCGGCCATTTTGTTTCGGCAATGAAAAATCGCCATTTTCCAGTGAGATTTTCTCCAAGATGGCGGCGTGGACGGGTTTACGTTATATGGGGCGGTCGTGGGGCTCGGTAGAATCTTTCCATATTAGTACTAATTTCTACCATTTTCGTGGTAGTTTAGGAGATTTTGGGAGAAAAGTGAAATTTCGAAATACGCACTTTTCGCGGAAAACAGACTCGGTGCGGTGTGGTGCCGGGGGAGCCCTATGACTTTTGGTAGTTTTCGTTTCCGCGAGCTGACAACCCTGGGCTCCACGGTAGAAAACGTGTTTTTCGACATGCCCTCATAACCCGAATTGTTTGGGAACCTGGGTGGCCAGCGGAGAAAATCTGTGAATGAGGTCCCTTGCCTGATATAGTCGTGACTATGGGAAAATTATGAAACTCGGGAAAATCAATATGGCGGCGCCGGCAGCGGCCATTTTGTGATTTTTTCACTTTTTCGAAAAATTCAAACGCACTTTTAGCCTACATGGCAACATCGGAGCTCTTCGCCTGGTATGGACCGGTCGTGAGTCTCCGCTGGCTCTTTCGAATGACGTGAAATTTTTCCCCGATTTTAGGGTAATTTCGGAGATTTACCCCAAAAAGGTGAAAAGTAGAAGGAGCCGTTTGGGAATTTTAAAAATGACTTTTCCTCGAAGGAGGGTACTCCCCGAAATGACATTTGGCCATTTTCATCGTCGTCACCTGGCAACCCTGGTGGTTGCGGCGATTTGAAAAATTTTGCCCATTTTTTACTTTGTCGACTCTAGCGCAGTCGGTATTGCCACTAGGAAAATGGTAAAAAGTGCATCGGATGCGCTATCGAGTTGGCCACACCGGTACGGAGCCGGATTTTCAAAATTCAAGATGGCGGCCAAACCAGCGGCCATTTTATCCGAAAAATTGGGTATCGTCACCACGTCGAGCCGATTTTGACGCACTTGGCGACATTTGTCAGACTACTTCCGGGGAAACAATTTTTAGGCAAGTAGCTGAGGTATTGCCAGGTGAAAAAAAATCTTGAAAATTTTTGATACTTTATGAGATTTTTGGGGAAACACTTTTTGTCGAATTTTGAATTTTTTTCGATGCAAATATTTTAATTTTAACTTTTCAAGTTACCCGATGGAAAAAATAGAACGATCGACTGGCAACACTGAGAGCAAACAACGTTTGAAATTCAACCTCGATTTTGACCGACTTGGCAACCCCGCAGGTATTCGGCATGTATGGAGCGATTGTGTATCTCTATAGAATCTTTCATATGGTGGAAAAAAATTACCCGATTTTAGGGTAGTTTTTGAGATTTACCCCAAAAACTATAACTGTCAAAGGAATACTTTTAGAACTTGAAAATTGGCATCCGTCGATGGAGGGCACATCCTGAAATCACATTTGACTATTTTTATCGCTTACACCTGGCAACCCCGGCAGCTACAGCGAGTTGAAGATTTAATGCCCACTATTCACGTTTTGGACTCTAGCTCAGTCACTATCGCCGCTAGGAAAATAACAAAAACTGCGTTGGATGCGCCAATAGGTGTGCTACATAAGTATGAGATCAAAATTTCAAAATTCAAGATGGCGGCTTAAGCAGTAATCATTTTATCTAGAAAAATGATATTCTTTTACAATTTTCACTTTATACAGTTAATTTTGGCGCATATGAAAACATTTTTCAGATTACTTCCAAAAAATTATCATCAACTGAAGTGTTGCCAGATGGAAAAAAATTTTTTTTTGATACCGTCATTTTTAGGAATTTATTATTGAATAAGAATAAAAGACTACAAGGCGATCTATAGGAAATTTATTTTTTAATTGTGCTTGCGTTTTTCAACTGAATATTTCTTTTTTTATTAAGTATATACTGGTAACCCTTTTTCTTTAATGTATGGTGCCTAAACACCTTTCATTTGAAGATAGACCTTACTAACTTTTTGTAGGCAATTTCAAACTAGAAAACAAACTTAACAAATAAAAATCGAAAAACACAAATTTCACAACGAAGGCGGACTTGAAACCCCACCGCTCCGATTCCACCAGCTACTCGTTACCTCCCCGGGCTGCTCGCAGCCCGGGGCAACCAAGCGAAGGCTTCTATAATATATAAAGCTTAATTACCACTCACTGACTCACTGACTCACTCCATGCTTTTTTCGGGTAGAAAGAGGGGGAAAATGACGTTTTCATGTATGGAGACTGATAATATTTTTTTAAAATGAGTTGAAATGGCATATCGGTTCAGCCAAAAAACAAAATGGCGGCGAGATAATTTTTTTAATTTCTACATTATACACTCTACGATTACGATATTCAAAATGGTCGTAGAGTGGGCTAAAAAAATGACACTGGAAAAAGGTTTGATTAAAAAAACAAAATGGCGGCCGAGATATTTCACCTGGAAATTTGGCATTTTTCGACCTCTGTTCGGGCAATCGTCAATTGTTTTTTTGTGAGTGCGGAGGGGGGATTTTTATTCTGGCGACTCGGAAGTATAGTCGATTTTCACGTAGGGGGAGTTTTCATTTGCGCGTCAACATGGCGGCGGCGGGTGCGGCCATTTTGTTTCGGCAATGAAAAATTGCCATTTTCCAGTGAGATTTTCTCCAAGATGGCGGCGTCGGACGGATTCGCGTTCTATGGGCCGGTCGTGGGGCTCGGTAGCATCTTTCTACATCACTACCGATTTCTACCATTTTCGTGGTAGTTTAGGAGATTTTGGGAGAAAAGTGAAATTTCGAAATACGCACTTTTCGCAGAAAACAGACTCGGTGCGGTGTGGTGCCGGGGGAGCCCTATGACTTTTGGTAGTTTTCGTTTCCGCGAGCTGACAACCCTGGGCTCCACGGTAGAAAACGTGTTTTTCGACATGCCCTCATAACCCGAATTGTTTGGGAACCTGGGTGGCCAGCGGAGAAAATCTGTGAATGAGGTCCCTTGCCTGATATAGTCGTGACTATGGGAAAATTATGAAACTCGGCAAAATCAATATGGCGGCGCCGGCAGCGGCCATTTTGTGATTTTTTCACTTTTTCGAAAAATTCAAACGCACTTTTAGCCTACATGGCAACATCGGAGCTCTTCGCCTTGTATCGACCGGTCGTGAGTCTCCGCTGGCTCTTTCGAATGACGTGAATGTTTTCCCCGATTTTAGGGTAATTTCGGAGATTTACCCCAAAAAGGTGAAAAGTAGAAGGAGCCGTTTAAGAATTTTAAAAATGCTTTTCCTCGACGGAGGGCACTCCCCGAAATGACCTTTGGCCATTTTCATCGTCGTCACCTGGCAACCCTGGTGGTTGCGGCGATTTGAAAAATTTTGCCCATTTTTTACTTTGTCGACTCTAGCGCAGTCGGTATAGCCACTAGGAAAATGGTAAAAAGTGCATCGGATGCGCTATCGAGTTGGCCACACCGGTACGGAGCCGGATTTTCAAAATTCAAGATGGCGGCCAAACCAGCGGCCGTTTTATCTGGAAAATTGGGTATCGTCACCGCATCGAGCCGATTTTGACGCACTTGGCGTAATTTGTCAGACTACTTCCGGGGAAACAATTTTTAGGCAAGTAGCTGAGGTGTTGCCAAGTGAAAAAAAATCTTGAAAATTTTTGATACTTTATGAGATTTTTGAGGAAACAATTTTTGACGAATTTTTGAACTTTTTTGATGCAAATAATTTAATTTTAACTTTTCAAGATACCCGATGGAAAAAATAGAACGATCGACTGGCAACACTGAGAGCAACCAACGTTTGAAATTCAACCTCGATTTTGACCGACTTGGCAACCCTACAGGTATTTGGCATGTATGGAGCGATTGTGTGTCTCTATAGACTCTTTCATATGGTGGAAAAAAATTACCCGATTTTAGGGTAGTTTTCGAGATTTACCCCAAAAACTGTAACTGTCAAAGGAACACTTTTAGAACTTGAAAATTAGTATCCGTCGATGGAGGGCACGTCCCGAAATCACATTTGACTATTTTCATTGCCTACACCTGGCAACATCGGCAGCTACGGCGGGTTGAATATTTAATGCCCACTATTCACGTTTTGGACTCTAGCGCAGTCATTATAGTCGCTAGGAAAATAACAAAAACTGCGTAGGATGTGCTAATAGGTGTGCTACACCCGTATGGGGTTCAATTTACAAAATTCAAAATGGCGGCTTTAATAGCGGCCATTGTGTTAATAAAAAACTTTTAATGCAACTGTTTTACTGTTTTTGTAAGAGACTTGACTTGATTGATTAAGTATATATTCTAGATGGAACAATTTGAGTGATTTACTGGCAACACTGAGAGTAGTAACCGTATAAAATTTAAACTTAATTTTGACAGACATGGTAACCTCGGAGCTCTTTAGCATGTATGAAGCGATTGTGTATTTTTGCCGACTCCTTTACATAGTGAAATAAAATTACCCGATTTTAGGGTAGTTTTTGAGATTTACTCCAAATACTGTAAATGTCAAAGAAACAATTTTTGAATTTGTAAATTAGAATCAGTCGATGGAGGGCGTTCCCAGTAATCATATTTGACCTTTTTCATTGCCGTTGCTTGCCATCATTTTCATTATCGCTACCTACCATTTTACATGGCATCACTGTGAAAAGTCTTTAATAATTTCTTTGTATGGAGAGAGAAATTGAATGCATTGTAGTTAGTAAGAACTTGCAAATTTGCATTTGTCAATGGAGGGTGCTCTACAATATACCATGTTATGATTTTTATCATCGTTACCTACCGCACAACTTTGAATGAATATTCAAATCCAATAGTTCACCTTGTGAAATGCAATGTAGTGACATTTTTATACAACGCTATGGGTGCATCATTTAAGTACAACTTTTAAGCAATTTGTAAATTGATAATAATTTAACAAAAAAGTCCCTAATATAATACTTATCATTATTATATAAAGCCTGCTTTTACTTTTAGACAAACACCAACTTTTAAACTATACTGAAATCAATCATTATTATCAGATTACATTAATTAAAAACTAAATTGAATAGACATAATTTATTGAGATTCTATTATTATACATATTATTTATTCACTGGACAATGTCAGGTTCAAATTATGCAGCCTTGTCACTGATATATTTCTTGAACGCCACTTTCATTTCAAATTATCTTGATTTAACTATAGAATCTTGTAAGTTATTTTTATATTATTTTTACTGGATGTCAATGTATGATAAAATACTTTATGCAACACTTGGTTTTCTTCTATGTCTATGAAGACTCTGAAAAGATAAAAATGTTTATAATTTTTTTAAAAAGCTTTAATTTGATCACCCCTACTACAACAACCTTCGGGTATATGCATGCATTTGCATGAAGTGTGGCTTGGTTGTGGAAATGACAATTTAAATGATTACTTTTCATATCATGAAAGTTGAAACCGATTTAAATAAAAAATAATAATGATAGGTAATTTTAAAAACATTACATTTATATGTACAAATTATAAATTAAATTGTTTTATTACTATTTACCTAAACAAACTAACCTTAATAATGAACATTAAAAAAAAAACATGCATAGCCTTTAATTGAGTAATGAAAGAAAGGTTAACTTACTTTTACGTTGACATGATCTACACACAAAATATAATTGAATACCAAATTTATCGAAAGGTATTGAAAAGGTTTAAAACTGTTTGGTGCGAGTTGTTATAATTTCATAGTAGTAGTAGTAGTAGTTTCGTCCACAGGACAGGCGAAGGAACTTAGCCATACTGCTAAACTCATTTCATATTGCAAAAAATATATAATATCTTTGAATAGATATTTTCTCATAGTCACAAACGAAACTTTTAACTGAATAGTAATAATAATCTTAAATTTAAAATATACATTATTGTTTTCTAACCATACCCTTTAACAATGTAATTGGGGATTCCGCCGATTTCGATTCGATTTTTATTAAAAATTGATCTTTTTGAATTAATCCTTACTATTATGAGCATAGTAAAATAATAATAAAATGATCAGGATATTATAATAAAAGTAATTTCACGAATGATCTGTTAACGTAATAATACAATTAAGAGTAATCCAGTAATGCATTTTTTAAATTAATCCAATAACTCGAAAGAAATAAGTATAAACACTTGTTTTAAATAGAAACAATTTTTTTTTTTATTTATTCTGTACTAGGCTGTATGGTCTAAATCCTACTTTTTAAAACCGGAAGTGTCGTCATGGCTTGAACTAATTGTGTATAGGGATGTGATTCTTGCGTGTCCATATTTAAATGTTGTTCATAATTGTTAATACATTCGATTCTCAGTTTAGTTAATTTATTTCACAATTATAGAATATATTTCATTTTTATATGAATGTCTCGATGTTAACATTATTTTTGCATTACTCTTGTTTATTTTCAATTGTCAACTCATAATTCTGTATACTTTAAAATATTTAAAACGGAACATTATACCTATATAGATAGTGACGTAACTCTGTTATACTTAAAGATATTTTCAATATAAGATCTACATTTATATTTTTATTTAATTAAGATTATTATAAACACTTTTCAATATTAAAAATTACGTAATTAATAATATATATTCTTCTTCAAAGTAGTGGTCGTATTCATCAATCAGAAATAGTTTGATGTTCTGTTATAATGCGAAAAACTATGAATGTTTTTACTTTTTTCGCACAACAACAATACAATTAATCAATTGTTAATTGCAATTAAGTTTTACCTAACTCTGTGTTATACCTTGCCATTTTTGTCGGACCGCAGCCTTTCTGGTATGTACATAAACATAACAGTTTGTTATCGCCCTTTTTGGTTTATCTATCTCAGCAAGGATCTAACCACACGCAGGCCAATTATTTTGCTAATATTAACCAAATTATTGTATTTTGTATTTTACCATTGCGCTATCTACCCAAAGTACAATATCATTAGTGCGATGTATTTTTAATACATTTGATTTAAAATTTTTATCAATTTTTATACATTTTCGCAAAAAATACATAATATGCGTAAAAATTCGTTTTTTAAAATCTGAATTTTAGAATGGAAAGTTTATTTTTATTACTTGTGATAAAATTATGAAAACACAATTTTATTTTGTAAATATAATCTTTTCCTACATACATAGTACAAGATTAGAAGAAAATCTCTTCACAATTGTTGAATGTATTGATAGATTTTGCAGATATTCTTTGCAGATAAATTATATTATAAGAGTTCCTACTTTTCCAAAGATAAATATATACAATGATAGGTTATACGTTATAAAAAACTAAAACTAAATAAAAACTAACCAAAGCTAAAAGAAACTAAATAAAAAATATCTGAATCGAAAAAGGTACATACCATAATATCCTGACATTATAATGGAAAAATACCTAACTTGGGGCTACAATTAACTTTTCATTTTGGTTTAATAAGAACAAAACAACAAACAAATTATTTGTCAACTTGAATTTTCAAAATTAATTTTACAACTAATCGATTGTTGAATTAGCTGAACACATCACTATGGGACCAAGCTATTTGTGGTTGGTTAATATTTGAATTCAACTATTTCCGGGGGAAAAAACGGTCAACGTAGCGTCCCCAAGCCTAACGCAACGTCACTTCTTCTCTTGTTACTGACATGGTAAGTAAAGATTTTTTTTCAAGATAGTTTTTTATAAGTTTACTTTACTTTTTTGTTCTTTTTTACATTATTATGTTATCGTTTTAAAAGCGTATCATTTAAATTAAATGCATTTTCAAAACAGTTGATTAATTAAGATATGATTCTGTCAATCGAGTCTGTTAACAATCGGTACCTATTTAGAATACATAAAATATTACCTCTAAATTTGACATTACGTTCTATTTTGTTTTTATTATGTGTTTTTTCAAGACTTCTATTAATCTGTGTTGAAAGCAATGTCATTATTCATTAAATATGTACTTTAGTCATAAAAAACAATTATTAAAATATTATTATTAGCAATATGTACATACATCATTAAATTACATTCTTTTATAAAATCTAGATGCCGGTCTGAGGAATGCTGATTGTGTACATTTTTAATATGAAATTTATTCTGTAGTAGGCAGGTGTTGATAATTTACTTATTTATTTATAATACAGGTTATTTGTAATACATCATCAGTCTTTGTGTTCCTACTGCAGGATGCAAGATTACGAAGGATGTGCTATGCATGACCCTCCACGCTGGCCCAATGCGGATTGGAGGGTAATAACGACTGCAAATGCAGCTTAGACCAATGGTTTAACGTGCCTTTCGAAGCATGATATTATCTCGAGCTAGATAATCATTTTTGTCACCCATCTCGTGACCACCGACCCTTGCAAAAGTGGCTTAACAACGACTGCTCCTAATTGCTGTAATTTAAATAATATTTTTAATGAGTCTGTCCCGACTGTACATTTAATATTGATACTTAACCTGTATAGATAATCTTGTGCTTCATTTTTCCATGTAATATAACTATAGTTATCGTTCTAGCTGTATTTACTTGAACTTATTTTTAGATGAAGAGGGCTTTGAGATCTGGCAACAGACAGACTTCAAGGCGTTCAGGAGACCGCCCTGATGGTGTGGAATTTGATTCCATAGGATCAGGTAAGTTGATTTATAATTTATTAAAGGAAGGTACTTATTGTTAAGTAGATACCTTTTAATGTCTACTGTTTCTCCTAAGCTCATTGTCAATTCAACATGATTATTGGTTTGCAAATTTTATGTTTAATTTAATTTTGCTTTTGCTTTATAATCACAATAAGTGCCTATGCCTGCCTACTTAAATCGTTTCTTATATAATTTACAATAAGGCATCTATAATGAGTTTTAACGTGGGGTTGGTGTTGCTTATGAACTTTGTGGTGTAAAACAATTTTTAACTGTTTTCATGCTTATTTTAACTGGTGTGCACATTTGGGGCATGAATGGTTTGCTTAAATTCATCCATTTATCTCATTAATTGCTTAATTTTATTGAACCAAATGCTAATAAAATAATTTAAGTATAGTTTTATAACACTATTGTTCTATTTTAATTCACTTTGATATTTTATTACAGTATTTAATATTTATAAAAGAAATTTAAACTTAAAACTTTGCTTCAACGATTTTCATGAAATTTGGTATGTAGGGGGTATTTAAATTTTATGACCAAATTTCATTGGTTACTTTGAATAGTAGAGGAAGTTCAGCATATTTGGAATACTGCAGGTTATTCGAATATTTAGATATCTAGATCAATATAAAAGCAATGTGTGACTAAAAACAGGACACCATCTTGACATTTTAGCTACAAACCTCACGGAACAAAAAGCGTGTTTTTTTTTATTAGAATGTAGGTAACTGTGTTAATCAACTTATGAGTCACTTAAAAATAAACCACCATAACACGTTTGTATACGACAAAAAATATATATATATATAGCGATATTTCTTTGCGCTACTCGTCGAATCGACGGAGGTTAGCTATCTAGGGTTAAATTTAATTTTCCACATTAACTCGACTGGGAATCGAACCGAGGACAGTACCACTGCTACAGACTGAAGCCGTCATAAGTCATTTGTTTTTTTAATAAGTAAGTAAAAAAATAAATAAAAGAAGCATTGATGTTATTTACACTTAACAAACAATATTGAAATTCGTGCAGATTCAAAAATTGTCTTGTATAGACTAGGTACTAATATTACATATATAAAAAAAATCAAATTGTGTGATTTACTTTTTAATTGCCCAATTTAAAATGGTTTTGTTATTTTTAATTTATTACGATTACAAACTTACGAGGGTCAAACTGAAAGTTCTTAGAAAATCAAAAACTGATTACATTAGCCAGTTATTAGTTTTATTATATCTTTTCAAAATATTGTCCATTCACGTCAATACACCGCTGCATGCGATGGAACCACTGGGAAAAGCACTTTGCCCACTCGTCCTTAGGGGTCTCTTCAATGGCATCGCGATACGCAGCCACCGCTTCTTCAGCATTCATAAACCGCTTTCCTTTAAGTTTTTCTTTAATTTTTGGAAATAAATAAAAATCACAAGGCGCGAGGTCGGGGCTATACGGCGGATGACCCAGTAATTCAACGTTTGATGTCGCCAAATAGTCGATCGTTCGCTTGGCGGTGTGCGACGAGGCGTTGTCGTGGTGAAGGAGGATCCTACTGCGAGGTCGTTTCTCTCGAACTTTTTTCAAGACAAGTGGCAAACAATTGGTAGTGTACCATTCTGCAGAAACTGATTTTTGATCCTCTAACACAATTGTTGCAAAATGACCTATCCTTCCAAAGAACGAGGCCACCATTTTTTTTCCCGCACTTCGATCTCTCTTCACTTTAGTTGGCAACTCCTCGAAAGGAAACACCTACTGAGCAGATTGTCTTTTGGTTTTAGGATCATAACAGTAAATCCAGCTTTCGTCACCTGTTAGTATGTCGAACACAGCATTTGAGTCACCTCCGTTAAATCTTTCAATCATTTTACGACACCAATCCACACGATGGAGTTTTTGAGCCTCAGTCAAATTATGAGGTATCCACCGGGCGCAAAGCTTCCTGACCGCTAAATGTTCGTGGAGGATTTTGTGCACTTGACTCATACCGATGCCTAAGCTTGTCCGAATCTGTTGATAGGTCACTCTTTTGTCAGTCCCTATCATACGCCGCACAACACAGATGTTATCTTCAGTCGTCGCCGTAGAAGGCCGTCCCTCACGTAAATCATCAGTGAGATTAGTGCGACCACGTTTAAACTCATTAAACCAGTTGTAAACAGTCGCACGAGATGGGGCTTCATCGTGAAAGGCCAATCGTAGTCTATCATAACTTTCTTGTTGACTTAAATGACATCGAAAGTCATAAAAAATCATTGCACGAAAATTTTCTCGTGTTAAATTCATGATGACGTGACACAGACAATTTTCAATTTGCCGCCAAATCGTAAAACAAATGACAAATGAATGAAATATATACTCAGTAATATTGGCAAAGAGTTATATTTTCAAATTTTAGAATTATTTTTTTATTATATTGTTTATAAGTGGCCAGTTCTAAGAACTTTCAGTTTGACCCTCGTAGCAAGTTAACTCTTACTTTTATAATTAAAAATTACTTTTCAATCGCTGTTCTTCTATGTAGCATAAAATAAATGTTTGTTAAGGCTCTTATACAATATACGTGATTTTTATGTTTAGTTTTTTGTTATAATTTATCTATGAGATTGAGGCCTGTTTAAATATTTTTATTTTTGGTAAGTTAATATTCTTATTTTCAAATATTATCATAGAAGATATACGTATATTATTTGATTTCAATGGTTTCACTAATAATATTTATTGATTTTACTAAACACATTTGCAGTCAGTGTACACAATCTTTCGTATGATTTGTATCATCAGTTGAACATGGTTTGAAGTAAATTAAAGTTTAAAGTGCTGCTAACCGAAAAATGTAAATATCAAATAATTGTGAAGTGAGGAACAATGAGGCGAAAATTTCTTTAGAAGGAACTACATGAAGAAAATCGAAGATGACGATGGAACTACATTACATGAAAAAATATATTTTTGTTTTTTGTTATTATATGCGTAGTAATTACTTGTCACCTGTGTATTTATGCTTGCATGTTCTTATTGTTATAATATAAAACTGTTATTATTATTTTGAATTGTATTGATTTTTATATGAGTGGATTTATATTTTTTTTTTTTTCGAATAAAATTAATTTGGTATATTATTTCTTGTTTTTAATTTCATCATTACTTTATCACCATACACTATAATAAAGATATTATTATTTGTTGTTTTTTGTTTTTATCATAACCTTATTTTCTTAAAATTTTCAGTCTGAAATATCGCGCACAAGTTATTGTGTTATGTTTTTGCGTGTTATTTTTTATACAAAAAATTTAGTGTTGTTTTTCTTTTAGGTTCCACACATCAGGGCCATCGCCGTTTTCGAGGCGAAGGTCTCCAATGTGTTGCTATGTCGGCTTGTGCATGTAGTTTTTCGGTTATAAATGATAGACGGTCTTTTTCCAATTCAAATATTGATGATATTTTAAAATATGGAGATTCGCTCTATATGTCCATTATTTCTCCCGGTCCAAGTAGACTTATATTTCCCGAAGAACTGCCTGCCGATATTCCTGTAGGGAACCATTTGGCCAAAATAAAACCCATTGACGACAACAGTTGGAAGCTCAATGGATTGTTCGCCGCCGATCAATCCTCTAGAGACGCGAAAATAATCGAACTCGAAGATTTGTTGCGACATCAAATCTTCGACGACGATCATATTGACCGGTGTGATAATTATTTATTCACCGGTCAATCTAATACAATTTCGTTTTGGAGACACGATAATTTGTATTTTGTTTTCAACAGTCACGGTGTCGACGAAAATAATAGACTCGCTGTTAATGGTAAAGCGCGATTGCTCCGGTGCAATAACTTAAAATCGTTAGCATTTGTTCTATTCTCTGGGCGTAGAGACGATGGTTCCCAATTTTCGATACACAAATTGCGCGTCGAATTAGAAGCGTTGCAGTCGCCCACTCGCGTAAATATCCAGTCTACACTGGCGGAAGCGATCGTAACAACCGATACAAAATTGGGATTGCAACCAATAGTTAAATTAGAAAGATTAGATATCGATGTTCCAAATAAATCATCGCGAAAAGTAGGTCGACCCGTGAAAAAAAAGAGAGGAGTTAGGGTTCGGTCTGTGTCTCCAAAAAATGATGTTAAAGTCGCTGTAAATAATGATAGTTTTTCGAATGATCGCAAACTCGGTATGCTCCCTGTTGTCGTCATTGAGAAAAATAAAATTGTAGAAGATAGGATTTGCCGTCTTGAAAATAAAAATTTGAGTGTTAGGAAACCTAGGGAACATAATCCGGCGGTAAACCGGGAGGCTGTGAAACGGTATACTGCTCGAAAACCGGACGTTCATCGCGACGCTGTAAAAAAATATAGTACCCGTAATCCGAATGTAAACCGCACGGCAGTAAAGCAGTATACCGACCGAAATCCGACCGTTCATCGCACCGCCGTACAGCGATACACCGCGAAAAATCCATCGATCAATCGCGACGCGGTACAAAAATATGCTGAGGACAATCCATCCGTGAATAAGGAAGCGGTTAAACGATATAATACCAGTAGTCGTAATGTCGAACCCGCTCTTAGGAGTTCTTTTCATTTGATCGGGCAAAAATGCAACGAACAATTAGATGTAGTACAGATTTATTCGTTGAAAACGCGTTCTTTATTCACGAACGAGGCTCTCGTGTGTACTCACTGCCACGCTCGTCTTTTTTTCGAAGAAAAGATGAGACTCAAATGGTGTTGTGGCGCCGGCGCTTACAACGTTCAAAATTTTCCACCTCTCGATGAGGATTTCTATCATCACCCCGCGTTCCTTGAACGCCCGCGAGCGTATAACAATCTATTCGCTTTTAGTGCCTTAGGCGTTTCTCACGGTTTTCACAATCCTCCTACCGGGATTTCGTTTCTCAAAATTCAAGGTCGTGTCTATCACCGCGTTTTCGATCTCAGTTATACAGACACGACCAATCCTCTCAATTTGTATATTCATGACAGCAGCGAACGCGAAAGTTTAGCTGCTGGTCTTAATTTAGATTCAACCGTAATCAGGTCTATCAATCACTTTTTGCACGATGTAAATCCTTACATCGATTGTTTCAAACAACTGAGTAGGGAACCTTCTGACGATGCTCATCTTATTTTCGAACGCGCGTCGCGTCGCACTCACGGTAACATTTTAGGAGACTTACCGATAGGGAACGAAGTAGCTGCTATTTTAAGTACCGAAAGCGAAAGATTCATACCGAATTGTATTGCAGTTTGGAAAGTAGGCGGGCGGAAACCGCATACAGTTGATATTATGGATCAACTGTATGAAAGTTTCCAATTTCCTTTGCTCTATCCTCATGGTAACCCCGGATGGTTTCCCAGTAAATTAGATAATAAAGGTAATAAATTAACGCAAAATAAATACGTTCGGTGTCTTTTGCTTTCGGAACCTCGATTTTCTGAATTAGGCCGACTTTCTGAGGAGTGGACAGTAGACATGTTTAGTAGAATATCGGAGGAAAGGCTTAGGTATATCAGTAGGTTACAGAGTAGGTCGTCTAATTCCGCTGTTAGAACTGCTCCACTCCAGGAAATCGAGGATAATGTAGATGTTTCGCGTCAAATTAACGAAGATGAAACCATACTTGGGGAGGAAGGTGGCGTTGTGCCTGGACGTGTTTACTTGCCGAACACGTTCACTGGAGGACCACGTTTCATGAAGTCCAAATATATGGATTCTATCGCTTTAGTTAATAGATTAGGTCCCCCATCTTATTTTCTTACAATTACTTGTAATCCTAAGTGGCCAGAAATCCAACAGTCCACCCCTGTCGGTCATAGACCTCATCCTTTGATTTGTGCTAGAGTTTTCAACTTAAAGTTATCTCAATTGTTTAAAGATCTCCGCTCTGGTAAATGGTTCGGAAGGTGCATGTATATTATGCATGTCACTGAATTCCAAAAACGAGGACTACCACATGCCCACATTTGCTTTAGAGTAGAAGGTGGTGGTCCCGTTCAAAACGTAGACATAGATCAGTTTGTTAGGGCCGACCTTCCCGCTTCTTCCGAAGCGGAGGGTAGATTACGTAAAGCCGTTCTGGATCATATGATCCATGGTCCCTGTGGTCCTCCATTTAGGACCGATCTTCCTTGTTGGGACCAGGATAAAAAAAGGTGTGTAAAGTTTTTCCCTCAACGGGAGACGTCCACCACTTATTGCGATGATAGGGGGTTTGTCCACTTAAAACGTAGTTCTAAAAATGAGGCCACAATTAGATATCGGGGTAGGGATGTCCCAATTAACGATCTATGGGTTGTTTCGTACAACGCTGCATTACTCCTCAAGTATGATTGTCACATTAATTTATGCGCTTATTCAGCCCGTGCTGTCGTTAGGTATCTATTCAAATATATGACGAAAGGGCCAGATCATTCCCGGGTTATGATTGTTTCCGAGGCCGATCGATATAACGAGATCGAACAGTATGTCACTAAACGTTATCTTGGGTCTTGCGAAGCGACGTGGCGTATTCTCGAGTTTGACGTTTGTGCCCGCGAGCCAAACGTCAAACAACTTTCTGTCCATTTAGAAGGACAACAGTCGGTTTTCTTTAAACCGGGTACAGAAGCGGGAGCAGCACAGCGAGCCTCATCGGATCTCCTCACATATTTTTGTCGGCCTCCCGGAGAAGAATTCGATAGTTTAACGTATCTTGATTTTTACGAAAAATTTATTGTTCATTCTCGACGTCCCGCCATCAAATCCGCGCAAATATATACTCTGTCAAACGGTAGGTTCATTACAAGACGGCAAAGGGGGGAATTAGTGACGCGCTTATTTTGGGTCGGACCCAATAGAGGTGAACAATTTTACTTACGTCTCCTTTTAGCTTCTTTTCCTTGTCGCAGTTATGGCGATCTATATGCCCTCGGTGGCCCAAATTGTACGACTTTTCAAGATGCTGCTAAAGCCGTCGGTGTCGCGAACGATGAGTTAGAGTACGAGTTAGCTATGGAGGAAGCTTGCACTTTCCTAAGTGCGGGCCGACTACGTAGTTTTCTGGTACTACTTGCTGTGAACGGAATTAGGGTCGCATCGCTTTGGGAAAAATACAAATCGCATATGAGCGTAGATATTAGACAGCTTTTGCCAGATCCAGACGACGAGCAAAAATCCTACGAATATGCTCTTATAAAAATTGATAGGTTGCTTCGGAAGCACGGGACGTCCGCGGTTGAGCAGGGCCTGCCCGCGATTTGTGATGACACCACCGAGTTAGGCCGCGAACGTCTTGAATATAATCAAAATGAGCTTTCTGATTTTGTCGATGAATGGTTACCCCAATTGTCTGAAGAACAGAAAGTAATTTTTGATTATATTGATAGACTGTTAAAAGACCGTGATTTCCGCGAAAGTAGTGATACCGCATTGTTTATCGATGGTCCTGCCGGAACAGGTAAAACTTTGTTGTTAAAATTAATTACTGCACACGTACGCGCGAATTTGAAAGGCATCGCATTATGCACGGCGAGTTCGGGTATCGCGGCTCAAAATTACGTCGGGGGAACCACCGCGCATAGTATGTTTAAATTTCCGTTAGACCCGGTTGACGATCTTGGGTACTGGAACATCACAAATGGTTCGCAAAGAGCCGAACTTATTTATCACGCAGACGTCATCATTTACGATGAGGCGCCGATGGCACACAAGTATCTGATCCATTTGTTAGATCGGTCTTTGCGCGACCTTATGAAATCTGAATTTATTTTTGGTGGTAAAATTGTTATTTTCGCTGGTGATTTTCGTCAAATACCACCCGTAGTTATTAACGCAAAAACCCCCTCTGACGTTATTAATTGTTCAGTTAAATCATCAGCGCTTTGGCAAAAATTAAAATCCTTCTCGCTAACCACCTCGCAGAGGTGCAGAGAAGACCGCGAATATTCAGATTTCCTTCTTAATCTTGGTTCCAATCTGCTGGAAACCCATGCTGTTCCTTCCGGCAAAACTATTCAAAATTTAGTAGATTTGTCAATGCTCTCTTTTGTCACAGAATTGGACGAACTGACTGACTTTGTATTCCCAGACGTCATTCTTGAGGAGCCTGATGCTTGTGCCCATCGTGCGATCTTGTCGACACACAATGAAAACGTGCGCGAGATAAACGGTCTCATTTTAGATCGTCTACCCGCGGAGGCATTGCATTTTTATTCAATCGACGAAGTAGTTACCGAAAATGTAGACGAAATCTATTTAGGCGCGGACGCTCTCAATCGGCTGCAACCAAAAGGTGTTCCACCTCACGATCTCACCCTAAAGATAGGGTGCGTGTGCATTATCATTAGAAATCTTAGTTTTGCTGACGGTTTAGTAAACGGGACAAAAGTGATCGTCGTAAATACGTCGCCGCGTTTAATCACCGTTCGCAGGCCTGGTGAACATTTAGAATTTTTAATACCTCGTATTCTTTTCAAAACCCCCATAGAGCCAAATAGTCCTATAGAAATGACCCGTCGTCAATTTCCCATACAAATTTGTTACGCCATGACTATTCATAAAAGTCAGGGACAGACCATCAGTCGAGTAGGCGTGGATTTAAGATCAGATGTATTTAGTCATGGCCAATTATATGTCGCATTAGGTCGCGTAACCGAAAGCCGTAATATCAAAATTTTGGTCCACAAAACTAAAATAATAAATAATAAACCTCTTGTCAATAACGTAGTTTACCCGCAACTGTTATAATTTAGCAGCTTTTTGTCAAGTGAAATTATGTAAGTCAGATTGTTCACCTCGTGACTACACACACACACACACACACACACTCACACACCACACCAACAGATACACTCGCACACACCAACAGACACACTCACACACACCCATACACCAACAAACACATTCGCGCACACACATACAACACACACCCACAGACCAACCCACTCACAAAAAAACAGACACACTGCACCAACAGACACATTCACACAGAGAAAGAGACACACGTATACACAAACACACACACTCGCACCAACAGACACACTCACACTAACAGAGACTCGCACTCTCACCAACAGACACACACTCACACCAACAGACACATTCACACCAATAGACGCATTCTCACCAATAGACTCACTCGCACCAACATACACACGCACTCATATATACAAACGCCAACACACACACACACACACACATACCAACACACACACGCCCCAACAGAAATTCACACTCACACCAACACACACACACTCACACACAAGAGCCAACAGACACACTCACACACACCAGGGACTCATTCTCACCAACAGGGATTCACACTCAAACCAACAGACACACTCGCACACACCAATAGACACACCTAGCACACACCAACAGACCCTCGCACACATCCATACACCAACAGACGCATTCGCACACACACATACACTGGCAGCAACAGACACACTCACACCAATAGACCCTCGCACACATCCATACACCAACAGACGCATTCGCACACGCACATACACATGCACTAGCAGCAACAGACATACTCACACCAACAGACCCTCGCACACATCCATACACCAACAGACACATTCGCACACACACACACACATACACCGACAGACACACACTCACACTAACAGGGACTCGCACTCACACCAATAGACACACTCACCAATAGACACATTCTCACCAATAGACACACTCATACATACACACGCCAACACACACACATACACACGCCAACACACTTGAGCCCGCCTTACACACACACACACACACACACACACACACACACACACACACACACACACACGCCCCAACAGAAACTCACACTCGCACCAACAGATACACTTGCACCTACACCCACACACACACAACCTACACAATCTACACACACACAAACACACCACCAATAAGATCATCAGTCAGCATCAATAAAATACTAATAAAACAACAATGGTTTTGAAAATATATATATATATTACGTGTTCTAAAAAAAAGTCTTTTTAACGTTGCTACCGGTGAGATGAGTAGGTTCTTGATGAAGCTATTTCACACGTTGATTCCTGTAAAATGGACTTGTGGATGGTACGGCGCGAAAAACGCAGGTCGGTAACAGAGGAAGAGGTCGATGATCGCGTCGCCGTGTTTCATCTCCCGTAGAACGTACGCCCGCGCACTCTGACGATGCCTGGTGTAAGAGATCGCATGGAGCCGCTGCGGGCTAGGATGTGTCTTGTCACGCTATACCGTGTGATGCGCTCGTCCCGCGTCTAAATGCTGGAGGCGGTCTCTAGATGATCATGCAGCATATATGTGAGCTGTTGTCATACATGCATGAGAACACATGCTGTTTGATCGTCCGCTGTAGGGGCTGCTTCAGTTCCCGCTCGGTGAATCTAGCGCGCATCCCCCATTCACCGGCGCGTTTCCTCCCCCCATTGTGGATAGTTTCTGATTGGTAAAAAGTATGCGGGAGTGTCACTCTCGAACGCAATCGCGACCGATCTACGTTGCAATCGTGCCGCTCCGCACTCTTGATTGGTTACACTAGCGCCAGAGTATGCTATGAGTAACCAATCAAGAGTGCGGAGCGGCACGATTGCAATGTCGATCGGTCGCGATTGCGTTCGAGAGTAAGGGGCAATTACTTGTGCATACTTTTAATTGGTTTTGTTTGATTGAGTTAATTTCGTATTATAGTATAAATAGTTATAAGATCTGTAAAAAAGACGTTACATCATATTTTATATGAAGTTTTCTCAACCTAAGAAGATTAACAAAGCTTATGAAGTATTAAATAGCAAACTGTGGTTTCTGGTGGGTAAAGTTGTTTATGCCTGGCTCTATTTATTTTTGTGCAATGTTATTTATATATTTATTAACTGTAAATAGCTATATAATTTGTAAATTGAGACAAGTTATGTTGAAGGCCGCGGCAGCATGATATTTAAATCGGCCTAGGTACCTGATTTGGTGATGACTATTGAAAATGGTAAATGAAGGCATTTCTTATTCGAGGGAAAAACAATTTGTGAGATGACTGACATTGGAAGTTTACCCACATCTATATCATGTCGAAATTTTGGTGCAATTGATCTTGTTTGTGACTGGAGCCACGTGTTTTGGAGCCACCGTAGGCGTGCTGATAAGAGAACAAATCAACATCCTATTCTACGCACTATCCTCTAGAAGCTACTACGTCGTCATCAATAAACAACTCATCCCTGCATACAAATAACCAATTTACGAGGTGAACAGCGCTGGAAGCAAACTGGAAGTTTACCCACATCCATGTCATGTTGAAATTTTGGTGCAAAGGACCTTGTTTGTGACTGGAGTCACCGTGGGCGTACTGATAAGAAAACAAATCTACATCCTATTCTACATACTACCCTCTGGAAACTACTACGTCGTCATCAATAAACGATTTATCCCATCATACAAATAACCAATTTCTGAAAACACACCACCAATGTTATTGATATGAATGAATCGTTACCAATGCACGTACATTATTCGCTGTAAGCGTCACAAGAAGCATAAACCGCCACATAAGAATTCATAAGATGAAGAAATGAAACTAAATTACGACAGTATCAATCATCTCTCTGCGTTATCAAACAAAAAAGACGAATAAAAGAAAATGTGTTCAAGTGACCGTCGAACATTGCACAAATTTTGCACAACGAAGTAGAAACTACAACACACAAGACGGTTAATAGAAGACCTCTCTCCCGCTTTAGAGAAATATCTCCGTTTTATTCTTACTGTTCTCACTACAGAAAAACCACTCGTCGTTGCAGTTTTGTTTTAATTACTGTTGTTTGAGAACACAAGCAATCAGATCAGAGACGACAGACATCTTACATAGAAATGCCACAATATGAGCGAATGCGGGCAGTGACTGAAGCTGTCGTGCACGAACATTCATCGATTCACCGATACAGCAAGTAACACCATTATAGTCATCCAAAACAGTTTGAACCTGAGTCTCTTATACAACCAAAAATTTATAAGCCAACACAGCTGATGTATCCAAAGCGACTATACTTATAAAGCATCACCAAATCTATAATGGTAGTTTTTTATTGTAAAAAAATAATTATAGGTAATCAATATATGTATGTATTCAAAATTGACAATGTAATCTACTAATATGTGTTAGTTTTAAATAATATGAATCTACTAATATGTATTAGTTCTAAGGAATATTGAAAAGAAAAAAAATAAGGGCAAAAGAATTAAACAATAATTAAAAAATAAACCAAAAGGTGAAAAAAAAAACACCATGATAAAAAAATGATAATAACATATCAGAAATATAAAAAAGAGGAAAAAATTAAAGCCCCATTAAAAAAAAGAAATGAAAAAAAAAACTAAAAATTAAGAAGGGTGAAAAAAAAACACCCATACAATAAAAAATCCTTAGTGTAATTGTGTAATTCTATATGGTAGATAATAGGAAAACAAATAAAATTATTTAAAGTAAAAATGTAAAGTTTGATATATAGGAAAGATTGGAATAGTATATAAATTTTAATATTGTGTGTGTTACTTTAAATCATGTTATATGTACATCTGTATTTTTTTTAACTGACTAATATACGTATAAAATAAAGATTTCCTTGCATACTCTATTTGGATTTGGGTTTTTTTTATTGCATTAATTAATGATAAATACAGCTGTAATTGCATATTTCTGTAATCATGTATAAGTTTTCTTTCAGTATTTGTTTGCAATATCTAATACTTCATAATCTTTGTAAATCTTCTTAAGTTGAGATACTTCATAGAAAGTATGATGTAATGTCTTTATATACAGATCTTATAACTATTTATACTAAAATACGAAATTCAATCAATCAAACAAAGCCAATTAAAAGTATGCACAAGTAATAAAGCTAGAGACACTAACACTTTTTACTAACCAGAAACTATTCACAATGGGGGGAGTAAACGCGCCGGTGAAAGGGGGGTGCGCGCTCGATTCACCGAGCGGGGACTAAAGCAGTCCCTACAGCGTACGATCTTGCAGTATGTGCTGTCATGCATGTAGGACAGCTTGCTCGCATATATTCTGCATTATTATCTACGGACCTCCTCACGCATTTCGACGCGAGACGAGCGCACCACGGTCTAGCGTGATCGTAACACAATCTACCCCACAGTAGCTTTGTGCAATCTCTCCCGTCAGACGCCGTCAGAATGCACGGGCGTCCGTACTGCGGAGGATGAAACACAAGTGTCTCGAAAATTGACCCGCCCTCTGCTGCCGATCGGCGCTTGCCGCACCGCACCTCCCAACCATCTGTTTCACAGGGACCAACGTTGATATAGCTCTTCAAAGCTCACTCGTTTCATTGACAGCAATGTTCAAACGGCTTATGTCAAAACATGAAATATATATTAAAGTAAAAATCGTTATTGTCTTCTTCTTGTCTTATTGTGCTGATATGTGTAGTCACAACCTATTTGCAATTCTCGGGATATAATAAGTCTTATCCATCCGCAGTCATTGTTTAAATCTTGTTTTATTTCAGTCCTCCCAATCGTTATAATTTTTTTATTTCATTACATGCACAACGTTAACATGGCTGCACCAAAGTAGATAGATAGTACAATACAGTATATAGTGAAAAATGTATTGTAGTTATTTTAATATTTTTTATTATATTTATTTTATCATTATTGTATATTATGCTTATATACTATTTTCTTAACGCATATTTTTATTTAGTAGCATAAATTAAATGTTTGCTTATATTAGAATAAGTGCATCACACGTAAATTGTAACGCTTATATTTAGTTATTTTTCCCATATTTCTCTTTGTGCTTTTTTTTTATTATATATTTATTTTATAATAATTATTTATTACGCTTATATAAATATGTGTTTAAGCTTATATACACTTGTATGTTTTTTTAAAGCTTTTTTCCCATATTCCTTTCTTTTTATGCTTTATATATTATTATTTATTTTATCATTATTGTTTATTACGCTCAACTAAATATATATGCTTAAATACGTTTATACGTTTATTTTTTTAAAGCATGTTTATATTTAGTAGCATGATTTAAATATTTACTTATTAGTATAAATGCATGGCACGTAAATTTTAACGCTTATATTTACTTGTTTTCCCATATTTCTGCTTGCTCATTATGCTTGTACGCTTATTCAACTTTTGAAATGCATGTTTATATTCAGTAGCATATATTAAACGTTTGTTTATTAGTATAAGTGCACGGTACGTAAATTATAACGCTTGTAGAGTAATACTCTTACGTTTTTTCCTCACATGTATCTTTGTTCCCGTAGTTAAATGTAGTTAGTCGGGGAGTAAAAGGAAACATAAATATTGTAAACAAAACACTCATTAAAAAGTATTTTATTTACGAGTGGTTATGGACTCTTAAAGAAAGTATTATAAGGGTGTTTTATTTTATGTTTATGTTATCCAATTGCCAACCTCACCTGCACGTGGTGCTCCCTGCTACGATTCATGCACATTTTCTTTTTATTACTTTATTAACACTTGCTTGTGCATTAATCAACTAACGAGGCAATGGTTTACAGTTTTTATTTTTGCTTTTTAAAAATTTATGTTCGCAGGTAGCATTCTCAATGATATGTTTTGAACAAATTAGCATTGTATTGTCTCTACTCTGTTCACCAGAAAGAACACATTATCAACACCAGATATACCAGATCGACATCGATCACCAATGCGTATAATCGATCGTTTGAATCGAAGAATGGAATGGGACATACTACAAATACAACATGGAAAATTCAAATTGTTAATATACAAATCAGGTACTAAAACCATTTTAATTTTGCTCAATAACAATAATTCTTTGATCAATATATCCTTGATTAAAATTGAGTCGAAATAATATTTCTTTTTTTTTTATTTCTTTTTTTTCTCATCATATGAAATTCTTTTTAACGTCATTATAATATTTCATAAACGAGAGTCATTTAATTAATCACCTATTCATATCCATTGTAATGTAAGATTAATTCAGCAAAAGACCATCACAAATAATTTCATTTTAATAAGAACTATATACATACATATTTTTATTTACAATATAAATTACATTTATGATCTAATATAAAGTATATAGGTAGGTAGGGGTTTAATGCTGAAAGTGCATTATTAAGGTGATATAATTAAAATCTAATAAGTTATTTATCACATTATTTACAGTCGCTTGAAAAACATCAGAATATTGGCTATATCCAAAAAAACACAGGATACAATATATGAGGAGAGTTTTATCATAAACAAAAACAAGACAAAAATTAACAGGTAATGAACGTTTTTAATGAAAAATGCATATTAAGATTTTTTATAAAAATTCATGATTTCAATAATATATTAATTAAGATTTTTATTTTCAGAACGTCACAGCTTAAGAAGCGAAATGAACGGCAACTAATTCAAATTTCAATATCTTGAGAAATACAGCTATTGAAAAAGATATATATCACAGCCTACGTGAAATACAATGGTAAATGTTTTAATGAAATTAGAAAAATGTTTATTATATATATGTTAATGAAGAGCCCTATGAGTATATTAAAAAAAATCATCAATCCTATGTAACCTGAGATTAGTTTATGGATTCGGGTCCCATCTCGCATTGGTGATTTTTTTAAACATTCTTCTTTAGAGGTCATCTTCCTTGGTCCTTTTATATCTTTACTCTAAGGGCTTAGGCTTTCTTTATAGATGGTTAAGGAAGATGGGTCATGTTTCTCCGCGCTGGCCCAATGCTGTTGAATGGTATTAACAACTACAAATGCAGCCGGGACCACACAGCTTCAAGCGCCTTTCCTTTCAAAGCACGGAGTAGCGCCGAGATTTTTTTTGTCACCCAGACCGACTCTCACGGAAGTTGCTTAAGAACAGATAGTATAGTGTGATATATTTACTATGTACTACTTCAAAAATAATTCAAAATAAATATTTCATAAAAGTGGAAATCTCATGAAATTATCATATTATAAAAACAAATCTTTTTTTACAAAAATATTTATAAATTTCAAGTGCCTAAGATAGGATTCAAATCCGAAATAACTTTAATAAACGAGACCCCCCCCCCCACAACAATAAAATTCTGTTTACGTAACGGGTGGTCTCAAAACCATTAATATTTTGAATATGTTTGCTTTACTTTTCCGATTTTATTTTCCGTTAAACAGCAGCTTGTGACATACGGTTATTGTAATACTTTAATTTGTTTTTAGTGTTGATAATAATGTTTTAAGTTTATATTTGCAAATCTTTTATAACAATTTAATTTATGTACTCGTTGTTTTATTTACAGATTAACTAAGGAAGTAATTGACTGCCATAAAACTATGTTGGATTATATCTACTAATTCAATCAATTGTACCAATGGAAAAATATTTAACTGTCACGGTAAATCAATTATTTTATTATATTATTAATATTTTAAGTTTTCGTATTGTACGCACTGTCGCATGTCAAGCTACACTCTACCACCACAGTAAGTTGAACTCTGTTAATGTTTTGTACGAAGCGCGGTCGATACACGATACGAAAATGTATGGTCTGACATGCGGCCGTGTGTATATTTGAATAAACTCTATAATTATTTTATTATCATTATCATACAAAAATGTTACTTACATGGTTCATATTTAATGTTTTTTTGGAAAAAGATCAGTCATGAAATCAAATATAAGCGCGGTTCGCAAAATTGTTTCATTTAATTTTAATGAAATGTTATCGATAAATAGACTAAATTTAATAGTTTATATTATATATCATTTTAATTGTTTAATTATTCATAATATAATTTATACACTATTTTTAATTATTACCATTTTAAATATTCTTGTTTATTTTGTCAAACTCAGACCGTATCTTTTGCTTCTCATAAAGAAAAAGAGAAAAATAATTAAACGAATATTATTTACAGCAGTGGTTCTTAATTGGTGATCTGCGGACCACTGGTGGTCTTTTGAAGCAACGCGAATGGACCGATAAGCGAAGGTTTTATTATTATTTTATATAAAGAGACATGATCTTTCATTATCTAGATTTAGTACAGCATATTAAAGCAGCTGATCCATGGCAAGATGGAAATTTGTTTAATGGTCCGTAATGACCGCAAGCTTAAGAACCACTGATGTACAATAAAAAAACGCAATCTTAAAATTTTTGGAATGGTCACATTTTTCCTAACTAACTAATATCCATATTTTTGCATGCACATCATATTTTTAATGAGTATTGCTGTTGTACACAGCATAATAATGTATTTTTCTGATTACAGATTCTGATTACTTAAACAATTGGAAGGAAATTACCTACCTATTATTACAAATCGATGGATGGATGGATGCACTCTATTTTTTGACTACTGAAACCTATCTACAGATAATTATACAGATGGAATGACGATACAATCTATTTTACAACTGATGAAAATTATTTAAGAAATTACTTTAAATTCTTGTTTCATGTAAAAAGTTCATAATTATTTGTCAATAAAAACGAATTTTACGTAATTATGTATATATTTTTTTTAATAATAATAACATCATTTAATATCACTTCTTTTAAACGGTTGAATTGCATGTCATTTTTTAAATTATATATTTCTTTTTCATTTTCATTTATTTAGCTGCGTTTCAAATACTTATTATACTCGGTATTATAAATACTTTAAATTGACGGCAATGCACAAATATTTTTTTATGTAGGTAGATTTATGCTCGAGAACTTTGTCATAAGTATAGCTACAGAAACTTGTATAGGTTTATTTTATAACTTATGGGTTAGGTTAGGTTAGTATATGATAAACAACGCACGAGCCGAGCGAGCGAAGCGAGCGTGCCGCGGCAGCGGCCGGCGAAGTGCCAGAAACGACTCGCTTTTGTAGAAGGAAACATTTGGTTTATGTTGTTTATTTGATTTGGTTTTGATGGACTTGGCAATTCTTGCTTTATAGCGTGTATATGGACCATTTGTTTCCAAATTTTCCAATTTTTGACACAATAATGAATACTTCAAATATATATTTTTATACTTTTCAGATTATTGAGAAAATATCTCCTTTTTTTTAATGAAACTATTTTAATTTTCAGTTTTAAGCCACTGATAGAATATCACCATTTGAATTCACCTTTATTACTTTATATGGATTCTATAAATCGACACAACTTTTGTAAAAGTTTTATTAAATTTTATTTTAGAGCAATTTAATAAAACTATTACAAAAGTTGTGTCGTACTTTTACACAAGTTTGTTTTACTTTTACACAAGTTTGTTTTACTTTTACACAAGGAGTTTAGTTTTGATTACAAAGATTCTCTTACCGTGCTCAAAATACTTAAAATATATTATTGATAAAATATCTCCTTTTTTTAAATCTAATTAATTTAATTTGAGCCCCTAAAAGAATATGACCATTCGGAATTGTACCTTAATTTCTTAATAATGGTTTCTATAAACCTACACAACTTCTGCAAGTTTTATTAAATTGTATTTTAGAGGTTTTTTACAAGTTTTAAAATATAAATGTAAATGCAATAGATACTTTTTCTTGACGTTTAATTAATGTATTAATAAAAGGTACACTGGAGGAAATATTTGTTCCGATTCTTTTATTCTCAATTCTAAATATTAACTTACTATTGAATAAGGATAAGAAACTACAAGCCGATGAATACGAAATTTATTTAGAGTTTAGCTTGCGTTTTTCGACTGAATATTTCTTTTTCTATTGCGTGTAAACTGGAAACCTTTTTCTTATGTATGATGCTTTGCGTACTTAAAGATCTTTCGTTTAAAGATAGAACTTACTAACATTTTGTAGGCGATTTCAAACTATAAAACAAACAACAAAAAAACCGAATAACTCAAATTCTGCAACGGAGGGCGTACTTAAAACCTCACAGCCTCATGAATAGATCCATTCTAATATCCGGCCACGACATCGGTTCCCTTTTCATAAAATAAATAAAACTTAAATAAATACTGTGTATACTTTAAATTGACAGCAATGCACAAATATTTTTTTTATGTATGCTCAATGACTTTGTAATAAGTATAGCAACAGAAACTTTTGTAGGTTTATTATAACATATGGGTTAGGTTAGTGTATGATAAACAACGCACGAGCCGAGCGAGGCGAAGCGAGCGTGCCGCGGCAGCGGCCGGCGAAGTGCCAGAAACGAATCGCTTTTGTTGATAGTATCATTTCGTTTATAATACTGACTATGAGCAATCCAGCCCGCGTAGTTACCATTTTAATTTTAGATATGATTTTGATTCACTTGACAATTCGGGAGCTTTATATCGTGTATATGGACCATTTGTTCCCCATCTCTTGTTTCCCTTCCACATTTAAAATATAATTTTCTGTACTTTAAGATTATTGAGAAAATATGTTCTTTTTGTTCAAACTAATTTAATATTGTAATTTAATTTCTGTGAAATAATTTCTATAAATGCACACATCTTTTCTCAGATGTAATCAGTTTAGTATTATAGAGTATTATTTCCAAGTTTTAAAATACATATGCAAAAAAATTGATTAATTAAAGTAACACTTGCGGAAATATATGTTCGATTGTTGTTGTTAATGCTAAATATTTAATTTACTATTGAATAAGAATAAGAGTGTAAAATACTACAAGCCAGTCTAGCGTTTTTCAACTGAATATTTCATTTTCTATTGAGTGTATGGTGCTTTGTGTACTTAAACAACTTTCATATGTAGATAGAACTTACAAATTTTTACTAGGCAATTTTATACTGTAAACCCAACATAACAAGAGGCGGTCTTAAAACTCAAGAACTTTACAATAAGTAAAGCAACAAAAACTTGTATAGGTTTATTATGACATATGGGTTAGGTTAGGTTAGTGTATGAAAAACAATGCACGAGCCGAGCGAGCGTAGCGAGCGTGCCGCGGCAGCGGCCGGCGAAGTGCCAGAAACGAATTGCTTTTGTTGATGGTAACATTTGGTTTATAAGGTTTAAAAGATGTTTGTGACCATTTTAATTTCAATTTTGATTTCGAAGGACTTGACAATACGGGATCTTTATAGCGTGTATATATGGACCATTTGTATATTTGTGTATCTTTACCCACACTTTCATATAGGTAAGTATGGAGAAAATAAATCCAATTTTTAACACGATATTTAATACTTAAAATATATTTTTCTATACTTTTAGATTATTGAGAAAACATGTTCTTTTGATATTCAAAATGAAAGTGTTCTACGTAGGTTTGCTTGCGTTTTTCGACTGAATATTTCTTTTTCTGTTAAGCGTAAACTGGCAACCCTTTTTATTTGATGTATGGTGCTTAAACACCTTTCATTTGAAGATAGAACTTACAAACATTTTGTAAGAAATTTCAAACTGTAAACTATAAAACAAACATAACAAAAAAATCGAAAGACTCAAATTCTGCAACGGAGGCGGACATAAGACCCCCACCGCCCCGATTCCACTAGCTACTCGTGACCTCCCCTGGCTGCCGGGCGAAAGCTTCTATTCTGAAACGAAGGCGGACTTAAAACCCCATCGCGTCGTGAATTTATCTATTCTAATATCTGGCCACGACATCGGTTCCCTTTTCATATAATAAATAAATCTTACATAAATAATGTAATGTAATAATGCAAATACAATAAATACTATTTCTTGACATTTAATTGATTAATTAATGACAGTAACACTGATGGAAATATATGTTCGATTGTTTTTTAATACTATACAGTAATTTACTAATAAATAAGAATAAGATAATAAAAGACAAAACTTATTTAAAGTATTTATACAAAATTTATTTTAAGTTTTGCTTGCGTTTTTCGACTGAATATTTCTTTTTCTGTTAAGCGTAAACTGGCAACCCTTTTTCTTTGATGAATGGTGCTTAAACACCTTTCATTTGAAGACAGAACTTACTAACTTTTTGTAGGCGATTTCAATCTATAAAACAAACTTAACAAAAAAAATCGAAAGACTCAAATTCTGCAACGGAGGCGGACTTAAAACCCCAGCGCCTCGATTCCACTGGCTACTCGTGACCTCCCCGGGCTGCGAGCATCCCGGGGCAACCAAGCGAAAGCTTCTATTCTGAAACGAAGGCGGACTTAAAACCCCCTCGCGTCGTGAATTGATCTATTCTAATATCTGGCTACGACATCGGTTCCCTTTTCGTATAATAAATAAATCTTACATAAATAATGTAAATAATGCAAATACAATAAATACTTTTTCTTGACATTTAATTGATTAATTAATGATAATAACACTGGTGGAAATATATGTTTGATTGTTTTTTTAATATTATACAGTAATTTACTAATAAATAAGAATAGAGAATAAAAGAAAAATCTTATTTTAAGTATATATACAAAATTTATTTCAAGTTTTGCTTGCGTTTTTCGACTGAATATTTCTTTTTCTTATTGATGTTTTGCGTAATTAAAGATATTTTATTTGAATATAGAACTTAGTAACTTTTTCTAGGCAATTTTTATACTGTAAACCCAACATAACAAGAGGCGGTCTTAAAACTTCAATATCTGTATTAACTAAATATTAACTTACTTTTGAATAAGAATGAAAGAATAAATGACTACAAACCGATCTATTCCAAATTTTTTTTTAGTTTTGCTTGCGTTTTTCAACTGAATGTTTCTTTTTCTATTTAGTGTAAACTGGCAACCCTTTTTCTTTGACGTATGATGCTTTGTGTACTTAAACATACACATTTGAAGATAGAACTCACTAACTTTTTAAACATAACAAGAGGCGGACCTAAAATCCCACCGCTCCGATTCCACAAGCGACTCGTTTATGCTCAAGAACTTTACAATAAGTAAAGCAACAAAAACTTGTATAGGTTTATTATGACATATGGGTTAGGTTAGGTTAGTGTATGAAAAACAACGCACGAGCCGAGCGAGCGTAGCGAGCGTGCCGCGGCAGCGGCCGGCGAAGTGCCAGAAACGAATCGCTTTTGTTGATGGTAACATTTGATTTATAATGTTTAAAAGATGATCGTGATCATTTTAATTTCAATTTTGATTTCGATGGACTTGATAATTCGAAATCTTTATAGCGTGTATATATGGACCATTTGTGTAGGTATCTTTACCCACACTTTCACATAGAAGTTTGGAGAAAAGAAAATCCAATTTTTGACACGATATTTAATACTTAAAATATATTTTTCTTTACTTTTAGATTATTGAGAAAACATGTTCTTTTGATATTCAAAATGAAAGTGTTCTACGTAGGTATGAGTTTGAAATTATATATTTATTTATTTGGTGTATTATTGAAGGTAACACTGGGGGAAATGTCTACTCGATCCTTTTTCATACTAAATATAAACTTACTATTGTATAAGAATAAGAGACTATAATTTATTAAGAGTTTTGCTTGCGTTTTTCGACTGAATATTTCTTTTTCTGTTAAGCTTAAACTGGCAACCCCTTTTTCCTTTGATGTATGGTGCTTAAACACCTTTCATTTGAAGACATAACTTACTAACTTTTTTGTAGGCAATTTCAAACTGTAAACCCAAGATGATAAAAAAACGAAAAATATTAAAATTCGCTTCCGAGGCGGACTTGAAACCCCACCGCCCCGATTCCACCAGCTACTCGTTACCTCCCCGGGCTGCTCGCAGCCCGGGGCAACCAAGCGAAAGCTTCTATTCTGAAACGAAGGCGGACTTAAAACCCCACCGCATCGTGAATTGATCTATTCTAATATCTGGCCACGACACCGGTTCCCTTATCATATAATAAATAAAAAAATAATGTAATGTAATAATGCAAATACAATAAATACTATTTCTTGACATTTAATTGATTAATTAATGATAGTAACACTGATGGAAATATATGTTCGATTGTTTTTTAATATTATACAGTAATTTACTAATAAATAAGAATAAGAGAATAAAAGACAAAACTTATTTTAAGTATCTATGCAAAATTTATTTTAAGTTTTGCTTGCGTTTTTCGACTGAATATTTCTTTTTCTATTAAGTGTCATACTGGCAACCCTAGTTCTTTAATGTATGGTGCCTAAACACCTTCCATTTGAAGATAGACCTTACTGACCTTTTGTAGGCAATTTCAAACTAGAAAACCAACGTAACAAATAAAAATCGAAAAACACAAATTTCACAACGAAGGCGGACTTGAAACCCCACCGCCCCGATTCCACCAGCTACTCGTGACCTCCCCGGGCTGCTCGCAGCCCGGGGCAACCAAGCGAAGGCTAGTCTATAATATATAAAGCTTAATTACCACTGACTGACTGACTGACTCACTCCATGCTTTTTTCGGGTAGAAGGAGGTGGGACAATGACATTTTCATGTATGGAGACTGATAATATTTTTTTAAAATCGAGTTGAAATGGCATATCGGTACAGCCAAGAAACAAAATGGCGGCGAGATAATTTTTTTAAATTCTACAGTATACACTCTACGGTTACGATATTCAAAATGGTCGTAGAGTGGGCTAAAAAAAATGGCACTGCAAAAAGGATTTGATTCAAAAAACAAAATGGCGGCCGAGATATTTCACCTGGAAAATTGGCATTTTTCGACCTCTGTTCGGGCAATCGTCAATTGTTTTTCTGTGGGTGCGGAGGGGGGATTTTTGCGCCGGCGAGCTCGGAAGTATAGTCGATTTTCACGTAGGGGGAGTTTTCGCTTGCGTGTCAATATGGCGGCGGCGGGGGCGTCCATTTTGTTTCGGCAATGAAAAATCGCCATTTTCCAGTGAGATTTTCACCAAGATGGCGGCATCGGACGGGTTCGCGTTCTATGGGCCGGTCGTGGGGCTCGGTGGGCTCTTTCCATACTTAGTGCTACCGATTTCTACCATTTACGTGGTAGTTTAGGAGATTTTGGGAGAAAAGTGAAATTTCGAAATACGCACTTTTCGCGGAAAACAGACTCGGTGCGGTGTGGCGCCGGGGGAGCCCTATGACTTTTGGTAGTTTTTGTTTCCGCGAGCTGACAACCCTGGGCTCCACGGTAGAAAACGTGTTTTTCGACATGCCCTCATAACCCGAATTGTTTGGGAACCTGGGTGGCCAGCGGAGAAAATCTGTGCATGAGGTGCCGCTTGCCAAATATAGTCGTGACTATGGGAAAATTGTGAAACTCGGGAAAATCAATATGGCGGCGCCGGCAGCGGCCATTTTGTGATTTTTTCACTTTTTCGAAAAATTCAAACGCACTTTTAGCACACATGGCAACATCGGAGCTCTTCGTCTGGTATGGATTGATCGTGAGTCTCGGCCGCCTCTTTCGAATGAGGTGAAAATTTTCCCCGATTTTAGGGTAATTTCGGAGATTTACCCCAAAAAGATGAAAAGTAGAAGGAGCCGTTTTGGGATTTCGAAAATGCATTTCCTCGACGAGGGGCACTCCCCGAAATGACATTTGACCATTTTTATCGTCGACACCTGGCAACCCTGGTGTATGGGGCGATTTGAAAAATTTTGCCCATTTTTTACTTTGTCGACTCTAGCGCAGTCGGTTTTGCCACTAGGAAAATGGTATAAACTGCAACGGATACGCTATCGAGTTGGCCACACCGGTACGGAGCCGGATTTTCAAAATTCAAGATGGCGGCCAAACCAGCGGCCATTTTATCCGAAAAATTGAGTATCGTCGCCACGTCGAGCCGATTTTGACGCACTTGGCGACATTTGTCAGAGTACTTCCGGGGAAACATTTTTTAGGCAAGTAACTAAAGTGTTGCCAGGTGAAAAAATAACTCGAAAATTTTTGATACTTAATGAGATTTTTGGGGAAACACTTTTTGTCGAATTTTGAATTTTTTTCAATGCAATTATTTTAATTTTAACTTTTCAAGATACCCGATGGAAAAAATAGAACGATCGACTGGCAACACTGAGAGCAAACAACGTTTGAAATTCAACCTCGATTTTGACCGACTTGGCAACTCCGCAGGTATTTGGCATGTAAGGTGCGATTGTGCATCTCTATAGACTCTTTCGTATCATGGAAAAATTTTACCCGATTTTAGGGTAGTTTTTGAGATTTACCCCAAAAACTGTAAATGTCAAAGGAACAATTTTAGAACTTGAAAATTGGTATCCGGCGATGGAGGGCGCAACACGAAATCACATTTGACTATTTTCATCACCTACACCTGGCAACTCCGGCAGCTACGGCGGATTGAATATTTAATGCTCACTATTCACGTTTTGGACTCTAGCGCAGTCATTATAGCCGCTAGGAAAATAATAAAAACTGCCTAGGATGCGCCAATAGATGGGCTACATATTTCTGAGGTTGAAATTTTAAAATTCAAGATGGCGGCTTAAACATCGGTCGTTTTATCTAGAAAATTGTTCATTTTTCACGACTTTCACTTGATAGAGCTGATTTTAAGCGTTTTTGGTAACATTTTTCCGAATACTTTTAACAAAAAATATGTATTCAGCTGAAGTGTTGCCAGATGAAAAAAATCTGTAAATTTTTTTATACCGGGATTTTTGAGAAACTTTCGTGTATGTCTTTATGAAAAATTGAGAAAAAAATTCCAATATTTTCACCAGAAAAATAAAGCGAGCGAGACATTGTCATTCGGTTAGATTAGAACTGTGACTTAAACAAAAAGCGAGCGAAGCGAGCCATAAAGAATGACCAATTGGAGAGATTTGATTAATTGGTAAGGTAAGAACTGTGACTAAAATAAAATGCGAGCGAAGCGAGCCATAAAGAACACCACCTATAGAAATCTGATCAATCAGTTACATTAGAACTGTGAATAAAACAAAAAGCGAGCGAAGCGAGCCATAATAAATGGAGACCTGGTCAATCGTTTAAGGGACTGTGACCAAATTAAAGAGCGAGCGAAGCGAGCCATAATGCGAGACCATTAAAAGAGACCTGATCAATCGGTTATGTTAGCACTGTGACTCAAACAAAAAGCGAGCGAAGCGAGCCATAAAGAGTTACTATTAAGAGATATTTGGTTAATTGGTAAGGTTAAAACTGTGACTAAAATAAAATGCGAGCGAAGCGAGCCATAAAGAACACCATCAATAGAGGCCTGGTAAATCAGTTAGATTAGAACTGTCAATAAAACAAAACGCGAGCGGAGCGAGCCATAATAAATGGATTCCTGGTCAATTGCTTAAAGTACTGTGACCAAAATAAAGAGCGAGCGAAGCGAGCCATAATGCTAGACCATTAAGAGAGTCGTGATCAATCGATTATGTTAGCAACGTGTCTAAAACAAAAAGCGAGCGAAGCGAGCCATAAGGAGCAACTGTTAAGAGAGATTTGGTTAATTGGTAGGTTTAGAACTATGACTAAAATAAAATGCGAGCGAAGCGAGCCATAAAGGACACCATCAATAGAGACCTGATCAATCGGTTAGATTAGAACTGCGAAAAAAACAAAAAGAATAAACGAGCGAAGCGAGCCATAATAAATGGAGACCTGGTCAATCGATTAAGGAACTGTGACCAAATGTGCTTATAAGTGTGCTATTTAGGTCTGAGGCTGAAATTTTAAAATTATCGATGGCGGCTAAGACAACGACAATTTTATCTAGAAAATGTATCATTTTTCACGGTTTTTACTTATAGAGCTGATTTTGGCGTTATTGATAACATTTTTCGGATTACTTACAGAAAAACTTGTATTCTGTTGAAGTGTTGCCGGATAATAAAAAACAGTTTTTTTTATACAGTGATTTTTAGGAAATTTTCTATTGAATAAGAATAAAAGACTACAAGGCGATATATACAACATTTATTTTAAGTTTTCTTACGTTTTTCAACTGAATATTTCTTTTTATATTGCGTGTAAACTGGCAATCTTTTTTTTTATGTATGATGTTTTGCGTAATTAAAGATCTTTTATTTGAAGATAGAACTTACTAACTTTTTCTAGGCAATTTTATATTGTAAACCCAGCATAACAAGAGGCGGTCTTAAAACTCCAATATCTGTATTAACAAATATTAACTTACTTTTGAATAAGAATAAGAGAATCTATTCAAGCAAATTCCAAATTTTATTTTAGTTTTGCTTGCGTTTTTCAACTGAATGTTTCTTTTTCTGTTTAGTGTAAACCAGCAACCCTTTTTCTTTGACGTATGGTGCTTTCTGTACTTAAACACAATTCATTTGAAGATAGAACTCACTACCTTTTTCTAGGCAATTTCAAACTGTAAACATTACAAGAGGCGGACTTAAAACTCCACCACTCCGATTCCACTAGCTACTCGTTTATGCTCAAGAACTTTGTAATAAGTAAAGCAAGAAAAACTTGTATAGGTTTATTATAACATATGGGTTAGGTTAGGTTAGTGTATGAAAAACAACGCACGAGCCGAGCGAGCGTAGCGAGCGTGCCGCGGCAGCGGCCGGCGAAGTGCCAGAAACGAATCGCTTTTGTTGATGGTAACATTTGGTTTATAATGTTTAAAAGATGATCGTGACCATTTTCATTTCAATTTTGATTTCGATGGACTTGACAATTCGGGATCTTTATAGCGTGTATATATGGACCATTTGTGTAGGTATCTTTACCCACACTTTCACATAAGTAAGTATGAAGAAAATCCAATTTTTGACACGATATTTAATACTTAAAATATATTTTTCTATACTTTTAGATTATTGAGAAAACATGTTCTTTTGATATTCAAAATGAAAGTGTTCTACGTAGATATGATTTTGACATATGACATTTATTTATTTGGTGTATTATTATTTAAGGTAACACTGGGGGAAATATCTACTCGATCCTTTTTCATACTAAATATATACTTACTATTGAAAAGAATAAGAGACTATAATTTATTTAGAGTTTTGCTTGCGTTTTCGACTGAATATTTCTTTTTCTATTGCGTGTAAACTGGCAACCCTTTTTCTTTGATGTATAGTGCTTAAACACCTTTCATTTGAAGACTGAACTTACTAACATTTTGTTGGCGATTTCAAACTATAAAACAAACATAACAAAAAAAAATCGAAAAACTGAAATTCTGCAACGGAGGCGGACTTAAAACCCCACCGCCCCGATTCCACTAGCTACTAGCGGGAAGCGAAAGCTTCTATTCTGAAACGAAGGCGGACTTAAAACCCCATTGCGTCGTGAATTGATCTATTCTAATATCTGGCCACGACATCGGTACCCTTTTCATATAATAAATAAATCTTACATAAATAATGTAATGTAATAATGCAAATACAATAAATACTATTTCTTGACATTTAATTGATTAATTAATGATAGTAACACTGATGGAAATATATGTTCGATTGTTTTTTAATATTATACAGTAATTTAATTTAATAATAAATAAGAATAAGAGAATAAAACACAAAACTTATTTTAAGTATCTATACAAAATTTATTTTAAGTTTTGCTTGCGTTTTTCGACTGAATATGTTTTTCTATTAAGTGTGAACTGGCAACACTTTTTCTTTGATGTATGGTGCTTTTGTCCTTTAACACCTTTTATTTGAAGATAGAACTTACTGACCTTTTCTAGGCAATTTCAAACTATGAACCCGACAAAACACGAGGTGGACTTGAAACCCCACCGCCCCGATTCCACTAGCTACTCGTAACCTCCCCGGGCTGCTCGCAGCCCGGGGCAACCAAGCGAAAGCTAGTTCTACATATAAAGTTGTTTTTATTTGTAGCAAAGAGCCTGTTCACTAATAGTCAGCTTTCCACATTGAAAATTGCGCACAGTCCCATAAAAATTTTCCGACCCATTTTTAGCGTTCTTGGGGAAGATTTCTAAAAAAATATCAATATGAATATTTTTTGTTTGCAACAAAGAGTCCGTACACCAATTTTCAGCTGTTTACCTTGAAAATTGACGAAAGTCGTGTACTAACTATCACCCCACCTTTTGGGGGGGGGTCAAGTGAGTTGCGGGCAGATTTCCAAAAGGAAAGGATAAACGTATTTAGTACTTTCTACCTTAAACACTACGGAGAGTCCAATATAAAATTTCACCCCCTCTTTTATCCTTTAAAGATATAGGGGTAGATTTAAAAAAATATGCATAGCACATATTGTTCCTTAGCTACAAAGAGTCCACATATCAAGGTTTAACTTTCTGCATTGAAAATTGCGGAATGCTCCATACAAATTTCCACTATTTTATGCGGATGTGGAGGATGTCCTTTGACTATCTCCACATTAAAAAATCACACTGCTCCGTTGCTACGTTTTGGCTTGAAAGACGGACAAACAATCACACTTTCACATTTATAATATTAGTACGGAAGTATGGATTAAAGGCACCATCTCCTTCGCAGTTAGTTCGCATGAAAAAAAAACTCGAAAAATTAATTATGTCATCAGGGACAAAGATGATTTTTAGCATTTTTTATTAAGATAATTTTCCAGTATAGCATTGTGAATGCAGAATCAATCAAATCTAATGAATCTTCTTATGGTGGACAATTGATGATATTGCATAAACACATATCAAGGTTAATCAAATTCGCTACCATATACTATCGCCTTAACCTTTATTACCTTTATGTAGTTTAACTACCTTACCTTGTTACTTACAACTTTTTCGCTAGCGCGCAACTCGTATTCCAAAACAAGTACAAAACACGAATTACGCAATCCTATATATATTTAAATAACTGAATTTTCTTTCAAGTCTCACTCCCTTTTGAACTGAACATTACAATGATCATTATCTTAACCATTTTAATTATTACCTGTTCTAAAAACTATGCCTATGTGACTGTTGATAATAATACTGAATTGGAAACAACCACACCCCATATTTTCTATCAGATACATCAAAATAAAAGTAATGAAAATGAGTTGGAGGATAGAAATGTGAAAAACAGTGATTATAATTTTATGAAAGATTTAGTGTTCGAATTGACATCTCAAAATTGGACTAGTTAGGAGCTGCCGTGTTTGAATGAGTCCATAAATTTCATCAAGAACTTGCAAAATTTTACTACGTGGGCAGTATGGCGTGAGTATTAATGTGTCAAATACCTCTCTCTATAATATAGTGTTTTCTTTATTTGAATATCCCCCTTTTATTTTTGATAGATTTGTAAGTTCGGATTCACGACAATTTTGCATGCGAAAAAATATTAAAATTTATATGGAGAAATATAAAACACTCATATTTTATTTAAGTTAAAAGTGTAAAAAATACATTTCATTAATAAGAAGTACTCTTTTTGTTGCAATATCAAATAATCGTAGAGATCCTTTGAAAATACTTTATAATGTCCAAATTTTATGGTCATATTCAGCTTTATTATTATTCTTCTTTATCAGCATTTTGTCCAGTATTGGACATATGCCTCCCCCAACTCCCTCCAGCGTGATCTGCAGGTTGTCTCACGTATCCATGATTTGCCGGCTGTTTGAACAATATCATCGGACCATCTTGCCTTTGGTCTTCCTGGTTTTCTGCCGATTGTTCGTGGTCGCCATATGGTCATCTTTTGGCTCCAACGTCTGTCTGATCATCTCATTATATGGCCAGCCCATTGCCACTTTAATTTAGCCACTCGCTTCCCTATACCCACAACACCAGTCCGTTTACGTATCTCGGTATTTCTGATACGATCACGAAGAAATATCCGAAGCATAGATCTTTCCATGGCTCTTTGAGTTACTTTAAGTCTCTTCATTATGCCATCTATTAGTGTCCACGTCTCACAACCATATTTTAATTTCGGGAAGATGCATTGGTCGAAAGCACGCCTTTTTAGATGTATCGGCATGTTGGATCTAAATATTTCCGGCATTAGTCCAAAGCTCGCCCATCCCAAACTTATTCTGCGCTTTATGTCATCGCTCAAGTCGTTTTCCATGTTAATTACTTGTCCTAGATATACATATTTAGTGACTTCTGCGAGGTAAATGCCATCGATTTGAATACTTGGTGTTATTGATCTATTGGCCATTTGTTTTTGATAGGTTCATGTTCAAACCGTCTCTTCGACATGCATTAGCTAACGATAACAACATAAGCTGAATCGCATCCCCGCTTTCAGCAAAGATGACAATATCGTCCGCGAAACATAGATGGGTGAGATGTTCGCCGTCAATTCTTACGCCAAATTTACTCCATTCCAGTGTCTTAAAGGTGTCCTCTAATAAGTTTGTAAACAGCTTTGGTGATATGGTGTCGCCCTGTCTGATACCTCTCTCCAACCTTATAGGCTCTGTTCTTCCTCCTGCTACTTCAACTAACACAGTTGCGTGCTTATATACGTTTTTAATAAGATCGATATAGAGACAGTTAATATGGCATCTTATAAGAGATTGCAATAGTGCCCAAATCTCGACCGTATCAAAAGCCTTCTCAAAGTCTATAAATGCCATAAAAAGAGGTAGTTGATATTCTCTTGACTTCTGAACTAGCTGTCCAACTGTATGTATATTATCTAAGGTACTAAATCCACTACGGAATCTAGCTTGTTCCACTGGCTGAAACGCATCCAGGCGATTTTTAAGTCTGTTTGTCATAACTTTCAGAAACAATTTGTAGCTGTGCCTTAATATTTAATTATTATTATACACTATTTTATGTATCATTATTTCGACAGCTGGACTACCATTAATTCCTTTAAAAGTTTTATGTTGGACCTTATCTATACTTTAGAAATCCCAAAATAAATATTAATTAATATTTATTCATATTAACAATTAATGTAACAATTAACAATCTAACTAGCCTAACAATTAATCTCCAACATTTTCTCTGGTTGACTGGTAGGAATAGAATCAATCGCGGAATCAAGACCGCCTTTTGTGTTTCGGAATGCAATAAAGAATAAACAAATATAATTATCTTATTAGTTTTTTACAAATCCATACTTCACTCCAGGTCCGGTACGAAAATATTAGTAAACAACTATTTTTTAACAGAATGGGACTCCGAATCTTTCCAACCGATGGGTATATTATCTGGCAACAGATATCAATTGGGAAATTTTGATCAATGCATGACTTATCCATGGAGCACTTCTTATAAAAGAATAGAAGCTCAGTACTGCCTTGCAGACGTAGCGCTGGAGACCAAGAAACACGTTAACAAGAAAACTTTGGATGAGATAGATCCTTATGGGAACGCTTTGGAATTGATACAGGTTTTGTTTATTTTACTAGCTTTTGAACGAATCAATGGTTTAGACATAAAAGCAATAAAACTCGAGACCTTACACATTGAGACGCTTTCAAACCAACGTCCGAACTGCTTGATCATGAAGGTCGTCGCCACGTTTTAAACCAACATTTTCAATGCCAAGCTTAAAACGAAATTTATTCGGAATCTATCATTCGATGAAGTGATGTTTGTTAATATTATTTTATTGAATTCTATAAAACTTTTTTCAGCATGAAACAACACATTTTCGAACTCTGAAATATCTAACCTGGGGCATATGTGTGCCTGCTCGTTGTGAACTGAGATCTGTGGAAAGATTATTGGGAACAGTATTGACGCGCAGCTACCTTGGCACAAATGGACTGCGTCCACGTATTCAAGTTCAGGAGACTTGCCAGAGACCTGATGACTCAAAGCAATTCGATGTCTTATTTTACTCATTCGTGTAAGTACAAAAATTTCTTGATGTCTAGTATTTCTACGGATTCGAAATATTTCAGTAATGATGATAGAAGAAATCTGAAATATAAATTTCGAAACTTATACCTGTACCAAGAAAAGCGAAACTGAGAGAAGAAAAAGTAGGGTTCCTGCTGTAACTATATTTGCGTTAAAATAAATATTTTTTGCCTTGAAATAAACCCTTTCTTCGCAGATAAACTCTTTGTTTTGTGCGTAGAACGCAATACGGAGTTGTCTAATATTGAAAATTATTTGTATTTTGACCATCGTGTATTTTGCTATGATTTTTGCATTGACAATATACCTCATAATAAAAAAGGGTTTTGGTTATTTATGTCGTGTCATTCTGACTGATAGACGAATATTACGGGATATATATTATATAGGGGTATACTAAGTATGGATTTTTAGGGATTATACCCCGAAGAAGGTCAAGAAGGGTGAAACGACTGTATGAAAGTTTTTGTTTTTGAAGTTATAGCGATGAAAATTCGTTTATAATATACGAGGGTCAAACTGAAAGTTCTTAGAAAATCAAAAACTGATTACATTAGCCAGTTATTAGTTTTATTATATCTTTTCAAAATATTGTCCATTCACGTCAATACACCGCTGCATGCGATGGAACCACTGGGAAAAGCACTTTGCCCACTCGTCCTTAGGGGTCTCTTCAATGGCATCGCGATACGCAGCCACCGCTTCTTCAGCATTCATAAACCGCTTTCCTTTAAGTTTTTCTTTAATTTTTGGAAATAAATAAAAATCACAAGGCGCGAGGTCGGGGCTATACGGCGGGTGACCCAGTAATTCAACGTTTGATGTCGCCAAATAGTCGATCGTTCGCTTGGCGGTGTGCGACGAGGCGTTGTCGTGGTGAAGGAGGATCCTACTGCGAGGTCGTTTCTCTCGAACTTTTTCCAAGACAAGTGGCAAACAATTGGTAGTGTACCATTCTGCAGAAACTGTTTTTTGATCCTCTAACACAATTGTTGCAAAATGACCTATCCTTCCAAAGAACGAGGCCACCATTTTTTTTCCCGCACTTCGATCTCTCTTCACTTTAGTTGGCAACTCCTCGAAAGGAAACACCCACTGAGCAGATTGTCTTTTGGTTTTAGGATCATAACAGTAAATCCAGCTTTCGTCACCTGTTAGTATGTCGAACACAGCATTTGAGTCACCTCCGTTAAATCTTTCAATCATTTTACGACACTACGATATTTTACGACGGCTAAATGTTCGTGGAGGATTTTGTGCACTTGACTCATACCGATGCCTAAGCTTGTCCGAATCTGTTGATAGGTCACTCTTTTGTCAGTCTCTATCATACGCCGCACAACACAGATGTTATCTTCAGTCGTCGCCGTAGAAGGCCGTCCCTCACGTAAATCATCAGTGAGATTAGTGCGACCACGTTTAAACTCATTAAACCAGTTGTAAACAGTCGCACGAGATGGGGCTTCATCGTGAAAGGCCAATCGTAGTCTATCATAACTTTCTTGTTGACTTAAATGACATCGAAAGTCATAAAAAATCATTGCACGAAAATTTTCTCGTGTTAAATTCATGATGACGTGACACAGACAATTTTCAATTTGCCGCCAAATCGTAAAACAAATGACAAATGAATGAAATATATACTCAGTAATATTGGCAAAGAGTTATATTTTCAAATTTTAGAATTATTTTTTTATTATATTGTTTATAAGTGGCCAGTTCTAAGAACTTTCAGTTTGACCCTCGTAGTTTAAGATCCTATGAACTGAAAACTGTTTACCTTATCCAACAACATATAGTTTTATTAAATATACGGCAACTGGAAAAAGGCACATTAAATAATTTGTTAATAATAAACCTAATATAGTACATGTTTAAAAGTTTAACTTTGCCAAAATATGTTAAGCTATGTTCAAAATTTAAATTTGGAAATGTTAATGACACCATACTATACCTATCTACATTTTCTTTGACGACACGCCATTGTCTTAGAAGGTGAAACCGGATCACTACCTAAAAAAAACATTGAATATAAATAGCTATAGCCAAATGCCTACAAAACTGTTGTTTTTCTTCTATTTTACTGCAACCTAGCCTTCAGGGCGAGTCTACATAGTAAAAAAACTTTAGGAGTCGTCCGTTAAACACAAAACTAATAAAAAAATGTTTTCTATAGAGCGAAAAATACTTTCTTCTTCTAACTTCGCTTTGGTTAACTATAATCGCGATATGTCATCCTTCTTTTTAATTATATTTTTATTCGATTACAGTGTGATGTTTGCAACACTATTTGTAATATCTATAGTGTGCACAATTAAAAACAACAAACGAAAAAAAGAAGGTGCTCATATTGGTATGTATAATCTATATGCTACATGAGACAAGCATAATTGTTCTTAAATTATATTGAATTCAGATTAATCGAAATGCACTCAACTTTCAATACAGTATTGAATATTGAGTGCATTCTTATTTAATCCGATGTCAAGGAAATCGATCTTAATTTTGTTTATGTAGCAATAAAGGACACCACCGTCTCGCCAGTCACGGGTCGATAGGTCTGAGAGCGGTTGTTTGCTATTTGCTATTTAATTAGTTTAGTAAAACTCATAAGTTTCAAAATTAAAAAAACCAGATGGAATCCTGATGCTGACCACGATTCTTTATCATGAGATACCGACTGAGAGAGAGATATTTATAGTCTTATATGATCTTAGTGAACATGAAATTCAAACTCATCCCAATTATTGAGCACATCTAAGAAAAAGTATGGAGCTATTACACTACCCAATCGTCAGGGTGTGAGAGAGACCCCCCTTGTTATGTGTGACAGGAGGGGGTGTCACATGTTTGTATAGACAAACATGTGGGGGGGGGGTTAAAAATCATGAATTACTCCCGTATACTTAACTTTCTCTCCATCCAAAGGTTGTCTGGAAGAGATCACTATATAGTGATAAGGCCCCCGATTGTGACACTTAAGTATATTTCTTTATGTATTGTTTTCTCTGTATTTTATTGTATACAATAAAGTGTTATCTATCTATCTACCTTATCGTCAGGGTAATACTATTATATGCTAAAATAACCAAAACCGAATAATCATTAGCACCACCACAGCAAAATACAATTAACTAAATAAAAATAAAAAATAGCGTATACTAGGCTAGACGTATTAAATTGCTTCTTTCCCAATCCTTACCTATATCAATCACAAACAGACCCAAACAAGCAACAAAAATTATCATAAGCGTACCAAACGATATTAATAAAAAATGTCGTCAGTGTAAGGGAGTCTAGAAATTGGGTAGTGTAATATGGGCTTTATATGGCGACTTGACTTGATTATTGTACAAAAATATGTGTGTAACATGACCCTATTTGGATTTGTTTACAGAAAAAACAATTAGCGAAGCGTTTTGCCTTAAAAACAATTTAAGCGCTCTCCTGAAAATTAGAAAGGAAGGCATTGAATCTATATACGGCATTAGATATCTTTCAGTTTGTGGCATCGTGATATGTCATCAAGGCGCATTTATTGATGGAGGGCCCATTAGTAACGGAATAGAAATGGATGTGAGTAAGAAATCAAATTTCACTTATAAGATCAACGTACATAGTAAAATGTAGCATTTCGTAGATGAAATAATTTCATGATTGGGTCAGTATTAACGAAGAGTACCCTTGTTATATTAGTATACTCATAGATGTGATTTGTCAGATCTTTAAAGTTCTTTGCTTTAGGCTTTTCAATGGTATGATAGCAATTTGTATATAAAAAAAGGTTCATTAGAGCAAAACAAATTATTTTTTCTTGGAAATTGTAGTTTCATGTGTAAATATAATATATCGCCCAATGTCGATATAACAAATGCATTCGATATATAATGTTTATTCATCATCACACACCATCAGACTATAATGTCCCCACTGCTGGGACTTAAGCCTACCCTATGGATGGTATCCAATCATATCGAATAAGAAGAACGTGCCATGAATCACCACACAGGTCAAGTGTGGATTGGTGTATGTTATCGACTGCAGATGCAGTTAGAACCACCGGTTAAACGTACCTTCTTCAACGCGGAGGACCTATTACGGGCCCATATGAACATTGCTTATGCATTTGGGTTATTCATTTGGATACAATTGTCTATTTTAGGAAAGTAAGAAAATAGTTGGTTGGTTCGCTCTGCATGCCGACCTTTTAGTGGATACATTTTTCCTGATATCAGCTTTCTTGACAGCTAAAGCGCTTCATCAATTTAAAACTTTACCTCCTATCTCTGTGATGATAGTCAGAAGATACGTACGGTAAGTGTTATTTATTTAAAAATTTGCTACCACTTATTAAGGTTCGTTTCCATTGGCTGATAAGTTTTCCGACATACCGTATGCGCTTTCCAATGAGGACTAATGAATTAAGATTCTGTTTACCTCCGCTTGCGCTCCCTCACAACTTATAATTACGCATCAATGGTCACGCGCTCATTTCATACGTTTTTAATGAAAGAAAAAAAAACAAATGCAGTCATAAAAAATTGTTTTGATAATTTTAGATTATATCAATACTCAATTTAGTACATATTTTTTATAGTTATATATTAGTCGTAAAATCAATCAATCAAATAGCAATTTAGATTCATCTTTGCGGCTTTTTTCTTTCGAGTCAATTATTGAAATTTATATTTGTTTTTTTTTTTGCAAACAATCGAATAATCGTCCAGATGTTTAATTTTCATAAAATGATTTTTAATTGATAAATATTAGCAGAGCCTTTGAACCTCTTTACCGACTACAATATCTAGAATAACCGACCAAAAAAGTTCCCAGTGATATATATGATTTACCATTAACTACATAAATCATTTTTTATAAAAATCTTATTTAAAAATGTCTGCAAAATAAAGGATAATAGAATATGTTCACTAGTGTTCATATTGTACTTTTCCATGCTCTTACCTGAATACTGGCGCTATTAAATTTGTTACAGAAATATCTCGCAGGGCCCTATTGAATAATGAGATCTTTAGACATGATCAAAATAAGTTTCTATTGACTCATTAAATTCATGATAAATATTATAGAAATAAATAGCTATTATTTTCGTGACCGATTGACACACGCCGGCTTCAAAGAGTTGCTATCTCTCGGGTTCCGGATTCGATTCCCGATCGGATCATTATAAAGAATGAACTTTTCTATATTGTCTTAGTTCTGAGTGTTGTCTCAACTCGTTGTCTGTTGAGTGTTGTTCCAGCTCCTTATTTTGTGATCTAAGCAACACACTCATGTGTGATGTTGTTCAATATTTATCTATTTGTTTTATATGTATCTATATTGTGTTCTCGTTTTGAGCTTTTGATTTGTATGTGAATTTGCAGAAGAATCAAGAATAATCAACTAACCAACATTTTAACAGCATTTTATAATACGTAATAAGAAAATTTGCTTTATAATTTTCTCTTACAGTGTTTCTTAAAAAATATATAAGTACATATTTAAACCATGTGTTTTAGTTTTAATAAATGTATATTTTCCATTTAATAAATAAAAACAATATGTTTCTAGATTAGTGGTTGGTTTCGCTGTAGTGATTTTCTTCACAGCCGTGATGTTTGATCACTTCGGCTCTGGACCTCTTTGGAAGCGATATAGCGGTAACGAAGTGGGACCCTGCCGTGACAACTGGTGGCTCGGTTTACTGATGCTGGGCAACTATATAGACTCCTATAAAATGGTAATATTAATCATTATTCAATGTTATTATTAGGTACTAAATAATAAAAACTAAGGTTTAGAATTTTATATCTCATAAAGGTGAACATCCACTGTGTCCGCACGCATGCAAGGGACGCACGTTACGCAACGGATTTTTCATAGCTTCCCCATCCTATATATCCATACCACGGGCAAAAAGAATGTCACTTACCAATCACGTCACATGGATTACTTCCGTAGAACATTACAAAATTTAAATAATCTTAGGTCCCACAAAACTATATTAACAGTTTGACTGTGGTTGGGCTATGAGTCTCGTTTTGAGTTACATGTAATGCTACTTGATTAGTATAATTTATTCATTTACATACATGTTAAGTACAACATGTGTTACAGGCTATTCATTAAATAGTTCTTTAGTAGGTTGGAAAATATTTTTAGGTTACTTTCATGCCTAATATTGTCAGGTAAGCTATTTAATATATATGGGACTCTTTTGTTTAGAGTTCTATCACCATAATAATTGTTAACTCTGGGAACTACATATTTACCTACTGCAATTGCTCTAGTATTATGTTTATGCGAGATCAATGGGTGACGCTCCCGACTACTATGGTTATTTATGGCAAGTATATATTTAAGTTTTAAACTAACTGGGAGAATTTTACAAATTTGAAATAACTTTTTATAATCTCCCTTACAGCTATTCTTAGTTTTTTTATTAACGAGTAGTTTCAAAAAGCGCAATTGTAATGATTCTAGTTTCTGTATATTAGTATAAAATGTAAGACCATATGTGTCGATTGCGTACCCCAATATGGAATCGACTAGAGACATATATAAACATTTTAATGTATTTGAGGGAACTTTATAACTTAAATAGTAAAATTTGGATAACAATATTCTAAGTTTAGAACAAATATGGCTTACATGATTTGACCACGAAAAATGCTCATCCACCACCAATCCAAGATAAGTAATAACTTTAACCCTTTCTATTGGCTTACAATAACAAGCGACTAGACCATTATGACAACAATCATAACTATGAGCGACAATTGAGCGAGACATATCAGGTAATTCTATATAAGGAGAGTGTATTACTAGTAGTTTCGTTTTGTCAGCATTAAGCACAATCCCATTGTCATGAGACCACTTGACTATTTCGTCTACGTCATTTTGGACTAGGCGGTAGGTTTCTGTGAGGTCAGTGCCCGCGCGCAACACGCATAGGTCATCTGCGTACATATATGCGGAGGTGTGGCGAAGTACACCGCTCAGGCTATTTACATGCATTAAAAAGCAGATAGGACCGCACCCGGACCCTTGTGTCACACCACATTGCACTTCTTTTTTGTCACTATATACCTCGCCCAGCCTGACACGGAAAGAGCGCGAAGTGAGGTAGTCACGGAACCAATTATTCAATGGCCAACCCACTCCACACTCCTCCATTGCATTCAACAATGGCTCTGTTTCAAGGGTATCGAACGCTTTTTTATAGTCAAAAAAGACACTGACCACTATTTTTTTCTCATTAAGATAATTGTTAATTTCGTCATTAAACTTAGACAACAATGTGCTTGTACTCCTACCTTTTTGAAACCCGTGTTGACATTTATTAATAATGTTATTGTTTCTGATATATTCGCTCAACTGTTCCACTATACATTTTTCTATGACTTTGTCCAAGCTTGAGAGTATTGCAATCGGTCTGTAGTTTGAGCATTCCCTACGGTCACTTCTTTTTTTATAGATAGGGCGGATAACCGCTTCTTTTAACCTATCTGGAAAATGAGATTTCATTACACTTAAGTTTATTAGCTTAGCGACTATAGGGCTTATTTTATCCACTAAAAACTTTAAATCACACATACGTATTAGATCACTACCCGGCGCTTTGTTAACATTCATTTTCATAATAATTCGTTTAACATAGTCACAGCTTACAGGTTCCCATTTTATATTAATATTACTACGTTGTATATATGTATTCCTATCCAAAAATTTCTTATCACATGAATGTCTTATTCTGTCAATATCCTTCAAAAATACATTTGCAAACCTATTACAAATTTGTAGTTCATTACCTTGTCCCTTCATACTATGAATAATTAAATTGTCCAATGATTGCTTCTCATTCCCTAGTAACAAGTGAATTCTTTCCCATAACTTTTTTATATTATTGTTACAATTTAATATACATTGTTTATCATAGTTGATTCGACTTTTATATATAATTTTTATACATTTATTTCTTAGTTTTGTATACGCTAATCGTTTTATCATATTCAACGGATCTTTACTCCAAATCAAAAATAGCTTATCCCTTTCCGATATTAATTTTTTATGGTTATCATTAATCCAACACTTATTATTTCTCTTTTTAGTACTAATCAATACAATATCTTTATAACAACTATCGTAAGCATCTGTAAATAATTGAGTAAATGAATTATAAAGCAGCAATGGGCACTCAATACGTAATAAATCGTTGAAATTAGTCTGTAATAATTTTTCACGTACGGCGCGGTTATCGAGCACTCGACGTGCGACTCCCGCTGGCGGAGAGGGGTGAGAGGGGTCATCAGCGCCGAGCATGGAATGCTCAGGAGTGTAAGAACGCTTCCACTGCACTGCTACCACAACGGGGTAGTGGTCAGAAATTTTTGTTTGGACTACCGCGGCATTAATTATAGCCATGGGGGCGCGTACATAGATATGGTCTATACAAGACTCGACTAGCTTGTCGTTTAAAATTTCTCGTCTTGTAACTTTATTTATGCACCTAATCAATCCATACTCGGCTAAGAGATTCTCATATGTGACAATGTAATTGTCTTCAGCGTTCAATAAATTTAGGTTAATATCTCCACAAAATATGATCTTAGTATGTAAAGGCAAACTATCTAACAAGTTACGAAATTCCTCGAGAAACTGGATTATTTTGTTTTGGTTATTTATGCGCGGCGGTCTATAGACACTAATGATTTGTATTGGTTCGTTATTGTAAACAATTGATGTGGAAACGCACTCTGACGCTCGCATTGCGGATACCGCTGCCGATTCATGAAGCCGTGCTTCGAGATTCTCACGCGTGTAGACGAGCACTCCCCCCCCACTCCGCCCGATACGACACAAATTATGTATGGTATAACCATCAATCTTATAAAAATGCAACAAAGAGAAATTTATGTTTGCTTCTGTTAACACCAATATATCTATTTGTGATAAATTACTACTTAACATAACTAGGAGCTCATTAAAATTCTTTTTTAAAGACCTTATATTTAAATGAAATAAACACATGTTTTGTTTTGAAGGCCAGATACGTAACAGGTCATGCATCTGCCAATGTCAAAACAAAGTCTTTGATTAAAAATCTGTAATGTATTTGCCGTATGTTATCAACGAATCCATACATTCCGTTGCGTACGGTGCGTCCGTTGCGTGCCAACGGACACAGTAGATGTTCAACTTTAGAGGGCGAACAGCCAGTTGCATAAAGCGTCATTAGTTTAAAGTGACATTACCCATACAAATCTGACAATCATTAGAGCTTAAAGACGCCATTAAACCTTAATGGACGTTTGTGCAATAGTTTTCTAACAATAGCAATGTCCAGCCGCCGACCAGCAGATCGGTAAGCGTAATAATACCGAGTCAATGGCTCTTCGATATCGAGTTCTTTTTGACCCAGTTCTCTGTACACTCACAAAATAACAAATAATCTGTGGTTATTGCTTTTAAAGAAGACATTAAATTAATTAAATAATGTCTTAGATAGATAATGCAATTAATTGACTGATTAATTCATTCCCGTTTTATAATATTATATATGGGGTTAAGATATCTAAAAGGGTTAAAACCCTTCAAAATAGAATAATAAGAAGATATATATAGATTTACAAAAGATCATATTTTGTATTTTTTTTATTTATTATTCAGATGGAAAGTGGCCTTATAAAGTTAGTTGTCTGTTAAACATATATAATTAATTCATATTGCTAATATGGATTTGGTTGTAACATGGTGTTCGTAAATGTTGTTACTTCTGTTAGAACTGGCGAATTTCTTTCGCTCGTTCTTATCAGGCATAAGACTGAATGAGTGTTATCTACCTGAAAAAATATTTTTATACATTTCAGTGTTTGATGGTAACTTGGTACATTCCATGTGATTTTCACTTTTATGTTATCGCTGTGATTGTGTTCGTGCTTTATAAACGATGCCGGAGATTGGGTAAAGTCATTTTCTATGCTCTGACTGCTGCCTCTCTTATTATACCAGGAGTTATCAACTATGTTAATGGATTTCACCCCATACAACTCTTCACATATGAGTAAGTAAATACAGGATGGAACAAGTTCTATACCGTAAGAATAAGGGTAAACAACAAGAAATTCAAATTAGTCAGTCAGTCTGATAATAGAAAAATATTCGATACGGATTTATTTTGCTAATAACTTAGATCCCATTCCTCAACTTTTATAGGCATTAAAGTTGAGGAGTGGGAGCTCACAATGTCACAACTATTAGAAAATGTACAAAGATGTGATATCATGTGACATTTCAACTCAATGTTTCACTGTAATTTGCCGTTCATTGATCACGTGATATTTTTTTCAGCATTTTTTTAAACCCCCTCCCCCTTGAAATACATGGTGAGGTTTAAAACTAACGACCCCTCCCCCTCCACTCAACTAACGTGTATATTAAGTACCTACAAAGAATGCTAATATTTCGACGCCGCTTTTCGATTTAGTAATCGCGCGTTTGAGGAAAACATAAATACACGTGATATATTACTACTTCCCCCCTCCCCCTTATGATATTTCGTGATTTTTGACGAATCCCTTCCCCCCTTTCGAGCCTCACGCATCCCTTTTGAGAAAAGGTATGGGCAATTTGATATAATACGCCAGGCTTATGTTTTACACAGTTAAGATTGTATGATGAAGATGTAAATTATGTAAATAATAGTCGATTACTGTAAAATTTTATTGAAATCGGATCAATAATAGTTAGGGTGCCTAACATTTAATTAATGACCAACAGAAAACCACCAACCGATTTCAATAGCATTTTATTCCTGTATTCGACTTTTTTTTAAGAAGTGGAAATTAAGTAGTTTTTTTAAAGATTTTTTTTACTGTCTTTTTCTTTGAATGCGTGATATGATGTAAGATGTAATAGTGAATATTGCAAGAAGTGTATTTCTACATTACCTAATCAGAAACTTCATTTGATAGATTCCTGTGGAATACTCATAGCCATAAACAGTTTTACATATTCTACATAAAAAGTCACAACAGGGCGGCGGCTTACATAGTTGGATTTATTGCAGGGTGTCTGTTCAATAAATATAGATCAATGGAAAATTTCAAGCTTACACAGGTAATATTTTTAATATAAACGTGAAAGTAAAAATTTAATTATAAAAAAAAGAACCCGACTGATTCAAATTATACGGAGCTCCGTTGATTGGTCAAAAAGGAATGGGTCCTGACTGTTGATCCTTCTATTCTGCTTTTGAATTTATTATATGTTTTGTGTGTGTTTTAAAACTATTTCAATGGAGCAGTTATTAAGTACTCGTAGTATTCAAGAACATTCCAAACTACTGGGCTTGTTTTTTTTCTTTTTAGTTTTTAGTGAAAGTAATTATATATTGTTTCACTACTTTATTTTGTTTTTACGCAGTCAAGTTTTTTGTTTTTTAAAATAAAGTTTTATTTTTATACTCTTTAGATAGTTCTCATTGACTTCGTTATGAGAAATATAAGACGGTAAATTTCGCAAACTTGTCATTTCATTGAGGGAGTTTATAGTGTAAGGATTATTAAGCAACTTGCAGTGGTCTAAACTACTGATTATTAGTCCGTCTAGAGACCTAATTCGTCTCAAATTCGGCATCAAAAATTCGCGAACTTAAGTCAACCACAGCTCGGTCCAAAGTAGTTCTTAGCACTTAAAATCTTAATAATTTCGAAACAGCTCACTATATCAAAAAACGGTCTTCGTACACTTGTAATATTTTTGAAAGACCTATCCAACAATATTTCACACTATAGGGAAATCGAAAAAATAAAAAATCATCCTCGCTTTACATGTAAGGTAGTGTTGCCCAAATGCAAGAACAAGACGAGACTTGGCCAGTCTTGGTCTTGGTCTTGCGCCAATACACCCGGTCTTGGTCTTGGTCTTGGTCTTGCGCTCCCAGTCTTGGTCTTGGTCTTGGTCTTGCAGCAAGAGTCTTGCAAGTCTTGCAATTAGCTAATAGACTATTGCTATTTATTAAAGTTTACTTTAGATCTTAGGAATTAACATAGCCGTAGTAAAGAACAATCAGGTGAATAAATGTCTGAAGATTTGATAAAAAATTCGATTACTGCCAAATGGTTATCAACTGAGCTATACGCCGTTTTCCATGGGAGTATTGACTCTTTTGACCAAGAATTAATACAAAGTAACCATATGGCTGACTCATCACTTAACCTATTTCTATGTTTTCTAATTACTAATGATGCTTTAGAAAATAATCTCTCAGCAGGTACTGAAGTTGCAGGTATTAAGAGAAAATCACGGGTCATCTTCGATAAAGTCGGATACTCTGTCTCCATGCATCGTCCATCAATCTAAAATGTCTTCCGAGCTGGCAGCTCTTCGTTTTCTCAGGTACTCCTCCAACTCGTCTATCACTAAGCCTTGAAGACAAGATCCAGATGACGTCGAGGGACATCCATACAGTTTATCAAAGTCTATTACGTCTTCATCTTTATCACATACCTTATTTTCTTTTCTTGGTAATTCCAGAGATTTATTCAGTGAGTGTAGACTGTAGTATTCTTCATAAAGTTCATTGAACTTGCGCAGGCTTTCTGTTTTAAGATGCTTCCCCCATATTGTCAGGTCAAAAGTCTGGGCCTTATGCCTTGGGTCTAAAATTAAAGAAGTCCAATAAATCCAGTTGCTCTTCTTATAATGTTTAAGCATTTTGTCTCGAGCTGCTTGGAAAGCCAGAATGAGCCTTTCATCCACTTCAGATCGATTAGGTTTCTCATCTAACTGTTTTAACATGGATTTAATTTTATCGAGCAAGAGATTGAATGATACAATGACTAGCGGTAATGTAACATATTTATCTCCACCAAGTTTTGTATATTAAAAGTTTAAAGTTTATTAGAAACTTTTGAATTTTTTCGAGTACTTGCCATTCACTAGCTGTGATTTGAAAATCATTCAATTCGGTGACAGAACTGCACAATATGTTAATGCCCGCTCTCACTTTTAAACCAAATCCAATCATATCATGTGTGGAATTCCATCTCGTTGGACAGTCAAGAATGGGATTCAGATTTGATGGCACGCCAGCTGCTTCACAAGCAGACTGAAACTTCTTCTTCACTATTTCACTTCTTTTTATTTTGCTGGAAATACTGCGTAACTTTGTTACAGATGTACGCTAGTTAGCAATATTTGGTGCATATTCTTCATCTTCCTCAGTTTCGTCTGCATAGTCTTCATACTGCTGATCTTGCGCGTTAGTGTCAGTCTCACAGTGTAATGCTAAGGTCTTTAATAAATCTTGTACACCAAGGTTTAAAATGTGAGCAAAGCACCTGAAATGTTGATTGTCTGAATCAAAGTGTGGTGGCAGCTGTTTGCCTAGTTCATACATAAATTTAGTATTTGCAGTTGCGTTGTCGACCGTGATACCTTGTATTTTATCAATTATGTCATATTCCAATATACATTCGTAGAAAATCGTTGCAATATCTTGCCCAGTATGTCGACCGCGTGATGGTATAAAATCAAGAACTACAGATCGATACTTCCATTAATTGTCTACATAATGCATAGTAACCCCGTAGTAACTCCTACCAGCAATTGACGTCCATCCATCAATGGTAAACGACATTTTAGATGATAATTGTTGAAGTCGTTCCTTGAGATTCAATTGGAGCTCTTCAAATCGCTCTTTGACTTTCCTTCTAAGTGTGGACCTTGTCACTACTGTTTTCCGACTTAAATAAAACAATAAATCTTGTGTTATTATTTAAAACATACTAGGTTTGAGCGTTTAGGAGGAGGAGATTTGTTGTTGTTAAATCTAAAGTTGTACTGTAATTTACCAAAATAAAGTACTTAGTTGTTACAGTCCGATTATGAAAACAAATGAAAATATGGGTGCTTTATATAAAATATTTAACACGATAATTACATACTTAATATGTGTTATGTAATTGTGAGATAAGAACATTTATTCTTACCTGTCCACTTCTTCCAGCAGTTACGAAAAAGCTTGCGATATCTCCGCTTCATTTTGGTTTAACAGGAAGAAATATTTGTGATTCCTTTTTGTGGAAAGATATTAGATGTTTCCTTAAGCCTGAAGTGTTATTATACACCGAACTGTTATTCCTAACTACTCCGTGAAATAGCGCTAAGTCCTAGCTGCAAGACGCGAGAGTCTTGCGGGATTAGTCTTGTTCTTGCTCAAGTCTTGCATGGTCAGTCTTGGTCTTGGTCTTGCTAAAAATACGCGGTCTTGTTCTTGGTCTTGGTCTTGCGTTTTTGCAAGACCAAGACCAAGAACAAGACCGCGTATTTTTAGCAAGACCAAGACCAAGACTGAATTTGGGCAACACTAATGTAGGGGGATACCTTAAAAAAAGAATTTTGATTACTATTATGTATTTAGTGACACTCGCAAGGTTAAGACGCAGCGATTGACGTATAAATCATCAAAAAACGCCAAGCCATTTGGTCTCCACAATGCCATAAAAGAACAAACATATATACATAGACTCATAATCACATTACCCTCCTTTGCGTTGCCCAATCGGGTAAAATTATTACTGTCATATTCATTGAGTAAAAGAAAGCTTGTGATTAAGATATAATCTTGTTAATATTCCCTGAAAATTATTTAATATTTATTATTCTGTAACGAGACAGATTTTTTTATTTTAAATGTAACGATGGTATCATAACGGTCGTAGGATGGGTGACCAAAATTTTACTATATCCAGCTCCACGGTGTTTCTGGCAGTACGTTAAAGTATAGTCCCGGTTGCATCTTCAGTCACTAACACCAATTCGCACAGGGCCCGCGCGGTGGTCCATGGATAGTCGATTTTCCCTGTTTGATTTAATTCTATTCAAATTAAAAATTATAGCAGTGGGACAAGCTCCATATAAGGGCAGTCAGATAGTTAAGGCCCTGCTAGTACGTCTTAGCCGTGACTCCGTTGTGCTACGTTCCACATACACCACTTCGAAACCTGTTACCTATCAAACCTAATTTTTCCCTAAACTGGGTGGAAAAATGTTTTTTTTTCACTAGCTAAAAAATGCTAATCACTCTCATCTGACTCATTTCACCGTTTTTGTTTGACGTAAGGGAATGTTTTATGCACTGTCCCCGCCGCTTGACAGTCAACAGGAGATTTGTAGGACTCTAAATCGGCACGGACTCGCCCGAAGGCTATACAAAACGCGGATAGCATACCAACTTACCGCCTTCCGTGCACACTCTCTTTTGGGGGAAGGATCCAGTAAGAAGTGCCGTCGTCATTGAGTCAACTCAACTGACAAGCCATATCTTCATGTCTAATCTATATGAAATATATTAAAATATTTAAAAAAGTATCCAAAATTGTAGTGGCGATAATCCTAATTAGTATCCATTGCTGGTACTGGCACTTCCTTGAAATTCGTCTTAATTTCTACAATATGAAATTGAAATATATATGTATTGAAACGGACATATATTGAAGTCCGTACCTTACATATTTCAAAAACATTTTTAATATTCAGTAGAAAACTCAGTAATTTCGTAGCAAATGCTACGAGATAATCTATTACCTAACCGTAGCACGTGCCTAGCAGATAAAATATAATTAGAGCAAGTATATTTTTTCCAGAGGACACACTGGATCTGTGGATCTGTGACTTAGGAACGGTTTACTAGAATCAGTGATTAAAACACAGGGTTCGAAGAAAATCGGCTCATATTCTATCTGCCCTTTTATGCCAGACGAACTCATAAGTGCGACATTTAACAGAACGAGTGTTTACTTATTTTTATTTTTTTATTTCAGGCAAGGTCTTTGATTTACGTCTTTGTAGGTTTTATAGTGATGGTACTCACAGCTTTCCTTGGAGTATCATACCAGCACAGAAACTATTCACAGCTGGAGGGCACTCTATACGTGACGCTGAACAGGCCTGTTTGGGCAGTTGGTGTTGCAATAATTATACTAACTTGCTGCTTTGGTAAAGTTCGTGAGTAACGAATTTTATATTACAAATTTTTTCTTCTTCTAAATTTAAGGTCTGATTCCCGATTCCTAGTCCGCAGTAGACAACTCATGCACCTTTCAATAGTGATATAATCCAGTTGCATTAACTATTTTCCATGCACAGGGTATCTAGCATGGAAAATAGTTAATGCATTCGTCGTAAATTATAGCAAATGGTTAATTAATGCGGGCATGCACTTCACCGGGGATCTGGTTCAAAGTAAGCCACTTCGTCATACAGATTTTGTGAATAGACTGGTCTTTCTCTTCCTTGGCTAAGAGACGGTACATAGAACGAACCGTAGTTCAGTTATCGCTGATAAGTATTATCACTGTTCGATAGTTTGGTTGTCGAACGTCTGGATAGAGTTATCTGTACATACGTAAAGCGGCATTCGCATTCTCACCAAATAAAAAATAAACACGTAGCATAGCCACATAATCCCGAGATGAAAACTGATAACTAGTTAAACTAGTTATATAAAACGTTACAACTTTCATTATAACAGCTATAAACATAAACGCACAAATAACAAAGATTGCCCAGACGTGTACGTTTTTCTCTACCGAAGCACTGTCTAACGTCACTTAGCGCCTTGAATTTATAGGGAGCGTTTTCGGCAGACTAGCAGCAGTTCCACAAACAGCACCGTATTTCCGAAACTATTAATTGCAGACATGCACTTCTACATTGTTTTGCAGATATTAATGGACTATTTATTTATAAAATAAAAAATATATCATCTTGCCTATTACTTAACTGTATTAATTTGTATTACAGCATTGGTGAACAGTTTCTTAGAATGGTATCCATGGGTGCCACTCAGCCGTTTAGCTTACGGAATATATCTTGTCCACTACATAATCATCATGAGGAACGTTGGCATTTCCAGACAGTCTTTGTACTATGACAATTTTAATATTGTAAGTTTTCATTAAAACAAATATGATTCATTTTCTTTACTTTTTTGTCTGCGTTCAAATGATGTGGTGTAACGTATGTCATTGGTGACAGACAGGCGATGCAATTTCGTTCGAGTACACTACCTATTGTGTGACTGGTTCCAAGACGGAAGACGCAGACATTTTGTTAGTGGCCATTCCTATAGATTACAGATAACACACTAGACTGCCAGATGTTATGTTTCATTTCATTTTATATTAATTATACTAAGGGATGACAACCTCGTAATATAATATAGAGAGCAATGGTTGAAGGACTTTATACAATATACATATTTTAAAATTATAGCTACAACTGTGGCGATGTTTAGATTGTGTGTTGCGAGCTGTGAACTAGATATTTAACGACAGCTCTTCAATCTCAGCTTTAATCTTAACTGTTTACTCGCGATGATAGGAGATGCCTTATCTCCTGCCAATTGTGTGCTGTATAAACTTTTTTTTTGAGTGAGAGTGATGTAGAGTTGATGTCACGTGATTACACAATTGATTGAAATATATAGGCATAACCACGGCACGGCACATCTAATTACTAATTCGTGTAATATGGACGATTAGGAGGGATACGAATAATAAATTATTTTACTTTTTTTTTAGTTCCTGATGTCGTTGGGAACCATTTGGATTAGCACGTTTTTCGCTTTGATTCTGTGGCTCTTCTTTGAAGCACCAATAAACAATATCTTTGCATTGTTATTAATAAAAGGGTAAGTTTCTTTTTAACTCAACTTATTATTATTATTTTCAGTCGTAGATGACAAAATGTCGATGACAATGAAATCTTCTAGGTTAACATTTAAATTTTATATTGTTTTCTGAGATATTAATAAATATAATTAACGATACTACTTAGGATCAATAAAAAAACGAGAGAAAACGTCAATGAAGCATTTTTAACTAATACTCGTGATGGGGCGAAAGAAAGCAGCGGAATTGGTCATATTGAAGATAACTTGAACAATATAATCCACATCACTAAAATATAATTTATTGAATTCCAAGTATAAATAAAGAAATAAATGCGTATATATACATTATTAATATTGTTTAAAGAAGACTCATAATATGTAAGAGAATAGCAAGTGAATAATAGTAAATATAGTAGTTTTGTATTTATATATGAATAGGTAAGAAAACATGGAAATGTAATAGTGTAAATATGGGAAATAAAACAAATAAATATTGAACTGATTTCATCATGTGTTTTCTTTTTATAATTGGATAAGTAAATGTGTTTTGAATAAAAATTTTCCGTATTCATTATAAATTGTTCGTGTTACAGGATGCATTCAGAAAATAATTTAAATTAATTGAACTCTGACACATTATTTTCAACTGTACACAGTTTGCTAGGACAGATAATATTTTATGAATAAAATATTTTCAAATTTATATGTATATTGATTAATGTACTTTTTCGTACTTGTATTGATATCTCAGTTTCGAACTTTTCAAAATCCAGTTTTTTTATATGTTAGTTAATGAAACATAATTACTATAAGGAATTCATAATCACGCAGTTATTGTAGGTAATAGTGAAATACTTGAAAAATATAAACAAATCGCTATAAAAAATTCAATCCAATTTATAGTCACTAATTTTCCAGTGAACTCACAATAAAATCATTCTTATTACAAAAGAAAAGGTTAAAATATACAGGTTGTAAGTAAAAATGGTAATGATGATAATAATAACTAGGTACCGCATCACAAAAATACATACATACATATTTTATTTGTTACATACTACGGTGCAGTATGTAGAACTAGCTTACTTTTCTCTATGCTCAGCAGAAGCAGGTGATTCAGTGTAATATATGTATTTTGAAAATATATATGTTGTATACATATATATTTTCGTATTTATATAGTTACGCTCTCTTTACATGTTCCGATAATTGAGGTTGTCTGGAAGAGATCGCTTTTAACGATAAAATTATCTGTAAATTGTTGTTATGATGTGTGCAATAGTGTTTATCTATCTATCTATATATATTTTTTGAGCATTGAAATGCCATCTATCTGATATTGTGTACAGTCGGTATTGCCAATTGCTTTAGAGTTCAACTTTAATAGGTATACAAGAAAAGCCACCGCTCACGTAATGCCAGGGGTTTCAACAGATGGCTCTGTTGTTCGAATATCATGATGCAGAATTGCCAAATGATAGGGAATCGAATTTGCTTACTTTGTGTTTTTTTTTTAGTTACTTTACCATTTTTTTTTAACACGCATAATTTAAAAAGACCCTTACAACGAAAATGTTTTTTTTTTGTCTTAGTTCATTACCAAAACTTCATCTTGAGTCATTTAGATATATTTCCACAAAAATATCAAAATTTTGTAATCTCAGATTGGTTATTTGTTTCCTTTTCGTATTAAAATAGAAACTTATTTATTTTTGATTATTCTTTTGGTTCAGTCAAGGGTATCCAAAATTTTTAAAATTTTCGTATTTTATCTTGGGGGCGCTCCAGTTAATTTGTCATTCATGTAAGATGATTTTGACCTCCTTAAATTTAAAAAATTAGAATTGTGCAGTTTTAAAACCATTACACAAGAATCTTTGTATTGTGATTTTGTATTTATACTATCATTTTAAAATCTTTATGGTTTTTCACATCTTCAATCACATCTCGAATGACTTTAAAATTTAGAGATTTTCAAAAACATCTTAATTTTTATAATAAAATGACTGCTTTGCTGTTGATGTTGAAATATATTAGTATAGATGATTAGTAAGTAAATGGGTTATCTGGTCATTTCAGTCCACTATCATAAAATAGTTGAAATAATAAGTATAGGTATAAAAAGATAGAGTTATCTAGGTATATAGAGAAAAGCAATATACTGGCAATAAGCAAATCACCTGTAGGTATCATAATAGTAACAGTCAGTTGTTATATAGATAACCAACCTCGACATTGAATCATTCAAGTAACTACTAATGCTAAGCCAGTTTAAGAAAGGAACTAACTTGTGCAAGATCAAATTGGATTAAATATGTTACTACCTATAGTGTCACATAATCAGCGAAGACTCTACATTGTACCAGTGGTTTAAATACGTAGATGGGGTAAATCTGCCTCCAGCTCTAGTTAGACGCAAAGCTGTGTTTGGCAACATAACAGCAGCCAGCTCCGCGGAACATAATGACATAATTGGGGGGCGAAGGGGGCGCGGGGACGGACGCGCGGTGCGGGGCGCATGCGCGGGTTTGACGGCCAAGGTCGAGGCCGCGATTCTGCCGCGCGCCGCCGCGTCGGCTAGTCTCTCTGGCTCGCCCTCTTTCTAGAAACCATTTCTGAGGGGTAAATGCGCAGTATTCGTCGCGAGTGACCCACCATCCTGTCCAACATACCACAACATAAATAGGTAATTACCAATTTTCAAGTAAAATACCACTTCCACATCACACGTGCAGTCGATGTGTTGTATAATGTTTGTAATCCTAATCGCACACCTACATCTATGTATAGCGATAATGTTTTGCTGATAAATAGACTTAATAACAACAGAACAGGCGTTGCTCACAACATAAATTGCGGAATGTATTTTATAAGTTACTCTTATTCGTTTAATAAAATGATCTGTTGTTACTTGAAATTAGTTACCTTACCTTGCACACATCTTTGCTAGATGGATCACGTCATCGCGTTATTCGCTAATCGTCTGAACAAACAACTCAGTCGAAGTTTGTAGTAGGTTATTTATATTAGAAATATTAGAGCCTTATGATATAAAAAAAATTCAAGAACATACCATAACACCACTTTTCACAATCACACTTCATTCGTATTGAACGCATTTCTAATGTCAATATTTAATGCGTGTTTGCCAAGCGTTTGCGTCATAATACTTTGGTATTAGCAGAATCAGAATACACAGGCATTCAGTCTACGCCTTTCTATAATTTTCCTTTTACAATTTTTTAACATGAACAACACAAGTTTTCCTGTTTTTTCCTAATTAGTAGTTTATGCCGTTTTAACTAGGATGGCAATGATACCTTTTAAATTTATTTAAATAAACATGTAAATTTTTTACTCGTGCTTACTAGGGAGATTTTATGTTATTTGTCACATAACTGCTAGAGTATTATTTTCAGATTTCATACATCCTTTTAAATATGTAATTAACTTTTTTTGTGAAACAACTAGTGGCCGCCAGCGACTACGTCCGCGTTTTCCATTATTTCTTCGTTCCTAATAGTTGGAGCGTGATGTTATATAGCCTAAAGCCTTCCTCGATAAATGGTATATTACACACAAAAATATTTTTTTCGATTCGAACCAGTAGTTCCTGAGATTAGCGCGTTCAAACAAACAAACTCTTCAGCTTTATAATATTAGTATAGATAATTATCATGACATTTTTTTTGGAAATTATTCAATAATCTTACACGGAGAAAATGTGGAAGTAACTATACTATGAATACAGTCTACTCCAAAAAAGGTTGAGCATATATGCTACAAATTAATTTTAACCACTTATATAAATAAGTATGCAAGGAAACTTCCTCATAAACTTTCTTAGTAAGTTATTTTTCTATGTAAAAGTAATAACTTAGATAGTCAAATAGTTGCTGAATTATTCTATAATTTGCATTTATTTGTTTATGCGTGCTCTCACTCAACAATGATGTATTCTATTCTATTAATTTACGAAACTTCTACTTATTTTGATATGTTGCTTTGATTTATTTATTTTCACAGATTATTTTAATCTATAACTGATAGAAATTTTGAAAATACAGAATAATTATTATTGATTAGTTATTGTTTGTTAGTCGTTACTAATTTTGAATACAAAAGTAATTAAATAACATTTTGCATTATCCAACTCGTTCAGAAGACGGCAGGTCTTCCTCATCTATCACAAAAATACCGAATAACTTTGTTTTAAACTTTGAACCAATTTAATCCGTCTCATGATTAATTCTACGATAAAATCTTTTTATGAATATAATTTAATAATACATTGCCGAGTGGCTCGTACGTAGTTTTCAAGACGCCAACTCTGGGGACCCGGGTTCGATTCCCGGTCGATCAAATCATGAAATTGAACTTTTCTGTATTGACTCCAATCTGGGTCTTGTGGTAATTTGATTGTTCCAGAATTGCATAATACAATGTCTTTAGCTACGTAATTTGGTATATGAACAATGTACGTGATGCTGTCTGATATTTAGTGTTTATCAACTCCCGAAGACTAACATGCTATTCTTGTATTTATTTAAAAGTAACATGCTATTCTGTTACTTACCGACCTTCGCGAATATTGGGGGGTGGGATACAACCCACCACCGCTGGACCATCGGCATTAGGTTGTTCTAAATATAACAACGGAGACCACAAGGCAATATATTGTGCGGCATATCAAACCGAAGCTATAAATAGGTGACTTTTAATCTACCGTTATTATATATTGTATTTATTTTTACCGGTAAAATACCCTAATAGGATTTTTTTTCATTCATTAAAATTATATTACTTGGATCTATTTTATTAATAGGTAGACCAATTTTTTATAACAATACCTAAATATAAAGTCTCCCGATGTCCTTAATAAATTATTTTGCTAGGTATACACATAACATAGATACTAAATAAGTAAATAACGAGTTTACGAAATATTTTATCAATAAAGATACATTAATTATTATTTTTTTAAATTTTATATTCAATACATTTTCATTGAAGTTTATTCTTCTCTTCCTTAAGGTTACAATTATCATGACTTAAGATACAAACTGCGAGACTGTAGTTAGTTGTAATAAGTTTGTTTTTTACACTAGTATACTATTGTGATTATTATTTGATTACTCTACATAGCGCTAGAGATTGTTTAATAATATCTAGATTTTTAATTTTCATTATAAAATCTGAGTCTTTTTAAAGTTAGTACTTATAGGTAGTTCAAATAAATAAGGAAGACATAACATTATTATAAGTATAATTTAGAAAATTTATACTTAAGGAAATAAAATCGAAATAAAGTATTATCATAATAATATCCTATTATTTTTGAAATTAAATAAAAATTTTCTAACCCCACACCTTCTGAGTCTTTTTAAACTTAGTATAGGTAGATCAAATAAATAAGGAAGACATTACATTATTATAAGTACCTATAATTTAGAAAATTTATACTTAAGGAAATAAAATCGAAATAAAGTATTATCATAATAATATCCTATTATTTTTGAAATTAAATAAAAAATTTCTAACCCCACACCTTCTGAGTCTTTTTAAACTTAGTATAGGTAGATCAAATAAATAAGGAAGACATTACATTTATTATAAGTACCTATAATTTAGAAAATTTATACTTAAGGAAATAAAATCGAAATAAAGTATTATCATAATAATATCCTATTATTTTTTAAATTAAATCATTTTTTTAACCCCTCACCTTCTCCCTCGTAAAATATTTTTTTAAATTGGTCCAGCAGTTCCAGAACCCTATTTCTATCTATGTAGTAATAATACAACGTGCCAAAAACGGGTAGTCCCACCGGCGCACGCACACTAGTGAGTACTATTACATAAATCAGTTGGTCGCACGCAGCTGTGTGGCGGTAAGTGTGTCTCATCCCCCAATATATATAGGTCAGGGGAAGCTGCGCGGGTGGGCGAGCGCCATCTTTGTTGCGCCTATATCGACCGCGCCGGGCCAGGGGATGACGACAGTACCTAGACTTTGAAGGCCGTTAGCCCTGTCTTAAAAAAAATAAAACATATTTTTTCATAACTAAACAATTTCGATTTATATTAATTTATACCAAAAGTTTAAATTATTCCTGTTTAGTCAATATTTAAAAAAAAATACTTGAATGTTTCAAAGGTGTTTTTATTTCCAATTTTTATTTACTTTTTTTATAAATATAGCTTATATTTTTGTTTCACAAACTTCTCTCAATATAATTTGCAAATATTTTTACAAATTAGGTATTGACTATTAAAAGTAACTATAAAATTATCTGCATTAAAAAACACCAAACTCTAAGCGTATCACTTTGTTATTATAATTACGTAAAATTGACACATCTAATATTAACTACCAAACTTTAATTGTATGATGTTTTCAGTTTTATTATTAGCCTATTCACTTTCTTCATTCCGTAAGTTCTTTTATCTATGAGCCTTTAATTCATGCCATTGACGTCATGATTTATGTGATCCAAATCGTGTGTCTTACTGGAATTATTGTTTTGGTTTTATTTATTTATTCACAATGCACATTATTAGAGAGGAGTAGCTCGGTGGCGTAGTGGATAAGCGCCGCGGCCCGCGATCGTAGTCGTTAAGCAACTTTCGCAAGGGTCGGTCACGGGATGGGTGACCTAAAATTTATTATCTCGAGCTACTCCGTGCTTCGGAAGGCACTTTAAGCCGTTGGTCCCGGCTGCATTTGCAGTCGTTAATACCCTCCAATACGCATTGGGCCAGCGTGGAGGGTCATGGCCCATCCTCCTTAACCATCCATAAGGAAGGCCTGAGCCCCTGCAGTGGGGACGTAAAAGGGCTGGTGGTGGTGGTGGTGCACATTATTATTTGAAAATAGCATATATTATTATAATCAAAACAGAATCATGTTTTAAAAAAAGGAGTCTTTTGTATTATTATGGTTTATTTTTCAGTACCTACCTACTTTACGTTTTCCAACGTGTTAAGTCGCGCATAGTTTCTATAGTATAAAGCAAAACAGAGATCAGTTATTATTTATAATATTCATTTGTTATTTAAGTAATTTTGAATAAATACGCATCGCACATCATTGTTACTGTATATTGATAAAAAATTATCACATTTTTAATGCAAAATTATAATTAATAAGACACTATTAACCATTGTATATTAAAAAAAAAGTTTTAGTTATATTTAAGTATAAAGTATTTGAAGAGCATAGCTTGGTTAGGTTAGGTTGTCCATGGACTCTATCAGCGCCAGTGCCCCAATCAGACTTTATATTTGTACTATGAAATCCCATAAAAAGAAAACAATTTTAGTTTTCTAGAGTTTCGAACTTAATCTGTTATGAACATTATAAAAAGTTTGTTGTTTTTAGATATTTGATTATATTAGTAAATATATATTTAAATATAAATCAATTTATCATTTACATATAATTATTACATGAACATAACACTAATTTATACCTAATAATGTTACATGGTTATGTTCATATGGGCTCCTATCCATCACACATTGAATTTCATTTACCTACTCGTATAATAGAACCTGATTATTTTTACACATAGAGGCTTATGCATATTATACAAAACAGCATCCAAGCATAGTAAACATTACTATGCTTTAATTACATAACATAATAATGTTACATAAACATTTCAAAGAGAATAGCCTAAAAGATAAATATCTATGTCCACAAATACTGTTCGCTAAAAAAATATATATAAGAAAATAATATTGTGTGAAAAACAAATGATGGTAAAACAATTATGCCAAAGTATGTACCTCTATATTGAAAATATGCATATTACTAAAAGAAGTGATCCCGGTTCATATTTATGTATTCTTTAAAACCAAAATTTATTTATTTTGTTTATTTATTATCTTGGCATAATTACATACATATATTAACATTGTCCCACAAAACCTTGGACTCATGCGGTCCCACCACAATCCATAGACAGATGCATTATTTAATTCCGGATTAAGAACTATTTAAATATTACAGCGGTCATTGAAAATTTTATAATCATTTTTGGAAAGTATTAAATAATACCAATAGTTATTCATAATTATTGAAATCTTAAAAGTCCATTATCCAGTTTTAGTGTAAATATTGTGTTATGATGATAAATATTATTGAATTCCCAACATCAGTTTAATTACAATATGTAATTACATTCAGTTTGTTTGCGACAAGACAACTATTTATAATGGCATTTTTTGCGAAGAACCAGTTTTTTCTATGCTGTCGTGATGACTTTGTAACACATACCTAACTTCAAACATCTTTAATGTGATGAGATGGAATAAATTGGATACTGTGTATTTATATTTAACATAACTGTGTATTTATATTTAACATAAATTAATTAACGGTAATATTTATTTTAAAATACCCAAATGTATTCATATGCTAATTCATTTTCATATTAATCTATACATTATGTTTTTGTAATAATAAAACTAACTTATTAATCTAAGTATTTAGTTTATAAAGCTTCATCAAGTATGGGCATGTAAAGAGATGAAAATTTTAATTGGAACTCACCTAGATTTTCTGATGTCCAAATTATCTTTTGATAGCAATATATAAATCTCGGGAGCAATACTAAAAATAAGCTCTCCTAGAGAGTTCACGTGTAAAAAAATAAGAATTTCAATAGCGACATATCTAGTTTTTTTTTTCATTAAATATTTGGTAATATAAAAATATCCCTCTGCAAATGCCATTGACAATTCTGTGTTTACGTACACGAAGCGAGCGCCCCAGCTGAGCAGAGCGCGCGCCTATTGATTCATCAAGGGCAAGGCCACATTGGGCGCGGCTGTAATACGGGCGGGCGGAGAAATAACTTGACTACCTCTACTACCACCACCAGTTTAAGGCGCAGATGTACGATTTCGGTAAATATCATAAATATCATAGGCAAATTAGAACACTGGCACGATAAAATAATGATATTATAAAAACCTCAAATCGAAAAGGTGATAATTATTAATAATTGAAGCTTATACCAATTCACAATACATTAGTCTGTGTGTTCATGTCGGTTATTTTTTATCATTTCTATACTAACATTCTAAAGAAGAAATATTTGTTGTTTGCATTGACTGAATAGGCTCCTAAACTATGGGACTGATTTTAAAAATCATTTCACTTACGAGAAGTTTAATTGTGATCGGGTAACTATATGTTATAATTCACTCGGGGAACGTTGCGGGAAAACAGTTTTATATAATTTTACAATGGAGGAATGTTTGAACGCATCCTTTTGAAATTCAGCAGCTGTAGGTGATACTACTTTTAGAACCTTAATTTATTTATTTAAACCCTATTTAGCACAAAATAAAAACACAAGGCGAAGTGCTTTTTAAAAATTAAATCATAATAATTGGATTCGATCTTGCTGAAAACATAATGAATATTAATATTTATTTAAAAAATTGTGAGAAGATATTTACATGATAGAAAAATACTTTAAAAAAATAAATTAAATTAAAGTACGTGCGAGGTTATTTACATTAAGTAGTCGGCTATTTAAACGTTGTATATTTAGAGCTTAATTTGCAAGTTTTTTTATACTTAAATCTTACATAATATGAATATTGAACTGTTTAAACGATCACTGTAATCGATTAGTAGGATAATCAGATGAAATCCTTTAAATATTCCCTAGCATTACATAAATCATTGATATCAAACGAACACCATTGTTGATCACTTTTGAATAGCCTTTGATTGTACCAAACATTCATAATTTATTTCGAAAATGGACAGTAAATCAACAGACTATGTTATAAGTATGAATTTACGATGTGATGATACGGCTACTATACATAACATGAAAAATCATAAGCCTTATTATATTAAGGAAAAATAATATAAAAACCAAATAAATATAGGAAATTTCACAAATAAGGAACGAGCACGTAGCGAGGGAGGCGTAGCAAGGCTATTCCTATCGATTGATGAAGGACAAGGCCACCCGCTGAAGCCCGGGCGATACCTATACAGCTGGCTGTCAAAAGTGGCTATTACTTATGCCCATCACGTCAGCACAGAAAGGAATATACAAAAATACCTTTTTTTATTTAATAATCAGCTATTATAATATATTATAAAAATATTATTGTGAAATTTTGAAGTAATTCTGACATAACAAGGCCTATCATATAATGAAGGATATTTCCGACAAAGCCTGCGTAATAAACAGCTGACAATATAATAATATTTGGACAAGAAGGCGTTGCGTTGTGAAAAATAGTTTTGTGTTTGTACTATACAAGCTTTTTGATCAATATGAAAGTTTTTAACAAAGTACCTAGTGACGTGCGTGAGCATAGCAAGGGTAAAGCTATCGATTAATAAAAGAAACTTAAATACGGGCTGCTCATAGCAGATCCCAGGTCTGCACCGAATTGGATGATTTTTTTTTCCTTATTGTAAGGACAAGGTTTGTATAAAATAAATTTTATAAACTGAAAAAATAAAATGTGACGGTACGAAGTTCGCCAGGTCAGATAATTACTCTATAATTAAAAAAGCTCGTTTATAGATAAAATAATATTACTTTAATCTAACTATACTTTTGTTTTTTCTATATCAATTTTTCTTTTGCGGCTATTTTCTAATAAAAAAGTAATACTAAGAATTTCCTTAAGAACAATATTGAGAACTTTATCTAGATATGGATAATTAAAAATTAAAAAGTGATATTATGCATAGACAAATAGTATACCTAGTATAGTATTTAGTGTCGTAACTTTGAATATATATATTTGCAGGAAAATCTATAAAAATATTTTCATATGTGCATTGTTGCGAGTATACTTCCTCCTTACCCTGTCTTGTCTTGTTTCATTTCCAAAATCAAAAAAGAGGGGTTATATGTTCGACAGCGACGTATGTTTTTTTTTTATGTATGTTCACCGATTTTACCGTCAATTGTTGAGCGAACTTTCAAAATTATTTTTTTTTCGACAGCTTAATGGACCGAGTAGTCCCATTTAAATGTTATCGTAATCACATCAGTAGTGTTCCTTTTATAACAAAAAAATATATGCTTTTCATCCGATATCACCTATATATTTAGATGATATCTTTATATCAGTGAAAAACAAAATATTGCGTATTTTGCAAACATTCAAAATCCGAAAGGAAGTATTTTTATATATAACGTATATGTATATTTTTATGTAAGTAGGTATGTTCATCGCCTGCATAAATTATAGGTTATATCCCCCGCGTATTATCCGAATGAATTTTATAATCGGTCCAATAGTTTTAGAACCTATGCAATGCAAACAAAGAAGAAATCAAATCTTTCCTTTATATATAATATGAGTATAAATTATTGGAAAAAATTATGTTGAGCAAATAAAATCCTTTCTTAAGACTTTTACTATGCTGACTGACATATTTAAGTGTGGTAATACGAATATATAAAAATATCAATGTCACTAAAAAGAAGTATATTTTTAAATAGAATCGCCTTCTGACTTTAAAAAGTGATAAATAATAGGTACTTATTTCAAAAGCGACTTATTCACGAAACTGTTATTAAAGTCGAGCGCCTCATAGTTAATTAATAACATACTGAAAAACTCCACCCGACTACAATAGCAATATCTTGAATAACTCGCTCTTGAGACAAGTATTATTTATTACTTTATAAATATTGAAGTTGGTTTAAATTTTATCCCAGTTGGGTGATATTTTGGTCCTCTGCAAACTGAAGACACGGGGTTTGCTCCTAGATCAGTCACAATCGAAACTATTTGTCCCGCCCACCAAAAAACGAAACGCCCTTTACAAAAACTATGTATTTGTTTAGGGTAAGCTAATGTAGAGTTGCCAACCGTGTTGTTTTCTCAGTCCGTCCTGAGCTTAAAGCGCCTTGATTAAGGTCATTTATTTTGAAATTAATATAGAGGCTTTGCAATAATTAGATAGGGAGAGTGTTTGCAATGTGACCTTTTTGATTAATAAAAAATTTGTTACTTTGTTTCATCACTGAATAATTAAAGTTGGAAACATAGTACTGAATTAAGTATGCGTTACTTTGATGCTACATTCGTAATTATTTATAGTTTACTAACGAGGTCCAAATATTTTTACTTCTGTCTCATGTTCTACATCTTGTATATAAAGAGAGACAGATAGAGACGACAGATGGCATATTAAGTGGAACGAGAAGTTCTGCAATAATTGACTCGCAACACGTGTCACGGTATTGGCTATTGAGTATAATACTTGAATTGAGTGCTTAGTAACAATAGAATGGATTTTTTTAACCGACCTCTAAATCGAAAAGGAGGAGGTTCGATGTTGCACGAATACAGAACATATTTTTCACCATTTTCTATGCGAATTGAATATCGGTTGATAAATTTCTTTTCATTCCTAATTTAATTAACTTCAAAACCCTGTGGGTCTATATAATTTGAGAGTTTTGTTTTTATAACAAAATAAGTTGTTTTACTGCGTTTATTATTACCTAGGTATGTCATACCATCTAGCTTCCATAGTTTAATTTTGGGGCTTGTTCACTGCAAACAAACGATTAAATCTTTCCTTTTTATAATATTAGTACTGATAATGAAAGCGTTCTGCAAAAATAAAAACAAAAACAGTTCGACTCCATATTTAATAACTAAAACTAATATATATTTTTTAAAATCGTGAATTAAGACAGTCATCTGATCATACAGTCAACAGCACGTCAGCTTATCCAAAAAAAAAGTCTTTCTCCACTTGATTTTAAACCTAATACTTTTATAATAGAGTTTAAAATAAATTGTGAGAAAAATGACTTATTCTGATAACCTGAAGTGCGGCTGTGTGTACTGTTGACTGTATTAATTTCTCAAGTAACTTTGGTATTTTTAATGTTTGATTTTCAGGATGGTCAAGTAGGTATTTCACTTATCGTCTTATGTATCATCTGGTTAGATGGTCAGCAAAAGCTTAGTATTAGATAAATGAAACCATAAAATATTATATGCATATTATTTTAAATCCTGGTAGATTACTAACAAGTGACTCTATATCATTGTGTAACTAAATACGCCCAGTAAGGTCGATATAAAATCAAGGATGGAGGGGGTTGCTGGTTCTCTTATCTTTGTATTATTCCGCATTATTCAATCGCAATATTTGCAAGTAACTTATCCATTTGTTGTATACTTAGTATTTATTTATCTATATTAAATCCGGTAACCGATTTATCGTTTACCAATATCAGAACACAAACTGATATAGACGAAAGTATTATAGGTCCAGAAACTGCGTATTCACTTTAGCTTAGCCTTGAGACGGCCCATGTTGTAACGATCAAGGACAATGCATGTAAGAAATAAAAACAAAATGGAGAATGCATTTTATTTACTGTTTCGTAACGATTTAAATTACCTACTTCTAACACGAAACAACGAATTAATTAGATATAACACACATAGTTTAGTATATTCTGATTTCTGTTTTTATATACAATAAATGTTTTACTCGAACGTTACTTCTAAAAACATTCTGCAGATTATTTATGTACGAACACTATATTTATATAAAGTTTTCGTTACCAAAAAGCATTTGCTAAAAAGTTTCACATAACTTATGAAAAAAATGACGTAGTCGAGTCGTAGTCGAATTACACACACCTTTTCTCAGGTTATCCATTATTGCGTAGGTGGAAACTCTAATATCAATACATATACTGTCATAGGGCGCTTAAAAAGTTTTCGTTAATCATTCATAAAAGCATTTGTCAAAAAGTTTCACGTAACTTATCAAATAAATGGCTCAGGTTACTTAAGTCGTAATCGAATTACACACAACTTTCCATAGATTATCCATTATTGCGTAGATGGAAACTCTAGTATCAATACATATACTGTCATAGGGCGCTAAAAGTGCTCGGTATGCCACACACGCATGCGCCAGACGCCATCGATCTCCAAACTCCGGTCCCCAATCGCTCCCCTCTCCTCCCCTTACCTTTCCCCACAGACATCTCCCGACACGTGTAATGCCCACGTAACAGGGATAACTCCTTTCGCAGTAACAATCATAACTGATAGTGAGTATATACATTTGTACATACTTATATGAAAGTATTCTAATAAAATTTCATATAACCAATCGATTAATTAACCGAGCACAAATATGACGAACGCGGGAGTTGGCAACTATAAAACCAAGATCGACCAGTTTTTATGCGTTTATCTAAAGTTAAAGATACATGAGATGTATCTCGAATTACGAACTCGGCCACATGTCCGCCATCCGTACTGTTTGGCTAAAGTACAATTTAATTTATTATATTGTCGGTTTGTTTCTTTTTCTGCAATAACTATTCTCTCAGATAACTCGAGTACTCATTTAAAACTATTTCTAAGATTTCTTACAGAGAAAATTTGTTTTGGCTATTTTTATCTTACAATTGTTAAAAATTATTGATCCTGATAATTATTTGGCCAAAGTAATAAAATCAGGGACAACCCTATTCAGATGTGATTATTCTTAATCAATATGTCATCTGTTTTGTAGAATCAAAATAAACAAATTCATTAGAAATAATGAAAATATAATATTAAATATCAATGAGTATCTATCAGTTAATAATCTAATAATAGGTACATACACACTGTCCCTACGACGACACTAAATTAAAAAGGGAAAAGGGTGTTCGCTAGAAGTATTCTGCCGGACCCGATGACGGAAGGATGGCGGGAGGGGCGGTTGCAGCTGGCGGCGGTGCATCATCATCCCCCCCAGGGCCCGGCCCCCTCGCCGCGCCGGCCCATTGCCAAGTTCAATGCCAAGGTCATGCGCGGCCGACTGCGACTGCGCGCCGCAATGCAGGAGCGACTGACGAAGCGGGCCGGCTAGCCGTCAGTGCCTCGCAGACAATCGCGATATACACCGCATTGCAACTTAAATCGGTGCTCCACCTGATCACACACTTCCGTAATACTTATTGCCAGAAAACTATCAAACTGTTGTGAACGAATATTTGGTCTAGCCCTTTTCAGACCTCCCGTGATGGAATTCGTGGACGTGTGCGATTAAGCCAATCGCCTTTTGCACAAAACTGTTTAAATCATGCAACAGCACGTCATATCACAGTCATCAGTAAGTACTCTAGTAACATTTCAATCAGTTAATTCATTAAAGATTTCCGGGATAATGCAAATATTTAAACTTATTACTGAAACACTTTTGGTATACAATAATAAGGTGGAGTAAGCCAAATAAAAAACGTTCGGGCGTTATGTATGTTGCGTGTACTGTGCGGCCATATTTGTTCTAGACATTAGGTTGTCAATATATCTACGTGTCCACAATGTTACTTAGAACTGCTTGAGAATTCTCTTGTGAAAGATTTAAGTAGTTGTTTATTCTGTTTATGATTTCCAATCAACATTTAAAATAGCGTACCTAATGTCTAAAGTTGTTCTCTTCTGCAGCACTAAAAATTTTCCATCCAAACGCAAGGAGACTGGAACTAACAATTCCGAAATATTGACCGATAAAATCCAGCACACTAAAGCGTTTAGGTAATCACTGGATTGTCGACAGCGGAATCATCTAAGATCAATCAAGGGCATCAACTAAACGACTAAGGGCCGCCGGTCCGACGCTATGTATCCTGTTGTAGCTCGCAAAAAATGTCGAGCGCATGAGTTCAAGGCGATCGGGTGAACCCAGTAACGTAGCTGTTTTTAGGCCGCTTCAAATGAATTATTTGTAAGTTAATCATTACTCCGACTCATGTCCGAAGCACTTATCTGTTTTTAGAATACCACCTGCTGTTTTGTTGCCGTCTCGTGATCACTTGCTACTGTGTAATGGACGCGCCGATTTTTATTGTCACTTCCGCATCCAACTGAATGTTCAATTCAAAACGTATCTTAGTGGATTAATGAAATCTTCTATCCTCGCCCGAATTGTATGTTTCCCTTGAGTAAACCCAAATATCTCTTACTTTATTCCTAAGCAGATGTTTTCAGAATGTTACTTTACTTATGTGTTCGGTAAAGACGTATTGGAATATGAAATCATATGATGTCAAAAGGTTGCACGCACATAAAACTTATCTCAAAACTTGTAAATACAATTAAGATAGTATTTACTACAAGACACCTGACCAATGCTCTTTTGGAATATTCAATTATATTTGTTGATAAGACTTTTTTTATTATTCTGGTTAATTTCCGACTCCATAACTTTAATGTATAGTATAACTGTTGAAATTTAAAGAGATTAAACTAAATACGTAATAGTCGTGTGAAAGAGATTTTAAATACTCGGTACTTTGATACCCTATGTTTATAAGTTGACTCTAAACATTTGCCATCAGACTTTTCATCTTTATGTCAACTATAAAACCAATATCATTACTTCATGAAGAAATATAAATTCTTTGATAAACTTCATCAGAATTTATTATACTTGTAATTCTCCCTTCGTGATTAACTGCAAAGCATTGCTGTTTTCATCAGAGCTATGATTTTGGCTTAGGTATTCAGTTTTGCATCTAATTATCTATTAAGTATATTCACGATTCCCCACCATTTCTTCCACATCAAACTGTTTGATATGTAGACGCTTCTTAGATATAGTTTTGGTTTAATCAAATGGGGCCTCCTATGTTGTTTTACCTTGAACCCATAGTCGCGAATCATGAATAACAATACAGGCATCTCTATCTCTTTATACGATCGGTAGATTCTTTATTGTTAAAATTTGTGTTTGACGATTGTAATACATTGTAAAATTTCAGTCCTTTATAATTCTTAATAATTTATTCATAATCCTCTTTATTTTTATTTCATAAATATGATTTATTACGTTAAGGTTTAAAACCCATTTTATATTACAATGTGTTTTTTGTTGGTTCCTTGTATCAAATCAACATATTGGTTATTGCCATTTTGTTATGTCGTTTGTGTCCATTCTGAAAATAAGATTGCATTAAATTTTTTAGGTGAACGAAATCGCAGCTGTAGATTTCAGGGTAAGATTTCATAAGCACGTGTGCCATGTAAACAATGTTTGTTTTCTGTTAAGCCAGGAAACACATACTTACACGTCGATGAAAGGGCTTATTATTAGATTTTAATGAATTATTTACATTGGTGGATAAACGAATGACCACCGATGAACGACCAATGAAAATGAAGCACAGATATTGTCATGAGGACCATAGTGGAGAGCCGTGGTGATATTTGACTTACGTATCTCAGTGATTCAAACACCAATGACGTGTTGTCATCATCTCTGAGGTCCCAGGTTCGATTCCCAGAAGATATTATGGAAATTTGTCTCATCTATTTATTATGGTCTTATTATTCGTTGGGTCGGATTTACAAATAGGGACTTTTTAGAGTTCCGCAGCCGAATACCAAAACTCGGAACCCTTATACTAGATTCATCAGTCTGTCTTTTCCTTTTCGTACTACGCTATCGATTAATTCTGAAATTAAGAACTACACAACTGAATCTTAGTAGGTAGATGTATTGTACGTACCGCTTTACGATTTTTATACAAAAACTGTATTTCCCGCAATTTCGTTTACTTAAATTATATCTGATTAGCTCGGTGGCGTAGTGGATAAGCGCCGCGGCCCGCGGTCGTTGTCGTTAAGCAACTCTCGCAAGGGTCGGTCACGGGATGGGTGACCAAAAAATTATTATCTCGAGATACTTCGTGCTTCGGAAGGCACGTTAAGCCGTTGGTACCGGCTGCATTTGCAGTCGTTAATACCCTCCAATCCGCATTTGGCCAGCGTGGAGGGTCATGGCCCATCCTCCTTAACCATCCATAAGGAAGGCCTGAGCCCCTGCAGTGGGGACGTAATAGGGCTGGTGATGATGATGAAATTATATCTTATGGCGCCCGATGAAAGAATTTTCAAAATCGGCCGTTGCAAAACAAACAAATAAATATTACCTCATTATAATATTGATAAGGGAGATGTTATCGACAGCAGAATCGTGGACTGTAGGTTTATATTAATTAAAAATAAAATGAAAAAAACTTATCTCAAAAGCGACTTATTCAAGAAATTGCTATTAAAGTCAGGCGGCGGTTCACTGTAAGTTATTAATTAAATGATAGGCGCTCAAATTCAATAGCATTTTCGTGAATAAGTCACTTTAGAGGTAAGTACTATTTTTCACTTTTTATAAGTTTTTTTAACTTTTTATAAGTTTGACAAATACTATGCTGAAAACCGCATCAAAATCGGTTCAGCCAAACGCGCGCACAAACATACATACAGGCCAAATTGAGAACCTACTTTTTTTTAATCAGTTAAAAAGATAAATTAGCACGAAAATGATACAATTAAAAATACGTATATCTAAATACACATGGTACAAGACAGGAAGACAAAACCAGTAGCAATAAATAAATAGTGACAAAGTCATAAAATGTAAACATCAAATCGAATAATATATAAAAACAACCACCTTATGAGGCTGGAAAACCTGTCGTTAACACGAGCTCCCCATTCATATAATGAAAAAGTATTTAAAAAAGAACATTAGTTCCCGAAATCAAACTAGATGTCGCTACGGTACGTTCTTGTTCTAATTTCAGATTTTTAATATGTTAGTTAAAAGGAACCGAAATGACTGTCTTTGGTCCATTCGTTTCCTGCAAAAATCAAATTTGCTAGAGTCGCCATCTAGTAAAGGTGCTTTTTTAGTGTTTTTTTTTAAATACTTCCTTCTTGAAACTATAAAAATCATCAAACCTATACGAGTAAGGCATGTCTGTAATTTTAAAAGACGTTATGAAATTTGTATTATTCGAACATAGTTATTCAAATATTGTCAGCAGAATGTGTGTTATTTATTTAAAAACATCACCATTTTTGTAACCATTTTATTGCAAATAAACATCTTTAAAAATGTCATTGAGCTATAACCATTTATTTAATTAACTTGGATATAAACAAAAAAAAGTGGAATTATAAAGAAAAAAATTGTAACGTGACATATTGTGAAGGAACCCCTGTCTCTAATTGGGTATTATGAAAATTGACAGATTTCCTTTATAGAGCCTTCATCACGTTTTCAACCTTTAACATTTGACCTTTAATCTGTGACGCCTACAAAAGGTTTGCTTTTCAAGGACCAAGTTTTTAATACAATAAATCGATATTATTATTTTTGGAATACCAAGGCTTTTACTTCGAAATGGATTTATGAGAGTTTAATCCTTACGACTAAGTTTAATCCATAGGTTTTGATTGATCCTTATGAGTATAAAAATAAAGTTTGTTATTGAATGTACGTTTAGTGTTCGTTCACTGATTGTGTTTAATAATTTCTAAAAATAATCAAATAAAAAAACTACTTTAAGACATGGAAAATATAACACTCAGATTTTATAAATATTTTATAAAAAATAACGGCTGTCCTAAGCGGCATATTTTATTTTGTTCGAAGGTTATAAATTACATGACTTATCTATGATACGGAAATTCTTTTATGCAATCAGTATGTTCTCAATGACGACATCGCAATGACAAATAGGTGCTAACTACTATAATATTAGGTCATATGCACATATTCATATCTTATCATAACAAAAAATGGGTAAAGATTTATTTTCATAATCTTTGAAGCAGAAATAAAAAAAAAATAAAAAAATGAAAATTTAAAATATTTATCACGCCATAACTAATATAAGCTAAACTCATAAAAGCGTTTTAAAACAAGAATGCAATATTGTTATTTATTTTTTGCTTTCCCGAGGACAATTTCCGAGCCCTGTATAACTTACAAACAGATCGTATAATGCTCTTTGCAATACTTATACGTACATACATTGCCTGAGTGTGTGAGATTAGCGTTCAAAATATTTACAGCGTTACCGTAACAGTACGAGCAAAAATATTTTTATCTACAATTCAATACGATAAGTTAGCAAACACGCTAGACTCAAAACAGCAGTTTTTTCCGACGTTCGCGTGTATCGGTATCAGCTGATGCCGGCGTCATGTTGATGTATCATCGTCATCAAGATGGCCGCCAAAATGGCCGCGCGTTTGTTTATATACAATTGTTACACTTGGCAAGGTTAAATAAATTTGCTCGTCCTAATGGAAAATAGTAAGTTCTATTGTTTCGTTCATATCTTCATTCTTTATTGCAATGTAGGTAGTCAACGTAAATAGCAAATATTTCAGTGTCATAACGTATAAATAATTAAACTGAGTCAGGTACAATGTTTATCATAGTTCCGCACGGCAATAGTGTCATTATTGCATATATCTCACGTGTATGTGGAGTGATATGATGATTAACAATAAATAAACAATCGAGTTGCCAAATCGTGTGAATAAAATGGCTGGCTTACACATGCCATTTGAAGTCGGGAGGATTGTTATACTCACATAACTATGTAATATTTCAATTTATTTTTGATATATTACTAACTCCCCGCCACGCATTGCTGTGGTTTAGTTATAATAAAATAGCTTTCCGTCCTTGGATTCGCCAGAGAGGAAAACAATTTTTTCACGATAATAACTATCCTTTACTAATTCATCTCTATCTGTGTACTAATTTCTATTAAATGTGGTTTAGCACTTTAGGCGTAAAAGCGTAACCCAAACGCACACAGAGAGAGTGAGTTATTATGACTCGTTGTAAGCCGCACCTTCGCCCACGTGATCTTAGTGAATTAATATGCTATAAATATATGTATAAAAAATAAGTTTCGAAACCTAAACATGATATTTTTATAGAGTACCTACCTACATTGCCTTTCGACACCTATTAAAAGCTTTATGGAACTTACAAATAACCAACAAATGTTTATAATGAATTAATTCATCATCATCATCAGCCCCTCACGTCTCCACTGCAGCGGCTGCACTGAAGAGGCGCCTTCCTTAGAGATGGTTAAGGAGGATGGACCGTGGCTCAGGTCTTCCTTAAAAATGCTGAAAGAGGATGGCTATGACCCTCCACGCTACCTCAATGCGGATTTGAGAGTATTAACGACTGCAAATGCAGCCGGGACCAACGTTTTAACGTGCCTTCTGAAGCACGGAATAGTCCGAGATAATAATTTTTTGGTCACCCATTCCGTGACCGACCCTTGCGAAACTGGCTTAACAACACCGATCGCGGGCCGTGGCGCTTATCCTCTACGCCACCGAGCTACATTAATTTATCAATTTGTAAAAACTATATTGAGTTAAAAACTGTCCTGTTTCAAATATTAATTATCTTTAGCAATGGTCGGTTATGGGATGGGTGACCGAAAATTTATTATCGCGAGCTCCATTAAGTTCTATGCCGCAACAGTTTAGATAAGATTATTTTATAACGGACCATAGGTATATATTCACCTATTAACGTAATAACACCAGGATATTAAATTCGAACGTTTCAGGAAAATAAATACTACCAAAGGTAACCCAATAGTTCATTTATCGTTCCGTTTTTATTGTGATTCATGTTCTCTTTTTACTAATCACAATTAGGATATAATTTTTAATTCATATCATAATGAAACTAAAATACATGACGGCCACATAATTAATTCATTTGAAAAAATAAAACTGTTCATCGTATTCGCTTACTGAGGCTTGACTATAAAATTATTTAGAATCTATAAAAAGTATTTCACAGTTTATGTGTATTTAACAGTATATTTTTTGTGAGAACATCACCAAACTATAATTGGCATATCCGTAATTCAGCATAAATTTGTAAATATTTATTGAATTTATAGAAATACTGATCTTAACCTTTGTCATTCCCTGACTTTTGGTACTAAACTAAACTACACAACGAAATGTTGATGAATTCTTCAGTATTGGATATCCAAAAGCTACATACCTACTTCTATAATAAATCTTGAAAAATAAAACGAATGACCTGTCACCGATTATACGTAGTGTGGGATATAACTATGAATTCTTAAACAAAACAATAGGTTCTGAGTTGTGACTCATAAAAATTCTGTTTGCCTTTCGGTAAGAAAAAACCAGTGTTGATTCAACTTACTTACTTAAATACATAAATTCTTTACTTAATTCTAAAGGATATAAAACCCTCAATGTTTTATTACTACCTTATTTTAATCATCATAAATATACCCAAGTATATTTTTATTGAAAACCGGAAGGGTTGTCATGGAGAAATCAAGAACGTACCGTAGCGACATCTAGTTTGATTTCGGCAACTAATGTATTTTTTTATAATATTTCCTCATTATATTTGTTGTTTAATTTTCTCATATTTTATTGTTGATTGACTGAGACAAGCTATTCATAATTTTACAATATGAAAGGAATGGCTTGTGTTAATCTGAAACGTCTAGTGTTGTAAAAAATTAAATATAAGTATACACAAGGGATTCATAATACGTCAGCAAAAAAAAACGTTCTAAACTTAAACGTTCAGGATACTGTGCAAAACCAAAGGCTTCAACATTGGTCGTCTTATAATAAAACTTTAGTGTCACGCTTAAACCATCATAAAACCAAAATAAGTCACCAAGTCTCAATTTTCGTTTTCTCTTCTGTCATTTGCTTTAGGCGGTCAATGATTTAAACCAAGTACCTGGTACTAAATTTGGTCCTTGTTTTATAATAAGGTCCTATAAACTCCTATAATAATGATAGGAGTTAGTAACAATTAATAAATAATGCAAGATCTCATACGCTGCATGATAGGTCAAAAGTAACACATATCGAGGATGTCATGCAAACGAGACACCCAGCCACAGTTACCACATATAATTCAACAAACAAACGGGTCGGCCTGCACACTTAGTTATATTTATCAGTGATAATATTCTACCAATACGATTGGTTATATCTACCTAATAATCATCATACTACATGTATAACACGCACACAATGATTTCATGTTAACTTGATTACATTAACCACACAATAAGCACCGTCCATTAATCTGTCTATAAATTATATATTTATATTAAAATTGAACATATTTTTGGGCACACATTTTGTTCTGAGTTACATAATCCTATACCTATATACACCTACTATACCCACTTTACTAGGTATACGTATCCCTTCTTCTCTCATTAACTCAAAATAACGTTATAATATCCCTAATTACGTAACAAGCAGATTATAATAAAATCTTATCAAAAATTTACCCAAATGAGTCATTGGCGAGTCAATCTTAAAAATGGCCGCCCTCGTCGTTATATATATACTCTTTTAAATTCGTAAGCGCGCATGTAAGTGTGCGTTTGACGAATGCAGCTTGCGCGTTGCACATGCGCGCGGGGGGGGCAGTGCCAGGGCCGGGGAACTGAGGCCTTGAGACCGCCTAGCAACAGCGACTTGTTTATTTTAGTTTTACCCGTCTCAGGGCTGCATCCAGATTGGATCATTTTTTTTTGTTGAATTTGGGTTGCTAACCAACCCATTTAAAACTATCGAATATTATGTAGCGTCCCCTCGTTTTTATTTATGAATATGGATGTTTGTTTGTGACAAATGATTTTTTTTTATCATTAAATGCTAGTTTAAATAGTTAAAGGGCGTTTAAAATATACACTATCGAGTTGATATTATGTATGTGTAAAAGCTAACTTCAAGCTACATTTATCAATACGATTGTCATGTCACTGAGAATCAACTGAAAGTCAATTACCTATAGTGTATCACAATAGCATCTGTTCGTTCGACTGAAATTCAAATCAAGTTATTTATAGTCGTAAATATGATATCTGTGTTTCTTATAGCAATGAGACAGGATACATAAAAACATCCAATTATAGCACATTTCACTGTAATAACAATGACATCGTATGTATGGGCTTTATTATTTACTATAAATAAACTAAATACTTATCTGAATATGATATAAAAGTATTTCCTCTACTATTTATAATTTAAAACGTGTTACCTTTTTTAAATTTTAATAGAAATCGTAAATTTTGTGATCAAATCAGATCAAGATCATTGACCTTAAAAATGATAAAGAATACAAAGTCAGCAAATGCAATGAAAATGGTAAGTGCAAAAAGCGGAAATCATGTAGCGTTTGTTTACTTTTATTGAAAAACGGTGGAATAAATAATGTTCTAGATCTTATGTGGCATTGGCTACGATTGAATTCTATATGATATCAAACAAAAAATAAATATTAGAAGTTATAAGCATTGCTCAGATTCAGATTGAGGAACTTTTAGCACTTATATTATGGAAATCAGAAATAACGAAGGTATCTCAGTATCTAGACTCAAGACAATATAGAAAAGTTAATTTTCTACATTGTAGGCATCCAACCCGGGGTTTCCAATTATTACGATATTGATCCCCTTTAAGAGTACGTAAAAAAAAAGACCGCGACAGCGTATACGAGGGTCAAACTGAAAGTTCTTAGAAAATCAAAAACTGATTACATTAGCCAGTTATTAGTTTTATTATATCTTTTCAAAATATTGTCCATTCACGTCAATACACCGCTGCATGCGATGGAACCACTGGGAAAAGCACTTTGCCCACTCGTCCTTAGGGGTCTCTTCAATGGCATCGCGATACGCAGCCACCGCTTCTTCAGCATTCATAAACCGCTTTCGTTTAAGTTTTTCTTTAATTTTTGGAAATAAATAAAAATCACAAGGCGCGAGGTCGGGGCTATACGGCGGGTGACCCAGTAATTCAACGTTTGATGTCGCCAAATAGTCGATCGTTCGCTTGGCGGTGTGCGACGAGGCGTTGTCGTGGTGAAGGAGGATCCTACTGCGAGGTCGTTTCTCTCGAACTTTTTCCAAGACAAGTGGCAAACAATTGGTAGTGTACCATTCTGCAGAAACTGTTTTTTGATCCTCTAACACAATTGTTGCAAAATGACCTATCCTTCCAAAGAACGAGGCCACCATTTTTTTTCCCGCACTTCGATCTCTCTTCACTTTAGTTGGCAACTCCTCGAAAGGAAACACCCACTGAGCAGATTGTCTTTTGGTTTTAGGATCATAACAGTAAATCCAGCTTTCGTCACCTGTTAGTATGTCGAACACAGCATTTGAGTCACCTCCGTTAAATCTTTCAATCATTTTACGACACCAATCCACACGATGGAGTTTTTGAGCCTCAGTCAAATTATGAGGTATCCACCGGGCGCAAAGCTTCCTGACCGCTAAATGTTCGTGGAGGATTTTGTGCACTTGACTCATACCGATGCCTAAGCTTGTCCGAATCTGTTGATAGGTCACTCTTTTGTCAGTCTCTATCATACGCCGCACAACACAGATGTTATCTTCAGTCGTCGCCGTAGAAGGCCGTCCCTCACGTAAATCATCAGTGAGATTAGTGCGACCACGTTTAAACTCATTAAACCAGTTGTAAACAGTCGCACGAGATGGGGCTTCATCGTGAAAGGCCAATCGTAGTCTATCATAACTTTCTTGTTGACTTAAATGACATCGAAAGTCATAAAAAATCATTGCACGAAAATTTTCTCGTGTTAAATTCATGATGACGTGACACAGACAATTTTCAATTTGCCGCCAAATCGTAAAACAAATGACAAATGAATGAAATATATACTCAGTAATATTGGCAAAGAGTTATATTTTCAAATTTTAGAATTATTTTTTTATTATATTGTTTATAAGTGGCCAGTTCTAAGAACTTTCAGTTTGACCCTCGTATCTGTCTTTTATCTTATCCCGAAAAATAACTCTGATGAGACTGAAATCCGCTGATGAGACTGTAATTAATCCAACAATGTTCGTGAGAATACGTGAGTGATGGTTTCCAGCTTTAGTGAAGATATTTATTGTTTCATTGTAAATGTTAATGCTACTTAGATAAAGGCGAGTCACTAAACCGCATTTGTATGCCGCAGTCGTGCGATACACGAATTACGTGCTCTGCAATTGATATAATCTGGTGCATATCAAATTGTCTACCTGCATTTTACCTTCATAAATTATGGACATGGACATTTGAGTAGCTTCCTTCTTTTTATAATTAAACAGTCAGGAACTTTGGCATTTTTCGAAGCATTACAATTTGAATATAAACACTAGAATTATTTTATTTTTATAAGTAGCTCTTAAGTCTAAACGCTTATATCTATTCCCTGAAACATAAATCTAGTGGATTAACAGCAAAATATTTGGAATTTAAGATCGAATTTCAGTTATCGCATTTCTGTGCAATTTTTGTCTTAACATTGAAATTTGTCCTATCTATTGCGCTAAGATATAACAGCTAAGGGCTGTCCTCTAAAGACCACAACTAAGATATCAGATATCTATTCATGGCCGGCGGTCGTACTATTAATTACTTCCAATTGGTTGCAACTATCAAACTATGAACCAACAGTCAACTGTACAGTCACATGACTTCATACTTCCTTGTGTTTATTGGCGATCAATGCTAATACAAATTGTATAAACTGTATTTTATCTCCGTATTTCGCCAAACTTCCGTTGCCAGGAACAGCAAATTGCTTGGCATAAAAAAGCAATTTCTCTTTTATACGCAGTGACCTACATTCGTGGGGAGGTGTAAATCAATTTCGCTCGCCTGTATATTAGATCCTAGGCATCCAGGCTTCCCGGGGCTTGCCCTTTGACATTATACTGTGTAGGCGGTAACTCGCGCATGCGTACTACCCCCTCCCCTTGGGTGCTACCCCACCGCGTGGGCCGATGACGCAGAACTTGGTCCTTGCCAATCTCAAAAGCTATTTTTAGAACAAGAATTTGCTTACCCAGAATTATGAATGATGTCACTTCTTAAGCTACTGGCACTTAAGAGCATTCCATTATACTTATACATCACCATCTAAACAAATTTGAATTGAGAAAAAATGATGAATTCACGGAATTCTAGAATGATGCTCCATTTGCCTAGTAATTCTGACACAGAATCATAAGTTCTTGTTCAAAAAATTTGGATCGAAAGTTGCTCGGTCGGAGAAGTATGAAATTTGGCACAATTGATGGTTATATGAAGAAGAAATACAGACTGTTATTTTTATAATAAAAATATATTTAAATACATTTTTAAAGACAAGGTTCTACTGCGACTCTCATGTAAATTAAAACCTATGTCACCCCAGATGATGTAACTTTCCGTAGGTGAAAGAATTTTATACAAACAAACAAAGTTTAAAGTAATCTAAGTATAGAAAAACTTCTTAAAACAAAAAAAAATTAACCTTACATAAATGTACTATGCGTTTAACATTTTTGTTTAGTGATTTTAGTCCATTTACTGTGGAAAGCTATATAGGCTATATAACATCAAGCAATAACTAATAGCAGCGGCACTGCAGTGCGAATGTTACAAAAAGGGGGAAAACCATGCGGGCCGCTGACAGAAAACTATTTTTATTATAAACATATTATATCATCTACTTATCGGTCATCTTTTACCAGTTATTAGTTTTACAACGGATTTCACTTTGTGATTGTTTTTATAAAACTTTGACGAGAGGCTAACAAATTATTCCCTAATGGTGCAAAAATAAAACACAATTATTAAATTATTATGATTACACCTAAAGTATACAATAGAGGAAGCTAACGTTTACCCCATCACATGAAATATTTTTTACAGTTGTGCTCTCCGTTTGGAATTATTATTGTTAAACCTGGTAAGGTTATAAGCAAGGTTTTCCGCTGTCATTACAATATAAACAAATACATATTATTAAGCAATTGCTGTGAGCAAATATTTATCGCCCAGCAGCAATATTTCTTTTTCTAAAAAATAAATGGACACTCCATTTTTAAATCACTATCATATATGCGATGGAATTTATAAAGACCACTTCAAACTAGATATACTACATCTAGTTACACGAATGTGTTATTAATATCCAGATTCCGAAGTTGCACATACACTACATCTGTTTCGTTATAACTTTAAACATATTTACATAATACCTGTATTATCATCGCGGAGCTTGACTACGTCACACATATGACTCACTCTGTTTTCCAGTGATCATCTCAAGGACTTCCACTAAACAACCAGAACGTATTGTACCAATGACAGCAACTACATGTGTTCTATACGTGTATATAATAATATTGGTTTTGAAGTTAATTTATCTTTTCGGATGCTGGTGGTATTCTCCTCATTTTTTTATAGTTAATAAAAAAGACATGTAGTTACGTATCTTGTAAATATCGTGCAAGCAAGGTCACCTGTAACGACGATGCATGAAACCACAATAAAACTGTCGAGTTGGGTGACACGACTTGTTATATCAAAGAACAGTAATCACGTTCCCTAATTTCTTACTTGGCGTCTTTTTACTATGTGTAGCCAGTATATATATCAGATCAAAAAGTATATAACTAGAAGCAGTGCTAATAATGTGAATCATGAAAGATTAAAAAATTCCACACCATTTCCCAAGTTTTATTTTAAATTTATTATACTTACCATGTGTCATTTCTGTTCGGTTAACTTGGTGCCATTTTTAAAAGAAATATAGCATTCATTACTATTGTACCAAAATTTGTTTTTCTTTATAAAGATATTTCAAGATGTTCACCTATCTTATTTGTTTAAAAAACAAAAATAACAGTATAGTTTTTAATAATTAGGTTAATGAAGCAATGTTATCCTAAAACATAATTTTTCCTGGGTTGCTATAAATTACCAGTCAATTCCAGATATTTTTTCTCAGGTTTTTGCTTACGTCTTATCGTCAGTTTTGTCTTTAAAAAATAAATCCAATGCAGGAATACATGTGTTTTGCATCAAAATATATGAGATTATGTATAATTTTATTTTTCTTAATAAATCATAATTTTTCTAATTTTTACACAAAAAGTTTTTGACCCAAAACTATGATGTATTATATCCTCCTTCATTAAGTTATAAGCGTAATATCACCTACTTGATAATAAACTAGCTGTGCCCGCGACTACGACTTCGTGGAAAGTAGCTTAAGTTACTTACTCTCAAATACATATGTAAAGTAGCTCGGAAAGTAGCTTTGTGGCGTAGTGAATAAGCGCCACGGCCCTGTGATCGTTCTTGTTAAGTGACTTTCACAAGGGTTATGGGATGGGAGACCAAAAAATTATTCGATCTCAAGCTACTCCGTGCTACGGAAGACACGTTAAGTCGTTGGTCCCGGTGACATTTGCAGTCATTAATACCGTCCACTCCGCATTGGGCCAGCGTGGAGGGTCATGGCCCATCCTCCTTAACCCTCCATAAGGAAAGCCTGAGCCCTTGCAGTGGAGACGTAAAGAGGCTGATGATGAAATACATTTGCTATCTGCTCGTGAAAGTTCCGTTTCAGAAGTTAGCCGGAACAGACAGGCAGTCAGGCAAAAAATTATAATTTGCATTTAGTTAAAAACCGTTATTTTAATATAACAAATAGACACCCAAATTTTATTTATTTGAATATATAGATTAACACCTATCAAATATCTTTATTACCTATGTTCTTTCATTTTTAATTTGATCTTTTTTGTTTCAGATCAAACGTATAATCTACACGAAGTCACTGGGTAAGTTCAAATTTTCTACTACTACTTATAAAATAAAGTATAAAGAATACGTATGATGAATGATTTGTATGAGTCCAAACCAATGAGTTTGTCCAAACATCCGAATGACTAAACAATTATGAATTTACGCATTACAAAAGTCTATCTTGTTAAATATTGTTTTATTTTTAATAAAACAAGCATTGCGAAGTTTGTTATTGTATGATATGAAACAGGATTTGGTAGTGTTAAAAAAGAGAACAAAATGAAATAAGTACGCAAATAGCTAACTCTTTAGAATTATAACTTATAAAATATTCTACTTTCATTAGAATGATGCAAACTGTTTAACAGCAGATTCTTGCTATTAGTAATGATAGGAAATTGTTTTTAAGTTGCATCTATTAATTATAACAGGGACTCGAACCTGAGCTTATATGATCAGGAAAGGTCACCGTGATCTATCTATTACTTCCTTACTGATAACATAGATAAGATACGGTATAATAATATTGTATGAATTATTAAGTGCACTAGTTATATTCCTGTTTACCATAGGTAACATAATCATTGAAATAAAAAAATCTTCCTTATCTACAATCTTAAATGTAACAAACATTTTACTATAGAACGCTGCCTAATTTCCATTCCAAAAATAAAAATGTAAAAAGCGAAAAAAGTTACTTACACCACTTAATCATAAAATTGGTACAATTTATAAGTTTTGAAATGCATAGTTTTGCTTGGGTATGATAAGAATAGAGCGTAACCGATATTGACGTCTACATATTAAAACAAATTATAATTGTAAGCATATACTTTTTGAGATTGCGGAATGACGTGGGTGGCTTGCGTGCGACAAGTGCACTTGTGAGGTGTGTGTGTTCAAGGTCAAGGTTAGCACGTGGCGAGGGGAGGAGATAGCCAGATATGACCCTCTTCGTTGGTTTTTTGGGCACGTCTTATAATAAACAAAACTTGAATTTGTTACGGATTTCAGTAAAGCGTTTGACAAAGTATTCATAATAACTACCCTTAGTTATTAATATCATTTAATATAAAAAATATAACGTATTTTATCTTTGAAATATATTTTAGTGGTATTGTACTCGTATTTATCAATATAAGTTTTTACATATTTGCAGTTCATAATTGGAATTGCTTACATCGTCAGTTACATAGGGTTCTATACTAGGTCCTATGAATAATAAATAAAAAATGAAAATTAATACATTTCCTTCTAAAACGATAATCGAAAATCAGTTCATACAAATGTTCAGTCTTAAAGTATACTTATGATGTTACTAGTGCCATCTGTTATCAAGGTAAACATTTGCTCCGTTGAAACAAACTTTCAGCATGTTTGTTTTATCTATATGTTAGTTCGTCTACTGTCGCATAGATGGCTCTGTATGTTCTGTATGTTGTGTTTCAAGAGACAGGTGATTTCAAATAATGGTTTATTAATTTTAACTCGGGCTTTGTACGAAGGTTTCTCTGGACTCTTAATTTTAAAATATATATATTTTACCTAAATATGACTTTAAATTTAATTTTTTTATATATATGTTGTTGACAGCACGTCAAGTTATACAAAATTACAAATTTTCCCACTAGATTTTAAGCGGCGTCAAAATCCATTGCGAAAATTTGACATATTGTGGTAAGCTGACGTGCAGCCTTGTATAATAGTCACCGAAAATTCTTAATTCTGATACAAATAATCTCAGTAAAAATAATTAAATAAACCCAATATAGATGGAACAACTATCATATAAGTATATAAGAAGCATAAATACGAGAATAAAACTCATCATAAAGAAGAAAGCCTCATTTAAGAAAGAAGCTTACGAAGACTGAAAATTTACGGACTATTGAACGACCGGGTGCCACGCTGTGCTCTCTCGGGATTAGGGGCGAGTGAACACAGCTGGTGGTATCTCAGTTGTTCCCTAGTTCTCCCTCTCAACAGTTTACGAAGACCAGAAGAGGATACAAGAAAATCAACACGAAAAAGGAAATTATATTGGGTACTCATTTTAAAATTAAAAATATACTAATAACTCTAAATACAAATTTGATATTTCCAGAGGCTTATCAGTCTTATTATAAAATCGATTGTGCAATTTTAAACAGCAGGAAATATTTAACGAAAACATTTGTATTGTTTTTGGCAACGAACCGAAAAGTTCAAAGTTTAGCTGTTATTTAGCTTAACAGTAGCGACATTTACTATCGACGTCAAAGAGCATGATCGATGTCTTTATATCAAGTGACATACATACTAATGGAGCTCTTGTTCTACTATACACACAAGGAATAGTAATTAGTTATCTGAAAGTCATAAAATTACGTAATGTACGTATTAAATCTAAGAAACTAGCTAAGCGTGCTTTACTAGTTCCTACTATAGAAACACATAAATAGCTCTAGCGTAATCAATTACTGATGAGGATGTTACAAGCAAATGTTTAAGTCAGTATTTTTTACCATCATATATTAAGATATTTGTAAATATTACACTGAGTGTAGATATGCCTAAAAACAATAATTTCCAAGTACATTCCCACCAATTTATTATTAAACACAAGTTTGTAATTATAATATTGTTGCTTATATTTGTAATAGCAATTTCTTTTTTGTAATTGTGTGATAGATATAACACTGGGTGTAGATATGCCTAAAAACAATAATTTCCAAGTACGTACCCACCTATTTATTATTAAACACAAGTTTGTAATTATAATATTGTTGCTTATATTTGTAATAGCAATTTTTTTTTTGTAATTGTGTGTTCCCAGTAACATTCAACGAGTAACAGCCACTTTCACCGCAAACTCATTCATAAGACTTTAAGCACGACAGAAAAACCTGATTCGCAACTAGCTCGGACCAAGTTTTGCATTATAATCGTTTAAATAAGAAAACCGAGAGTCGGAGACTACATAAAATGCATAATTTGTAGTGTCCTCAATAATGATTTCATTTTATTACTGTCTTTGTAGTTTCATTAACAGCCAAGTAAAGAGATTATTCTGGACTTCAACTCTTTATACTTCTTTTTTTAATACATTCAAATCTCATATTGTTACGACTACTTAAAAAAAACTCAGGTACCAGTGGTTCTACCTCATAATTCGCCGCAGATATATCGCGTTTCACCTTTCAAACATTAAATGAAGCCTGGTATATATCTGCCAGCTTGACAGATTAATTCTTAACAGATTAATCAGAGGATTCGACAGTTTGCTGGCAGTGGATGTGTCAGCTTTCGCAGATCATTCATTCAGTTCATTTTGACATAAAACTCGGGTATTTAAAACTCCAAAATGACATGCGACAGTATATATTAAAAAAAAGGTTAAGATTTATCTTGAAAAAATGTATTTGGGTCCTTAAAGTTTCTGCACATGAAAGTATGTGAGTTTGAAGTGTATAATGCAAACAAGTAAATTTTGGCACGCAATCATGGCAGGTGCGCTGGTGAAGGGACACGTTCATATTTCGAATATAATTACAACTCGCGTGAGCAAGGCCAAACGTGCAGCTTCAGAAATGCATTTAGTGTGCCAGAGCCTTTATAAAGGGCACAGATATAGAACTTAAAATTGAAATATAACACAAATACCTCAATAGCCTTTCTCGTTATTAATTATGATTTATTCTTATATTTTTTAATAATTCTTTGTGATGCTTTCGACGCTGGTTTAAATATATCAAAGAATACTAAAGCTGGAATATTGTATAACTAAAAATTAAATTACAATAAAACAAACTGTACCTACATATTTTATTAGTCAATATGTACAACTTCTATTTAAGTTCGCAGTTCAGAAGCCAGTCGTATCTACTATATAATTTACCATAAAATTTATTTATTATAATGAACTATATAATAATCTACAGTTATTAAATTTCTCATGTAAAAAAGCTTTAATTATATAGAAGGTAATCATTATCATAAGTAATTGTGTTGACAATAGATTTGTCTTGTAGTTAAGTGTTTTTATATTGTTTTTATTTTTTCATATATATTTTTTTTATATTATTTGACTTTGTCACTTATTCTCTTTGATTTCTGTAGCTATCCTCTTTGTTTTGTTTTTGTAGTATTTTAAATGTATCATTTTCTGTCGCTAATTTATCCTTTAATTTGATTAATACAGTCTACGCTGCTGCTGTCTATAATAATTCATAATTAGTAAAATATATAAACTGTAGTAAATTTATAAGGAGTCGTCTTAATTGATTACTATCGTACAACCACAACGCGATTTCATAGTATCTAGTACGAGATGAAATCCAATAATATCTTTAGAGCGCCTTAATAGGGAATATGTATGATTTTTATAGCATCACAATATATCTTAACGAGCTCAAATGAACGAAATTCGCAAAATCAAATATAATGTTTCGATAATTTACTGAGATATATCGGGTAACTATAGTGATGAAGACTGATTTTTGTTTGTCCGTCGGTCAACTAAATCATTGAACAATATTAAGCTCTATTTTTTATTTTTGCGTAATCAATAAAATACAGCGATATTGACTTGAATTACACTTTTGTACATATTATACGTAGTTGTGACTCCTCAACTTTTTTCCTGTTATCTAAGCTATTGTTATATTGAAGTTACTTTTTAACTTGAAAGAAAAACGGAAAGGTTGTCATGGAGAAATCAAGGATGTACCATAGCGACATCTAGTTTGATTTCGGGAACTAATGTTTTTTTTTTTAATACTTCCTCATTAGCACGCATACGATTCTACTTGATAAAAATAAATCTTTTAATTTCGTCTGTGGCGAGTGCTCTATATGCCGTGTCGTCATATAGAGCATTCAAAGTGTCGTCTCTGAGATAGCAAGTTTGATATCCGGGCAAGTCAATACAGAAAATGAACTTTTCTATATTGTCTCATATCTGAGCGTTGTAGTGCATTCGTTGCCATAAATTTGCATAATACAAGTATTAAAAACTACTTTATGTTGGATCTGATTAATGTATGTGATGTTATCTAATATTTTATGATTTAAATAATAAGTTCGTCGCTCGTTATATTAAATGTATATTCCGAGATCTACAACAACTAGTGCATATACCCTAATTGAAGCTTTCATCGTGCGAGTATAAGAAATTCTTGTACGATCAGTACTCAATTAGAACGATTCCCTGCTTGTTTTTTAGTACGGTAATGAAGATTTCTTCCTCTAATTGTTAATATAACTATGAATGTTCCGAGTGGAATATTGACTTTATTACTAGCTAGTATGTAGGGAAAGATTAGTAGATCGGTGATCGATTTGTCGGTTATCACTCTTCTCTGTGGTTATCACTGATAAAACAGTGAGGTGTGAATCGCCATTTGTGACGTTTCAAAGAATCAAACTATATTAAGTAAATACTCAACTATTCCACTTAATAAATGTCACAAATGTAGAGTCAACTATGAGTAGATATGTAAATGTATAGTGATGTAACTCTAGAAGGTTTTATAATCATTGATTGATTTTTATGACGTATAATTTATATGGCTTCATTCTCACGCTTTATATACTTGACCTCTCGATAATCTTAAGTAACATTAAAGTTCAATTTAGTTAATTCCCTAATCATAAATCGAAACTAAAATTTATTAAATCAATAAAACTATCATCAGAGAAGCGTTAGAACAGCTAAATTATATTTTAGTAATTTATTAATAATTAAATAAAAGTACTTAAGAAAAAATAAATAAATTTGTGACGGGTTCGATGCGTAGGCAAATGAATAATAGGCCGACTAAGCTTGAGAACTTGATTAATTTAATGGTAATTAAAAAAACTGTAACAAATAAAAAAGGAATATAAAAACAGTTCAATAATAATTTCAGGTTTATTCAAGTAAGATACATCCATAATTAAAATTGATTGTTATTTCAAATGAATGTCAAATCGTAAACGGAAAATAAAGTACAATATTATATTGATAAAAATATTTAATATTATTTATCATAAAATTCTAATTAAATTTTTCGGAAAAAAATGCTTACGTACCTTTATGTTATCGAAATCTAAAATTATTATCTTAAATTATAAAACGATAGAATTTAATAAATTCTATCGTTTTATTTTATACCACTATGTTGTGTTTGTATGTACCTCGATACAATGGCGTTAGATCCGATCACATTTGTGATCAGCCAAAGTAACGCTGAACGTCTATTGTCTGATTTGTGTGAGTAAATATGTTTGAGGTGTTGGTTATTATGTGTGTACTATAGGTATTGTCTTCTATTGCAGTTTAAAGTTCAGGCTTGTTTTGAAGTGTGTAGTAAGCCTATTTCATCGAGCACGTTGCGGTGTCAGTTGTACCGATGCTTAGGCAAATGAAGAAAAGGCTGACTAAGCACGTCAAAACAAGTCAAGAAACTGAAATCCCACACGAAACTGAAAAACCAGATCAGATAAAAAAAAGAAATACTTAGACGTCTACAATAAAGCAAGGCAACGGAAAATCGGCCTTAAACTGGCCTCCCTCGGGAAAATGTTAGGCTGCATTGACCTAATTTGCTAGCAAGCGAGGACGCACGTGAATACTGGAGTGTCAACTGACCTTTATTTGAATAAATAGTTTTTGTCCATGATTTTATTCATATGGATTTCAGATTTATTACATTGTGAGAAACATTTATAAGAAGAATTGGTAGTCGGTGCACGTAATATAATATTTTGTTCGATACAGTGAACTATATTCACGTTCCTTTTTTTCTTTTTTAGGGTAACTTACCCAAACGGTTAATAGCTACTATCCATCTGTCCGTTTGTTACCAGACTGTATCTTATGAACCGGGATAGTAAGTGCAATTGCAAATATCACAGTAGAGGTATTTAATGTTGCCACTATAACAATAAATACTAAAGTTCAGAACAAAATAAATATTTAAGGGGGTTCCCATACAACAATTTTTTTTTTATCTTGTTTCCGGTATGGAACCTTTCGTGCCCGAGTCCGACTCGCACCTGACTGCTTTTTATGACCTGTTAATAACCTGCATCGGAAGTAAAACAAATTTTAAAAAATACATGAAATAATTAACTTAAATAAAAACTAAAAAAAAAACAGTCGAGTCGATTAGTCGGTTAAGACAAATCGATTGACGTAGGAATCATCAAAATCGGCCTACGCATTTGGTCTTTAGAACGCCACATAGAAACAAACATACATACATACATAGACTGATAAACACATTACCCTCCTTTGCGTCACGCAGTCAGGTAAAAAAACTGAAAAAGAACTGCCCATAAACACGTTACTTTAGATTGATGACCGTTTTTGTCAATATTGGGTCAAAAAACGGTTTGAACACTACTATTAAAATAAAAAAGAAACTGTCCATTTTAATATTTTATTAAAAAAAACTATAGGTAGACAAAAAAAAGAATTTAAAACCTGTTTTTCCATACTATAACCGATAAAGAAATATTCGGTATATGCGCACGATAGAAATAGATAGAATATTCTTTATAGACGAAATCATCTATACAGATTTTTTAAATAATTTTGATATTAAAACCAACTAATAATCCTATCTCGTTTAAATTGAACTGGTTGTCAACAAACGCGTTCTCGAATATAAAAATAAAAATCAGTACACCCAGTAAAAAGTTATGAGGAAAGAGTGTATAAAATACAATATATACAGTAGAATTAAAACCTACTAATTTTTTAAAACTCTAACCGACTTCTTCAGTAGCAATAGTGCAAATAAAAAAAAAACGGGGTTAAAAACACTACAAAAAATACAAATCCAAAGTACCTAGCTCTGGTGTACCTTGGCCCTTAGATCGTATCAGTTGTCCTTTGAACACACTGGGGTTAAATGAAGATGAACACTTGTCAATTGGTGAAGTGAGTTTAGTTTTTATTTGCACTAATCACTACAATAAATTATAGATCATAACTATAATTAATAAAGACTAATGGGTTCTACACGTAAGTGTTGCGGTTTAACATAAGTAATTAATTTACTTAATTTTTTGTATTTACTATAAATGTCCAAGTTACACAGTCATCGTAGTTAGGGGACAAAAGTGCAAAACAGAAGCATATTTCCTTCCAACAATCTTTGAAACACAATTTAAAGTAAAGAATACATCAAACTTTATTATTACATAGTGAAAAATTGAATTTTTCAAAAGCTTTTCATAAATGAATAATCCAAATTCTTTTATTTCCATCGATACCACACAATTACAACTTTTCGACTTCTGTGCTTTGACAGCTTTAAACCGTTAATAAATTATTTAAATATATCGAGACTCCTTTATGTAAGCTTGTAGTGAATATACAATATTAAAATGCTCAGCTCTTGAACACGTCTAAAAGTATGCAGTAATATAGCCTATGTATAACATAAAATAGTACCTAATTGATAAAATCTATATCATAATATTATAAAGAGAAAATATTTGATTGTTTGATAGTTCGAGTTGGCTCTGAAACTATTCTTCTTTCACCTACGGGTAGCTACATAATACGGGGTTGATAAAGGCTATAATTTACGCGTCCGAAGTCGTGGGAAAACAGTTAGCACACTATAAAATTTTATTAGATTATTTCATTATAATAGGTTTATAAAAGTAACTTCAACGAAATACAAATGTACAAATGATGCGTTGTCATTTGACTGAAGCCGTATACATTATTAAGAATATTTACCAGTACGAAAGCACAAAGTTACAAACGATTTTGTGTAAAAAAATGACATAGACTAATTTGGGTAAATCCTAATTACATCCAAAGTTTTTAAAGGGACCTCATAAGATACTGGCTAAATTATTAGGAGGCAGTACCACGTCACAGATTAAATGAGAACTAAATTAAATGGTTATGAGTACAGCAAAAGGGAAAAGATGGACTACTACTGGCAGCACTATTAGTCGATTTTACTATGGGCATTCCTATCTGTCAGTTAGCTTTTACTGTCACTTTGTCTTTGACGTTTGATCAGTTTTCGCGCTACTGTATTTCCGGGTTTTCATTCTTGTAAAACTATTGGTATCGACATTTTTTCTTATATATATCAATTTAATAATAATATGTTCTTATTAGTACAGATATATTACGTTTCATGTCCAATCTCGGAATCTATGCTGAAAACAGCTTTATAAAATAATTGAAAGGTCGTATTTGTGAAACCCAAAAGCAAAGGGAAAAAGCAAATTTTAGATACTCTTCACCACTGTTATCATATCTACCAATTCTCCGGTAGAATTTTCAGTATACCTGTCTACAGAATCGACCTCGAAATCGACAATTTTAAAGTAATAAAAACAACTTCGGATTACCTGGGGCTGGTAGATTTTTTAAGCCTTTTCCATTAAAATATTTATCAGTATAGCGTTGAGAAAGCAAAATTGATTAAATATAATTTATAAAAAATCTGTTGGTACGTAATTGAAAATTTAATATTTTGAAATTTTCGTTCATAAAGTTCTACTTCACATTACTCATGTTATTCACATATCAAGTCGAAGAACAGGCACCCATACACGAAATAAACAGAATTATCACTCTCCAAACTAACCTAAAACCGATACGTGTGCAGTCATACAACTATTATTTTAAACTTATATTTACTTTACTTTTAATACACTGAAACTTAAATTACTAAAACTTTCACCTTTTTCTTCTTGGTTGACAAATATTTTTTTTTTTTTTCTATTTATTTGGGTAAACAAACAGTTACAAAGTAATTACAATATATTAATTAGTAGTAGTATACTATATTACTAACTTTGACACCGGCACCGTTTACCACATATTTATCAATTACATACAATTAAGAGTGAAAGTAAAGTATATAATGAATGTGTTATGGGTGTCATACAAAATCATAGAAAGAGAAGGGACAATACAAGAACTTGGCGCAGATCGCAAGATTAAGTTACATGTAAATATAGTTTTGTTACACTAAGCGTTATTTAAGTAAATATACTATATTGTGTACTGTACATCAATCTAGCAATTGGCCTTACAATTTAAAAAATAGAGAGAAAACAATAATTGAAACATACAGTTATAATAATTTCTTTAAACTAAATTTACTTATAGTGGCTGATAAGCCTCGTACGCTTTCCCTGAAAGTATCACATAAGTATATAATGTATATTAAGCAATTCACTTAAGATTTACCAATAACAATTTTTTGAAAATATTTATGTTCGTCACCGCCATGTCGACTGTATTGAACCACTCATTATATGAGTCTACCAGTCTATACAGGGGTGAATGTTTACCAGCATTAGTACGACACGGAGGAGTTGCAAACAATCGACAAAGAGTGCGAGCATGGGCTCTGGTGGGTACTCTGTATCGTATCTTATCAACTATAGAAATACAATCGTATCTGTTATGGCATAGGTCATACAACAAGGCTGCGCTGAGATATAAACGTCTATGTTTTAGACTAAGAAGTTGGTACCTATCGAGTAGTTGTTCGTAAGCTAAGCGACCACGAGAGCATTTGAAGTGCATACAGCGCAGAAACTTTTCTTGGACACGCTCGATTACGTCAACGTATTTATTATAATAAGGACTCCATATGGGCACAGCATATTCAAGTTGTGACCGTACTAAAGATTTATATAAGTACAAATATGTGGAAACCTTTGCAAAGTTTTTACTAATACGCATTACGAATCCATACATTTTAAAAGCATTATTAACAATATTGTATATATGTAGATCTAAGTGCATTTTAGTGTCTAGAGTTATCCCAAGGTCTTTTATTGAGTTAACTGATTCCAACTGCATACCAGATAAACTGTAGTTGTAACAACTATTTTTTACTTTTTTTGTAAAACTAATGACTTTACACTTGTTGATACTTAAGTTTAGTTTATTTTCATAACAATAATCTGAGAAGCGATCAAGATCAGCCTGAAACTTTAAATGATCATCAAAATTTTCAATTACGTGGTATATTTTTAAGTCATCCGCATACAAAAGAAAATAGCAAAATTGGAAACATCTATTTATGTCATTTATAAATATTATGAACAGTAATGGGCCAAGGATAGAGCCTTGAGGAACGCCTGAACTTACTGATGTGTAATCTGATTCAAATCCGTTAATTACAACTTTTTGTAATTAACGGATTTGAATCAGATTACACAGTGATAAGACAAATAATAAATCACTTTAGACGCTCGATATTCAATTTAAAATCTACACCCACTAGAATTTGATAGCCTGTTAATTACAATTTCTTTTCCTAATCAAAGGAATTTATTACATTCAACAATATCCGCTAGTATAAGGAAACTTGAGGCTTCAATTACAAGTTGTGTGCTAAAAAAATAAATTCCTTTTCGCTAGGCGAGTATTCATTCGATACTGTTATGTGCACTCATATACTTACTACGTTGTTAGTTACATACTTAGATTGAACTTATATTTCCATCAAAACATTAAATTATAAAAAAAATCCTATAATTTTTCATATTTAAAAAGAGGAACGTTATGATAATTTCTTTTGTAATTATGTGAATATTTATTGTTTTATCAACATTAGATTTATAGTCTATATCAAATACTAATACTTTAAATATTTTTTAATTTAAAAACAATGAATTACTTTTTTTTCATTATATTGGCGTGTGTGCCTTAATTTTTTACGACTATACAACTTAAATTTTCCTTAAACTTTTGCCTTTAGTAGTTCCGGAGATGATACCGGATAGGGGGCATAGTAAATTTTTGCCTATCGAAATTTAAAAGCTTTTCATTTGATATGCAGAATACAGTTTGCAAAACTTTTTTTTTCTTCTTTACCAATCAAAAGCGGCCGCCATGTTTCAAATTTATTTACACATATTATGCGGACGTTTTTGGTTCATATGTTTCAAGTTCCAAACTCTGTAATAAATTCATCCTCGAACTAGACGTCGAGTACAGCACTATCGCAGCACAAAGGTTTAATTAAATAAAACCTACTTCTAAATGTATGATGAAGGATTTATACCTAATTGCTTATACCTCTATGCTGTGACAGTGCTAAGCTCGTAGTGAAATTCGAAACTGCTTAACAAAACAGTTGTTTTCAAGAATATAGGCTGCGACGGACAGACACGAGTGATCCTTTAACAGTTCCTTACCTTCCTTTTTATTCTTTTTGTACGTCCAAAAAGTACTATAATTGTATGTTAAAGTTGCGATTTCATCAAAACTTATTTACGATACAAAGTATTTTCCTCAAGCTAACAGTTCACTTATCAAGTTAAAAGAGTATTCGATAATAACCATCTTTCTCGGAAGAAATTAACCCAACAACCAGTTTTTAAGACTCATAAAAGGACGAACAACTTTTTTACAATTCAGTAATTAAGGCGAATATTTATATAATTCTGAACATTATTCCTGGCCAATAATCAGTTAGTTAATGGCCATTTTATACGGAAACTTTCACGTTCACTCCTAGTCTCATCAAAAAATCTTGATATTCAAATGCTACTGCTGCTACTAAGCTTACATTGCCTAATTTAATTTGCATTTTGCGGTAGTTACTTAGAAATGACAATTATAGCGTTAATCTTTATCTATAAAATATAATCTTTATAATCTATAAAATATCATTAATAATGATATTTTATAAGTAATCTTTCTATATAAATCACTTCTAAACTAAATATAGTTTAATAAACTATATTTAGTTTAGAAGATTTATATAGAAAGATTACTTATAAAATATCATTATTAACGTAGGAATGAAATTTGAATGACTAACATAAATAAAATCGTCGGTATGAGTGCGTTAATTCAGCTTTACGCTTAAGTTTAATGTGAAATCTGTCTGATATAATGAAATGATAACAAAACACAACTAACAGTGAAAGTAATGTAATCTTACATTCTCTTTCATATTTGTATTCAGACGGTCGCAGTAAAATAACAGCAAAATTTCCAAATTAATTTGATTATCTCAGAAAGCATACTCGAGTGAATAGCGCGTTACACAGGTTGCGTACGAATGTTATTAATGAGTACAACAAGCATATAATAAGCATGTATTTACATTATTACACGTGAGTGAAAGGGTAGTGTGATCAACTAACATAAATTTTGTCTTAGCGCTGCCGTACAAAGGCACACGCTCGCTACAAGCTTCGAGCGAGCTTTTTCATGTATCTCGCCTTGCATGAGAGCGTTTCACTGGCCGCGTTCAAGCCACAAGCTTTGACAGTAGCTTACGTTTAATGGCTATGTGTGCGGCAGCGCTTATTCCTATACATTCGTCGTAAGCGTATTTTTAACCGACTTCCAACGAAGAGGTTCCCTATTCATCTTATATATAATTACTATGACGATATTTCATCAATAACAAAAGATAGCGTATTTATATTAACATATTTTTATGACTGCTATAAAAATATAAGTATCACTTAAAATGATGAAGCATAATTATATTTTTGTTCATGAAAACCAACTGAATCTTTTGGAAGGTGAAAAATAATATTTCTCTTAAAAGCTATTTAAATATTCAAAAAACTGCTTAAATTAATATTCCACAGAAAACTTCCGGACGACTTTAATAGCAGTTTCCTGAAGAATTAAACCGCTTTTAAGATAAGTAATACATATTTACCATTTAATTCAAAGAAATCGATTCTATTGTTTGAAAAAACTTTTTTGAGATGGGCCTTTATTTTCCATGTCCACAAAAATTCCACTTTTTAGTTATTCCTGCCCTTAGTCAATATTTTCAATGCAATTTAATTTCACAGATTTAATTAAAAGAGATTTTTCTAATTTCGACTTTGTTCCTCTTTTTATAGCTTATATAAGTTAAATAAAAATAAATACAAATTGAATATATATTCTTCACATATATTGGAACTTATATGTGAAGAATATAACTTACATGCTATCGACTAAACACAATACTGAAAGAAGACCGCCTGTTCACTTTGTGAGGAACTGGTGTCCGTGAGGGGAGATAGCCTGAAGTACAGGTCCACCCCACGACTATGACTATTTACGCATTAATTGATTGCATTATCATTAAGATAAGTAAAAAAAAGCTTTTACTCTACATATTTTAGCCGAACACAAAAAAAAATGTTATCTCATTATGCCTAGGAGTAGTTGTATAATAATATTAGATGTGATTATAATAACAATAAATATATTGCAACTTCATTAGTATACAAGGTTGTCTTTGGCATCCGATTCTCGTTGCTTCATAAAGTATTCTGAAGGTTCCAACTCCGATTTCCGCACGTGGGATGGGAGCAGAATAATTGACTGTATTATAGATACAATCAGACTAGCTTTCGCTAGCGGCTTCGCCCGCGTGGTCTCTAGGATACTATTTATCCCACTAAACGTTCAGTGGGATAAAAAATATCCTATTATCTAAGACAGCTAACTCCCTATCTGTATACCAAATTTCATCAAAGTAGTTTCGGCGTAATCGACGGACAAACATCCAAACAAAGAAACTTTCACATTTATAATATTAGTAGGATTAATCTCTGCTGTGGAGGCTGAAAACATACGAGAAAATAACTGTGATTATTACACATTTCCATACTAATTGTATTAAGTGACCATATAATTCGTTTATATAAAGAAATTTCTTAAAAATTTAAACTCGAACATAAATAAGATTGTGCAAATTGTCGAGTAGGAAAAAAGGAACAGCAAATTTTATTTTTTCGTTTTATGAAGTATTTTTTTTTGTTGCAGTTATTAGTAGTATTAGTAGTTAGTTATATATGAATATACATATACTTTGTATCACTTGATAGAGTTAGTATGGGAATGGGTAATATAACACGTTGTATTAATAGAAACATAAAACGACTTTTTAGCTTTTGCAATAGTCTTATAGTTGTTGCTTATCTGCAATTTATTTTAGAATACGAATTAATTCTTATTTTAGTTAGCTTTATTTAGATAATAGAAGAATCTAAAAATCTTCAAATTGAATAGTTCCGCCCAAACAATTTACTGAGCTGGATGCGAACAGCCGAGGATCGAACTAGATGGCGTGCAATTGGGGAGGCCTATGTCCAGCAGTGGACGAATACGGGCTGATGATGAATTTACTGGATCTGGGTGGACTAACAAATTGCTATATACAATGTCTATCACACCTATATTGCCAGTTGCAACGGCTTTTGCTTACCAGATTCCTAGCAGTTCCATCAACCAAAAATAGTCAGAATTCCCAACAGCGTTGACCTTGTGACGGTGTTGGCGTCTTCTTGTCTGAATGCTTGGCGATGTTTGGTCGCAGAGCGGCCAACTTGGACCGGTAGCAAGGACAGCTGGCCTATTGTTGCAATTGTAAAGGCTTGAACATACTACATACCCCGTTTATTTTGTTCTTGGCCACAGTTTCCGAAAGTTCAAGGCTGGAATAATGATAGTAATATTTTGCACAACAATTGAGACGTTTTCTTATGCCTTTCAGTTGCTTTTACATACTTCGAAGTGTACATCATTAAGCACATATCACTACATAGTTTAAATTAAAATCGCTCTCGGCTCCGTTTATCCCTATGTTTGGTAATCTTTAATTGAAGAGGAGAGAGAGGACCACGAAATGGTTTCGATGCGGTTTTTACAACAGAAATACTTGAGTTGTTGACTTGAGCTAGTTTCTTGTATTTACAAGTTAAGTATATCTATAGTTTAGTAAATATTTTTAATACACTTCAAAGAATAAGAGAAGCATTTATTCACATGACCAGCACAAAAGAACAAGCAGAGCAGAGAAAAGAATTCACTTAATTATATTAAGTAAAAAAACACTGGAAAAACTGTTTTGTTTTCAATTTCAACTCATAATTTATTGATTAGATAGTTTTATAATATCTGTAAAAATCACTCGAAAAACAGTTTCTTTTAATTTCGACACATATTTATTGATTAAATAGTTTTATAATATCTGTAGCGTTAATATCATGTATCGATTGATTCAATGCTTAAATGAATCTAATCTCATACTTCTCTAAATATACGAGTAACAAGCAACCTCATTGAAAATCAGCATAATGAGCCCTTCTAAACATGATCTATACTAATACTATAAAGGCGTAAAGTTTTGTCTTTGTTTTGTTTGTTTGTAAGGGGTAATCTTCGGAAATAATAAAAATTCTATCACCTAAGGGAAGATGATATAAACTATAATTTACGCGGGCGAAGTCGCGGGAATACAGCTAGTAGTAATTAATGACTAGTCTGCGTTCGTGCAACCTTCTTAAATTTATTAACAGTGTATTTAAATAGTAACCGAATTATTTGACTTTTCCATATTTGGTTATCAATTAATGGTACAGAAGTTTATACATGCTAATTATGGACAGATTTTCTTCCAAATTCCCTGTATCATTAACTTAAATAATACCCATTCCGTAAATTTGTGAAAAATTGCAACTTGTTTATTGTGCATTAAAATAAAATGAAAATTAACTGTAATTTAATTGTCATTTAAAACATGATTTAGATTTAAGAGTGTAGACATTGAAGTAGGTATTACTTTAAAACAAAAAAAAAAATACAAACTTCCAAAAACTATATAAATTAAAAGTAAAAAAAAACACAAGTATACCTAAAGTCCTTAACACAGTTCTTAAATCTATGGTTCTGTTTTTTTTTGTAATACATTCGTTTATGAACAGTCAGTCTATAGTCCATTTTGATGATAGCTTCGCTACATAAATTGACAGACAACATTTAATGACATTTGTTTTAGTATTTTCTTTTTTGAACACATCCTGAGTGTGTTACGTGCTTGATTTCATTAAATCATTTAATAATTAAATTACAAATATAGGTTCTTAAGAAAAACTTCGTTTACGGATAGATTTTTTTGTAATACCGAAGTATATCTCTTAGTAACAAAAACACCTTGGATGAAATATTAAAACCTAAACCTTTACTAAACGAAGAGTTAACTTGGAATAAAGTTTGAATTAACATTTTTTTCCAAACCATTTTTCCCCAAACTTGCCACTTTGGAATCTCATAAGTTAGATTTTGTTTTGACTGAGTCTGATAAAGGAAACTTAACATATAATAATTGTTTTTTGTGTTAGCTTTAGTAGACGTGTATATTTCCATATCATACGATTGCATTAATGTGCTCGTTATATTTGCTCTTAATTAATTTATGGTAATTAATTGCTCCTAAAAAGACGTGGAGCTCCAAATGTATGAAGAATAACAGATGTGCTTGATAATCATTATGAAACTTAAAAAAATATCTTCCGAATTCTAAGAGAGATGAATTAAGATTAATTCTAAGCTTTCACCTAAGTTTAGCTGTTGGTGTTCCCTAACATATTTGCTAAAGGAAATTCAACTAAGCCCTCGATGTAATAAGTTCACGGCCACCAACCCAGAAGCAACAGCTGGATCGATTGAGGGTCTTGCAACTAGCCTAGCTCTAGGATCGCCATGACGACCTGCAGCCGTGACCTGGAGGGGCGGGTGCAGGGCGGGGGGGTGCATCGAGCGGCCCGGCTGCAGTTATTTCTGTGCAGCTGCCACATCGCAGTCACTATCCGTGCCTCTAGCCGTACGCGCGTCCGTACTTGCATCAGTAACGTGCAACTCAACTAGCGTTTTTGTGCCGCATACTTCCACCTGTTGCTCAACTTGCAAATTGCACTCTCGCGTGGTGAAACCGCGTGGAAAACTCTTTTTCTCGATAACGGACGCGACTACTTTCACCGTTTACATTCCGCTGCGAGCGATTGCGCCAAACTAGACTTTGCAATATCTTTCAATGTTTGTTGCGTGACGAGTTGAATTCATGTGAAGCGATTAGTTGAGATTCATTTTTTAGAAGACGCGATCTGATGCTAACTCTGTGGTAATAAACATTAATTAATCGGGGCCAATCGATTTAGGGCACCGGGTGAGTGGGAGGAATCTATGTCTCGTCATGACAACGAGCCCGGGCAGAGCCTAGGAAGCCTAGGGCCCCCTCCCCTTCGCCCTGCGCACTGAAGCCTCCGGACGTTGCGTAGGTATTAAATACATAATCAATGACGACCTAGATAGATGTGTATTTAGTCTGTCTTAGTTGTTTAACGGTTTACTTGTTAGTAATATTCTGTTGTTAACTACATGATACTTATTGTGTTCCAACAAGCCTTGAATTATAATCTTCTCCCACTTTTCTGGGTTCTCTTAAAGTTGCCATCGATATGTTATTATTGTGTTCCAGTCTCTCATATTAAAACATGATTTCCACCTATTTTAATAAATTCAATATTGTATGAAAAATGTCAGCGCTATCGAGGTGAGATATGCAACATCTGGCGTACGGCCAGGGATGCAGCTCCGAAGGTCGCCGTGGGTGCAGAACGGGAGGGGGAATTCGTAGGAGGAGGGGGCAATTATTTACGAGCTCACAGCGCAAGTGCATCCGGGTCCCTCGGACCTTGTGCATATTAGTGCCGCCCCACCATCCATGAGTTGACAACGCCCAACCTTTCCTCAATTGATTGTCCATCCTCTGTATGTAGTGATTTATTTTGTTAGTTATATCCTAACTAATTTATCAAGCGATATGTGTTCCGGCGTGAGTAAATTTGTACTGCCATTCGCCTACACGTGGCACAGAGAAAATAAACAGATTGCTTTTGCTTTGTCCGATAATTGTGAAATAATAATTGGATGTCGCGTCGCCGTCGACGCTTTAGGTACGTACTGATAAAATTTCATATTTCGTGGTTAAACTATTTAATTGTTGCATGTTATTCGAAAAACTATTATTAGTCGTCGTTTGCTACTCCAAACTAGTTAAAATTTTTGAAAATTATAATAAAGGTTTTTAAAATGGTTTCGATTTATCTTGTCATTTGATTATGAAAGAAGTTTTTGGTAATGAGGGAATGACTAAACACTGTATATTTTGATTGATAAGTATTATTAGTTAATTTATGAATCTGAGATCTAATCGTTTTTCTTGTTTCTAGTCACTGATATAAAAAAATAAATGAAAACTTATAGATATTGCGAACTATCTATAGAGTTTACGTGCCATTCAATAGATGAATAATAAGTAGATAGATATTATAGCTAAGTAATTGTGCGTATAATTTTCACGAAGCTGCAGTACTAAAGCAATTGCATATACATAACCGAACTTATTGACTGTTCTATGTTGTATTTAAATTCGCATGACGTCACATATACGGTACTCAACTCTGTTTCGCTTTCACTTTGTTTTAATGAAGTATAGCTGTGAAAGTAAAAATACGTGGTGGTACATTTTTTTATTTTTATTAAAATTTTAATGCTTAATTGGATTCAATGAATATATTTAGAAATTTCAAAAGATTAAATCATATTTCAGATTTTTTTTTTATAAAATCGTAAGAAGCTCGATTGAAAAGACGATTCGGACAAGATAGACCCGTGAAAAATAAATAAGACTTAATTTTTCTATATTCACATCTTTTTTTGTTATTAAAAATGTATTCCTCCTTTATAGTAAGTATGGACGGCATACGTATTGGTCGTATGATTGCAAAATCGCTGTGCTCACACGAAACTTTCGCTCGTAGGTCCGTTGACCGTGGATGGCGGCTTTCTAAACCGTGTCGTAATCGATCGTCCATTGTAATTCACGATACGCGCTGCGCGGGCGCAACACGCGATGTCATTAGTACCGTTTTTTGTGGCGTATCTGCGAACGCGTAGAAAGTGCGGAAGATTTAGTAGACATATGTAATTGATGTTTCATGTTGGTCAGGATAAACTTAATAACGATGTACATATGTTATGTCCTGAAAAAGTAGTCATGCTTTAAGCTATACTTTCTTACGTTATTAATACAAATAATATTTAGGCATTCTTAAGTATATTAACTGTCAGAGCTTTTCCGTAAAAACGTCAAAAGGAGCCTGGTAATGTAAACTGTCACTTGTTACGAAATCATGAGTTTACGTAATAATATGAATTATCAAAGTGAAACTAAAGAAATTCAGTCTTGACCTGTTCAGCACAATATATATTTGAATGCTACACAACTAAGGCCACAAAAAGTGTTGAAACACTGCGGACATCAGAGTTACGAAGAATCATGTATATTAATACTGTTTCAATACCTAACAATACGTTAAAGTAGATCGTTAAATGCTTACAAAATTTAAAAATTAAAATGGGGTACAACAAATTATATAAAAGTTCGATCAGTTCCTTAGTCAAACTATAATGTACACACATTATTTTAGGAACATATTATTAAAATGTTCTAATTGCAGAATATATAACAAAATACAATTTTAGTAATTACAGCAAGGCCTAGAGTCGGCCATGACCGCGGCGTCCTAGGATGCCTAGCGTATGTCCTTGGGCAATCTGCCAACCCCTTCCTATACCGCTCCCCCCTCCCTTCATGAGGGCACCGGGACGCGCATGCACAGGAAGCGTCCGATATTACCAAAGACCATTCGATAAAACAGACTAGTAACAATTCTGTTGTCTTTAAATCAAACTAAAATAAAAAGTTTAGTAGTTTTACTTCTGGGTTTGTTTTAATTTTATTATGTTTTCGCATGTAGTTAAAGAAATATTGTTATACTCTTTTATAGGTACTGTAATATTTTACGTTGTGTTAACTAGGTATATACAGATTTTAAATCGCATTTTCACGGAATCTAAATTTATTCTAGTTTGTGCTACAGAATTGCTACCATTTTCAATTAAGATTGACTTTACAGTAAGTTTTTGAAAATTACTTTAAACGCAGCATAAGATTAGACAATATAAAGTTTCTATCCTTCAATCCAATGGAATAATTGATAATTAGTTTAAAACAAAAATTTATTTGACCAGTTATTTTATCATAATCGTGAGTCTGAACCTGATGTTATATCAAAAGCGTCATTAATATCGGGTCTTTGTCATATAAATATTAGAAATTATATCATATTTCTTAATTAAATCTTAACAAGTTAAAAATAAATAAATTTAAGAAGTTTTGCTAAAGAGACAATACATATTTAACCAGGAGTTTTTTTCCTACTTATATCACGTCAATGAGGCTCTTTAGTTTTTAGAAACAAAATAAAGATAGATTATAATAGAAGTAATAACACCAAGTATGATTATTAACTTAAATTGACAAAATTAAATCAGTAACCTCATTTTGGTTAAAAACTCATTTAAATCCATTTTTCTTTTAAACTTCTTAATAATAAAATTATTTAAACATAGCTTCAAAGCTCGAATATGCGTCAGCGAATGTATAAAATTGAAAGGAAAACAATAATAATAATAGTTTTCTTTTCCCATACAAGGTATTCCTAGCTGGAAATTTAAAAAACCGGTCTAATATATATCGGTTCAGCTAGCTAGATGAAAAATAATGATACAATATTAACAATCTAATTAGAGCTAAGTTATAATATATCACCTGACGTTCAGACGGTGTAACTAATGCGAGGTTACTTCACGGCATGAGACTAAAATACAATCTTGTCAGCTCGCGGCCTCCGCACGAGAGGGTGACACATATATCTTCTCACTGACGGGATATTTTGTTGTTTGTTGAAAGGTAGTTGTAGAATTTTCAAAGACCTATGCCAATAAAATCTCTGTTGTATTATAATTATATCAGTAATTGAAACTGTTACATTAAAAAATGCAGATAAAAATGCAATTATTACATAAACTTTTGGGTAAAGACTGTATGTTAAACTTAATAAGTCAAAAAACTGTTAGTATTCTACAAAATGGAATTCCTACAAACTTCAAATGTATTTTTATTTGTGTTAAATAAGACGTTTCAAATATTCTTATTCATATCATGTTTATACGTTTACTTATATAATAATGCATTTGTCAACAATAGCATTTACAATTAGAATAATAATGCATTCAATTCACAAACTGCATGCAATTTTATGCTGGTGTCATACACAGCACGCGTATAAAGCAAATACTTATATACTTATATACCATTGTAATCGGCAAACCTTCTACGCATATAAATATCCAATCCCTAGGTCCTAAACAGAATTCATAGTAGCCATGACTGAAATTTGAACTGAAACTATTCTGTGCACAGTTCTATTCTGTTATAAAAACCTTCTTGCTTCGAACAAGTTGAATAGAGAGCTGTGACGTCATAGAGCTTCAATGAATTAAAAACTTTATTGCCTTTTGACGTAAGTTTTGCGTGATTGAACCTCTATGACTTGAAATCAATGCGAGCGATCGACAGTAGATCTGCTCACAACAGCATCATAAAGAGATCTTTACGACTAACATAAGATTGCGAAGTTACTGTGAGCTATACAGTAAACATATAAATAAACAGATTAAAAGCAAAATATGTTGTAGTGATTTTGTATTAGTTGCGGAATTTTACAATTGTCTACAGAGATACATAAATACTGTGTATTTTCAAGGATCAATAGCATTTATCAGAATTACAATGGAAACTATAGCATTAACAAATTGTAGATATAGCTTCTCTATATTCCGCCTTAGGGTAACATTTTAAATAAGATATATTATTCTTGACTTTGATATAATTAAAATAATTTATCTTAAGACAAGTTATATTTAAATTGAAATGTTTAGTATTTCTTATTCACTCTATTACCGTATTCAAGAAATTATTGCCCATAATTATAATTAAAATAAAAAAACAGAATCACTGCAATTATATTTTACGTAATAGGTACATTGGTTTTCTCGATAACGGGAAATTTGATGACGTATTATTATATTACAGATATGATAATACGCGTTAGTATTAATTGGATAATAAAACAAATGTGGATATTTGGAGAAACCCCCGTATTCTAACTGAAATTTCCGTTAGAGTCCTATTTGCATAATGTTAAGCATTTTAATTTAGATGCATTGATGATTTAGAATAATTGTAGAAAAACTAAAGTTTTCGTACTTATTTTACTCAAACAATCACTACGTAGTATAAAACAAAGTCGCGTTCTCTGTCCCTATGTATTCTTAAATCTTTAAAACTACTCAACGGATTTTGATGTGGTTTTTTTAATAGATAGGGTGATTAAAAGGAAGGTTTTTATGTATAATACAAGACCTCCCGGGCGAAGCCGCTAGCGGAAAGCTAGTTTGATATAAATGTCAACGGGTTAAAATATCTGCATTACTTAGTACTGTCAAGGTCGAGCTGGGTTTAGCCGTTGCAGCTCTCCTTACTACTCTGTCATAATGTGCATAATTGTGCGCACACGTGCCGCTTAGTCACATTCGCACATCGTGGTAATGTGCGTGACTCATGTAGCCTTGTGCTCTTATACTAGACACGTAAACTAGTAAAAAGCTAAAATATAAGTAATCTCATAGCTTTCATAGTCGATCAAAACGATGGATAATTGCAAAGAAAATAAAAAACAAATATTAGTTAGAGTCACACCAGACAGATTTACATGATAAAACAAAACGAGAGATATCCCATTTTTTTTAATAAATTAGTTCTGCCAGTTCTACGATCTCACGAACAAATGATACACACTTTTTAATAGTCATAAACTGAAAACAACTTCAGAGTTCATCGTGCTAAATAGCATCCCACGATTTTAGTAGCGAGTGACAATTCTGAACCTGGGCGCGAAATATTCGATCGGTAATGTTTTCGCGTGTCGCCGTGTGTTGGCCGTCGAATTGGAACGTCTATTTGTAGAGCTCGAGGCCCGTTCACGACAATATTGTAACGGACATACGAAACTAATAACGGTTAACGTCTATTACGGTGAGGGTCGTCTATAATTTCATATTTAATTGCGGAATGACAGTAATCAGTAGGTGGGTAGGAGTGCAGTGCGAATTTAACTTCTAAACGCATAGAGTGCAATCATGCAAACAGATGACAGTGTGTGTGTGTAATGTGCGATGTCGGTGGCCTAGTTACCGATGCATCTGGCGCGCGTTATCAATTACACGAGTGCTGCGCGGGCCTATCCGTAATCCATTTCACATCCTCGCCGCTTGTGAACGTCCGCTCTCCTAAAACTATGAGGTTCATGGTGCTCTCGAATGAAAGCGATAGCCCAGGGGAAAGTGATATGCGTGAAATGAAGATATGTGGTGGGGCTGGGTAACGCGTCAGGTGGGATACGGTGACGGGCCGAGATGGGCGCGCCCCGCAGCGAGCGAGGTTGCGTCAACCGACCGCGGCCCCGTTGGCAGAGCGGGCGCGTATTTCAAGCGGCTCGCGCTGCACTGCGCCGCCGCCGGCGTCCACTTTGCGAAACCGTCGGTTATGCAAGGCGTGCCGCTGCCAACTCGCGCTGCTCGCGCACCGCCGGAAGGAAAAGTGGAACGCGGCGCAGTGGTGCGGTCGCACGCGCCGCCTCTGCACGCCCCGCGACTTAGTGAAGTGCCCAGTGTCGTGTAGTGTCGCTTCTAGAACGTTGGGAATTGTGTTGCGCAAGTCCTACGCCTACAGTGGGATTATTTTAAACTAGATAATTAGCAAACCACGACCTCGACTCGACCAGAGTCACAACCCTCTATTGTATATACGTGGCACATGTGCGTTCATACAGTATACATCACGTGCTCTACATATTTGTCCTGTTACTACTATCGCTTGCATCCATCCTTGCCTAGTAACTGATTCAATGAATCCAGTCCTACTAACAATTTTATGCTTTGCTTCTAACTTCATATTTTATTTCACCGTCTTGAGTGCTTCAGAATGTCACTTGATCAGTTACGGTTTCACCGTCGGAAAAGTAACCTTTGATGGTGTGGGAAAAATGCATCGAGGTATGATATACAGCCCACCTGTTAAGATTCTCCCACAGTGAGTAGGTTCTCGCGATATAACTATGTAGCCTAAGTGAATTTAGAAACGAAAATTTTATATTCGCATTTTTATCATATGTGGATAATCACAATTACCTGCCGTGCGATGTTGGCTCGAGAGTGAAAGCGTTCGTTGGACCGTGATTTCCTTGGCCACTTGAATAACTCTTGCGCACGCCAGCAGACTCGCGGTTAGTAAAAGTGAACCCATACAGCATTCCTAATACAAGTGACCGTTCACATTCACTGTATCTTTACACCCAAGGACATATTAATAGCGAGTACCGGACACATTTATCATGCGGCTCCCATGTTGCACAATGCATCTTATCTAGCTCATGAGATGATTATTGTTTGGCCTACTTTCTTAGCGAAGTCGATCTTGCGATTACATTGCTGCACTTTAAAGTCTCGATGGATTGTCGTGACGTGACGTTACGTTAATTCAGACAGGCTACATTCACTTTTGAATAACACAGATTTAGGTTTAATGCTCTGTGACAGAAATTAAAAAAAAATAGATATTTTAGCTATGGTCCATAAAAACTGAAGTAAACGTAGAATTATTCTAATTTCTCTAAAAGCTATTATTCCCGTAAGTTTAGTTAACTGTCGAGTTAACCACCTACGCGATTTACAATACATGTTTAAATAATAGGGTTATTCTAGCCATTAGATTTGTAGTCGATTTCAAATCATATCCGACCTAGATAACTAATCACGCCAAGTCTGAGCGATAATTGCAATCAATAATTTAACTCTAAAGTGAAACGTTGTTGTTTCAATGAATAAATTAATCATACTATTTTGCGTCTCCTTTTACCATATCACTAGTAACGGAGGGTTAAAATATTGTATCAATCATAATTCAGTTACATTTATGTGCATATAAAAACGTAAATATTATATATCGTGAAAAATTTACAGAAATCTTTGATTAGTGCCATCAAATAAGTATAATAAATATAAAAAAGTAGAATTTTCTGTAATTTTCTTGTCTGTATCCTAAGTTACTCGTATAAAGGCCATTACTTGACCAAAACAATGAATGACCTTTCTGAAAAAAAAAACTTCTTGTCCATAAAATTAAAAACTGCCGGTATGATTTCAACATACTTAACTACTACGAATGAGGTTATTAAAAAAGAGAAGCATTTGAAAATTTTGCTGAAAATATGGAACATTCGAAAACAGAACTTTTTAAATTAACTAGAATTAACTCGATGTCTTACCATTCTGAGTTGCATCAATTACGTCATTCATGCATATGCGGAGACGTGGGCGTTTCTTAAACAAGCCTGCCCTTTAACCAGTCAACTATCAGTTAGATTAAATTGCATATCCTCTACTTCATTTAATAACTTATCAATACATAACATTTCAAAACCATTTTCAAATAGAAAAAAAACTATTTTATTTTTATTTAAAAACCTTTATACATCGCTGGTGTAAGTTAATTGTCACAAGGTTTTTCTTTTTTCTTTGTTGATTGTTAAGTTTCCATCAATAGTCTTTCATAACAATGGGAATATTTTGATCGATTTCTTATGTAGTTAGGTAAATAAATACTTAACAATACTCAGAGCACTTGACCTAAATAAAGGGGTTCCAATAACATTCTTATCATAAAGTATTTAGAATAGGAATCGGGGTCAGTAAACTCTATATTTGGGCTAAACCTAGCAGTTGAGGATCTAAAATTTTGTAAACACAAGGTTACATTGCCAGAGCTTAACAGATGTGAGTACAAAAAATAAATATGCTTATTTAAGACGTAGATTTACATATTTATAGGACAGTTATCGAACATGCAAAGTATTAACTAATGGTTAAAATAATTCAAAAGATTGTAGCTCTACTGAGAACTCATACTCAAGTTAAAGAGTTAGGTATCATGTTTTTTTAATTAACATGTTCAGCCCTGCGATTCTATAAAAATCCAGACCCGAATTCGAATTCAATTTCAATTCTATTGATTCCATATTTTGTATAAAAACACAAAATAAAATTGTTTGAAAATACGTGTCTCATATATTCTATTCCTATGTCATTTCGACACTCACTTCACTTGTACCACGAAATGTTATTACCAATTCAAGGTTGAACGGAAACCGCTTTTTGAAGTGAATTCAGACACTTGAGTAAATTCGAATTCGGGTTTGGATTTTTCAGAATCTCAGGGTAAATAACGCTAAATATATTCTAAAGAATAAAAACAATTAATTTTACCTACTAATATTGAATTTGATATACTACTTACTATTCAAAAAACAATTTCAAGTGCATGCTGAAATTGAAGTCAGATGAAATCCATTTTATTTCTTACCTTGGGACAACCGTAATTGACCTACTTTTGTTGCTAGTGTGCAGGCGAAGTACTAACTACAAGTAAATACATCTGATTACTTAACATTACAAATAAATTAACATAAATGTTACATATTCTAAAGATATTAGTCATCCGAGAATGATAGGCGTATAATATCAATAAATCAAGATAAATTATTGAAATAATTAATTTAAAATTATTTTAGTTCAGCATTTTGAGTCACACAAAAAACCGCAATAGCAATGCAAACGATAACATATATAATGTTTATCATGCAGTTTACATATCATATCATAGTAATTTATAATTCTTCAGTAATTAAAGCATGAAAATTCATGGATACTTTATAGTGAGTTAAGGACAGAATTTCTAATATTTTACCCATGTATTTTATGGAAATAATTATAGAGAAATAAAATACAAATTATTGAAATCTCCCATTGATCATACTTTTCATAAGTAAGTATTATTTATCTATAGTCATACTAACTAGAAAAGTGTAAAAGTAGGTTTACAGATCTTCCATTTAATAAAATTACAAAGTCCCATTGATCCGGTCTAGGTCGCTCATCGTACAGCTTGTTATAAACATATAGTTAGAAAAAACAGATGTTAAAGGATCAGTTTCTTAAAAAGAGCACAATAACTAAAAACCCAGATTATTTTGTAGTATATTAATTGGTTTTAAAAGTTATATAAATTTATCTTCATAACTTTCGTTTATGCGAAGACCACAAAATGATAAAAAAGACAAAACCATTGCTTATTCGATCAAAAATGATGTACAAAACATTGGAAAAGTATCGGAAATCCAATCCCGAAGATAAAGTATGTCACAGATGTGTAAGACTCTGATACATATTTGTATATGTCATACCTACGTAACATGAAACCAAAGGTCAAAGTTTGGATAATAATAAAAAAATCAAACTTAATTGCTCTGTCTATTTAAAACAAATTAGAATATAATCTCGATGCATTTAATAAGTACAGATGTTTACGTCACTACGTATATACACTAACCCAAGTATTTTCTGTGCACGTCGAAAGGACGTCACTGCCACATTCACAGTCGTTAATAAACGTAAAACTTTTGTAAAATTACATCTTTAATGCTTTTAATAGATGTTCTAACGCAATTCGTTGAGAAAAATAGACTATATAAACTATTCTTCAAAAACTAACACGACAGTCACTCTCATTTTAAAACTTGTAGCTTTAAAATCCTTATATCTCAATAGATAGTCGTACGTACTAACGCGAGTATAAAATCAAATGAACATTAATTAAAGTTATCGCAAAATTTACCCAACAAACTTAATGCATGTGCAGTCTATTAGATTTATTTTTTAATATTTACCAAATTCATAATACGAAAAAAGAAGCTTTGTTTATTTTAAAGTAATAAACCGCTTTTTGTGTGAAACTTTTTCGTGTTCTTAATTCAAAATACAATAGTCAGAAACTATTTTCTGTTTGCTTCATCAACGTTCTTTATTTGAATGTTGCTTTCACTTTACTTTCATTTAGAATGGGTTCAAAACTTTCTGCAGCGTGAGAGCTCGCATGTTTTAGATTTTTAAGGTTTTTACTAACTCAATAAGCTTCAATAATCATTTCAAAAAAATGCATGTATTATTGTTACGTTACATTATATTTTAAGTTTAACACTTTTCACGAACGCTATTATTAGTTAAAGGTTTTTTCTCACTAAATGCACGTAGTTAAATACTAATTTTCTAAGCTCGTTTATGATACTTACTGACAGTTAATATCTTGTCAAGTACATATGTTTGAACACTATCTCTATTCTCTCTTATATAGATTTCCTGTTACGTGATCTGTATAATTCATTCAAGTTCATATAAGAATATTATAAATATTTATCCATGCATCTTATCTAGAGTCATCAACGTCCATAAGGCCAATTGGGACTAAGCTAGTTTGCTACTGGATGTATATAGAATAATGATTAGTGTACAAACACGATGCCAAATGTACACTTTGCATACTCAACCCATTTAAAATCAGTATTTTTAATATCTGCAGATATCAAGTACATTATCTTCCTCGATTGTATACACGGGCATCATTTCATTAAGAGAATCATGATCAACACTAACGCTTTGCACTAACGAACGCTACACATAATGTGACTAGGAACTCTAAATAGTGAAATAAAGAACTTATGACACTCAGTAAAGTGATATAAACAATTTAGTGACGCGCCACGCTCTCTCGTCTTGATATCGACAGTTTTCGCCTCGGAGTTCGTGCCAGGAGTGCGTTTGCAAAGCACGCGACAAATTTGCGTTAATGCAAAGTTGACACTGTAAATGCACTATCTGGTACGACACCCCGGGGCGTGTTACGACGCTCCTGATGCCACGCGGAACGACAATGGTCGTAGTTCAGTGATCTGAAAAAGACTATAAACATTACAGACTGTGAACGAATCTTCATTACCTTTTCAGTTTTGCTTTTTTTATTCTGTATCGTTGTGTTCTACGCCTAACATGAGATATTTCTTACGTTACAACTTTTTAATATATTATCCGTATAGAGCTTCCTCTTTTTGAAATTCTAACAAAGAGAAATCTCATGTTGCAATTAATTATGGTATATGTAGCTTTATCTATGCCTTTTAGTTATATAAGAAAGGATTTTGTTTTATATATTAGTTATTTTATATACTTATTGATGTATCTATATAAATTGTTTATATAAGTTTATTTTCCGTGATTTACCGTTGTGTGTTATCTTATTTTTTTATTATTCTATTACAGCTTTTTAGATATTATTTTGTTTTATTTAAAAATCCAGCTTATTATGTAGATAGAGCATGTAATGCACCAATGAAAATGTAAACCTATATTTCTTAATAACTTAAAATAGCATTATGCTTTATACAAAGTAGATGTCGTATGATGAAATAGTGTACCATTTATAACTCAAACAAAGAGAATAATAATGGTAGGAAGCCATTGTGGCTACAGTTCCCTCGTTTAGCCTTCGACGGTAATTATTGTCGGCTCTCGCCACCGCAGTTGACTCTGACAAACTGGGGACTTACCGTTTTTATAGCAACAATGTGTTTATGGCTAGATAACTAGTTTCCATATGACTACGTACTCTTTGGACCCGTGGTAAATTATTATGTGTCTGTTCGAAGGGTTTGGTATTCATGATTGTATTTCAAGTCCTATTGTTAACCATATAATGATAATTGAGTAAATTCATAAACAAGAAATAAGATATCATTCAAAAATCGAATGGAACTGTTAGCCTTATATCTACAGAATCATTAAAATAGGTTATTATAAAAATGCATTACAGTAAAACAAAATTAATCGATTCAACTATTATTTAAGAATGTCAAGTCGCATTAAACTATATTAGTAATAGATATGGTCGATGCATCTCTAACGTAAGATACGTTTCTTGTCGTCACTCTCGGAACGCCAGAACCACAGAATATGAGCCGTGGCTAACGCTTACCTCCTTGAGACGCTTGACGGATTTTCCGACAAATTTGCACCGACTTACAGCAGTTATTAATCCTATTGAACAGCTGTAGAGGAAATTAGCGAAATAAGGCTCTCCTTATGTATCTAATTTCCTCTAAACAAAAAAGTGATATATATGACACTTAGTGTTCATAGTAGTTAATATGTTATTTAAAGTTTTGATTTAATACATTTTTGTAATAAACTTGAAATGGTGTACTGACTGAAAGTAATTATTAGAGTTTGTTATCGACATAACTCAGAACGAGTACGTGCCTACAATTTTGACAGCTGTCAGCTGTTCGCAATGCTCCACCAGAATATTGGTCAAGAATATAATTAGAAGCCCGTCGAAATAGCAACAAACACTATTACACTTGTATTCATAGCTCAGTATTCTCGTGCGACCTTGGTGATTATACCAGTTTCTTCGGTAAACAGATACACACATAATATGTGTGTATATGTGTACATACTGTGCATGTATGGGACTTCTTAGAAAATACTTAATTCATGCTCAGATATACGAACATACGTCAATAAATTGAAACTAGTGGGATATGCGTAATCATAGATAATTATTTACATACCAAAGTTCATTTATCATTCTAAAGTGAAAAAAGTTATAATTTTCATTTGAAGTAAGACGCATTTCAATAAACATTGGTTTCCAAGTGTAACAAATTTGATTCAAAATAGCTTATAATAAAATAGCGTAAATAAAAACTACGTCTACAGCGTGCCATTTTACACTCTTGTGCGTGTTTTTGCGTCTACGCTTCTGTCTATTTACTTGTTATATAAATAGACACAACCTGCAGTATGTGTGTTGTTAGTGAAAATATTAAAATATATTAAATAGAAGACAAAATCTATTAGAGCTCTATTAAGCCTTGATTATTGAAAAAAAAAATGAATTATTTGATTCCACAGAAGGTTACTCAAACACATTAGATTAACTGAATGGATTTGTTAAGAATCGAGTAGGTAGATTACGATAGCTTTACTTTGGTGTAAGGAATAGGATTCTTTATATCCTATTGAAATAATTTGCAGCCAATTTCAATCCTGAAGATCGAGACAACGAAGCCGAGACAACAAAAAGCAGATTGTACACACGGCCGCACGTCACGCTACACACTACCAGCGTGGTCAGTCAGACCTTTTATAGTAGGGAAGTTTTATACAAAGCGCGGTCGGTACAAAGTCCACAATGTATAATCTGACTTGCAACCATGTGTACCTAATTAAATTTTTTTATTATTTGTTTATTCTGATATTATAATACTTATATATATGCATATTTTTTAGTTACAAAATCATGTCGGCTAGTCTTTTTTCACTTGAAAATGCAATATTCCGGATATATGGGCTATTTATTAAATAAAATTAACAACTCTTAATACAAGTGACGCAAAAAAAAAATTAAAATAATTATATGTATTATATTTGATCAATTTCAGATGTACGTTTTAGATCCATTACAAGTTGCGTGTATTAAGATTGCTCGATAGCGCCTGAAAAATGTAAAAACTTTTTTAAAAGTATACGCGTTCAAAACTGTTTAAGAACAAGTTAGTTAACATATAGCAACAAGCAAGTATTAGCCTATTTCTTATCGAAGAACCTAGAAAAATAATACTACTATTCCAAACAATATACTATTTGAAAATCTTTAATATAAAATCGCCTTTATTGTTTCTCACAAAATAACAAATCATTATCTTCATATAGCTTAACATTTTTTTTATTATTATAGTCCAGTATTACACTTCATTTGAAGATAAAGATTAATAAACAAACAGCAGTAGGTCAAGTGTGTTATAAAGTCTGTAAGCAGAAGCCTTACGTGGTACATGTTACCTTGCTTTAATCTCATTTTACTCATGTGCGTCCACACTTCGAGAAAAAAATCTTCTGTTGTGTCACCACTATCATCTAATACAGGGATCGGCACCCTTGTGAGGAAGGGCGAAAAGCTGCAATTTTCAAAATTTTTACTGTTTTTAAAGAGCTACTGGCATATTTCGTTACAATATTATTCTTATTGTAATACATATTTGTAATTTTAAATATATCTCACAGTCATACTCTAGTATATTTCTATCATATTTAAGTATGGGTACTCAACTATAGATTACACGATTTAAAAGATCTTGACCGTGATTTTTATTTTGTAAACGGTACCTGTATTTTTTTACATTGTACGAGCAGCATGCAGCTCGCGAGCCTCAGGTTTCCGACCACTGATCTAGTAAATTCGTTATTTAGTTTTAGCAGTTCTACGCTCACTCTTAATAATATATACGAGTGCATAGGCATGCCATCAACAATATCTGTAAATTAATCCAAATTTATAAACTATAAGGAACTCTAATAGTTGCATACGTTTTATTTATTTGTAATATTATTCCTGCTAACCGTCATATGACGGAACGCGTAGTTCTGCCCTGCGATTCAGTAAAAATTCAGATCCGAATTCAAATTCACTCATGTGTCCTTATTCACGCCATTTAGTATAGAAATCCTATTGATTTAGTAAAGTAGCATAAGTCTAACACTCGTATCTATAGTCAGGAGAAGTAATTACTTGAGAAAATGCCATAACTTAAAGAGACAATTTTATCATATATATTATTGAATGAAGTAAGAACTGAAAATAGAATACTATTATTATTAGCTATTGACATTATCACTTCATTAAAATCTTTGTTATTGTTCAAATTATTCACTTAAGTTAGAAGATATTTTCAAGTAATTATTTTTCTCGACTATACTCTTGAATGAGTGTAAGACTATTTCGGAAGGATGGCAACCTTAGAAGCAAGGAATAGTTTAAGTATAAATTATTCTGAACCCACCTTTTACAATCCGGGCGACTGCTCCTGTAGTAACTATAAAAAGTCTGTCATTAACTTTGATAACTTCTTTAATGGACAAAACTCAAGAAACTTATTCGAAAGCAGCGGGACCACTGTTAAAATTAATTAGAGAAACCCACTGGTGAAACATGTTGGTGCAATGAGAAAGCGGGTGAATACGACGACATCTTTGATTTATCGGTGGGTAAAATAATCGCACATAAGTGCACGCGTGCGTGAATAAAACTTATGCGTAACATCACAAGGTGTTTTATCATTTGAATAAATTCTTTTTAACATTATTTTGTTTTTTTTTACCTTTATGTTCGTATTAAATCTTTAACATTATAAGTATAATGGCAATGACTAGAAAGTCATTGTATAATGGTTACAGTCTGATCATGAGAAAGTAAGTAGTAGTCATAAAACAGGTAATACTCGCATAATGTTACATAATATATTTAACCAGTTGCTTGGTAACGGGCCAATGTTTGCTAAATTAAATATAAAACAGTCAAACTTGAGTAAAAATACGCTATTTTATGATCTACTTGATTGCACTTTTTCACTGTTTTTCATAACATTATTATAGTTTATTAATACTGGTTATCGTTCTTTACCAAATCGCACTTCTCTGACATATGGAGTCGAAACTACGTGGTGTCATAGTGAGATTGATAACAAATGAATTCGAGTTGAAAGAGGCGAACGAAACGAATTTTCTTTACACCTCTCAAATTTATGACATATGAGAATTCGGAATATTCGGCTCTTACAGGAATAAAGCTGCTTAACGTTCTAGCCAGTTATGACTCTGAGCCCTAGAACACGACATCTTAGCGATGTTATGACTTATATTTCGTTTAATTTTACTACTTTGACGTGTCTTTTGATGGATAAACGACTATCGACGATATTGCTATTGTTCGTTCTCCATATCAACGTATTTAAATGAATCGAAATATCGACATAACATCGCTTAGATGTTCTTTCCTGTGGCTAGAGAGTTAGGCGGTCTCACCCTTGAACTGGGGGACGGAGTTTCATATGGTTTCATTGAAAATGAAAGAATTCAAAAATTCGTTTCTAGCGCCTCCTTCGGCGCGTTTCTTTCGTTGGTGCGCAATAACTTTTTTAATTTGAGTCGAACATAACTATTTTATATTTTAATCCCGTATTATTTGCCGTATGTTGCAGAACGCAACTAATTAGGTATATTATTTAAATACTTATTAATAACAAAACATACAATTTAAATTGTCAGCATTTAAATATGATTTACGACATAGACATAATAACTTACTTAGGTATTACCTACTCGTCGCGATTTATTTTACTTTGCATATATATCCAAGAAACTGATAAGAAACTAGATGCTCGGTTGACTATTCAAAAAGCATTGGTGATAAAATGGAACTATATATTATTAGAAATAAAGTTAACTTTTAACCTTAAGCGGTTGCTTACGGGTTTGTCAGCGTCCCGAGCACCGCGCCCGTGTGTATCTTAAATATTAGATAAAAATGATGATATCTGAAACTTCTTGTTCGACAAAAAGTAATGATAAATATAAGTATATTCAAACTTCTTGGTCGTCTCCAAAGAGTAAAGGTAAACATAACCTAGGAACAAAAGTCTATGATCTAAATCTATAAACTAATTGCACTTTAATTAAAGGAACGTGTCTGTATCTTCTTCTTAGTCTGTGAACGTGTCAAAACAGTTACCGTGGACCTAGACACTGATTTTTTGAGAATTATGATATAAGATTATAGCTTATAATTTAAAATATTTTAACTAACGCTCTGTTTTGTATTTTCCATTCAGACTTGATTAAAAATATTTACTAAAGAAATTAGGAACAAGTTGATTCGAAACTTTAGTGTTTACGCGCTCACTGTGACCGTGGGAACTATAACATAAGAATTTGTTTTAATTCAGTATTTTACTGGTATGAGAATTTTCAAAAACTACAGGGGTTTTTAATTTATTCATCACAAGCGATCCGCCCAGCATCGTGAAGAAAATAGACCTTCTTCAAGAGACTTCCTACCTATTCAATCCTCCAATAGTAAAAACTGCATTGTATTTCGTTAAATGATTTAAGAGGTGTAAAATCTAAAGCTCTAAAAGTCTAAAGCATGAATGACATGTGGCTAACACCGCATGGCGGCACGGTTGGGCAGTAAGTTGGTTGGGTACATACATTTGCTCAATACGCGTGACGAGCTTTTTTTACTCGTAAATGCATTTCTGCGTAGGTATATAAATGTACCTATATATATAAGTAAGGTATTTCCCAATCCACGAGATTGTGTGGGAGTTTCTCTTGCAGACATGCCATAGAAGGGTGCTAGTCAAAATGCTGGAGCATACGCACCGATGTCATTCTATAAAACGGGCGATGCACGGTAACAGCAGAGACATCTTACCGCACACTTTGTCACTATTTTGGCCCTTACACTTGCACCGTCACTTGCAGAGAGGGTCCCACTGACGGTTGAAAATAACAATCAGATGCTCTTGAGCCCTACCACACAGACATGACAAGGAACGTGCCATGTCCGGTCAGCGCGGACCAATCAGGCTCTCCCCCCTCAAAAACAGGAGATACGCTATTGTGTAATCTCTCGTCCTAACTGGTCTATTGCGGAACCCAACGCGTGATGCCTCTAGTATAACCATCATATTAAAAGACGGAGAAGTAATGACAAAATTTTGCAAGAACTTTCTAAAGCTATATGTTTCAGTATGTCGAAGTACTAAGGGTATACATCACTTAGTATCCAGTGTGGCGGTCAGATGCTGAAAATCCTGGTGGAGCCGTTACCCATACCCTTCGTACTTCAGTATACTGGAATAACAAGCTTTAGAAAGCTTTTGCACATTTTTGTCACCACCTCTCGGATAAATAAATGAACCGATTTAGGTGGGTTAGGGCAGTGCGTGTAACTGGCGCTTTACTGACATAGGAGACAACAGGAGAGACAACTTCATATCTTACTATCTGATTCCGCACGTCCTCACCCCTTAAATTATAAGCCTTATAGCAGCCGCGTATGATGTAACTTTTCGTAAGAGAATCAATTAAAAAAATCGATTTAGTATTTCCGATACATATTCAATGCAAACAAATAATCAAATATTTCCTTTTTATAAATATCGATTATTTACAAGTGATTTTGAAGAGAATACAGAGATCGTATACAAAAAAAAAGGAATTGGTTTATCGATATAGTTGCAGCCAGGACCAACGGCTTAACGTGCCTTCCGAAGCCGATTCGGAGCGAGATAATATTTTCTTTCTTATGAGGCCTTAAGGATGTTGGTTATCCTGTGCGACATTGATTTCCTTAATGGGGATAATGTCTTAATTTTGTTTGTATTTCCGTGAATATTAAAAAATATTAATCACGATTTTTTTAATTTTTTGCGTAATCAATAAATTACGCCGGTACTGTAATTGAAATTAATAATTGGGACGTAGCGAGACCCCACTCCTCAACTTTAATGTCTATTATCTGAGCCATTTCTTCTTAAATTGAAGCAAGATAAACATACTCCTATTTCATATTTTTTTCAATTATCTGACTGATGGTTTGTATTTTATGGTTCGATTTTAATGCAATAATAAAAAAATAATTATTTCTTATAAGCCATCAGTGTCTTAGTAATGATTTCAAGATCTTGTTTTCCTTATCCGATTTTATGGTTTGCCTCATTGGCGATGTTTTATGCAAGGTTACATACCGACCTACACAGCTTGTTACCTACTATTCAATAACAGTTAGTGATTATTTGCATCTATAAAAATGTTCCCTTGGTGGTTTCCAATAAGGTTTTAATCGTAAAACATCTTTGAACATTAGACCATTGGACCATTTCTCTAATATTTTCGGAATTAAAAAAAAACTACATGAAGTTTCGGTTTTCAAAAAAAAAGATGTTAGTATCTACCTTTGGAACTGTTTTTTAATACCTTTAGTTTGGATAAAATGGTAACCATTGTTTTTAATTCTTTAAAAGAAAAACGTCGTTAATAGAATTCGTATCAATATTCTAGGGCAGAAATATAAAATGAAGTGATTGGCATATGCTAATGCTTATGTGTTTAAGTTCGAGTTTCACTTGATAACTGACCTAAATTTGAAGGTAGCCAGAGAACATCCTAGCGGGGCTTAGAATATGGGTTAAAAATTTCAGGTTCTGTCAATATCTGACGACGATGCAACAAACAGCGAGGAGGATCGACAAATGTCTGTTTATACGTATAAATGTAGGTATTCGCTGCTAAATTATATACCTACTAACTCTTTTCCCGCGACATCGCCTGCGTTAATTATAGCCTATGTCACCCGCGTATGATATAGCTCTCAGTAGGTGACAATTTTTAAATCAATCTAGTAGTTTCTGAATTCCTTACCGGAAACGAGCAAAAAATCATGTTTCTTGTGTGGGAGCCCCTGCCTGAATATTTATTATTCTGATTTTTTGTTGAAGCGACGACAGAAAACTTCATCTGTGAAATTTTTTAGCTGTGTAACTTTCACGGTTCAGGAGATATAGCCTGGTGACAGACAGACAGAGTCTTAGTAATTAGGTTCCCGTTTTACGCTTTGGGTACGGAACCCTAAAAAGCAAAAATCTTTCCTCATTATATTATTAGTTTAGATATGTTCCACAGAAACTTCACTGTCCGTCATCGTACTGAAGCTGCGCTGACGACAACGCAGGGTACTCCAATGCAAAACTACAAAGCTTAAAATACCAATAGCACTATGAAACAAGTTTCTCACTTCATATTATACAATAAACTACCCAAATTTTAAACACCATGAATGACTTTCATTTTTTTTGTGTCACGATATTTTTGATCACATATATGACTAGTTATAATTATAACACTCTAAAACTAATATGGTAATAAAATTCAACGAGGCCCCCACACAAGACGACGCTCTGTGGGCAGGCTCTCAACCAAGTGGACCGATGACAATTAGATTAAGATAGAGGGAAGCCGTTGTATGCGAACAGTGCAGTACCGGTCGTCATGGAAATCCATGGGAGAGGGCTACGGTCAGCATTAAGCGTCGTACTGCTGAATAACTATAACTAAAAGAGAGGTACTAGTGATACATATCATTGTAACTAAAAGAGTGGTACTATTTCCCTCATTTCAAAGTCTAGTCTAATAAATGAGGTTCTACATCAGAATAATTTAAATTCTGTGAAACAGTAGAAATAAAATACCTCGAAGAAGAAAGTAAAGAAAAAAAATGACGCTACAAAATCAATTAGAGCCGTATACAGAACGTAGTATCGATTAAGAGGCAAATAAAAAATATAGTAGTAGTTAAGACCCACTGTCTATAAATGGTTAAGTGATAAAGAAAACAATTTCTCTCGAGTGCCAATAACAATTCAATGTTTCTGCTCAATTTCCACTGGTCAGGCGATTAGTCGAAGACGGACATATTCTAATTCGTTTTTTACATACCTACTTACTTATTTCGCTAACTGGAAATCTGACAGGTGCTTGCTACATAATTAAAAAATATTCTGCTTCTACATGCAGCTTTGCATGTGTGGTACCTGGATAAAAAGGGCTCTCATACTTTTCGGAATAATGTTTTCGATATTTTTTTTTTTCAAATTGGTGCTGTAGTTCAGGTGATTACCATCCTGTTACATAAAAACTCTTTGCATAAAAAGTTTACAGTTACCTTATTTTCCCATTTATTACTCTATCACGCATGAAATTTGGTATAAGTAAATTTGGAGTAAGTAACATATAGTCTCCTTTTATCCAACTAAACGCTTTACTAGGAACCGAAAGTCAATTAGTTAATAAAAGTATGCTAAACTTTGAGATTAAATTGCCAATTTTTAGAAATTAAATCGACACTTGATGATTTATAAACGTGTATAACTGCAGAATTAAGGTCACAGCTTTTGATACTCGTTTGGAACAAAGATCAAGAGGTAGACCACCTACCTGTAGAAATAGATAGCTAATTCTTCATTTGCGCAATTTTTTACAAGCGTACGATCGAATACTTTTAAAGTGATCCAAAGAAACAACCCGGTTCGCTTGCCAATAAACATCATTTACTTCGTGCTTATTTAAAAGAGATTATGGCACACCAGTAGCCACATGCTCTATTGACTTATTTATAATATTTTACAATGTAATCATACAAATAATTTTGGCAGACAATACACGTTTGATATCGAGCAAACTATTTCATCATAACATGATGTACGAGTTATTCAGTTCCCAGACACCTGCATTGGCATGCGCAAGTGTTTAGTGTTTACAAGTCGGTATTTCTGTAGCTGGTGGGTGCAAACTATCAATATTTCATTCTGAAGTTTAGTTAAAATAAACTTATTGTTTGGAACCATACACATTTATTTATTGAATACTTTTTGCACATTTAATACCTTAGGCATTCTTTACCAGTTAACCTTAGAATGATGTGGGGAAACCGAGGCGAGTAGAATGCACAATTCACGAACACATAAATGTAAGATGTCCAAATTAGATACAATAGAATGTTTTCTATCTAATGAGGATTTGATCTTCCATAATATCCATTATAGATATATCTTAGTCTCGATCACTCTATTGACTAGCTCATGTGTCATCGTCGTCAAGGGGTGCTGCCAGTGGGGATAATAAAACAAATATTATACATCCCTGGCAATCGAAACTCTATGGAGGTCATCAAACGAATTCAGCTCTAGACTACTTGAATTAGTACTTTTTCTATTATTATGCAGTTTCATTATCAGTGAATTTGTATGACACGTCATATTAGTCAATTAACAAAAGAATTATCTCTTTTTGTAATTTTTTATATTTTAATGGAAAGTGACATAATTTATCCAATTGGACATCTCTGTAGCTGAGTTTCTCTCTAAAGTTTCTCAGTAAAAGTAGATTTATAAACTGACCCTCGATTATCACAGGTTTTATAACAGCATAGACTAAATAAATTATATAAATTATTTTTCTGCTCTTAGAATTCGCAATATTGTCTTTTCATTTTTTCCCTGAAAATATGACAATTTATTTATAATATCTAAACGCATGAAAGAGTTAAATTTGAAATTTTTTATGTATTGAAAATACCTATACGTGTGTGTATTTTCTTAAAAAGTATTTGTAACTGCGGTAAAGTTGTTTTTTCATTACTCATTTATGTTATTCTAACTAAGAAATCCTAGACGATTTTGGATATAAACACCAATGTATCAGTTGAATTATCCTATTTTCAACGTTTAACGAAAAGTTTTAGTTTATATACAATACAACTTTTTTATCTATGCTAATATGAAGTTTACCTAAAACTTAAAAATTATTCTTAAAGCGCCAACCCTAAGATAAATTTTTAACTACATTTTATTTTATCTTACAAGGGGAAAGAAAGGAATGTTCATAGTTATTGTGTAAGATTATAATCACCAACAAAGTTAAGATGCATAATACACACCGAACAGCTGTATAAACGAAAAAACAATCATGTAAGACAGGAAATGACAAAGTTCCAATATAAGGAGTTCATTATTTCCTAAAGACGCATATCTATTGGATAGAAGAAAAAAAATTTTACTTTTAAGCTTGTCGTTGGTTGGTATATTTATAGTCTAAATAAAGAACTGTAACAACAAACAAAAACGAATATAAAAACAGTTCGTATGAATTTCAAAAAATTAAGCAGTATAAATAGGTACTTACTTTTAAAAATAATTATATACCAAGGGGTATTCTTAGTTTTATTTTATATGTAGCACATTAGTAGATTTATATTTGTTTATTATTCATTAGTGTTTCTATATTTTTCAGGAACTGACTAATATTCAGAAAGAGCATATAGCTTTACTCAAAATTTAAAATTACGAAAATTGAATAATAAAAAGTATGTTGTTCAAGATGAAAGACAAAAAGTTTGGATACGGATACGTAAGACAAAATTAACGGTGTGGTACGACGCATCATTACATATGTTCTGCTGAATATTTGTCATACAGTGTACCTAACAACATATCTTTAGGTCGTTAAAGATAGCAATATTTTAATTAAAAATTAAATAATTACTTTTATGTTTTAATTGTTTCAGAACCGTGGCAAAACTGGGCGACAAAACTAGAATCAACCAAGAACCAAGTTTGCATTCAGCTAGAAAAATCAACTAAGAGGAGATAGGTTTTATTTAAAAAGTTTTTGAACACTATTAAATATGACAATGAAAATTCTATCTAGGTCTTATGTATAAACTCCACTAATGTGAAACAGAGGTGCTATATAACAATCTCCTGCGAAGTGACTCGGACGCCGGTTTGAAGATGTCGTCATTTCCAAGGTCCCGGTTTCTATACCCAGTCGGGTTAACGTAGAAAGAGAACTTTTCTATAATGTCTCTGGTCTAGTACCACTATGATACATCTGTTATTTCAGTATTCCACAGTACAATATTTTTTAAATGTCAGACAATTTTGCATACGTTTCTAGAATCCCAAAATATACTTCTTAGCATTAAAAAAATATTGGTACCAAAAAATGCTTTCTTCCGCTTATATTTATTTTCCATTTATGATAAGCATTCATTCTAGATCTTCATCCAAAACCACCATATAACAAATATTCTACGATTAAACCTTAAGCTATAGTAAAATACTGGTTGCCAAAATCAGTGTTTAATTTTGGTTAAACAACAACATTATAATTCCTATCCTTTAGTAAATTTTTGGCAACTACCTTCTCGATAAACTTGTCATTTTCTGTTTCAGATCATCTTTGAGAATCTATGGCATCACAAAAAGTGTGAAACGTACCCCTAGGTAATTAGGTATATTGTAAGAGGAAAAATTTCGTCATACAAAAACAGAAATACCTATTTTAAGACCAAATCGAATGAATGAATAATGAATAAATTCTTTATTGTACACCATAATTATAGAAAATTACAATTGATACAGTATTACTTTAGTACCTACTAGTTTTTCCCACGACATCCCTCGCGTAAATATAAGCTTATGATTATAGGCTTCCCGTAGATGAAAGAATTTTTAAAATCGGTGTTTCGAACTTTTCGAATTTCAGTTTTTTAATATGTTAGTTAAAAGGAACGGAAATGACTGTCTTTGGTCCATTCGTTTCCTGCAAAAATCAACTTTTGCTAGAGACGCCATCTAATGGAGGTGCTTTTTAGTGCTTTCGATTTTTTTAAATACTTCCTCATTTATTGATTACGAAATAAATATAAACAATCGTGTTTAATATTTTTTAATAATCTACTCGACGGACAGACTAACAACAATAAGTCATTATCCCTATTTCTTTATTTTTAAACAGGTACCATCCCTATTCAAACTGTTAACATAATTAGTACACACCTATGTCATTTTAAGAGGAAGCCATTACCAATAGCGTACGATACAGCAAAAAGTATAAGTCTTACCTTAAAACCATTCGCGTCTAAATTATAATTTTGCCTTTAATTTTTACAGAATCTTCGATAGAAGCCGGAAGATTATGCACAATATCCTGGTAGCCTGGCTCGAGGTTGATAGACCAAAACTGAATAGTTTGGGCAGGTCATTTAGCCTTGAGAATGGTGTCTAGAATATGCTTGCATCGTGAGAAGAACAACAGAATCATGAACTAAAAAGAGCTTCAAACTTAATTATATTTGTATGAAGTAAACTTATAAGACAAACCAGTAGGTTTTGCAAATGTAAGAGTTACTTACTATGGAAAGTCAATAGCGTTTCAACTACAACCCTTCAACTACATACAGCTCTTGGTACCTACTAGATCACAAAAATTAATACCTATAACTGTCACCAATAATTATTAAAAAAAAAATTGGAGACATTACACTAATTATATTGGAGTTCAGAATCTGAATCAGATAGTTAATACAATGGTAAAATGCAAGTAGTTGACACGCCCTTGAGATACGATTTTACGTAAACATTTGAAGAATTGAGGCAGGGCAAATTTACATACTATTTCTTTACTACTAAAATAAAATATTATTGTTGGTATATCGTAAGAAAAGCAATTAATGATTAGTCAATGTAAGTGAACGTGTCACGTGAAGAATACTACGTATTGAAGAAACTTCAAGACGAAGATTAAATCTACTAGTGTTGTCCGCATTGGCAGTGTGGTTAGCTGGTTGTTTATCTCAGACAACAGCCACTAACGCCACTGCTCCTGCGTACACTCTAAATACAACTAGAAATTAAAGAAGAGACGCTTATCCAGAAGAAGCATCATGAAAAAGTCGAAATATAGACCTAAAGAATAGACGAAAATAGCCGCTGAAATCTGTTGTGTTGTTAAAAAGATATAAGTCGTTGTTTTTTAAGTTAAAAGGTTTTACTGTTAAGATCCTGAATGTCTTTCTCTCTCTCCTCTCTAGAAGGAGGACGATGATCTTTGATATGACACTGTTTAACAGTATGATATAAATAATATTTAAACCATCGCGTTTAATACCAATATTGTGGGCTTATAATAAAAACAACCCGCCATTTTGGTTGGACGCCATCTTAGATTTGGATTTAAGTACCTACTAGGCAAACTCTTTCATTAAAGAGGAATTGGATTGAGAGTTTATAAAAAAATCTGCCTTATTGTGGCTGCAATTATCATGGATTTAGGTGCAAAATAGTCAATACACATAATTGTACGCACAAACTTTATATCATAAAAGTACGTCCTTTCTTATTTCAGGTCAGTCAAAAGTAAAAAAATATCTAACAAAACACCAGAAACTGTTGTACCCAAACTCATTTAAGTATTATCAAAAACTTTTTAGTTTATGTTGCCTAATGAATGAAAACACAAAAGATTTAAAGCACAACTTATTCGTCTATTCACGTCATTAAACATGTTAAGTCTATGTATCGAACTATCAACAGAAACATAAAGATAAAAAGAATAAGGAAAATTCGGAGGGAGTAAAAAACAAAATACAAATAGAAGGACAAAATTAATAAAATGTGGGGTTCCCTGCAGATACTCTCTGTTGTCTAGTAGTATTACCTCATAAGTTATCGAAATCCTGGGTCGGTCTATATCAGACGGAAGAGAATAGCGTTTCATCGATCTCGGAGCGTCAGAACTGGTAAAGTCAGTAAGATAGTAAATAAAAAGTGACATTAGACCTTTTTTTCTTTATTCGTCGTAGAAATGCTTTAAGCACAATCCCGCCTAGCGAGCGACAGGGGGGAGACTCTCCATAATCATCAGAGGCCTACCTACTAAAACTCCTACGATGTATCCTCTGCTGCCAAACCAATTGACAGAAATTCTGCCACGTAATAATAAATACTTCCCTGAAATGCCTGACGGATCTTTCATCAGACTTGCATCGATCCACTATGGACCAAAACCAGCGTACACTCACAAAAATCTGTTACTTTGTTGGTTATTCAAGAAATAAATTGAAATTTGGCACAGAGTCTCTCTAATGTATAGAGAATCAGATAATAACACATTTCGTATTTATTTACATATAATTATAAAAATTAAATACAAAAATAAAAGTAAATTAAATTAAAACGTTTATAATTTATTAAACTGTTACCTATTCAATTTTATATCAGAATAGTAATAGAGGTTCAAGTATGAAATTGCCGATTTGGACTGAAAATAAATATTGTTTATTTTTTAACAAATTTATTTAATAAAAATTTCATTTATGCCTTTGCAATAGAACTCAGAGGATCTAGACTACACAAACTGTGTGAAAACATTTTGCACTGCCTCCTGGTAAGAAAATTTCTTGTCACGTAAATAATAGTCTAAATCACGAAAAAGTAGTCCGTTAGAGCAAGGTCTGGCGAATACGGAGTATGACGAATGGTTTCTAACTGCAGTTTCTGAAGGGTCAAAACTATTTCTCGTGTTGTATAAGGTCTCGCGTTATCATGAAGCAATAATGATGAAGATCGACTCATGTGTCGGGGCTGTTTTACTGTTAGTTTTGCCAACATTGTTCGGAATTCGACACAATAGACATCTGCCGTCATTGGTTGACCAAATCGGAGAAAACTATAATGAATAACACCATGCTGAAAACACCATTACCTTTTTATTGGCAAGTTTTGCTTTAGGACACTGTTGTGGTGTTTGACATGGGAGTCAGCCATTGCATTTTTCTTTTACGGTTATCACAAAGAATCGACTTTTCATCACATGTCACAATTCGATCCAATATTCCTTCATTTCTGTACAGATTCAACAAGGCAACACAAGTTTCAACACGCGTTTCTTTCTGCAGATGAGTCCAATCATGAGGCACCCATTTTAAGTATTTTTTTTATTTTATTGATTTGACCCAAATGAGTCAATATTGTGGTGGGTAAGGTAACGTTAAACTATGCCGCTAATTCCTGGGAAGTTTGACTAGGATCGGCTTCCACCATCTCTCTTAATTCACCTTTATTCACCTGTGTGGGCGGTCTTTCTCGTGGCTCGTTCTTCAAGTCGATCTTTCCATCACGAAAACGTTTAAATCAAAATCGCACGGTGCGTTCATTAGCAGACCCTCTCCAAACGCAACATTGATATTGCGGGCTGCTTCTGCTACTTTACTTCCGCGTCGGAACTTGTATTCAAAAATCACTCGAATTTTCGCAGTATCCATCTTTATCGTATAAATTGAATAACAAAAACAATTGAAAATCGATATTCAAATATTTCACATTTTTTAAAAGAAGAACATCATAGAAACCATGTGAAAAAAATTCTTTCGAAAACCTCAAACCATGAAGATTCATGTCAATTCAAGGAACTTATTACAATAAACGGCAATTTCATACTTTAACCCCTGATATATATAATATATGTATTATTATTATGCTATTTAAGTATATATAATTCTTAACATAAATATTAACTTTTTAATTATTACCATTATAATTTTGCTCTCACTGATTATCTTAAAAATACTTTCAAAAATTGCATGAAACATTTTAAGATATTTAGTTTTTAGGGTTCCGTATCCAAAGGGTAAAAATGGGTTTCTTTACTTTGACTACGTTGTCCGTCCGTCTGTCACCAGGCTGTATCTCATTAACCGTGATAGTGACAGTTTATTTTCACAGATAATAATATAACTAAAAACTATTATCGTTATAACAACAAATACAAAAACTGAATAAAATAAATATTTGATTCCCACATAACAAACGGGGCTTTTTTGCTTATTTCCCGTACGGAACCCTGTGTCTACGAATCCGATTCTCACTTGGCCGGATTTATCTACAACGAGAAATGTATTTCAATCTACTAAGAAAGAAATGTCAACTAATTATACCTACTCAATCACTAAATTGTTTTACTTTTTACAAGGCAAAACGTTCTAGTTTAAAAACTATAGTTGATAAAATAAACAGCTATCAAATGATCAATAAATAAAATCAGACACGAAAACCTGTTTAAGCACAGTTTGAAACGTTCCTAACTTTAAATAATCAATTTAGAAACTGGGTGATAGTATAAAATAGAAAGTGTACACCTACTTAACATGATACGATTTTTGTACCATGCGTTTATTGGGCAATGTAGTTCAATAAAATAAATAAAAAAATTAAATGTATTCGATTCTACTAAGATAAATTATTTTTTTTTAACTCAATATTTCTACCCTATAGAAAGGACAAGACAACACATAAAAACACACAATGATGACTTATGCTTCTTAAATATATCTATATTAGGTAGTATTCAATTTATTATTATATATTTATTCAAGTTTTTCTTTTGTTTAGTGTGCAAAAAGTAGGTAAATAAAACAATAGACCCATTAAATTTGATTTAATAATGACATTCACGCTAATATGTCTATAAGTAGCAGTGAATAAATTTAATTTAAATATAATAGTTTTTTCTATTTGGTCACTATAGCTTTTCGCTGTCGGCTTCGCCCGCTTTGTCCTATATTACATATATAAACCTTCCACTTGAATCTGTCTGTCTATTAATTGTAAGCTTACGCCTTCAATAACCTATATCGAGATTGTTATTATAATAAAAACACATGGTTACCTTGCAATTACAACTTTTTTGCTCCTTGGTCGTAGAAAACAACACCAAAATCCACAAACAACACTTTTTCCGTCCTACCCCGTTGCAAGCTGGATCAAGACTCTCGCTTTTCAAATTATACCGGTCTTTTGTTTTTTTTAAATAATTTATTCTTGGCTTGGATTACTGGTCCTTATAAAAGGTCGGTAGCGCCCTTGTAGCTCCTCTGGTGTTGCAGGTGTCCATGGGCGGCGGTAATCACTCAACATCAGGTGATCTGTCTGCTCTTCTGCCCCATATCCCATAAAAAAAAACAGTGTTGCTACTCTAATCGATAATTTTTATGAAAAGTATTAACAAGCAAAATGATTATTCTTATTTATAATTAAGGTAATTATTTATGTAGAATATTTTAAACTTAACATAATGAAAACCGCATCAAAATCTGTTGTGTAGTATAAAAGATCTCAGTGTACAGACAGCGGAAAACGACTTTGTTTTATACTATGTACAGATGAAATTATATAATCTAAGGTATAGACAGGGGCTGATTTAGCTAAGGGCTTAACGGGATTAAGCCCAGGGCCCGTGGATACAAAGGGCCCTCAGCCTCCAATAAATACGATACGGTACTTTTAAGTTAAGCGCTTAACAAAATTACATTACTTTAATAATTATTAGGCTCCTGAGTAGTATTAGCCGAGGGCCCCATAAATCCATGAGGTACCGCCCCTGGGCAGGTATAGATGTAAAGCTCAATAATGTGTTGTCTCTTAATAAACAATATGAAACAGATAAACTTTTATAAGTCATTACAAAAAAAAAATAGGCAGTAAGATTAGTAGGTACCTTATGACCTTATTACATAACACAGACTGTTTTTAATTGAATACCTTGAGACTGAAATAAAATTGCGCATTACCTTTAAATGCAGGTGCATTGTGGGAGGTCTGCCAAGTCGTGTCCCACAGCAAATGCAATTCTAATTATATAGTTGTTTACTGCTATATATCTTATTTTAACATAAAACATGGCTAGGACAAGCCAAACGATTGTAAAACTTTTTCACACATTAATTAACTTAATATTAATCTCAAAACAAATAAATGAAACAACGTTGGTATTTTTTTTTATTGACCGTAGGGAACTCTTTGTTTCAGAGAGCTCAAGGTAATTCAGTTTTCTTGTCGGAGTTTGTTTCGCAAGTTCTTTTCAGACAAAACTTCCAAATCTGGAACTGCTCGTAGTTTACGGTAGCTAGAGGTGAATAAATATATTTTTTAAATTATTTAATTTGATAAATGTAAACGTTTCCATATCCAGTAACATTAGTAAAAAACAAATTTTGAAAGTGTGCAATGGTATTGTTTAGAAGGCAAATATACTCTTTATTATAAAAACAACACCTTGGTCACAAGTAAACGAACAACCTGTAAAGAGTCCAAAATAAAAGATATTGAAGTGTAGTTTATATTGTCATAACCGTTAATTAAATAATTAACAAAAGTTTTAGAACTTCAACAACAATATTTTTCTAAGAGACAACCATATGACACTTATGTTATATTCTCTTTTGTAATTTTGAATTTTGGAACGAACAGTATAACAGAAAAGTATGTATGTCAAGTATATAAAAATCAACACTTTCCCTGTGTCAAAGCAATTTATGCATGTATTTACTTTAACTATTAACAAATAAAATGCTTATAAAATAATGTATATATGGTTATGTGAATGATATTTATGACATATGTATTCCTTATTTTCAATAAAAGATGGAGCTGTACATTTAATATATCGCGGTGTTGTTTTGTTTAATAAGGTATATATCTAATGTCAGTTTCCTTTGTAAAAGAGCTATTTTTTGTTTTAGAATACAAAACTATTGTCAGTTTATGTCGCTGTTTTATTTACCCTCGGTACCGCGTAGGATGCAAGAACATCGGCTTGTTCACCCTTGTTTAAAAAACACTAAAAGAAAGTCAATCCTAGCTAGGCGCGCATCTCCACAAGTTTTGGCCTTGGGACTGTCTTTGTCATTATGTCTACCAATTGACTGGCTAAGCAAATCATAACCATCAATATTTTCTTTTGTACCATCACCCGAACGAAAAATGTCGTAAACGTAAATGTTTCGTCCGCCCGTGGATTTCAGGGTTGTCAGGTCAATCTAATTGCTTCTTTATTGTCGAGTTGCAATAACAACATCTCATCTCAATGTGATCTGAATATCTGGTAAGATCATCGTATTTCTGAGAGCGTGTCATCGTATCACGTTTTCGGAAATCATAACTTTATTCTTTGATTATAGGGTTTCCCTCTGCATCAAAGAAGTTATAAACTTCTTCTTGATCGTGATCTCCTACAAACTCTCCCTCTAGAGTACGATCAACGTCAATATCAGCTCGAAGTTCCGAACTCTGTGGTTCTCAGTTAACATTGGTTGTGACATCTCCCTCGATTCTTTTGAACTACAATTTATACAGTCCTCCTCTGAAATCTCTGTTCCCTAAAATTGTTATTTCTCCATCAATGTTCAACTTACGACACTCGGCATTAGAATTGTAAATGCAGAGAGAAAAGATTTTTCGTCAGCGATGGTACAAGCCTTAGTCTTATGGTTTCCGTTTCGTTACCTACAGTTGATTCTACCAGGACAACGCCTTTCCCTAATACTAGGTTCATTGTTCCATCTGCCGTTTTTACAGATTGGTCATCAGATTCAAATGCTTCAAATTCTTGAAATACATTTCTCTTGATAGCAAGCAATATGCGTCTTCGTTCTATTATCAATATACCAATGTTCGGTATCTTGATAAGTTGCTTTAAAACATACATTAACTGCCATCATTGTTATGTTTTGTAACTGCTTTGAAGAATGGTTCTTTGCTGAACTGCTTGACTATCTTTGATCCAAATCCTGCAGTTTCTAACAACAAAAGAAAAATACAAACACGAATCTTGCAAAAGTGTTATTACAAAAACTATATAACTATGATTTCTTTTATATTCAAAAGCAAGTTCCACACTAGTTAGGTTAGTACCTACTGTATACATAAGTTTTAATTTCCTTCGGTGGGGCCCAAGCATTACCTGTGGCAAAAAATGGCCCATACCATAAACCAGCAAGCGGCCCAAGCGCAGATTGGTGGTGAAAATGCAGAAACCAATGCTTGAATTAATTTTTCAAAGAACAGGGCCTTCTCTGCCACGATTCGAAAAACTAAATATATACCTTGTACCAACTAGCTTTCCGCCAGCTCATAAATCATATCACAAACATATATTTCTGTTAGAATTCAAAAAGTAGTAATTAATGAAGCGAAATCTGCAGGCTGAGCACCCATTATTATGGACGTACCTCAGGGATCGGTATTAGAACTATTGCTTTTTCTAATTTACATTAATGATCTTCCTCACTTTACGATGAATTTATGCGAGACAGTATTATTTGCAGATTACAACACCTCTGGGTAATGCTTGTTTTAACGATGTAAATGATGCTCTCGAAAATGTTCTACAATGGTTTGATAATAATAATAATTTAAAGCTCAGTTCAGCTCAATTCAAATATGAATGAAATGCCTAAAGATTACATTACCTAATGTGAGGCATATACACTCATAAATGTAAATAGTGAAAAAGTTGAGTTGGAAGAATCGACAAAGTTCCTTGGTACACTAGATTCCCTACCCTAATGGGATCCTCATATTGATAACTTGTTAAGTAGACTGAATTCTGCAGATTTTGCTGTTAAGAAAATTAGATTCTTGGCAAATGTTGAAACGTCAAGATTAATATATTTTATCATAGGGAAATGACGTATGTTCCATTGTTATGGGGTTCTGCGGCTAGCATACAAGATATTTTTATTCTACAAAAGAGAGCTAGCTGTCCGAGCTATATATAATTTACGGTCTAAGGAATCTCTCAGATTTTTTTTTAAAGAAATAAGTATTTTGACTGTTGCCTCTCGATACATCTATGAAAATATTATGTACGGAAGAAAACATTGATTCCTTCACAAAAAGAAGTAGTGTTCATAATATTAACACAAGAAATAAAAATAAACTTGCCGTTCCAAGGTTTAGACTTCAAAAAACCAGAGGATATTTTCTGGGCAAATGTATAATATTTGCTATGTTCAATAAAGTTCCATAAAATGTAATTGACTTACCCATAAATAAATTTAAAATTCACATAAAGAACATTCTTATAAGTAGGGGAGACCTAGGAGAGTTGTGACAATTTTTACATAAGGGGCTCTATCTCGCTTAAGAAACATTCCACAGTTATGACTCATGTGAATTAGTTTAGCGCCATTCCTTCTGTTTTCAAAACCATCACTAAAATTAATTGAAGTATAATAGTTTCTGAAAAAAATAACAAAATTCAAGTCCACTCCCCTTGTCACAACTCTCCTACCACCGTGGTAAGTTGTGACAGGTACCGAGGTAAGTTGTGACATCATTGTATTTAAGCTATAAGATATAAAAATACCATTACATACGACATAAATAAATCAAGCACGTTTTTTTATCAAATCAGTACTTTAATCAGTACTATAATAATAAATTTGACTTGGAAAACACACACTGAACATGTTTGCAAAAAGTTGTCCCAGTATTCTTGTGCACTGTACAAACTTAGTAGGATCGCGAATCAGTGCACGGTCCTTACAGCTTATCATGCGTATGTAGTTTCAACTGTTCGATACGGCATTATATTTTGGGGATATTCGACTGATTCTGTAACTGCCTTTAGAGCCCAGAAAAAATGTATTAGGAGCATATGTCATTTACAGAGTACGGATACCTGTAGGCCATATTTTATTAAACTAAATATTATGACCCTGCCATCAATCTATATATTCGAAGTTGGTATTTTTGTCAAACGACGAGATTGCGTCATCGAGACAGATTGTGTACGATACCCTCTAAGACAGCTGTGTTGAACAAAAGTATCTTTTGTATGGCTCCAAAAATTTTTGATAAAATTCCGAAAACAATACGTAATCTGGATAATTGTAATGTTTTTAAAAGAAAACTTTGTAAATTATTAGTAGCTAAAGCATATTATAGTGTAAACGACTATCTAGCTGACAGTACTTTGTAAATGTATAAATACTTAATGAATTAATTGAATTTTTGACATGTTATTGATTAGATTAGTTGACAATTACTAACCTACTAATATTGTATGCCTTTTAGGCAGATCACGGTGTAACTATTCAGTCCTTGCATCCAATATCTTTATATAACCTGTGATCAACAATAAAGATAGATTTGATTTGACTTGATTAATCATCTTTTAATACCTACCAACTAAAACAACATAGTATTATTAATATTCTCATAAAAAGTAATTATAATATTTTCATTAACTAAATATGGTATCGCTTTGAGATCAATCATATTATTGTTATAATTAGTATAAAATCTTAATCTAATCAGATTCACAATTATGCCAAACGTAATGCAGCTCGTCCCCAGTACAATCTACGTGTGCCTAGCCTTTGCATTCAAGGCTTTGGACCCACTGATCATTCGATCTGCTGTCTGCATAGGCTTTAAGGCAAACCAAATAAAAGCAATTATTTTCTGCATCTTCTTCATCACTTGTTCTATTCTTCTTATTAGTCTTCTTTGGTTTTTTGGGTTTCTTTATTTTTTCTTCGCTTAAGACACGCTTCTTAACATTCTTAGATTTTCAATCTCTGTATAGTTATTTGGCATTCTCAAATAAAATAAGTATGCGGTATGCCATTATACACCTTAAGTAGCTACTAACACAACAACAAACATCTAAAGTTAATAAAAAAAATTGTAAAAATAGCCCAGCAGAAATATAGAGTAAGATAGGAGAGTTGTGACAGGCTGTCACAACTCGCCTAGGTGTTCAAAATGACGTCTTGGTCCGAATAATAATTCATATTTTCCAAACACGATGCGCATACAAAAAAATTAGTGCCACGTATTGAGACTTAAATAACTACATAACTTAAGATAAAATAACACATCAATGCACATTTACTAAGATATGATATATATTGAAATAATATTTTGAAGAAAAACTTACTTTTCGCAATTTTTTGTACACTGACGATATATTTACGCAACTGTGCCATATGCACCGTCGACAGGTACTAAGTCGTGTAGCGCGTGTCGAGAACGACAAACAAGCGTTAAAGCCATCTCGCTTACTATAATAGGTAGAGAGAAATCCTCCTTGTCACAACTTACCTCTGTCACAACTCACCTAGGTCTCCCCTAAAGGCTATTATAAAGTTGATGATTAATTTAAGGACCGCAATGCATGGAATTAATAGCCTTCGCTTTGTTTTATAACAACTAATTATATGTACCTACCAACCTCTATCCTACAGACTTTGAAAGATGTATTTATTATTCTTATAATACCTACTACGGCTATTTTAGTAATCACATGATTTATGTAAATGTCATTCCTTATGATAAATAGCTGGTAAGTTTCTTTCGCTTGTTCTTCTTGTCAGCTAAAAGACGTTCTGAACAAGTTGTAGGGGGAGAATCATTACCTGTGATGAAAAGTGGATTCTCTACAATAATCGGAAATGCTCATCGCAATGGTTGGACCCTGGCATACCAGCCAAATCCTGCCACAAGCGAAAATTGACCCCAAAAAAGTTACTTGTAAGCGTTTGGTGGACTAGTGCCGGTGTTGTTCATTACAGTTTTCTCGAATCTTGCCAGGCGATCACGGCCGACGTCCATGGTCAGCAATTGCAAACCATGCTGGAAAAACTAGCTGTTAAACAACCGAGGCCGGTCAATCGCTCTACGCCACTGCTACTTCATGCCAACGCTAGACCACACACTGCACAACATACGGCTGCCAAATTAGAGCTAAGAGCTTCAATTGGAATGTCTAAGAGATCCACCGTACTCCCTGGAGCCTGCTCCAACAGATTACATTTTTTTTCGAAATTTGGATAACTTCTTGCAATTGCCGATGAGGCAATGCAAATCGCCTTCAAAGATTATATTGATTCCCGTCTGAATGGTTTTTTTAGTAAGGGGATCAATGAACTACCTATAAGATGGCAAAATTGCATAGATAACAATGGTTTATTCTTTGATAAAATAAATATATTATATTAAAAATATTCGACTTTTTGTTCCTCCCATACCAAAACTAATTTCATATGTAAGGAATAACCAAATTGACCGGGCATTATATTTATCGTTCATTAGGTACCTTCTGGGTAGAGTAATACAAACGTTTTTTAAATTTAAAATGAGCTCACTCATGACTTCAGTCTAACCCAAGGGCATAGATGAGGTCTACAGTGGGACGAGCTTGCCGAGAAGGAACCTATTCCCTCTTGCCTTAAATAGGTCTGGGTTATACCTATACACTCGGGAATATAGCCGCCGGCCGGGAGTTATCCTTACAAACATATTTATCTCAACAAAAATATTTATTTAGCAATTTTATTTATTGTATGTTTTTTATAATGGGCTCATTCTTGTCTTCGAACAACCTCAAGGACATAAATGCAATCACTTAAAATAAACTTAATATTTAACAATTTCAATAATCAGTCGAATTCATTAGCAAGAACTTCATATATTAAGAATCCACTAGTTTTTCTAGTTCACACACCCTCCCCACCACACGCCAAAGCATGGAAAAGCATAGATAGAAGAAAAAATAAAAAGACAATTTCATTACTATATCATGCAGATTATCAAAATTTAGACCTTATTTTATACCCTTAAAAATTTTGTTATCATAAAAATATATCATATACGAAAGTTGAAAGACTTAAAAACTGATATCTATTTAAAAAAAATACATCTAAATTACGTTGCGCTTCGCGATCGTCCTGAATTTCTAATCTATCACGTGACCTACAGAGCCAACATAACTTCGTTTATTTGAAATTTACCTTTATTATCAAATTTCCCAATTGTCATATAGCAATATGATAGATCGTGCAATTTAATAAATAATGAAGTTTAGATAGAAAGAACTCGATAGAACTAAACATTACTCATAATGCTCGCACGTTATTAATAATGCCGCATTAATCACCTGATCCATAACGTCCATAACGGTTTAATGATGCTTTTAAGCTCTAATAAATGTCAAATTTGTATCGGTAATGTCACTTTAAACTAATGACAATTTTAATGGACGTTTGTGCTGGCTGTATGACGATTGAGTAAATCCTGATTTTGCATAGTGTGTGTTTAGCATAGTAAGCGACTATAATAACCTGCAAGAAATCCAGCAACAACTAGCTAAACTTTCATTTTTTTTATTATTTTAGTTACTTCATATAGTTCTACCAATCGGAGTACCGATCGGAGGACTGGGAATAACCTCTTATAGCTTCAAGTTAGGGTCGACAGTAAGGCAAGCGCCTTGTTACACTGTGGGTACGCCCATGACACACGTCAGACTATACAAAACTCAAATTTCCCCACTCTATTTTAAACCTTAATATGTTAAATGTAAAGGTCGAAATCAATCACAGAAATTTGACATATTGCGGTAACCTAACGTGCAGCGGTGTGCACATTAGATATTTATTCAGGAGAAAACGTCTTATATTACAGAAATATAGGGGGAAGATTTTTGAAAGTGCTTTCAGTTGGAGCCACTGCGATAATCTCTTCCTACGGGAAATTCTTCTGTCTCACTATGGTCTCGAGTTAAGACGTAGCTATTCTAAGTTCTGTGGTATGGTCAGTCGCCCGAAATTTTTAAACATTTTTCTTTAAGATAAATATCTATTCGAAAGAAAATATAATTGAACCCGGGACTTGAGGATGGTGACACTTTGAAACCGACGAACCTCTCTACGGAGGTACAAAATAAAAATAGGTATGTTACTTAGACTTAATTCAAACAAAGAAATAAACAAAGTAGCCTTAAATAGACAGCCAACTTGGTAGTATTAGAAGTGAAAGATAAATGAAAGAAAGAAATATTATGAAGAATACAAGTAAGAGAGGCGTGAAAGCGAGAACTAGAATGAATGAGTAAATTGAAAGTTTAATAAAACTGCCTGAACAATGTGGGAAGCAGGAAAACAGATATGATCTTATAAAGGCTCTTGTTGTCGTTTTAAAGTAGGTACTGAAACCTTAATAGATAAAACTCTATTATACTTCTTCAGAATTTTTACTGAAGACATTTCAAGGTTATCAGAAATATATCGAAGACCACATCTCGTGGGAACTCTGTTTTGACATGACAGCTTCCTGTTTACATGTGACGTCACACGCCGGTAAAAAAAACCTGTTATTGATTGCGACGACAAGCAATGACATTAATTATGACATTATTATCTAACAGGATGACCACAACATGCAACTTATTTCTAATAGTGTCAAATACACTATTGCGATGATAAAATACAACGCAAAACGCGGTTTCTGTCTCAGTCACAATCGGCGAGGAATCTGGTGCGCGCGCATCGCCCATTGACAGAATTGACTACTTGACAATTATAAGAATTTTACTGCTTGATCTCCCACACCGCCTGGTTGCCTGGAAGAGATCTCTTATAGAGATAAGCCCACCCTTGCATGTGATTTACATACTATTGTAATGTTGACTTTGTTTTTTGTGCAATAAAGAGTATATTTAAGAATAAATTATGAAGTATGTTGGAAATGGTAACTTATATGTAAAAAATAAATGTGTAGCGTTTTTGTTTAATTAAGTATAGTTTATTATTGAAGAATCGAGTTGCGATTTATAATCAGAGGGTATAAATCAACGGAGATTCATATGACGTCACATTTCAGTAAACTTCATGGCAACGGCTTTGTTGCGAGTGCAACATACTCATGTTTCTTTAAATTTGACGTCACAGCTCAAAATGTCACTTGACCAATTGTTTCCACCAAACAATTCACATTAATGAATAGAAATATGCTTTTCCATTATTTAATGACACTTTGGAAAAAAATAAATCTGGTATTATATAATCAACCATATGAAAGTTTTAAAATACTTGTTGCAAAACAATCAAATATCCAATTCACCGCGCTTTCTGCACAAGTACAGTCACCAGTAGGGGAGACCTAGGTGAGTTGTGACAGAGGTGAGTTGTGACAAGGAGGATTTCTCTCTACCTATTATAGAAAGCGAGATGGCATTAACGCTTGTTTGTCGTTCTCGACACGCGCTACACGACTCAGTACCTGTCGACGGTGCATGTGGCACAGTTGCGTAAATATATCGTCAGTGTACAAAAAATTACGAAAAGTAAGTTTTTTGTTCAAAATCTTATTTGAATATATATCATATCTTAGTATATGTGCATTGATGTGTTATTTTTTCTTAAGTTATATAGTTATTTAAGTCTCAATACGTGGCACTGATTTTTTGTATGCGCATCGTGTTTGGAAAATATGAATTATTATTCGGACCAAGACGTCATTTTGAACACCTAGGCGAGTTGTGACAGCCTGTCACAACTCTCCTATCTTACTCCATATTTCTGCTGGGCTATTTTTACAATTTTTTTTATTAACTTTAGATGTTTGTTGGTGTGTTAGTATCTACTTAAGGTGAATAATGGCATACCGCATACTTATTTTTTTTTGAGAATGTCAAATAACTATACAGAGACTGAAAATCTAAGAATGTTAAGAAGTGTGTCTTAAGCGAAGAAAAAAAAAAGAAACCTAAAAACCAAAGAAGACTAATAAGAAGAATAGAACAAGTGATGAAGAAGATGCAGAAAATAATTGCTTTTATTTGGTTTGCCTTAAAGCCTATGCAGACAGCAGATCGAATGATCAGTGGGTCCAAAGCCTTGAATGCAAAGGCTAGGCACACGTAGATTGTACTGGGGACGAGCTGCATTACGTTTGGCATAATTGTGAATCTGATTAAATTAAGATTTTATACTAATTATAACAATAATATGATTGATCTCAAAGCGATACAATATTTAGTTAATGAAAATATTATAATTACTTGTTATGAGAATATTAATACTTTTAGTTGGTAGGTATTAAAAGATGATTAATCAAGTCAAATCAAATCAATCTTTATTGTTGATCGCAGGTTATATAAAGATATTGGATGCAAGGACTGAATAGTTACACCGTGATCTGCCTAAAAGGCATTCAATATTAGTAGGTAATTGTCAACTAATCTAATCAATAACATGTTATGTCAAAAATTCAATTAATTCGTTAAATATTTATACATTTAGAAAGTACTGTCAGCTAGATAGTCGTTTACACTATAATATGCTTTAGCTACTAATAATTTACAAAGTTTTTCTTTTAAAAACATTACAATTATCCAGATTATGTATTGTTTTTGGAATTTTATCAAAAATTTTTGGAGCCATACAAAAGATACTTTTGTTCAACAGAGCTGTCTTAGAGGGTATCGTACACAATTTGTCTTGATGACGCAATCTCGTCTTATTTTCAAATAGTTGTTGATACTGTTTGACAAAAATACCAACTTCGAATATATAGATTGATGGCAGGGTCATAATATTTAGTTTAATAAAATATGGCCTACAGGTATCCGTACTCTGTAATATGCTCATATGCTCCTAACACATTTTTTCTGGGCTCTAAAGGCAGTTACAGAATTAGTCGAATATCCCCAAAATATAATGCCGTATCGAACAGTTGAAACTACGTACGCATGATAAGCTGTAAGGACCGTGCACTGATTCGCGATCCTACTAAGTTTGTTCAGTGCACAAGAATACTGGGACAACTTTTTGCAAACATGTTCAGTGTGTGTTTTCCAAGTCAAATTTATTATTATAGTACTGATTAAAGTACTGATTTGATAAAAAAACGTGCTTGATTTATTTATGTCGTATGTAATGGTATTTTTATATCTTATAGCTTAAATACAATGATGTCACAACTTACCTCGGTACCTGTCACAACTTACCACGGTGGTAGGAGAGTTGTGACAAGGGGAGTGGACTTGAATTTTGTTATTTTTTTCAGAAACTATTATACTTTAATTAATTTTAGTGATGGTTTTGAAAACAGAAGGAATGGCGCTTAACTAATCCACATGAGTCATAACTGTGGAATGTTTCTTAAGCGAGATAAAGCCCCTTATGTAATAATTGTCACAACTCTCCTAGGTCTCCCCTACGTTAGGTTAAACAAATATGAGAAATTTCTTCAGCTGATGATAATCTCAATATATTGTAGGTAGAATTTAAAATTAATGTGAAAATTTTACATACTGTGGTGGTAACCTGACGTATTAACGTGTGTACAAGGGGCTCTTATTTGTGGTTTACATTAAATAAAAATAAAGAAAATGTAGAGTCAAAATTTCTTCATGTTTATTTCACTTTTTAACATCATCATGTTACACCCATTGGACAATATACTGTGAACAATTTCAGGCATTTAAAGAGGTAGCAGTTTTTCTCTAAATTATTTGACACGTCACTGAGCAAAAAGCTTATTCGTTCATTTCGTGGTTCTAAAGCGTTACGGTTTATTAGCTAATATATATTTTTACATTGGCAATGTGTTATACCGCGAAACGAACTCATCGACATTTTGCTAGCAACACAAACTTACACGTTCGGTTTCAAATTAAATAGATACAATCGACCACACCTCGCGCACCACTAATACATCGAATACTAATTTACAAATCCTACATTTTTACACAGTCCAAAACCACTCGTAAAACACATTGATTATACATTCCTTAGTGAAGAGCAAGAGTCTGAAATATTACGTTTCTATTGTGAAACATTAATAATTTTTTCATTCTCTATTAACAATTAAAACGCCCGTTTCGGAATTCCGAACGTTACTATGAAACTCAGTTTAGAAATGAATTTATTTGGATGGTTTAAAAATAGTTTTTGATTACATATTTTCTAACAAAATATGAATTAAACTGGCTTTTACAACTAAATATTTTAATAATTATAAGCAATACAGTCGGTCCACTTACACCTTATATAGTTTCACTCGTTTTATAAATAATGTCGTTTAGACTCACCAACCTTCCTCCTCACCATCCACCTTTTCCATCGCCCCATCTCTTTCACATATCAGCTGATAACATCAAAAGGGAAAAAGAGCTACGGAAAAAAATATCGGTTCCGTGGAAGAGTTCCAAATCTTAAAACATAACAGCGCCAAATAAAGTAAAGACCAATGAATAAAAAAACTATGATTCACAGAATCTCATTACCTCAAGCATCAAACGACTTTGACGATTCCTACGATAAAACCTTAAACTATAGGTGCGATCACTTACGTTACGTTAATCTCCCTAAACGCAGTCAATTAGAATTGATCTACAAAAGTACAAATAATAAATAACTAGCACATAAAAATACATACATACATTTATTACAAGTTCCCTAACATTATTGTAATTTGTATATTGTTACAAAACGAAAGTGCAGGTACCTCATATGCAGAGTTAAGCGTATCCGATATTAATATACCTATAATAATTATGTGATACATCCGGCCGCCGCTAACCAAATTCTAAACTTAATAGTCATAACATAAAAAATATACGTTGACGTAAAACCATCCACATTTATTTATTACTGTTCAAATCTCTTAGTAAATTTATACTTCCAAAATTATATTTTGGATATTTATACGTAAGTAGCTGAACATCATTTCGATAATGACAAAATATATTTGGAATTCTATTTGTTATTTTTTTATATTTTCTATATATTCTTCAAATATATGTGAAATAATAAAAATGCATTCGTTCAATGATGAGAATTATCATGACGAAATTAAGACCAAGTTCTAGTTTTACGCCTTACAAAATTATATACACGTTTTTTAGCGAAGAAAAATACTTTAAAAAACGAATAATAAGATAATAATATTAAGATAGCTAATTAAAAATAAAATTTAAATACTCATACACTTAACATTAATAATAATAAAGGGAGAGCAGCGACGCCGTTGACATGAAAGACGTCACACCATTGTATTCTAAAACTAGCGTCAATTTAACCAAGGGACAACACTAATTATTATTAATATTGTATAGTATGTATAAATCCAAATGTATATTGTGTCTATCTTTCTATTTGGAATATAGGTTCACGAGACAACATTCAACAGGCATGCTCATCACAACTTATCAAATAAAATAAAAAACTAAATTTTAAAACTAACTTCCATGTGTTTTGGTGAAAGGTAAACCGAGTCCGGATGTTAATCCAAACTTAGTATTTATAATAATGCTGTTCTAACATTTTCAACGTACACATACTTCCCAAAATTTTGTAAACTAATTTTATGTAACCGAATAAATAATTAGGACACTTTCAATTATTCATAAATCACAAAATTCTCATTAGGAACATAACAAGAAAATAAAAAAATATTTTTCCACTTTGAAATTTAACGCTACGTGTTTTTACAACATCAAACACATAAATATTGGCGGGAAAGTATATTAAATAAATATAATCATGAGTGATCAATAGAGTGTCTCGTCAATCGATACGATTCTTAGAATAAACTCGCTCATCACCAACTATCAGCCCGAGGATTTGTAAGGAGAGTACCTGCCTCAACGGCAGTTTCAAGGGTGCCAAAACATTACATAATTTGATTTTGTCGCAGAAAAAATGACAAATACGTTTTTTTCTTATATTTCTCGAACGTTACGGAAAGGGCGGCGATATTAATTTTCAGATAAAGGACGAAATCTCAACTCTACAAGCGATTCGCCCCGCCACGAAACATCCTTAGTGATTGCAAGAGTTAATTATAACAAATATTCATAAGTATGTTCGATATCGAGACACAATTTGATCCTTAGCAAAATATTATCTTGTCCTCTGCATTTGTTTTGCGACATTCATTTGCGAGTAGTATAAGTGAAAAAAAAATATCGAAATTAAATATGCGACTGAATTCTACAACTCATTTAGTTGACCAAACAATGTTTTATTACTTCATTGAAATTTCAGTAGCTCAAAGATTCGTGCAATCGAAGCGCCACAACTTGCCTTATAATTAAACTAAACTGATTTTGTAATGTTCTGATAAAGACACAAATAAATTGCCATGAAAAATAAATGGAATACAAATCGCTCGATAAGATGTGGAAAGTGTAATTATAGACATTGAAATGTTATTAGGCGCAGCATGAACTTTGTTAACGACACTCGATTCAAGATAAAGTGTTACTGTCCCGCTCACATTTCAGCTGCGTAAGTGAGACAGCAATACTGGCTTTATTATATTATATCACATATCACGTGATATACGGCGTTCATGATACGGGAGCAGGGTTATATTAATAAAAAATAGAAAATAACGTTTATATTCGAAATCTACGCCCGTAAACTTATAAAACCATACGACACATATTGTATTGCAATTTAATATACATAGTAAATATAATAATACAAGCTAATTATTGCTCAATTACACTATCGACAAACAAAGTCAGTGATCTCGAAGACTACATCGACGGACCGATGTTAAGTTTCGACGTTATTTCTTAAAATTACTATTCCCCGGCAATTTTCACTAGAGATCATTGTTTTATAACAAATATATGATCGGTCTGTATATTTACATCGGTCTTTACAATGTAAATGCATTATAATTGATAAGTGTACAAAAATATAAAATACTACTCTCCTATTACGGATATAAGTATGATAATTAATAAATCACTACATTTAACTTTTCATCGCACGAGAACGTATAGTGGCGTAGAATATACACCCAAAGAGGAACTAAGGTGTCATCCCGCGAAGGAAAGATTGAAAATTATTGTTTTAAAGATATATCAAACATAATTATTATTGCTTTTTTATGTTTGATGGTGATACCCGAAGAAATTGGTAACACCGTAGTTACACCATTAAAAAATATTGTATAAGAATGTGCTAAAACATTTCAAAAACTTTTGCTATTTATCGCTACTTAATCTTTCGTTCATTCTTTTTATCAGCCAAAAGACGTCCTGCCGTGTGGTAAATAAAAAGCGTGGGCCGATTAAAAAGCACTTTTGATAGGTTTTTGCGGTGTGCCGCCGTATGTGTAATATGAATATTTCAAAAGCACACTTATTATTCAATCCAAATTACATTGAACTTGAATGCTATAAAAATAGAGTTAAAGATTGATTGCAGACATTTTAGATTCCTATTTTAGGTGATAAGTGCTACTGTTTGAAAAAAAAATTACTTGCAATATTTAATCTTCTGTATGTAGGAATAAGTTTCTTTATTACTAAAAATCAAATCAAAACCAATCAACACTCCGCCGCCATTATAACTGCAAAAAGCTGACGTCACAAAATAATCTGGGACATTTTGATGTAATTTTGGGCTTTTTCTCTATAGAAAATCTATCTACAAAAATACCATTTGTTGAATAGTATCAAACAACTAAAACTGCGCTTGAAATCCTGAGGTAAATTCGTCTGAGAATTACGTATAGGATTAAAACTCAGACCTAATGCGCATGCGTTCGTTTTTTTATTGTCACTATTATATAAATCACCGTTTCTAACGGAAATAAAAAAGTAAGCATTAATAATAATTACTACGGCAAAAGGCAATACTCAAAATAAAAACGGTTTTGAAGATTTTACATAGAAAATAATATGAGATCGATAATTGAATGTGACAAAGGATTTGTGACGTATAATCGAATTTATTGGCAGCAATTTAATCTCATTTTAATTATTTAAAGTCATAAGCAGTTCGAGAAACTTCAATGAACTTATGAATTAATTAACTTTTATTGTATACCATAGTAGTTATATCAAACGATAATAAATCATATTTTTATGTAGAAGTTCATTACGATTACGGTCAAGATATTTTTATCCAGCAATAGATGGCGTTAAACATTACATTTGAAATCTGTGCGTCTTTTAAGAGAAGTTGAAGTCTAACACAGGGAAGAAAAGAGGCGGAGAAAGAGTTTATTTTATACTATGTATTAATTGTTAGCGTGTAAGGTTTATTTTAATTCTCAACATATTTTCATTGGTTTAATGAAAAGAACTTTCTATTTTTTAATTAAGACAAATAAAAGTATCATGAAACTTCAAATTTGATTTGTTAATATTACGTGGAAGCTAAAAAAACACCACTATAAAGCATTATGAACATTTTCATACAAAAAAACGCCATCTATAGGAAAACATCAGGACCATGACTTTTCAGTGCCACTAATGACGCTTTACTAATTACGTAGTTTTAATTAGTATCACTTGTTTAGCATGGGCAATACTTACTTATCCAACAACATGAACACGCAATCAACCACTTGTTAGACGACACGACACCACTTCTACATCATAATAATTCCCTACTGTATAACATCGACAAGGAAGGGCCGTTACAATAAACACCTACCAACTTATCTACGGAAGAAGGACAGTTTCACTTGAGATAAACTAAATATATTGCGTTGAATAACCTTTTACCTATAAATGAATACGCTAAGCGAATGACCTTATTTGAAGCCTATACTATTCACCTACCCTAAATAAAATAAGCTTCGAATAAAGCTATATAAATTGAATATTTTTGTTTTACAAAGATGTAACATAGTGTACTTACATCATACCAGGGTACAAATCATTTAAAGTCGACCACAAACTAGAGTATATTTGGTTTTAAATTAAAAAAATATATATAATTATTATTATTAATATTCCAAGCAATTTTTGAGATCCTAATAAAAATACTTCGCAGTCTCAGTGTTCTTTTCTGTTATATTGTTTAAATAAATAATATACATGTTAAATTTACTTTAGTGTATGGGCGACGCTACCATAGACTTTCAACGACGACTTTGGAAAAAAAACCGCAATCTTCACATACTTCGCCTATAGGATATCAACCTTTTACTAGTTTCAAATAAGCATACATGCACTAATGTGTTAACAATATAGTCCACTTAAAAATAACATCATAGTCACATCCCTTACATACGAAACTTAAAGCATGAAGAAAAACATTTTCAACCCTTGAGACTATCAATATCGAATTTGTTCCTAACGTTTATAGTACATAGCTATTAAAACTTACAGTAAAAAAGAATAAAGTTACTATGTTATGAGGGCGCGCTAGTCGATAATTCCATGGACACTGACGATGGTACCTGAATCTGAAATAAAAATATCTAATAAAAAAAATATAGTTTCTGCAACACAGAATCAATGGGCATCTTACAGGCAGCTTATAAGTTTTCGTTCGACTGTACTGATATATTCATTTGTCTATGTTTTGCCAACGAGGATAAAATGAAATTAATTTTAGAAATATACCATAGTGAACTCAAAAATCAATAAAAAATATCAATTAAAGAATGTACATTTGTATTCACCCTTAATTTCAAATTAAGATTTCATTTTCAATAATCAAAAACAATAAATTGATAGAAACTGACTTTAGATACCCACCTTGGTCATGAGCTGTGTTTGCGCAGTATGCAAGTAAATAGAATCACCGATGTTTTCCAGCACACGTTCATCAACTACATGCTCATCCACCACTTGCTCGTCCACCACATGCTCGTCCACCTCATGCTCGTCCAATACTCGCTCGTCCAACACACGTTCGTCCAACACGGCCTCTAACGCGGCCGCTAGTTCCGAACTCTCAGCAAAAGTGGCACTGCCTTCCGCTATACCGGAACACAAAGAACTTACATCAGAACACTTTATTTGAGATAATCTGTATATAATTTTACCGCAGATAATATAACACGAAAGAAGTAAAATATGCGTATTTTACTTTGAAAAATCAGCATTTTACAGTTACTACAAATAAATAAACATATAACTTGAGGTTGATACTGAAGGCGCCATCATACAATAATTTTGAATGCTGAAAATAAAAATTTGGTATCGATACTACGTATTAATTAGTAAATAAATAAAACAAACCTTGGTTGAAAAATTCTGTGAATGCTTCATCGGGAATTTGGCTGAGGACTGACGGATCAAGTATGTCGTCGTGGGGAGCATGCTCCACTTCTACTTCTAAAACAATCAGTAAATTGTGTATATACACGTGATAAAAAAATATCCAACTGAGACTTATAATCAGTAAATAACTCATATAGCCGGCAATCGCAGATGGCGTAGTCTTAATTCTGCCTTCAAAAAAAGGAAACAGTCAATCGATTATAACATGTATCGTCAGAGCCATCAAGGAAATATATTACTAGAGTAGCCTAATACTTCTTAAACTGAATTGTAAGTATATTTATTTTGAAAAATTAACTTGCAATTTCTATTAAAGAAGAAGCAAAACGCGGGCGGCTATGACGGAGCATCGGGTGATATCATAATTTAGTAAACGTCTTTATCTTTGTAGCTAGTGCAACCAAGTCGTGTTTAATGTAATGTGATGTCACAAATCGAAATATCACGTGACTGATTGTTTACGCGGAACAAATTGAATGAGTAAAAATATGTTTTTCCTTTACTTAATAATATTTTTTAGAGAAATAAATAGTGTTTTATTATTACCATATGAAAGTTTTAAAATCCTTTTTCAAAGCAGTCAAGAAGCCAATTGGTAAATATCCTTTCTTAAAGCAGTCAAGTAGCCAATTGGTAAATAACAGGAACTTCTCAATTCATGTGCAATAGGATACTTTTTTAGTCTTACCTAATTCATGTGAGGTATTCGCCACTGTGATATATTCATTTTCACTTAGGGCTCCTATCGCTGTGTCTTCGGAACTATCGTACGTAGAAGAATTTGAACACACATTGATTTCTGAAACAAAATGATGAATTTCAATGTTCTAATTGTCTAATACGGGTGTAGACAGTAAACAAAAATAAATGCAGTTTCTTTTTTCTTGTAGTGTTTAATATACTATTACCGATAATCACACTTTTATACTTATTGTTACTATATTTATAATATTGCTTAAATAAATAATTATGAAAAAAAGTAATATTTTATGCATGTTGTCACGTGATTGCAAACAGCGCGTGACATCATGAGCCTCTCTACTCATATCAAAACTTGAAGATGAAACCTTATGCATACATAGAACGATATAAGGCTGGCGTCTTCGCTGGAAATTTTTAAAATTAAATTTATTTCTAGATTTTAACTTATCATATGCATGATACTATTTTTATATATCTTTCATGTATATCTATAAAATAAAAATATAATAAAGTCTACACCCCTATTTATACTCAATCTGTTGTTTCATAGATTTCATAAACTATACATAATTATAGATGTAATCCTTATTAATTATATGAATATTTTAATGTATGAGAGAAAAAAAGAGTCAAATAGAATTAAAGCATAACATTTATATATATTTATATATATATATATATATATATATATATATATATATATATATATATAACGGCGGGTACTCAGAACAGGCTATTATGAAGCCCAAATAGATCGTCCATATTGGAGGTCTATCTTTAAAATAACACTGCAGGCGTGTATACCAACGTGGATTTATTCCATTTTATCACTTTTCACACGAAAATATAACGAGATGAGCGTGATGTCATCGGATGTCTTTACTCCTCGGCGATTGCAAACAGAATGTGTGCCAAAATGGCGGCAACTTGGTTTTTATAAACGAACTGTCAAAGTCAGTGTCACCATTCTATTAAATTAAAAGTATCGATGATCACGCTCTCTTTACAATCGAGTAATTAAGTAATCGAGTAACTAGCAATTAAAATAAAAGAAACTAAATCAAACGATCTTCGTAAGGATGATGCGACATATATATATATATATATATATAATATTAGAGAATTTATAATCCCCGCAAATTGCCAATGCGCCTAGCCGCCATTTTGATGACGTAAACCAGTACTGCTAATAAATAAACAATAGTTGATGTGTACACTTATTGAGTTGGGTCGTGTTGAAATCACGCATTATTTTTGTTATGTTTTTGTTGGTTTCAATCGTTATTTATTGACATATTTTGTTATTACTTGTTATGGTTGACTAATAAAGCCACTACGATTATGAGTTTCACAATAGGTTAACATGATTTCACTAATAATAAATATATCTGAAGTCCAACTTCATTGCTACTTTTAGTTATGCTTTAAAAATGTTCGTTCCGTTTATTATCACATAATTACATAGAAAATGTATTTTTTTTTTCATGAAAAAAAAACATTGCCTTTTTCCAAAATTATTGCAATAAAGTTATTAATGAAAAATTCATAAAAAAAAATTGTATGATTTTATTAATAAAAATAATGTAGTAGCGCAAAAGTAACGAGTGCTTGAAATATTCCTTTCCTAGGTAGTTCAGTAGTTAGAGCAGTCGCCCGGATTGTGAAAAGTCATGGGTTCGAGTCCCATCTCAGAGTGCCAGGGACAAAGTGGATTTTTAAGCATTTTATACTAAGAATATTTTTCAGTATTGTCAATGCAAAATTGCACAAATATAATAAACTAATGGTCAGTTGCACAAACGTCCATTAAAGTTTAATGACGCCTTAAAGCTCTAATGAATGTCGAATGTATATAGGTAATGTCGCTTTAAACTAGTGAAAATATGTGCAAGTGGCTATAAAAGTTATTAAATTGTTATAACAATAATTTGGGGATTATTATAATTGATAATTAATAAATAAATTATCTCTTGCCTTTTTTGCTATCAATACTTTCAATTTTCATATGACATCACGCGGTTTATTTAAACAAAACAAAAGGGTTTAGCCGGATACATATGACGAGTCGGCCCCCAAATGGGAATCGATATTGAAACTTATGTTTTAATATAGACTTGATGTTCTAACACGATTTATGTACTTTTCGCGACCGACTTCCGCTTTGACCTTGAGATAGAGAGCAAAATATCCGTATGCTTGACTATTACTGAATGTGATATATCTCTGAAGCTAATTAAGATAAAGAAGTGAAACTAACGCGAGGTGTTAGGTTACATTACAGAGTATATCACATATATTTTTTTATAATTTTTAGAATAAAAAATTACATTAAAAAAATAAAAATAAAAATAAACATGTTTTTTTTTCTGAGTTTTCTGTGACTTACAATCACGAAATTAATATATGTTATGCTCCTTTGTGTGCTCTATCACCCATAAAAATTGCGTGAAAAAAAAGTTGGTGCAACACAACGAAAAAAAATTATATGTGATTCGCGCCTTATAGTGTGAGTGTATAAACAAACAAGTTCGAACTTGTTATCGAGCTGTTTACTGCATCGTTTGTTTAGCTAAAGTAGCAGTCATTTGTATTACACAAGAACTGTAATACAAATGACTGCTACTTTAGCTAAACAAACGAAACGGCAGTTTGGGACTCAAATTCTGTCATAGGTATTTTGTATCAGCATTTTGAAATTATTAACTATCGAACCAAATCATTATTAAGTAATAATGTCGAAAAAGTTTAAAAATTGTAACAAGTACCTGTGTAAGATTCCTGGTTATAAAAAAATTATAAGGAATGAAGAAGAAGCTAAAGTGTTTAGTGACTGTTTGAATAAAATCGTAATAGTTAATGATATTTTTTGTGAGAAGTGTCGACTTATCCCATATATTAACAAAAAAGCTTCTACTTCTAAATGTGCAGCATTTAACTTGGCCGAAATAATGGACGATCAAAATAATCTCTCAGTACAATATGTGAAATCAGCACCTAATATCATCAAAGCAGAAGTGAAATCAAGACATATAAATAGAAAAGTCTATCGAATTTACATTCACTATATTTCCGAAAGTAATGACTACAATAGTATTCTTCGTTATTGCTATGCTTGCCCCAATGGCAAACGTACAGTGGGATGCTGTTCTCATGTAGCAGCTATTATTTATTATCTATCATATGGATGATATTTGTCCAAAATCGTACGTCCTGCTGAGGTCCTAAGTTATTTGCGACTCAAAGTGTTCCGATTGTAATTAATTACAACAGTGACGATGATTAATATTTTGTTTCTTGTATTTTGATAGACACGAAAAAGTAATAATAATAAGTATTGAACACTGGCTGTTTTTTTTTCATTTCTTTTTTAACTATTATCCCATCTCTTAAGACTAGTTACTTATGTTTTAAAACAAGCTGATGTGAAATTTCGAAAAAAAAAGCAATGATGTAATGTGAAAACCTTATAATACAGGGGTATACCATAAGACAGAAATCACATATAATTTTTTTTCGTTGTGTTGCACCAACTTTTTTTTCACGCAATTTTTATGGGTAATAGAGCACACAAAGGAGCATAACATATATTAATTTCGTGATTGTAAGTCACAGAGAACTCAGAAAAAAAAACATGTTTATTTTTATTTTTATTTTTTTAATGTAATTTTTTATTCTAAAAATTATAAAAAAATATATGTGATATACTCTGTAATGTAACCTAACACCTCGCGTTAGTTTCACTTCTTTATCTTAATTAGCTTTAGAGATATATCACATTCAGTAATAGTCAAGCATACGGATATTTTGCTCTCTATCTCAAGGTCAAAGCGGAAGTCGGTCGCGAAAAGTACATAAATCGTGTTAGAACATCAAGTCTATATTAAAACATAAGTTTCAATATCGATTCCCATTTGGGGGCCGACTCGTCATACGTATCCGGCTAAACCCTTTACGGGACTTATACCTGATAAACTCTGTTCGGCGGTGGGCGTTCGCTCTGTTACAGAGTGTGGAGTGCGAGTGCTGGAAGGGGCCCTGGCTGGGGGCCGTCGCCGCCTCTTAGCACGCCGCGGGGGCCGGGCCGGGGCCGCCCATATACGTTTGCGGACCGTCTTCTTCGGGCGACAATCTCGTGCCAACTTATCGTAGTTGTCCTGGAGAAACCATCACCTTCTTAAACCTCAAACAACTTTATTTTTTAATTTTAGCAAAAATGATTGACGCATTTCTCAGCGCTTGGCTTGTAAAAATGTTGTGTAGTTTAATATGTATCTACTAGATGGATTATTAGCCGTCACCACACCGAGCGTTCCACCTCGGATAGCGCAAATCGTTGATCCAGCGCTCCAATATATGTATCATACATAATAGATCGTTTGGTCTGGACAGCTGCAATTTTTTCACACCGCACATACTAAGCAACAAAAAAATTATCATCAAATTGCAGTTTGAATCTCGTGATCCAACGTTTACACCGCTCGCTCTTGCCTAGCACGATCATGAAAGCGTTAGATCGCCTTGGATCGTTTGGTGTAGATGCAACTAATGGATCTAACAATGCTACTTAAGATATATCTATCATCAAGAGACACAAACTACTAACAGACAAAACGTGACATAAGCTATCAAAATCGTATCGTAAAGGTAATGACAGACATGCTCATCAATAGGAAGTTTGCTAGTAATGAGTGTGCTTTATTCAAACATGCTTATAAATCGCCGCACGTTTATATATTCGAACATGCACGGTTCATAATAGCATGCTTATTGTCATTCGCTTTTTGTAACTAATTATCAAAGTCATTAGTGTTTATGGAATACAAGTTCATAAGCATTGCCTAATAAGCATGGTTAAAATAAGCATATGTGTACAGTATAACTGGAAGCTCGTTTTGAGAATGCTTTTTAGGGATCAATTAGCATGCCATTAATGAGCATGTTTGTCAGTAACTTAACAAACGCTTCTGACAAACATCAGATAGAAAAAAAATCTACAATAACATTTCATTTTTCATTAATTTCAGTCAATGTATGGACCCACACCGTCTAAAACACTATATAAAAAGCTTTGTCACCCTTTTCCAAGCGTGTTCTGGACACAGCGGCGTCTGATCTTGCAGCGGTAACAGCGGCTGCATGCAGCGCGACCCGCCGGCGAACACCGCCGCGCACGCCGCGTACAGCCGCTGCTCGGTCGCTAGCGTCACGTGCGACAAACAATATCGACCGCAAGGTAGCGGAGATTCTGTGCAACGCTCTTCGGCGCAACACCCGTCCGATACGCGAGACAATGATCCACTCTCACCACCGGACCAACCGGTTTCCCTAAATAGAAATATAACTTTTACTATATACACGCTCTTTATATGATTTCGTATATACAAAACTGTTTACCCGCGACTTCGCTTCCGTAAATTATAGTATGATCTAGCTTCCCGTAGCTGAAAGAAGTTTCATGATCAGATCAGTATTTCCGAAGATTATTCGCTAAAAGTAAGTTAAAAACTACCTCTTAATATTTGCACAGATTAATATTCCAAGGATTGTGTACGGCTGTATTTATTGCAAAACACGAATTATTATATGACATTAACTAATTTTGAGTACCTGAATAAAAAAAAAAGGGTTCAAGTTAGATTTCATATTTGTTGAAACAGAAAAAAGCACTTAAAATTATTAATATTAAAAGGAATTATGTGAAATATATACTCAAACTACCTCAATTGCTTGCGTTCGTTAGAAGAAAGAAGCATGGGCATTCCACGTAATGCCAATAAATAGTTGATGGTTTGTGGAGGCAAGTGACCACTGCTACCCTTTGTGTTTAACTGTTTCTGCAGAGTCAAAAGAAATTTTAATTGGTTATTCAGAACATATAACGCAGATATGTAAATTATAACTAGCATGAATGGCAACTATAAAAATAATTTATTGAAGTTAGACAATTGAATTTCCACTGTCTAGCGTATTTTATTAGATATATTTTATGAATATCATTAAAATTAAATAAAAAGTTGTCTACACCTCTATCTTGTTGATGATTCTGTACGAGCGCAATAGAAATAAGTTTGTGTATGAGTGAGAGATATGTAATACGGGGTCGTTGTGCGAAATTCGTACACGAGTTCGGACCCTAACTCGAATATACTCAGGTCTCTGAATTTAATTCGAAAGCGAATCCGCGCAACGTATATTGGTGTAGATATTCTATTGATACCATTCTTTTTAAATATTCTATCCCTATCGTTTTGAAAATCACTTCACTAATGCCACGAGACATTAATACCTATTCAAGGTTAAGCGGATGTCGCATTCGAATTGAATTCGAATTCGGGTTCGTATTTTTACGGAATGGGGAATATGCATCTAATTCAAAAAAGAGTTAAAATATATTTTAGTTCGTTTTCGAATTGAAAATAATTATTAAAAAATGCAAAAAAATGCGGCAACTACAAAATATTCAAACTCCATGCTACTTGTCGGAGCGGATGTGACGAAAATGTACACGTATAGGGATGTCATTGTTACAAAAAGTTTACATCAATGTATTATGTCGCAAAATAAACAGATTACAATTTAAATTATGATTTAGGTTGTTATTTTTATTTCACTAATTTGGTAAACAATACTATTATTTAAAAACTCTATTATACTTAAAAATCGATTAGTTGTCGATTGATTTGGGTAATAGAGTAAAAAGCAATCACCCAAAATCTGTATTGATTTAAAATGTCATATCTCTAGTCGTATTCTTTGACGTCACTCCAACTGAGCCAAAAATTCCAGCATTTAATTGCATGTTATTGTTACTTTTGTTTCATCAATTATTATTATGTTACTTTTTCCAGTGCCGGGTATTGTTTTGAATAGTTATATAATGATATAAATTATCACATGAAAACATTTTTAATAAACATGCATATTCCCTATTGCTCTGCTGTTCCAGAACCGTATTATAGCACATCTCTAGATGGCGCTTTTCTTGTTATAATAATATACTTCTCTTAATGACATATTTTGATCTATTAAATAATATACTCTATACATGTTTTATTTACATATTACAATGACGTCAATATAAACAGCGTTTTCGCACATATAGTTTTTATATACTGAAATTTCCAAGTCCTATTTATGAAGGATCATTTGAATAAAACTTTTATCTTTGTATGTTTCATTGTTTACCTTTATCAACGTCGCCAGCGACCTTTGCTCCTTATGATGTCCAGAAAAACGCATTTCTGTGCCTACCCTAGCTACGTGTCTTCTGAGTGCGGCTCGTCGCAATGCTAGTCTGGCGGCGCGTGTCTCTGCCGCAGTCTCCTCCACGCAGACCGGTCCCATACCCAAATCTAATATTCAAACATTAAAACCTTTTATTTAGGCTATTTTTTTACAATTTTAACGTCAACACGCTTTAGTAACCATAATAAAACTTATCCACCTTGTTAACTTTCATACCATGTAACATTTAGAACGACAATCAAACTAAAGCACAATTTAAACTATTAGTAAATTTATATGAAAAGTTCAAAATTGTTTTGTCTCTTAAATTCATAAAACAAATCAAGATGATCATGTAACAATTATTCATTTCCTAATTACATCTAATCTAATATTTTAAGAGGATTATAGTGATGAATACATGGTTACTACCTTTGCTTACCATTTCTATAAATAAATTAAAGTAATTAAACTTATAAAAGACAAATCACACAATACTTATTTATACAAAAACTTCAAATTATAACTGTTTTCCCTCGATATCACCTGCATAAATATAGTCATTCAGCCAGTTACACAAACATCGATTAAAATTGTCCAATACAAATTTAACTATCATTAGAGCTTAAGGGCGTCATTAAACCTTAATGGATGTTCGTGCAATCAACTATATGCTACCTGCCTTTAAAGTAGTAAAGAATTTTTAATTTCGATCGAGTACTTACAGAACCTATTCAATGCAAACCAACAAACAATCAAATCTTTCCTTCTTATAATATTAGTATATATAGATAACTACCCATTGAGACTAATCTTATTTTTTAAAAGTGTCACCAATTATTTCATAACAAATGGATGAACTGCTATCTATTTACCGGAATCTGGCATGTAGTCATCATCACTGCTGCTGCTTTCCATTTGTCTAAAGCCTTTTCTATCGGTTAGTGGTCCACATTCAAAGAGTTCTTCACCAGGTGCGTGCCAAGTCTTGATGGATATTGGTATAGCGCGATTTGAAGGTATCCGCTGCAGTGCTTCATGGACTGCTGGGCCCCGGCCTTTCCGTGATTTTGGATAAGATACAACTTTGCCTAAAATATATAATCACTTTGTAACTGGTCAACATCCTCTAATGCATGATTTTATTCGGAATGCCCTGAGCATTTAATAAAAAAACATTGCTCTGCTTGCTCTAATATGATTAAAAAATTCTTTTTTCTGCCAAGAATAATTTACATTTATGCTCTGAGCTTCATATGCATATAACTTACTTTTTTACTTAAGACCTAATAATAATTATTGTTATATATTCCTTATTGCATGCTAAACATATTGCACACCTAGATCTAAACTAAGACAACTCAAAAAACGAATGTGGAGGTCTGACAATACATTTGTTTACGTGGCAGGAACGCGACCACTGTTGAATCCACAAAAGAAAGCTAAAGTTATCTAGCGGCTCATCGCCAAACCTTTATTGAATCTGTTATGTTGGATAGATGCATATGATCACAGAGTACTTGAATATTGTACTTAGTCAAAACTCACTCAAATTTTTGAGTTGTTTGAGTTAAGATCTAGGTGTGCGAATAATAATAACAAAGAAGCTATGAAGAGAGCAAATAAATGGCAATCTTATTGCTATGTTACAAATTCTTAAATCTATAAAGAGCAAAAAGGAAAAAAATATTTAGGCTCCAATTAAAAAGTAAAAGTAGTTTAATTGTTGCTTTTTCTTGTTTATACAAAGAAGAACTCCATCATTATCTATATAGTGAAGTTGACTTGTGATCATATTTAAAAAAAAGATATTAATGTATTAATATCAATGTACCATTTCATTTGTTTTTGCAGTAAGTGATTTAATGATATAAAAAACTGCATACATATCTAATACTACATGTTTCTGGGATCACAATAATGCAATTAACATTTTTATTATGTGAAATATCAAATGAGTGTTATAAATCATACCTGATTGAGATTTCTTAGGTGTGGGAAATGGTAATTTAACTGATGGCTGAACTTCAGGCTCAGTCTTTATGATAGCATTTTCAACAAGACCTTGTTCTCTTTTAAAAACATCTAAAAAAGTTTCAGGTCCTGCTGCTTTAGAGGTTGATGATGTGGTAGATAGTGTACTATTTGGTATTGAGTTACTAACACTGCTCTTGTTATTGGCAACAGGTGTAGCATGTCCTTTAGAGCTATGAGTACTTGCATGGCGAACTTCAGTAGCAGCAGCTGCTATAATGGCTTCTTTTGTTATATGACATTTATTTTTATGTACTTTTGCCTCTACACTTTCATCAGGAACTGTATTTGTTTTTTTTTTCAATAATGCTGTATAATGACCATTAGGAATCTCCAACTTTACTTCCTCTTTGACATCTCCATTAGGTAAAGTATCCTCAATATCTACTTCTTTACTAGGACTATCCAATAATTTATTTTTAACATCAACATTTTCGGAAAATATAAAAGCGTCTTCTGTGTGTCCGACTGTTATTTCACTAGCAATAACATCAGAATCATGAAATGTATATAATTCGTTGGGATCAATTTTAAATTTGGTATGGAAGAAATTATCATTTAGGTGTGTAATATACTGTTCATCACCAGAACTATCATGTATATACATGTTTACGTCACTACTGCAGTTTCCCGCCACACCCTCAACTGCCATCTTATACTGCGTTGCACAGCTGGCATCTGATATATTTTGTGGGATACCACTGAAACTTAATTAATATTAACATTAGTTTTAATTATCTTATTCAGATATATTGCAAAGAAAAACGTAATATAAGCAACCTATTTCTTTTTCATATATTGAATTGGTGATATAATTTCATGAATACTCTTTTATGTTTAAAAACTATAACAGAAGCTAGTATACCAAATATATTACCCAACATTTTCTGAAGCACTCAAATAAGACATGCTGTATTCATTTTACAACTTTAAGCTAAAGATATTTCTACTAAGAGATGTGGTAAATTATATTGGTCCCACTGCATCATACTGAAAATTAATAATAAACCAAGATATAAGAATTATAGTCTACATGTATAATTTTCGAATATTAAAACAACAGCATCAAGCATTGAGTTTTAAAAACAACAAAATAGTTCTCTTTTGTTGTTACAGAACCCGTAGGTACCTACTAATTTGACAATGACATCTGTCAAATTGGATAATTACTCATATTTTCCGTAAATTTTTGAGACATTTTAGTGTTTTACGTGGAAGAATGAAATAGTTTTATTATATGGATTCCTTTAAGAAACTTAAAAACACAACAAATTACATAAAAATCACATAAAAGTAGAAAAATGTTACACTGTACTTTGAGCGATTCCAGCGTCATTTTAGATTGTAATCCAATAATTATTATTAAAAATATTTCATAAAAACACCAGCCTGTTAATTTGATCAATATATCTAGTTGAAATTATAGAAAACAAAAACTTTTACTTAATAACATCAAAAGAATGACAGAATACAGCAAATGGCAGCCAAAATGCGGTTTCGTTCAGGAAACTTTAGTTACTATCAACTGTACATACGAACCATGACTGTGCATTTGATAAAATTAAAATTATACTTATGTTAAACATAATAATAAAATAAAATTATCTCATTGGTGTACATAACATTTTGTAAGAAATATATAAAAATATACCATTAATTAAGTCTAAATATTATTAAAAAGAGTATGGCTGCATTTACACGGGATTAGTTTGATAATTTATTAATGACGAAATGAAGGTAAGTCAGTGATAGGAGTATTATTATTATATGGCGATGTGTAATGAGGAAGTATTAAAAAAAACGAAAGCACTAAAACAGCACATACACTAGATGGCGACTATAGCAAAAGTTGATTTTTCCAGGAAACGAATGGACCAAAGACAGTAATTTCCGTGCCTTTTAACTAACATATTAAAAAACTGAAATTTAAAAAGTTCGTAACTTAGATATCAATACTAATACGAAAAAATACAAATAGAATATGAGTTGTTTATTGAGTTTTGAAAACTAATTTACTTTTAAACATGAAAGAAAACCGGAAGGGTTGTCATGGAAAAATCAAAAATTCACGTGGCTGGTAACCTGAGCTCCGACCTAGGTGTCTGACTAATGGTTGCCAACCATATGAACAGCTGAACAGCTTGCAAGCAAACTACAACATGACCTGCCACGTGCTTGGCCGAAGAGTACCGTTCGAAAGCACAAACGGACATATTAGAATTACGCACAATTACGAAATTACGGAAAATGATTTTAAAATCCAAAATCTAATATTATTTTAGATTAGCGTAGATTTTCTGAAATTTTATTAACGAATTTCTGTATGTTTTCCCTAAAATATCCCTTTTATTTTTTGTTGTCAATAATTAAATATTCACCTAATAAATTCTCCCTGTTTAATAAGCTTATTCCATTTTACAATATTAATTTAAAATTATAAAGAGCTTTTTGAGGAAATGAGAAATATCCTCGACGTAGAACATTTTATTTTGCATGTCGTCATGTCATTTTTTTAAATAATTTACATTAAACGCCTTTATATCTAGCAAATATAGTAAAATTAATAAAGACATGTAAAAATATTTTTTATTTTTTGTAGTTTCTCCACTATGGCAACACTGTCGGTTGTAAAAGGAGTTCCCGCGAAGATACCTTGATCGAAACTTTAAGCTTGCAACTAATATGGATAACACGCCTCAACGCCCCCGACCAGGAATCTAACCAGTCATCTTCCCCCTTATTCTATGACTCTGTGGACAACCGAAATAAACTGATCACAAAGCTCTGTGCGCAAGCGGTCCTATGAAAAAGTGATTTTGACAAATTAAAATTTTACATTTTTACGGTAATAACGACTTTAAGCTGTCAGTTGATTAAGAGAATAGGGTGCTGGTCAGAGCTTAGGCTTAGAATAGGGGTCAGTGAAAATAATGCGTGGTAATACGATTGATACATCACGCGTAACCCTGGAGCCAAACATCTATATTTAATCACATAAGTGTTCACACAGAGCGGTACTGCTATTTGATAATCCTTGTGCTTATATTTTGACTGAACAAAAAAGTGTCAATAAAAAATTAGCGAGAAAGTAGCTATATCTATTGTATTCACATTTTAGGAACCTTAAGGTTGAATGTGTGGTCCCTACTGTAGTAATGGAGCAACTGGCAAGGGAGACTAAAGGATAAGTGTCTCCCTCCGAGCTAGGTGTTTGTTAGCCCGGGGACCGCGGTCCAACCGATGTAGGTTGGACGTTGTATTTATGCTAATTAAGTAATGAAACTTATTCTGTGCGATGTAGGTTTCTTTGTTCTAAATGCCTTGTAGTTATTAATTTATGCTGCTTGTATTGGTACAGCGCCATCTCGTTACCTGCTGTTGAAACTTATTGCAGTTCGTCTTGCTATCGATGGCTGTGACAATGCTAGTCTTCTCGCTATCGATTGTTGTGGCGATGTTACTGCGATGAATTAGATGTCGCTATGTATCAGTCGCCACAACATATATGCCCACGTGTCTGGGGTAGGCCGAGTTTTAAAAAGGTAAGGTGTATGCATGATACTTTTATTTGGGGCTAAAAGGAGAAATATTTATTTTATTTACCTAATTTAAACGGTGTATAAGTAATAAGATTTTTGTCAGCAAACAATTGCAATCGATCACAAGTTCCCGAAATCTAACTAGATGTCACCACGGTACGTTCTTGATTTCTTTATGACAGCTGTTCCGGATTTCTTTCAAAACTCAATAAACAACTCGTATTCTATTTGTATTGATATTTAAGTTTGAATTTTTCAAATCTCAGTTTTTAAATATGTTAGTTAAAAGGAACGGAAATGACTGTCTTTAGTCCATTCATTTCCTGCAAAAATCAACTTTTGCTACAGTCGCCATCTAGTGAGGTGCTTTCTTTTTTTAAATATTTCTTCATTATCATATTATCTTAAAATTTAATCGTGATTATTGTGTGTGACGTGACTTGAAACACGACCCACCACTGTGTGACGTCACTGTGGCGATGGCTGTCAGATTAATCATAAAGATACGCTTAATAATTATAAATAAAATTCCTAGATGGCACTGTTCTTAGCTTATTTATTTCTTCGATGGTATTGTTTTTGTTTTATTGACATCTTTTAATCTTCTACTGTATGCATCTGTTTTGTGTAATAACGACGTCATCGACGGACAGTGTATTCGCGATTATAAAGAAGTGTAAATTTTAATTTAAATTTAAGGCAAGAAAACGTGTTAATTTTACCAAAATATTAGTTATATGGATTATTTTAAATGAAAATAAACAGTTTAATAAACAATTAGGTAGAATACCCTATTGTGCCGCTTCGCACTCTTAATTGTTTCACTAGTAGATCCTAGCACTAGAATTTTCATTTTTGTCTTTAATTTGTTTTATCAGGATTCATATTTCATTCGTAATATAATGCCTTTACAATAATTAATTTTTTACTAATTAATTTCAAGTGGATCATATCAGTGGCCTATAGAAATTGTGACTTACATATTACTCGTTACAAGCACTTTTAATTTTGCATATTCCTTACCATTAATTCAGGTGGTCCCGAGGTACATAAATATGGTGATTTTAAGTATATATTTAGGGCACACCACCCAGGTAAAAGAATGTGTATATACCACTCCCGTAGACAGGTAATCGAGGCAAATGGTTTTGATATAATCTCGAAAAGGGTTGCTTTGAGTTTGAATATTAAAAAAATAACAACTTGTCTGTGGCTTTTTGGTCATAGCGTGTGATAAAAATGATTTTCCTATGTATTGTATGCCTTTATGTGTTATTTAAATAGTCATTAGATAAATAATAATGCCATGTATTAATTTATTATTTCCCTTATAATGCATCTATTTTTATGTATTGTTAATTCCCAGACAAGTTCTTGAACTGGAAATGTGAAAGTCAAATTCAAAACAACCGCGTTTAAAATTTGATTTGAGAACCCCATTCCCGAAGCGTTGTCGTGAATTCAATATGGCGATATTTGATGTTATACTGTTTTGAAGGTACGTCAATTTGACGATTGTATAATGATAATTCCGGTAAATATCTTATTTTCGGAGGTTCATTGATTACCGCTGTAAACAGTCTCACAGTTTGTGCAATTTGAAAAGTAATATAGTGTTGTGAAGAGCAAATTAGTTGTATTGTTTTGTTTGTGATTTCGATAATTTTTAATTATTCCAGTGTTCAATGAAATTGCCGAAATCAGTCGAAGAGTTTTCATCAATTCCATCGCTAAATTAGCCTATCAATATAAGCATTACAATTATAAGCCGTGATAAAGAAAATCAACAACTGTAAAGCTGAATGTAATTACGGTAATAAAATAAGAAATCAGGATAATAATTTTGTTTGTTCCAGAAGTGCACATGTTTTTATACAAATGGGAGTTAAGTAATTTTTTAACCGGGTGCATTAGATTAGCGCCACAATAATTGATTCATTAATTGAGTACATAGTCTTTAGAGCGTTGACTATCATGACAGACACTAGACGAAGAGTGAAGCTTTACGCTCTGAATGCTGATCGGCAGTGGGATGATAGAGGCACAGGTCATGTGTCTTCATGTTACGTCGAAAGACTCAAGGGCACATCGTTATTAGTAAGAGCTGAATCAGATGGATCCCTCCTATTAGAGAGTAAGATACAACCAGACACAGCATATCAGAAACAGCAGGACACATTGATTGTATGGTCAGAAGGAGACAACTTTGACTTAGCACTAAGTTTTCAAGAAAAAGCTGGATGTGATGAAATATGGGAAAAGATTTGTCAGGTAAACTATTTAACATATTCATGTCTAGTATTTTAATATTATCAGTATTTCAATATTTAATGAAATACATCAAACACAGTAAAATGTGAAGAGATTCCTTATAATTTTATCACTATAGAGCCAAATTGAATGTCAAAATAACTTTTTAGATAGAACATATCAAAATAAATAGAAATATATATTAATATTTATTAATGTTCCTAGGATTTCTAGTGATTATTGTTTATGTTGATTTGTCTATTACAGGTACAAGGCAAGGATCCATCAGTTGAAATTACACAAGACATTGTTGAGGAATCAGAAGATGAACGCTTTGATGAGATGTCTGATAGTGTTCAGCCCGTGGAGCTGCCGGCTTGCGAAATGGGTCGTCTGGAAGATATCAGTGAGTTAGTTAACAGCTGTCTTGTGTCACCTGCACGCAAAGATAAACTTGCTGCAGCTCTTGAAAGTCAACACTACATAAAGAAGCTACTAAATCTCTTCCATATGTGTGAAGATATAGAAAATATTGAAGGGTTGCATCATCTCTATGAGATTTTCAAAAGTATATTTCTCCTCAATAAAAACACACTGTTTGATACAATGTTTGCTGATGATACTATATTTGATGTTGTTGGATGTTTAGAATATGATCCAAGTCTATCACAACCTAAAAAACATAGAGAGTACTTACGTGAACTAGCAAAGTTCCGTGAAGCCATTCCTATAAAAAATCAAGATTTGCTAGCTAAAATACATCAAACATACAGAGTACAGTATATCCAGGATATTGTACTGCCAACACCTACAGTTTTTGAGGACAATCTGCTAAGCACATTATCTAGTTTTATATTTTTCAATAAAGTAGAAATAGTGAAACTTATAGAAGAAGATGAGAAATTTCTTACTGATTTGTTTAAATTGCTTATGGATAACAAGACACCAAACCCAAAAAGAAGGGATTTAGTCTTATTTTTGAAGGAGTTTTGTAATTTTTCACAAAATCTACAGCCACAAGATAAGGATGTGTTTTACAAGACTTTAGTGTCATTGGGGATCCTGCCAGCATTAGAAATTACATTAAGTATAGATGATCAGAAAACTAAGACTGCATCTATCGATATTTTAACATACATTGTAGAGTTTTCTCCTTCTGTTGTGAGAGATTATACTTTACAGCAGGCAAACAATACTGAAGAGGTTAGTTATTGCTCAGAGACAAAATTTATGGTAATTGGATTATTTTAATTTTTCTAACTATTATTTATTGATTTTTCAGGAACATATGTTGCTAAATATAGTAATAGAACAGATGCTTAGGGATCGTGATCCAGAGCTTGGTGGTGCAGTGCAGCTAATGGGTGTTTTACGTATACTACTTGACCCAGAGAGCATGTTAGCTTCTGTAAATAAGAGTGAGAAGGCAGACTTCCTAAACTTTTTCTATAAACACAGTATACAAACTTTAATAGGTAAGATGACCACATTATTTTTTTTTCAATGTCATCTTAATCACATAAGTCCATCTGAGTTATGTTATGAGAGATTAATAATAAAATATATATTTTTTTTGTTATTGATGATTGCAGAATTTTACAATAAATCAACTTCATCAAAAAATTCAATGCATTAGGTTGAAAGTGTTAAATAATATTGATTATTATTTGTGCTGATATTTAAAACTCTATTAAAGTTGATTGTGGAATATACATTAGATATTTTTTGCAAAATTAAACTGTAGATGTTGTTTAGTAATTTTATATATATACATTTTTGTCAGAGATAGATTAGGGTTTATAGTACAGTTTTATATTTAGTAAATGGTAAATCAATTTCATGGATAAGTAAAACAGTATTTTTTATTGATTTGCTAATCTTAAAAGTTCCTGATTCAAGTTTATATTCATTCATTATACAAAACAGGTTTGGTTTCAGCCATATTTTAAAAGCTCAACTTTTTAATATGTAGATCAAATTCATGCAAACAAAGTTTGTAGCCATGAATACAAGAACTGTGTCATAATTCTTAAACTGCATTATTGAAACCCAAATATGGGAGTGTGAATAAAAACTTGCTGTATTATCAACATATAAAACATTTAGTTTTATATGAAATATTGCTGTTCCATATTCTTTTTAACTGGTGGAATAAATGTGGGGAAAACTTCAACATAGGGTTTATTTATATGATAAAATCAATGAAAAATTGCCTCATTTTTAATCGAAAGTGTAAACATTTAATTCTTATTGCCTTTTTAAATAAGGTGATGGGATTTGAATGGTGATGCTTTCCGTCCTTGTCCATATGACAGATTTTCTATATCTTAACGTCACAATTCTAGTACATTTCTGTCATGTCCGAAAGAGATTAGATAGTTCATATGTTGGTAAGTTATTTAAATACTTTTTTTACAAATCTTGTTTATTTGACCTTAGCCACATATATTGTAGCATTAAACAATATACATTTACCTTATAGTCCATGTTTGTGTTAAGTAACATTTATTTATAAACCTGTATGATTACTATTCCAGCACCCCTTCTAGAAAATACCACTGGTGAAAAGCCTCTCAAGGAAGACTATCATACTGTTCAGCTCTTGGGTCTTGTACTAGAGCTTCTTTCATTCTGTGTGGAACATCACACATACCATATCAAAACATGCATCCTGAATAAGGTTTGTTAAGTCAATGTATTTTTAAAATTCGGTATTCAGTTTTTAATTGATTATAAATCATACAAATGTCATGATAAATATCAAGTTAGACTTATGCGCAATTTTGAAAACAGCTCTCTTTTTAAATTTTCTGCAATTTTTCAAATTTTAGGTCAATTATATATTTGAAATTATTTATTCCAAAAGTATGTAAACACACATTTATTTGATATGTGACATTATAATTATACTTCATGAAACTTACCTTCTTACTTACCCCCATTTACTAATTTTAAATAAGTAATTGGCTGTGACAGATGCACAGACAAATAGGTTTACGAACCTATAGAGAGGTTTCCTTTTTGGTACTCTAAAAAAAGGAAAAGGGAACTGTATGTAATTTTTGATTGAGATCAATAATTAATTGATCTCAATTGAATAAAAAATTGAATATGCAAAAAATTTAATATGAATTGTAACCTTTTCATATATTTATCAGGATCTACTTCGTCGTATATTAGTGCTGATGAGATCGACGCACACTTTTCTGGTGCTAGGTGCACTAAGGTTTATGAGAAAAATAATTGCACTCAAAGATGAATACTATAATCGGTACATTATTAAAGGAAATCTCTTTGCACCAGTCATTGACGCTTTTCTTAGAAATAATGGCAGGTAAGCGTTGAGATCATTTTGTCATTAATCTTGAGCCATCTCATTTGAAAGTTAACAAATCAAGTATGTGGTGTGTGTACAGTCAAATGTAAAAGAAAAAAGCCATAAGGTATTCTTGAGTTTGTAGATTTTAATGAGATTAACTTTTATATTTGATCAATTTTGCATTTACAATTTTTTCAGGTATAACTTACTTGACTCTGCTATATTGGAGTTATTTGACTTTATTAGACTGGAGGATATCAAATCACTTTGTTCTCATGTAGTAGAAAACTATGGGAAGATCCTAGATGATGTTGAATATGTACAGATTTTCAAGGCTTTAAAAATGCGCTATGATCAACATCAAGACAAGCTAAAGGAAAGGGATAGAGGTAAGTTAATTTTTTTATAAACTAAATCAAAATAATTTGCCATTTGTAAAACTCGTAAAACTTAATCATATTTTGAAGTAGTTGACAGACCTGGAACATACTGAGAAGAACCAGCAGGAGACTCAGCAGGGGCTGCTTTTTCCCTGTTTTCTTTAGTTTTGATTTTATTAGACTATGACAATTCTGTCCATCATAATAATAAAAATAAAAAAATTCAATTGTTAATGTACAGTGATATATACTCAATAGCCATATCCAGACAAAATGATCAAATTCTTTATTGACCTTGTAACAGAGAATGTTACACTAGTCATATACATTATTTATCATTTACAAATATAACAACTATTGATGCATCTTGGTTTTGCAATCCTACTGTCTGTGATCTAGGATTGTGGGTCACATAACAATACAACTACATAATTATTGGTTTACTGACGAGATGTCAATTCTGTTTCTCTCAATTCTACAATTATATTGGGATTAAGGTTTTTGTCTTAAAAGGGTTAAAGTGACTCATTATATACTCAATTCATTTGGTAGGTAACTGATTTATTGTGCGATACAATGACATATTATGCTAGACGCGTCATATACGAATATTAATACTATTTAAAATGACGTAAACTTGAAGTACGTTTAAGCGCATAAAATAACAACTGCGCATAAAAAAGTAAGAAGTAAAAGAATTATTAGGGTGTAAAATCGTTATCAAGAAGTAATAGAAACGCGTCACTTGATGGTCGCTTGGTGGAACTTTGGCTATGCCTTACTTTAAATAGCCACTTTTGAATAGGGAATATGCGTCTGATTCGAATAAGGGTTAAATATATTTTAATACGATCGTTATTGCTTTAGAATAAAGTCCATGTAAATATTTTTCAATATTACGGTAGAGCGTCGATTATCCGAACGTCGATCAACCGAACGACCGCTTATCCGAACTCCCGACTTTCTCGCGCCCCGCGCTCGTGCGTGCTCTTGTTTCGACTTGTTAGTTATTATTCGTTTGTTAGTTACTTCCGAGTTGCCGCTAGGAAATAAACTAAATTTTGTCGCTTGAAAGTTAATTAGTAGTTAGGTCACCCTTGCTGCTTCCCTTGTTCTATCACTCATTGATCATGAGGATGTCTGTTACTTTGACTTAAACGAGGATCTTCTGAATAAGTTGGACCGCCTTATCAACAATGCCATCCGCCTCATCTTTTGCCTTCGGAAATATGATGTTTATTACTATCGGTCTCAACTTAAATAGCTCCTTTGCACACTCTTTTCTGTTCTTTCCAATCCGCGTTCTCCTGATTACTTAAAATGTAAATTCCATTTCTAATATCTTTGCGATTCGCATGGTCGACAACTTCGTTCTTCAAACACACTTTCTACTCCTCTTTTTCGTTCTGGCTTTATGTCCGACTCTTTCCGACTGCGGAATAACCTCCCTGAGACCCTGACCCCATCAGAAGATCTCCCAATAAATTTATTTTTAAACGTAAAGCTCATGCCTTTCTTATGCAAAATATGTGAAATTCATCATTAATATTATGTATGTATCTATAGTTGTGTTATTGTATGTATGTATTTATATATGTATACGTATATACCGCGTGTTACAAAAAAACCCGTTACCCCGAAAATGGCAATGAGTATACATAAAACTGAGATAATGGACGCTGTCCTTTATATCGTAGCCATTGTATTTATTGAAAAAAACAATATCGAAGTTTAGCAAAATTTTCGATACCATTTATCGAAGCACACCGACATTATGATCAGCTGTTTCAGTTCATTGACTTCTAAATCAAAGACTATTATTTTGCCAGACTGGTTATATCTACTGGTATTTAGTGCCTACGTCACAGTACAGCGAAATAATTTATCTAGTTATGTGTACATACGCAAATATTCGAACATGCAAAATATTACACGAAAACATTATTTTAAAACTATTTCCAAAATTCGTTTTTATTCAGATTAGAGCTCCCTTTCCAATATACCTTGCCATATTACTATGCCCGTGCTACGCATATATCAGGCACGGAAACAAACAATAAACAGAATTTACGAACTGTAGACGGCCCATCCAAAATAATAATCTTTATAATTAATGCTACGACACGTCACTCAATAATGTACTCATAAAATCAATTTCATCTAATCTAAACAAATAGAGATGCAGAGGAAGAAGAAATATCGCGACCTCTAGATAAGTAGAATATTCGTTATTGCACGAACAATTTTTTTTCATAATTAGATAGTTTCATTTTTATGAAAATAATTACAATATTATGAAAGTAGGCGACGTATATCACTGAGTGTCTTCCAGGTAACTTTGTCTATCTGTAGCTGCTTCATCTTTGAACCAGAATTTTTACACATCGTGTCTTTAAATCATGATAACCTGGTACTCGTACCTACAATCTTCTGTTACGAAAGTAAACCTAATATGACGTCAGCGCAGATACAGTCGGGGAATAAATTGAAACATTGATCAATATTCGTGTACATATTTCAATTGTGTTTATGGTCAATTTATTTCTTTTCTAATATTTTTACAATAAAAAGATCAGACTTAAAATGGAATATGAACCTTAATCGGGAATATGATCATTCCCGATTATGGTTTCAACCACTTACTCTTACTACATGTAAATTGTTTCAAGTAAAATGGATTGCTACCTTAGAGTTAATGATATGCACTACACTTAGGTATCTTAAAAGCGTCTGACAAGAAAAAATGTCGACAAAGAGCCGCTTTCTGAATTGAGAAAAGTACAAAATCTCAACTGAATATTCTCAATAACTGAAGTTTTTTTATATTTCACTAGTCAAAAGTCCTAGTTTTATCAAACTGCTAACAACTAATTACAAAAAAAAACCGGCCACGTGAGAGTTGGACTCGCGCAGGAAGGGTTGTATCCGGTGCTAAGAAATAACTTCATTAGCTTAACTCTTAAAAATATTTTTTATTGTTTAGGTATTTAAATACGTAAGACAAATCAATACATAATCGGTAAAATCGAGCCTAAAACAAATTCACTTATTCCTCCGAGTGTACAATGACGTAAGATAGAGATAGAGAGGGAGGGAAAGAGAGAGAGAGAAAGAAACGAAACATTATCGTCCGTGTTTGTGTGATGTCGCGCGCGAGTGACTACTTGACGCTAGATACGGTAGTAGTAAACATTTGGTACGGATTTTAATTTATTATCTATTTTATTACTGTGAGCTATTCAACTGAATTTTAGAATCAGAGTATAGGATTTACTATTTTAATGCTGTAAGAAATGAAAATGAATGAGACGTTTTATTATGTACTGTTTACCTATTTCCTTAAATAGAAAAAGCCCTAAAACGACCGACACAGCTAACAAACAAATGGTCATTTATTTGAAAAATAGTTCAAAATAGAAAAGGTGTATAAAATGAATTAAAATTTTAAACAGGTATGTCGATTGTATGCAGATTACTACGGCCCACGAAATACATTAATTTATTTATTTAACGATGTCTTATGATAGTCGAAGCTACTTCCTCTCTACAGACTGAGCCAAGCATGCTTGTTTGCAGGTGCAGCGTGAAAGTATATCACATTTCTCACTTAAACTAGTCTTTACCAAACATTAACAACGTTTAAATTTGTAAATACTAAAAATACAACCATGTACTATCTTATCAACAACAATAAAAATTTACAAAATCTTTGTCAATTAACAATTCCTAATACGTAACGTACATAACGTATTATGTACTTACGTACGTATGTAAAAAAATTAGTTGCAACAATGTCCTGCGACGATTTTTTTAATTTGTATAATAAAATGTTGATCACCTCGGTACTAGGCAACTAGAAGTTTAGGCTCAAACTTTAACATTGCCGCCTGTCTAGGGTTGCCATCTATCCATCTTTAGCGGGACATGTTTGACTTTTTAGATTGTGTGCAGCTAAATGTTAATGTCACATGTCCGGCGGTATAGTTTTCATAGGTTTTTGGTATACCTGTGCCGAAGCTATATCAAATAAACTATGAATACACACAAATTCGAAAAACGTCAAATACCCAAATACCCAAAAAGACGCAGTGTTGCACGGGCATTTGCGAAATTTGAATACAAATCGTTAGTTTGTTTGCATCGTATAGTCTCCGAAATTACTTTATAAAAAAAACCTTTTTCAAAATAGGTTGTGCAGTTTTGATGTTACGATCAAGCCTTATTTTATGAATTCACGTTTTGGCTGTGATAAAAGCGTTAAAATTATGATGTAGTTATCTTATCTTTAATTACCGCTTATTTGTATGTTACGTCTTACTACAAAATCAATTGAAAGTTAGTGATTTTTGCTTAACGCACCCTCTGAATAACTAGGCAGTAACCCTCGCGAAGCCGTGAACTAATATTACTGTCTACTACGGTAATATTGTTTTACGGCTTCGCGAGAGATTTGACTTAGTCCGGCTTTAAGGACAAAATTTCCGATCTAATAAGAGAAGATGGCAACCCTATCCCGCTACTTCTAAGATTTAATTGCGGAACTATAGGTACCTTTCTGTGCGCCTTTGACATGCCGCACACTATGCAGCGGCTTATAATAAAGGACTCAAATTGGCGGCTTTCCCTTTTTATCACTTTTTCTTTATTCAGTTGTTCATACGTCGTCGATGTGATCACGTTTCGAAAATGTCCGTGTTCTCTAATTCCGAGTTCTATGAAAAATGCTTTTATCAGTGTTACATGGGATGCAGTGTTGTATTGATATAAATTGAGACTATTTTGAAAAGATGTAATTATACTGAAACGTCAGTTAACCAGAGGTTGGCCGCGATCTTTAGTTTTTTCTTGTGGAATAAAATTAAGTGCCTAATAAAGTGTAGGTGAGTGAACCTCACAAGTAATGCTTAAACAGTGAATAAGGAAGTGAAAAGGTAAAGTACAAATAGTAATTCGCAAATATTTATTTTTAAATACGCCAAAATCGTTTGTGAATTATGTCGCATATCATTTTTTTATTTTTTATTATCGTAATATCAATCAGATTTGTCGGACCATTAAAGTATGAACTAAAAGTTAGACTCGTATATCAGTGTTTAAATAAATTTTACCTATCTATCATAAATAGGTACTACTTAAAATGGTGTTTGATCTGTAATTCAGAAACAGCTGAGTCGGAAACGATGCTATGAAATGATGTGCGCGTTGATAATAATATGTATTATAATTTTTTTTACTGAAATTAGACTACCGGCTGAACAGCGTCGGTTACCATACCATTTTGCCAATGATTTGATTCCTATTTAATTTCTTTTCATTTTATTTTCGATCGAAATAGGTTAAGTATTTACTGTGTAAACTGGCAAACGCAGACATGTTTTTAAGTATATTTTCTCTCTCATTCTTAGTATGTATGTGTGGGTGTGTACTAGGAGAATAGAAAAAAAAAATTAGAAAACATAGGAGATAGGTAGTGTGCCATTACTCCTGGTAAGGTCATTAACCTAAAATAGTGATGTGACATAGCACACTCGATGTATTTATTAATTATTAAAAATTTGCCTTTTTACTGAAAGTTAAAAGTTAAGCAAAGGTTTTGAAAATTTGGCAGAGTACTGTTTATATGATATACTTCAACACCCTTCAGCTATAACGGGTATTTTTGTAACACCCGGTATAGTTGTATGTTTATATATATTAATATAATTTTACGTCAGTTAGTTAGTATCTTCTTTATGTCTACTCATAGTTAATTTTTACTTTATGCCGCCATCGCGTTTATAGGTTTTCCTAAAGGTTGACTGAGAGAGAATACCGTTAGCATTTAGTCCGTCTTTTGTACCATTGCTTTACTGGTCAATAAAGTTTAATAAATAAATAAATAATACAGTTCGATTATCCGAAAAACCCGGTTTTCCGAACACCCCTGTCCCAATTAGTTTGGATAATCGACGCTCTACTGTACTTCGTTTTCGTCTTGAAAATAATTATTAAAAAGTGTAAAAAAATATGGTAATAAATAACAGATTACAATTTTAATTATGTTTTAAGCTTTTATTTTTATTTCACCAATTTGATAAACAATATTATTATTAAAAAAGTATTATAATTATATAAAATCGATTATTTTTTTATCGATTTGGTAATTTAATAATAATCAGTCACTCAAAATCCATACTGATTTAAAATGTCATATCTCTAGTCGTATTCTTTGACGTCACTCCAACCGAGCCAACTGCTCGTAGTTGTTACTTATTTTCACCATTGTTACTAAATTTTAGATTTTCAGTGCCATAAATGTTATTTTTTTACAGTTATGTAACGATGTAGAATATCATATGAAAACTTTTCAAATAATGTGCATATTCCTTATTATGTTTATTCCTGTGTTATATATCATTGTTGAGATGTGCATAAAATTAAATCAAAATCATTTATTCAGTCTAAGCTGTTACAAGCATTTATGAAAGTCGAAACTCTATGCCATCGGTTTGTAAATCAACGGTGGGAGACTTTGTATTCAATAAATATTTAATTGTCTGCAGTAAGTGGTAGTGTAGGCGTGGCGGAGGCGGTGGTACCGTCACTTCTACGTACAAGATATAGGCGGGAAGCGCGTGCGCCTGACGATGAGGAGGAGATGTGGTTCAACGATGACGACGAACTCGAAGACGAAGCGCCCCTAGACGCGGCGCAGGCGCACGCGCACGCGCACCCGCACACACATGCGCATCATGCGCTCGATGCTATTGGTGAGAGAGTTGCTTTCATTTACTGGAATTTTATTTTGGTTTATAGTCAGGTCGTCTGAACAATGAGAATTTCGTATGTTGACCTTCGTGTCTACTCATAGATTTGTAAACATTTTAGGTTTACTTTATCATGACAAAATTGACTAGAGCATCTGTGCAAATGCAATAACAATATGACTGCACATGACTGAAAGAGATATGTAATGTCAGATCATAAATTTCCTCTTCAGTGGCCGCACTATAGAAATTAATTGGTTTAATTTCATTTTATTAAATATTCAAAGGTTAAACATTAAAATTAATAAATACATATGTAGCATGTTTGTGTACTACTCTTCATTAATTAATTTTTAAATATAAAATTATTTATATGTCTATCTGTGTGATACGCATCTAGTTGTTACTGTTTGACAATAAATGAAAGATACATGCTATTTAACTAGTAATTTCATAAACAGATGTTCAAAATACTCAAGCTCAAGAAATATATCCTAGGTCTTGATATAATAGAAGGAATAATATATTTCTATCAGTATGTTATTTTAATTATCCAATGGGCATCCTGATAGTCATAGCTAATTGCAGAAGGCGTTATCTTAGTTTCTGCCTTCGTATAGCCCAGTCGAGTAGCTCGATGGCGTATGGATAATCGCCGCGAGCCGCGATCGTTGCTGTTAAGCAACTTTCGTAAGGGTCGGTCAGGGGATCATCATCATTGCAGTGTCCAGTTTTGGACATAGATCTCTTCCAATTTTTTCCATGTCTGGCGGTTTTGAGTCTATTCTATCCAGTTTTGACCTGTGTGTCTTCTGATACCATCCACACATCTTTAGGGTGGACGACCACGTGACCTATTGTTTCCGCGGGGCCTCCACCCTCCGTGCCATATGTCCTGCACATTTCCACCTCCGTTGGGCAATTATGGTAACCACGTTCCTAAGACCAGTCTTACTTCTGACCCATTCAATTGTCTTTCTGTCACGAAAACTGGCATTTCTCTCTCCATTGCTCTTTGTGAAATTGAATTTTTCAGTAGGCTTTTCAGTGAAAGACATGATCTCAGTTCCATAGGTAAAATACGGGCAGAATATACTGTTCAAATACTTACCTTAAGTTTGATTGATATTTTTCCACGGAGTATCTTATTATTTATTCCGATGGCTACCTAGGATTGAGCTACGCGACGGTCAATCTCCGTGGTTTGATTGGGATAGCCTAAGGCAACCAATTGGTCCAATTATATGTAGGTGTCAACAGTTTTTACAGGCATATTTTATAGCCTCTGAAATGTTGGTCATAATCTTGGTCTTTGAGTGGTTCATCTTTAAGCCTACTTTGTAAAATTTAACCTTCAATTCTTCAATCATTTCCAACATTTCCTCAACGCTTTCCGAGAAGAAATCGTCTGCAAACTTTAGATTGTTAGGCCGTTCTCCATCTATTAATATACCTTTTTCGTCCTAATTCAGTTTCCTGAATATATTTTGTTAAGCCTCAGTAAATAATTTTGGGGAGATGATGTCTCCCTGTCGTACTCCTCTGGCCAAACGTTCAGGGGTGACCAAAAATTATTACACGAGTTACTCCCTGCTTTGGAAAGCACGTTAATACACTCCAATACGTATTCCGTGCATCCGTGGAGGGCCATGGCCCATCCTCCTGAACCATCCATAAGGAAGGCCTGAGCCCTTGCAATGGGTCGTAAAAGTGCTAGTTACAGCCCAGTCAAATAAATACAAAAAGGAAACCGCCAATTGATTATAACATTAACATTAAAGCCACAGGCATCAAATCAAACACACCCTCAAGTTTTACTACGACTTAAAACGATGAGATGCTGTTGAAGAAACTGTTGTATCGATTTCTAATTTCAAGTCCAGGCCTTTATTTACTTTTCGGAACGCCGCTTTGACAGTGGCTTTCCCCATTCATTTTGTATCTTAAATTTGTGATGGTTAAGTTCAAATTTCACGGAAATTTAGCCCTTTTTTTAATAACCTGATATGTGTACAGCAAAATTTAGGAAATAGCGTTAATATTTGTATAAACATTTTTAAAGTGACTATATAATTTGAATTATTTCAGGGAAAATAGTTGATAAGAAAGTGTGCTCGAGTACGGAGAGTGTCAACGGGCCGAGTAGAGTCCTTCTCAGCAGCACAACGACGAGTAAACCAACGCACACCGACGTACAGGTATCCTCGCCCAGATTACTCAATAAGGTAAAATTTTACTTCCCTCACGTCTACTATTGCTTCGGGGATCATCGTCTCTGTTTATAAAAGTATGTTCTTGAGATATAAGTATAATTAGTAGTTATCCCGCCACCCCTAAGAGCTATGAAGTCGAACGTTGGCTTCAAAACTAAACTAAAAAAATATCTTTTGGATGCACAAATAGCTTATAAATAGCTTATAAGCTTATAATATAATGCAAATAACTCTTATATATAGCGGCTTCTTGTAATGGATTGATATTAATTTCCAAAAGTTGCTGAATTTTAAATTCTCATTTTTATTAAATGTATGTGTGCATGTTATTTATATTTATGGTGAATGTAATGGATGATTTATTTTATAATATGAATAAATTACAACACACATATATAATGATAATTGAAATAGTTACTATTTTTAAATGAATTTGTTATTTGTAATGTTTAATTTCTTTTAATTTTTAATTTCTTGTAAGAGGTTTTCATGTCGACAATTTGACATCTATGTGTCAAAAAGAGACAATTAGGCGTCAATTGAAAATCAGCGTCAGGTTTAGCAATCTGACAGTGAGCTGAATTGGCTGCCTATTTCGGTGCAATGTGTGACGCATTTTTTCTTTTTTTAATTATATTTTATTTTATTTATTTTAATTATTATAAAATGTTTTATGTCTATTTATTTGTGCACCGGAATAAATACATTTTTCTTTCTTTCTTTTCTTTTTTACTCCAATAGCCAATATATATATATATTGTTTTGCATAATGTTTTTTTAGTATAATCCCCTCAAATTGCTAATGCGCCTTGACCGCCATCTTGGTGACGTAGTTGTGTTCAACAATCAGTACCGTTAACAAATAAACACTGGTTGAGGAGTACACTTTTAGAGTTGGGTTGTGTTGAGATCACAAATAATTGTTGTTATGTTTTGTTGTTTTCGATTGTTATTGCTTAGTTTCGTTGTTACTTGTTACGATCTACTAAAATAGAAACTGCTATTAAGAAACACAACAAATTAAAAGTTATAAAATTATTATAACAAAATTTTGGGGATTATTCATAAATGTATCAATAATAATTGATAAATAATTTATTTCTTGCATTTTGTGCTATCTATACTTTTTATTTTCAAATCACGTTACGCGCCACTAGGTTCAAGTTGTAGACAAGATTCCAGCGCATGAGCAATTTACGCGACTTATATATGGTGTATGTCATGTTTATATTTTAGTACATTTTACCCATGGAAATGCCACGGTGCTATATGTTGTAAAAAGTTACAAGATATAGCATGGTTGCCGAACAGAAAGAATTTTGTACGTCAACTTATTTGCCTATTGACAAAATTAAAAGTAATACGAGGGTCAAACTGAAAGTTCTTAGAACTGGCCACTTATAAACAATATAATAAAAAAATAATTCTAAAATTTGAAAATATAACTCTTTGCCAATATTACTGAGTATATATTTCATTCATTTGTCATTTGTTTTACGATTTGGCGGCAAATTGAAAATTGTCTGTGTCACGTCATCATGAATTTAACACGAGAAAATTTTCGTGCAATGATTTTTTATGACTTTCGATGTCATTTAAGTCAACAAGAAAGTTATGATAGACTACGATTGGCCTTTCACGATGAAGCCCCATCTCGTGCGACTGTTTACAACTGGTTTAATGAGTTTAAACGTGGTCGCACTAATCTCACTGATGATTTACGTGAGGGACGGCCTTCTACGGCGACGACTGAAGATAACATCTGTGTTGTGCGGCGTATGATAGAGACTGACAAAAGAGTGACCTATCAACAGATTCGGACAAGCTTAGGCATCGGTATGAGTCAAGTGCACAAAATCCTCCACGAACATTTAGCGGTCAGGAAGCTTTGCGCCCGGTGGATACCTCATAATTTGACTGAGGCTCAAAAACTCCATCGTGTGGATTGGTGTCGTAAAATGATTGAAAGATTTAACGGAGGTGACTCAAATGCTGTGTTCGACATACTAACAGGTGACGAAAGCTGGATTTACTGTTATGATCCTAAAACCAAAAGACAATCTGCTCAGTGGGTGTTTCCTTTCGAGGAGTTGCCAACTAAAGTGAAGAGAGATCGAAGTGCGGGAAAAAAAATGGTGGCCTCGTTCTTTGGAAGGATAGGTCATTTTGCAACAATTGTGTTAGAGGATCAAAAAACAGTTTCTGCAGAATGGTACACTACCAATTGTTTGCCACTTGTCTTGGAAAAAGTTCGAGAGAAACGACCTCGCAGTAGGATCCTCCTTCACCACGACAACGCCTCGTCGCACACCGCCAATCGAACGATCGACTATTTGGCGACATCAAACGTTGAATTACTGGGTCACCCGCCGTATAGCCCCGACCTCGCGCCTTGTGATTTTTATTTATTTCCAAAAATTAAAGAAAAACTTAAAGGAAAGCGGTTTATGAATGCTGAAGAAGCGGTGGCTGCGTATCGCGATGCCATTGAAGAGACCCCTAAGGACGAGTGGGCAAAGTGCTTTTCCCAGTGGTTCCATCGCATGCAGCGGTGTATTGACGTGAATGGACAATATTTTGAAAAGATATAATAAAACTAATAACTGGCTAATGTAATCAGTTTTTGATTTTCTAAGAACTTTCAGTTTGACCCTCGTATGTTTATGTACCAGAGACAAAGATATAAGTCTAATATCTGGTCAGTGTATAAAATTATTTTTGTTCAGCGGCGGTGTTATACATTAAAGTCAAGTTAAATGAAACTGACAACTGTCCAAATAGTTAAATAATTTGCGAATCTTTACATTTGTAGTAACCTTATGTGTTGCTATGTGCACATATATCTTAAGCTTTTCTTTATATAATTTTATTCAGAATTATGTTCCATCTTAATTTTGTCTTAAAAAAGTCTTGTCTAGTTTATGAATTATTTTTTGAAGATTATGATCTTAAGAACATACTTATTGAAATAATTGTAATTGAAACGGTGTAGGATAATTTACCTATGGTAATTATTTAAATTTATATATTTTATTATATGGGAACGGGTTTCAGAAATATGGAAGTGAATTTCTAATTCATTTTGCTTTAATTTGCTTCATATATTTTAATGTTAATGACTTACACCAGCACATCAAAATATTAATATTACATCAAAAGTTGCTTCATTTAATGCGCGTACTCATTCAAATGATAATAGTTTTTGTGTCATCGAAATTTGGCTAGGATTACCGAAGTTACACTGTTGAAAATTTTCACCGCGTTTTTAAATTTGTGTTTTTAGCGCTATGCAATGACGTCACGTCACGACGCGATAGTCAGGCTCGACTACGGATGATGCGGACTTTTTATGTTTAAATGCATAAATTTTATTATATTTGATCCAATTTTGCATTCACAATGCTATACCGAAAAATATTCTTCTGTGTTTCTAGTGTTTGTTTATGTGTTTGTGTTATAAATTAATTAAGATATTATGCTTACTTAATTAATATAGTGATGGAAAAGGGTTTATTATGGTTGCAGCTGAAATGCGAGGAATAAAACTGAATAAATAAGTGATGTTTAACTACTAATTAATGTTGTTTTTTTAGATGACTGTTTTTGTAGTTTCAAATGGCGGCTAACATTTTCCCAGTCGTCAAAGTTCAAAATATACTTTCAAAAATATTAAATGAGAACAAAGGTAGTTTAGATTGTTTCATATTTAACAAGCAGAGCAATAAACATTTTTAAATGTTATTTTTTTTCAATGGGTGACAGACAAAAAGTTCATTCCTTTATGACAAACACACTGAGAGTTTTTCTTTTAAGTTTTCCGTATGATTTTCAATATGTAATATGTATATATAAATGTGTGTATAAAATAATGCAGTCATATTAATTATCAGTGGAACTGCATTATTTATGTTTTTGTAAAAATAAGGCCCCACTAAGATATCCAGTATCAATCAATATCGGCAAAAAACGTAAAAAACACAAAAAAACACACAAAAAACGCCCAAACCCAGAGAAAGTTCAACTTATTTGCCAGTAATAATAAAGAGATCATATTTACCTTTTTTGTTCTTTTTTATGTATCAATAAAATTTAAAGTTTGTTACACCTGACTTTACAATCAGTGTTATAGGTATCAAGTGTGATTTAGGTAAACATAGCTTTGAAATAATATTACATAAAACTACTTGTTATTTGCCCCTGACTACAGTCGGGTTGATGGCTATCAAGATGCATGAATCTACTAGTCTTGTGTGATATTTAAATCCATTTGTGATAAACTTGGGTTTCCTTTTTTAAAACAAAAAGTCATTGCCGACTTCAACTCTTCGCCGCCCGTGAATCTAAAACTGTACCTAAATGAATTAACCTGTTCATTCATTTAGGTACAGTTTTAGATTAGGTATTAGGTATCTATTAAAAAAAACTTGAGGATGTATTCATAATGAATAAAATACTTACGTCTAAATAATCTTTATTACAATCCAAGTGATTACTGGCTGTGAGAGAATCTGCTCTTTTCATAATCTTCAACCATATTTTTCGGATATTTCTATCATGTGGTAGGTATAGAAAAAAACCATTTTTGGGGTGTTTTTTCACAGAAGTTGGTACACATATGGACAATACAATATTTCGTAACCATTTTATTTATAGCGAAACCGCATCGAGCCAGTGTGTAGGAGTCCGCAATGTCGCGAAGTGACGTCGCAACGTTAGCGCGGTCGCTTTACCGGATTTTGCCGCGGAAGCCGTGCTTGAATGTTTAATATCTCAGTCATTTTTGAAGATAGGAGAAAAATAAAAAAAAAACTTTTTTCTCGAGTTATCTGCTTTTTAGATATGCTGATAACAAATATCAATAGTGTGACTCATTGGATAAATCAAATCTGTTATGTAATGCTATATTTATTTATTGACTTATTTATTAACTGTCATCAGTGTCATCAAGCTTTTACACAAATTAATTTAATCAATTTTTGTTTTTGAATAATGACTTTGTAACGTTTTTTTTTTCTTTTTAATTAGCATTTCTTGAATTCTATTAAAGCGATCAATCTATTAAAATAAGTAATTAATATAAATGTAAATAGTTTAAATATTACTTATTCTGATCAAAATGCTTTTCTAATCCAACATTTGCAAATATTTGCTGCACAACCAGGTTTGCTGATCAATAATTGGTCATTACTCATGTTTAAATTTATTTAAAAATGGAAATTGATTGAAGTGCAAAGAATGGGCAACATATAATAAACTAATACATATTATTGTTATGAAATAAATCGTATATGAGCAGAATTATAATTAATTCTGTATTAATTAACAACTACTTTCTTGTCTAAAAGAAAAATATACATATAAATAGCATTTATTTACATTAGCACATCTGAAGTTATTATATACAAAGCTCATTATTCGTTAGGTGACATTTTATTGATAATCTGTTTATGATGTATGTATTTACAAACAAGTTCCTCGTAAACACTGTATGAATTTTGGTATTCCACACTTGTTGCTATGATGATATAGTAAACAAAATAAAATAGTATAGAGTATAACTGAATAGTTGCATATAAACAAGATGTTTCGTCTTGCCCTCCACCTTGAGTGAGGAACTCAGCAACATGTTTACTAAATAATATTTCATCACATTTGTTTAAAAACTGTTTATTCAATAAAGTGTTGCCTAATGAATACCCAGCTTTATATTGGAATTATCATTATTTCAATTTGATAACTGAGAGTTTTTCTATTAACTGTAATTAAATTGGCCAATTTTTGGTATTGGAATATAATAAAAGTGCCTACTAGTATTGAAAATATAAATTATAAGTTGTAATAACACCTCAAAACTCGTATATTGTAATTTAGATAACTTAAAAAAAATATTTTTTTTATTCTTTACTTCACCTTGCAACAGAAACGATGTAAACTATAAATGTTTTCCAGGGTCTGGTGGATTACGATGGCGACTCTGATGAAGAAGAAGATGCGGCTAGCAGCACGGCGGAGGAGCGCGATGCGAAACGGCCCCGCCTAGCGTAGTGCCGCCCTATTCAAGGAATATAAACACGGCCTCGCGTCTGTCTGCCCAGTGATACAAGTAATGTAACGTAGCAAGGCCGCCCGACTTCTAACTTACCGTTTTTGATAAAGCGATCATTCGATTAGGTGTCCCTAATAATGGTGGGTCCATAGAGATAACACGTTTCGTGGTGCTTAGGTAAAGCTAAATCTAAACTGACAATATTATTTATTGCGCAAAAATGTTAGTTTGTGTCACTAGATGCCACGCGAGGTTGTAGACCTGCATTTATAATGAATGTAGCTCTGTTTTATGTGCAAGCAAGAGTTCAGGGGTGCGACCGCTAACCATGATTCTATCCAAAAGATCTTAGCTATGCTATGATGATATTTCAATTCATGTTACTACTTTGATATGTCTTTTGGTGGTTAAATTTGGGATAAATTACGAAGTTGGCAATACTGCTAACAAATCATTCTTTATCGTTTTTTTTTTATTGTTACTGGAGTGAATGTCAAAGTAGAGAAATGAAACGAAATATCGCTATAACTTCGATCAGATGTATCCTATGACTAGAACCATGGCTAGAGAGTTAAGCGGCAGGCCCGGATCTAAAACTTTTTCAACCGGGGCAGAAACTTGATATTGCACCCTTTAACGCTCTCTGCCCCCCCCCCCCCCCCCCCTCGTATTTTATTACCATATTTTTTGCAATGTATAATTTAATTTACGGACTTTGAAATCGTCCCGTTCGTCCCGTCGTAGTAGTATGTTTATGCATTTGTTTTAAAAGACAGTTTGTGAAGTTAGTTTTTATTTACTGTATGAAGTTATATTGATTTTGGCGTCCGTGGCGAGTGGCCCCCACATGCCCTCCTACTCCTCTTCCTCCCCGTAGGTCCGGGCCTGTTAAGCGGTCGCTTTGCAAATCGAGAATCTTATCTTATCAATCTTATCTAGTGAACATAAAGCGTATTAGTGTGTTGTTTGACAACATTTCAGATGTATGCTACTTTTTGAAAATTACTAGAATTCATAAATCTGGTCAAAATAGGAAAATGGTGATTTAGATTCATATAGTATTATTTATTATTGTTACTATCAAAGTAAGTAATCCTTTGTTTTTATTAAAAGTGATTGAAGCTTTTTTAGTCATTTTACTGTTGGTTGTTGGTGGTTACTAACTGTATGACGACTGGAAAAGTTTTCATGGTTATATGGACCCACCCAGTTTATAGTGAGCGAGTTTGTGTTTATATACATAACGACTTTTATTGAATAAAAGTAACGATATGAGGATAAGAGGTTACAGATAGCAGCTACAATTGTTAAAAAAATTTGATACCGAAAAAACAGAATTGTCTGTACGTCTCTAACTACTTTATTTTTTAAAAAATATAGAGTTACTGATGTAATTTAAAATACTCGTATGTACGAGTATTTTTATACATAAAATAATCTGATCAGATGGTTTTGAAATAGCGCGCACGTCGCTAGTGATTATTAGGGCATCATTGCGGGGTCATAATAAATTATAATTAAATTGCAGCTATTTAATAATTTATAAAATACTACATTCATTTCACCAACGCTAATGCTACATGTATTAAAACCACAACATCTTTTTTTCGTGCTATATAATGCTAATCATATATCCACTCGTGCTGAAGGAGTCGACCGAGCCGTTATAAAATTAAATTGTGTGTGGTTATAAAGTTTAAAGACTATTCTTAGATTTTTTTGCTAAATAACAGTTATTTATATTTTAAAATCAATAAACATAATTTCAATCTTCCAATATTTGTAGTCTGTGTCTCGTCAAATGATACACCAATGAGAGAGCGTGACATAAATTGGTTGTATAACTAATAAGGCACGGGAAACATTCAAAGTGCAAAATTATTAAAATGATTTACTATATTTTTAAAAGTTTATTAGGATCTGTTTTGTATTTTATTTATGTATGTGTTTGAATATAAGTACTGCATATGATAATTATTCTTTTTCCACGGAAAATCCTTTTTGTCTATCCCACAAATGACGTCACGTCCTCCGAGTCGCCGTTTACGCGGTTATTTTAATCAGTTAGATTATAAACATAATTCTGGGTACGTGATGAGGTTTATTTACAAAAAATATTATTATTTCTAGGAATAAACACTCATACTGATTAATTTAAAAGTTTTTAAAAAGTTGTCTTGTATGGAACTTGAATAATTATTACTATCAGTTCTTTTGATTGAGGAATATTGAAACAAATTAATTTGGTAAATGTAAAAGAACACAAAAATGTATAACAACACACCCAAAGTACCCAAATTTAGTTGGAAATTGGATACCTTCAGAATTTTATACAATAAATTTTATAAATTCGATTCTTTCGACTTCTTCGGCGTGTTTGATAAAGACAGATTTGCGTTAACTCTAAGACGTGAAAGTAACACTAAACACTAACGACATTAGCAAATATGAATTCTATTTCTCTTGTAATTTTTTTTTTTTCCGAATCATGTTACTGCTTGACGATTCTAAATATGAGTATTGGTATATTCAAGTATCCAAGTTGATTAAAACATCAATACTTATCACTCATTTCATGAATCACACTCGATTAATCGTTAATTTTATCGATTATTATATACTGATATTCTGAGATCTTCCATTCAAGTACAGAGCTTCAATAAGGCAACACCTCTTGTGTTTTTACTTTTCTCTGAGCCTGTTTCCCCACAACAGGGAATAAGAAATTTGAATTCACATTTGCTATCAATGTACATACGAGGCAATAAATCATCAATACCCCTGCAAATAGGATTACAATATTCAATGTTAAATGGGCTTAAAGTACTATTTCCATATTCAGACATCTAAACGATTTCTAGGGTTTACGTTTGCATGGAATAGGTTTGGTTACTAATTTTTGTGTCCGTCTGTAGGGTATAAATACGTATTTTTTTATATATCTTCCGTAATCTATAAATTACGCTGATAAATTGTATTGAAATAACTTATTACGTCTCACCTTTGTACATTTTCAACATAGTTGTGATGTAGCTAGCACCCACTCCTTTAAATGCCTATTATCTAAGCCATTTCTTGTTACAAGGAATTTAAAAAAAGTAATTAATATTTTTCTATTATCTTACTAAATAGTCGGTTAGCTCGTTTACACGATGGTCTCCATCCAGTTGTCGTAACGGGCGAAGATGACTTAGTTAAAAAAAGAACTATTTAGTCCATCGCTCTGATAATAGAAAAATATTAGATTTCTTTTTTTTTCTATCGACGTAATTTATTGATTATGCAAAAAATAAAAAAAATACGTTACTAATAATCTACCTGACGGAAAAACAAGCAAAAATTAGTTATTATCCATATTCCACGATTATTTTATTCAGTCAGTAAGTTACCGCAATACCGCGAGTATAAATAGAGCTCCTGCGTCATCCGTATGTAACCTCACTTACATAGGTAAAATTCTGACGTTATTTCTAAGACGATATCGGTTTCTTTATGTCTTTAATATTTTTTATTTTAGTTATTCATAATAGAGAATATGTTTTGCATGCAAAAGTGCTTTTTAACGCCTTCCTTTCTTTCCAAAATGGCAAACATTAACAGTGATATTAATTTTTAATTTAGCGTCAGAGTAAATTTACGATAAAATTGCAATTTTTGTATTAGTCCAAGTTGATATTATATAGAGAATAAGCAAACCTTACCTTTTAGGAGTAAATGTTACTCCCGTAGAACCTCATACTAGGTGACCCTTTGCTAATTCGCTGTTTAATACATAATATGAATTTTGACTAATACTAAGTGTAGTCTCAGCATAAATTTACTCCAACGCTAAACTTTGTTTATTAATAATAAAACTGTTAGTGTATTTTAAAGCTGTTATAGATCATTAGGACTTTTCACTAGTGACGAGCGCATACAAACACACTGAGAATGACTGGATGAATAGATAAATAAGTATTAGTAAATTATATTTATTTAAATTTTGGACACTGAAAGTAAGTTTTAAAAGAATAAGATGAGAGTTTAGTTCATCAGAATAAATTTATATGTTATTTTTGTAATAAAAGAAACATTAATTGTTTTGCGAAACGCAGTCTGCTTATATTCATTACAAGTTAGTAAATGTTAATATTATGAAGATATTATTAATCATTTTGTCGAGTTGGGTAGCCTTGATCTAGGTAATCTCATCTGGATGGGTATCGCCTCGGCGACATAATGTCTATGTTTTGTCTCGTAAATTGTGTAACCGTGAACTTTATATTGGTGGATTATATATTTGGAGTCGATCAAATCTGATTTCGCAAATAATATTTTTTCGTTTCACGAGAAATGTTACTTCAATAATATATTAATGCTCGTTCATTTCGTTGGCGAAAAGTTGATCGATTGAGTGGCAAAGTTTTAAGTTTTCTAAATTCATAATATAAATTGATTCGCGTCTCCGTTTACTCGTCTATAAATTTATATCAAATTGTCGCAATATGATTGTGTCAACTGTAGATTTGAAAGTTGTTTAAAAAGCTCTTGAAAATTACCACCGGCCTTTTAAATAACTTCAACACTAGAACAATTGTAAATTTGTCAATGCGTATTAAACGTAATTTGTAATAAACTAAATGTCAAAATTGCAAGAATGAAATTGGGATCTAATCTCACTTGGCACAATTAATAATAATTATAATGTTTTATTTAAAACCTCTAGGCAGTGCCCCTAGTCGGGTTATGTCCATATTTTATGTAAATAATATATTGAAATTAGGACCAATGTCCAATTTCAAACTAAGTAAGCGTATGAATTATTTCATACAGTAGTGTAATTACGTTAAACGGCATCAGAATGTAGAACATTGGTGGCAATGTGTATTTAATGAAGAAATAGAGATTATTTAAAGTTTAGGTTATTTTTCCGCGGAGTGTAATTGCAAAAGTACAAAAATAGCTGAAAAGGGGAATCTTTGTATAAATAAAATGGCAATGAAAAACAAAAAGCAGCGATTGTGTTAAAATATACGTATGTGTATCTGAAGTTCGTTATTTTCTTTTATAAGACCATTGATTTAAAAGTTTTTTTAAAAACAGTGTTGTGGAACTGCTAATTAGTGTTTTTGGTATCGGAATGTTGGGACAAAGATGGCGGTACAATAAACACAGGCGAAAGATGAGCTAGTAATCGGTCGAAAAGGGGCTTCTGCAGATATAAAAATAATATTTGATTGTGTCCAAATGGTTTCAACAATTTAAGAACGAATTATTTTCTTTGTTTATATGTAAATTGGTACCAGTGTTATTAAGAAGTAACTACAATTATCGTAATCACGACACGGAATCGCCTCGAACCGATCAGCAGGCTTATTCTTGAACGTAATCTCTATTTCAATCCAATCCAATGACGATCTCAGCTTTTGTCAAATTTTAGCTCGTAATTCTTGAAACATAGACTCGGTACTTACTCAATGTCAATTACTTCGTTCAATAACCACGGAATATTGAGCCAATTGGCGCTAGTGTACAAAATCAAGGGTACGAAATGTCACATATGGGATGACTACTAATTTTTTGTATGTTTGTTTGAAAATTATTAAACACGATTTTTTTTTTGTAATCATTAAATTACGGCGATACATTGAGTTAAAATGTCACATGTCGCATTTGTACATTTTCTACAAAACTGTGACGTAGCGCGCCGTCACTCCTCAAATTTAATGCATGTTATCTAAGCTAGTTCTTGTTAAATTGAAGTAACAAAAATTAGTATCTAATATTTTTCTATTATCTGACTGCCGGACTAAATAGAATTTCTTTTTTTTAACCTAGTCGTCATCCCTATTGCGATGTCGATCGATAGCGATTGCCTTCAAGAGTAAGCATGCAGACCTTTGCATTCCTCGAGTGTTATGTCAATCGACACCACTAGTCGGTCATATATAGCAGAGTTGCACCTGGTATAAGGAATTCTTCTCAATTTTTTTATTCACTTATATATGATCAATAGTGGCAGTATTTCGAGAACTACAGATTTTTGGCGATGATATTCTATCTAGGAAGGTACTTGCGAATTTGTAATATTGGCTTGGCACGGTTTTTTTCATTGTTAGTCTTAGACAGCCTTAAAGTCAGCCTTATCGCTGATTTCTATGTGTTTTACCAGCATGCTGTTTTGATTGATCTCATAAATATCTTGAATCAAACCATGAATAGTTTTGCTAATGTTAGGGATATATTTTTTACACAGATCATTTAAAATCACTCGCTCGCGGGCTAATGAATTTAACGCCGTAAAGATGGGATGCATGATTCTAATATCTTAGCTAAAAGTAGATGGCGCTTGTTGGTCATGTCAGCGAATTTTTTTATTTAAATGATGTCAGCTGACATTAAAAGTAATAAACATCTTACCTTCAATCAAATCTATATTTTTCAAATCTACTTCATGTCATGTTTCAACGCCGCCGTCATGTCATGTTGCCAAAACAAGTCAAGTTTTTTTTCTTTTTAAAGCATGTATACAATTTTTTTTATCGGTTTGGCTGATTCCACTTACATAAATTTAGCCACTTCCATAGTAAACGTTTTGTCTGTATTCCAATATGTATTCTTTTAATATTTTGTTGTGTATTGAAATCATTTGGTTGTTAAAGTTTTAGGTTCTCTGAAATTATCTCAGTTGTTTTGAAAAATAAGCAAAATCAAACCATTGTAGAAACAAAAAACCACGAGCGAGTTCTCTCCTGCACTGAGGGTTCCGCACAAATATCAAACTTTTTTTCCGGGAATGCATGGGTAAAAAATTGTCTTAAAACTTTTTTATTTAAATTTCGGTTCAGTTGCTTAAAATATGGGGGCATATTGATTTTTTGCTTATTTTGGAAAACAGTGTCGCCATGTTTAAATTTATTTATTTATGTGGCATGACCGCCATGTGGCCACAAACTTACATATGTACCAAATTTCAACTCTTATCGGTCTAATCGCATGTGAGATGACAGACAGACGGACAGGCAGACTATCGCCTGATACGTTCCCGTTACAACTTAATTACTTAATCGTATAAAGCACTGTCGTTCCGATCATTATCAATTACAGACCTCTCCACCGACCGCTTCGATGAGACTCCGCCTAAGAGACGTAAGGGTAGAGAGACGGCGGGTCCGCTTAGCGTACGCAACACATTTCATGCGCATTTGACAGTTCGTAAATATATATGGCACCACAGTGGTTATCAGGTGAACGAATGGTGTTTTGTTTATTGGAAAATTAATTGATGACATATAAAATGTTAGATGCTTATTACAATTCCTCTCGCGAAAACTTCCATTTAGTCTTTTATTCTACGAACCTGTTTTGTTGTCTTTCAATGCATTCCTTTCTACGATCCTGATAGTCATTCTAATAGCCGTTCAAAACAATTTCTTGTTGTATACATATATTGTAGTTATTTTTGTTAATAATCTCACACGTTATTGAGCAGTTTGCTTGTATTGACTAATTTATGTTTGGAAATCTAGTGGCTCATTTTAAAAGACGGTTTCACATATACGTACGCTATTGTCGACACTTGCGGCGGTGATTTAATGAATTATATGAACAAGAATGCGCCCGCCGCCTGTACCTCGCTTGATCTTTTTTATCGTCGTACCCCCGCAATCCTGTACCCCGCGGGCGGGAGCTCATTAAAGCGGTCGGTCTTGTTCTATATATTTTCGATATTTTATGTACCTCAACTTTATTATTATATTTTGTCTATAGACATGTTGCAACATGCTGATGAACTTTGTAATAAACGTTATTTTGATCATGCATCGAAAGAAGTTGGTGACAAAAGTTGTCAAATATCTTTTAAATTCATTAGACTTTGAAATATTCTTCTAATTCAGATAGTTTAGAATTTTAAGTTATGCCATAACAGCCGATCCAGTAATATTTTTGTTTTATGTACAATTAAAACTCCATAAAAAGCCGATATCTAAAAGTACGTGTCAATGTACCGACACTACCTATGTATAATGTCGTAACTATATGGAGTTGTGGTTTTATTTACTAACTTAATAGTACAGTAGCTGAAAAAAGATTTTCAAAATGTTTATTGTCATTTATTAAGTCAAATATATATACATTTTACGTCATATATAGCAATCAACAATTTGAAAACTTATTGTGTGTTTACGATGTACCGGTATTATACGTAGATGTTGGTATATATTTTACATCATTATTATTCAAATTATTTTTTGTACAATTGATAACTTTTTCATTAGCACCTCTTGATGCTTGACCGAAATATGGAATTCAAGTTACTGGTTCTAACTTACGCTCCAAAAATCCCACTTTGTTGAAAGTAGAGAATAATAAAGTATGGCTCTGTGTTTTGAAACTTTTTAATAAATAAGCTGAAAATTCTCATTTTTGGATATAAATTTTGCTCATTATATGGATATTTACGTTATCATCATATAAATACAAACGCCACAGACACTAATTTTGACGAATACAAGCTATATGCGTTTTTGTTATTCGGGTTATTATTCTTTATTTGTGGATCCAAGTTTATGTGATAGTTTTGAGGCTTCAGCTTTTATAAATTTAAAGTGATTTGACATAAATGTGATTATTCAGTTTAGGTAGTGAAAAATAATGTTTCATTGTTAAGTAACCAACATGATATCAGAATAAAAAAAAAAAGTTATTATTAATGTAAAAAAAACAAATGAAATTACCATTAATTATTATCGTTCAACATGCATGGAATAGTACTGTTTTGTTCATTGATTAAGAATGATAAGGTCAAATGTGAAATAAGTTTTTAGGCTTTGCCACACTGATTGGTACGATAGGATCAGCGCGAAATTTTATATCAAAGGAGTGATAATCTTTCGACGAATCAGGAATATGACCGATCATACTGTTTAACTAGAGTAGAGAGTATCATACTGTAGTAAAAAAGCGTATCGCGAATAGGAATAGTGATTTCCCGTACGCTTTTTATGTGCCGAATCCCTAGATGCACAGAAATTTTGTGAAATCGGAGTAAGACTCGTTATCCTCTGTGGATTCAAAAAAATGCACTAATCTCTTCTAACCTTGGGCTAACATCTTTACTAGAATTGAATGGTGTAGACGATTCATGGGAAGAGAGTGTAAGTGATGATTATACATCGACTCGATCCACAGGGATTAATTGAATCGTGTTTTACATTTCATTGAAAGAAAATTTCACCTTTTTTTCACCTCAGATTTCAATATTTTGCCGTATGTCGAGTCTGAATAGAGTTACTGTTATGTGTGATAATTTTTAATATGTTACTTCATTGGATTTTTTTTATGGCCGATGATGATGGTTTTCCAGGATTGCCGCCATCAATGGCGATTTATAGCCGGGATATTGGGTTGTACTAGTTTTTGTTTTATATATTTACGGGGAGCTATTAATTCAGCCGCGTTGTGAATTACATAGTTTTTACGAACGTTCCGAAGGATCAGTATTACATGTTCTATACTTTCAACAAACACAATTTTATGCTTATGAATGTTGCTTAAATAACTTTACATAAAGTAATATGTATGTGATAAACGTATCTGAATAAGATCAATTTTATTTTACTATTGTTTAAATTAGTTAAACTGATGTATTTTGTATATATACATAATTAGTTTTGTACCGTAATTATACTTAACCGGGTGATCAGTTAGATTTTTTTTTCACACTGTCGTTAGAGACAACTAAATGACAAAGTAATGTGGTCCAAACTTTTCTACTTTTTTTATTGTTAGTTATGCATTTACACAAACGCTCTTCTTCTTTTACATAAATCGATTACACATATATTTTTTTAAACATAAACATCTTTATTTCACATAGTTTTTGTAAAATTCATCGAATTCAACGGCTTATGAATGTATAACATTAAATTAAAAACGCACGAATGTAAATGAACATTAAATTAAAGTGCATTTTATTATTGATAAAACAGGTTCAATTATCAAGAACCTAATATGAATGTCGTTTCGTCATATAACACGAACAATCCGTTGTAACACTCTGACAAACATATCACTGATTTTTATGTATCTGTAGAAATTTTGATCTCTGACTAAAATTATTTGTACAACATTACGAACTAAAATGCACACACAATTTTGATGATGGTGGTCACCTAACGTGTTGGTCGTTTATTCCATAAACAAAGAGCATGCACAGTTCTGCGAGGCAAATTATTACATACGTGGAATGAACTTGACAGAATATAATGTAAATATATAACGTTTTATGTAATAATAATTATTTTGAATCTGCCAACATCCACGTGTCTAATAGCATTGAGCTGTCAATTAGATATATACGATCCTTATATTCCTTGAAAAAAAAATCCCCTTAAACATGGAAGTTCTAGGTGAAAGTAGACTGTAATGATGACTATTTTTTATCTGTCTAGGTGGATGACCATCATAAACTAATTTATAAACAGATTAAAATTAAAATAGATTACCTATTGGCAAGTTGTGTAAAATAAATAAGCTTACTATAATTCTATTATGATGTCACTAGTTACGTAAGCAATATAAAATATAAGATACGGAAACAACAACTTTCTTTTATTTTTTCTAGACTTAATGTCTAGTGAAAAATATCCTTGTCTATGTTTACTAGCTCTTCGCCAGCGGCTTCACCCGCATGGTTTTGAGAGAAGTGTTAACGGGATAAATAGTAGCATATATGTTAGTCCGTAATTAGTAATAGTAGCATGTAATTATCCGTATACAAAATTTCATCGAAATCCGTTCAGTAGTTTTTTGCTTGAGGAAGTAACAAAAATCCAAACTTACACACTTTCGCCTTTTTAATTTTAGATTTTTTCGCCCGATCAATGATAATTACCCTCATGTACCAGAACTTTAAAAAAAGGTTGAAAATTCAGATTTACTATTTCCCTTATTAACCAATAACTAATTCCTAAAGAACATTTTTACTCCAGATATATTTTTTATTATTATTATAAGATGAGTAGCTAAAGCCCCGCGACAACGAAAGCACCAGAACACCCAGACCCTGAAACAAGATAGGAATGTCCATTTTCTACATTGACCTGACCGGGAATCGAACCGGGATCTCGGACGTTAACACCTTGAAACCGGCGTGCGAACCACTGAGTTTTTCATGCGATTCTGTTAAGAAAGAATTTCTATGATTTTTCTTTGTTTAAATAATAGTAAAATATACAAATAAAAAATAACGAACACCTTAATATCTTAAATTATTTGTAGGTATATCTTGTATTTAACAGAAGTACTAAGTAAGTGAATTAGAATAAGTAAAACATCACTCATTATTATTAACAAGATCAAATTATCATTAAATAATTAATAGTTGTTATCGACTACTTCAGTCTTCAGTTTGGAGGCGAGAGCTCTTCGTAATTGCATGGCGTCTGGGGTCGGCGGTGGTGGCGAACCAGCTAGCGCAGCTTGCGCGACTCGAGCTGATCGTGGCCTCGGAACTTGTGTCAATGACCCTTCACCACCTAAAATATCGACTTGCTAATATTATTGCCAAGGTTTTAATTTTATTATACCTACTTAATGGCTTAGTATGTAGTATTAGTATAGAGTGGGGTTGCAATTTTTGGCTTTCTAGATCGACTTGTCAGAGCTAAATGTTTTATATGTCCCGGCTGTACGGATTTTGTAAACCTTTTTATAGTGCCACAGCGCTTTCAGAATGAAGGCAAGCTGCGCAATGACACAGTGACGTTGAAATGTGTAATATAAAATCTAAATAAACCAATTTTGTATTATAAAAGTCATGTCCAAAATAAAATTTGCAGTGCACATAAGCTTTATAATTGTATGTTAAATTGCTAAAAGAAATCTCATTCGAATTGCAAACTTACAACTCGAGTCAGATTACATTTTTGACACAAATGACTCGAGTGAGGCAGTTAAATTGCTCTAGTGACTCGAGTCATTAAAATCCTTTCGCCGACTCGCATTACTGGTGTGCATTTCATTACGCCACCTAACATCTTAACAGCTAAGCACAAACGTCCATTAAAATTGTCATTAATTTAAAGTGACATTACCGATACAAATTTGACATTCATTAGAGCTTAAAGGCCTCATTAAGCCTTAATGGACGTTTGTGCAACTCACCGTATGTAGTTTAAATCGCAAGCGATAGTTTGTTTTTATCTCTACCTACCTCCTGATTCATTTGTTTCAGCAACACCTAGTCTTTTTTCGCGCACTTGTTTCTTCAAAGCAAGCAGCTTGTCGCGTTGTTGCTTTAAGTATTCTTGACGTGCTCGTACTTCTTCTTCACTCACCTAGAAGTAATAGTATCACTTATATAGTGATGATTATTATCAGCACTAGATAGTATCTATTAGATACTATACCAATGTTATTACTATGAGGAAGTATTAAAAAAAAACGAAAGCACTAAAAAAGCACCTCCACTAGATGGCGACTCTAGCAAAAGTTGATTTTTGCAGGAAACGAATGGACCGAAGACAGTCCTTTCCGTTCCTTTTAACTAACACATATTCAAAAACTGAAATTTGAAAGTTCGAAACTTAGATATCAATACAAATACGAAAAAGTACAAATAGAATATGAGTTGTTTATTGAGTTTTGAAAACTATTTTACTTATAATTTGAAATAAAACCGGAAAGATTGTCACGGATAAATCAAGAACGTACTGTAGCGACATCTAGTTTGATTGCGGGAAATATATATTTTTTAAATACTTCCTCATTAGTGTTACATAAATTCTTTGGTTTTGTTAGAATCAACGATAATATTTCTTAATATTTATATATTTAACGTTCATATAGATTAATTTTGAGAAAGGCAAGGGAACGCTGGTTAACTTTACATACTTCCACTTTTCTAGGCGGTGGTTTTGATGGTTCAGCGGCAATCGGAGAATCTTTCGTGCGAGCGACTACTTCCACTTCAGGTTTCTCTTCTTTTTTCTCGAAACTGTGCAATTTCGATAGAAGAGTTTTCTTTTCAGCGACAAACTCTTCATGAGCGACAGGGACACATGCAGTATCGGCTTCTTCGTCTTTTTCGATTTCTTCGAGTTGCAACCTGAAGTTTTTTTCTAACATTTAAAATAGATTAATGAGTTAAAAGGCAACATCAATTTAACGTCGTAATGGTGTGAAGATGGTAATATATTGTAAATTTTTAATGTTTAGAAAATATAGACAAATGTTCGGTTTACTATAATGTAGAACCGCTCTTAAGTAAAAAACTTAAGATAATGTAGTTGCATTATTTTGTGAGTTTTATATAACCTGCGATTTCAGCCCGCGTAAAGTGATGAACTCGAGATATTCGAGAAAAGTGCGAGATCCAGACTGGCGGTGATATATTGAATAGGCTATAGTTTCTCGAGATGTTCGAGTTCGTCATGCTACGCGTGCTGGGTAAGTTATTGTGTAAGGTAAGTAGGTACTTCTTTATTTCGGTCATAACATCATCGCTGTCAGGCCATTCTTCAGTTTCATCGTTTTCTGGCATTTCGTAATTTGTTTCCGTTGAAAACAGACTGGGCATTGCTCCGTAACGTCTCTCAATTAATTCCAATGCCTGTAACAACGAACAACTTGTTTGCGGCGGAAACTAGCAATTACGTACTTATGGGTATGTATTTTGTTAAAGGTTACTTTGTACTAGCGAAGATGCTGATGCTGCTAATGATAGAAAGATTTCTTTACCCTACGCGCCCATCATTCTTTTATATATATATTTAACGTGATTATAAATACCGTGGATTTCCATAGTATATGCCTCAAAGTATTTGTTTTTTCTTATGTCACACGCATTATACCTGCAACTGCAACTCCACGTTTTTGTGTGTCATCATCTTAACAAACATCTCGTAGTCGTTCGCTGCCCAAATTTGTTCAAACAGTCTCCGGTGGAAGTGGGCAGGTAGCCCAGCAAGATCGCGAGCTGATAGTTTACATGCTGCCTCGAATTGGTCAGCTGTAATACCGATATCGTCCATGAAAGAACCTAGCATCACGTCGACCTGAAATAAACGTACTACTGCATAAATGGCGTTGATATATCCTTATGAAATTAGCGTCCTAAAGAATGTTGCCTGTGTTAGGAACAAACAGCGGTACGGTATATTTAGCGTACGCCGTGGGTAACATGCGCGAATGTTGGTACTAGTTTATAATACATACATTTGACCGACATACGACCCACCGACCGACAAAGGGCTGATATAATCATACGTATACTTGTATGAAACCCATCCGTGTGAGGTGGGGTGGGGCGGAGCGGCCAAGTATAACAGCTTTATTACTTAAGTTTTTTTATTACCAAATTACGGTATTCCTCATGGATCCTCTTGTATTCTGGATTATCCATGACTTCGCCATTGTCCGTTGGTTCAAAAACTGAAACAAATGTTACCTTAAAAAAAATGTAATAGTTCACATATATATAATCAATAATATCGGCGTCCAATTATTATATACTCAACATACAACAACCTAAATAAACAACAACAACCTAATATTTAAAAGGTAGTGGTTAAATTAGATAATTTAACCAGGCAGATGCCTATATTATGAAATTTGAACTTACGTAGAGATTTTTCCTCGATAAAAGTTTGTAACGGAACATTCCATACGGGGCCATGAAGAAACCCCACCAGGGAGTCAAACACCCAAGCATTGCTATCTAATGGTTCCATGAGAATACTGCAATGCTGTGAAGTAGTGCGCCTTATTTGGATATCACGGCAAGTTATCGACTGATAGTTACTTAGCGCCTGGTAAAACTATAAACATATACTGACCGTGACGTTTATTTGTATCACCTATGTTGCTATGGTTACTCACTGATTGAGCTGTTTTCGGTTTCTTTGATTTTATTCTTCTATTAATGGCTTATTTGCGCATTTCGCACAATTCTGCCAATGTCAAGTGAATAAATAAAATTCTACATGTAAAATGAAAATTAAATGAATGAAAGATAGTGATTGACACTGAAAATCGGTTTCTTTGATTTAAAAGCTTCTTCTTCTTCTTTTTTAATTAATGGCTTATTTGCGCATTTCGCACAATTCTGCCAATGTCAAGTGAATAAATAAATTTCTACATGTAAATGAAAATGAAATGAATGAAAGATTCAAAAGCAATTGCAAAGATTTGCTTCTAATCTAACGGAAGATCCGTCAAGCGCCTTAGAAGAGTATATTACGCGACGGCTCATCAGCAAGGTTGAATGTAATAATCATAGTTATTAGACGTATGGTCTTATCATAATAATATTTATCAGATTCTGATAAAATATATGATATGATAAAACGTAAGTGAATACATTTGATAATTTCCTATTTAGAGCTTACTACACGACGCACATTCATCGAGCGTGCAAGATAGTTGTCATCTTTTCTGTTTGACGACACATGGTTGACACGACACGACGTCTTTGGACACGACGCGTGGCTTCCAATAAAAAGTAGCCTCACTTTCGTCGCGTGTTCTATTAGCCAGTCTGACAAATGTGACCACAAATTGGTCTTTGTAGATATTTCTGGCGATATTAGACATGTACCGATCCAGGATTGCGCTAAATTGATTCGTGTCGGCACGCCTGTTTAGGTCAAGTCAACGTTGAGTTTTCTAATAAAGCATTTAAAATAAGTAGGTCGCTATGGTAGGTAGTTTATTTTGCTATTTTACTTACCCTAAATCTATGATTTTGTCAATTAAATTATCTATGTATGAAATGCGTTCCGACTTTATTTTGATCTAATTAAATTAAATTTGCGAACTAAATCGAAAGGCAAATAGCAGTTTCATATGATTCCTGTTCGTAGATCTAACCGAGAAGCTTAGAGATAAAAGTTTGAACATACACTTATTAAACACTAGCTGACCCGGTGAACTTCGTATCACTTACCTCTTAATAAAAACCATATTAATATTGAAAAATATTGTGTAAACTGACCACTACACGACCATAAATATTGATCGTCAACTGAAATTTTGACAGTTAAAAACAGTTTGTATGGGAAAATTAAATTATCGTTTTTAGTATTACACTGTCAATGTTGTTATATTTTCTCATCGTTTAAACCTCCACGAATATTTCAAGACTAAAATTTGTCAAATCGGTTTAGCCGTTCTTGAGTTTTAGCGAGACTAACGAACGGAAATTCATTTTTATTTTAAATTATTAAGAGTAGAATATATTAGTATCAAATCCCAAGATTTGGCTGTACGGCTTAGTTCCTTGGCCTGTCCCATGGATGAAACTACTACTACTAATAGACCATAAAGTAACTGATATTGTAATAGACTTTTGTTCTCTTTGACATTATGGCTGTATGGGCTAAGCTCTCTTCGCCTTTCCTTTAGAGTAAAAATCTACCAAAAAAAAATCTCTTTGACATTTTGACTGACATACAATAATAAACTTTTCGGGTGAATTTTTTAGAAATTAATTATCAATAAAATTCTTACAAAATGAGCGTTACAGGAAAGGTAGTCGAATACGATAATGTTAACGGAGTTGCCCTTTGTTTAAAGGTTGATATTCGGGAGGGTTCTCCTCGATCTAGACTTTTTACAATTTCTTATAAAAGTGAAGAAAATAAGTCACCGTGGCCAAAAATGTCTTTATTTTTCGCAATATTATTTAATATTATGGCCTTATGTTTCGTGAGAATTAGTTTTACTGTAACTGTTATAATAATTGTTGTCTTATCTTTTGTTGTTTTCTTCTGGATAACACATAGTGTTCAATCCGGTAAGTTCTATGAAATTGAGATTTATTAGCCGGCATGTATTATATTGATTAAGTACTTTTGATTTATTAAAGCAATCACATATGCCAGCTTATAGATTATTTATCTTCATTGTCGACTGTGGCTACGGGTTTGGGTACCACATCAGTCCAGTGCAGATTGGTTGATGCTAAATAAAACAAAATGAAATATATAGTATTGGTGAATTAAAAGTAGAATTGGGTAGTTATGAGCTATGCAATCTCTTTGTTTTACATACATTCCATTTTTTTTGATTATCATTTTCCAATTTTTTTTACAGAAAGTGTATTGGTTATTCCAACAGTTGGAATACAGAGTTCTGTAAAATATGTCTATGGAAGAGAAGATAACTTCATCTCATGGTCAAATGTAGATGATGTTATTATAAATGAAGTGATCAAACTGGTTTGTATTTACTTAGCTTTTAAAATGCAATTACCATTATTTAATTATTGATTTTAATTTTATTTATTTATAGTTATAAATGGCTTGAAAATAGGGAATGTAATCCAAATCAATTTATTCTTAATGAAAAATGCTTATTACACTTTGTCCCTGGCACTCTCAATGAGACTCGAACCCATGACCTTTCATGGGAAATTTAATTGCAATCCAGGCGACTGCTCAAATTAAGTTTTTTTTTTTATTTGAGTAAAAACTAAATTAAATAAAATAAACTGAACTGTGCATTTCCACAACGACACGCAAGCGTATCTCGCTACGCCACACTTTCTGAAAATTCTGATTCTATACTCAGCTTTAAAGAAATGTTCAATTGTCAACTTTCTCTTTTTTGAAATTTCTGGGAGTGTCTATAATTGCTTTAGGTGGAACCTTTTTTTACTCATGTATATTATTTTTATTTTTTCATTTATTTTACTCACACAAAACTTTTGGCAGTGATTCGAGCATTTATAATATGTGATACTCGCAATTCTAAAGAAAATAACTATTAAACTCTTAAATGATGATGATGAAGGAGCATCTTTCCAATTGCAACCACTTTGACTCTAAGTCCGGTTAGTGATGATGCTCTCTAAGATGGCTATCATAGCTGATCTATTTAAGAACACCCACAAGCAAATAGACCATGTGAGTACTATGTCTGTGTAGTTGTAGTAACTTTCAGCTCATTCACGCCTAGCTTGAGCCTTATTTGACTATGCACAGTCCTGTACTATTTCAGACACTGCATTGCCAAATTCTTCGATTGAGATGGTTCTATATTACAACTTTTCATATAGAATTTCTGAACATCTTTGTACCGGAGTCATCCCCTGTTTTCGCTTACCTTTTATGATTTCAGAAGAGATGATTTGCTTCACCACTCTCTTCTGCGTTATAAATATCCACCAATGACGTATTAAGTATGTTCATATGCCACCGACATTGGGTCTTAAAACTCCAGTATAACACATCTGATCTGACCATCCACACAGGCACTTTAGGTGGATTCCATCCAGGCTGTGTATGTGGTGATGGTATAAACACCATGCATCGGCGGAATATATATTTTGGTGGTCAACTTTGGGTCGTTTAAGCGGAAGACCTTGCAGCAATGATCCTGTTCTTGATCTCATTCTTGAGATTAGACTAAGATGTAATTGTAAAATAGGCATAATAATAAAGTGAAACATTTAGTCTACATTTTCTTACCAAATGAAGCAAATGAAATATGATCCTTTCCAAACCATTTGTTCGCGCTATTTCCAATATGAATACAAGTATGTAGAGATTTTCTAATTTGGGTCTCGGGCCTCAACTAGCTTAATGGTTAAAGCAGTCGCCCGGATTGCGAAAGATGTTCGAGTTCTACCTCGAAGCATTTGGGCCTAATAGCTTTTTTAAACATTTTTCCCCAAAAAATTTATTTATTTTAGTCGATTATTATTTCCTGTCGTGGATGACAACCAACTGATGCATGTTTAAAAAGTATAATAAATTTCAATTCGGTTTCACCAATATACCTTAAATCACAAAAAACTCAAAAATTTCGGATTATCAGGATTTTAATCAGACAAGAAATTCTAAAACCGGATTTTTATAAATAAACTGGTTTTATAATCCTTACTTGAAAACAGTTTAGGAAATAAGATAAACAGATACTCGGTATTCACTAGGATATATATGGTTGTAAGTTAGTACCTTGCAAACTATATGTATTGTTGCATAATTAGAACAATCTAATAAGAATATGTAGACTGTGCCCAGGGACTCATGGGTTTATATATCTAAGTGGTAGATTGTATATAGAATAAATTAAAAATTTCAAATTGATATTAAATAATACTCCAAATCAATCCAGCACTTCTAAAGACACGTGTTTTAAGATTATGGAAATTATTATAAGATGTATTTTATTATATTATAATACAATTCTCTAATGTTAAATCTTTTTTCTTTTAGAATCGAGTATTGTTTTATCTTACCGTGTTAGTAAAAAATCCTCATCAAGAATCTGAACCAATTAAGCTAGTACCACTATTCAAGGTATGTTTTATGAGATGAACAATATATGAAATGAATACAATTGTAAAATGAATAAGTTCGAAATGCTAAAATTTTTATGAATTATTCAATGGTCAATTTGTATTGCTATTCCACACACAGTGACACGTTAAATATAATTAAGCATACTGCTGTAATAGTATAAGTTTATACATCATTTACAATCATTAATACGTTTATACATATTACAGCAGTATAAGTTATAAAGGTTGTATAAGTTGTAAACACAGTTTGACAATTTAGCTTGTATAACTGTTTGTGATAAATATTCATCCCTTTTTTAATATTTACTTCAACAATTTTTTCAGTATACAAAGCCACGGTTGATGATGCTGGAAACTATATATTCTGAATTGCAGTCTTTACTGACAGAACAACATATAAATGGGCCCTATAATGAAGCAGGTGATATGGGATAGTAATAAAGAAGACAGACTACAATTGGCAATATTATATTTGGTTTGAATTTTGTGTGTACGTTTCTACAATAAAGTCAGAAGCGGTATACCTACAAAAATCAGTTTAAATTTACTACGCATATATAAAAATATACTTGTTTAGAATGCTTGATATAAGGGGTCTTATTATATTGTTGGTAAGAATGCTTGGACTTGAGGTGTTCCAGGTACTTTGATAGGTCATATCCTTTAAGTGAGTGGTTATATTTAAATATATGTATATATAGTCATAGGTAAGGCCAGACCGAAATTGATATTTTAGTCTCGGCCGAGACCGAGATCTAGAAAAAAATATTATAAACCGAGAACGAGACCAAGATCTCGGCGGCACTTTTAGCCGAGACTAGATGAGATCGAGATTTCGGTCGGACCTTGTAGTCTAAAAAATTTGTTTAAAATTCATAAATTCATATTGTTAATATTGATTGGTGGTGACATGGTTTATGAAGATGTTGTTACTTATGTTAGAACTGGTGAGTTTATTTCACCTGTTCTACTTATAATAAGTTTATTTAAATAAGTATTATTTTGACTATGACTGATTTTAAATGGGTTTTATTAATAGCATGATAAGAATAAAGCTAGTATAAATGTCTGTTAAAACTGTTTTAAAACGATATTTGTTTTTTTATTATTGGGCATAACAATATATGTAGAAATATAAAGATATTTTATATGATGTTCGGTGTTTTTTTTATTATATAAATAAATATTTATTAATACGTTACAGATAGCGCAGTAGCGCTGATTAGGATACAAAAATAAAAAATTTGTAACACGGCGGCAGCTAAACCACTCTACCAGCCGTGCAGTCAAAATCTAACTTGTGTGATGCAAAATAATGATGACAGTTCTTGCAGAAAAAATCTTTAAAATTAATGTATATAATGTATTACTAATTATATAAAATACCTATGAAAAAACCTAATTAAGAGGGGTAGCAAAATTGTCTTCGCCCCGGGCGGCAGACACCCACGCAACGCCACTGAAATCACTTATGTATAGCTCTTAGGAAGCCTGCTGCTCAGTTCTGGGCTATCGAAGGATCTCCTGCTCGATGCATCGGGAGACTACGCCTGGTCGAGTCTACGCTCCAAAACCCACCGCCCCTCAAGACTGCTGGAGGACATATCTGTCCCCTTGAGCTGACGTCGGCCACTTCTGTGAAGCACTTCAACGACGTCAACGGAACTTCGGCGCTAACCCCCGCTCACATCACCGGACCACTGTTGAAGTTAAAACCTCTTTCAAGAATTTACTCCATTATGACACGCCAAAAAAAAAAGAAAAAATAATAATAAGAAATAAAAATTAAGTTGATTAACATTCACGTTGTTTTTAATCTTTAAATATCTCCAGCATAACGTTATAAAAATACATTTGGCCGTATCGAAGCCGGATAGAAAATACTATATGGAAGATAATCATATTATTTATGAATCCTTTGGAAGTATTTATTCAGCGCTAATTAAAAATTAATACGTTCGAAGTTCTGGAGGTTAAGGAAGGACGCGGATGTTATCTGAAGATTAAAATATTAAATATAAGCAGTGTTAAGTGTCTAAATAAATAAAATTAAATAGCCCAACACTCGATCAGGTAGTATAAGTGTAATTAAAGATTCAAAATTAATTTAGGTTAGTAAAATTTTATAACATTATCTTATACATTTGTGACAATTGTTCAATTTTAATTAATAACTACGTTATTTGTTTATTAGGTACATATTAAGAAGTTCAAACGTACTTAAAATACAGTACAGTTAGCAAAATAAGCTACATTTATGGACTTAATTATTTATACCTAAGTAGTTAAAAATTTGCAAATAATTGTCACAGTTATCCTATTGAGTAATGTTGAGGTTTTAAATTGTTTAAGTACATTTGGGCACATTATTTCTGTTGTGTAGTGATTATTGCTAATAAGAATAAAAAGGAAATTAAAATATAAAATTCTATACAGTTAAAAACTATTTTCGGTTTGTATAGTATTATAAGAATAGGCATTTTTAGTGGTTAAATGTAAACAGTTAAAATATAATTGTTTTTATTTTAGTGTTTATAACTTTTATTGGGCAATAATTATCTTATTATTTATCTTGAATTGTATAAATTCCAGGTTGACGTCACCTTTTCTCCCAAGTTATTAAAATGAGTGAAGAAAAAGAACTAATTAAGCGGCGAGCGAGTTTCAAAGGTCGTTTAACGGTATTTATAAATTATTTGCAAACACTTGCTAAACCTATAACTGCGTCAATCGCTCGAGAATTGCAAATGCGTATAAGTAAAATCGAATCCTTGTATGAACAATATGATGAAGTGCAACTTCAATTGGAATGTTTAGGTGATAATATGCAATCACAGTTATCTGAACGTGCTGATTTTGAATCACTTTATTACAAGGCATTGTCCGATGCTCAAGGGTTACTAAATGAATTTAATAAGTCCTCAAATGATTTCCTTGATAATGTTAGTAATTCTTACGCTAGTAACCGTAAGCTTGTTAAGTTGCCTACAATACAGTTGCCTAAGTTTAGTGGTTCGTACGATGATTGGCTTGAGTTTCATGATACCTGTACTAGCCTTATTCACTCGAACGATGATATAGATGAAATAAATAAGTTTCACTATTTGAGGGCTTCTCTGGAGGGATCTGCTGCTGTGGTAATACAATCCATAGAATTTTCGGCTTTAAATTATACTATTGCGTGGAAGCTTTTGTGCGAGCGGTACGACAATAAACGGTTACTTATACAAAACCATGTGTCAGCCTTATTTAATATTGATGTGATTACTAAAGAAACTTCTGTTATTCTCAAACGATTAATTGACCAACTGAACAAGAACCTTCGTGCTCTTGAATCTTTAGGTGAACCAGTAAAACAGTGGGACACACTTTTAATTTACATTGTCACACAAAAATTGGACCAAAAAACCTATCGTGAGTGGGAAGAGTTTAAAGGTCACTTGAATAAAGATAGTTCGATCACATTTGATACTTTTCTAGGGTTCTTACGTAATCGTGCAGATTTGATTGAAACTTTAGAGTTATCACGTAACAAATATTCCAATTCTCAAAATAAATCGCACACCAAGTTGAAAACTCTCGTTGCACAAAACACATTTAATTCAAGTACTGAAAGTTCTGTAAAATCTTGTCGTAAATGTAATGGTGATCATCATTTAAATAATTGCCCACAATTTTTAGCCTTAACTAATGAAGCCCGTCTTAAAGAACTCCCAAGCTTAAAAGTTCTGTTTAAATTGTTTTCGAACAGGTCACTTTGCAAACACTTGTAAGAAGCAAGGCTGTAAAATATGTAAACGACGCCACAATACTTTGGTACATGTAGCTAAAGCGAAACCTGTTACTGCTGCTTCCAATGTCATTTCTAGTGATTTTGAAGGCGCTGCTTCAACATCGGCAGTATTGTTGGTTCCTGCTTCGACCATCGAAAATAATAATATTGCTTTATCAACAAATGTTGCGCCTACTTGTAAGGCACAGGCTACTGATGTGTTGTCTACCGCTTTAGTAAAATTATATGATTATAATAATCACGAGCACATCGTTCGTGCCGTATTAGACAGTGGTAGTACGTCAAGCCTAATTACTTCGAATATATGTCGTAAATTAAATCTAACCACTAATGAAATAGACCGATCTCTACTAGGAATTAATAACGTCACCGCGCAAGTAGGTAAAACATATCGGGTTACATTAAAATCTTTGAACGACAGATATTGTACTGATGTTAGTTTGTATGTTTTGCCATCTATTACTGGTAAAATACCGGGTCGCGAAATAGATCTGACTGTTCTGAAAATTCCGTCCGATATTTGTTTGGCTGACCCCACTTTTTATAAACCCTCAGAAGTAGATCTTTTAATAGGAGCTGATCTCTTTTGGGACATATTAGGGTCACAAAAAATAAAATTAGGTAAACAACAACCTGTGTTGTGCGAGACTAAATTAGGTTGGATTATTTCAGGTCCATTACCATTTAATAATTATTTTCAACTGTCCAGTGATATAAGATGTCATTTCACTTCAATAAATTCCGATGCTACCGATGAAAAAGATGACATTCGGACCGATTTAACGCGTTTTTGGCAGTTGGAAGAAATAGATTCCAAATCACCTAGTTATTCACCAGAAGAAAAGCTCTGTGAGGAACATTTTATTACAAATACATTCCGTCTTAATGATGGCCGTTTCTGTGTTAGAATACCCCTAAAGCATAATCCTAATATATTGGGTAATTCATTCCAAAGGGCTAAACAATGTCTATTTTTATTGGAACGCAGATTAGTTAGTAAATCGGACATTGGTAAAATGTATAAAGAATTTATGACGGAATACAAATTATTAGGCCACATGATCGAAATTCATACACCAGAATCAGACCAATCTTCGTATTTTATGCCTCATCACGGTGTCATACGTGAAAGTAGCACGACTACGAAGCTCCGAGTGGTATTTAACGCTAGTTGTCCTACAACATCGGGTGTATCATGCAATGAGATTCAGATGGTAGGTGCTACTGTCCAAGATGACCTTTTGTCTATACTTCTTCGTTTTAGGCAACACAAATATGTTTTATCTGCCGACGTGGAGAAGATGTATAGACAGATAGTCGTGCATCCATCTGACAGGCACCTACAGCAGATACTCTGGCGCAACGATGTCTCTGAACTAATCAAAGAATACCAACTGAACACCGTCACCTATGGAACGGCGAGTGCACCATTTCTTGCGACTAGATGCCTTAAGCAGATAGGTTTAGAATGTGCAAATCAATCTGTTGCTGATTTGCTAACTGGAGGTGATGATCTGAACATTATGTAAGGTATACGAAAGGATGTTACTGATGCACTGGCATCAGGTGGCATGCATTTGAGAAAATGGGTATCTAACGAACCTCAATTAGTATCTGATTCTGATGGTGTTTTGTCTGTTAATTTAAATATAGAGTCTGATGAACCAAATAAATTGTTGGGTCTTGGTTGGCATTCAAGTACAGATAAGTTGTGCTTTCCAATAAGTTTTTCAATTTCCAACAGCAATACTAAGCGAGATTTGCTTTCGGCTATTGCGAGGATATTTGACCCCCTAGGTTTATTGGCACCATGTGTGATAATCATGAAAATACTGTTACAAAAATTGTGGCTTCAAAAATTATCATGGGATGAACCATTACCTTCCAACATTAACAAAATGTGGAATGATATAATAAAAAAATTACATTTATTGAATGATATTTGCATTCCACGACAGGTCATTTACGATAAATTTCAAACTTTGCAGTTGCACATTTTTACTGATGCATCTGAAGGTGCATATGGCGCTTGCGTCTATGTTCGTAGTATCGATGACAGTGGAGTGACTGTGGTTCGGCTATTAATAGCTAAAAGCCGTGTGGCACCTATTAAGCCAATAACTATACCCAGGTTAGAATTGTGTGGTGCTTTAATAGGAGCTCGTTTGTATGAAAAGGTCACAAATTCACTTCGAGTGAAATTCGATGCGGTTTATATTTGGACAGATTCCACCATCGTTTTAGGTTGGTTGCGAATGTTGCCTTCTAAACTTCAGCCATTTGTACGCAACCGCGTAGCTGAAATTTTAGATAAAACAGACAATTGTACATGGCAACATGTACCCACTAATAAAAACCCTGCAGACCTAGTATCCCGTGGAGTTGATATCAGTGCTCTTAAAGATTTAGATTTGTGGTGGTCTGGTCCAGAATATCTACTACATGATCAGTGTGACTGGCCTTCTCAACCTAATCATCTTGAAGTATTACCGGACACTAAACCAGGTATATCATTAAGCGCTTGTGTAGACGAAACTCATCGTGCTTCTCTTATTAATTTCAAACGCTTTTCAAATTATTTGCGATTAGTTCGTTCAGTAGCTTACGTTCTACGTTTTATTCAAAAATGTAAAGGTCAACCTGTTATGACAAGCTTTTTAGAAGAGCATGAGTTACGAAAAGCCTTACTAATTATCGTCAGGCAAAGTCAACAGGAATCATTTCCCGAATACGAGTTGCTGTTAAGAAACCAAACTTTACATAAAAAGAACACTCTTGTAAAATTCAACGTGTTTTTAGATGATGACAAAATAATGCGTATCGGTGGTCATCTTTACAATTCAACATTTTCCTATAATAAAAAACACCCTATTTTAATACAGTCCACTCATTTATTTTCTAAATTACTTTTTGATTATGAACACATTAAGCTTATGCATGCAGGTTCTCAGCTATTATTGGCGTCTATCAGAGAGACCTACTGGCCGATTGGTGGTCGGTCTTTAGCAAAGGCTTGCTATCACAAATGTTTAAGATGTACTCGCATGAAAGGTAAAATTATTAGTCCTTTAATGGGAAACCTACCACAACAACGGCTTATTCCAGACGGTTATCCATTTCAGAACGTTGGGGTCGACTATGCTGGTCCTGTTATGTATGCAAATCGTCATGGCCGTGGTTGTAAGTTGATAAAGGCATATATTGCGATTTTCATATGTTTCACGACCAAAGCCGTACATTTGGAATTGGTAGGTGACTTAACAAGCAATAATTACTTATTAGCATTGCGTCCAGTAGCGGCGTTAGGGTAGGGCGCGGTTGGGCGACCGCCCAGGGGCGCCGGACGAAAAGGGGCGCCGCAGGCCGCGGCGCCCCTTTTTCGTCCGGCGCTTCTTTCTGATTCTGTATAATGAGGAAGTATTTAAAAAAAACGAAAGCACTACAAAAATACCTCCACCTAGATGGCAACTCTAGCAAAAGTTGATTTTTGCAGGAAACGAATGGAACAAAGACAGTCATTTCCGTTAACTAACATATTAAAAAACTGAAATTTGAAAAGTTCGAAACTTTACTATCAATACAAATACGAAAAAGTACAAATAGAATATGAGTTGTTAATTGAGTTTTGAAAACTAATTTACTTTTAAACATGAAAGAAAACTGGAAGGGTTGTCATGGAGAAATCAAGAACATACCGTAGCGAAATCTAGTTTGATTTCGGGAACTAATGTTTTTTTTCTAATACTCCCTCATTTCCCACAGACGCCCTCTTATAGTTCTCTTGCTCATTGAACAAGGCCTACTGGGTCGGCGAAAAAAGAACAAGAACCTTGAGGATTTTTTTTTTATTTTCAAGTTGCCTCACTTTCAGCATGAATTGAAAGGAAACTTAACAAGAAAAATATTATATTATGGGAAAACAGAACAACATACCGATTACCAATATGAAGATATGTATTTTATAAGGTAATATGATGTATGTACATTGGCGGGCATTATCGTTCAGTCATTTAAGAAAATTTTCTTTTGAGCATGTTTAAACGTTAAGCTGAAGCTAAAATGTTGTAATACAAACGAATGCATCGGCAGTGGAGCCTCTGTCTAACAAGTCAGATGGAATAGCTACTCAAGAGCTTGTGGATGAAAAATCCCGAAGTAAGAGAGCAAGTTGTGCTATGATTACAGATGCTGCTCAGGATAAATCTGTTATTGATGTACAACAAATACATGTTCTAGATGATGTTGATACTGTTGTCGCGAATATAGGGGATCCAGCTACTTGTCCACTTATTTGAAGTAGCAAAATAATTGATCATATAATAAGTAATGGCCCACTGCAAACTCACTGTCACAAAGTTACAACAATTACACAAAGTTATAGATAACAATTATGTGACACCCTGTTAGGGTAAAAATGAATCTGTACTACCTAATGATGTGACCCGTCAAAAATGAATCGGCTACTTATACACTATTTATATGTCTACTTTTTAAATAAAACTAATGTCACTATATAGTTGGAACAAGAGCATCATAATGTAGCGTTAAACGTTTGATTACTGTGTTTGTTTGTTTTTAAATAATCGAATAATTGTTTTAAGAGCGTCCACTTATGTCAAGCAAGAAGATAATTGTTGATTGTGTTCTTCTTCGTTAAAAATTAAGAGAGATAGATCTAGGGAATCCCCGATTATAGAAAAACACATTGTTTTTTTTATGGTGGGAAATTCGGGGATTCCCGAGAAATTAAACCGATTGAACACTACGTTCCATTCTAATGCTGCCAACTTAACAATCTACCTAAATTTAGGGAAAATTACAAGTAAGTAGGCCAGGTCGGCGAAAAAAAGATTTATTAAAAATTAAAGTAGTAGTAACTGATTGTAATGAGGAAGTATTTAAAAAATAAAAATTAGTTCTTGAAATCATACTAGATGTCACTCGCGATTTTTGGATTTTGTTTATGATATTCATTCAAATTTTATTTCTGACGTAATAAATGTAAATTGAGTATTTTTGATTAATAAATATGACATCGTTTTGTGTTTCTTATAATATCTCACTTTCAAACTAATTTGAATTTATTTTAATTGTAAGTTTAAGTTGTTTATTATGTTACGTGTAAAGGAACGATGTTTGGTTGATACGTCAACATTAGTGATGAGCCAACTTATTGGTTGCTCGTAACTTTCGTTGAATTCAGGTTTGGAATGGAGAACAAAAATGATGATGAAGATGAAGTGTCATTATGCATCCACAAAACGAATGATATTTACATAAATATCAAAATCAATTCAGTCTAGGCTGTTACATAGTACTTGTAAAAGTCGAAAACTTTACCAATGGTTCGCAAAACTAAGGCGAGAGATCTCGTACTGACAAAAAACGGCAAGAAACTCAGCAAGGGCTGCTTTTTTTATTTCAACTAAACAACTCAACTTACTATATTTGAGAGAACGCAACCACCAACGCACACGATACCACCGCAGAGATTTTAAGAGACCATAACTACTCTAGGTACTTAGTAAATAATATATTTCAATAAAACGGATTTCTAGAGTAGGTTGTGTAGGAAGTCAAACTATTATTAACAATATTGTTGTAAGAACCAAAAAGCACAAACCCACCGTACGAATTAACTTAACACATAGCTCGACGTCCGCCGTCGACATGAAAGATCAGTAGCAATAGTATAATAACTTTGTGATTTGAAATTTAAAGTTATAACCTTGCTGTTCGTTTAGAGCAGACTTTTCTTGTCTATTGCTGAATGTTTATTAAGATGATTTAATTATGAATATAAGATTTAATAACTGATAATAGTTTTATAATGTCCTAATTTCGAAAGCACAAGTTATTTGCACGTTACACTTTGCACAAACGTCATTTTAGCCAGCAGTTATGTTATTTTGTACGAATGCATAGTATATTTGATACATATCGGGTAAGTTTATAGATAATAAACGATTTTTTTTATAATAATTATCGTTTTTATGACTTTTGTTTTTGATTAATAAACCCTATTCATACATTCACCATACATAATATAAAAATATTATTGAAACTTGATGTAGTTTTGTTGTTGTAAGTTCAACAAACAACTAATAGCAATAAAACTAACTTACCTAGTTGATATTTTTTCAGAACTTTTGTTAAATATTAAAATGAAAAATTCCTAGACCTACAATGACATAAGTACATATTTTATTTATAAAACTATTTGGCGGTATATAATTGTATACCGTAGTTAGATGCCACTTTTAATTATATCACAGCATTCAATTGATTTCCATAAATTTAAAAAACCACTGTGCTCACTTCCATTATGTTAGTTTTCATTTTCCTCTATACAAAAAAAAAATAAATTTATTCAAAGATTACTTTCTATTAATCGAGTTGCGTTTGTATAACTCGAACTAGTTAAATTTCAACTCGATATTAATCCGAGTTATCAGATACATAACAACACTTACAAATCTATTCTCTTTGGTTTAACGTCATGAATTGACGTTTAGATCCAACAATTTGTGCTGCCATCTAGTGACACAATTTTCTGTAGTTTCTTTATTTTTTTTAAATACTTCCTCATTGAATTGCAGTTAGAGGGCGCCGAAGAAATTTCGCCCAGGGCGCTAGTAGTGCTAAAACCGGCACTGATTGCGTCGTTTTATAGTGCGAAGAGGGAAACCCTTTAATATTTATTCCGATAATGGAACGACATTTGTTGGTGCATATAACGAGTTGTCAAAATTCTTAAAACCGCACTGAGCAATTGCGACAGCACTTTTGGGCTCGTTGGAGCAAAGAATATGTTTCGGAGCTGCAACATCGAACTAAGTGGCGTTCTGGTGCAGGCGTATTGAACCTAGACACTTTAGTCGTGATCAAGGACGACAATCTTCCTCCATTGAAGTGGAAATTGGGAAGGATTGTGGCTGTACATCCCGGAACTGATGGTATTGCTCGTGTGGCAGATATAAAAACCTCGACCGGTGTGATCCGAAGAGCTTTCAGCAAGATATGCCCATTGCCGGTATCCACATCATCGACTTTTTGTTGAAAGCTCGGCTTTCAACGCCCGGGGGCATGTTGAAGTTAAAACCTCTTTCAAGAATTTACTCCATTATGACACGCCAAAAAAAAAAGAAAAAATAATAATAAGAAATAAAAATTAAGTTGATTAACATTCACGTTGTTTTTAATCTTTAAATATCTCCAGCATAACGTATTAAAAATACAACCACCTTCACCACTGGCATAGGTACTCTTCACACTCACTACCTGGCTCACTACTCTCATCATACACCTCTCTTTGTTTTTGTCAATAAAATATTTAATTGGAGTTACCCTCTTTATATTTTGTAGTTAGTATACTCGTTTCATAACAAGTTGAAGTAATTTTTCTTTGATTTATGAATGTAAACTTACTATAAAAGAGTATGTATAAGTTATAACTTACGTGATCGGTTTTTTTGGTTGTCTCTTCCGGTTTCCAAAAAGATGTCATAAGGGTGAAAGTCAAAATTTCTCGAAATCAAAATGAAAAAAAAACAACATCTAAAAAGTTTATTACTGAAATCATTCGATTACAATTATAAGAAAAATTTTGCCGGACACACTTTCGGTTGCCTGTGAAGTGAGAAAGAGGGACAAGACTGCAATAACTGTGTATGCAAAATCCTTTAATTTGTTTTATAATTACTTTGGGTTTATTTGAAACTTTCTATAATAGATAGGTACTGAAACGTAAGTGCTCGTTTTATGTCAAGTAAAGGAGACCTAGGAGAGTTGTGACAAAGGTGAGTTGTGACAAGGGCAATTTCTCCATACCTATTATAGTAAGCGAGATGGCATTACGCTTGTTTGTCGTTCTCGACACGCGCTACTCGACTACGTACCTGCCAGTGGCGCACGTGGTGCAGTTGCGTAAATATATCATCAGTGTACAAAAAATTGCGAAAAGTAAGTTTTTCTTCAAAATATTATTTGAATATATTTCATGTCTGAGTATATGTGCATCGATATGTTATTTTTTCTTAAGTTATATAGTTATTTAAGTCTCAATACGTGGTACTGATTTTTTGTGTGCCTATCGTGTTTAGAAAATATGAATTATTATTATTCGGACCAAGACGTAATATTGAACACCTAGGCGAGTTGTGACAGCCTGTCACAACTCTCCTATCTTACTCCATATTTCTGCTGGGCTATTTTCACAATATTTTTTTTATTAATTTTAGATGTTTGTTGGTGTGTTAGAAGCTACTTAAGGTGTTTAATTGCATACTGCATACTTAATTGTTGCAGAATACTAAATAACTATACACGGAAGACTGATAAAGGAATGGCTTGTGTCGAAATCTACGATCTCGCATTTGAAGAGGTAAGGTTAGGTTTTAAGAGATGCTGCGGCGTCTTACAATCTAAACTATATGTCTTTATCAAGATATATTAGGAAGAAAGAGGCTTATTAAGAAAACACAGAAGCCAAAGTTCCGTCTATGGGTTCCATTCCGACTATTTTTACAGAAGAGGAAGAGAATTCGTATCTAAAACCCTTGGTCCATTTACTGTTTCTAATGTGTTCTCGCCGGAATCAGACCATTTCCAAGAGCTCCGCCAAGAAAAAAACCGCCAACCAAACCGACATAAAATCAAATCTACTGTTCTTAATGACACTCCCACGAAGGATGAAATAGCTGCTATAGAGGCTAATAGGAAGTCAAAGAATGTTAAGAAGCGTGTCTTAAGCGAAGAAAAGAAGAAACCTAAAAAAGCAAAGAAGACTAATAAGAAGAATAGAACAAGTGATGAAGAAGAAGCAGAAAAATAATTGCTTTTGTTTGGTTTGCCTTGAAGCCTATGCAGACAGGAGATCGAATGAGTAGTGTGTCCAATGCCTGGAATGCAAAGGCTGGGCACACGTAGATTGTACTGGAGACGAGCTGCATTACGTTTGCCATAATTGTGAATCTGATTATATTAAGATTTTATACTGATAATAATAATAATATGATTGATCTCAAAGCGATGCCATAATTAGTTAATGAAAATGTTATAATTACTTGTTATGAGAATGTTAATACTATGAACTAACAGATGATTAAAGTACTGTTTTGGTAAAAAAACATGCTTTGTGTGGAACAGAAAGGAGTTTGGACTTACTTTTCGTTTCTTCGATAACTCAGGGTATTAAGCCGCTGGTCGTAAGTCTCCCGCGTTGTTCTGGGATGATTTTGTTATCGTCCTAACTGCTCCTTCACACAGCGTTGATTTTCTATGTATTTGCTGTATACACTTTCGCGCTACAAGATTTGGTTGGAATGGGACCTTACGGGATCGACCATTCGCTATGGCGGCGGAGATGCAACAGACAGTTCTCAGTGACTGTCTGTCTACCCTCGATTGTTTTATATTTGTCCAAGTTAGGGAAAGGTAGGTAGGCGGATGAATAAAGTTGTGTTACCATATTTAATACTTCTTTGTAACGCATTTGAAACCGAACATAACCGCCCCCCAAAGAGCTGCTAAGCTCTTTAGTAGAATCACAAATGTAGAGTTAAGCTAGATGATTTTCAAATAAAAGATTCGGGTAAACATGCAAAATCCGAAATATTGTTTCTGAAAGATTCGTTGGATTGATTGCAGATTACCGCTGATGTACTATAAAACTAAATGGATGTAAATATCTAAATAAATTAAACTAAAAAAAAAAAAGATTGGTTAAGAAACTATTTAAATTCATTGATTTGAGTCGCATTTGGGCAATGGACACACCTTAGATACAGATCTAATACAAGACCCTGAGCCAGTTTTAACCTGTACTACGCGTATGACACCGTCTTTGCCTGGATGGAGAGCAGATACTCGACCCTTTCGCCATCTAAGTGGAGTAGTGTTGTCATCTTTGATTAAAACAAGATCACCTAATTGTAAATTTGGAATGTTTTTACACCACTTAGTGCGTTGTTGCAAATTGTGAAGGTATTCGCCCTGCCATCTTTTCCAAAAGTGATGTGATATTTGTTGCACCAGTTTCCAACGTTTGAGAGGCGAAATATGCGTATCAGCGGTTTCCTCCGGCAAGCTAACGAGAGGCTGACCAATGAGGTAATGACCGGGTGTTAAGGCTTCAAGGCTGGATACGTCGTCCGTGAGTGGACATAACGGTCTAGAGTTGAGTACAGCTTCAGCTCTTGCAAAAACTGTAGACAGCTCCTCAAAGGTGAGTACTTGCTCACCAACAGTGCGCAGTAACAATTGTTTAGCTGATTTTACTGTTGATTCCCATAGCCCACCCATGTGTGGAGCATAGGGAGGGTTCATATGCCAAGTGATACCTAATTGTGCTAAGCTGTTTGCCAATTGCTGCCCTTTCAAAAGATTTGCAGCACCCTGAAAGTTTTTTCCACAATCAGAATAAACATCTGATGGCATTCCTCTTCGAGCGACAAACCTATGGAAGCAAGCCATGAAAGCCTGAGTTGTTAAATCAGATGTGACTTCGAAGTGTACCGCTTTCACGGCAAAGCATACAAACACGCAAAGGTACGCTTTGAGCGTCTTTGCCTTGCGCATGTTAGAAACCTTTATGATGAAAGGACCTGCAAAGTCGACACCTACTCGAGTAAAAGGATGACATAGCCGTACACGACCAGCTGGAAGGTTGCCCATGAGGGGCTTTAGAGGTTTTGCTCAAGTCTATAGCATCGATGACACTGGAATACTCGATTGCGAACAACTCGTCGAGCGGACAAAATCCAAAATTTCTGGCGTAGAATGTTTACGAGTATGGAGGGTCCAGCATGAAAATGAAGCGTATGATAATAGTCAATTATGAGATTGGTCAAATGGTGACACTTCGGTAGTAATAGTGGATGCTTGACGTCATGAGGCAAATTGGAGTGCTCGAGTCTACCGCCAACGCGTAAAAGACCGTTTGCATCAATAAAGGGATCGAGGCGCTGCAAGGGGCCATAAGGTGATCGACCGTTGTTGATGGCTGATTTATGATCGGCGAAGACTTCATCTTGCACCAACTTGACAAGCGTAGAAAGAGAATTGTTGAGTTCCCGAACCGTAAGTGATCCACTAGATCTAAAGTTGGTAGACCGTGCGTTACGAATAAAACGCAAGAGCCAAGCAGTGATACGTTGTAAACGAGAAAAAGAACTGTATCGTGTGATAAGTGAATGTTCGAGATGATTGTCCTTAACTGCAGCCAATGAGGATACAGCGTCGTGCTTGAGACCAGGTAAGATCACAGAGTCGACGCATGGAGTCATCGGCCATGTGGATGAATCATCCTTTAACCATAAAGGAGACCACCACAAGGAATGGCCAACGAGGATATCGGCTGTAACGCCTCTGCTCGCGCAATCGGCAGGATTGGACGCGGAGGGTACGTAACGCCACTTTGCGGACGGTAGAAGGCCTTGAACCTGGGAAACACGGTTTCCCTCAAATGTCTGCAGTTTATGCGGTGGAGTGCGCAACCATGCAAGTACGATGGTAGAGTCGCACCACGCTGTGACACCACTTATGCTGACTTTCCCTTTAAATAGTCCCATATAATGACTGATTAGACCAGCTAGAAGCAAAGCCCCACAGAGCTCAAGTCGTGGAATGGTCAGCTTTTGACGTAAAGGAGCGACCCTTGACCGGCCGCGAAGCAGATGGACACTAACTTCACCGGAAGAGTGCTGAACTCGTAAATAGATGACTGCGGCATAACCGCTTTCAGATGCATCACAGAATCCCATAATCTCACATGAGTATGTACCCGTGTTAAGTATATATCTCGGTATTTGAGGTAGCTTAAGGAGTGTGAATGTTTCAGCGAATGAATCCCAGAGTTTAACGATGTCGTCTGGTAGTTGGTCATCCCAGGAAAGCCGTAAAGCGCAGACACGTTGCATCAAAACCTTTGCGTAGAACGTAACGGGTGCTAAGTAACCACACGGGTCGTAAATACGCGCTATGTTTGAAAGAATGTCGCGTTTAGTCCTAGACCTACTAAGGTTTGAAACCTGGTAGACGAAACTATCCGAGTCCGAGTTCCATTCCACTCCTAAAACCTTAAATATATTGTCGCCTGACTCAAAACGAAGAGGTTTTTCCAAATGATCAGCAGGATATGTAGCCAAGACCTCGGGACTGTTGCTGGCCCATTTGCGTAACTGAAAGCCACCTTGTGCTAGAACATCTACTAGCTGTCGTTGAAGTAGCTTGGCAGATGGAACGTCATCGGCACCCGTGATGATGTCATCAACGAAGGTATCTTGTGTAAGAGCTTCAGCAACGGCAGGATACTGATCCGCGTTCAAAGAGGCAAGTTCATGTAAGACACGCATAGCGAGATAGGCAGCAGAGGTAACCCCATATGTAACCGTCGTCAGCTCAAATTGTTGAATAGGCAGCCCAGGAGACTCACGCCAGAAGATAGTTTGATATTTGCAATCGTCATCATGCAGCTGGACTTGACGATACATCTGCTTTATGTCGCAAGTGAACACGATCGCGTGAATTCTGAAACGCAATATGACGTCCTCAACATGCTGTTGTAGCTTTGGACCAGACATTAGAACCTGATTAAGTGAGACACCGGAAGTACTAGGCGCAGAAGCGTCGAATACAGCACGAAGCTTTGTCGTGCTGCTGCTTTCCTTTAAGACACCGTGGTGGGGAATATAATAACGATCATGTGAAATGTGGGAAGAAATGGGGCGCATGTGACCTGCTTGAAGGTAATCTCTCATGAACTCTACATAGAGTTCCTTAAGACGACTGTCCTTGTTGAGTTTCCGCTCCAACCCACCAAACCGCTTGAGAGCATTTTCGAAAGTTGAGCCTAGAGGTATACGCCCAAGCTTGAAAGGTAAGCGCACTATAAACCTGCCGCTATCGTTGCGAGAGTGGGTCTCTACAAAATGCTTTTCACAGAGCACGTCGTCTGGATCCTGGATGGACCGCACTGGAACCTCTTCAACCTCCCAGAACTTCGTGAGAATGGAGTCAAGATCAACGGTACAGGACATAGACACGGCTTGATGCGAATTATCTAAGTCGGATGGAGCTCTACCCATCAAAACCCAGCCGAACACAGATGAGTATGCAGAAGGAAATCCTTCACCTAAAGACAGCTTGCGACCATTAAATATTTGCTCATAAAGATCTACACCTATAAGAATATCAATAGGCCCAGGAACAAAGAACCTATCATCTGCCAAACGAATGTCTCTACATTTATTGACAACCTCCTGAGAGACATGAGTGCTAGGAAGAACTCCTGTAATACGTTTAAGGATAACTGCAGTGGTTACCAAAGCAGAACAGGAAGGATCCATTAAAGATTGAATCACACATTGCACACTACCATTTGTGCGTTGTCCGTTCGATTCTCCTAGACCAAAAAGTGTGGTAGGGTTCGAACGGGGCAACTGCAGCTTCTTTGCTAAAGTTTCGGTTACTATGGTGACCTGTGAACCGCTATCAATGAGAGCTCGAACTTTATGTAATGCATTGTTAGCATCTCTGACTCCAACCACAGCCGTGCCCAAAAGTATGGTAGATCCACCATGAACATTGTGAACAAGAGAAGGTTGAACTGTAGAGCTAAGTGTCGATACAGCAGCCCCTGACTGGATAGTAGAAGCTTGAGAAATGCAAGCATTAGTATCGATGTGCAACTTAGTATGATGACGGCCACAACAAATTTGACAACAGCTCCTAGACTGACATTTATTTATAGAATGTGTGCGTAAACAATTAAAACATAATTTGTTATCAATGACAAATTGTTTCCTATCAGCTGGTGTCATTGAATTGAATTTGTGGCAAGTGTAAATGCTATGTTCACCTTTGCAACAATAACATGTGTATGGGAGCTTAACCATAAATGATTTAGAATTGTGTGCTTGAGTATTATTATTACTAATGGAGTGGGAAGTCGATTTAGATCCCATGACAGTTTCCAACACCTTAAGCTGAGTTTCCAAAAATTCAAGTAATTTGTTAAAGGTTGGAATGTCATTAGTTGATTCTCGCTGGTGATCTAACTCGAACTTGCTCCTCAAATCTATTGGAAGTTTACGTAACAATATATGTAATAAAATAAAACTCCAAGAATCTGTTTGAAAGCCTAAAGCGTCTAAAGCTTGAATATTTTCTTTAAGAGTGTTAACTAACTTTCTTAAATTATTGTTAAATTGATTTTGATTTATATTTATATTTAAAATAGCCTCTAAATGTTTATCTGCAATTAATCTTTTATTTTGATACCTATCCTTCAATAAGTTGTAAGCTATATAGTAATTACCATCTGAAAGCTCTAAGTGTTTGATGAGATTCAAAGGTTCTTTGTCTAACACAGATAACAAATAGTGCATCTTTTGTACACAAGGTAGTTCACTGTTATCATGCACTAAACTCTCAAACATAGCTATGAAGTTAGGCCACTCTGTGTAAACACCAGAAAATTTTGGTAAAGTTATTTTAGGTAAAACAAAATTACTTGATTTATGCACTATATGTGTCTGTGTTTGATTAAGTGATTGTTGTGTTCCTTGTGTAACTAAATCATTTAATATCTGCACTGAATAATATTTGTCATAGAATGCATTATACTGCTTTTCCAAGTCAACTTTAAAACTTTCTTCTGTAGACATAACTAGTAAAAAGTCGTGAGCTTCCTGAAAATTAGTGCGATAAACATCCACATCACGTAAACGAACCTTAAAAGATGATAATAATGAAGGATCTTTAGTAGATTGTGCACTAAGTTGATTTGCCAAGTTATAAAGCACGTCCATAAATTTAAAGTTTGCATTCAGTTTTATAGTACTTAGAGCGCATTTCGAAGTATCATCATCCGATACTGCAATTTTAGGCTTTCCGCTTTTATTCGATGCCATTATGAAAGATGACTTAAATCGAAAATTAAGAAATTAAAGTAAACGATAAAGTCTACCGGGTAAAAATATAACTTGTTTACAACAAAACGTCAAAATGAAAAACTAGGTCATTCATAGACTATATTGAATAACATTTATGGCAACGAGTTCAAGTAAATTAAGCCATCGATCATTTATTACTCTCAATAATCGATAGTGTGGTGACGGCATAAGAAAGTCATAGACTACGACAGCACTATTAATATTTTTCCTACCTGCGACATAAAAATAAAAAAAGAAATGATAACGCAAGTTTTGGAAAACGATAAGATGATTTTCAGGATAGGATGATTTTCGAAAGGATAATCCGGCTCGAAGGACCAGGAAATATGTGTGGAACAGAAAGGAGTTTGGACTTACTTTTCGTTTCTTCGATAACTCAGGGTATTAAGCCGCTGGTCGTAAGTCTCCCGCGTTGTTCTGGGATGATTTTGTTATCGTCCTAACTGCTCCTTCACACAGCGTTGATTTTCTATGTATTTGCTGTATACACTTTCGCGCTACAAGATTTGGTTGGAATGGGACCTTACGGGATCGACCATTCGCTATGGCGGCGGAGATGCAACAGACAGTTCTCAGTGACTGTCTGTCTACCCTCGATTGTTTTATATTTGTCCAAGTTAGGGAAAGGTAGGTAGGCGGATGAATAAAGTTGTGTTACCATATTTAATATCTTATTTGAAAGCGAACATGCTTATTTATGTCATATATAATGTTTTTTTTTTATACCTAATAGCTGAAATACAATGATGTCACAACTTACCTCGGTACCTGTCACAACTTACCTCGGTGGTAGGAGAGTTGTGACAAAGGGAGTGGTCTTTGATTTTGTTGATTTTTTCAGAAACTATTATACTTTAATTAATTTTGGTGATGGTTTTGAAAACAGTAGGAATGAAGCTAAACTAATTCACACGAGTCATAACTGTAGAATGTTTCTTAAGCGAGATATAGCCCCTTATATAAAAATTGTCACAACTCTTCTAGGTCTCTCCTATATATAACAGTTAATATCCCCAGCAAATAAGGATTATTTTTCTTAAAAAAAAAATTTACTGTGTTGATCCATTGAAAAAATGGTCACGTAACGTATAACCATAACTATATGGTTATACATTACGTGACCATTTTTTGAAGTATACTTAGGCAACGGCTAAGATGAGGCGCTTACCTAGTGTGCTATACTCTATTCATTATAGCATTAGACAGAAGTTAAATAAGGTTCTTTTTATGGTATACTTTGTGACTATGGATTAATAATCATGTTACTTTTAAGACTGACGGCTAATTTGCTACATATCCACTTAAACACCAGCTGCTATACTTAACTGTTGTCATTTAAGCTATATATTAAACAAATATATAAGTATATCATTAACTTAAAGATTTAATAACTACTACAATAAAAAGTGTTCATTGTAAAGAACCTAAAGAAGCAGGGTTTTATGGTTTCGGCACGATTCTCATGTCACTATAACTCTACCAAATTTAAAACGTTGCCTAACCCCATCAAACTTTTCGGCAGCTTCTTAATTTTGTCAAACTATTATTTATTTATAATTGTTAAAATCGTAATTTGGGATTGTCATCCATTGTGAATGCTACTTTTTTGTTATTTTGCCGTTTTCCGTGATTAATTTGTTATTGTTTTGTTTTTGTTGTTAAGTTTTGTTAAATATGGACGATGCCAGTGCAGGCCCGAGTGGCCTACAAAAATTACGCTCTAAGCCCCCATACCTACCTTTGACATTTCAGGAAGTTTTTCCAATGTCTTCATCAATAGTCTAACTAATTACACTTACAATAAGAATTTATCAAAACAACAGACAGATAGTTTCAGTTTTAGTTCCAAGTTGGCTTGGGAGCAAAAGATGAATTTATAAAATGCTGGCCTCATCTCAACCCCAAGGTATCGTAAAAAATGGAAAATTGCCTAACTCTTTCAGACTACCTAACGTTCAAAGTTTCAACAAAACTAATATATATTTTTTAAATTTATCTTGAAAATAAAATGTTCTGCACTGCTGCTTCTATGACCCTCTTTTTTCTAATGTTAAAATGAATGGAGTATAGGGACCTTTAATCCGTTACAGATATTGATTGATGAATTAGGAAGGACCTACCTATTGGATAATTGCTACCTGGTAGTTAATTATGCCCGATACTTCTTGACCTCCTTTAGCCGCCCAAGTTTGTGTTTACTTATAATCTTTAATGTAGGTAGTTCGATAACATGGTTTTCAAGTTAGTTTGATGAAGTTTGTCCGAGTGCTCGTAAGAGCTTTCACTTCGATATACCTAACATTGTTCTAAGTAGTTTTCGACAACTCAAAGTAAAAGTAACTTTTATTTTAAAAATAGAAAACTTCGAATTAATCTCTGATACTAACCACGAATACAAAAAAAAATGATTATTTGTATGTCGTTTACGGCGGAGGCCTGGGAAGAACTAATTGGTAATGCAACGTCGTCGTCGCTCCACTCTGCGAGTGCGAACGCCACCGAATGATTTCAATTAAGTAGTTAGATTGGGGACTACCCGGGGGACTGTACTCTGCGCTCGCCGTGCCACAAAATGAAATTAAACCTTCACTAGGTTTCTATGAAAAATGGAATATGATTTGTGTTCTCTTATATGGTTATTTAGCAAATGATCTGATTTCTAGAATAACGTTTATTTACCTAATGTGCTGGTGTCACATTTATAAAAACATTTCATCTTATTGTTATTATTAGGTTCAAAATAAATTGGGTATCACACGTAAATGTCTGAAATGCAAATTAAAAAAACAACCATAAATATAAGTAACTACAATAAAATCTTAAGCATATAAATGACTTCAAAAAAGCTTAATATAAGTGGAAAATAATTTAGGATAAATTAGTCGAACGGTTAATATTAATAACTAACATAAAACTTCCGCTCGACTTCAAAATAAGTTTATTAAAATGTTTCACTTTTTATAAGCTCTTTTGAAGTCAGATTTCCTTTCAGTTTTTATATCTTTCTTTAAATAAAGAATGCCAAGTGGACGAGCAAATATTATTATTAATTTAAAAAAATAATAAATCCTCTTTTTTGGATATGCTTATAGTACTTATTACGAAAGAATAACTATAAAGAACAACTTAAACACTTAATAAGAAAAACAGTACCTACCTATAATTTCAGTTTAGTAAAATGAAATTATTGTTTATAATTAAATCGATAAATAAATAATAAAAAACCACATATATTGCTCAGATTGCAAAATGAGTAGCTAAAGCCAAGAATGTACCACGATACCCAGATTCGAGCCAATACAGAAAAGTTCATTTTCTATGTTGATCAGAACGTGAAACGAACCCGGGACCTTAGAGATGGCGGGCGACACGTTGAAACTAGCTTCAGGTGATGATATCGGGATTCGAACCCAAAACCTTCACAATCCGGGCAACTGAACGGGATTGCTGAATTACCAAGTATTTATCTTTAATATATACTAATGTTATAAAGAGGAAAGATTTGATTGTTCGTTTGTTTGCATCTAATAGGCTCTGAAACTACTGGACTGATTTTAAAAATCTTTCATCAATGGGAAGCTTGATCATTGCGGATAGGCTATATTTTGTTCCGAAAAACAGCAAATAAAGGGATGAAAATGGGAGTAGATGTTTATATAGGGAATTAAAAAGTTACCATAGTAACCATTGTTTACTATTCAATATATTGTAATTAAATACGTGTCATGATATGGCACCTTATCTAAATGAATTATTAAATTAAATTCTAAGCCTTGATTAACATATGGGTTATTTTTTATCCCACTAAACAGTTCCCTAGGGACCAAGCGGGCGAAGCCGATAGTCAGTGTCCGATATGAGACCCGAACCCATACCCTTTTGAGTGACACGAGACTAATCGAATTACTCAAGCACTTCAGATTCGATTCTTCTCGTCATTCTTACACTCGTATCTTGGTATAGTAGAGAGAAGTAAATATTTGAGAATATGTCATAACTTAAGCAGACATTTATATTAAATAAAAATAAACAAGAATTTTAAAGAAGTTACTATTATTAAAAGATATTAACATTTCTTACTTTATTAAAATTCTCGCCTAATAATTGGCATTGTCTCAAGTAATTACTTTTCTCGATTATAGATACGTGAGACGCGTTTCGTTATACATTACTCGTTGGTAAGGAATAGTGTTACAAATTACAAACTACATTTATTAAATTATACTTCTGGATAAATCCTTACGCTGCTTGTAAACTATTGTCTTCAATGTTCCGATATTCTATAAATAATCCTACCAATATTATAAATGTGAAAGTTTGTGACGACGGATTTATGTTTCTGAATCTTTCATGAAAAAACTACTGGAAGGATATTGATGATCATCATCAGCCCTTTTACGTCCCCACTGCAGGGGCTCAGGCCTTCCTTATGGATGGTTAAGGAGGATAGGCCATGACCCTCCACGCTGGCCCAATGCGGATTGGAGGGTATTAACGACTGCAAATGCAGCCGGGACCAACGGCTTAACGTGCCTTCCGAAGCACGGAGTAGCTCGAGATAATAATAATATTTTGGTCACCCATCCCGTGACCGACCCTTGCGAAAGTTGTTTAACGACTACGATCGCGGGCCGCGGCGCTTATCCACTTTAGTAGGTATACGGACAATTCAAAGCCTGACTTGATATTCATATAGGCTAGGCTATGCTAGGCCAGGGATAAATGTACTGTCAAATCGCGCGGGTGAAGCCGCTGGCGGAAAGCAACTAAGTGAATAAACATTATAAGCGAAAATAAACCTCCCGGGAACTTTTGCTTTTGTAAATAAGAGTTGTTTATGTATTAACGGAAGGGCCCTCCAACTCATCTAAAATCGTATCGATTTTCAATAAAAATATGAAAGAGGTTGTACACAGGATCTTTTAAGTTAAAAAGTTGAAGTGGTCCCCACCTTTTTAAGTTAAAGATCAAAAGCAAGACTTGAGTGGACGGGGTCGAGTCCCGCTTGATACCCGATCCTTGGTATTCTGATAGAGCCTACTAGGTATGGAATAGGGTCTCTGATATTGTTTTTGTTTTACGAGTGCCAAATTAGCCGATGAGTTTTTACTGAATTCATAAAAAGGAAGAGGTTCTGAATTGGACTGTATTTTTTAAGTAAGTTTTAACTAAAGCCTATATATAACAACTACCTTTAAACTGCGAATTCTTTTTATATTTAAAATTTGATGCTAATCAAGTCGTCCCATTTAAATTCGGGTGAGTTCAGATTAATAGTTTCATTTACATATACAAATGACTAACTGGAAAAATGATATACATAATAGAATATGAGTACCGTAGCGACATCTAGTTCGATTTCGGGAACTAAATTTTTAATTACTACTTCATTCAATGACATTTCAAAAGCCACTATTTAAAAAAAGAAAATGGCGCCGTCCTTGTAGCAGATTCAAAATGTGCAAAGCATTTTCTCGTTCAAAAAAATAAAAGCGGATTAACTTATCTTTGGGCAAATTCTTACGCATCAAGTCTCCGAACGGTTATACTTACGGCGTCGGTCCCTTGAGAGTCTGAAAAACATCGCAACAGGCCTCGAACGGTCGATCACAGATTAGGCAAAGCGGCCGTACTGATTTACATAATAAGGATGCAACCTCTTAGGAAGATCACCCTACTATTAGCATTTAGATTGTGCCGGTGAATGAAGGCAGACAATCAATCAATCGATGCTTGCATTATTAGAACCAAATCAGCGTGCTCTTTGCTTTAAATGTCCATATCGATCTTTATTCTTGAAGTATATCGCACTTTGAGAATGACAATGTCACTAACCAAAAACGACGTATATTTAACTTTTGGCAACATTTTTCTTTGTATAAATTTTCAAATGCAAAGATCCCTGTGAACGTAGCTTGCATAGAAACTGCTAGGTGGCGTAGTGACGATACGTTGTTTAGAGGGGCTGATTACAATTTCTTGAACTTTAAAGGCTCATTACTCAAAATCGCATTTTTTGCATTGTGTCACTATCGTTCTCAACGTACGATATATATTTGACACATGTCAATGTCTGAAATTTGATCGATATTACAGCCTAAATTTCATTTAGTTCTATTCTGCCAAACTGCGTTTTCAATTAAAAAGTTAAAACTTATTACAGTATATTTATCTCATCATAACATACCCAAATTTACAACAAATCCAAAAAAAATTAAACACTGTTTGGGTTACTTTAGATAGCGGTACGCACGGCCGCAAGTCAAGTTCTATACGAAGCGTGGTTGGCACTAAGTCCATAATGTACATAGCCATGCCATTAATATTGTTACATAGAAAATGTTTTTTTCTTGTTGAACATAACATCTGAGTAGTTTTTATTGGCTGCAATACAGCCCTTTAAACGTTGAGGCCAGTTATCAGTAGACGCACACAAACTTTCTATGAGAAAATTCTTAACTGCCAATCGTATGGATTGTTTTAGGGACTCCAAATTATCATGGCGTTCATAGCAAGTCTTACTCTATAAAACTGACCATAAATCATTGTCTAGCGCATTAAGATCTGGACTAGACGAGGTCCAGTCTTGAGCTCTGATGAAGTCGGAATCAGAGTCGCAAGGGAACGTTCGTTTCGAACCATGATTGGGTGGATCGAGCTTTATGACCAGGCACCGAGTCTTGCTGAAAGGACCATTCTTGGTTATTGAACATGGTGTTGTTAAGGGGTTTAACTACTTTCTCGAGAATGGTATCTTAATACTCTTGTATCGGTCACCCCTTTATAGCTAACAGCTAACACCCCACTAAACCATCACTGAAGTCGGATAATGCCCACGTTGTATTCCGTTGACTAATCATGAAGCTTCTTTAGAGTTTCGAGCATAAATACGGTCATTTTGTTTGTTAAAATATTAACAAACAAAATGACTGTATTTAATTGTAAAAAATATAATCGTAAAAAAATCTCACCCGTAAACTAATGTTTCTGTGACCTCCCCCTGCGTACCGTTTAAGTAGTTGTATTGAATTAACCACCCTTTTATTTTTTTAATTATCTATTAAGAAGTGACTAGTGCGTCTCTTAAAAGCTGCAAGTCCTAACTCATCTTTTAAAATACGCAACATGGTTCTAGGTGCTATATTCATCTCCCGAGATAAAATATTTCAGCCAGGATTTCATCAAATTCTTTTCGTGCTTTGAACGCCTTTTTCGTATGAACACTATGTGGATGGCCATATCTTTTACTGTCACAAACAGAGGAGGTTTCATTGTATCTATCAACACACACACACACAAATGTTTGACTAATATCAAGCGTATGGAGGGTTTTGAATATTGTGTTTGGTTTCATACCTACTTTATGTAATGCAACCTCTTTAATCAAATTTCCGTGAATCGATCGCGAATTTATCCGTGTTTTTGGCAATTTACAAAATTTTCCTCTATTACAATAATAATTAAATTGCAATTTTTGAAGAATTACAAGTCAGCGACTTATTATGATGGTCATACAGAAAGTAATCTTGATAAATTGGTGTGTGTCACAGAATAAATCCACTGAATTCTTATTAATACTTACAATAACCTATCAATATCGAGACGTTTTCAATGAGTGCTCAAGTATTTTGTCGATGTCCACGATTTTTAAGGTTTCGATAAGATAGGAAATGATTCATCAGTTATTTTCTAAGTCCGAATAAAATATATCAATTTAATATAATATTCAAATAAAATATTCAATTAAATATAACGTCGTATATTAGCACAAACTAAAGCTCGGGAAATACTTTAAATGATAAGATAAGAACAAAATTATAGCCTGCAGATTTATCATTTTTATTTAGGTATTTTTTACTTACAATAAATACGACGCGATTTTAATATGACAAAAATGGCACCTTGCGATTTTGATAATCTCCGAAACTACTCCCTTCGATCCTCCAAATACTAAGCTTCGCTCCGAATTCTCGTATAAATCGATAAATACGCTGTCAAAAACGTACCCGTCGAACTTAGAATCTCATCCTTTTTGATATTGAAGTCTCTTAAATAGGAAAAACCCTATAGTATTTAGTATATTCGTTTATTTCATCTGCAAAGTATAGAATAGCTAGGCAGGTATACTTATTGAAAACTTGTACAAGTAAAAGAATGTTATTGACAGCAGGAACATGGAAATAAGAAAACAATGTTCCCTTATTTTCGCCCATTAATTTTCGTTTCCGTTATTTACTTTTACGTTCGTATCCACGCCCCGAAATCAGATAAAAAGGACACGGCGAGGGGAGTTGCGTTCGTTTGAAAGTTCTATCCCGCGGGCTCCTAGTTTGACAGTTTGTTTAACTTAAAACCTTATAAATAGTGTTCCCTGGTGTGGGAGTTTAGGATTCCATTATTCTACTGTTAGGACCTACCCACAAATACAGAAACAAACGCCGCCATTGATGTAGAAGGGTGAACGTGATAACTTTTTAAATTAGCTTTGTAGTATTGAATAAAACAAATTTAATTTACTTAAGTATCTTTTGATTCGTGTTCCAATGAAGTCATGATTTTTTTGACATTTATATTTATTAAAAAAGAGTATGAAAAGCACCAACATTAAAAATCTTTGTGAGCATAAGGGAAAATCATAGATAACTATAATATTATAAAGAGAAAAAGTTTTTATACGAGTACTTATGTTTGGGTCACTAACTTAAAATAGGTCGCGTAGTCGTCTCAAACGCGCCATGGAAATAACTTGAAAAGGCCGATGTCCGAAACTGAACTGATACCTAGTGATAGGCTGAAGATGGTGATGATTATTATTGAACTAGTTTATTATTGATTTAATTTGAATTACTTCATACCGAAAAAGTATCTACTTTGCATTTCTTTTATTTATAACAAAATGAGTAATATTGCCTAAAAGTTTGATTAATAGTGAAGATGATTATTGTATTTTTCTGTAACCATCATAACTGTGCTGAAAATAATGCTACCGTAGAGAAGGCCCCGGTATCGTCGCCAGGGAAATCACCGCGGAATTAATATACCTTTTTCTGTGCATCTTGTTTATGCAGCATAGTGAAACGGAATCTTGTAATATTTTATTATTTGCATAAATAAGTTCTATATTTTTTCTTTATATGAAATAGTATACAAGCAGGATATGAATTACCAGTATGCCAAAGTCCATTAGATCTATTGAGTTCTTTTCACATATATATTTGTAACAATTAAACATAAATGCACTTAAGGATTAAAATGACAAACTTTGCAACTTTCACAGATGATTACATCTGTTACACATACTACTTTAGCCGCGATATTAAACATCAAAATAATTAAACACTTGTATTATATATATTTATTAAAATTATATACTTAAATTATATTGAAACACTTAAACTTATTTATTAATTTAAACTTTAGCATAAATTATTATTATTCAAACTTAAATAAATTAAAAAATCTTTAGTAAAAAAATAACGGAAGCTGAAGGTATTCGATGTTGAATTTGCAGAAGTACCATTATAAAAATTGTTAAAGAATCAAATAAATGAAATTTCGTTTGAGATGTTGTACGCTATTCAAAAAATATGACAAACTCCTAGAAAACTTGATCACCGATTAAAACTTATTTTGTTGACCGTGGATTCATTGTTGATCTGCGATTCGGTGAAAATGGTGCGTCACTTTCTTTCTTACCCAATTCGATTTTGTTGTTATATCTCAAATTGACCATACCCATCTTTCTAGACGCTGACGTAATGATCGAAGTTACAGTCTCCGATGGATGTGGCAAATCTGGCATCTGAGATACATATTCGCTAATTTTTCTTCGTATATCACTTCTATCAAGTACACTTTGTTGTTGATCGGCTTGAAAACTCGTACTTTGCGCGGATGCGAATGAGTCAATACTATCATCGAAATTATAATTCTCCCGATAGTACGAGAGTCTCAAGTGGGATTCGTCTTCAATGAAATATCCAGATATTTCCTGTTGTGTTGTGTCCGTAGATTTCATAGATTCCATTGTTTTATTATTTTCTGAATCCATTTTTATACAATATTTTGTCCGCACGCTCAAGCAGTCGTTGCTTCTAATTTACTGTTCTTAACTTGTCAATTTTCATACATGTATTATTTGTACCTACCCTCGTTGGCGTGGAATATGTAATGTAATTTGTTGTACCGTTTCAAAAAGCTTATAAGTTTAGTAAATTTCTCCCACGTCCTATATTTACCGTTCAATACGCGTTTTATTAATTAATTTATTTTTTGTGAAATTTATGCTAATTATGTTGAATACTTTTAATACTTTATATACTTTGATAGTATAATTATGTTCCTATAAATTATTGTATATTATAATAAGTTTACTTCTAATATCAGTAGTTTATAGAGTGAAAACGTAGTTTTCCAGGATTAAGATTATACAACCCATGATTACATCGAATTAAGTACATATAAAGTTGTTTTTTTGAAAGGAATTCAGCACAAAATTCAAACGGTTAAACTGTACACTGTTAAACTGGATTTCTTATTGTTAAATCTATACAGATAGACTATAAAACATGAATAATTAATTAATATATTTAGAACAAAAAAAAACACCTTTGATGGAAATACACTCTGTAGTAGCAAAAAAGTAACAAGTGCTTTGCAAGATTCATCAGTTTTGTTAGGTCCTGGGAGCTCAGTGGTTAGAGCAGTCGCCCGGATTGCGGAAGTTCATGGGTTCGAGTCCCATCTCGGAGTGCCAGGGACCATAAGCAGATTTTTAAGCATTTTTCATCAAGAATGAATAGTTAAGTAGTTAAGTGTAATAGTTAAGTTTTAGAGTTCACTTGAAAATATAGCATATACAATTTTTTTGATATTTGATAAGATAAATCTGCTGCTGTTAGTCACCTATATGTGGAATGTATTGAGATCAGATACTATTTATGTAAAACAACAATGAAAGTATATATAGAAATAGATATGATCAATTTTTATATCGGAAGTCCTATTTTTTTTTTATAAAATGTTTTGAAATATGCCTTTGTAATCGGTGTTGGTTGGTTTTAATAAGAGTTATCTCGAAATTTCTATGAATTTGTACTGAGGTTCGTTTGTTACAGATTGGTAATTGATTTGTTTCGAAATAACTAGACCGATTCAGTTGAAATTTGGTGTGCAAGACGTAAAAATAATTTCAAAACCAATTTTGGGGAGAATAAAAGAGGTGTACAAACTATATACCGTCATATACACATCAAAAGTTATTTACCTAACAGTTTGAACAATTTAATTTTTATGACTTTAATATAAATGCTTGTCATAGATTAATAAGGTTTTATAGTTCATAAAGAAAAACTGTTTGATGGTTGTCTGTTTGACATATAAAGAAAATCCAGAGATCCAAATACATTACCAAAGATACAATATTTTATTATAAACATTACTAAATACCTGCAAATAAAATAAAAGAGAACGTGGGCCAAGTTCCCCATAATGCTATTAACGTTATTTAGGATAGTAAAAATAGGCATCTCTCCCACTTTCATCTCTATAAACAAATACAGATAAAATTTTTCTTCTAAAGATTACAGGATAAACTCAAAAAAATCTGTAGTGTAAAAAAATATACGAAAGTTTTGCTTCTTTACTCCGACTAGCAAATAGCATTTTATTATATTTATAATGCATTTTGTTTTATCACATCAGCGTTATACTCGCACAATCGTATACTGTTCTCAGGAATTCTTCTAATCTTTCGACAATCTTTTCGGTTAATCTTATCCATCAACACATTCAGTACAAAAAATTAGTACAAGCAATCTTATTTAAAGCTTTCCGTAGGTGAAAGTTAGTCCAGTAGTTTCGGAGAACATTCGTTGCAAACATACAAATATTTTATTTTAATCATATTAGAATAGTAATAACAAGTTTAAGTTCACATGTCTCATTTCGTGATCACATCACTATTTGCAAAAAGGCCTTTCAAACTCTAGGATTCACCTTGTGCACTGTTCATAACTTTACCAATGTGAAGGCTATTGTTGCTCTTTACAATACATTGGTTAGGAGTCAGTTATTTTTTTATTATTTCTTTTTTATCGGATAGGGGGCTGACGGGCAGACTGATCACCTGATGGTAAGTGATTACCGTCGCCCATGGACACCTGCAACACCAGAGCCCACAAGTGCCCACAAGCGCGCTGCCGGCATGGAGCGAAGGGTTGAGGGGTAGAGGGAAGGGAATAGGGAGGGGTTGGGCCTCCGGTACCCTCACTTACACGACGAAACATAACGCAAGCGTTGCTTCACGTCGGTTTTCTGTGAGGCCGTGGTATCACTCCGGTCGAGCCGGCCCATTCATGCCGAAGCGTGGCTCTCCCACGGCTAGAATGTTACAGTTAGAATGTAATTCAGTCATTTGGTCACCGCATGAAGTTAAATATATTTCTATGCTCGAAAAGATACAAAATAAATTCATTAGATTTTTGTATATGAGACTATACGGAGTGTATCCTTTCTATCCATTTATGTATCCAACCTTATTTGTATTGGGAGTGGTGGGGTACAACGAACTTAGTGTCAGGAAGGAGCTTACACAGGCTTCCTATATCTTCAAAATTATTAGAGGAAATATTAATAATCCTAATATATTGGAGTCAATACAGCTATATGTACCGGACAGATATGTACGTGTGGCGACGCCGAAAACCACAGTGTTGTTTGTGCCGCGCGCGCGTTCCAACCTGATGATGCAGGCGCCTTTGACGCGGGAATACCGCACTCTTAACCTTATCGCTGATCGAATAGATATATTCATTTGCTCACTGAATGAATTCACAAAGACTGCGTTGTATATTATTTGTTATATACGTCAGTGATTTCAATATGGTTTATATTGATTGTATTTGATCAATTTGGCATTCGCGATGCTATACTGAAAAGAAAAATGTTGAATGGTTTGTATTAATTTTTAATGCAATACTAATTATTATTTTATTGTTAATAATTTAATTGGTTAATTTAGCTTTCACTATCGCATTGGGCTACATCTGTAATGATAGTTATAAGTTATGAAATAAATAAATTTTTATTTATTTCATTTTATTTTTATAAAATAAAATGTACATGAAATAAAGATACGTTGTATTAAAATAATAGTAGGACTATAATAACCCAATATGTGCCCGGGCAATTTATATGATACTTGAAACAAAAGTAGCGGTAAGCATACATTACAGATAAAGTAATAGCTAATTTAATGTAATAAAATTACATTGAAGTATATTGAAATGATGATACAACTAGTACATCGGTAGCTGTAGCTCGGTGGCGTAGTACATAAGCGCCACGGCCCGTGATCGTTGTTGTTAAGCAATTTTCGCAAGGGTCGGAAACGGGATGGGTGACCAAAAAGCTATTATCTCGAGCTACTCCGTGCTTCGGAAGGCATGTTAAGCCGTTGGTCCCGGCTGTATTTGCAGTCGTTAATACCCACCAATCCGCATTGGGCCAGAAGGGTCATGGCCCATCTTCCTTAACCCATAATAATCCATAAGCCTGAGCCCCTGCAGTGGGGACGTAAAAAGGGCTGATGATGATGAAACAACAAAATTTTAGTTGTGATTTTAGAATATATAAATGCTTATTAAGTATATTTGAAAAATATTCTTATTGAAAAATGAAAATTTGATTATAAATGCTATCAAAGACCATTTATCTATATATATATGGTTTTATTAGATAATCTTGCTAAGATGACACTGTCCTATTGGTAATATTTATTAATTAATTCATATTTTTAAATGATAATTTATGAAATATGTATTTTGTTAATGTATGACTTTACCCTGAACTGGTTTCCGACAATTTATTTTTGAAAGGAAATAAAGTTGGTCCTTTTTATTTCAGTTTTATTAATTCAATTTGCTATGACAAATTAGAGTTATATAATCACTTGCTGTTGTCAGGAGATTTTCTTAATCAGATTAACCAAAGAGATTGTCTCTTAGGTTAATCTTATCAATTGACAAATTTACTATAAAATGTTTGGCGTAACCAAAAAAAAACCACTATTAGAAGTTACCGGAGATCAGGTCAACATGAAGTTCCTAGTTGTAGTATTGGCTTTGACTTCTGTAGTCTTAACAGCGCCACAACCCAAGAAGATCTTCCACGAAAACTATGAAGACTTTTTGGACTTGATCGAAGAGCGTGTCGGTGATCAGATCAGTGTCCTCATGACTCAGTACATTCAGAACCAAGAGTTCGTAGACACTTTAACGTATTTAAGCTCTGTCGATTTCAAGAATCTGGTGTATGAGATGGAAGATCTGCCTGAATTTCGTGCTGTGAGTGGTAATTGTAATAGAGTTTAAAAAGGGGGATTGTTATAACTTTTTGTAAATATATATAATAACTTTAGTGGATATGCTATATTCTCAGATGTTATATTACAAAAGATGTATTGATAATGAGTTGATTCACCTACCTACGACTTTCTAGTTAATCTCTTTAATTGTAATCGTCTTCATTGTATATGCCTTCAAAACTTTGTGCTTTTCCTTTTGTAGTGTAAGCATGAAAATGGTTTGATTTAAACATTATTTTTGTTAACAGGTCCTTAATTACCTCGAAACCCACAGTATCGACATAATGTTCTTTATTGACTACTTCAACGAAATATTAGGTAAATTATAATTCTAGTTTGTTTAGTTTTAAAGTAAGTTGATTTTGATTAACTGTGTTAAGTCTATTTAGATTTAATGAAAATAAGTTAAATAACTATTTAATTCTCATTTCGAAACCTTAACTTAAAATTTATGTCTATCTCTTTTTTTCAAACAGAAAATCCAGAAGCAAGAATGCGCACTTCTCGCCAAGAGCCCAGTGGTCAGGACTTTAATTCTTTCTTGAGGGATGTTATTGCTTTATTCCCTAAGGCTGAGTTAGCTGCACTTTACGATCAGAAAATGGCTGACGATGAAGATTTCAGGGCTGCTATGGAAGGTCTAAATAGTGAGGAATGGGATCAGGTCTTCGAAGCTCTTTGGGATAGTGAAATATTTCAAGCTGAAGTTAAAGCGTTGGCAGAAAATGGCGTTGATATAGAAGTCCTCTTAGATCAGCTAGTTGCTATTTTTGGACAAGACTTTGAATAATTAAATAAAAATGTCCAGACAAATAACGCTATTTAAAGAAAATAAAGAAAAAAAATGAAATTGGGTTGTATTACATATTGAGCTTACATAACCAATAGAATACTAAATGTATTCAGTATCATTTTGGTTTTCGAAATATTTATTTAATATCAATAAATTTTATATCATTACTGTTGAGCTTTTCTTTAACATTCCAATTCTTTTAAAATATATCTACGTGTCTAACAAAACCTATATGTACACTGAATCGTACTTTTGCGGGTACAAAACAGTGAGAATATGCTGTGTAGCCGCGGAAGCCGTAACTGCCCTTCTCTGAATTTGAATTTCACCACACATTTCAGCTTGAACACTGGTGTACGATTTCTTTCTTATCTTTTGCTTCCCTGGGTTCGTACACGTGGTCACAACGCTTTGTCACACAGGTGTGATAATGAGGAATATATTTTCCTCATAGCAACACTGTTTAATATCACCATTGACCAAACGCTTCCAAAACATGGGACTTGTGGTCAGACTACTATTGCGGATTTAGTAGTCTACAATGTGTAGATGACTAAATATTTTTATAACATGGTGGGTGGCATAGTCAACACACCAGTGTGACCATGGTTTCCTCGTAGTCACATCAGAGTGACAAAACTGTGTGACCATTTATAATGTTAGAAAGATAATCTCCAGATAATACTTGGTCAATATTTTGAGGGAGTTTTTTTGCTTCCTCATAAGTTTATTTTTAAGCCTTTAACATTTTTATAGTAAAATCATACCGAGTTTATGAACATGTGTCAAAGTAAAATGTTTACTAAAGAGTAAAGAGTATTGATATCAATTTCGATGCAAATTACTTCCACAAATCTTTCTATCTCTCTTTAAAGCCGTTAGACGATGAGATTCAATAACATACGAAATACTTGAAACTCGAAAGAATGATTATGCCAAATTTTAAGTAATATGGACTAAAAGTAGCAGCATATGAAATGTATTTATATCCAGCATATTATGAGTTTACTTTTGTAATTTTAGATATTCACGGATTTGAAGCGAAGTTTAACAGGATAAAACTTTATAGGTTTAGTCTTAGTTCATTTAACAGAATCGCCAACATTTTCTGTCATTTTTTTACGGAATCCTCGATAGGTGAGTTTGACTTGCACTTGACCACATTATTTGACTGTATTTTGACTGAAAATGACTGTATTTTTTCATTTATTTACGGTAATACTTGTATTTTATAATTCAAGTACCTGTCAAAGATTTTAGATTTCTTCACGTTATCAGACGTGTCTCTTCCTACCATTGACTTTTATCAAAGTTGGGTTTCCGTGAAAAGATAAATATTAAGTTGACAGCAAGAATTTCCATTCGGTTAGTATGATTAATAGATCAAAAGATAGGTACTGTATATAAACACGGTTTAAAATAATTTCACTGTAGTTCACAGAATCTTTTATTAGTATCGACAGTTTTCCGTAGGTACTCAAAAAAAAGTTATATTTTACTAGTGACTTTATTTATAGAGCCAGCTTTGCTATTTTATTTACCTTTGTGCTCTGCTCGTGGCCGAATGTAGTGGCTATAACTTTAATATTTCATATGAAAAAGGGATAAAATAAAATTAATACTAAAAAATAACTAAAATAAAATAAAATACAAGTTTTATAATGGCTTAGCTTAACAAATTCTCATTGTAGTCAGAGGACAGTTCTGTGAAACATTTTTAATCTAAGACGGTCCCGACTGCATGCAATGTGAATTTTGTTTAACCATACAACTTTCTTTTATTTTAGTTCGATATTTATAACAGACTAGCCTTACTAAATAAAATCTATCAATCCGGAATATTGTTTCTTCGGAAAATGATGGGTTTCTAAAACCAGGCAGTCCTTGTTATACTTAAGGCGCGTTTTGATTTTCGTTGTCTTATTTTACAGCAGTTAATTGGGACGATGACCATTTTTTTATCTGTCCGTTATGTAGACTATTGAAGAATAAACACATCTTGTTTTTATTAAATCTTTTATTGTTAATAAAAGCTTAATCAACATTTTGTTGATTTTACACATACCTAGTTGTACCGTAGTGTGGCCCCCACACTTTAACTTTAATGCATATTATTTAAAGTCTTTTTGGACCAACGGGTTAACGTCTCTTCCGAAGCAGGAGGAGCTCTATGTAGATAATAAATTTTCGGTTATCCATCCTATGACCGGCCAAGTGAAATTTGCTTAACAACTGTATAACCGCGCTTACTAATGCGCCATTGAGTTGGATATCAGTTTTATATGCTAGGTTATAGGTTTTATTTTTATTAATCTTTCTCGACGTCGAGCTCGAGGCTGTTATTACAGATTAGCAGAGTGGTAATCAATAGAGGATTTTTGATTGTTCGAGTCACTCAGGTTCTTTTTGTGTTTTAATAAACAAGAAATTAGATTTTATTTTCTAAATTTTTAACAAGAGTTTATTATTCGACTTTGTTTTACTAATTAATTAGAAGTTATTTGTATTAAGTTACTGATGAACTGTTCTTAAAATATGCTTTATTAGCACAATTTATGAAAACTAAAAAAATATTACTAACTTTATAACCTTCAGTCTACATATAGACTCATAAAGACAGGTTAAATTATTATTAGCAGATAAGGGACATATTTGTTCATATCATATAATATTACCGTATAGTTAAAAAATTGAAACATAAAAAATATGCCTTCATATTATCAATAGTGATTTTAAATATGGTTGCTGCTAAATATATTACAATAATTGTTGTCGAGTGAAAACCGTGGAAATAACATTTACTTCACGTTGATATATCGTATTATAAAATATGTTCAAGGAAAAATAAGTTCAAATCTGAAAATTATGCAATATATTAAACCACATCACTTACATATGTATGTACATAGAATTTTAGTTTAATCATAAAAAGGAGCTTAATGTGTATTTTTCAAAATATATTATTTTATTCGGTTTTAGAACCATTTGTAACCTACAAAATTGTACGAAACCCTCAATGGGCGAGTCAGACTCTCACTTGGCCTGTTTTTTATGAGTGTCTTTTTACCTCAAAGTTCCTTTACGAGAACACATTAGTCTTGTCCTAGTGAAATCTCGAAAGGTTTAGCCAGTTTAAGTATAAAAAAATAATCGAACTTTTATGTAATGACAAATTTCTTTTATGTCTTCGAACACCGCCTTTGTTTGTGTTAAATGAGTATTGTCATGAGATATCGTATTGTTTATTTGTTTTGAATACTGAGAATGTCTTTGTCACTGGTAATATCTTATTCCTCTTCGAGAGTTCGATGAGAAGCCTATAACTACATTATACTAATGAACGCATTTTTGTTTCTCTACATTGTATTTTTGTGGAAAATGAGAAATGTTCTTATCATTATAGTTTCTACATGTATTACCTTTAGTTATGAATTTGTTGTGCCAATAGGAATAATAGAGGTGAGCGGTATTTACTGATTTTATTTCAACATTTTAAAATCATTTGCTACTGTTCGTAATGTGATTGTTTGTACTAGTACATTTACCAGTAACAATAGATACATATTACTTTAATATGTTTTATAAAACAATAAACATAATATTGTTAAAAACATAATGATTACACTGAAATACTTAATCAATAATAAAGCATTATTTTGCAGCTTGTAGATGAGACAATAGAAATTTTAAGTAACAACACTGTAAAAAAGACTGGTGAAGTATCAAATACTACCTTGCAAGATGGTCATATGAACTTAGATTTATCGTTTGAAAACGACGAGAATATATTGAATGATCTTGAAAACAACCAAAATCGAATACATGAAAATGAATTATATGACCAAAATAATGGTAAACCAAGTAATGTAAATGAAAGGTCCTTTATATTTATAAACCAAAAATTTATGTCACCGGTAATGAAACAATTTCATAATCCAGATATTCTAACAGATACAATTTCACTCATTGGTAAAGAGAAAACCATTAATCATTATTTAGAAGACGATTCTGTTACTTACTTAAATTCTAAAAACGTCCTTTTACCAGAGAAAGTGAAAGAAAGCGACCGTAGCCGCCAATCTTCATACTTTCCAGATGAAATTCCTGACGATTTGGGTGTCGTGCCTCATCGTTTCGCTAAGACGAATGTTCATAATGATGGTTCTAGTGCAGTTTTTAAGAACAATGCAAACTTGAAAACTTTGCAATTTGTTGAATTACTCAAGCCTCCTATTATATTGCACACAAGTAATACACCCACTATCATTCCAAATAATATAACACCGTGGCAAAAGCAACAAGTTATACCAATACATTATGATCAATATCAGAAAGATATAAATGAAATGTCTTTTATACCAAAATCTCCTATGAATCCTATAAAATATAAGTCAGATAGTTACAGGTTATATAGAACATATGGACAAACGAGTAGCAAACCAGAAGAGGATCGACAGTTTCCATACGTTAACAACCAGCAATCGGATTATAATAACGAAATTATCGTTCCGGAAGAAAGAAACGTTATAATAAAAAAAATAATGAATGACAATGATGCAATGAGTAAGTTTTTGGATAAATACATTAAAAAATCGCTAGTGAAGTCTGTTTTGTATGAACGGTTAAATGAAAAAGTACCTTGCAATTATAGCGAATGTGTATCAAAATCAAAAATTCAATATACGAATCATCATACAAATAGAAATGACTGTGGGTGCGGGCATCGTTTCAATGTAACACTAAGAGAATCAAACGGGCTCAGAAATTATAACATGACTAAAAATAGCAGGATGACAACTGACTCAAAATCTTTAGAAGTTGGTGATTATAGTGACGTGATGACTGATGACACGAATATTGAAAAGTAAGTTCATATTGTCCTCGTAAAACCCAAGACCTAAATTTAGTTTGAGATTTCAGCATAAGTTATATGTGCAGTTTTACTAATATGATGTACTTTATTTCTTATAGCAAGGACTCATTTAAGGACATAAAAAATTCATTATATTAAAAATGGTAAACAGCAAAAAGTTGAAAATTATTAATACTATTTAATTTCTTTTTCAGAGCTGTCAGAGATTTAATACAATAGCCTCTGTGTTTTGAAAAGTGATGACTTGAAAATGGAAGAAAACATATTATTCGAATTAATAGAAATGTATCTCAATTGGCTGATTTCCTGTGAATAAGGACTGGTTTGGCTATAATACTTGATAGTAAAAAATCGTATCATATTCAGCATCTGTTGGGACCTTAGATCAGAAACGTCGCAAATTTCGTGATATACATATTTTATTTAACATTTCTCGCCCCGCTCAGAACTTGATGAAGCTTTTCTCTACGGTCAGGGCTGTGTGTAAGTGAACGAATCAAATATGAAATATTACCGATACCAGAGATGGAGATCATTCATAACGAATGTATACTAATGTTTTTAGAACGATGAGCTATTCTTTTTCATTTTGCTATTTAGTTTTTTAAACGACGCTTGTGTTATTGTGGAATATGTTTCTTGTCTCGTTTATTAAAGAATATGAAATATATTTATTGGTTTCCTAATATGTATCTTATTTACAGTAAGGTCGTATTTGTTAAATTTCCAACGAATGGGCCGCACGCCGGTTTCCAAGTATCGCTATCTCAGATTTGACCAGGTCGGGTCAGTATAGAAAATGAACTTTTTTATATTGTCTCAGTTCTGGATGATGTGTCATATATTTTGTTTCAGATTTTTATAACACACGTGATATTTTGCTAATGTTTACGTAATAATGGCATCTCAATAGAATCCTCATCATCATCAGCCCTTTTTACTGCAGGGGTTCAGGCCTTCCTTATGGTTGGTTAAGGAGGATGGGCCATGACCCTCCACCCTGGCCCAATGCGGATTGATGGGTATTAACGACTGCAAATGCAGCCGGGACCAACGGCTCAACGTGCCTTCCGAAGCACGGAGTAGCTCGAGATAATAATTTTTTGGTCACCCATCTCGTGACCGACCCTTGCGAAAGTTGTTTAACGAGTATGATCGCGGGCCGCGGCGCTAATCCACTACGCCACCGAGAATCTCAACTGCTCGCATTTTACTATTGTACTATCTACCTGAAGTCCAATATTATTAGTGTTATCGTCCTCACACATAAATGATGATAGATCTATAATACTCGTAATATTTGACTTCAGATAGATAGTGTAATTATAAAATGCAAGTAGTTAAAATTCCATTGAGATGTCATTATTTCATAAACAATATCAGTGCCATGAATAAAGAAGGTTTAACGTTAGAGTAAATTTACCCTAAACTTGCAATTTTAGTATTAGTCCAAATTCATATTTTACACAGAATAAGCAAACCTACTACCTTCTAGTTATGTTACTCCCATAGAACCTCGTACTAGGTTAACCTTTGCCAAGTCTCTTGTATTATGAATTAGTTTATAATATGAATTTTGAGTAACACTGAGTGCAGTCTCAGCGTAAATTTACTCGAACGCTTAACCTTGTTTATTAATAACACTGTAGTAGACTTGGCCTGCTGGTCATTCAACGTACGTTCTGAGCGCCAGTTTGGAGTATGCCAGTTGGCTTTCAGAGCGCGTAAATCAAGATAGTGTGCGTTCAAAGTAATCGCGATGAGATCGCGGCGCGCGCACGCCACGCGTTTACCCGTTTGTCGTTGCAAATGAAAAGTAAACAGAGGAGCGTCCACAGATGTCCAGATAGCCAATAGTGTCGGTTGATATAGAAACATAATGGAAGGCGCTAACTGGTACTCTTCCTAATATAAGTGAACGTTATATTAGTGAAGTTAGATACCGTAATATAATACAATCGCTGACAGTGTGAAACAGCTGAGTATTTTTTCGTGAATTCAGTTTTGCTCCTATAGTAAAATTGGTCACTATACTTAACGCATCCAGTCCACGAAGTACTGGCATTTAACAATATTAAAACTGAATTTAAATTACAACATTGTAATAACTCGAAATCAAATAAGCCATTAAGGGCTTTATATAGTATACGTAAAAAATAAAAATATTTTCAAAGAAAAGATTATCTAAATTAGCATGTTGCTGACATAAACAGATTTTCTTAAATGTTTCCATATTCCTGCAAAATTTTTATTAGAAAAATATACGTTTCCGAATTATGAAACATCTAATTATCGGGCAGCGTTATTACAATTTTGATAGCATTATAATGTTAATATCTGCAATTTGTATAGTAAGTGTCATAACAAATATTTTACCGGGTTTTGATTTAGTGGTCTTACTTCATTTTTAAATGTTTCGGATCCTTTGCGGTCTCTGGGGTCACTTTGATAATTAGGCCAAAATAAAAACTCTTTTGCAATATGTACACATGGCTGCAAATCAGGTTATATCTTTGATTAATTTTAAACGCTACTCTCAAAGCATTAAGGTTGAAAATTAAGAGGAAATGTGACATATTTGTTTAGTCTGACGCGCTATTGACTGTACAAAGTTAACACGTGTTTGGAATGAAATTATTGGTCCTTTGGTTTTTTACCGAAGGACCATGAAGCTTAGAAAGGCTTCAAAATCTTTTAAAGATATAATAGTAACAAACCAAATAGTGTTCTCCGAAATGTAACATATAATTAGTTTGTTAATTAATACGAGTATTATAAGATAAAAAACAATTTCTTGTGTTCCTAGCCTCAAATGTGTATCGCTTCCAGTTTCTTCTAATATCTTATGGTTTCTTTTCTGTATTTGTCGAGGGAGATGACTTCGCGGACTTGCGACATTGTTCGAAAATATTTGTGCCTTCAAGTTGAAGATTTGACAGCCGTTAGTACAATGTTTGTGTAAGATCAACGTTCTTGATCTAATATCAACACACGATATTAAATGTTTATAGCGAGAAAAATCTATTTTTATACATATAAGATACATGTTTTTTTTGAGGAGCCCGATGGCTCAGTAGCTAGCGCGCTCGGTCTGCGATACTGTTGTTAAGTTATAATAATATAGATAAAATATTATTAAAATAACCTCTAATGACTCAATTTTTCACCCTAGATTATACATAAAATCACTAGTCTATTAATCACTGTCCCCATTGGGGCTCAGGTCTTGCCTATGGATGGAATCGAATCAAATCGAATAGGGAGAATGGGCCATGGCCCACCATGCAGACATATAGGTGGGTATTAATTACTGCAAATGCAGCCGGGACCATTTGCTTAACATTCCTTCCGAAGTAAGGAGAAACTTTAATTAACAATGTTTTGGTCTCCCATCCCGTGACCGACCCTTGCAAAGGTTGCTTAACAATAACGGCGCTTGTCTGCTACGCCACCGAGCTACCCAGCATATTTCATTTCTAAAAGACTAAATTTATATGATCGTTAGATTCAAGCTCTGATACTTTTTATTAAAGTTGTTTTATTAAATTCATTGTAAATAATTTGACAGCCCTATGCAGTTCGAACAAGAATGGTGTTTAATTATTAACAGAGGAATGAACTGGTCGACGCCTCTAAGGCGAGAGTCATTGGTGTTGGTTGGTACCTATTTATGAAATATGTAATAATAAATATTTATTGAATATGATAGTTCTATGTACAGGGTCCAAGCATAAGATGTTATGGGAAGATAAGACATAATTTCTGATGCATATTTATTCGACTACACAAAATTGGATTGTGTTTAGGGTTAATGTACTATAACTTTTGAAAGGCTTTAAAAGACGGATATAAATGTTTAGGGTATTTATTATTAGAAAGTTTGCATTATCCTAAATGACACTGGCTACCTCTATATATAAAAAATCAAAATGGCGGATGTATGACGCCATTTAAAAATATCAAATAGTAATTTAAATTTTACCAGTCGTGTTTTTATTTTATTTTTATTAATGGGATTATATGGTTGGATAAGCTTATTTAATATTGTAAGATTGGAGAGGAGATGCTTCCTGTTCTTAATTATTCTCGTCAGATACTTACTAGATTTTGACGTTAAATTCTGGGAGAGTTTAATCTTTCATATGTATGAATTTGTTAAAATATTAGATCCTTCCCTGTGGGTTTCTTTTTTTAAGAAAAATAATCACTATTTGTCGCACAAATGGCAGTTGAAATAATTTGCTGCAAACGTAGTTAGAGTTTGGCATCAAGTGAAAGTATTTATTAAGAATAATTTGAAAACAACAAGATAAATATCTTCAAATACCTTATTGTCGTAAGATAGTATATTCGTGGTTCAACACAACGCTGTTAAATCTAGACTGTAAACAGTGATACCGAGACAGATCACAGCCTCTAATCTTTATTTTTTACACATAATATAATCTAAAAACTGAAGTTTGTGGTTAATCAAAAAATAATTAATTTTTGGTATAACAAGAAAGATAAAGAGCTGAATTAAGATATGACGGCAAGTAATAAAGTCATTAATTTTAATACAATTATATTTTGTAACATCCAAAATAATTTTAATTTAGCTTTTATACAATTGTTTAAAATGTAGGTAGCAAATTAGTAAGTAGGTACATTTAGTTTCATTTAAATAACATTTTTGTTAATACTCGAACAATTTTGAAATTGCGCATATTCAGCAAACTTTACTAACTGCGGATATCCAATTTAAGGACAAGAGATTGCACAATAAAGGTATAATTTAATTTCCATTTATATTAGTTTGTTAATTTACCTGCGCTTATATAACTTAAACTCATCTTGGGAAGGTGTAAGTATCAAATACGTGCAGAACAAATAAACATTATTTACACAACCCAATATTAATTTACTATTAGCAATCTACGTATCCGGTAATACGTGGCTTTAAATTAATCGGAAGTTGTTGTTGAATTCCAAGCTTTAAGTTCTAAGTGTGAAGGGTGTCTCAGAAGTGTGTTTATGTAGCACGATGGTAGTAAATCAGTGGGGGAACAAGGCAAGCGTGACGTATCAGCTTGACATCGTACGCTGTCACCTGTTCATTGCCCCTCATTTGCGATGAACAAGGCTAAGCGATGGAGCTTTGTATTTTATATGTTATAGAGTATTAGTTTGTTCAGCATTAAATACTTCAAAACTTCTAAATAAAAGTTATCTTCGATCGGGAATTGTTTTAATAGTTGATGGATTTTTAATTGCACGGATAGATTGTGGCGGGCTGTTATTATTTTACATTTTATACTTGTGCCATGAAATTCTTAGGAATGTGTTTCTTAGACAGCTTATTTTTCATGATCACCATTCTATTAATCCCCTATGGGATATGAATGGGCTACAAACCAACCACGCGGCCCCAGTTTGGATTGGTGGGTTTTAATGACTGCAGATGCAGCCGGAACCAATGGCTTGACATGCTTTTTGAAGTACGGAGGAGCTCGAGTTAATAGTTTTTAGATCATCCATCTTACGACCGGCCCTTGCGAAACATCGCAGACAGCTAACCACTGCGCTATAGTGCTCTTCATATTTTAACATAGAAACAAGAGTGCAACAGCTTATTCGTTATTATTTTCAGTACATATATAATGGTCCTATTCCTGGGATTCAGGCCTTCTAGATGGAAACAGACAGAGGGACGGTCTTAATCAATCATAACATAGGGCCATTGCTGATTGTTGAATATCAATGATAACAGATACAGTCGGCATCATCGGCTTAATGTGCGTTTCACTTGTGCACGAGATGATAAATTTTTGATTTTATTTTTGTGGTATTACTACTCTGGTCCTATATGTGCTGCAAATTTATATATATAAACACACAAAAGTGTTTGTTTGTAGTGTTAAAGATTCTTGAGAAGTATAATAGTATTTTGTTTGGGTGTTCGCAAATATGAACTACATAGTTTCTTGTTCGTCTTAGTTTTCATTTCATTCAGTATATCATTGTGAATGTAAAATTTATCAAATGTAACAAACTCAGATTAATTCAGAATTTCACCGTTCCCAAAAATAAATAGCGTTTTCCAAGAAAACTTTAACAATGTAAATAAAAAACTCGTTTCTAACAAACTCGCTGACTAGCTAGACAGACTTCGAGACAAACTAAATCATAAGCATAACGGGTACGAGCAAAAGTTGTTCCGAGATGTTACGGACTTCACTTAACTTTGTAAGCTCTAAACACCGAAACTTATCTTAAGTAAATCCTACTGAAAGAGAGTGTTTACTTAATTATACAGAGGTGCTTTGAAATAAATTTAGAATTCTGCGAACGTTTGCGTGTAAAGTACGAAACGCCTAGCGTTCAGTTGGGATTAATGAGTTTGTGAACATTTAGCAGCATTTATAAAGCGTTTTGAAGTTTTGTTGCCTCATTAAAATTGTATTATTTTATTTATCATATTGTTCAATGACCGGTAACCGGTAACCAAAAATCTTTTACCTCCTCTGTGCTTCGGAAGGCACGTTAAGCTCCCGGCTGCATTAGTAGTCGTTAATATCCACTAAGCCGCATTGGGCTCGCGTTGTGGGTGATGACCCATTCTCCCTATTCGAGAATTGCCGACTAAATACATATATCATTACGATATCTTTCCTTACAAAAATATAAGATAAATCAACGGAATTTCTGTTCCTGTAGATAAATTGTATTTTTGCTATTAATTTGAACACTAACCCTAAAGCTAAATATATTTTTAAATACATACAGTATTTTAATCACTAACTTAATTATAGAGTTTACATACTTACGGCATATAACATTATTATTTTATTTTCAAACATTTAACGTTGAAACGGATTGAAAATTAACTATTCAGCTAAGAGGGCAGAAGACAAATTGTATTTGTCTAGCGCCGTACACAGTGGTTGAATGCATGGCATCTAGCACGTTGACAAATGCTGAAAGGCTAGAGAAATGTGCCTTGTTACATGCGATAAATTGCATTCTGGTGTGTAAATCAAAATATCGTATAGCAGCTAAACCAGGGAAGGTAATAAATAATGTTTTAAGTATATTACTGGGAAATTGAAATCTAAAGAACTAATTTGGAAATGAAAATGGGAGTATTTACTTAAACAATTTCAACTTGTTTGCTTTTATGTTTGCTACTGAATTATTACAACTCGCTGTTTGTGTAATATGTATACGGATAAATAAAATAAATTAATCTTTAAAATATCAAATTTATGTAAAAAGATGATTCTTACTTTCATAATTATGAGTTTTTAATTTATTAAAATATCTATAGTAATGAAAAATATTCCGTATAATATACGGAATAGGTAACGGGTACGAAATAATAGCGATGTCCGAGTAATCTTGCTTTTTGTATGATGGAAACTAAATATTAGAAATACATTTAGGTATAGTTATAAAAACAATGATAATTTATGTTTGTATTTCAAATGGGTGTGTACTACACGAAGACGAAGTTTAATGCAATTTTTATTGTATTTTTAACACTTTTTTTTTGTATTGAACTGATGCAAAAAATCACGCATTGAATTAACCATAGATTAATTTTATATCTAAAACTGATAATAGAAACATTGATATGACAAGACTTGTTTTGAAAATTTTATTTATAAGAAATCGCAAACGATAATTGCAATTTTAATACTTGAATATAGCTTGAATATTTGAATGTAATAATAAGTTTCATTCTATAATATGTCACACCATATAAGGTTACTATTTGTTACATGCGAAAATATGAAAAATGACAAAACGCTAATTTAAAAATAAATATTATGTATTATAACAATATTATTGTAAAATGTTCAGGTATAGTCAATAAAAGTGGGTAAATTAGCCTCCCATTCTTCAACACTGAGCTATCGCATCAATCAAGGCAGCATGACGTGCGCAAAATTGAAAGACTGCCGGAGTATCCGTATTTCAATAAGTATTATGATCAATAAGTTTTAATATTGTCCTGGAAAATTAGGCCGTAGTGCTCAACTGAAATTTTTAGTTCAGAAATAATGGTTAGGTATTTCGTTCGTAAAAATTAAAGTAATACATAATTTATATCTGTCAAAACTGAAGATATTTGAAGCTCAACAATACGAACGACCGTGCGATTATACGAGTCTTCTTTTTAACCTTTGCTGATTATGTAGGACACCATTTACTACCTATCTTTTTATATATGACTGTCCAGCATAACTTTCGGTTAGATGATATATATTCTGTCGCGACAAGGTCGCCGATTGTGTTGTTAAAACGTTTATAGTTAAATGTTATAATAATTTTGACATATACAATAATGTAAATTCATTCGAACCATCAATAAAAGGAGTTATGACGATGACATCAAGATCTATGATTGGATCAAATTTTAAATTATTCTTCTGAACATTAAATGAGCCTACGGAAATAAATTGAATAATCATTACTTATTTAAAAAACTCCTTGGTATATTTGTTTGACGGTTTATTTAAAATAAATTGGAGCCTGGACAAGTGGATAGCTGTGGTACTGCCGGCTTCCAAAGATCATTCTTGAACGCGCCTGCTCTGTCAATAGCGTACATAGAAGAAGACCACAAATAGTGTGAGTCAGTATGCTAGTTAACTATGTATGCGGCCAACATTATAATAATATTTAACACTCTAAAAAATTTTGTTTTTCAGGTAACTAGGATTATATCTAGGGCTTATGATACTAAGCCTGGTTTGGGCTTAAAATAAGATTATCTCCGCATGGCATATTAGTGGTAAATACACCATTCATTCATAACGTCAACAATGGTATTGTCGTAAAAACTCTATCCAAATGTGATCTGTACACACGGTTTGAGTTTACGTAACGTATATTAAAATCGTAGAGCGTAACATTTCTGAGACGATTATCTTAATCTTAGCATAACTAATGTACGAGTAATATTATTTCATTATGTTTCGTTAATACTTTTTATTTCTGTTTTAAAGCTGCAAAATGCAATGAAGTGGAAATATATTTTTTCAAGTAGGCTTGTTACAAGCACTTATGTATCGTCCACAAATTTTTTTCCCCTACCACTTGTTCAGGACGTCTTTTAGCTGACAAGAAAAACAAGCGAAAGAAACTTACCAGCTCTTTATCATAAGTAATGACATTTACAAAATAATATCATTACCAAAATAATATGTATTGTCACATTAATAAATACTTTCAAAGTCTGTAGGACATAGTTTGTAGGAATACATATAATTAGTCGTAATAGAACAAAGCGAAGACTATTAATTCCATGCATTGCGATCCTTAAAATAATCATAAACTTCATAATAGTCTTTACTCATAAGTATGTTCTTTACATGAATTTTAAATTTATTTATGGGTAGGTTGATTACATTTTGTGGAACTTTATTGAATATAGCAATGCATTAACCCAGAAATGATCCTCTGGTTTTCTAAAGTCTGAAGCTTGGAACAGCAAGTTTATTTTTATTTCTTGTGTTAAGATTATGAAGACTTTTTTTTTTGTGAAGGAATCGTAATGTTTTCTTGTGTACATAATATTTCCATAGATTATTGAGAGGCAGCATTCAAAATATTTATTTCTTTAAATATTTCTCTGAGAGATTCCCTAGACCGTAAATTATATATAGCGCGGACATCTCTCTTTTGTAGAATAAAAATATCTTGAATGCTAGCCGCAGAACCCTACAACAATAGACCATACGTCATTACACTATGAAAATAACTAAAATATACCATTCTTGCCGTTTCAACATTTGTCAAGAGTCTAATTTTCTTAACAGAAAATTCTGCAGAACTCAGTCTACTTGATAAGTTATTAATATGAGGATCCCATTGCAGTCGGGAATCTAGTGTAATACCAAGGAACTTAGTCGATTCCACCAACTCAACTTTTTACTCAACTGCAGTATAAATAGTACACTTTTGCTTCATGGGTACATCTTAGACGACATAGTCAAATGAAATATTTGGATCTGCCATCATGTTTTTAGATTAAATATTATATCTCTTTGTTTTAATTGAACATACTGGAATAAAAGTGATTTGTCCCACTTTTATCAATGAGAGGATAATCTTCCCTTTCATACGTTGATTTTTGATTGATTACATTTTTAAAAAATTTTAATCGATTTTAAATAAAAACCTAGTTAGGTATGCATAAAGTATTTTATTTATAAATCAAGTGGATGATTATAACTAAGAATATAATTATGACCAAAGGTTTTTTTTAAGTGACCTTTGTACTCATTGTCTTTTATTCTACTCACTGCCAATAATTTATTGTTTCAAACGTTTTAGAGCGTCATTTAGCTGTCAGGTATTAGTTTTTGAACTATTTTTTTTAATTAATTAATTTTTTATCGGGCGCATTTAAGCAATAATTCAAGCAAAAGCTTTTTAAGTTTATGCCCTTTCATTTGATACCCTACACAGAATAATTGAATAATATATTTTTAAGTTTCTTACTTTATGCTCTCTAGAGGGCGCAATTTAATATAACGTCACATAGCTTATAGCACGCGGACAACTAAAATGCTTCTAATGATATCTCATTTGTTCAGTTACGATGAGTAGTTTCGAAGTTATAAGGCGTACATACCAGCCAAAATCATAACCCTCCTTTTCGCTTCGCCGTAGTCGGGTAAAAAGAGTGAAATGCCCTTCCGGCGTTTATAATCCCGAGAACATATAACCCAAATCTATGTGAATTGGCTCCTTCTGGCAAAGCTCGTTTCACCATAGATCTCATCCATGCCCCCAGGCTGGATTAAGATCAAGAGTGAAAAAGAGAATTTAAATTTCTACATTAAGCAAAAGTGATTAAATCTCAGATTTTAGTGACATAATAAAACCGGCGGCATCTTTAACCAAGGAGGCAATATAGCATATAATGAGATAAAGACCTTCATTATTTTAGTAATACGTGTCTACATTAAATTGTATACAGTTTCAATGTAAGAACCTCTTTAGTTTATACCGACATTTATGTAACATAATTAAATTCAACCAAAAGTTATTCTAGATCTTGTGCCTGGCAGTTTATTCAAACCAGTGCCCGTTACCGCCAACCTCCCGTCACGCTGCAGATATGTCACTCTTCAACGATAAAAACAAAGGTAAGGTGGGAAGAATTTTGGTGACGTGTTCCGTATAATTCAAATACACTATAATTTTTACGTGTTGATTTGGAAGTCATTTGTTCAAATCATTTTAAAGTTTTACTTTCGCTCACTTTTACATCGGTTCTATCATGGCATCAGCCAACATTGAGAATTAAAATTTATATGAATATATTATACCTATGCCAAAAACAGTATGGCAAAGTATTATTATATCAATGACAAATATGCCAAAATGGTTATGCCAAAGTTTATTAGGAATAAGAAAGTTTAAGTACCTATCGAAATATATATATATTGCAATACTGTATTTTGAAGTGGTTTTTATTTATTTAAAATTGAACCCTACAAAAGGGGGGAAATAAAAACTTTTCACTTGTGCTACCCTGGATGTTTCACACGAAAATGAAATATTTTATTACACGTCGCGACAGTGGCGCCACGACATACCAACGGGGACTTTACACAACAATGTACTCAGATTTTTAGTAATTCGCAATCGCAAGTGTGAAAGGGCGTTTTTATGTGTTTTTATATTTGAGACTCGGGACCGCTGAACTTTGTGACATCGAAACGTTAATATTTGTTACATTGTGTTTATTTGTTGGACGTATTTCTTTTTTTTTATTTTGATACTGGCTGGTGTTGCGACTGCTGAAATGTCAGTTAGCGTACGCTTTTTATTTATTGTAACAATATCGAAAACCCAGTGACTATTTGTGATTATTGGGATATATTTTCTTGTTTTCACATGTCCAATAACAAACTTAATGAAAGTTTTGAGTATTTTTAATGTAAATGCTTTAAAAAATCATTGATTCACGCCCCCGAGTGGGTCTCGAAGCAACATTTTTTTTCAATCCGGGCGACTGCTCTAACCATTGAGCTACCCGAGAGAGTACAGTAGTAACTGACGAATTTCTCAAGTAATTTTCTTTTCGCCATTAATGATCGTATTTTCATCAGTATTCAAGCAATCCACCCAAACAGCCTAAAAATATTTTAACTTCGTACTATGTATGGAGTATATCGTATATGAAACAACGAAGGCGTCACATCAGACTCGAGACTTAGTTATCTAATCAATATGTTTTTTTTTTATTTTTATGAATTTTGCATTCATAATGATACACTAATAAATAGTTTTCGTGTTCCATCTCGAGTACTTCATACATTTGACAAATTAATCAATCAAAAATATAAACTATCTATTACAGTACGCCAGCTTTCGATTAATGCGCATCCGATGCATTGGTTTTGGTTTCAATGGGAGTGTAAATCGGTCTGGGATCTGGGATTGCGATTCGCACACAGCGAGCGGTTGCGGTCTACCTCCGCACACCGACTGCTACTTCCGATGATAATAATTGAACGATAGATTTCATATTAACTGTACTTTAGTCTGACCACATATATTCAGTTGAGTTCGGATAACAAGGCAACGATCTGAATGTACTAAATTAAAGAGGGATTCGGGTTAGAAAAAATATTACGCCTATAAATCTAGAGAGTTCAAGTAAATAAAATGTGGAAGAAAAAATTAAATATTTCCATATTTACTATGAAATAAAATATATACGACAATTGAAATATAGTTATGACTTCGTAATTCAGCAAGTCAAGCCTACAAAGAAGCAACAAGGACAAAAGATTACAATCCAATCACGTTAAAATCAATAATAATAATTAAATCCTAAAACTAGTATCTTAATAAATTACATATCTTTCAACTTCTGTAATTCATAATAATGAAAATGGTTACTATTAATTCTGTTTGTTATTAAAATTAATTACCCGACTGCAAAGGAAGGGTTATGTTTTACCCCGTATCTTGTATGTATGGATCTATGTATGTAATATTATTTGTCATCTCATAATTTCAGAACCGCTGAACGGATTTAGACAATTGTTCTTAGATAGGTAACGTTAAAAATTATCAAATATGACGGCTGTGCGACGCCAAAAAGACATAAATAAAATTATAATTAAAATAGAACAAAAACCCATGCACAAAGAAAGAATGATTTCACTTATTATTCAATTTCATTCTTCCGACTGCATTTTATATATGATGTTGCATATTTTTTATATACTGTCAAAGCCTTTTCAGTTATTTGTTTTTCACGCAGGCGGGTTTTTGTTTTATTTTAATTGTATTTTTTTCTAAATATGTTTGGTTGTACTACATATTTAGGTAGCAAGCGTATCTATACGTCAGAGGAAAAAATAAAACATAATAATATTACTTATTTCGTTTAAAAAATCTAGTGACTTTTCCATTGTCTGTGTTTGAAATAACACTGCTATTATTAAACAATTTATATTAAAAGATTTATAAAATCTATAGAATACAACCAATTGTGCGATTGTTTGTTCTGATTAACCATAGTTATATTACTTTACCTTATTTTAGACCTACATGCCTTTTATCTACGTAGGAGAGATCTAAAAAGTCTCTAATAATAAATAACATCTTAGGAGATTTATATCTTATAGAATGGATTAACCCTATACCGCCAACTGCATAATGGTGTGTAATTTTCTCGGTCAATTTAAATTCAGAATCTGATTTAATAAATAAATCTAGCACATCATAGCAGTTATGTTTATAACTACCGATCGACTTAACGAGTACCTAGTTTGATCCCTTTAGAGAATTTGCGACGGTGTATTGAGCTTGGGGCAATGAGGCGCTCTGATCTCGTTTCTCGACCAACGCTAAACGAACCTTCCAGAATTATTCAATTTTACCACTCACTGACGACTAGCGGCCAATCAGGGAATTTAATAGGTCACTGATGTAATATACAGACGAATGCGATTGCCCAGGGAAAAGTGTCACGAAACGAGAGTTGAATAATTCAATATTATTATTATAACAAGGGTATAGTGATCCGTTTGGGGGAAAATAAATTGATGAATCTGGTTGAACCATCCTTTATATATAATTATAGAAAATCTTATTTTATTGCAATAGGAACAATAATAACTTCTTATTGAATTATACGTTTAGGTTATTCTATAATGTTTAATGATGAAAATATTCGGAATCAAAGTATTTCAAATTTCAAACTATGTTTTACATTTCATGGAGATACTTTTAAAATTTTGCTTCATTCGAATTCTTTTTTTGCTTTAAATAATTAAAGCAAATGAAGAATTTAAATTTAGTTACATCGATAAAATTTTGCGGATAGTAATGCAAGTCAAAGAGCTTATATGACCTACCTATTAGCAACAATACATAAAGTATGCAAATTGATACAAAATTACTAAAATAAATTGCGATAAAATTAAGTTACACACACACACACACACACACACATAACTAAAATAAAATACAGATTTTAATTTAAATTATAATTATTAATATTAATCATTTTAAGAACTTGACTGAAAATACACATTTTAAGTCAGGTTCTTAAAACAACCTTGAATGGCAATTGCTTTATTTCTTCAGCTATTTTATATTCTGGTATTCAGGTATATATATTCTGATAGCCATTGCATAACCATTATCATTAAATGGTGACTGCCAACAACCTAACAAAGAATGTTGATCGGTATTCAGGTTTCATTACTTTGCCAATACGTTGTAGTTAATTCCTCAATTATTTTTGTCCGTTGTTGGATATGTAACTGGACCACTGAAAGCTATGTTCCGTTTATATGCATCTGTGGTACAGCCATTCGACTATGGACGTAGTCACTACATCGTAGTAGGTCCACGTGATCCGTAGAGAGGTCGTAGTGCATTTTCGTTGCAGTCTTGCTACGAATCATTGATATTTTTAGTGACATTTGACTTCTTATTTTTTATAATTTAATATTTTGACACATGTTGAATTAAAAATTACTTTTCACATTCCAAGATTAATAACTAAAGCCTTCATATTATATAGAAAAGTTTATTTTTCATATTGATCCGACCAAGGAATCTAACCTAGGACCTCAGAGATGGCGACACTTTGAAACCAGCGTGTGAACCACTCTGCTACAAAGTAAATTATATTATAATTATATTGGTTTAATTCGTAATAAATATAGATTTTAAAAGAATTAAGTTTAAAGTAGAGTTAACTATTATTGGAAAGGTTTGTCATTTTGTGCTGCTGTAAGTAGGTATATCTCAATAAAAAAAACACATCAATATTGTCATTTAAATCGGTTCTGTTTGCGTAAAATTAAATCGACCATTTGGCTAGGTAATGAGGCTTAACTTCGGCATACATCTACTTATAACCGTTGTTCACTTAATTTGGGCTACACTTTTAGTTAATGAGCATTGAAAGTGTAGCTTAAATTAATTGGATGAGTTTAGACTACACTTTTAGCGTTCATTATTCCTGTCAGATTAAGATGCGATCTCGGAAATTCAGGTGCACGTTGCATCAAGTAAGTAAATAGAGCCCGGCAATGAATCACCCTAACTGTTTTCCGATAAGGAGTTGGGTTCTTGGCCTCTCCCAGGTTCGACGTGTAGGGTTACCATTTGTAAGGATTTCCTGTTCACGGTAGGCGAACGTCACAAGGGATATTGTCCAATATATTGAGGATATTGTGCCAATTTATATGTTAGTTGGTAAAGGTTGTATATTTTTGAGTGCTCGGTTATAGGTTTTGCTGGTACTGATATTTTGGTTATAATAGCAATACTGCTGCGCAAACTCGACCAAATTTAGGTTTGGTCCTGTCAAACAGCATTTTTAAATTTTATTGATATATTTAGTATACAAATGTATGTTTAAATATTCATATTATAATGAACGTATGACTATGGAATAATCTTAATAGAAACGCAAATGAATTTTTTTTTTTGGTTTTATTGACTAATTTATGACAATAAACTAGGAAATTTATGATTTTAGGTATAAAAATGGTAATTACGTTACTACAAATCACTAGTGACTACATAATAAAATTTTTATTACTTCAAATTATTTTGATATCAATGAGTGCTTGCAACAGCCTAGACTGAATAAATTAATTTGAGTTTGAAGTATCACTTTCAGGAGCGCACTTGTTGGCGAGTACCTTACCTTTCTAAACAGGCGGTATCGTTAAGTCATTGTTCCTGGCTACATCTGCAATCGTTAATACTCAGCAGTCCTCACAGGGCCTTCGTAGTGAAGATCTGTATTCTCTAGTAGATAATAGGCTGATACTGATTAATAATTTTCAGTAAGTTGTTTAGTAAAGTTACCGAAAATGGAATGTTGAAAATAAACAACAAAGAATTTGTGAATTTCAATGGGTCCAGCAAATGTGTGGTCTGTTTGTAGATTCGGTAGGCTTATTTCAAAGTTGAAGATTTGTTATATGAAGTAGTATTTCCTGTTAGAGATATTATTCCATATTTACATTGTAATACAAATCTACAGAATATGTATAATATACATTTATTAATGCACGATGGCGACCCTAGCAGGCCCTGTTTTATTGTGCCACTATTTTCAGTCTATCGCCGGCGAACGCAGCTCGGGCGGAAACTTAGATAAAGTCGCGACCTCCCTAATATACAGCCTTCCACGTACCGGCCACATTCACTGCACGACGGACTGTTTATGACAAACTAGCTTGGTTTAATTGTTATTATGTTTCCATTTCAAAACTATCTTTGTCGTGTTTATTTATATAAAACTCTAGAAAGTTGTATTTGTTAGTTGTAGTTGTCAGAAAGTTGTATTTGATACCTGTCATAGGTAGTTATTTAATGGAATGTGGCGATTAAATTATGTTGTCCTATTGGGTATCGGCTAACTCAATGATTAGAGCAGTCGCCCGGATTGCGAAAGGTAGTGGGTTTGAGCTCCATCTCGAGGTGCGTAGAATTTTTTATTAAAGAAAATTATGGTATTATAATCAAAGATTACATTTAATAATTTATGAATACTTACATTATATATCTATTAAATTCAATATAAATAATTTTGAAAAACCATTTAAATAAATATTAATTACTTATGTATATACAGGGTTACTTTTAAATCTATAGGTTTTTAACTGCGGGAGAGCCACGCTTCGGCATGAATGGGCCGGCGCGACCGGAGTGATACCACGGCCTCACAGAAAACCGACGTGAAGCAACGCTTGCGTTGTGTTTCGTCGTGTGAGTGATGGTACCGGAGGCTCAACCCGCCCTTCCCTCCCTATGATGGCGCAGTTGAATAGAAGCAATTTATTCCCCTAGGAGGGTTCCAACTGCGCTAGCGTTGGGAATCTCTCCCTGGACGTCCACTTCCAGGGTGCAACATACCCGTTGTATTCTGGGGGGGGGGGGGGGGGTGTTATAAATCAAACCTCATTTCAGTAAATAATAAATAATTTTATTACTATGTAATTATTGACAATGTCATAGGTTATTGTTTTTTTTTTAATTCAATAAAATGTCTTCGTAGATAAACATCTAAAGTGTTATTTTTTGGTTAAAACGAGGCATAGTTCCTACAAGTAATAAATCCCAAGACCTGCAGGAACGTGAATTCATCACATCTGGCGACCGTGCTAAGAAATTTTGAAAATAAAATATACTTGACTGGTAAAATGGAACGCCATATCGCAGAGCGAAGAGGTATGAGGAGACTTTTTACTAGATGTGCCAATCAATTAGAGCAATCATTAGAATCGTCCAACAAAACTGAAGTATCAGCTTTAATAAATAAATTAACAAAACACCATGACGATCTTCAGCGCATCCAGAATAGTCTAATGTCATTAATGCTAGATGCAGAAGATCGTAATGATGATGAGATCGACAGTGAAATGGATGCGGCTGATGGTTATGAAAGTAAGTGGTACATTTTACATCAAAAAGCTACCGATTTTCTTGCTAAAACGTCATCGGAGCTATCCCTAGAGACAGTTAAAAGCATAGCAGAATCAAATAAGTCTGTAAATAATCGCATTTGCTTGCCGAAAATTGAATTACCTAAATTTGACGGCCATATAAAAAATTGGATTGGTTTTTGGGTACAATTTCGGAAAATACATGATAGTACAGACCTTAATAATGACGATAAAATGAATTATTTATTGCAAGCGATGGAAAGGGGTTCATGTGCTAGAGAGTTCATAGAAAGTTTTCCTCCTTCAGGAGATAATTATGGTAAAGCTATAAATCAACTAAAGTCTCGTTTCGGTAATGACGATATGATTATCGACTACTATGTAAGAAAATTGCTACAATTAGTCGTATCGAAAAATGTTTCGAAAATTTCTACCAGGCAGCTATATGATAAAATAATGACGTACATATTTGCTTTAGAGAGTCTCGGCCTTGTAAAAGATAAATATGCAACCTTCTTGTATCCATTGGTAGAGTCCGCATTACCAAATGACACATTACGAGCATCGCATAGATCACGTTGTCAATCAGTTGATAAGTCTCTGTCAAAATTATTAAAATTTATAAGACTAGAAGTCGAATCTGAGGAAAGAATACAATTAGCTCATATAGATGTAAAAGAAGGGCATTGTTCTACGGCAGCTTGTTTAATATCATCTTCTAAAAAAATTGAACAGAGGAAAGACACCGACAGATCTACCAAAATAGAAAATAATAGCGTTTGGTGTGACAAAGGCTACCACCATACAAGTTCGGTGTGCAAGATTGCTATGAAATTAAATTTAGAAGAAAGAAAGGAGTTTTTGAAAAAGAATAAGATTTATTTTATTTGTTTGAAAAAAGGGCACATGTTAAAGCAATGTCGAAAAAGTCCAAAATGCGTAATTTGTGGCAAAAGACATCACGCACTGATGTGCAATGATTTACCGTCATCTTCGAGTGCTCCAGCAGTGTTAATCCAAGTAGAGGTGAACAAAACTGTATTGCTGCAAACGATAAAAGTTAAAATTTTTAATGGTAACAAGAATATGCAAATAAGAGCAATTTTAGATTCCGGAGCACAACGAAGTTTCATTAAAAAAGATATTGCAGAGAAAATGTCTTTATTACCTGTTGGAGAGTTATCATTGACACATAACGTATTTGGCGGTATAACAAAGAAACGTCTAAGTAAATTATATGATGTAAATATTAGTAATTTAGATGGATCTTACGTATGTGTTTTGAAGACCATAGAGCAACCAGAAATATGTGGTTACATACCGACTTTGAGAGACAATAAAATAATAAATGACTTAAAAAATAAAGGTATAGTACTTACGGACTGTATAGATGAACATATGTATAGATGAAGTTTATTAATCGGCAATGATTTTTTAGGTTCTTTATTGACGGGGCGGTCAGAACGCGTGGATGACAATCTTATTGAGATGGAAACCAAACTTGGTTGGACCCTTCAAGGACCGGCGGTCAGTGTTTATTGCTCCTTAGATAATATAACCACTTTACATGCTTCGTTGTCCTATAATATCGAAAATTTTTGGGATTTAGAAACATTGGGAATCAAAGATGAGGCAGAGGTAAAGAGGTTGAAGGTTTTAGAATCAGAAGCCGAAACATTTTTTAAAAACACTATACAGACTGATAGTGATGGTAGGTATGAAGTGAGATTACCTTGGAAAGAGTTGTACACAGATTTAGATACGAACTATTATTCATCTTTAAAACGGCTTCAATCTACCACCAATAGAATAGTTAAATTAGGTATATTGGATGAGTACAATAAGGTCTTTGAAGAGTGGTTAGAGTCTGGTATAATTGAAGAAGTGGAAGATGACAATTGTAGTGTAGGGCATTATATGCCACATCATGCTGTTATAAAAGAGGAAAGCTTAACTACCAAAATCAGACCCGTGTTTGATGCTTCAGCTTTACATAGCAATGGGTTTTCATTAAATTCATGTCTAAGTATAGGTGTTAACTTAATTGAATTAATTCCAAAGCTTTTAATTCAATTTCGAAAGCATAAAATAGGTATAACCGCCGATATTAAAAAGGCATTCCTACAGATTTCATTACATCCTAAAGATCGCGAATATTTTAAATTTTTGTGGTGGCGAGATGTTACAGCGACAACAAAGATATTAAAAACATTCAGACATAAAAGAGTTGTTTTTGGGGTCACATGTAGTCCTTATCTTCTTTCTGCTACCATTTTATATCATCTTAATAAATATAATGATAATGATGTTGCAACTATTTTAAAGAAATCGTTCTACGTTGACAATTGTGTAGTCAGTGTACAGACTTTGCAAGAGATGCATAATTTTATAGATGAGGCGAAGAGAATTATGCTTGAAGGATTATTTGAGCTTAGGTGTTGGGTTACAGGGCCGGAGTTAGTTGACAAAGATATACTGAATGTATCTGTTTTAGGTTTAAATTGGAATCCAACTCAGGATCTGTTAACTTGCAAATTTTCTTCTAACAAGAAGTCTAATAATATTACTAAAAGAATTCTACTATCCCTAGCGCAAAGTGTTTTTGATCCGTTAGGATTTCTTAGCCCAGCAACTATAGTACCTTAATTAATCATTCAAAAATGCTGGATCATGAATATTGATTGGGATCAGAGTTTGCCAAATGAATTGACCAAACTAACGCAAGAGTGGATACGTCAAATGAACGTATTTCATAGTTGTTGTATTCCACGAAGGTTAAGTACACACGATATAAATTTAGCTGATAATAGCCTTCATATATTTTGTGATGGTAGTAAATCAGCCTATGCTTGTTGTATATTCTTACGCTCGGAGTTTAAGAGTGAAGTATCTGTTCAGTTGATAATGGCTAAAGCAAGGGTAGCCCCGACAAAAGCAGTAATTATACCTAGGATCGAATTACTTGCGGCATTGATGGCTTCGAGATTGGCGAGTGAGGTTAGAGATAGCTTAGTGTTACCTTGTAAGGAATATTACTGGACCGATTCGAGCATAGTATTAGCATGGTTAAGGAAAAAAGTAGGTTTTAATGTGTTCGTACACAATAGAGTAAAAGAGATTCTTGATAGAACAAATATCGCTAATTGGCATCATATATCGGGGGATTTAAACCCTGCTGATCTCCCTTCAAGAGGATGTAACCCACAAGTTTTACTAGAAAGTAAATGGTGGTTAGGTCCTACTTGGTTAAAAGAAAACAGTTTAAATTGGCCTCATTCTGTAGAAACAACAGATGTTACAGAGATAGAAAAAGAGTTTAGTTCAGTTTTAATAAATGTAGAGGAAAAAGATAGATTCTCTAATAAGTTTTTATATTTTAGCGATTATTTAAAAATAGTTAGGATGATAGGTTGGTGTCTTAGGTTTATAATTGATTCGAAAAAGCTAAATAAACGTTAAGGGAATTTACGTAATGATGAGATTTTGGAAGCTGAAAATATTAGGTATCAGGAAAATGGCTAATCGCGTTGTTAATAGTTGTATGATTTGCAAACGGTCAGTGCCAAAGCTTGTGTTGCTCCTATACCACCATTACTTGCAGATCGCGTTGAATGTAGCGGTCCGTTTGAAGTTACGGGGATAGATTTTGCAGGGCCATTATATCTGAGATCTGGGGAGAAGTGCTGGCTGTCCTTATTCACTTGTGCTGTGTATCTCGCGGTTCATTTAGAGCTCTGTGTTTCGTTATCTACCGAAGAATTTTTGATGTCTCTTCGTAGATTTTTAGCTAGACGAGGGAATGTTAAGGTTATATACAGCGATAATGGAACAAACTTTAGAGGTGCAAGTAATGTTTTAGATAACATAAATTGGGAAACAGTAGAATCTAAAACTGATAGGATTTTATGGCGCTTTAGTCCACCCGCAGCGCCATGGTGGGGAGGATTTTGGGAGCGAATGGTAAGAACTGTCAAAGAACTTTTAAGGCGTGTTTTAGGTAGAGCAGCATTACCTTTTAATGAGTTATCAACCGTCATTTGTGAGGTAGAGGCGATTGTAAATTCGCGTCCGCTCACGTATATTGCGGATTATTCAGAAAATTTTCAACCTCTTACACCCGCTTCATTTTTACTATTTTATAAGACAAATAGTAGCAATACTTTTGATATCGATTTGATAGATGGTCATATTTTGACATCACGGTGGCGCTACATTAAGAAACTATGTTCTGATTTGAAACATCGTTTTCGCAGTGAATATTTAGGCTTACTAGTCACTAAATGTAATAAAAATAAAAATTATTCCTTAAAACCCGGGGACATTGTACTACTTGAGGTTAGCGACAAGAAGCGTATACAGTGGCCACTGGGTTTAGTATTAGAATCTATGGGAGGTTCTGACGGTGTCAATAGAGTTGCTCGTCTTAGGACATCGTCGGGAGAACGTTTAAGAGCTGTACAGTCTCTGTACCCACTAGAGTTATCTAGTGTGGAATCTGCTTATTTGAATAATCGCAGTGAGAGCAACAAACACAATACTGCAATAGGTATTCTACGAGAAGTACAAGGTGAACTTAGAACGCGTTCTGGCCGACTCATCAGAATACCAGATAAGTTAAAATTTTAGTTTTGAACATAGTATTAATAGATTTTATAAGGTATGTATTGTGTTTAGGATATTGTTAGTATGTGTAGTTTTTAATTTTATTTTGTACTTTGTATTATGAGTGTGCTATGTGTGTATGGCGTAAGAAGGCACATGTTGTTGTCAACCAGTGCCATGGTGGGGAGGATGTTATAAATCAAACCTCATTTCAGTAAATAATAAGTAATAAATTTCAAATTTTATTGACAATGTCATAGGTTATTGTTTTTTTTTGAATTCAATAAAATGTCTTCGTAGATAAACATCTAAAGTGTTATTTTTTGGTTAAAACGAGGCATAGTTCCTACAAGTAATAAATCCGAAGACCTACAGGAACGTGAATTCATCACAGAGGGCAAAACTGCGCTCATACATGACCAGGGAAAGAATAAAATCACGGCATCCCCTCCACACTGTCTGTGGACTTCAGCAACATCAGGGGGTTTCATACAAACCAAAATGCTGTCCATCACCACCTGGAAACGACAAAGCCGGCCTTACTCTTTTTGACCGAGACGCAGATATCGTGTCCGGCGGACACTTCTTACCTGTCCTACCTTGGGTACGGACTGGAGCACACTTTCGCACCAAAGGCCGGTGTATGTGTGTACGTCAGAGACGATATTTGTTCTCGGCGCCTTGGTCACCTTGAAAGTAGGGACCAGTTCATCCTATGGCATCAAGCACGTCCAAATGGCTGCAGACTCTGTGCAGCAGCATCTCCCATTCGCAGAGATCGTGATACTGGGCGATTTTAACGCTCATCATACCGAATGGCTTGGTTCTATCTAGCAAGACCGATCACGCGGGGAGATCTGTTCACGCCTTCGCTCTTGCACAGGACTTGACACAGCTGGTCACTACGCCTACGCGAATCTCAGATGTCGAGAGTCATGAACCTTCACGATTGGATCTTTTGTTAACTCCCATCCCGATGGCTACTTCATATCTGTTGACGTTCCACTTGGCTCCCCGGACCACTGCCTTATTAGGAGTATAGTCCCACTCACGCTCCTGCAACGACCACGTGTTGCACGTAGTCGCCGTGTGTGGCATTACAAGTCAGCAGAGGGATGGGTTGCGGTCCTTTTTGCGTCCTACCCTTGGAAACGTATCTGCTTTACGCCGGATGATCCCAACAACGCGGCTTGTTGTCTGTTGCTGATGTGGTGCTTCAGGGTATGGATACTTTCATTCCATCCTTAGTTGTCCCTATTGGTGGTAGATTCAAACCTTGGTTTGGTCAGTCCTCGAGAAAGGCTTCTCGTCGAAAGCGGGAATCGTACCAAGCCTGGGTGAATGCGGTATTATCGCGGAAAGTAAATACCAGCGCCCTGAAAAAGCAATACAACTTTGCCTCCAGATACTTCAAAAGAGACATTGCAAGAGCGAAAGCGAAGCATATCAGTAGAATTGGCAAGAAGCTTGAACGTCTTCCTTCGGGGACGCGTCCTTTCTGGTCTCTTGCCAAATCTATTCAAGGAAATTTCTGCACGCATTTATTTCCACCCTTGCACAAAGATAACTTTTCATTAGCCCATGATGCAAAAGAGAAAGCCGATCTCCCGGGTAACTTTTTTGCATCTAACTCAACTTTGGATGACCGGGGGCTGAAACCGCCCACCATTTCACGGTGCAAGAGCTCTATGCCTGATATCCGGTTTCACCAAAGCTCAGTGCGTCTAGCGCTACTATCCCTGGATATCCACAAGTCGAGTTGGCCCGATGGTATCCCTCCTATTTTGTTAAGGACGTACGCTCCAGAGTTGGCACCGGTCTTAACGCGCCTATTCCGGCTCTCTTACTTATCTGGCGTCGTCCCAACCTCATGGAAGAGTGCTTTAGTGCATCCGATCCCAAAAAAGGTGACCGCTCGAACACGTCCAACTACAGGCCGATCACTATAACCCCATTGCTTCCAAAGATAATGGAGTCCAATATCAACCGCCAGCTCCTTCGGTTCCAAGAGGATCGCCATTTGCTTAGTGACCGACAATACGGATTTCGTAGTGATCGCTCTGCTGGCGATCTTCTAGTTTACTTGACACATAACTGGGCTAAGGCAATTGAAACAAAGGGGGAGGCCCTGGTAGTAACTTTGGAACATAGCAAAAGCTATCGATCGTGTGTGGCACAAAGCTTTTCTATCAAAACTTCCCTCGTATGGGCTTCCCGAGAAATTATGTGCATGGGTCACTAGTTTTTTGGCAGACAGAAGCATTAAGGTTTAAATCGACGGTGAATGCTCAGACGTGTAGGCGATGTGTACTATTGCCTACACTTTTTCTTCTGCATATTAATGACATGCTGCAAATTAGCGGTATTCATTGTTATGCGGATGACAGCACGATGGACTCCTCCTATAAAGGTCGTGCAGGTTTTTCTCGGGAAGCGTCATTGAGAGCCGGAATCAACTTGTGTTTGTTATTGACTCTTCGTTAGAGGAAATCTCTAACTGGGGTCGACTTAATTTGATCCATTTCATCCCTACTAAGATACAGGTTTGCGCGTTCACCGCCAACAAAACTCCATTTGTCGTATCACCTGACTTTAAAAACATTCTCCTAACTGGCTCAGCCAATATTGATATTCTTGGTGTCGACATATCGAGCGAGGTCCAGTTCCGTGGTCACTTAGAGGGTAAGGCTAAATTAGCATCTAAGAAGCTTGGTGTGCTTAATAGATCGAGGCAGTATTTCACTCCAGCATATAGCCTGCAGCTTTATAAGGCGCATGTTCGGTCCCATATGGAGTACTGTTCTCATCTTTGGGCAGGGGCAACCCATTACCAGCTTCTCCCCCTAGACCGCATTCAGCGGAGATCGACTCGAATCGTCGATTGCCGGGATACTTCAAGTCGGCTCGATCCACTGGCCCTGCGTAGAGATGTTGCTTCACTGTGCAGCTTTTATTGCATCTGTTACGGGGAATGCTCTGAGGAATTGTTCGGACTCATACCTGCCGCTACTTTCCGCCATCGTTCCACGCGACAAGAAATTCACGCCCATCATTTGGATGGTTGGAAATCCTCAACTGTGCGTTTTTCTAGAAGTTTCCTGTGTGGCACAGTCAAACTCTGGAACAGTTTGTCAAACTATTAATATTTGAATTGTTAATAACATTTTAATAATTTTAATATTAACAAACAAATCTGTAGTTAACATCCAAGTACAGTAAGTATTAAATAATAACATTTCTTCCTATATGTAACACAAAAATAGATATTAAAGATGATGAATGATTTCAATCATTAGCAGGAAAGGTTACGTGTTCTATATTATTTTTTAAACAGTTATGTTAGTTATTTTCAATAAATATTTATTTACAATAACTGAATGCTTTTTATAGTTTCTTCAAGTCTAAAACTACATTCGAAGTAATATAGAATAATGAAAGTTTCACTTTTGATTATAATTCTCAGCATTTTACCTATACAGCTTCATTTAAATGTAATAATATAAGGATAAGCTAATTTCCAGACAAAGTTTCATTCAAAAGCAACCGAACTATAAACAGGTTATATTCAATTTTCGTCGCTAAACGAACAATAAAACCGATATCGGCAAAAATGTTTTCCGACCGAATACTTCAGAGGCAAGAAGCTCACGGGGGGCATTCTCGAAATTTTATTTGCATTCGCAACGTTTGAGACGCCACAGGACGTTTTGAAGAGGGTCCTTGTCAAAGTAACAAGGGTTAATGCACGGCGAACAATACTTCCGGTAAACGTAAGTTCGGATTACGGATATGTGACTTTCGAATGCCGACTTACTATTTTATACTCTGACGCATCCATGTATTAGTGTTCATATAGTACCAGCTTACGTTAGATGTCATATAAGACTAAAACTCGTTTCTATTGTCGAGCGAAGTAACTACTTGGGAAAATATCGTAATCTAAGCAAATATTTTTTACTAATAGATGAGAATTTAAATGAAACAAATATGTTAATCTGTAATTTAGTAATAATTATAGTTTAACCATAGACAGTTCTTCTTCGTTCAGATTTTATTTTATTTGGTACAAATATCTGCTTAAGTTGTAACAATATTCTCAAGTAATTACATCTTTCGACTATAGATAAGTAAGTAAGACTAATATTTGTTGAAGAAGAGACTCTGTGCGTTTCGGTATTAACTAGCCTCATAAAAAGAGATTTCGGCATAGCTTTCAGTTGTGAATAGGAAACTTCACAAGGTAGATAGAATCGTGCGAATTACGTCTTATTATAAGAAGAGTTAGTACTTGGTTTAAACCATTGGCCGCTAGAAAATGGACATCACCAGAAGAGAAAACGTTAAATTGAGACTTGTTGACTTATATTGGCGGGATAATAGTTTATAACCAGCCCTGCGATTCTGTAAAAAATCCAAACCCGAACTCGAATCCATTCAGGTGTCTGAATTCACTTCAAAAAGCAGCATCCGCTCAACTTTGAATTGGTAATAACGTTTCGTGGCATAAGTAAAGTGAGTTTCGAAATGCCATAGGAATAGAATATCTGAGACACGTATATTCAATCAATTTTATTTTGAATTTATTAAAAATGGAATTCGAATCGCGGTGCTGGTACTAAAGTTCGTCCTCGTTTTTGTAATAAGACGGCTTGTTTTTTGAGAAGATTATATTGTACTTGTAAATGAAATATAAAATTCTAATTTATATAATCACTACATGGAAATATAAGGCTAATTTGATATCGAACGATAAGAAAAAGGGTTTTGTGAAATTAGATGTATTATGTGAAAAATGAAAGCATCTTGTGTATTAAAGTTCACTAGATACAACCTTGTCGTAGATATATACACTGAGGAATCGATAAAAGGGACAGATGGATGAACAGACAAACGCAAAGTGAAGAGACTACGATATGTACCCGTGAGTAAATTAATGAGACAGAAATATCATGATGCGTTGCGCATAATAAAATGTCATACAAATTCGTGTATTGAACCAATTTTTGACTTAGAAACACCATGTATTTATTTTCTTATTTTTAATTGCAGTTACTTTGTTTATTTTCTTCATCATCAGCCCTTTTTACGCCCCCGATCCCGGTCCCACTGCAGGAGCTCAAGCCGTCCTTATGGATGGTTAAGATGTTCATTTTATTGGTATTCCATTATGATATACAATGCACTAATAAAGATGTTGGAGTTGTCAACCAAATAACAAAAAATGTTACATGTCGCCAATCTATTTTCTATACTACTGTCGTATAATACAGATGAAAGTAACGTACGAATGACCCGATGGCAAAGAGTTTCGACTTTCACAAGTGCTTTGTAACAGCCTACTACTGGATCGATTTAAAAGTTATCTTTCATTCGGGAAGCATTAACATCATAGTTGCGTAACATAGGTTATAAATCTACGCGGGCGAAACCGCGGGAAAACAGCTATCGTCTACGATATGTGACAAAAGATAGCTGATATGAATTTCTGTCGATTCCAACTCAGCATAGACTTTTAACCTTATAACAAAATTTTTTTTTGGTAGAATGAATATTGTAAGGAGATCCCGACGTCTATATTGGATATGACAGTTCTATTTTAAAGGTTTATAAAATAGTCAGTTTCATCTTTCTGTTTTTGTACTTGGCTGTATGGACGCTTCCATAAAGCTACTCTCCGACTTTATTGGAATGAAGGACGTGACAGAATATGCGGACATGAACGCCTTGTTACAACAAAGTGTGTTTATAGTATTGGGTGCAGCTTTTATCGTTAAATACAGGTACTGGAACGTGTTTATTAGCATGGAGTGGGGCAAAATATTTACCTAAGGTAGACGAATTGGTAAATTACGCCGGTAGCCTATCGGCGTAATTTAATCTTGTTATCTTAACCAGTGGTTACCATTGACATCAGAAGAAACAGTTCTTGAATGTGTACAGGGTTATAAAATTCCTTACTGTCAAACACCTTATCAACATTTGATACCAAAATGTCACAGCTATTCTAAATCAGGATTTGATAATTTTGATTCATGTGTAAAAAACTTAATTTCTATAGTTGCTATTTCAAAATGTAACCCTTGTGAGGATCAATATACATCTGGTATATTTTTAATTCTTAATTTAAAAATCTGAATAAATTAACAAACACAAAGCATTTCAAATTAGAAGTTTTTCGTATTGTCATAAAACTTATATCAAAGAATTGTTTTATGTCAACAGTAGATCTTAAAGATGTCTATATTTTGATTAGGATCTATGATGACTACAAAAAGTATCATAGATTTGAATCTGATATTTTTTTAATGGATTTAATGTTTGACTATTTGGTCTCAACATAGCGCTATATATTTTTACAAAAATATGAAACCCGTTATCAAGATTTTAAGATCACAAGAAGATTACTTCGTGCTCTCGTTTTATTGTTAATGAGTCTAAAAGTAACAAAATTCCACGTAAATCTTCTCAATTTTTGGGCTTCATTAAAAAAGAAAATATCTCTACCATTAGAAAAACAAATTTAGATCAAATCAGAATTAATTGAGAATAAAAAAATGGTGCGATGTAAGAGACTTTGCTCGTTTAATAGGTTTGTTAGTATCGATTTGCCCCGCCATCGAACATGGCTGGTTTGAAAGATGTAATTTTTTAAATTTGAGAAATGATGATAATTATTATAATACCCGCTACATTATAACCTGATTTCAAACGGTGGATAAATTCGATTGATAGTTCCATTAGTAAAATTTAGTTTGACAAATATGACCTAGAAATGTTTTTTGATGCCTCGCCCGCAGAGTGGGGAATAGCCTGTGCTGGATAGGTGAAAAAATTAAATCAACATACATATGTAAAAGTTTACTAAATAAACTGTCTCTCTTTTGCATGTTCAGCTGATGTGCTTAATTCCTTTTTACTTTTTGATACAAACTAATTTAAAGAAAAATAATCAATAAAAATAACTGTAGGTACACTGGTAATAATTATAGTATGGAGGTAGGCAGACATAGGAGCATGGCACAGCTCGTAATGGTGAAATTGTACGAGTATATAAACGACCTCTCGCGCAGCAATACTTCATTTTTAAGTAATTTTGATTTTTTTTTAAGTTTGTGCTAAATAACCCCGAAATCAGGTGTGTGCTCTTTGTGCGATTTTGAAGTATTTCATTTTTAAAATCACAAGTCCAATAAATAACTTCTTATAAAATAAATAACTTCAATTTTCAAACTATTTCGTTGCTTTATAATATTTAACGTTTTCAATTAGCATTATCTCTGAAGTGAAAATCTAGTTCTTAACCTAATTAATTTTCGATAATATTTTTATTCTATTTCAATAATATTTTTTGCTGTACGTAATGTAATAACATTAATAAAATTTTATATAAATAATATATTGAAACCAAACGGAGTTCTGAGACTACGTACAATTATTATTTTATTATTTTTCTACCTCACCTATTTGATATTTCATTTTATCTGTTTTAACAGTAAATATAATCGTTCATTATCATTATCAGCCTTTTTACGACCCCACTGCAGGGGCTCAGGCCTTCCTTATGGATGGTTAAGGAGGATGGGCCATGAACCTCCACGCTGACCCAATGCGGATTGGAGGGTATTAACGACTGAAAATTCAACCGGGACCAACGGCTTAACGTGCCTTCCGAAGCACGGAGTAGCTCGAGATATTAATTTTTGGTCACCCATCCCGTGACCGACCCTTGCGAAAGTTACTTAACGACAACGATCGCGGGACGCGGCGCTTATCCACTACGCCACCGAGCTACTCAATTTCGTGATTATATTTCGAGTTTCATTTCGTGATTATATATCCATCTCAGGTTCGATTCCCAGGTTGAAATTTGAATCTTGAAATTTAGACGTTTTTAAATGGAACACTTAGTGCTTTGATTTTACTTGAACTACGGGTTCGATCCCTGTGTATTTTAATATAATAGTAATAGTATTTGTATGATTTTTAATATCATTTGAAACTCGCATTTTTATATTTTTTTATCGGCTCGATTTTATAGAAGCTATTCGCTAGGTGCACGATGGTAGCGCCAACTAGCGGTTACAATTATGTCGGACATTGAAATGTCAATTGGTTGGCATTTAGTACGAATAGTAAGTAAACAAACAATAATTTATTGAAAAAGCGTAATTGACTGAGATTTTATTCGATTATGTAAACCTAAGGTGTCGTTAATACTGTTGATCTTTTTTATTTTCAGTCTAAAATGCCACAATCAATTATGGAATAGAAAAGTCATACTACTAGTACACAATTATCTACAACATTAACAATAAAATTTCAAATTATAATCACTACTTCTCGAAGGCTACAGATATTCACTATATAATAATAATAATTAATTTTCCTTAAAACTATTTCATCTTGCTTGATTATATATACCTATAACTTAAATTAATATGAAAAATTCTTTAAAATGACACTTTTACGTAACTGATAAATATAAAAATATGTAATTTACATCATGAACATGAGCACATACTTTTCTATGTACTCATACTCCTATTTGGTGAAGCTACAGCTTAGTAATTTTGTTCTTGTTTCCAACTCACTCGAGGAAATCTATAAATAATTTTATCACTATTTTTGCCATTGTTCTTGCAGCCAACTACACAGCAGGTATCGTGACGCATTTTATTAATTTTTGCTTAAAATGCACAAATATGTACATTTCTTAAGTAAAAAGTGACATTTCGTCCGACAGAGTTTCCGTTTTAGCCACGGTCCGCGCTGCGATCGATTCGTGTTCTCCCACCTCCTACTTCGCACCCAGCGAATAGCAACTGCAGCTATCTTAATTGTTCCAGGCCACAGGTAGCCGGACTTATTGAACTTCTATTCAAGGGATGTATTTATGTTAACAGGGTTCTTCCACCGGAGCCCGCCTGACCTACGCTACTTTGCATTCTACCTGTTGAGTCGTCATGGATCACCAGTGCTGCTGACCGGAGCTGACGTCGAGTCAACACCCTTGCCAGCCTCTGCCCGGCCCGTGATCCTCTCGCCCCGCGAACTCTACATTAAATCCCCTACTGGACTTTAAAGCTAAGTCCTCTTAATTTAAGATACAAGGACCATACGAGCTAATCTGTACCCGCCCCCTGAGAAATAAAATAAAGTTTGTCAAAACATTATTTGTTTACTTCTTTTTACCTGAAGCCTAGAGGGTGCTTCTCACCCACCATCTACAAATAAACGCTTCACATATTAATTACTAAGAATTATTGGCAGCATTCACTGGACAAAAAATGTTGGCCAAAAGCTTTAAAGATTGTCAAATTATTTTACTAATCGATAACACATTAGTATTGTCATATATTAATCGCATGGGAGGAATAAAATTTCTTCATATACATAAATTAGTAAAACAAAATTGGCAATGGTGTGAATGTCGTAATAATATTTTTTGCTCTTTATATTAGGTCCTTATATATGAAATTGGCGTTTCGTCGTACTGGCCACTTTAACCACAAATTTCTCCTCCTTGGTAGGAAATTCCAAATTTAAATTGATACAGCCAGTTACACATGTATTTGTGTTTCGTTAGGCGGCATTCATTTATTTTTTTTTCTTCTCTTTGTCTTATTTATATACTGGGTGACAACCCAGTATAAAAAATGGAAAACTTGAAATATCGTGTTATTTACGAGTACGAGTTCCACTGTGGTACCAGTGCTGCACAGTAAACAGTTCGAAGGGTTAATGATGTGTATGGCGGTTGACGCAAAAGAAAACACAGCGCGTTTTTGGTTCCTACGTTTTCGTTCTGGAAATTTTGACCTGCAGAACAACCGGCGGTGGACGGCCGAAGACCTAAGTTAATAATGAAGAATTGAAAGCTATTGTAGAAGCAGGTCCATCACAAACCACGTCCGAGTTAGCTGCAGGCTGCGGTGTTAGTGATAAAACTGTTTTAATCCACTTGAAGCAAATTGGAAAGATTAAAAAGCTTGAAAGATAGGTACCTCACGAATTGAGTGAAGCAAACCGGCAAACGCACATCGACTGCTGCGTTACATTAATTAACCGGCGCAATTATAAAGGGTTTTAAATCGAATCATTATCTGTGATGAAAAGTGGATTCTCTACGATAATCGGAAGCGCTCATCGCAATGGTTGGACCCTGACATGCCAGCCAAATCCTGCCCTAAGTGAAAATTGACCTCAAAAAAGTTACTTGTAAGCGTTTGGTGGCCTAGTGCAGGTGTCGTTCATTACAGTTTTCTCAAATCTGGCCAGACGATTACGGCAGACGTCTATTGTCAGTAATTGCAAACCATGCTGGAAAACTAGCTGTTAAACATCCGAGGCTGGTCAATCGCTCTACGCCAGTGCTACTTCACGACAGCCCTAGTCCACACACTGCACAATAAACGGCTACCAAATTAGAAGAGCTTCAATTGGAATGTGTAAGACATCCATCGTACTTGCGGACCATGCTTCAACAGATTACCATTTTATTCGAAATTTGGATAACTTTGATTAAATAAATATATTATATTAAAAAATATTCGAATTTTTTTGTTCTTCCCATACCAAACACCAATTTCATATGTAAGGATCTAATATTATTCCTGCACACGTAAAAAACATTATTGCTGATGCTGAAACCAGAAGGATTCATCTTGATATTGAATAGGAGTTATCTCACGCTTTTTTCCAACAAATAATAAGGCTTTTTGGGCACCCTGATATTTTTTATTTGCCAGTCGTGTTAACAAAAAATGTGCCAAATACTGATGCATACACTATTAATGCTTTTTCAGTTGATTGGTCGTCTTGGTTTTTCTATGGTTTCCCACCTATTTCAATTATCCTCAAAACGTTAAGGAAAATTATTAATGATAAAGCTAGGGGTATTTAAATTGTTCCAGCATGGTCATCACAGCCTTGCAATCGTGAAACGCATCACCAAATTTCTCTGGTTGTCGGAGTCTCATGCGGGAGATATTATTTAAAACAAATGTATCTCCCAGTTCTGTACACATCATGCTGGCGTCTCTTTCAGAAAACTCAATCAAACAGTACTCAATAAAAAACTGTTTATATTTTAACTAACGTTTTTCATTCTGGAGTCCAATATAAAACTCTAAACAGTTGTAGATCAGCATTATCTCTTATTTTAGAACGTCATATTAGTGAAGCCTATAGAGTGCAAACTTTATGAAAAATAAATATAAATAATATTAAAGTTTCAGTTAATCAAATTACAATTATAATTCTTGATTTAATCAAAATGTCTAGAGCATCTACAAAGCAACTATTTCTTGAACTTCGTTTTTTTCAGGATTGGCCAGAAATTAGATCATCAGATTATTTAAATATCACAAGTGAGTTGCATGATAATAATACGTCCCTTTTCATAAGTATTAGGAAACCATATAATCAAGTTTCTGTACAAACAATGTGTACATGGACTACAAATACATTAAAATCTTGTGGAATAGATGTGATAATTAGTACCAGCTATGCTAGTACTTCTCGTGCTTATAAACAGGGGGTAAACCTTGATCTCATAGGACAAACAGCTGGATGGTCAGGTACATCTACAAGCTTCGCTAGGTTTTATAATAGAGAAATTGTAACCAATTCAAATAGACATGATATCACAAGCAGCATAATTAATATGAATAACATTTAAATTTTATGTATAATTACTACTAATTAAGTAAAATAATTTATAAAGTTTTTCTTTTAAAATAAAACTCAATAATATAGTGATTTATAGTGATATCTCATATACGTGTCTTAATTTCACAGTAGGCTCTCAATATTTACAAGTGTATAATGATAATCTCGAGAATACAGAAGTATATTGATTTGTTCGAAGAGATTTGCTTCCTATTCTCCCTCATTATTAATTAATTTTAACACAGTTCATTGTGAAATATGTGGTCATGTTTCTCTGAACTAAATGAAGTAAGGAAGGTAGTACAATAGGAAAAAGTATCGGAATAGTATCTTCGGATTTTATTTTTTTGTTATTCTCATCCAACTCAGTACATAGATGGCGCCTCTGCATGTGGGGCTACATGTGTACAATGCTAATCTCTTCGAACGCAAAATTTCGCATAATTATGATAGAACTTTACTTAAAAGTAAGTTCGATTATTCATACATTATTTTTTAGCTACTCTTTTTGCATAATTTTATTTAGACGATGAAACAATTCATGTTATATCGAACGTTGATTTTAAGAGTCTAAAGCCTGGTTCGTGGCGTGTGTCGATCAACTGTATTTACTATAAGTTTAGTATTAAGTATACCTGATATTAAATATTATATATTCCTTTCGAATCATCAGACTATAACCTTTTTTATTACAACGTTTATAATCTTGAGAATAGAAATAAAATTTCATTTTAACCGCTGCATGAAGTTATATAAAGCTTCCTCAACGAATTTTAAGGAGAAACTCGTGGCACGACTTCCTTCACTCATATGAAACGTGACCATTTATTTTGCATGAAACGGGATAATCAAAAAAGTTATGAGTATATTCATAGGAAAACTAAAGAGACTCGTTGCTGGATATAATTAATACTTACATCTCTAGGTGAAATAATTGCTATTATTGTATATATGAAAATGCTATGGTATCTGAGACTATGGTGTTTTTTATTACAAGTAAAGGTTTTCAACAATTAAATTATTTTTCAATGATTTTATAACAATGGTAGTTATCTTTATCTATCTATTATATCTATGTGTATTTTATTAATCGAGATGTTATGTATCTAACATGAAACTTTGTCATAATCAAAAATTATAGCTGAGAGTAAATTTTCCTATATCGTATCTTAGATCATGACAATCAGATAGGTTAAGCTAACGAAACTCCAACATTCAATTCCATGTTTTTAGAGTTCCGTAGTAAACAAGGAACCCTTGTAGTTTGTCTATCCACGTGTAACTCAATAACTTTTGATATTAGAAATTTATGATTTAACATCAGCGTACACGTTAATGACGCCAAAAATAAAGTAAAATTTCTAAAAAATATTTGTTTTATAGTACTGCCCCTACAATTTTTTCGACTTTCGGTAGATAGTATAGGGCACAGGTAAGGGGCATCGTAGAATAGGTCTTTCAATAACATGGTGGGTGGTGTGATGGCTTACTAATGAGAAGGAACGGTTTTGAAAAAAAGAGACTATACGTTTCTGAACGGTATGTATGGTCATATTACTCATACGTTGTAACAAAAATGTGAAGCAAATAAAATACAGCGCGTGAACGTAGTTAGTGTCAAGCTGCGCCGCAATGACAAAGTTGGTTGTTCCAAGTTTCTGCTTGACAATATTATGTGTACACTAGTGTATTAAGAGGGCTGTTAAACTACAAACAAACAATCACCTGTTTATAATTGTCAAAGCAAAATAATTTGAAAAGCCAGCAAAACTTTAAAATGGCACAGCTTTTGAGTCTTTATAAAGCGCAAGTCCGGTCGTGTAAGGAGTATTGCAATCACTTGTTGGATGACTCAGCTAAATATCAACTTAACGCACTAGACTCGGTGGAACGCAGAGCCAAGAGACTCATTGACGACGGAAAGCCAGTGAATCCAAGCTGTACAGTCTGGTCCATCAAAATCCAAAAGGAAGAGGTTATATCTTTGACGGTGATGTATTTTTTTAATGTATGTTTACCGGTATTTCTGCCAATTGTTGACCAATTTTCAAAAATGTTTTTTATTCGACAGCTTAATGGAGCGAGGTCCCATTAAAATTTTATCGAAATTGAATTGGTAGTTTTCTTTTTAATAATAAAAAAAAAATAAGCGTTTCTCCAGATACACCTAAACCATTAAAATGATATATATTGTATTGTATGTATTTTAACTTAAAAACGAAAGATTGCGTAATAATTCATTCTAAATCAGGAAGGAGGATTTTCTTTGTTCAAGGATAAACATTATTAACTTTCGTTTATTAAATGTTGATAATCGGATTGTTTTACTTATAAATAACCAAATTCGAATTTATATAATATTTGTGAAAGTAGGTATGTTAATAAATGTCTTCTTGAATTGTGAACCAAATTTCTATTAAACGAGCAGTATCTGTAAATGTTAGTGTCACTTAGTTTTATGTTAAATAGCAGTGTCCAGATAATGTTCGTACAATTGTACTTATATTTGCTCTGTTTAGCTTCAAGAGCTCTTCAGCTAGTTTTTGTAAATGACCTTCAATTAGGGATTTAATTTCAATTAGGGATTTAACGTGATTTAACCCGGATGTTTTTACCAGTATTTTTTTGAATCCTGTTAAGTGTCTTTTTTTCTAGCTTAGATTAAGAATAATAAAAGCAAATTATTAATATATTAGATTTATTTAGAATAAAATGAGCACTTTACTTTCACAATTTTTTATATATTTAAATAATCTCCAGAAAATAGTATTTTTGTATTTTAAATCAAACATAAACTGTATAGCAAGTATTACTTACAAAACCAATATCTACTAACAACAAATCCTGTACTGGCACAGTCGACGACGACGAGAGACGTTGAGAAATTTCATAATAATTATATATTTTTTTCCAGTAATTAATAAAAAACACACTTTATACAGTGTGGTGAAGTGGCAGCGGCGTGTAAATAGCTCACGCGGGAAACTTAATCGAAAAGTATACGGTTATTTATTAATTTAAAGAAAATAATCTATAAGGAAGAACATTTTCCCTAAACTACACCCGACTGAACTCTGATACTGATACACCACCAGTACTCGAACCAGCAATTACCTACCGCACTATCCGCAATTAAATAATCTTCGGTCGGTGTAATTGTTGCTTATATTTTCAATAAATATAAAATACCGTTCAATATATTTATCAAGCGTTGCAGTGAAAAAACAAAAGACGAATGACGTTTTTCCTCTTAATGCCGTCATGGCGTTTAAGCCGCTAGCGATGAGGTTGCGAAAGCATATGCCACCTTTTTTTTCTAGGCGGTTCTAGGCGCCTGCGGTGATAAAGAACAGCAGACCCTCGACAGCATACCAGATATTCCTTTAGTGGTGTACTCAAAGGGAAATCGATAGAAAACAGATATAATTCGGCGTCACTACAGTGCAATATGTTTATCGTGGCTTCCGCATTTAGTTTCTGATTATTTAAACTTAACTAAATTGCATAAAACAGCGTTTTTACGCCAATCACAGAAGTATAAATGAAATGTTAGTGAATTCATGGATTTATGCTTAAATTTTTTCAGTTCCTAAATTTAGGCAGGATTGCACAGTATTAATCCTATTACATATATAATTTTAATTTAATAAATAATAGTTAAAAATAATCATAATAATTTCCAAAGAAATATTAAGTGTTGTTTTGCTTTTCATACTTTTTTTTAGTAATGTTTGCTTCAAAATAAGTGAGGAAGGAGTTTAGGTTGAATAAAAAAAATATATATTCAATTAGGCATGATAGTTTGGGATGAGCGAAAAAATTGGTATAATGAAAAATCAGAAAGCTAAGGCTGTGAGTTACATATACAAAATCGATTAGCTATTTCTAGTTAGATAATATACATACATACATACCAGCCAAAATCATAAGCCCCCTTTTCGCTTCGCCGTAGTCTGATAAAAATCAAACATTTTGTAAAGAAATAATTACGAAATAATAAACTCTTTTTTTTTCACGCTGACCGCTATCAGATTTACTCATTAGATACGGAATCCTAACAATTACCCCATAATATTCAATACAATACACTGCACTGAACTTTATACAACTGTATCAAAACCGAATACAAACAACCAAAATTAACACCAGCGCTTAAACCGATTTGGATTATTCAAAGCGTAAACAACACATTGCTTTGATATACGCCCATTCAGGGTCTCTCGGTCTCTAGTTATAAAATGCATTTAATTATGGACTTTACGCCATCAGCCTAATGGGTGGGAAAAATCAGTGCCGGCTTTGGGGGTGACAGTGCAGCGCCCAGGGATGCTTTGGAACATAAAGCATATCGTATATAATAAAATACTACATCATTGTAGTGTTCAAGTAGTAACTTAAAAAATATATGATACTTTTATGATCTTTGAAGATGCCAAATTAATCTTATTGGATAAATCTGTCAAATAGTATGCGTTATATTAAAATGATAATTTTGCACTAATTTGATATTAAATGTTAATAAAAAGAGATAAAAATAACCAATCATGATCAGTCATATTTGTGACGATTTTTTTAAAAGATGTAACAAAGTAATTCTCCTTCTTCGAACTATATTATATTATATCGATACTAATTTTATGAAGAGGAAAGATTTGTTTATTTGTTTGAATCGAATATGCTTCGAAACTACTGGGTTGATTTTAAAAATTCCTTCACTTAGAGATAGCTGTATCATACGACATAAGCTATAATTTACGCCTGCGAAGTCACGGGAAAACATCTAGTAAACAGTAAAAGAGTTACTCGTCCGGGGCGCCTGGGTGGTTAACTCCGGACCTGGGAATAATAAATAAGGGTCGCCGACAACTAATTTATTCAATAGCAGGTAAATTTGTTATTTAATGCATAAGTAAAAGTAGGTTTAAACAGATTTAAATTTCTTTGTGGAATAATTTGCATAGACACCAGAAGAGTGTGCATTTAGCTTTTGTGTTCCAATTCAGTATTATGGTCTTGTTTTTGGCACTTGTACGACACAACTATTCATGAGCCAAGCGTATTAAACGAATTATTATTTCCAATATTAGTCAGTATAAAACAAGAACGCCGAACACCATTATTGCTCCCAATACCAATGATTCAATCAATGTAATATTATTTAGGTATAATATATTAGATTTTTGTTTGAATAATCACCGTGAATATACGAATATTCAAGAAATTTCTATATAACAGTGAAATAACATAGAAATCATTAATCGAGCATAGGGGCGATTCATTGAACACAATAAAATGTATTTTGTCAATATAAATTTTTCGTTAACAATTTAATCAGTTAGAAATAAAAATAGTCACAGAACAATGAAAGTCCAGAATGCGCGTATGTGTCGTATACTACGAAGTACTGTAATGTACTTTAATAAATGTTCCAGTCGAGATGGGTATCAAGTCAAAAAATCCATTACGGCTCGTATTCAAAGCGGGCAAATGGATACACAAATATGTGGAAGGGTGTCTCCTCGGAAGGAACGTTTCTCGGTGCATTCCGCGGGGCGTGACGTGGAACGGAACGCGCCGCGGGTAGAAACGCTAGGGCAGTGGCAGGGTTGACTCTTACACAGATTTATTTATTGAAAAAAGTTTCAACTTAAGATGGCAAGTCAACATTTCATTGGTTTTAACTAAAAATATTGTACTCGTAATATTATTGAACTTTCATAAATGTATGTTAGTCTTTGTGAGGTTCTAAGCACGAGTATTAAATTTCTAAGTGTATGTGTATATATTTGTCCACGTATTTCACTAAAGATCGGAGTGCAATGATTGTTTACTTATTTATTTATTAGTTTTCTACTCAGGGAACGACAAATTTTAATTTCATTTAAATCGGTACAGTAGTTATTAAAATATGAATATCAAAACAATAATAATAAACGATAAAAATAATTCAAAAAACTTGAATTGAAGTCGGCCTGTGTTTTTGTTAAGGATATCAATATTAAACATTAAATCTTAAAAAAAGGTCTTCAAAAAAGCTTATCAAAAGTAAGGCGGCTAATACTAATAATTTACACAAAAACTCCGTTCGGTTTGAACAGTTTTTAAAGTCCTTTTTAAGTGTCAAGAGATGGGTCTAGTATTTTTATTAAAACTTTTTTTTTATCAATAAAAATGTCCACAAAGTAGCTATAACCTGAGCATTAAACAATAATATTAGATTCAAAGTACATAAGCAAGTAGCTTGAAGAAGCACGTTAAGTTCTCGACCTCCGCTCTTGTATTACAAATGACAACGTGACCAATCAATCAGAAGTTGTATAGTGCCTGATTTTGCCACGTGCACCGTGGCGTAATTAAGTAAGCTTATTCACGTGGTCGAGTATATATTTTTTTTCTTTAGGTGGTGGTGGTGGTATAAACTAAATATAACTTTTATATATTTTTAACATTTTCCTATACTAAATATCATTATAGACTAATAATTGTACCCGTAGCAATAGGGATAATGCCTAATTTTTATTGTCTGTCCTTAGGTTTATTTAGTTTATTTTTCCATAATCAATAGATTACGGAGATACATTATACTAAAATGTCACATGACGTTACGCTTTTGTACATTTCCTCCAAAGTCGAGACGTAGCGAGACCCCACTCCTCAATTTTAATGTCCGTTATTTCTTATTAAAAAATACTTCATTATATATTTTCAAGTATTTTTTAATAAGAAATAACGGACATTAAAATTGAGGAGTATGTGTATACACATACATATTGTTTCAGTGTAGGAGGTCTCTAATTTTTTATGTATTCATAAATTGGTTCTCAATTTTATTAGTTTTAAGATGACGTTCACTCCAAAATAACTAATTTATATCTGGTTTTTTACAAGAAATAATTTCCAAATAAACTGTAATTGAAAATGAGAAAACAAGCTTGTTTCATTGTAATTATTTTTTGTCTTTATTAAATTTAGCGTTGACTTATTGATCGGTAAAAAGTATGAGATTCTACAAGTCTTTGGTCACAACCCTACAATTGAAACGCGAACTAAGTGGCTGCTTTGTCGCGGCAACATCCTATGCGATGCGTCTTTGCAAGGCATGTTTAGTGCACCATCTATTATGTAAGGTCTCACAAGGACAGGATCGGGTTTTTGCTTAGCAATTTCATTGTATCGGTAACCAGGTTTATTTGCATACCTATTGATATTTTAGTAACGAGTAGCTGACTTGAGTTCTATTGTATTTTATGCTGATTTGATGTACTAAATAGAGAATTTAGTGAAGTTTTTGTTCTGTTTTACTGTAGAATATAAAGTATTTCACATTATTTAATACAGTCTATTTGGTTTCTCGGTTCAATATAGATTCAAATTTTCACCATATTTCAGGTTAAATAGAGGATTTAGTGAAGTTTTTGTTCTGTTTTACTGTAGGATATAAAGTATTTCATATTATTTAATACAGTCTATTTGGTTTCTCGGTTCAATATAGATTCAAATTTTCACCGAATTTCAGGTTTAAGTTTTATGAAAGTAAACACTTTTAGGTTACGAGTGTGCCGTCTACGGAAGTATCCCCGATGTACCAGGAAATTTCATTTAAATAGCATTACCCTATTATGGGTGTTTATGTAAGGAACACCTCTTGAATTTTTTATTGTGAATGGAAAATTAATGAAAAAAGCTCTCAGAAAGTCAAAGAAGATAAAAGGAATTAGGAAATTTTAGTCGTAATTTACATTTTTCTTGTTTTTTTTTATTATTTAAATGGTATAATGGCACTGGCAAATATTAAAAATCTACGAAGAATTAAAACTTAAAAGAAACATCAACTCAAAAATCGCTCCTGTTATAAAAGACATCATCAACTTTCGTATTACCGTGTTTTTACGAGATATCTACACTTCGGAAAACGGAAAGCTATTTCTTGTGATATATATCGCGAAATAATTACCATTTGTTATTTAAGCGGGTTTGCTGTAACATTCTTCGATTTCTTATGGGTAAGTGAGCCAGAAAAGTTTAGGAAAAGCTACTAGGGCATCTACGCCGTTATTACACCAATGTATTCGCTTGCGAAAGCGAAACATCTACGAAACTATTGCGTAACAATATGTAGCGCTTGTCGCAGGCAATTGCGAAAAATGTCGAACCGACAGGACGCAGCTTTTTTATCAAGCTAGCAATAATAAAGCGAGACAAAGCACATGCAAAGTATTTACACCATACAACTGACAAGTTTCTTATTGTTTCGCATTCGAATGTGATTCGTAAAATAAGTAAAATAGATAATAATTATATCAGAAGTCTGCATTGTTGTAAGATATTAGATATCTATGTTTGTATGTATCTATGACTGTGTGAATTGAAAAGGTACAATTGTGTAAAAAAAAGCTTTATAATTTGTAGTAGATATTGTAACAGCCGAGGCTTTGAGTCATCATGGCCCAACAGGGTCGAAATGTCGGGGACTTGACAAAAATAAATAGCATGGTAGTAATCTCGTTAATAACCATTACTTTACTAAAGGAATAAATGTAACTTCTCTAAAATAGCGCAAAATAAAGTTGACTGTCCTGAACTGGTTGTAAAAATGAAATTAAATATACCATCTCGCTATTGTCGCCATAGGAATTTGTTCCATACTCCATTTTCACGTACAGTAGCAATGCCTTTCTTATTCGCGTATCTAAATTAGTTAATGCTACCAATAAGGATCATGATACCTCACTGGACATATTCTGGGACAGCTTGTCATACATAAACGAAATTATAGCCAACACCCATTGATAACTTCTTATTAATAGGCTCATTACTATTGATTTATATTCTCTATTTAGTGATCTTGACTATTTGTTTTGTATTAAATAACATTGTCCTTTACTGAGGTCAGAGATATCTGTTTACCGTTAAAATTACCGCCACCTGTGGAGGCTTGTCATTTGCTCTTATCAAATAGTTTATAAGGTACTTTTTAATTCAAGCAGTAAGTCATCCAAATAAAAATAAAACAAATGTTTGCATACAATGCTAATCAAGTGATTTTGTAACAACTTAAAAATAACAAAGCACAAGATGCACGCTTTTAATTCTTGGATAAATAACATCCTGGTACCTGTTTAGCTACGGGATGAGCTTTCACGTGGCAGAATGCGAACAAACATTTTCCTACAAATAGTGCAATGGGAATAAGTAGCCTCATAATGGGGATAAGTGGGTAATTGAATTGCATCGAATTAGCCTTTAAATCTTTTGTAGATTTAAACCTGGAACATCGTATTTTTAAGACACGTGTACAGTTCGTAGGAATTATTAGGTAAATATGATGATATTTATAGTTATCTAAGTGCCAATGTGGCAATTTTAAGGTAGGTTTTGACTGAAAACAGAAATGAATAAAAGAAAAGAAGTTTGAAAATATTATTCTACGGCCTCAGTGGTTAATTGTCTCGTATAAATGAGGTGAGAAGATGATGAGATTTTGCAAATTTTTAAAGTCGATTTTATATTTCAAAAGTTTGTAATGGAGCAAAATTTCAAAATACGGAAAGTTTTTTAAGTGTAACTCTAAAAATTTGAATTGGCTAGCTTTCAGAATTATTCAAGTAATTAAGTCGACTTCAATAGCATGAAAAATATTTTTATTCCAGTCAAGTTCCCACCGTACACCACTACTGGATAATAGCTGCATCCGTCGTTAAGGATTGACGTCTTTATTGCATACTTATTCTACTCCAAAACCAAAGTCCATTTGCGGGTGGATCGGCGTTTCGGTGATTAAACTTAGTCTTTATTAGGTCTGTTTAAAGTCGATGTTGCTGCTTCAACGTATCTGTATTTAGTTTGCGGAATGCGGACTGCAATGGCATACTCGTACGATCCCGAGCCGATACTCTCTGAAATATGAATATTGTCACTTTAGTTTGAGCAGTCTAGGCACGATTATCAGGCACGCTCATATTGTGCATCTCTAGGAATAAATGTAATGTTTCATGCGAGATATAGCTGTCTATAGGTTTTGTTAAAAACTCTTTTGATGCTGGCCGGTCGTACTCGCTGGCCTGCATACACAGAGTAGTTTGAAGAATACTATTTCTTTATTGTATTGTTTTAGGAGTAGTAATTGACCCGATCGGGAATCGAACTAGAGACCTCAAAGATGGCGAGACATTGTAACCGGTGTGCGAGCAAATCGGCCACCGAAATTGTCTTACAATAAGCTTAGTACTTTCTAAAAGATAGGTTGTGGTAATAAACTGAAAGGAATTGGAACTTATTTGACGATAAAAGCTTAATTGCTTAACGATTAATTTTTATATAAAAATAATGGCAATTATATAATAACGGAAAAACGATATATATTTCAAATTCTAAATATTTCAAAAACATCAAAATGTTATTGTTCTTTTCTAATAAACACAAAAAAAAATGCTAAGAAACTTTTCCGAAAGCCTTTATAAAATGAGATTATGGTAGTGGATGGAAATTTAAAGGTGGGCAAAGCTAACGTAAGAGCCTTAGTAGTCCAGAGTGGCTGGACCGAGCGGCTTTAAAACGGCCTTATAACTTATACATGTCGTGTGGTGCTCTCGTGTCGTGATTATTTTCTCTCTGGAGGAAAATGATTCATTTTGAACTTTATGTCAATGTACAAAAAGAGGAGTTTCAGGTTTCATCCAGCGATGTTCAGATGAGCTCATATTTTAATCATTCGAAAATTGTTTCCTAGTGATTTTGTAATGCAAATTATGTGTACCTACACTATGTCAAGCGTTGACACATATTAATAATTGAAACACGAATTTAGAGTTTTGTGATTGAAAGTTAAACACTTTTGTTTTACGAGAATTTTACTATGCTCACCATTATTGATTTTTTTTTCTAAGCGCTATTAATTAATGTGAATTTGTTAAGATAATGCCGCAAGCAATTCTTAGGGTTTGGTGCATACGTGACGGAGACCCATCGCGTAACTATTATTGTATAATATATTAAGCTTTTCTTGTCTTTATTAATTGGTTACGGTACACGTTGGGCCTAGTACGTCTCATCTCTAGTCCATATCGTGTATTATAGTTGAACAATTAACTAAGTCGACCGACGGCCATGAACGATTTCGTTACGTCGAGTGTCGACTGCAAATCTCTCACTCTCAACTCTCCCATCTCTAGAAGTAGGTTCAGCGGGTATAAACAAGCAGGCGAGCCGGTCCCAGATGCAACGTTGTCGCGCTTTGGACGGTTGGTAGTTCGGTGTTCGCGGTCCATTCAATGTCTGTTGGAAGTTCTACATATGTAACGTCGTGGCGAAACTTAGTAAGCGCGATTCAGATATCGTAATGTGGTAATTTAAAGTTTCCGTTTCGCCGTCGATTTTTGTGGGGATGTTAGCATGATGCGGTAGATGTCGCCACAGACCTCATTAAGACTGAATTTAGTTTTGCCAACAAAATTGCCACCATTTTTTATATTTAAGGGATAATATTTTTTGTTATTCCGTTATCTTAAAATGTTCACTTAGATATTTATGAATCTAAAAGAATTCTTTGTTATTGCTCTCAACTGCGAGTAGCTGGAGCGAGTAAATTTGCTCAAGTGCTTCTCTGGCAACGTAGGTACTATTACTGCAAAGCAGATGTGCGGTTGGAGCTCTGTGTACCATCTGTAGTTGAATAATCTGCAAACAGCTGACATGGAATCTGGGTACAATTTTAATACTTTCGTGTTTGACATATTTTTTTTTTGCAAAAGACAGAACAGAACACGCAAGCAGTTGGTTTTTGGGACCAACACAGAAGAATGTATCATTAAAGTTGTGTTTAAATACAGGTTTTAGACCTACTTTAAAAGTATCTTTTAAAGGTATTATTTCATTGAACCTCAATGCTGTCACAGAGCTGTGCAACAACGTCGAGTTCGAGGCTGGTGTTTTTTACAGAAAAATAGTAAGAAAGGTAGGTATTAAAACGATGGCGGAGCGTGCGAATGTTGACAAAATACAACTTGTGATTGTACGTTTACTTTATAAATTACTTATCATTGATTAGTGTTACATCTCATTTTATTCTAAAATCAGCGATGCATGTTATTGATTCGATCAATCGAGGTGGTCGAAAGACGTTAGAAAGTTACAAGAATGAGGTCGTTGGTATATTCCCGCTAGTCACGATTATAATTCTAATTAATCCAATTAAAACAAAGTGTCATGTAAAAAAAAAAACGAAATGTTAATATGAAAAGTCAGCTTCAATTTAGCTTCCAGTCATTTTCCAGCAAATTTTTGAGAAAGACAAAGATCCTGAGAAACTGATAGTGGTTAAATTTTAAAGTATATTAAAAAAGAAAAATTAATCGTATACGATAGTAACAAAAAGAAACACATTTAAAATAGTATGTATATATATATATATATATATATATATATATATATATATATATATATATATATATATATATATATATATATATACAGTGGCGTAGCTACCAAGGGGCTAGGCGGGGCAGTGCCCCGGGGCCCTCAAGCTCAGAGGGCCCTCGAATCTTAACAGAAAATCTCAATCGAACTCAACTTTTGAAAATTTCTCCCATTTTCAAAATGAATATGACCGGTGACAACTCTAGTTTAATCATGGCAACTCAATTGTGAGAAATTCCAAAGTTATAAAAAGGGAATTCCGCTAAATTATTTGTGTGGATTGACAGTGTTATTAATGTTTTCATCAATTTGTCGGATATCAATATCTGCATATTATTATTTATCGATATGCATTTTTGTGATTCGCGATTGTGAACTTCAAGACAAGATTTTTTTCGAGAATGGTAAAACAATTAATGTATCAGGAGTAAGTAAGCGTATGTCAATAAATTTTTTGTACTGGTCCATACAAAAGTTCAATTTTATTTGATTATAGTACGTATACATAGTTACGAAATCAAAATACCGTGGTTATAGGTTAAATAACAGTAAGCTGGTGCAACATATCCATGAATAAATAAATATATAATAAACCCTTGAATCTTTTCTATTTCGTTTTATTGCTCAATACCTACACAAAGTATAAAAATAATTGTAATTTATGTTATTAGTGTTTAATAGTTTTATTACCTGCCCATGCACGAAAAAGAGCTGATGATAAAGTTGCTTAGCATTTTTAAAGTATTTGTATATTTAATGATTTTACTTCAAAAACCTTACCAGTTTTGATGGCAGTGGGCCCCCTATTTATTTGCCCCAGGGCCCTAAGTTACCTAGCTACGCCACTGTATATATATATATATATATATATAAAATTATATTCATCTATCATAAATTATACATAAAGCTGATAATTTATGGATGGATTATTATCTCGTTTTTCTTTGTTTTCGATGGTTAAAAAATTTATATAATTGGGACCTTCTTATACGAGTCCTTTTAAGTATTTATAAATAAATTTATTAGACAGTGACACGCTTAAGTGCAGCTCAAAATCTACGAAAGAACAATTGCAGTTTGATGTAGTGAAGAGGAGTTGACAATATTTGAAACGGTCTAGAAGATAAAGAGTGAACTATGAAACGAAAAGATACATGTTAAAAAAAAAAGATAGAATGTCGACAAGATTGAAATGGGTATATTGCGCATAAAGTTGAAACAAAATGGCGACTATGAAGTAAAATGGTTTCGGGTCTTAGTCGCGGGTAAGATATCGGAATCTTCGCAGAAAAACGTCAATTTGGTTCAACTTACATGCCGTTAATTATAACCACTTTAATTACAATGTAGATTAGGAAATGTGTAAATACAAATTTAATTCTCATTGCATGAACTAACATGTCTAATGTATAAGTAGTTACATTTGATAGTATACTTTTGTGATATTATTGCGGTATAAAAATACAAATGATGGCTCTAAGCGGGAATAAACCGACAAGCTTATAATCCTGGACTTTGAGGGGATCTCAGGCGTCAACAACTTATTATTAATAAGGCCTCGGTTCATTACAGAGGCCTGCTGTCTCCCCACTATGATTTATAGGGCATTTAACTTTTATGGCGGTGCTAAGTGGCCCGACTCACGGCCGAGAAAACTCATCTTAGCTAATGTAAGCTGAAAAGTAAAACAAATTGTCTCGCTCAGTTGTCGCCCGAAACATGTCTCTAGCTTTTTATGTTCTCGTAAAATGTTGTATCTTGTTTTTAGGCTAGTTCATTATATTAATTACGTATAAATTTGTTTGGCTATCCTAACATTCACTTGATTTCACAGACATAATATTCTATTTTAAACTGATTCCGCTTCTCAGTAGAGTACTAAAAGAAATTGTTTCACTCGATTTATACGTTTCGTCCGTCAGCGACTTCACTCGTGTGATTATTTAAAAAATCAATTGCTGTGCCTTTATCTCACTAAAACGCGAGAACGGTTGGGCTGATTTTCGATTGGAAATATTTATCTAGTCTATTATAATTTTAATGATATATGTAATTTTATCGTGTCCTTTCTTTTCTGCATGCGCCATAGGTTACTTTTTTGGATATGTTGAAGATTGGTCCGCTTAATTTTAAACAAATATTTTCGAAACGTATCGTAAAATTTTTTAAAGTATTAAAAAATTGGGCTAGCAAATAACCAATCTGTAACGCTCTGGTAAGTTTAAATTTTTTATACATTATAAACCAGATTTTTAAGGAAGCTATTTACTTATTGTCTTAATCGGCGATCTTTAAGATCGTAACGAGGCAAAGTGAAACCACGGAGTACCTATTTATAGTTCCATAATATAGACTAGTCTAGTTCTATAATATATTTATTCTATTCTATGTCGAATAAAATAAGCTGATAATTTATTACAAATTTCGCAAATCGTTACATAAACATAACATGATAGAATAATATTAGATTCAATCTTATGATTATATCTTATGATTTCCTGCACGTTTCTTGTTGATTTCTCTGCTAAGGTACCTACATCTCTAGCAAGCAGTTTTATTTGCTAAAGAAAGATCTGGAGAGCGAGCGAATACTGGGAACTTAGTAAAAATATGTTTTAATTAGCAAATATTCCGGGTAAGGCGGGTTTGAGTAATTCAATTAAAACTACGTTAATATTCGACGATATAAAGACTCGTCTCTATTTTGATTTCATCATAATAATTAATTGAAAATAAGATTTGCTTAAAACTTTCAATGAGTTGCCTAAATTAAAGTCACTAATATCATTTTAATCTTGAATAAAGTAATGCATTAGAATATTATTGTTAATTATGGGATTGCTACCATGTACATGAAAGTTTAAAAAAATATATAGATTAAGTAAATTCTGAATAGGAAAATTACGTCGTTTATCTTAGGCTATGGGAAAAATATCAGTTTTAATTAAAATTAATTAAAGAATTTAAGTACCAAATCAGCTTGTTGATTATTGTGAAAATCAGAGATATTGAAAAAGTAAATAATTACGTAATTGGCCAGATAATATTTACAAAACGAGCTGTATCTATTTACATAGAACAAGCAACTAAATGTACTTTAAACGAGTTCAGGTAAATTAATATTCCCAGGGGGAGTGCTTGCCATGTTGAATAAGGTAAATGAAATTGAAATTTAACTATTTTATCATAACAAAATATTAACTTTGCCAATAAAATAAACAGATGTTTTGATTGAATATACAGATAAATTAATGGGCGCGACTAGAGCTTTTAACTAGGATACAATGAGCAACATAATTTGTTATGATTCAATCAATCAATTCTAGATTTAAATTTTTCTAAAAAAAATATAATAAAATCCTTACCCTGACATTTATTATTACACAATTAGTAAAAAAAAAGAATATCCGATGAATTTGCCACGGGTCTCAAATGGGGTAGTTACGCCACTGGACTTACGTGAATAAATGAAATCAGCACTGTATGTAGTTTGCAACATATCAGCTTTGCTATATACGCCTTGATCACTTTACAATTGAGTTTATTTCAAATAAAATACACGTTTTGAACGAAGAAATATGTGAGAAAATGGTTATCAAATTCTTTCATATTTGCCACGACCAACCTAATACATAAAATATATTTTAAGAATAGTGTAAAATACGTAGTTGAGAACAATGCATAATGGCAAGGCATGTAATTAGCCGAGACCTTGCGCGGGGGCTTATTCGGTTGATATGTAAAGATAAGTAAAAACTTTAAGAAAAATAAGTTTGTCTCTGAGTAAACGCGATAGATCTCTGAGTGGTAAGTGTAAGTTTTAATGCTAACGAGTTCACTAGTGAGCGCGTTAAGAATTTGTATGGAGATTTGTAGTTCTTGATAGTTACCGCTAGGGGCGCTGTAGCGGATTCCATACTAAAATCTTAACGCGCTCACGATCGAGAGTGAACGTGAACGTCAAAAAACTTACACTAAGCGCTCTGACATACAATCGAGAGTACTTAATCCTTAATCAGCTGATTAAATATTTTTTTTGTGTTCACCACACACTAATCAACTGATTAGGTCTTTAATCGGCTGATTAACTCAAGCGAGCAAAACAACCCTATTTAAACATTGATTATATTGACTTGTGCCATTATTTGATGTCTCTTGCTTGGCCTTGGTTAAGATATCCGAAATATTTATAGTTTTTTAGAATTCAAAATGTAATCAGAGTTTTTAGTATATTACTAAATTACTATATATTTTTTTAATTACACAGAATACAAATCTGTTACAAATACTCAACACTTTTGTTCACCAACTACATGTTTTCACATCTTCTTCTTCTTTTAATTATTGGCCTGAAAATCTTCGGTTTATTTCCTTGATAACCAGATTCTAGTTTACTAATTCCAATGATATTACAATAAATGATGTAGATAAGTCATGTTAGTACTAATACGATGTCAAATATTATCTTCAGCATACACCCACGCACATGGCACGATATTCTCCAAATAATTCATAGACTATAATTGAACATGTCACAGACCAGACGTATAATGATTTAATGCATGTCTAATGCCTACTTTTACTTAAACGAGTTAAAGATTTCGAACAACAGTTCAACTTAAAAATGTTGATGTCTAACATTACTCTATTATTTATCCTTGTCGTTAGTGTATATATATTTACCCGTGTAAAAATAACTTTTCACGCTACAAAATAAACCTGACACTGATATCATCATCATCATCATCAGCCGGAAGACGTCCACTGCTGAACATAGGCCTCCCCCTTTGAATAATATGTTTAATAGCACGAGAGCTTCGATCGAAATCGGAATCGGAGGATTGTTTAGCTCCGGAGTTAGGTTTCGATGCTCCGAATTCAAACCCGGACTGTCGGAGTTTCAGTCTCATATAGATTTTCAAATAAATGTAGGGTTGAGCGTAAGCACTGAACTCAAATTGTCCATTCTGTTACATAATCTTAGACAGATCTCTTTCACAATTAGTTTCCTCCGGAAATACTCCGGAGTTATTCTTTCTTTTTATGACACAACGTTTATTTTTCTGATTAAAACGCAAATGATTAAAAATGTATACGTATGAATGAAATGTGACCCCTTGATCTTTAGTCGACTTACTTATGTAGTTTCTATAGTTTCGCATAATACAGGGTGGCATTTTAAAAATGAATATGGTACATAAACGCACACAATCAACGCTTACGCCAGACTGCGCTCAGGTATGATAATTCGCATAGTTTTAAGTTGACACTTTTTGAATGCAAATAACCTATCTTCCCTTTTTTACTGTTATATCATTGACTAATTCGGTTAGAATAGGAAGCTCTGCTCATCATTAAAAAATTGGACGTGTGCTTTTTCTGTAATTTTTTAATATAGAATATTCACTTTCACACGAAAAAAAAAATAAACGAAACAATTATAAATAAATAATTCACACAAATCCCTAAAATTAAAGTATAATAGTCAATTGTTGTATCAAATAACAATTGACAAGACCCAAGAGTAAACAAGACCATACTCTTAAATTTTTTAGTATTTTTATTACGCTGATACATTGAACTGTCAATAAAGACAGTGTCGTCTGAATCCGGCAGAACTACATACGCAACTAATTAGCGTACTGTCATTTGTACATGATTTAGAATTTAATTTACCTGGTGAACATGAATTTTTTTAATGGTTGTTTAAACAACGGTTACGATTTAATTACCTGATTTCTTAATCAAAGTTTAACCGACGGTCTGTGAACTCCAGCCATAATATGATTTGTCCGTGTTTTATGTATTTATTTTGTGGTAATTGTATTTAAATATAGAAATTATGCGGTTCAATATATGTACAAGTGAAGCGGCAAAAAAGACAAATGGCGAACGACAGTCAGTTTTTTTCTTAATAAGGTTGTAATGTTAAAGCGGCTTGTAGTGAGGTTGCGAATGCATATGTAACCTCTTTTTAGGTTCGTAGCGCCCGCGGCAGCGTCAAAGATTAGCATACCCTCGTAAGTACACCAAATAAGCCTTTAGTGGTGTCAATACTTTGGTGAAATATATTCAATATAATGTTTTCTATATTACGCCTGTCGACTGTTTGGTGCTCTTGAAATCGACGTCACATATCAGGGTAATCCTTTATGACTTCTAACTATTTGCTGATACCGTAGTTGACATGACAAATTTAAAGCCGTTAAGTGGCTTGAAATTACTGTGTATTGATAGGAATAGAAAAGTTTGTTTGTCGACATGATTAGTAAGATGGAAATTTGCCTTTTCGGTTTGAATTGATACGGGATTAGCACCGCGCTCTCATTGTTCGGCATTATAGCGAAAAATTTTCCACGAACCATGTTTCGTTAATTAAAACTCAGATTTGGATTTGGAGAACTTGACCATCAATAACAAAGGGATTCAAGCCACTGTTCCAATAGATAACCACATGCTGCTCGTCTCAGTCGTAAACCAAATTCAAAGAAAATCCACGGTTAGAAAATAAGTCCCACTAAGGTCACTTTTCTTCTAACGCGGGTTTGCAACAGTGTAGATTACACTTTAGTTGACGCGATACTACCACCAGAAAAAAAGTGGTTGCATATATAAAGGTGTATAATGTACGAGTAATAAATTTTGTTGCAAAAGGATATTTCAATACTAAAGTGACCTAAAACTGTACGACTGAATAATATACAAAACTATATAAAGGAATACCTATTTCATCATAAAATCCTTTGCCGCTTAAGGGATTCATGTGATTGTGTGAATAAAAGTAATTTCGTATTCAGGATAGCTGAACACGTAAACACAATCTAATAGCTTTTCAAATTGTATTGCTATACTTACTGAGATTTTTAGAATTAGCATTTAAAGATAATTATCTGCTTGTTAGTTATAAATTGTGAGAAGTTATAAATTATTCAATAAACTGTTTAATATGATACTACAATTTAGACTTTGTAATCGTTACGCAAAAATGTTTTAATATGTCTGTCATAGTTAATAGATAAACGACAAATTGCCATTTTTCGATGTTGTAGATTTTGATGTTTTGTAGTATATCATTAATGTGACTCCTTTTTTTTCAGCATGGCAAACAGTTCTCGGAAATATTTTTCGTAGGATATCGAAACCTTATAAATAGCTGCATCCCAATGATGTGTAAGAATTCTTCGTGGATGAGAATATGTAATAGAATACAAATAAATATTACTTATTTTTCCTGTCCAAGTCATAAAAAATGAACTGGTAAAATAAGACGAAACAGGAAGAGTGGTCAAGCAGCTACTATTGTAGTGTTAAAATAGAATTTAAACATTTTTGTTATTGTTGCTCAAACTGTAAAGAGTCTAGTCAATATAAAGAACAACGACCTTTGTATATATTCCAAATAATTATTTTCAGGTGAATTATAATTTGATTTTTCTATAGTTTTCTGATATCGATAAAAGCCTCTATTTAAAATGATACTGAAATATTCTCAATGAATAATCCCAGTGTGTGGTACTCTGAGGTGGGTTACGAATCCACGACCTATCGCGTGGCCGGCTGCTCTACCACTGAATTACCCAGGACCTACGATACGACCAGGACGGACGAATTCTTCAAGCACTTGTTACTTTTTATCGTATTTTCATCAATGTTCAAGCAATCCACCCAAACAACCGAAAGAAATTTATAAACATATTTAAACTTTCGATAAAGATGAAAATTTGTTCTAATTTATATTTGATCATTTTTTTTATTCTTATTTAATTGATGAGTTTAATGAGGATAAAGAGGATGGGTTTTTTAAGCATTTTACATTCAGAATATTTTCCAGTATAGCATTATGAATGCGAAATTGATCAGATACAATAATTATACTGAAAGTTTGACTCCACGACGAAGTGTGTAAGTATAACATGTCATAAAAAAGAAGCAGTAAGTATATCAAGAAAAGAATTTCTTTTATTTCAGAAATAAAAGCATTCAGCAGATTCTATGCGTGAAATATTCATTTTTATGTTACTCAATTTTAACGCACGCTTTTAACGTTACAAAGGAAAGCTTCATTCTCATTCATTTCACAGATTCAAAGGGTGTTCGTATGAAGTCTTGTATCATAACCTGTCCATCACTTGAGTGCAGCCATTGTGGAAGATCTTCCGCACGGATGCCGCGCCAGACGTAACACATGTATCCAATGAATAAGGAATGAACCTTTATAAAAAGCGGAGTGATGATTCCAAAATGTATATTATACGAGTTACAGATGTGCGATAAACGATTATGCGACAGAAATGTAATAATATAAATGGCTCTAATTGACTAGAGGGAAACATTGAATTTTGATATTAGTAGCAATAGCACGGCTCGTTATTTTTTGTATTGTTTTATACCTGTGACATCATATTCTTTATTCAATGATGACTTGTAAGCAAAAGACTATGTATATTTATCAAATTTTGCTAAAATTATAAGAACCCATAAATGTTTTATTATACTTTTTAGGGTTTTGTACTCAAAAGGTAAAACTTCGCTGTCTATCACCAAGCTGCCATTCTCACAACCCTGAAAGTTAGGCAGTTGAAATATTCACAGATGATTTATTCTGTTGCCGCTTCAAAAACCACAAACGTGATTTTTTTTATTCTTTCCCGGTATGAGACCCTGCATGAGCGAGTGCGACTCGCACCTGACCGGTTTTTATCAATGATGTTGGCTAATAACTTTTTGTTGTTTCAGACATTATGTAATGAGTACTGCACACCATATTTGAAATAATATTATTATTTCTTTAAAAGGGGCTTTTTAGATATTATTTATTACCATACTACGTATATATTAAACAAATGGGCTCAAACTCGACGGGATTTCGTTATTTAATCATAAAATTCCCATATTCACCATCTAGTTTCGGCACAAGATTCGGCCTATTATCTATGAAATCTCGGACTAAAGTCCTTCTAAAGACAAATCTAACGAGTCTAAAAACAAGATGGGGTTGCCTTGTTTAATAACAAAGGTCAGAGGTATGGCCATCTTCCAGCTCAATAACCTTATCAGTTTCATTTGATGTTAGTATCTGTGCATCATGCATGAGAAAGGAGACTGCCTTAACCTGCTCAACATTGCGTCACAAGTCAACTATTACCAAAAAATCATGCTTTATTTATATATATTACTAGTTTTTAAATCCTAGTTTTGACCGCATTAAAAAGTGATTATAAATAATTGACAATTCGCCTGTTTTCGTAATAAATGCATATTCGAAAAATAACGTTCCGTGTACAATTGACCTAGCTTTCATAAACTGAAAATGATGTAATTCTCTTCTTTCAGCTACCGTCTAAGTTCACAAGTTATGAACTTGTGAACTTAGACGGTAGCTGAAATCTATATATATAAAAATTGTGTGTCACGATGTATGTTGCCAATAAACTCCAAAACTACTGAACCGATTTCAATTAAATTTCACATGTACCCGTATTTTGGTCTAACTTATAGGATAGGATAGTTGTCATCTCAATTATTCGCTTATGTCGTGAATGTAAACGAATAAAATGTACTAATTAATTGTTTCTTAAGCAAGTGTTTATTTACTGTTTAGTTTTATGAACTTCTCATGGATGGCGGTGTACCGTGATTCATAGATAAAATTCGTCAATATCGTTTGACATCTAGGTTACAAATACACCCAATAGATGGCGCTGTATTCTAGATGGCGTTTATTCTAAAGTAATCTGCGGTAACGTTTCTTTCAAATAATTTTGCGTAGATTACGTTTTCGATTAAGTTTTTTGTAAACTTCAGAACTGTTTTTTTTTCCATCTGTATTTCAAATTGCATTGAATTGGATTAATATATCTCAAGTATCAAAGATAAAATGCTGAAAAATATTGGACATTTGTTGGTTTTTTGTTGTACTATCTTCGAACTTTAACAACAAGGTAATTTCATCATCAGCTCAAAAAACAACAACGTTTTTGGAAAATATATGTTGCCCAAAGTAACTAAATCACGCCGACGAAGTCGCGGGCAAAAGCTAATTATAATGTAAAATTATAATTATTAAAGGTATTAGGTAAATAGTTTTATCAAAATAATTTTCAATACACGTCAATCTATTGACGTGTATTCCCATTTCTCATCTTTGTTTAATTATACCTACTAGTGTTTATGATCCAAAACACCTACGATACCTACATATGTATACTTTACTCTTTGATATATCTATACTATACTCTTTGGAAATTTATGTTGGTTGATCGATATATTTGCTAACGTTTGAGTCGCACTGCTATTTTTGATGAATAAAACTAATAACGGTATATAGATAGTTACTTTTATAATGTGACGTATCGAGATAGTTAGTCTGAAGTGATATGCTGTGTTGAGATAGTAACCCTTCTTGGAAAATGTTTGGTCGGCGATTATGGTGCCTGCTTATTTGTTAAAAATAAATAGAAAATATTAGTTGAGTCACGCAAGCGGAGTAATCTATATTGTGCAAATTCTACTTCTTATGTGCGGCCTAAACGGATTTCTATATATATAATAAATGGGATAATAATCACAGTAATTAAAAAAAATAAGATCAGAAACTAAAACCCGGCTACAACTAAAACACGCTCTGAAAAGTTTGAATTAGGAAATTTATTTTATAACGACAGCTATATTATAATAGCGATGACCAAAGGACGGCATATTAGTATGCCATTGAACAGAGATATGGAGCGTGATTTAGCTGTAGTCTGGTTTGAGTTTTGAACTTATTTGTTTCTTACTTTATGTTCTCTAGTAGTGAAAGGTAAATAAAAAATTTACTCCTTGAGAAGAAATTTGGGTTAAAGCAAGTTGATACTTCCCATGCAAAAAAGTCGAAACAATATTAGGTTCGATACCATCCATGGAAAAGCCCTGCGTCCAACAGCGGGCTATTAATAGCAGGTCATAGATTTTGCTGTTTGGTTTTTCATGTGTATGGAATGTGTTACTATATTATAATACTTTTGCCAACATAGATATTTATTTCTAAAGAAATAAATTGAAACTGGCAAAAATATAAGTAAAGGAAAGCACTGAATTGCCATTAGGAAAATAACAAGAAGAATGCGAAGCACTTGGCAACATTACACGGTAATGCTGCCACCCTTTGAGTCGACCTCTCAAGTGAGTCTGCGTCTCGGCGCTTCACGCGTCGCTGAGCCCTCTGATGTCGAATGATTGTTGCCGTTTCAATTACAAAAAGCGTGTTTTATTGTTGCCGTACCCCTGTTTTGTTATTGTTACTCACTTTATAAGTATTAGTTGTGCGTGTAACTGAAGGTTTACAACTCAGTCTTCTATATTTGAATCATTAAAAAAAATATTTTTAAATTTCAGACAACCTTTATTATAATTATTTAGATTTTATATCAAAGCGGTAGCTTTATTTTTAAATCAAATAACTGTATATAATAATAAATGTGAAGTAATATAATTTAGTCACACTTTTACTTTAAGGTTTTTTATTTAAATCTTTGAATCGTTCATTTAATTTCTGTAAGCATAATTTGAAATACATATTGATTATTTTCAGAATGAAAATTCCACCTATTTTAGATGCTTAGAAAGTATATTTTTTATTAATAATAAAAAAGTAAACTTTCAAATTCTTTAAAACTCGAAAATTACTCCTTTACTACGAAAAATTGGTAAAATGCGCAACCTTTTTGTGGTTGTTCAAAAGTATAAAGCTTTCTATAAATTGTATTCTGCTGATGTAAGGCACCAAACTACTGAAGTCTTAGAATACAGTAAGGGCCTCAAATATCAATGTTATCTTTCCTTCCAAGAACGACTTCCCTTCTCTTAGTTTTAATACAAGGATTCCAATGGAGAGGATCTGTTCCTATCATATATTAAGGCTCCTCCATCCACCAAAGTACATGTTTTCGGTGGACAAGTTTCATCCCTTCAATTTATAAAACCTCGACGTGTAAATACGCACATCGAGATTTATCTACACACAAAAAACATCACAATGAAAAAAAAAAAAACAGGTACACATGGAACAAACTTTTTTTAAATTAGGAACAATATTTAATATGCGATCACATTGACAGGTCAACAAATTTGTCTATAATGTTGGTGGATCGATTAAGGAATTAACGATAGATATAGACAGATAAGTCTTAAAGTAATGAAAAGAAATTGTAAATGTTTTTTTACATAGTAGGTCTGTTTTCAAATGATACAAAATGTATATAAAACATACATAATTAATCAATAAGTCAGTCGGATTAACTTATCCAAAGTTCTTCAATCTCCATTAGTTTTGATATCAAAAATAATTTAAAACTTACATATTACAATTAGGAAAAGTAAAGAATAATCATCAAAAACATATTTTTATAAGTGAGTAAATGAAATTCAATAGAGTATTATTACGAAATTAAATAAACATCTACATACAAACACCTATTTCAATTGTCTGACGTTGAACAAACTTTTATATATTATGCCCATCATCAGGGACTCCGTGCTGAGTGGCAAACATTTGTGTTACAAAACTGAAGCTTAAAACAAACACTGTAGTTGTGAAACTAGTGTTGAGATTCGTCTCAGGGTTGGTCGTGTTAAAATAGGATATAATATTTATTTATTTTAACAAATAAAAAAAAGTAACTACTCTGATCCAATCATTGAGTTTGCACATTACAAAGTAATAAGTATCTTATCAATGACTGTCGCAACAAGTACTGAACATAAAAAATTATATATAGAGAAAACCTCAGCTTAATGTAGTCTGTTGGCGCATATAGTTATTCAATGGATGGAATCGAAATGGGCAGAACAGGACATATTCCTTTGTAATATTATTAGGTATTATAGAAATAAGTGAGTAATTGCTGTTTGCATGCCTTTATAGATATGCATTTTTTCTTCCACCGATTACAACATCTCTGTACGTGAAAATTATACCCGAAATTTTTATTATAAATAAGTTATAAATTTAGTTGATATAAAAGAAAAACATCAGCTAACACGAAACTTTAAAAACAATCACTGATATTTTGTTTGATTAAATATATACAATTAATAAAATCGATTTTAAATTATACTGATAAGAGTTCAGTATATGACAAACAGTACCTAATAGAGTATATATTTATTTTTGCGTAAAGTACAGTTAGAGCGGTCTTCTTAATTAGATATTCACATGTATAGTAAACCAAACTAATTTGAGTATTGTACTTAGGTTAAAGCTTGTTTGACAGCCCTGGATGGGACGTAAATGAGATGCAACGGGCCCGGCGTAGGACATTGTTTTAAGTCAAACCTATTCCGTTGTTCTCTGTAAAGTTCACTTTTAATTTTGGAGTGAGCACAGGTTCCTGCTGTGCTTACATGGCAATTCTCGAACCGAAACGTCGGTATGTCACAGTAAGTAGTTCAGGACAGGTTGTAAGCATATTAAAATTTTTGATAAACGTTGAACGCTATGTATTTTACAGTAAAGAATAATGGTATAAATAAAATAAAAAATATTATAAAAAAAATATATATGAATTATTTATGCGTCGTAAGTGTTATATTACTATGTAAAACTATTGTACACTCACCCGATTTGGGTTAAAGGTAAAAGTCCTTCAAAATTTGTTATTGATTGTACTTTTTAGATAAAAATATTTTATATAAAAATTACTTTTCAATATTTTGAATTTAGCTGGCAAATAAAATATGAATTTTGGCATTTGCCACAGAATTAGTTAAAATTGCGGAAGAAAAAATTTAACATGGATCACGGTGTCGGTGATATGAAATGTTTCTTCTTGTTGATACATACCAAGAACAGTTATATATGCATGGTGATTTTGTGTTATCGTAACTAACTGTTTCTCTCATATTATCTATGGAAATAGTCAGACGTTCAAGCACGGTGACAGTAGGAGACAAAAATCGTGGTGACCAAAAGTTGCCAATGCGCGTCAGTACATCACATCACCAGCCCATTAATATCCCTACTGCTAGTGCTCAGGCTTTCCCAATGGATGGAGTCAAATTAAATCGAATAGGGAGAGTTCGCGTATAGTTTAACTATCTATTTGAGAGTTCTTTATTTTTTTTTGGAGACAACCTCTAAGGATTAACTTACAACGGCGAGGCGTACGTATTATCATTTGGCAACCAACGATTCACTTATGAAATCAAATTCGAGGAAATACATACATTTTTTACGTAATTGACTTGAAAAGCTGAATTGTAAGCTTTTCAAGTCAATTACTGTAGAGAAAATTTTGATTATATTATTAGGTACTTTAACATTAACGTTATGAATTTGTCTTGCATAAAATTATTATTTACGTTTTAGTGCGCACAAATGAAAGCTTGTTTATATAAAAGAAATATATATTTTTTCCGAAAAGTGCCCATTGTATAAAAAAATAATGAATGTGAAATAACATCTTAATTGATTTGGTGTCATTCATTGACTTGATTCGCTGATGATTTGATTGAAATAGATTATGTTATCATCAATAGCAAAAGAGAGACAAGTAGACTTCCCGCCTTTTAATTTGCATTAAATAGCGCAATTCCTTTTATTACTTTCTATTGCATTAAAGTCTGTCTTTGTGAAGGACTTGGAGAGTGGTTCCCGTAAGATCTTACTTCAAAATCGGCTTATACACTAAGCGGACTTGAAAGGTGTCGTAAATACTCAAATCGTTTGAAATAAACGAGAGTATTTTAATAATATCTAATAACACTTAAGGATTTTGTGATGGTAAATACAAAAGAGAAATTGGATACAACACAGCAAAGGACACGAGAAATTGGTAGGTGTAAATGTAATAAGTTGAGTATTGGTGCAAAAAACAATTATGCTTTTATACTAAACATAAGTATACTTTAATATACCAAAAGTGAAATTTAATGATTTGATTTGACGAACGAATGATATTTATGGATTTGACAGCAGTCTTCCTTCTTCTTCTTCTTTTTTAATTCACGGGACAGTCTTCCTAAACTTAGTCGTTTACCCATCAAAAGACATGTCAAATTAGTGAAATGTCACTTCGAATCGAAATGTCACTATATCAACAACAAACAAAAAGAGCAGACAATTATGAATCTATCAATTTACATCCCATTACAGTCAGGCCCGAGATTGTATGTAATCAAATCTGTCTCTTTGTATGTATGAAAAGTGTAATAAAAATGGAGGAGGCCAAAAATTTAGGAACCGTGCCTTGTGGCTCTCGGTCCCTCATGTCTCCCCCGAGGGGGACCGGCTTAAAGATATAGATAAATATAAATTACAACCCATTCCGACTAGTGATTAGAGCTGTGTGCGGAGATATCAATAAGTCAATAACTTTTGTCTTTTTATATATGTACATATAGATACCAAATAACATAATAATGTTATTGATATGTTTTTATTTATTTCGCAACAGCATCATATAAACCCAACCGAGGCTCGTTGTCACGCCTCGGATATGACCCGGCAACTGCTTTGAGCTCGATCTATTGTCCACTGACACTGGCCCGTACGGTTCGCTTCTCTGCAACCTACACTGCAATGCTTTTATTATTCTTACATTGAATATGTGCTGTAGCATTCTGAATAAAAGGTTCATTTAAGTGTCGTAAGTTAAATTTTTTAACTGTGAGTTTACTGTTTATTTTAAATGTAAATGCATTCTTGTGAAATAAGAATTATATAATATCTTTATTATATTTTATTGGGGATAACAAACAGTTTACACAAAGCATTGTGAAACCCGCACCTGTTAACCACATGTTACTAAGTCGTACTAAATCCGATAGAAAAAAGTGCCTATACTCAGTTATGCCTTTAATGTGTAATGTAGTATTGCTGTGGTTTCCTTCATTGTATAGTGCTGGTTTGTAGTAGGTACATACATTTATAATATTACCTCTATAGTCTTTATTAGAATGGCATCTGAAGAATAGACTTTACCGATGTGAAGTTATAGATAACGGAATACCAGACTCTTTAAGCCTTCTTATATTTATATTTTGCTACCTACGAGAAAAACAAATACTCGCATCCCTTATAATCTCAATAAAGAGGTGTTATTATTTGCTAAATTTGGATTACTCTAGTCGTGTTAACATTTAACAAAGCATTTTAATTTGTTACAATAATTTCTTTTCGTGTCATAAAATTTCGCTGTGGAGCCGAGTCACCAACAAAAGAATGAGTAATGGCCCCTCGAACAAAGTTGAAAATTTCGAGAAACTTCCTCGGAGCACTACAAGGGCCCCCGTTATCTCGTGATTTGTGATTTTGCTTCCTGCTATTTTATGTCAGCTATTCTAACAGGTAAAATAGCAATTCGAAAAGTCTTTTATTGTCTCTATTAGCCATCGGCGAGGGATTTAACGTTTTGGTAAAATAATAAAACGAGAATTACGTAGAAATTTGGGTGTGACGCTCTCAGATTGCATACATTGACGAGTCAAAAACAAAAATAGAGACGTGAGATAGCGTCAGGGTTAAAGGATAAAAACTTCATACTTCATAAATTATACATAAATTGAATAAATAAATATACTTCGAGTATATTTATTCATTTTTTATTCAACAAAGTTACAACAGTAGTTTTGTTATTTCTATACAAAAATAAGTATGCAGCATTGACGCCAATTATAGAAACTTATTATGTTTAAAATAAGTTTCTATAATTGGCGTCATATACCATATCCCTTGTTATAAAAGCGATTACAAGGGATCTGACATATGTGTAAAAAAAATTTTTAGACCATTTTTCACAAAAATGGTTAGCGGTATCATATATTATATTTTTGTTAATAAAAATCTATATTAGCAGTTTCTAGAAGCTACAAAAAATTAATCTTCATTAATTTATTTGATTGAAATTGCTGTGATGTTTTTTAATTTCAATTGCCTCACTCACAATCCGCGAATAGAAATGGCGATCCGCGGAAACAACTTGGAATCTAGTGATTAAAAAATTATTCGCGATTGCCGAACTACCATAATATGGCTACGATATAGAATAGGGTTTCTGTTAGTGTTGTATGTGACGGTACTTGGGGAAAAAACTGGACGGTGAAAGTGGATTCCACTTCAGAGGAGGAGACGGAGCATCGTAGCAACGTCGAAACGTCGGGAAATATAGGTAGGTGAAAAACCTAACTATCAATCTAGCGCGTTAATACCCATTTCATACAATCTAATAAAATTTTCCTTAGTTGACATAATTGTCTCAATGTCGACATATCTAGCATTTATTATTCCGAAACAATGACCTTCATAGTGAAGGCATGACTAATGAAGTCGGATTAACTCAAAAGGCTTTATCTTTATCATACTTTTCGCTGAAATGCAAACAACAGGAAAATTTGCAGCAGACAGTCCATCCATTAAATAAAACGTTTCATAAAATTCAGCCGCGAGCTTTTCGAGTTACTTAGGTTCTTTGGTTAAAAGTAATATCATATCCACAGTAAATTACTACACAGATTGAAATAGGGTTGTTATTAATAATTATAACTATTAACTCTACTAACGTTTATCTATCTAACAAAAATATTATTGTTATATTTCATAATTTCTTGTTAATGAGCTGAAAAATAAAGCCGATTTCTGTAGATTCTATTAATGCCTCAAGGGTAAAACAATTTTCACGCAATGTTTTTAAAGTGATGAAGGTATGTATTAATTCTCTTTCCATTTATAAACAATGCGTTTTGTTTATAAATTGCATGGTTAATGTGCTATTTAAATTTATTTTGTCTATCAATGCTTTTGTCACCGATGGGTTACTAACGGAAATGTTTTTTTTTATACGTTAACGGCTGTAGTACTGTCAAAACCAAGTTTAAACCTCTTTAGGGTTCTACCAAATAAAAACGGGACACTTAAAGGATCGATCGGTTATCATCCAGCCTTTCTGTCACAGCTGTTTTGCTCTGTAATTGGACGTATTAAATTTTATGTAAGTTATTGAACCAAAGACGGCCGTATAATGTGGATTTGAAACATGTCTGTTTTTGCATTATATTAGTTATTATTTAGGACAATTCTTCAAACAGTAGGTATTTGATTTGTATGTATAATTAATATATCTGGAACATTCGACAACATCACATACATATATTGCTCAAATTATAGAACAAGTAGCCTTCGTATTATGTAGTATGTGAAACAACAAAAGTATCACAGTGTACCAAAGGCAATAATCTTTTAAAAACAGGAATGTATAGAAATAACAAAAATGTTCGTTTTTTTTACACGCTGATTAATGTTATTATTATATTTTTTTACTATTATAAAACAAATTACTTTGGAAGTGACATATTTTATATAAATTTCTTTACTCCTGTTAAGAGCTGGTATAGTCAGTCAAAAGACGTCCTTAACGAGTATATAGAAATAAAATTATTGGAAGCTTGTTGCAAGCTTATTTGAAGAAGGAATATTTTTATCCATTAGTTTAATGAAATCGGTATTATTATTGATGATGCGAATCTTGGATATTTTTTTTTGTAGATAAAGTTTTGATTATAATCTGGAAATAAAACGTTAAAAATAAATAATATTTCCCACAAAAACTGTATTATTATTGTATTTCATTATTACTTACGCAATTAAATGAGTTTTAATAAATTATTGAACCATTAGAAATAATTTTTTTACCCACTTTTGTAGGAAATATTTGGGGAGCTGGTATTATTAACAAGATGCAGCGTGTAACAACAACACTACTCACGCACACTTATGTTTATCTTCAAGCACAGAGAATTTCAATTCTAGCCAGTTATATTTTTGATACTTGTAGCGCAACACTATCTAGACAAGTATGTTGTATATTGTTGCATAGGTTTAAAATTTTTAAAAGATATAGAAAATAGTTCTATTTCTAAACCATAGATCATAAAATATAATAAACCTATGACATTAATTGTTAGTATTTATTGTAGTCTTTATTACAGGACAACCTATTAGAAGTTTATGGTTTTAAAAAGTTCATATTTGCGCGGAACCCTTTGCGCGCGAGTCCTACGATCACTTTATTACATCAATGCTTTTATTTCGGCCTCAGAATGATGTGTTCGACTATTTGATGAAATTGTCACAATTTATGTCACAGAACAGAGTTGGATACATCATGATTAATAGTTAAGCTAGATGACTTTGACAACGTTAAACATTATGAACATTAACGATTTATTCGAGGTAATCACAGAAATGAATCAATATAAAAAATATTTCTGTGGTGACAATAGTCTACATTTTCCACCGCAGAGGCGCTAATGTAGCTTTCTTTCGTAATGTATCACGGCGAAATTTTACTTTTAATCTTAATGTTAGCTTAGAAGTCAGGGCCTCAAATATTTATTTGTACAAAAATAAAGGAATTATTATTATAACAAATTATAGTTAAACATCGTTATGTATTACTTTCAGGAAGCCTATCTCTCTTCTAAATTGAATTTAAGATTAATTATTCTTTTATAGGATCTACAATAAGGCCTATAGGGGCACCATTCTATTCTGGCTTGAAATGAAGCGATCTGAAAATGATCAATCTCTATTGGTCAATTCTAGACAGCTCTACTTTGATGGTACGAACTCCTTAATTTTCATGTGTCTTTATAGCTCTGCTACAACTGAATGTATGAAGTGTACGTCGCAAGGAGAAGTAGGGTGGATACATCATACATCATCATTAGCCCTGTAACGGTGTGTCGTAAGACCGTTTATTTCGTCCTAGGTACTCGAATGCAAACTTTTTGTCTTTGATATCCAAAATATTTTTTTGAAATTTTGAGTAATCCAATATGCTCTTTATGTGAGAATGTCAGTACTTGAAAATTCGTTGAGTTAGAAGCATTATACATACTTAATTTCAATCAATAGCAATTTGTTATAAAGAGTGTTTAAATCTATTTATTATTACCTGTTGTAAATGTATACTACATTCAATCAAAGTTAATGTAATCCAATCAAATATAATAAAGTTAAATTACTCACCAAACCAGAAGAAAAGGGTTTTTTTTGTTTACCATTATTAAATCAAGTTCTCAAGCTCATTTAGCCTTTTATTTATTTGCCTAAGCATCGAACCCGTCGCAGCCCTTTTTACGTCCCCACTGCAGGGGCGCAAACCTTACTTATGGATAGTTATGGATATGATATATTTTTCTCATTGTTTATGAATTCTTTCACTCTTTGGCTTATATGAACTTTAGCTTGACTCAAGGCACATTAAAAGAAACCCCATTTTTCTTTGTTTTTATTCTTATATTGTATTTTATTACAAACTAAGAATATAGTGCATTTAAAAAAAGCCTTATGACATTCACTTGAGTTTATTTCTTGTTTGTGACTTCTGTTACTGGTGACCATAATTTACTTGATTCCAATTAAATTTAGCAAAAAATTATTTATATAAGAAATTGAAATCGAATCATTATCTGATTTTTAACAAACTACTTTCAGGATTTGTGTTAATTATTTTACATGTTTGTAGATAATTAACTTTTAAATAATTTGAAACGTTTTATTAATTATCATAATAAACGTGTTACTGTAAAATTTTACGAATTGACATTCAGAAAGAGCATATCTTGTAAATTAAAATGTTTAAATTACAGAGCGAATAATAAAAAAGAAATGATCTTAAAGATCAGAGACAAAAAATTTGGATGTGGAAACATAGGACAAAATAAACGTACGGCGTACCATTACAATGGTAATAATTTTCTTGCCATCCATTCTGCGACCATCCGTCGTGAAAGTTGCTTAGCAATAACAATCGCGGGCCGCGGCGCTTATCTACCCCGCCACCTAGCTACTTGGTAGGGTAGGGTGACATGCTACGGTCACGGCATCCCGGGTCTCATCCCCAGGGGAGGGTGCACCCATAGGGGTTTTTGTGGGTAGGCCTTCGGGAGCCCACCGCGCGGCTAGCCACGGGGTGGGCTCACGTAGGAGTGTCCCACACACCTCCTGTCGCTTGCCGGGTGGCAGGGGTAGTGCCAAATGCATTTCCTCGACGTTTAAAAAAAAGGTGACATGCAGTAGATATATAAGGTGCGGGGCAATGTCAGCTAACTCTTTGGTGTCTGCTCTCACTGTTACACGTTACTTTGAAGAACTCCTCGCCGTTTAAAATAACTCGGATTATGGATAAAGCCGTTTCACTTAGTCACTTCCACTTCAATCAGTGTTATAGTTGTTATTTTCTCCTATTTTTTCACACAAATTGCGTAAAAGTAAACCCATTTTTTTTTCGAGTCCACACATATATGAGTCTATATTTATATTGATTTCAAAAGAATAAATAATCTAGTCTCTGAAAATAGCTTTAGAAATTATCATATTTAAATTAAGCCTTTATTAACAATTTTTCGGCGACTTCGTGAAAAACAAATTAAATCTCCTTTGAAGTTCGGTAAGAGACGTGTCCTTCCTCAATGTTGACAAGCTTTTGAATTGTTAAAATTCCTCAGACGACTGATCAATTCAGGAAGGGTTGCCGAAACGTGAAAAGTTAGACTTGAAAAATTAATTTAAAAGGCAGGTGACACTTCGTAAACAAAATGAGAGGAAATTCTTCCCCCTTCCGTCCGCAGTTTTTTATTGCCCAAGATTACAACATTTCTTAATTTATTCTCAAATTTGTCTCATCGTGAAAAATTTCCCGTCGCAATCGCTAACAAAAGAATGACTAATGACTTTATAAAACAAAGTTACATGAACGGAGGCAACTTTAAAAGCTTCCAAGGGTGTGAGTTATTATCTTTGAGTTGTATTGTTGCGATTATAAGTTGTTTGGTTGTTTCACACAAAACGTGTAGGTCAATGTTACTTTAATTACTTGGTGCCAGCTCCTGCTGATTCGTAGTTTTAACGAGTTTCACGACTGTAATAAATATCCTTATTTCAATATTTTACTTTCTTTTTATTATGCTTTCTATTTTAATAATTACAGGTATTGGAAAATAATTACCAAAGCCCTTTTTATGTTACGTGTCAATAAATACAATAATTTTCGTGCAACGCTGGTCCTACCGTCACGCTCAAATTATGGCCGAGTACATATAAGTGTTGCTTTTTGTTACGTAGTAGGTATATTAATGTTAAAGTTAGTTTATTAAATAACTGAAAGAAATACTCATATACTGAAACAAATATTTTAAACGTGGGGTTAAGATAAAAATGCATAATAATTTATATTTTCACAAATTTATTTTGATATTCTTTAATCTTGGGAATGCCCTGCAGGGAGAAGATAACTAGAAGTCGCGAGTACAAAATGCAAATAGTAACAGATAATAAAGTAATTCTAAATTAAGGATCAATCAATTTATTTCTTAATACTTACTAAAACCTTTAGATTTTATATTTGAAGCATTTTTGTTCTTTTATTTAATTAAGGGTTTTAAAAACGTGTCCGACCTATCATAGCAAGTTAAAGTTAAAAATTGATTTTTGAAGCATTTTTTTATTAAGAATATTTTCCAGTACAGCATTGTTAATACAAAATGGTCAAATACAATAAATGTTTATATATTTATAAATTCAATTTACAATATTAATTATCATCGAAAACCATATTAATGAACAAAAGTTAAAAAGGAAGTTGAAAGGAACTCAAAAAATCATTTTTAAAATACCCGTCGTTACGTCAGAAGGTTAGCTTATTCAGAGTATGTAAGTAGGTTAGCTATCTAGGGTTAAAATAGACTTAATAAGTATACGTTTAATTATAAATATAGTAAAGTTGATATAGAGAAATCTCTTATCCATTAAATACAAATGATTAAATAAGTTTTTCCGTGAATTGAAATATATATAACGTTGTATATAAGATTATTATGTCAGTTAAACAAAAGCTTTTGCGGCGGCAAAAATTACCGTTATAACCCATATGTTTGGAATAACACAATTTCCTAAAATTGAGACACAATTCAATTAGGTGTATATTGTTTTGGGTCACTCTGAACCTATCAAACGTTGAGACCGAAAATAGTGAGTCACCGTTTAGAGAAATGCGAACAAATTGTGGCTCGAACTTCGGGGGATAAGCCTGTGTCAATTATGTATTGAGAAGGGTCCTCCTTGCCGCGACAAATTGAATGACCTAAGTCGACGCAGTCAGACGACTGACTGGCAATTTTTACCACTAAAGGCTGGGATTATCAATCCCCCTTTGGTATATTTTCTAATATTGGATATGTTGCGGAAGTAGGATTTCCGTAATTAATATGAAACGGTGGGCTTATAGAGGTTCTTTTATATGACTACCTACTCTGGCTTCGTTTAGCTATTATTTAAGTGTAAAAAGCTCCCAATTTAATTATTTCCATAGGGTAGGGTTATGGTCAACTGAATGAATTGGGGATATTAATAGGCTGATGATGATTCAATCATCGTCATAATATTTTAGAGTTACATAAAACTGTTTGAAAATTGTATCTGCATTTCTTGAGCTTATTACTTATTTTATTAGGTATTCGGTGATGACTCGGTATACTTCGTATCACCTCTAACTGTTAAAAAAACACGGAAAACGTAACTAATTTGAAAATGCATTATATCGTATAGTCAAGGTAGGTGAAACTTTATACATATTTTTGTTGTTAGTCTGTAAATTCACATGAGGTTTATATGCTACTCGTATGGTGAAATTAAATACCATTTTGCCCTTTCCAAAGAAGTAGGCTTCATATGCAGTTGTTAACTCCCACCAATTCGCACTGGGTCCGCGTGGTGGGTAATGGCCCATTATCATCCGTAGGGAAGGCCTGAGTTCCAGCAGTAGGCACATTAAGCTGGTGATAATGATTATAAAAGAATTAGTCATAGCGGAGAGGTATCGAAATAAATGTTAATAAATAACAATTAACTTTCAAAGTTATAAATCGTTTGAGGTCCGTTCACGTTATATCTGTTACAAATAAATTTTAAAGCTTCTATCAGGATTTTTAACATGTATTATAAAATAAATAACACGCGCAATATATACAATAATTGTTGAAATAGGAGCTATTGATGATAAGATTAAGCTACATAAATTCTTACTAAAAATACAGAATATAATTTCAAATTAAGGTTTAAAAAGAAAGATTATTGTTAATATAAAATGCTTAAATAATACACCAGCCTCAGGTACTCCGAGATGGGACTTTTTTAAGCCTATTTCATTAAGAATATTTTCCAGTATTTATAAATGTAAAATGACTTAATATAATAAGAGAGTTGATACTTAAGATTTTTCTTTAAGTTAGTGTAATTTAATAAGAGATAATATTTATCCACCTAAAAAATCTTTAAATAAGCGGATGTAAAAGTTAATACTCTGTAGGTATATAAAGTTATAGTTTTTATAATGAAGACAGGATAAAAAGCAGTTTTGATAACTGTTATTATCTTCTTATATCTATGATTTCTTATCAAGAATTAAGATTTAAGTTACCACTCAATTTAAATATATTATAGTTCAATATTAGGCGATCGAGGTTAGTCTTATGTGGGTTTGATTAATTTCCTGATGGTTCGTACTCAATCAACGTTATCCACTTTAGCTGGTCGTAACATGGCTTGGATTAAATCCAGTTTTCAATCCGGATGATGCGCTCGAAAGCAGCGCAGTGAGGTTGCCAATAACATAGCATTTGTCGTAAATATTTTTTAAGGTTGCGTACCCAAAGAGTAAAACGGGCAAACTTTATTAAGATTTCGCTGTGTGACCGGTTCGATGCTTAGGCAAATTAATGAAAGGCTGACTAAGCTTGAGAAGTTGATTTATTTACGGAAAAAATGAAAAAGAAAACTGTAACAAAACAAAAAATGAATATGAAAACAGTTCGTATGATTACCCAAATAATAATTATAATTTTTTAATAGAACAAATACCCCTTTTTGGGTTTCCATTAAAATATATATTTTTGACATTGAAACTTAATAAGTTATTCACTTTACACATTTTCATTTTAACGGATTATATAATATTAGAGTAGCTCGGTGGCGTAATGTAGATAAGCGCCGCGGCCCGCGATCGTTGTCGTTAAGTAACTTTTGCAAGGGTCGGTCACGGGATGGCCGACCAAAAATTATTATCTCGAGCTACTCCGTGCTTCGATAGGTACGTTAAGCCATTGGGCCCGGCTGCATTTGCAGTCGTTAATACGCTAGTTATGAGGTAAATAGAACGTCAAAAACTATTCTTGATTAATAACGATTAATAACTGTATCCCCTCGCAGATGGAGATAAAGAGGTTTTAATTATACATCTTATCTAATTACTTCGTCAATTGCAACTCACCAAGTGATTTAATTTCAATGAATAACAACAATTCCAAAGAATAAATTGAATTAAGTAGCTAAGATATTGTTATTGAGATAAAAAAATTCGCGGTTTTAAAATACGTATTTAATAAAGACTGTATGACGTAGCCAAGTGGTTCGCACGATGGTTTCAAGGTGTCGCCATCTCTGAGGTCCCGGGATCGATTCCCGGTCGGGTCAATGTAGAAAATGAACTTTTCTGTATTGTTCCGGGTCCGTGTGTTTTGTTACCTTCGTTGTCTCATATACTCCAATACGGAGGGTTTTAGCTACTCATCTTGGAAACTGAGCAATATATGTAATGTTTGTTTAATATTAATTATTTATAAAAAATAAAGCAAATAAAAATATAAAAAAAATCATTATTTTCAATTAGATTTCCGCCAGCGGCTTCATCCACGTAGTCTTGTATTAGACATGTAAACTTTCCTTTTAAATGACTTTGTATATTTATGAAAATCGCATTAAAATCCTTTGTGTAGTTTAAAAGATCATAGTGTACAGACAGCGGGAAGCGACGTTGTTTTATATTATTATGTATCTATGCTATACTTCGTTATGTACTCCGTATATATGTAATTATTAGATATTTTGGTATAACCATCACGAATATAGATAACAAATAAGTGAAATTGTAAATCCAAGAAAGCTTTTTGTAGCTCATTTATGTGATAAAGGGCCTGTGATAAAGGCCAAACCTTTTTATGGAGTATTGATTTGTGTAAAAATTTAATATCAAGGTACCTGATTTAAAGTTAAAATCCACAGAATTTATACAAACTCGATTAAACAATTAAATTCTAATAAATGGTTTTTTTAAATGACTTAATTCCTTCATATTTCTAAGTCATGAAGAAAAAGTTAATATATTTTTTTTCTTGATAAAAATAATACAAAGATTCGATATAACAAATTAAATTTCTTCTAGTCTAGTAGGTAATTATATTCCTTTTATAGTAAAAACTTTGTAGACGAGAATTGAAAAAGATATTTTACAATAATGTTTAATGGTTTAGGAGTAATTAGGTTAATAAAAATAATTTAAACGCCTCTTATTCACGGCACTTATATTTTCGTTGGACTCTATGAGAAAGTTATAACTGAACTGATTTTGAGACTTTATATATAGATCCAGCTTTTTACATTTCCAATTTCAAGGGTAAAACTTAACTGTCCAAAATAATAACTTTTCCCAATTAAGTTGCATTTTAAATAAGTAAAGGTTCATAAACAGTTACTATATTAGTTAAATTAATTAGTTAGAGATATATAAAAGTAATGGTGATAATATCATGGGTATATCTTATGTGTGTTAATTAACTTAATATTAACCAAGCCAGTATTCCAAATATCGTAACCTTTACTCAAAGATATTAGATGATTAAAAATGTTTTTTTAAAGTTTTCAGACGCATGCCCTTGTTGCCGATCTTATCCGGCCACCGGTCGGTAGTAAATTAACTCTCCACCGCTGCCAGTTTATCTCGTTTCCAACCGAAGAGGGCCTCCACGAACAACGACTTCGATTAGGTTCATTGTGAATCACCTTTCGCACTTAAGCGTTAAGTGTGGGTAAACATGACCCTTTCCTTGGTCGTACCTATAATTGAAACTTGGGTAGGCGGGACGTGCATTTTGCATAATTAATCTGAGATTGTGTTTGATATCATCGTTGAAGGTTGTTCGCGCTATTTCAGCTGTTGATTGTTAACCTATTAACACATACACAACACAAATTATTAATATTATATTGACTAATACACTGATATTGAATACTTTTAATAATCGAATTAAAAGGCAAGATTTAAAAATCCATTATAAGACCTGTTGTAATGTATGGATCAGAATGTTGAGCACTGAAGAACATGAATGAAGTAAAATTATATTTAGTGAAAATGACAATGTTGAGATGGATGAGGAGAGTGACGAGAATGGAATTAGTAAGGACTGTGAATGTAAGATGAAGTGAGCACCAGTAATTTAAACTAAAAGTAGTGTCTCGCTAGGTACGGAAAAAATACGGGAAGGGATAAAATCAATGTTAATGAGAGGGTGATAAAGTTGAATTTTGATGCATAAAGAAGATGAGAAAGACCACAGAAAAGCTGGATGGAATGTGTGAGGATAATTTATGAAAGTAAAGTGAGTGAATGAATTGTAATATTAGACAACATCATTTATACATTGCTCAGCTATTAAAACTTTTCTTCTTTAGTTTTTGATCTTTTTAAATTATTATTAGTCTAGTGGTATGCACAAATTTCCGTGTATTGTTGTTTTCATTCAATGCTAGGCCTGGAAGAAATTGCTAGCTAGCGATAAGTTCAATCTGTACATGGTTATTATTTATGTATGTCAATGTCATTTTTTTGTTATGCAATAAAGAGTATTTATTTACTTATGTGCTACAATCGAATCGCTAACGCTACATCATCGGACCTCTAATAAAATATTATAATTAGACGTCATCTCAACTTACTTTATCGTCCGACGAACGTTTTGATAAAACACTCCTCGGGCAACCTCGGGCATCCCTCTGGTGTCACTATGAGCGATATAACAGAACATTCCTGTTGCCCCGTTTTCTGATCTATGTGCCCCACCCCCTCCTGACTCACCAAAACCCCTACAATGAACCATCTCGTGGTAGATGAAACCCGGGAAGAAGTGGCTGACTCACCAGGACACTCAAGTATTGGATCATTGATCCCCTCGTAGATGGAGAACACATCGAGAGCTGCTCCCAGACAGGTGAGACCGTCCAATGCGGGGATGACTGCCAACCCGACGTGGCCCTGAGGTGAACCTAACCTGATAAAAAATTACTATCTAAAACTAAGTCACGGGATGGGTGAACAAAAATTATTACATAAATATCTGAGCCCCTGCAGTGGGGAAGGAAAAGAGCCGATGAAGTGATCAATACATAAAATACCTACTAAAATTTATTAAGACAGTTAATATTTAATAGCAATATTAGTGAACAAAAAACTTCAAATTGATATAACTTTTTTATTTATGAACCGATCAAAATAAATGTTAACGGAATATTACCACAATTCACTGCTGAAAATTGAATTGAAATCGGTTCAGCCGTTTCTGAGATTAGTGTACATAAACGCACAGTCAAACAGGCATAATATAAAAAAAATGTTTTGTATTCTATTACGTTTATACAATGCCCTTCATAATAGTTTTTTCATATATCTTAAATGAACAGAGATCGATCAATTACGTTTTTATTATAGTATAGATAACAAAGCTGATCACAAATTAAATAACAAAAGTATTTTATTTATGGAATTCTCGAACAAGGAATCTCGATCCGAGACAATAAAAAGGCTGATTTTCTTTTGAACCAACTGGAAATCAAACCCAGGCCCTTAGAGTTGTGAACTTGATACCGACACACGAGCCATTTGGCCACGGAGATCTATATCAGATTCTAACGTATTATTTATAATGCAATTTTTTTTTAATAGTCACTAAAAGGAAAGAGTAGAAAAGAAATACCTGTCAATTGCAAATTATATAGAGGTAAAATCTCAAAATAAAAAATTAGAGAGCAGAAATAAAAGTCTTGGAATCTTTTGAAGCGCACTTCAAAAGGCACTAGTGTGGGCGACCAATCGTTTTAGTACCTACTTTAAATATAGTTGATAGATGTATGTAAATAATGATGCTCTCATAAGAGAACCCTCATACTCAGGGCATACATAACTAAGTACTAAGTATTTTCTGTTATTCTTATGTATGAGAGAAGTATACAGGGTCTGTATAAAAAGTGATGAAACTGGTCTCGGGAAAAATTATTTATTAAACTTAGCCGTACAAAAGCTTAAAATTCTTCGAAGTACTCTCCTTCGGCATCCACACACTTCTGCAAGCGACTTTTACAAGACTCGAAGACTTTACTTTGTTTATTTATTTTATTGATTTTTAATTACATAATGTGGCTTAAGTTTCATTAAAGATGATTAAAAGTTATAACATGTGAAGAAAAATACAAAATAATTGCTATGATCTACTTGATCATCATGTCATATTAAAAATACATTTTTAAATTGTCTCTACTCAGTTTTACAATTTTTATACAATAACTTTAATACTATTTAATTTCATAAAAACATAGATTTATAATTATAATACTTTTACACGTTCGTTTTTACAGTATTGTAGTTAGATGATGTAACGACAAAATGAAAATAAAAATAGTGCATGACAACGAAATAGTTTCAAATTTTAATTTGAAAAGAAATCGAAAACGAATCTATTTATAAATATGATATTAATAAACAACTCTATGCCACTAAATGCAAACATTTTATTTTCAACGTAAATGAATATAGATTATGCCATCGATAGCAAATGTAATTAACATCTACTTTATTTGATAGATATTAAAGCATGATGAAAGAGAATCACAATAGTTTTTGTTTCAGTACTATTGAAATCGACATTGGACACATAGTGGACTGTTTTGTATTTTTTTTTTTTTTAATGGGAAATAATTCCAAAGAGTAGGATAAATCACGATGAAGCTAACGATATATCGTAATGCGATTTAAGAAGTCCTGTTTAGGTGATTTAAAAGTAAATCTTTAATTTGTTTTTCTATGAACATTGCTAAACAAAACTAGCGAGTTTCTTTGAGAGGTATTATTTTAATTAGTAAAATATATCTTCAAAGGGCTTGTAAGGATTCTCAAAGGCCATTTATATAAGAATTATGTTTAATTTACTAGTGTTCTTTATTTGTATTATGCAGACATTTCAATATAACTTGAGAGCGAAGCGTATAACTAATATTTCAAGAAACTTCGCTAAGTTTAATATCATTCCTTTTGAGTCTACGTAGGTCATTTGAAATTGGATGGTAATAAACATGTTTCATAGAAACTTTATTTTTGGAACAATGGATGTGTACGTATCAATTAGTTTAAACCTATAATCCTATTAAATTTATTGAAAGGAATCCATTTATTGTATTTATTTAACTAAAGTTGTTTTTGCCCGCAATATCTTCTATCTAACCTTAACTGTCAAGGCAAACTTTTACCAGAGTAAAAACTATTATATATTAAATCTAGTTTAAGAACTATTGTGTGGCAAATTTCATAGATGCTTCTTGTGTGCATCGCTAACAATCCAACATACAAACATTTATATTTAGGATATTTTATTTTTCTATATTGAAATTCACGTTTGAGATATAAAACAGCTAAAACAAAGGTAAAACATGTCGTAACTAACCTTTCGTATCGTTTTCATTCCTTAGATTCATATCACTTATTTTGCTCATATCGATAAACTTTTTAGTGTTTTCCATTTATATGCTTTACTTTCTTCATTCTATAACAATGGACCTTCAATTTTATATCTGTAACCATTAAAATTCTGTAATATAAACTTATCCAAACCTTTACGAACTTTCATCCTATGTTTTTGTCTACTTATACTAATGTGAACCCTTACCTGTACTTTTCATAGTTTTTCTTTATACATTTTACCAATTCTAATCATATTAAAACACTTATTTATGTATTATAACACAAATTATCGCTAATTTTAATTGTTTTGACAGAATTGACATCAAAGTTTTTCTTCGTTGCTATGGTTATATTTGATACTCTTCATGAAAATTGACTCATTGTTTGTCAGTTTTAGGCATTGAAACTCTGTAGTTTTTGAATTTTTAGGGTTCTAATTTGAAATCATTTACTTCTAAATTTGAGTTCGTCTTCAGGTATAAATAGCCTCGCTCAAATAGTTCTTCATCACTTCAACGGCAACAGTTGCCAAGTTAGCTTTTTGGAGCTCGTACAGAGCTAGCTAAATTCTTAAAAGGCCTATTTCCCGGGGCCGACTGCCCCGGGAACTCTTCAAAGTTACGGTCTCAAAGTCGCATGACATCTTTCTGGCTTTAACTAGACGACAACAAATCAATACTCCACTATAACCTCCTTCGCTACTTCACTCCTGGAGGCTGTCTGCGAGTATACGCCTTAGGCCCGAGCTGCTGCTCAGTTCTGGGCTACCGAAGAATCCCCTGTTCGACGCATCGAGACTACGCCTCGCCGATTTACGCTCTCGGTTCTTGGCTGCCGAAGAATCTCCAGTACGACTCATCGAGACTACTCCTCACCGATTTACGCTCTCAGTTCTTGGCTGCCGAAGAATCTCCTGTTCGACGCATCGAGAGACTACGCCTCGCTAAATTTACGCTCGGGATCCAGACGCCCCTCAAGACTGCTGAAGTACTTCATCAACGGAACTTCACCGCTGACCCACGCCCCTTCACCTACACTAACACTTTCACTCACACTTCTATACTTTTCACCTCACTAATCACCTCGTCCCTTTTATTTTATATTTTTTGTTTAATGTAAATAAATTATTTAATTTGATTTATCATCTTTTAGTTCTTTTTATATCTTGTTTCATAACAAACAGTGAAAGCAAAAATATTAAGAAAATAAATCCACGTTTCAATTTTTTTTACCAAGTTTTCATCTTCAATTTTCTGTGAAATGTTCTCATTTATAATTTTAAACTTCATAATTACGCAGTGATTAGTGAACTATTTAAGTTATTAAGAGATAATAATGTGCCTTAAACTTAATTAGGAAAGATTAAAGTTTTAAAATCACTTCTCTAGAGGTTAAAATGAAAAATGTTCTACAAAATTTTAATAGTTTAAAAGTTTGTCATACTTTGATTACTAACTTAACTTACTTCTAATAATAAATTAATTTTGGATGTATCGAGAGTGATACTTTGAAGAAAGTAGGATAAAGTGTGTGTGAAAGTATGATAAACCTTTCAAGTATGTTGATAGAAACTAATTTAATTTGTAATATGTTGAATTAAAATAAAAATCATAACAAGTTCAGTGTAAAAGTCAAGTCCTTACAAAAAAGTCAAGAATACATTTTAGAAAACTAGAAATAAAATTAAATAGCTTCAAGATTTTAGATAGATAGCTAGATAACACTTTATTTTGTATGATAATCTTATGATAAAAGTAAAATAAAAAAAATATATTAAAATAAAAGAAACTAAATCAAACGATCTTCGTAAAGATGATGCGACACGGCCATTCTGGGAGACAGTGCGTGCTCTGCGCCAGTCGAGTTTCTGTAACAAAATAGAAGAGCTTTTCTGAGCTAGGTATCTGTAAACCTAGTCATTTGGGAATTTTGAACTAGATTTCGACCATCATTTCTTAAACATCAAATTTATTACCAACGGGTATTTTATCACAATTGTTAAAAAAACGGTAGTAAAGTTAGCACATGTAACTTATTAACGAATAGAAATTGTGTAGGAAAATGAGCTGTTTTATCAAGTATATTTGGTCAGTGCAAATACTCCACACATAGTTGCATTGATTATTGTACTCGTAGCAAGTATGATGATGTGGTCATGAGCGGTCTTGTACGCCGTGGTCCACAGTGGCTCAAAAGGAGATGGGGAAAGGTCGATGCTGGGGTCTGGGTCTTACATAAAACCGTGGTCCCCAGAGGCTCAAAAAACACAAACAGATTGGTCAATGCAAATGCTCCACGCATACTTGCATTGATTATTGTACTCGTAACAAGGATGATGCTGTGGTCATGAGCGGTCCTGTACGCCGTAGTCCACACAGGCTTTGAAGGAGATGGGGAAAGGTCGATGCTGGGGTCTGGGTCTTGCATAAGACCGTGGTCCCCAGAGGCTCTGTGAAACGACTTAAAAGTTGGGACGTTCATAGGATGGGATTTATACAGTCTTTTCATAAGAAATTTTTGATTGTTGAATTGAACTTTCATGAAAATGTTATCTCTCTATCAAACAGCGAGAAATATAGAGTACCTAATAAAACCACTACCATTTACTAGGCATCTAATTGATGTGCACCGCGGTAGATTATTTTCTCGGTCAGTCCTGACTTCAACTAAAGCAAGATTTTGAGACCAATCGAAACTTTAATAATTAGAGACCGTTTTTACTTTAAGTTTCTTTAGTAATAAGAATTTAAGAGTTGATAAATCCTATCATCAAATCTTATTTACAATGAAAGTATGCATAAATAACAAACTAGTTTGAGAACCTCGATTGCACCACTTAACCAGTAATGCAATCACACTTTTTTAATTTAATTTTCACTTAACCAGTGATTTAAAGAGTGTTACTAATTCGATTGTCATGAATTCTTTACGATATTAATTACTTTATAAAGGAGCACTCTACACCATTATCATAACAAAATGAAAACGACTCACCAAAATGCTGCAAAATACTAGCAAGGGTAGCAATTATGCAGACGTCTACACGTCGCTCACTAGCAATGCCAGCAGACGAGCCATCAGGTTTGCCACCGTTGCATCTTCTTCGGCTACAGGCATCTTGAAAGTAGCGACCATCTGTTCCACAATTGAAGAACGACACAGCATCATTCGGGTTACTGTTCTTCATATTAGGAACGCTTGGTTCTCCCTACGAAGGCTTCAAGTGTTTCTTCTTGTTCCGACAAGCAGAAATATTACGGCCATACTCACTTTGCCAGAATCGAGTTCAGGCAGATGCACATGTGATTCGCCGACGGCACATGTGACTAAGATTTGAAAAAGTTTTGATTTTATTTCCGCAAAAAGATTCTCCATATCCATGACATCTGTGTATCCACTTGGTCGGTTACATACCACTTCTGATGTCGGCGGGTAGTCAGAAGGGCCTATTACGAAGCCCAAATAGATCGTCCATATCGGAGGACTACCTTTAAAATAACACTGCAGGCGTGTATAACAACGTAGATTTGTTCCATTTTATCACTTTTCATACGAAAATATAACGAGATGAGCGTGATGTCGTCGGATGTCTTTACTCCTCGACGTTTGGAAACAGAATGTGTGCGAAAAATGGCGGCAATTTGCTTTTTGTTAAGGAACTGTCAAAGTCAGTGTCACTATTTTAATAAAATTAAAAGTATCGATGATCAAGCTCTCTCTACAGTCAAGTAATTAAGTAATCGAGTAACTAGCAATTGAAATAAAATAAACTAAATCAAACGATCTTCGTAAAGATGATGCGACATATATAATATATACTATCCAAATAAATATAGCAAATGAAACTATCGTCATTCTGAAGAAATGTCTGAAGAAATTAAATAAATAAATAAAAGAAATATCATTGACAACTCGAATATTTCGCAGATTATTTCGGATGAGCTCCAACAACTCTATTAAATAATCAAGTTGATGTTCACACAATCTTATCATTTTCCTTCTTCTAATGTGATGAAGATCCAAGTAGTATAGGTTGATAATTTAAGTATATAATACTTATAACTACTGAAAAGATACAGACCAGTGATAGGCAGAGACAGCATAGGCGTATTAATAGAGTTCTATTAATATTATTTTGTTGAAACCTTAATATGCTACATTTCAATACAAAACATATATTATTTACGTACAGTTATAAGTAGGTACATTAATAAATTTAGATAGCGACTTTAAAGTAGGTAGATTACTATTTCTGACAGTTAATGAAATAATTAATTTACCAAAACTGGCTAGACACGAATCAATATTGAGAGGTTTGTTAACATTTTACTAAATTATGGGCTGGGAATCGAACTACGAAGAGCGCAACACCATAAAAAAGTCACCACGAAGTACTTGACTATGTAGGTCAATATATGTATAGAGGCTAAGATTTTTAGAGTAAAGATAAATATTAATATAGCGAAGATAAAGATATCTAATCTTCTTTATGGTTATGATGTGCACAAGGAGTTAACTAAAGAAAGATACTGACATAATCGCTCAGCGACAAAGGCCTTTAAATAAAGATTATTAAAAAAAAAAACTAAAGAAAAAAGCCTAGGCGCGATATCTTTTGGATTTTTCTCTAATCATAATTTGATTGAATCGAAATGGCGAACGTTATTTATATTTTTGCAATCGTAGCGAAAAGAAGAGACAATGTATGACACATAGCGCTAAACACTAATAATTATTAGGTAGTTTTATTCCAGAGTTTTAGAGTCATTTGGACCCCTTGAATAATATATGTATGTATTCCATTACACCCTTTCCCTGTATACCCTTTTCTAAATCCAAGCCAAAATTTTATAGTCACAATATTCAAAGTTTTTGGTTCGATTATATAACAATAAAATGGAAAAAACTATACACAAAAAAACTAATATTAACTAGTACTGGCATTCAACTTTTTGAGTTAACTATTTATATATAACTATTTTTATAATTATATAGAGCGAGCCGCCATTTTGAACTTCTCAATATTACATTGTTTCAACCAGATTCAACTATTGCACTTTCATAGGGTTAGCCACGTAATAAAATGGTGATCCCATTTGGTTGGGTGCAATTTATTATATGCATAAATATTTATTAAATGTTCGAAAGATAAAACAGTAAAATTCCGTAAAGTACACTTCAAACACATTAAACAAGGTAGACAAAACGAAGCCAATCGAAATCAAATGCAAATAAATTTATAGACCCGGTCGTCGCTTCATTGGTTTGGTTGCTTAAATATTTATTTAGTAGCAGGAATTGTATTTTTTTTTAATATTATTTTTATCCTCCCGCTTATCTAAATAAAGATAACATGGATGTCAATAAATTGTATGATTATATTACCAACGTTAACACTTTGAAATTACTCAAGAGCACGCGAGTTGGTATTGACATTCGTCTAAGGGTAGTCGTACTGGATACTCGAAAAATATTGTTTATTTATATAATAACATTAATAAAGGTATAAAACTAAATTATTAAATAATTAAACTATTCAAGTTTACTTTATTATATCTGGTTCTATAAATTTTAAATGAAAAGATACAGGAAAATAAAATATCGATGAAATTTTATGATATGTACAATAAATAGCATATAAATTATTTCATCGGTAAAAGTACAGAACACGATAAAAGAAAATCGAGACAGCTATTATAGTCTGTTTTAAAGATCCAATATTCGATAAATTTTATTCCGATTCAATATTTTACGCGGTTTTGAAATGCCGCTAGGGAATATATTCATAAATAATCGAAGTTCTGGCAAAGTCATATTTTATAACTATTTATCTTTCAAATAAAATATCAATCAGAAAAATACATTCACGGTAGATTTGACATTTTTATCATACTGATAAACAAAACACAATTTGCAACATTAATAGCAGAGAACTTGGAATTCAAACGTAACTTTTTTCCGTTTATTTCGAGTAAATAAAACCCTACTTAAATTTACCTAATGATTCTGTGTTTAGCATCTTCAAATTCGTATAAACTTTTCCAGATTAATTTTTAAGGACTCCCCCAATATTTACTCTTAATATTTTCGCCTCTTTCCTGTTTTTCGTAGGTAAAAAAGCTGCCATCCACTCGCCTGTAAATTAATCATTTTACTCAGCGAAAATATCATTTTAAGAATTTAAGTTAATAATCTGGTATTGAGGAAAATGTTCTGATTTCGAGTTTATAATGGCACCAGGCTTGTTCTTAATTTGTTCTTCATTATAGAGAGTTTCATGTTGACGCGGGGCTGCGATGTACTTAATAAGAAGAGAGAAATTTTTTGATTAATTTAATTCGACATCGCCAGTTACTAATTAATTAAGGTATTGATTAAATTTAATAAACGAATATGTTTTATATTAAAACATTCTAAAACTGATAATGACTATATGAAATCGCTTGATCATGTTTCTTTCTTGTTTTATTATGGAAATATATTTTTAGTTTGTAAGCATTGACGAGGCAAATATGTAAAAAAATATACATAAGCTTATAAAAGCTATAAATGCGAAGTTTTACGTTCATTTTTTTACTAAAAGATTACTGTATGATAATAATCATGATTGTTATAAAAGGCGTATTTAATGAAATTAGCAATGAGTCGCTATAATATTTAATCAATAAAATATTATCTAATAATTTTCGGAATTATTTATTAGTCTTCTTTTTACTGATATTTGCAAATTTTTATGTTATCTTCGTCGTTTATTCTCAATAATTCTTACCAATAGGGGTGATGATTGGGTAAAAAAAGGAAATTCTATTTTGTCCGTCAGTCAGATAATAGAAAAATATTAAAAACTTATTTCTTTTTACTTAAATTTAACAAGAAATAGCTTAGATAACAGGTATAAAACTTGAGGAGTGAGGACTCGTTACCTACGTCACAGTTTTGTAGAAAATTTACTTAAATGTGACGTCACCATAATTTAATCCTACGCAAAAAAAATCATGTTTAATATTTTGCAATAATCTACATGACGTTCATACAAAAAAAAAAAACTGCCGACATCCCTATTAGTAATACTGTATGAATTCAATTTGTAGCAGTGGAATTACTTTTTTTATTCCGTTCTAGTGAATAGTAGGTGACTAATGTTTCTGATATTTCTAACGAGAATTGCTTGCAAATCCGCGAAGCAGTCGAGGCCACGACAAAGGCTTTCAATGTTTATCGGTGAAGCGTGAAATGCGCCCCCGAAAGTAATATAAGTAAGCTAAATGAGCATTTTTCCGCATAACTGCCGCGGAAGCCTTATTACATAGGTTTATCTACAGCTATATTATCTCGGTTCATTATAACGCTATAAGGTGGCACTGAAATTTCTGATTCGGTATTCGAATTCAAATATACTTTGTAATTTAATCGATCCTTTTTATAATGAGACGTTTTTAAACTTTTTCTATTTTGCATTCGACCTGTTTGAATTGGCATGTATTAGTATCTAATCATGGTATGTAAGAGAATGTTTTATTTTCTTAAATAACCTTCCAAATCGAATCGAATCGATCAAGTAAAGAGAATGGTCCATGTGGTACATTACGCGGGCCCATTAGTGTGTTTTAACAATTGATGCAGCATGATAATGAAATTTTGATCACCCCTCCTTTGATAGGCCCTCATGAAAGTTGCTTAGGTTCCTCTTAACGCCATCGAGCCCCTCCGAGAGGAAGGAACATTGAGTTGATTTAATTTTAATTCAAATTTTCCAAATTAATAGGGTATTGAATATTTTTCTGAAATATTTACATTGATTTCTATTAAAGTAGCTATTAGTATTTAATATATTAATAAATCAATCAATAATTTATTTGTTGCTTAAAATAAGGTTTACAAATAAGATATCAAAGAATAATTATCACATCTCATCTATTCAGATCTTAACTATTGACTTACGAATTTTCTTTTCTTTACGCGACTCTTTACACTAGTTTATCGTCAACTGATAGAATAAGAAGTATGTAAAAAAGTTTCATTATCACTTACAGACTGGATTACTAAAGATATTTTAAAGAATTATATCGAAAAAATGTCATCTAGAGTACCAACAATAAATTGAACAAATATACAGTTCCTAATTATGTCCAAGACCTGTTTAAATAAATAAAAAAAAACTCTTATTCTGATTGGTTGAGGTATAATCAATCACATGAATATACATGTACAATATTGTTTTGGAATGATTCTAAAGAAGAAAGACAACTTTATAATTATAATTGCTTAGCAACTCCTTTCAGAGTTTGTTATGAAAGAATAAATAAACGAACTAAAAGACGGTAAATTAAATTAAATAATTTATTTACAATAAACAAAAAAATAAATAAAAGGAACGAGGTGACTGGTGAGGTGAGAAGTGAAGTAGTGAGAGTGTCAGTGTAGGTGATCTGGTGAAGGGGCGTGGGTCAACGGTGAAGGCCGTTGCGTCAGCGTAGATCCGTCTTCAGCGTAGGTGTTATGGTAATGGGGCACAGGTCAGCGGTGAAGTTGCGGAGCGCCTTCTCGACGACGCGTCTCTCAATGTATCGAGCAGATGGTTCTTTCGCAGCCCGGAATGGATCAGCAGCTCAGGCCTCCAGATGGACACTCGAAGACAGCTTCAGGAGAAAGTATTTCCGTCCAAGCTTGAAGGTGGTGAAGGAGGCCTAGTAGAATAATGTTAGTGTTTATTTGTTGATATTTAATTACAGCCAAAATGGTGTTAAGTGACTTTGAGACCGTAACTTTGAAGAGTTCCCGGGGCAGTCGGACCCGGGAAATAGGCCTCTTAGAATTTAGCTAGCTCTGTACGAACTCTAAAAAGCTAACTTGGGCAACTGTTGCCGTTGAAGTGATCCAGAACTATTTGGGAGAGGCTTTATACCTGAAGACGAACTCAAATTTGGAAGTAAATGATTTCAAATTAGAACCCTAAAAATTTAAAAACTACAGACTTTCAATGCCTAAAACTGACAAACAATGAGTCAATTTTCATGAAGAGTATCAAATATAACCATAGCAACGAAGAAAAACTTTCATGTCAAATCTGTCAAAACAATTAAAATTAGCGATAAATTGTGTAATATTATATAAATAAGTGCTTTAATATGATTAGAATTCGTAAAATGTATAACGAAAAATTATGAAAGCTACAGGTAAGGGTTCACATTAGTGTAAGTAGTAAAAAACAAAGGATGAAAGTTCGCAAAGGTTTGGATAAGTTTATATTACAGAATTTTAATGATTACAGGTATTAAATTGAAGGTCCACAGTTATAGAATGGAGAAAGTAAAGAATTTAATGGAAAACACTAAAAAGTTTATCGATATGAGCAAAATTAGTGATATGAATCTAAGGAATGAAAACGATACGAAAGGTTAGTTACGACAAGTTTTGTATTTATTATTAGGTAAAGAAAAGCAAAATCTTCTCACTGTCGCTTCGGGTTTCGGTTGAAAAAATGCTAATATCGGGTTGGCACAAAAGTAATGAGACACTTGGTTTAAGTTTTTACTTTTTTATTATTATTACAATAAAAAAAGTTTAGTTAATGATGTAATTACCATTAGTATCTAAGACTTCTTGCCAACGATCCGGCAAAGTTTGGATGCCTTTTGCCCAGAACTCTGATGGCTGTGCCTCGAAAAAGTTGTTCAACTCCGCCTCTACGTCAGAGAAATCATTAAATTGTTTACCCCGCAAATGCTGTTTCAGGGCTCTAAACAAATGATAGTCTGATGGGGCGAGGTCTGGGGAATAAGGTGGGTGGGGTATCGTCTCCCAGCCCAAGTTCTCCAACTGCCGGCGAACCACAGATGCGACGTGAGGTCGAGCGTTATCGTGCAGTAAAACTACATTGACTCGTCTTCGTCGTTTTTTCTTGATAGCGGCAGATAATTTGGTAAGCTGGGTTGAATATTTGTCAGCGTTTATAGTTTCATCGTGTAATAGTTCATAAAACAGTATGCCTTGCGCATCCCAGAAACAGCAAAGCAGATTTTTTCGGTGGTTCTTTTGACTCGGCTTCGGTTGAGTTGGTGGCGTTTCTTCTCGAGGCAGCCAAAAAGCACGACGTGTATCGTTCTCGTAATAAATCCATGATTCATCTCCAGTAAACAGATCTAACAAAAACTCTTTACGTCGGGGTCGCCTCAAAAGTGACTGACAGACTGACTGCACGACACGGACTGCACGACTGGCGTCTGTAAGGATGTGCGGTACCCACCGAGCCAAAACTTTTCGATAACCAAGCTCATGCAGATGGTGTTCCACGACGTGGTGACTGCATTTAAGTTCTTCCGCTAATTCACGAGTGGTAGCATCCGGATTCAACTGCAGTTCGCGGCGCAAATCGTCATCATTCACTGCGGGTGGTCGCCCTGAGCGTGGCTGACTTTCAAGGCTCCTGTCTCCTGATTTAAAACGGTCAAACCATCGGGACACCGTCGCATGGCTTGTACTTCCAGCGCCTAATGCATTGTTGATATTGTCAGCCGCAGCCCGCGCACTGTGACCTAACAAGTACTCGTTTAAGTATAGTGTTCGAACTTGTCGCTCGTCCATTTTTCTTCAAACTGACTAAACAAATCGCGAACGCGGCTTTATATACCCTACGCCAGAAGTACCTAGAATGTTCTACAACATTCTAGAATATTATCGAAAAAATTGATTTTAAAGAGGAAATGTTATAGATTTTTCTAGTGTGTCTCATTACTTTTGTGCCAACCCAATACAATTTTTTATATATAAGTTATAAGTAAAGATTCGGGATTCGGCAAGGAGCCCACTGGATGCAATACCGTTTCACTCCTAGAACTAATAGAAAATTTATTTCTGCGAAAAGAGGTAGCATATAAAGAGGTTTGTTTGTCATGTAATCCACACTGGTGAAGCCGATTGGCAGAAGAATTGTTAGTTACATTCCGTTTGTACCGATGTATGAAAATCTATAATATTTTTAATATAATAAGTATCTCTAATGTAAAATGCTTAAAAATTCCCAGCCCCAGGTGCCTTATTTGATTTCATTAAATTTATTGTCATTAGCGTCTGTTCTGTTGTACAAAATAAAAAAAGCGTAAGATTATTTTAGTTTTGTTTTAACCGTCTTATTTTTTCTACATGTTTAATAATCATTACTATAATCTATTACATGTAAGTAAATACTTACATAAAATAAAGTAATATCCATCGCATTTCATACCAAGGATATTACCTAAATTTTTTACTAGACCCCTGGTGTCCTTTGTTATCAAAACTTAATCTAGTTTAATATTTAATGTACTTATACTTGAATAACTGCATTAATAGACAAGCAAATTTTCTTGATCCCTTATATTTCGCCCCTTAGTGGGGCCAAGGTCGGTCTTAATATAACCAATCATTTTTGTATTAATTGTGATCTGTTTTAAGACTTATTTTTTAAAATATAAACACAATAGGGACACCAATGAATAATGCTTGATCTCTTCAAATCATGACCTTTAAATTTGAATGGAAAAAACATAACATGGATATTGACGCGAATCTGTAAAACTCGTATGGAGTAAATTTTTTTCATATTTTATATAAGGCAAAGGGGCATATAAAACCTAATCTTCGATAATATTTAATTTTCCCGTTTCCAATAAAACGTTGATTTTGAACGTTCCAATGCGTTGGAGTTTTTGAGCTAACCGAAAGTCGTAGAAAGACAATAAAATCTACAGAAGAAAATTAGAACCGACTTCAAACATAAAAAAGTAATAAATAGTATTTCTCTCAAAAGCGAGTTATATAAGAAAATGCTATTAAAGTCGAGCGGAGGTTTTCTGTAAGTAAATGATAGGTAACCTATTTTTTTAAGTTTACTGTCGGTTCTATTTTTGAAAGTTTTTATTTCATGCTTTTTAATGACATTGATAACTTTTATACTTTTCTGAAAACCGCTTCAAAACCGTTTTCAGCACTAAACTCCTTTTTTTAGTAGATTAACATACCTAAAACCTAATTCTAAGTCTGAAAAATCTGGAAACCGCATCAAAATCGGTTCAGCCTAACGCGAGATAATCGCGTACATACATATTTATAAATCAAACTGAGAACCTCCTTTTTTTGAAGTATAAAAAATTACACGTTAGCCTTCTCTTCTAATTTTACCTGTTAAAATTCTTATTACATGTAATCTACATTAGTAAAGTTATGGTTACTTAAATTAATATCATCGACAAGGACATTTCATACTTTTACAATTCATTCATGTATTTTGTAAGCCATTTAACCCTTGACCACCACAACACTGTGAAATCGCCCGTTAATTGTTAACATTAAATAGCGTACACGAAGTTCACAATATCGTCGGGCTGGCTCACTCGGCCCCTATTAAATATATTTGCTACGATTTCGACAACCCGTAACAACGTGCCCGGTCGAAATTTTAGTTTACCGACATCGGAAACGGGAAGATTAGCATTGGCACGAATTCCTCATAACCGTAGCATGTCGATAAGGGGCTAGGGGCGTTGCTGGATTCACCAGGGTGGGATATATGCATCATTAGACTATGCGCGATTCATTAAGAGGGTTTTATTGATAAATAGTTATTTTTTTTTAACTAAACTTCTTAAATACTATTCGAATTAATACTTGACATCACTTGATCAAAAGATTATTTGACAAAATCTTATTACTGAGAGCCATCAACGTTACAACTGCAATACAATTTTAATAATTTGTAGGCTATACATTACTCAAGTGAACATATTTCTTTAATATACATTTATTTAATACTACAGATACATTTACTTAACACTAGCGTTTGTCCGCGACTTCGTCCGCGTGGTAAAGTTACTTTGAGCAGCATTTCTAACGAATATATATAATATTTATTCGAGAGTCATACCCTATTTTATCCCCTTAGGGATGGAATTTATCAAAATCCTTTCTTAGGAGTTGCCAACGTCATAATAGCTTTATGCATGCAAAGTCTCAGCCCGATCGGTTTAAAATTGACAAAGTTTCATACACACTTTCATCCCCTATTTTATCCACTTGGGGGTAGAATTGATCAAAATCCTTTCTTAGCGGATGCCTACGTCATAATATCTACCTGCATGCCAAATTTCAGCACGATTCGTCCAGTGGTTTGGGCTGTGCGTTGATAGATCACTATGTCAGTCAGTCGCCTTTGAGTTATATATATATATATATATATATATATAGATTTTCTTAATAGATGATATATTTTGAGTTATGTGATTTAAATTTCAAATTCTATAAACGAGTTTAATTAAAATATATCTATGTAATATAAATAAAAAAAAGACTTCTAAAGAGAAAATTATGTTCATATATTTTTCACTATAGTTCATCTTACCGGCAGTGATACTCTCCGAGATTTATTAGGTGGGCAAATCAAGCTGACCTCGACCTCGAAGCAGGTCCTAGTGATTTGGAGAGCACTGATTTGAGAGGCATAAGGTGCATTTATCATACCTTAGCAAACGTATCACATTCAAAGAAAGTGGCTAATCATTCACTCATAGGAATGCCAGGCCTATTCTCTAAAACTCCTGCAATATATATTACTTAATTATCTAGTGTTTTCACATATATGTTTAAAACATAAATTTCGAGTGGTATTGTTATCGTAACCGTAACCTTTACAAATATAAATAAGGTGTGATGGTGTTTAAGTTGTTTTGTTTAGCATAATACTTGGTTTATTTGATAAGGCGAAACGCGTAAGTACTAAGAATATTTGGGTTACATCACATTTATAATGAACTAAAATTATGATAATTGAAAAAAAAAAAACAAGAATATTTTATTTTTAAATTCGGAGTGAGCATTAAAACTTAGATTACATATAAGATAAAGTCACTAAAAGAAGTTTAAAATATGTATGTATATATTGAAAATTAAAGCGATGATGTTTGGGTTAAAAAAATCTATTGTGCTTGCAATAAATATTTGAGCTTACTAATTCCGAAGTCAAAACTGAACCATAAAAACAAACGTTATATTAACAAATAATTAATTTAATGAAGTTAAACAACACTTATTCAAATGTCCTGGCAGTAATATGTAACAATCTGTGTTTCGGACGGCATATTAAGCCTTTAGTCCCGGCTGGATTTACATTCGTTCATATTATTATATAAAAAAAATATTTCTGGCCCAGTCTCTCTATTCGATTCCGTACATAGGAAAGGCCTGAATAGGCTTGTGATGATGATTAAGTAATAAATAACCATATTTTTGTCTGTTTCTGCTATTTTTGAGAAGTACTTGCTAATTGGCAAGTATGACAGATAGTATATGTTACTGTTAAGATGGTTGTCAACTGTCTCTACACGAACGCACCGGCCACATAACACGTAACAAACTGTACGGATTATTCGATCTCATGTCCACTGTATGCGCATTTTCAGTTTTGACATCGGAATTATGTTAACAGTTTTGACATAATTATCTGTAGTGATGTATGTAGTCATCAGCATTTTCAGTGTTCATTGCAATTATTATTGTGTGTCGTCGGTGCAGTAGGAGCGGATAGCGGACGGAGTGCTATACAAATTCATACAAAGATATGTAATATCCGTTGAATATAGTGTGGCCAGTGCATGCGTGGAAACAATATGTACGTTCACCTTTAATAGCAGCACCTCAAGATTAGTCATGTTGCTGTCATATTTCTGCACTTGATTTTGAACGCAAGAAGAAAATATAATAGCGGTGTCAAGTCTCAGGTAAATAAGGATTTTGTGTTGAGAGAAAATATACTACTGATATTATTAACATTTATTTTTCTTATTAGATTTTACTTGGTTTTAAGTAAAATCTTTGAACAAATAATTCTTGAACAGTTACTGTCTTAGTTTAATTTAAAGTATGCAGCAAGCATACTAAACAATATGGTTTCACAAAAGGTGACTCTACTACTGATGCTGGTTTTGAAATATATATTCAAGGCTTGGGAGAGGGCACAGAATGCTCTTGGGTTATTTTGTAACTTTTCCAAGGCAAGGTTGAGCATCGAACACTGGTAACGAAGCTAAATAACTATAATATCAAAGACTCTGCCCTACAACAAATATTGTCGTACCTTAGTTTCAGAATTCAAAATATCGATATAAATAGTACGAGATCATCTGGTTTACAAGTAAAATGGGGGTTCCCCAGGGATCTATTCTGGGTCCCTTTCTGTTTCTAACATACATACATGATTTACCATTCTTTTTCGAAACTTGATGCGATATAGTATTGTTTGCAGATGATACTTCTTAAATATTTAATATTGATAGATGTAAAGATAACTTTGACGATGTTTACAATGCTCTCTCACAGATTATGACCTGGTTTACTGTAAATAATCTCCAGTTAAATGCTTTAGTACGAAATATATAAAGTTTATGTAATGTAAAAGCTGAACAAACAGAAATTAAACTTAATGATGAAAAGCTCGAGTTAGTTGATTCGACAATCTTCTTGGGTGTAACGCTGGATTCTAAATTAGTTCAGCTGTCTTTGCAATTACAAAAATTAGGCAACTCACAGATGTAGGTACTGCTAGGACAGTATACTTTAGTTATTTCCATAGCGTTAGGTCATATAGCATTCTGATGTGGGGTATGGTTGCAGATATAGAGTCTGTATTTATTTTACAAAAAAGAGCAGTAGGGGCTATTTATCAATTAGGTTCAAAAACATCACTTAGAGATAAATTCAAAGAAATTGGAATATTAACAGTAGCCTCCCAATTGTATACTTTATTGGTACATAACAATGTTAACTTATTTATTTCATTCAACATAGTCATGTTCAGAATTGTAATACTAGAAACAAAGATAAACTTGTTTTGCCGTCATGCAGGCTAAAGAAGGTTCTATCAACATTTATGGGTTAAGGTGTATACCTTAACCTTTTAAGGAATTTTGTTATAGTAGTGTATACTACTATAACAAAATTCCTATGGAAATTTTAAATTTATCATTGCCTAAATTTAAAACCTATATTAAGAATTGTTTACTCAGCAAAAGATATTTATTATACTGCTAATCAATATTTAAATGACAAAACTGCTTGGTGTTAAATATGGCTTATTTGACGTATATTTAATTAATAATCGGTGAGATTGTTTGACTAGATATGTGATTCGATTGACGAAAATACTGTTTTCTTTTATATTATTGTAATGGAAAATTACTTTATATTTTAATGAAGATATTTTTCAATCTTAACGCTCTGTATGAAATAAAACGGAGAAAAAAGCAGCCCTTGCCGAGTTTCTTGCCGGTTCTTCTAGGTACAAGGTCTCCTGCCGTAGATTTACGAACCTATAGCGTAGTTCTCGACTTTCATAAGTGCTTGTTACAGCCTAGACTGAACAAATAATTTTGATTGGATATGTATAACAGATATAATGGTTATTGTATTTGATCAATCTTGCATTCACAATGCTATACTGATATAATAAAATATTCTTAATGAAAAATCGTGGGTTTGAGTCCCATCTCAGAGTGCCAGAGACAAAGTGGATTTTTTAAGTATTTTTCATTAAGGTTGAGACAGCTTCGATACTTGGGCGAATTAATGAAAAGGCTGACTAGCTTGAGAATTGATTTATTTTATGGTAATAATGGGTAAAGATAAGAAACTGTAACAATCATAAATGAATATTAAATAGTTTGTATGTTTACTAAAATATAAAATTAAAATTGCTCAATAAAACAAATACTTACATAGGTTTAGGTTAGGTTTCTTAATTGGACGCTATTAAAGGATGTAATTTCATATATATAATTTATAATTTCTATTTTAATCACATATCTTCATTATTATAATATTTAAATTTATACGATTTAAAATAATATGTTCACAACAGAAGAATTTTTTACGAACTGACATTCATAAAGAGCATATTTGATTAGTCAAAAATTTCAAATTACGAAAGATGAATAATAAAAGAACTAATGTTGAATATCAAAGAAAAAAAGTTTGCATGCTAAAACCTGCGCCGAAATAAACGGTGGTACGGCACACCGTTACAATGTATAATGATTTAATAGGTATAAATTTTTTTTCGCGTAATACTTAAAAGGCATTCCCTTCTTTTCTTTATGTTTCCGCAACTTTTAAAGAGTTTTTAAGCTTAAAATATAGCGGACAGAGGATTAGAAACTTTACAACTAACAATGGTATTGAGAAGGTTTTCCGTTGATCGTATAGCTCGATGGCGCAGTGGTTAGGGCGTTAAACTGCAATGTTGAAGTTAAGTAACTTTCGCAAAGGCCAGTCAAAAGATAGAAGAACAAAAATCTAAGTTTTCGTAAGGCACGTTTAGCAGTGTTCCCGGCTGAACATCTCTCATATTTTATGAACTAGACGAAATTAACACTAGAAGTTTTATCTATCTGAGAGATACACAAAGAAAAGGCTTCAAAATTACTGGACTGATTTTAAAAAATCGATTTTAAAACCTACGGTAGCTACGTCGTATGGGGTTAACATAGGATACAAAATAAAATAACAAGTGCAACTACTTTAAATTCGATTTGAATGGAATAGGGGTTATGACGCACTACGAGAGTTGAGTTCAGATAACACGTGTTGGTTTTAAAGACAGCAGAAACAGCCGGAACCAACAGATTAACGTACCTACCGAGGGACGGAGGAGTTGGAGATAATACATTTTGGTCACCCATCTTATGACTGGCCTTTATATTAATTGCTTAACTTCCGTTTCGCACACCGAATGCGCTATCTACCGCACCATAAAACTGTCTAATCAATTACTAATGTTTTGGCCTTGAACTCAATTCTGCTTTAATTAAAGAAAGTATTATTAAGTAAACATTAAAACCCGCGAGTAATTTTGACCCTCTCAAGTAATTAGCTTTGTCGCCTCGAGTAAAAACTTTGAAGTCAAATTCTTTATAATAAAATTAATTTGCGCGAACTGAAAAACAAATTTGTGTTTAACAGACGTCAAACAAAGCGAGAAATTACGATTTAAATCAACAGAACATTTTCACGGGTCGAGATCAAGGATCCGTATTATTACAATTTTCTATTTCGTGTTACTCTGTGAATAATTTTAGCGGGTTAATGAAAACCCTATTCTCAATACTTTTATAGTAGTTCGTGAAGTCACTTGATATGTAATTTATGTACAAAGTCAAATTCAACATAAGCTTTGTTCATTAGTTATTAAAAATAAGTAATTAAATTAATTTTGAATCTTCCAAAATTGTTTTACCTACCTCCCGCTTAGGACTTTGGATAATAAAAATCGAGTGAACGACACTGCAACCAGATTTGAAAGACTTAATGACATTTACAAAATCCATGATATCACTTAATTCATATAAACATTAAGTAACACCTTATTACATGTTTTTGTTACAATATAAAATAAAACAAATAAATCTCACATAAAATTTTACGGAGTCTTACTTAACCGTTACAATTTAAAAACAAAGAATAAAAAAGTATGTAATACTTAAAATGTTAACAGAAGAAGGAACATTATATAATTTATCATTTTGGCTGGAACACCAAAGGACTTTTAGACTTCTTAGATCTTGCGATTTGTTGAAAATAATTATTGATATGTAATTAGGTAACTTAAATATTAAGAAGGATCAGACACGTTTAAGTTAAGATTAATACTATGAATCAGTAACTCAAATTCTTAATAATAATGGAAGTTAGTTTTCCACATCGAACTTTGACAAAACATGTAGAAACTAAGAGCCAAGTGTCTGCATGATGCAATATTTTCTTTTATTGTAGGGGAAATACTTACCCGCTGCCTGGCGAGACAGCTATATGGGACTTAGTCATCTGTGTCATCTGTGGGTCTATCCAGCGGGTAATTCGTTTCAATGGACCTACACAGGCTTACCTACTAAAAACGTTACAGTGTAGTGTAAGTGGGGAGATGAGACCGGGAGGCCTATCCCCACTAATAGGACGATGCATTGTTAGCACAGAGGGTATTGATCGTAGAAATAGTACTAAGGGACTATCCGCAAGAATTTATTATCGCAATTCTGCAACATATTGAATATGGGATTATTCACACTTGCGGGAAAAATCGCGTTTACTAAACTACACATTGTAGCGATTGCGCGTCATCGCTAGCAGTGGAAAGATATTACGCGGTTCGTCTCCCGTCATTTGTTGATATTAAAATTTTTATAATGCTAATTCAAAATAGACCTCCCTATGGGACAATTTCAGGCAAACTACCGTGATAGGTAATTGAAAACGAGGTTGTGAAAAGTGAGGACAAAGGTGAGGAGAGTTAGACAGTTGACATTTTCACAAATATTGAAAACCAGAATAAAATCAATATTTAAGGGGCCATACAACAAACGCGATTTTTGTATGGGACATTTTGTTCGTTTCAGGAACGGAATCTTACGTGCGCGAGTCTGAGTCGCACTTGGCGGGTATTTTTAGACGTTCGCCTCTACCGAGAGCTACATAAAGCTGACAAAAAGAATCGGGCGGAATTTGAATCGCAATGCGGACTAGGTGTTTTAGGTCATTGCTTATTTCATTGCGAAATAAAATCCGCGCGAATAAAAATCGCGATGCGGACAGTCCCTTACTGGCATATAATATGGAGACATTGACGATCAATAAAAAGTTATTAGCCTCAAAATCGCCAATATTTTACCAAATCTGAGTTAAATTAGAATTATGATTATTTAAAAGCTAGAAAATTTAAGCGCACTCATGACATCTTAAGGTGCATAACAGTTAAAAAATTATTTAACCGTAATAGGTCCAAGATTTGCTTCTTCGCAAAATTTCGCTGTCTAACATTTTCAGTAACTTTTGTATTCACTCGAGATTCTGATCAATCATAGACAGTCTGTTCTGTTTTTGAATTATGTACTTGATTTAAAGTTTTTGTTGAAGTTTCTCAGAAACAGATTACGAATAATCGCAGGATTTGGATTTTCAAGTGCCTACGAGGGTCAAGTACTATTTTTTTTCCTTTGAAGTGCGAAATTGTGATCTAACTAAATATGAGCTTTGCAAAAATATAGTTACTCAATAGTTCGTATTGAGATTCATAATGGTTTTGCATGAAACACACAAAATAAGATTATTAAGGTTTATAAACTTTTCGAAGTTTGTTTTGTTTTTCTTTAGCTGTTGAGTCGTGTTGAGTATCAAACGAAAAGGCCTTAATTAACTCAACTCCGAAATTTATAAATTTTATTGAAGTGTATTTTATTCCGAAATGGCAACCCAAAAATACATAATTTATAAAAGCTAAGTCTGAAAACACCTGAAACTACAAATATGTAAATGGATGAAGAAGGTTATTGTTTTCAAAATTTATTTTGTATTTGTACTAATATTAAAAAAAAGAAAAGATTGAATTGATTGTTTCTTTGTTTGCATTGAATAGTGTAACGGATTTCTCCTTTAATTTGGTTTGAGAAAAAAAAACAATTAAAAAATATAAATTGTGTACAATTATAAAGTTTTTCGAAATAACAATTTTAAAATTCAATTACAATTTTCATACAAATTACCCCCTTAAAGTAAAAAAAATAAAAAAAGGCGTACCTTGGCTTCGCTACCGTACTCAGAAGGAGTACGGCAACACAACAAACCGGGGGCTGTCTGTTGTCCTACGGTCTCACTGTCCAGCGTTATAAGTCGCAGACACAAAATAACACTTACAACACTAAATGTTATTAAATATAATAATGGTTGGGCACAGCTCAATGTTCAGCTTGTCTCGTGTTTAAATAAAGTTAACAAAATTTTTATCCACATCAACAATAAAACAATCAGGTCCTCCTTTTCCTTCGGTTCAGTAATGTAGGTGGGTCAAACCACAGGTACCCAACCACATGGAGCGATATAGCACTTACATACAGTTACTGGTGGTACCGTCAACCTGTATCGGACAACCCGTACCAGGCAGCTCGTATCAAATTTACTAAACGGCCAGTTCCATACAGCCTGTACCATACAGCCAGTACCAGACAGCCCGTACAATACAGCCAGTACCAGACAGCCTCTCGGTTTGAGAGGCGAAAAATTGCAAGAAACACTTATGCGACCGGCGCCTACAAATCCGCAGCACTGCTCGGCCTTCCCTGCTTCAAAATCACCACGAATGGAAGCCCACGTATTTAACAAAACGAGCCGAGACACGGTAGACTTGTAGACTTCTCTTCACTCCTTGGTAATCAGCAGAATAAAAGAAAAGACAAAGCCGGGTTCCGACTTAAATACGATTTCCATCACCATTCGACTCATGCGACCTGAACAGCTGTTAAATGAAGCAACTCCGTTTCACGGACAACACACAATGGCTACAAATTTTGACCTTTAAAAATTTAATAGGAAAAATACATAAATAAAATATTTATGTTTTATTGAATTGAAAATAAAATTATAGGACACATGCAAATATGCATGAAAAAACTGACAAAACCCTGCATACAAAGGAATATAACTAGGTGACAACTTCACACTATTGCTTTATTTTCTTAATTCAACGTTCTAAAAACCTGAAGCCTAATTTAATAATTTTGTTATAAAAATGAGTTTTTGAAATAATTATTTATTTATTCTTAATGAGTTTATTGTATTCTATAAGAGGAGACCATATACTACTTATTTGTTATTAAAAATTGGGAAAAGAAATTTAATTTGGAAGAAAATATAAATATGTAAAGGTAAATTCGATGGTTAATTACGGCTTTCGGAACGTACACCAAGTGTCAAAATAAATGCTTTGGTGTTTTGTAAACAATAGGTTCAATTTTATTTTGTAGAATTAATAAGGTTATCTCCAATGAAAGCCAATGAGAAAATAATTAAAGTTATAATTTTTAGATAAACTAATGATTCTATTTTGTATCTTAGTGGTTGATAGACTGATAAATACGAGAGGAAGGTTGTCACCGGTTAAGGAATAATGAAATGAAATTAATAAAAACAATTTTGATGCCCTAATGGCTTTATCAGAAAAAAAATGGTAAGTTGACATCCTTAAAACAATGTTTAGAAATCACAATATATTTGAACATTACTAGAAAATACTAATAGAATGTTGTGAAAGTTAAAATAAAACAACATCAAATTTTCCAGTGTTACAATAGGTTTGGAAACTGAACCGATTTTAAAAGTTCTTTCACCTACGGGAACCTACATCAATTGGCGATGTTACAGACTATATTTTACGCGGTTAAAGTCGCGGAAAACAGCTAGTTTAAGCGGGAAATATTTACAATGCGTAGCTTAAATTTTAAAATAACCATTTCCTTGCAATATCAAAGGTCTCGAAAACAGAAATTGTAAAATTAAATTAACACCCTCTTGGTTACTAAAGTTGTAGTAGTAGGCACCTCAAGTCGTTAACTTCAATTCGGTCAATGCGCTAATTTGGTTTCCAGTAATTACTGCCTACCTACGACTGCCGTTTGAAATGGAAAAGCAACGTACACATGAATGGGAGTCTGCTAATTATTACCCATACGTTTATGTGAGATCGAATATAAAAATAATAGAGTATAAAGTATTTTTGTTTATTTCTAATAATAAAATTATGTAGGAGTTCATTTGTGGTAAAATATAAGTCCAACGCCCTTTATCTCCACATGTTAAACAATCAGTTTTTCTGGCGCGCTAATTATAAATTTTAATAATCTGTATGCTTAAACTACGTCTCATATTTGTGAGGACTTCTAATTGACTGTCTGCTTCATATTTTCAACATCATTTCTGTTTGTTAACTGTATATATCCTTATAAATGAGTTAACATTGAATCCAAGTCAGTTTAGTCTGGTTTCGATGGAAGTTTCATGGATCATCATCGTCTTTAAAATGTGTTTTTTGTTTATTTTATTTTTCATGTTTTTGAATTTTTTTGAAGACTTGGGAAAGCAAAATTCTAGACCTTTTGTTTTATTCCATATCATAATTAAGTATCTCGTATAAGTATTTTTTGCTACTAGAAGAATGCTTATAGTTATTTTGACACAAAAACAAAACTCATGATCCGATTGATATTTGTCCGTCGAATATAGAATCATTTTCGATATTGTAGCCGGTTAAAAATAAGTTTTAATGCTTTAATTTAACCCATCAATCCGCACTGAGCCCGCTATTATGAAACGTGGGATAACTGCCTACAGATTGTAAAGAGGATAAGTGTAAATAAATAATTGTCAAAAACGATAGATGGTACAGCAGTAATATTTAAAAAGTGTGTGAGCTGAGTAGTGAAATGTAATGAGTATCTTAGTGGTGAAGGTGGTCCTGTAAATTAGGCGTGGGTTCGCGGCGAAATTCGAAGAAGAAAAAGAAGAAATTCAGAAGTCCTAACGTCAGCTCAAGAAGACGGTAATGTCCTCCAGCTGTCGTGAGCGGCGTTGACGATTTGGTGCGTAGTCTTGAAGAGACGTAGAGTCTCACGGAGAAGGAGTAGTAAGTCCTTCGATAGCCCAAAACTGAGCAGCAGCACGGGCTTTCAGGTGTTCAGATGAAGATAGTCTCCAGTAGAGAAAGTTTCATGTTTAGATTGCAGGTGATGTAGAACTGAAGGTGGTAACTGTAGAGTAATTTAGTTGTCGAGTTTATGTATAAAGTTGGCAAATTGTCTTACGACTTTGAGACCGCAGCTTAGAGTTCCCGGGGCAGTCGGCCTTTTATGAATTTAGGTAGCTCAAGGTGAGCTCAAAAAGCTAGGTTAAGCAACTGTAGCCAAAGAAGTGATTCTAAAACTATACTTATGGCAGGTAAGGCGAGATGAGCTCAAATTTGGAAACGAACGATTTCAATTTAGAACCCTAAAACTTTAAAACCTATATAAGTTGAGTACCTAAAAATAACAAAATGTGAGTTAATTTTCATAAAGAGCATTAAATGTAACCAAGACAACGTAGAAATACCTTTATGTCAGTAATGTGATAATAATTAAAATTCGCGATAAATTGTGTAAAATTAGCTAAATAGAACATGTAATATTTATTAAATGAATATGTTAAAGTATTAAGAAAAACTATGAAAGCTATAGGTAAGAGTTTACATAAGTTCTTCTACAATAGTCAAAAACATATAGATTAAAGTTCGTAGAAGTTTGGATACATGTAATTAAAAACATTTATATTTCTAGCATTTATAGCTCTATAGCTATAAATGCTAGAAATATAAATGTTTTTAATCTATTCTATAATAGACAGGGTGAAGAATTTAAATGTAATAAAATCCAAAGCTAAACGATATGAATAAATTTGACGAGCAAGCATCCAGAGAAGTAATAAGATGAAAGTTTATTTACGACACCGCGTCATGGTCTTAGGCCCATTCTTCTGTTTATTTGATTTGATTAAATTCCATTTATAGGGAAGGCCTAAGCCTATGCAGTGGGGACGTCAATAAGCTGCTGATTATTGACGCTATGATCACGCAATGATTATCAACTATTCTTACATAATCGTTTTGTTTTTTTCGTAAAGCTTTTAACTAGTTAGTACTCGGTGTACCCCTAAAGGAAATTGACAATGAAAGAAGAGAAAACGTCAAATTGAGATATGATGACTTATTTTGTTAGAGGATAATGGTTTGAATTCGGCACCAAAGATAAATCTTATTTAAATATAAGGTGTTATAATAATTTTACGATTTGCAAGCTTTGCAGAACTAATTGAATTCAGCAATCACCTACAATCTTAAGTTCATGTCCCAGTCGTAATCGTTCGCCTCAATCGTCATTATTTGATATTTAATTTTTAAATTATCTTTTATCACTTTTACTTTTCATATATTAGCTCAACATAAAACACGTCATTATTGCGTTTTAAAACGGCGTAAAATTTATTGTGGTAGTGTTACATTACAATACAACCACAAAAGGCGCGAAGAAATAAAATAAGTTATCTCCATATTAGATACATAAAGCATACCTCTTGTTAGAACGAGATAAACATACTCGTTTAGCTTTTCGCGTCAACTCCAATCTCCCCTAGCCGTAGCACGAAAAAATGGCCGCATTCTGTAACTTTAATATTATTTATAAACGCAGGAAGGCATTTTTCTACAACTTTTCACAGAAAATTATGAGTGCAATTGACATTAGCCACAACGCTGAAACATGTCAACTCACACAATTGCCTTGTTTTCTTGTTGTCAATGTTTTCTTGTTGTCAATGTTTGCCATACTTTTTTACCCTCTTATAGGTTGATTTTTCAGAAAACCTGAAATACGTTATTCTTCATTTATAATTTTCTAAAATAATTTTAAATGTTAGTGGGAAGAAAAATGGAAAATTTTAAATTTCTTATCCTTGTAGTTTGGACTATGCGTTGATATGGCAGATAAGCAATAGCCAATCTAGTGTTGTTTTATACTTAAAATGGATAGAAAGAAAATTGTTAAACAAAACAGTCAATTTCTGCATTCTACGAGTATTTATTTTTACTGGTAGTAAATGTTTTTAAAGCAGCAGTAAACGAATTTTATTAATGAAATGAAAAGCTTATCGACTATCCCTAAATTTTACGAATTGACGACTAGTCTAGCCTAGATGCAGTCTAGCTTAAACTAGTCTAGCTTAAATATATTTATTGTTCTTTGGCTGCAGTGATAAGTCTCAATAACCAAATACTTTGCATATGTTTTCTATATTTGAGTATGTATTTATTTTGACTATATGTATAGCATTTTTATTAGCTATTTGTTTTTTATTTTTTATTTTCAGGAAGGGGAGAAGAGGGACAGAAACACAATTACACATAAATGTATTATATATATTTGGACGTACATATTATTATTAGACATTTGATATCTATCTTTACCAACTTAGATTGCAATTATGGCCATTGTCTATTTCGTATGACTGTTCATGTATTGCCGATCTTTAATGAGTTATTTTCGCTCGTTGGAAGCATCCGCAACAAGTAAGGGTGTTCCATTTGGTAGATAGACGAAAGATACTAAACGAGACAGTTTTTAAAAGTATTTTATCTCATATATTTTCTTTTGCTAACATTTAAGGGATCTAAAGAGGTTTCCCACGAGTAAAGTTTTTCACTAAGTATACTTTATTTGATTTTAAATAAGAAAATTCAATATCAGTTCTGTATTTTTTATGTTAAATTAATTTTCTGACGTTGTGTAAGAGTTTTCCTCATTATATTTTTTATAAAACTCTTTTCCATTATTTCCTATTATTTATATAAATCTGATAACACTGGGAACGTGTCTTAGCTGGGCCAGGGAGCAGGGTGACAATATTTTCTAATACCTATCTAGTTTGCAAGCACGCGATATTTTCTAGAAAAGTATGATATGTGAAAATGAATAGGTTAGAATATGCTTCGTTGTAAATGATCCGTCGGCGTGAACCTAGGGCAAGGAGAGCACACCTGGTGGAATGAGAGGGCTGCGAGGAAAGCCACCCTTGCTGAAGGTAGCGTCGACGCGAGCTAGTCGTTCGCGCGCCGCGCGATGGCATGGACGCTCAATCATAGCGACAATTTAAACATTTTATCCAATATATGTGACACGTAAATTTGCTTTGAATGAAACTTTTCGCGTAACGAAATAATTGCGCGGTTGTGCATGGATTCAAGTGAAATGACACTGTAGATAATCGACCCCTTTGATTAGACTCTACGGTAAGTTAACTGTTAATAGACAGAAAATAAGTTTTCTTTAAATTAAGATGCTGATTTTTCAGTTTGTTGTTTACAATAAATGCCTTGCTTCTGTTAGATGATCATAATTACTATAATGATCGATTAAGCATTTGTGTAAATAGTTGTCTACTACAAGATTTTCTCTATTAAAACATTATAAAGGTGCAAAAGTTATGTTTGAAATGGAGCGAATGATTGATGTGGTTATAGTTCAATGATTCACAGGCAACCTTGAGTTTTTTTTAGATAGCTATGAAATCTTTATGTAAGAAACGTAAATATCTCATATGGTAATGCTAACTTAATAATTAAGGTCAGTTTTATGTTTTGCATTCACGATGCTGTACTAAAAAGTATTATTGCCTGAACAATGAACATTAATGTAAACACGCTCTGTAGTAGCGAAAAAGTAGCAAGTGCTTGGAAAAATTTTTCAGTCCTGTTAGGTCCTGGGTAGCGCAGTGGTTAGAGCAGTCGCTCGTCGCTCGAAAGGTCATGGGTTCGAGTACCATCTTAGAGTGCCAGGGACAAAATGGCTTTATTAGGCATTTTTCATTAAAAATAATTAACTGGAATTATAAAAATAAAAAACGTAATTTTTATTTTCTTATTTATATATTATTTATTCTACTAGACTGATTTATAGATTTTTTTCAGTAATATCTACATACTCGTACATTCTCCTACAATATATTAATGATTATAAGCCTGAAATGACTAGTAAATGATAATTTTACTTATTTACATCGCTTGATTCACTAAAAGCATTCAGCTAATCGTTCCCCATAATTATGGATTCTTCGTTCATATTACTCATTGCTATTTTCTTTTTCAGTTCCGTTGGCATTTCGTTATTCTATTTTATCAATAGAAGAATGTTTCTCAAAGTTCCAGTCAATCATTATTCAATTTGTCTTTATACTAGCTCTCCCAAATGTCATTAATATTCGATCAGTTCTAGATGGATCTTACTTTGACTATTTCGATATTTTGCTAATAATTTTACAGTCTATTTAGTTTAGTTATTAATTTTATACTTATAACCTATTCACTTGTATATTTAATTTATTTAAGATATTAACTATGAATATCGAAGCTATTTTTATTTATTGTTAATGAAAAATGTTTAAAAAATCCACATTATCCCTGGTACTCTTAGATGGCATTGTTTATACTTTCCCCATCCCAGAGTGACAGGGAGAAGTGGATTTTATAAGAATTTTTCATTAAGAATATTTCCAGTATAGTATTGTGAATGCATGTAATAATTATTTTATTATATTTTTATACTTTTTTTCTTGTCTTGCTTTACTGTATTATGTCCTGTGTAGTTTGATTAATAAATATATTGTTGTCTCTGAAACGGCATACATAAAACTAACATAAGGGACTCATTAATATTTTCTAAGAAGGTCGAAAAAAGGAAAGTAGTCTTATATATGGTTTATTAGATACATTTTAAATTAATTTTGAACATTTTAAGACTCGTTTGCTATGTATCGGTAGGTTTTTTTATGATGAGCTTAAATTACATGCATTGCTTATAATTAATTGATTTTTGTCAGGCCATACAGTCCCCTTAATAGGGACAGGTCACAGGACGACATAAGGGGTAAATAATTTCATTCAGATAACATGGGGAGATATCAAGATGTTACTTTCTTTGTTTTTTAATATTATATTGAAAAAAAATAACAAAACCGACTTCAAAGAATCCTAATCTTAATGATATTGAAAGTATTTGTTTCAATATATATTATAACAACATTATAATTTAATTATTGAATTGTTACAAGAATCTTGTTCTTATTTATTTACTTTTTGATTATATTTTTATCGACTTCAAAAAAGGAGGTTATTAATTCGAGGTATATGTATGTAATTTCGTTGGAATGGCGTAATATTCATATATGTTGGTCTGTATGGGCTTCTAAACACATGTGCAAAATTTTATAGATGTAGGTATCTATATGTATGTTCGTAAGTTTGTCCACGGATATCTTGCAAATAAGACGTTAGATTGCAATGGTTTCTTTTTTGTTTATTTGCTTACATTTCAATTTAGGATACACTATAAGTTTTATTCAAATCGGTTCAGTACTTTTGAATTTTATTACTATTAAAATTTAAGTTACTTATAAAAGTACTAAAAATTAACCAACTTAGATAAGGAGTTAAAATTGATGACCTTATTTTTAACTTTAAAAAAAGGAGGCTGTCGGTTTACTTGTGTATGTAAGTACGTCATTAACCGAATTCAAAAAACTTTTATCGATTTGACGTGCATGTATACAATTTTGTTAGAACATGGCGCAATATTAACAATAAAAAAATAAACTGACATCTAAAAAATCATAGTAAAGACAAATGACTAATAAGAGATAAATAATACCACCAATTATTATCTTTAATAAAATCGAAACAAAAAAATGGATACACAAATAATTTTATTTAGGTGATTTTTTGAATCTCCAATTTTTATGTAATTTAAATTAGGGGAAATTTAAATATTTTTACATCATCTTGTCAAATTAATTTAAACTAAAAATTTTGTAAAAGTGTAAAATATTTCAAGAAACTTTTATTAAAGTTAGGCTATTGATAATAATAATCTACATTAAATCGTCACCTGATTTCAATAAAAGTCTCAAATTATTTTGCTTATTTACTAAGATTTTTGAGGCTGATTTTATTCAAAAAAGTCTTCATTTTTTTAATATTTAAACTCTTAGATATATTTTCAAAAAACCCATACACATTTAAAGTCTGTTAAAAATTATTTCAAGATAATGGTTTCAATAACTTAAGACTAAAAATATTAATATTTATTTATAATAATATAAAATGTATTGGATGTTTGTATTGGACATTATAGTTGTCTTTTATTGCAAATTTTAGATCAATTAAATGTTTTACAGAATATGATTTTTGTCTTCTTAAAATCTTTGTATGAATTTTAAGTACAAAAAAGTTTAATTTTCCGTAATAAGATTATATTGATCATACGGTTAGGTATAAATGCGGTGCATCGGAACTGAAATAGCTATACATCATTTAAGTATAATATTTATATTATAGGTATGATTTTTTTGAGAACAAAAATATTTGATGAACAAAGTGAAAAAATGAACAAAAGAGTTAATTACACTTACCGAAAAAAAAACGGGCAAATATTTTGTACAGAATATAAAATAAAGATTAAAACAATATTTACGAAATAAAACAAGAACTATTATGTTTAAAATCATCTGCCTGTTACTTATAAAGAATTCATTATGGAAAGAACATATTGTGTGACAAAAAATACTTTTAGTTGAACGGAACGTGGGTATGTGCCCGCTTGAAATTTTAAGTTTTAATTCACACATTCAAACTCATGAAAGAATTGCTTTATGAATTTTTCACCCATATAACAAAGAAAATTGCTACCGCCCTAATAGAGTCACTAATTTATTCTGCGCTCATAAAATAGGCTGTCGACTTTAAATTGCAGCGTAAAGAAAATATTCTAAAAGCTTTCAGTTTGTTTAGCTCTTATGAAATTGTGTTCTAATTTCCATTTTGCACATGGCAATGAATATAATATTAATTCAACAAAGACAGTCCTCGGAAATAAATAATTTTAAATATACAAAATAACTAAGAGAGATAAATTTAAAAAAGTACATATAGTCTATGATAAGCATTCTTTTGATATTGCTTAATTAAAATATCTGCTTAAATATTCTGTTAAAAATAGATACCCTCAATTGTTGTCGAACGCAGCGCTGTCATATCATACAGCATATATGAAATAAAACCTTCATTATCTTTTGAAGTGGGTTTTAGGTAAGAACTTTTAGTACAGTTTATACGAGTAGCATGTCATGTTATATAAATCTGTCAAATTTCCCACTTCATTAAATGCTTTGAGGATAGAGTTTAAAAACACGCGAAAATTATATATATTTCGGTATTTGACGTGTAGTCGTGTATAAATAGGGAAGTCAAAGTTAAGTAGGCATTTTTTTACGGTTACGGAGTAGAAAATAACTTGTTTTACAAATTGAACTTAAAAGCCCTTTTACTGTTTTCTTTATTTCTTTGTTTTACGTCGTAAATTAAAGCGACGTAAAATTAGTATTGCTTGTATACTATAATATATTAGAGTTACTGCCTTTGTTATTTTCACTATACATTAGGTAAATAAAAAATAATATGTGTTAAAAACAGCGACTCCAAGAAAGACTTTATTTTTTAGTTTTCTTACAGTTTTGTTTAATAGTTTTTAAGAAGCAAAATTATTGAAATGCTAAAGATAATTTTGTTTCTTTTATAGCATTTATTGAAATTTGAAAAAAGATTTGTAATGATTATGAGAATGTCAACAATTTGAAGGAGTAGAATTTTCTGTGGAAAAAGGGCTTTTTTTATTGATTTTTATGTATTGCAATTGAAAAAGGAACTAAAATGGGTGTACATATGTAATTAGAGGTTGAAAGGGGATCCGATATTTTAAAGGACACCTGTCCACCATTTTTCTTTATACCTATATAGTAGGTTCATGCAATTAATAACACATATTATTTGTAATATAAAAAATACATTGAAATCATTTATTTTTCTCAAAACCTGAATGTATTAATTTTCAAACATGATATTTTTAACATTTAATAATAACGTACATTCAACACAATGTTTTAAATAATTTTCATTTCTTATTAATCCTGGTAAACTCTAAACGAAATTCCGCCAAGACGTTATCGTAAAAACATTAGATTAGACAACGCAGTGCCGTAACTGCGTACGTTTCATTAAAAGTCACTAGATATAATTTACGAACTCGAATGTGCCACCAGGCAAAATAAACGTCAAATTTCAACAGTGACAATGCCCAAGATAATGCCGTTAAAAGAGATGGATTAACCCAGATCCCGACGCAACTTTGCGGGGGGACGCGCGTGATTAATGAATCTGGCGAAAGAAATATTCCCGGACAGATAAGTTGTCTGTCTGTCTTCGCTTAATTCTTTGATAGTTTCTAGAAAAAAACTTTTTTACGGGTTTTCATCTACATACGCTTATGTTTTCCTTGTTTTTTTGTGCCATGTTATTCTTATGACTGCAAATTAATATTTTGGCACATCGGATAAAATATTATAGAGCTGCAATAGATATAATTATAACTAAGTCCAAGAGGTTGCCATATCGGTGTGGATAAAGACCCACGAATAAGAAATAGAGGTAAATTATAAAAAAAACTTAGTAAAAGTTTCGTCTTATAATATAACATTATAAGGTTGACATCGCGTGAAACAGTTGTGAAATTAATTAAGAATATAAATATCATTTTTTCACATTCTAAACATCTCTTATTTTACAATTTCTAAATTGATTTAGAAGAAGTTATGTATTTAAATGGTCATAAAATTCATTTCGTGCTGCTTGAAATAAAATATGAGATTAAAGCTTGGTGCATCACTAGCTGAAGAGAAGTAATAGAGGTGTAAAGTACTAATTATGTTTTCACAAATTTTAAGTTGATAAAGATAAAACATTTGATTATGCTAAAGCAGTGGTTCTTAATCAAAGGTCCACGGAGCCAGATGGACACTGATGGTCCGCGTAAGTATCCTAACTGATTCGTGACGCCATCATGAGTGAGGAAAGAATATATAATCGCAAAAAAAATCTCAAAAGAATTAAAACAATGTGATCTTTGAATAATTCTATGTGTGTTTTATTTATTGATACTAATAATAGAATAATTCTATGTCTACATTTAGGTACTGCTTAATAAAACTAAATGATCATTAATTACTGGAACTTTAAGACCTATACTAAAGCATTTTATAGCGTACTGTCTCACTTCACTTCGAGAGAAGAAAGCACATTGTCTGCTAAACTACATTAGCGCCAACTGTTACGGGTCGTTGAGCTGCCTTTGATGAAGGATTTGTTCCTTGAAAGCCTTTTGTTATATTTTTCTAACACTCCAAAATTGGCGGTGAAGTGCCGTGAGTAACAGTAAATTGTAAGATATTCGACGTTATGTAAACTCTTTATTGTACGTTATTTTTGTCCATAAGATAAATTTAAAACATGATAAAGGTATACTTAGCATTATATGCTCTTTTTCTAATATAGTGCCCTTATCTGCATTTACCATCTTGTATTGTTTTAAATACTGTTTATTTTTAGTTTTTTTTTAAATCATATGTTATACTAACAACCTACTAAAACAATTCTTGAGTGCAATTTATTTACATGTGTTAAGATCCCAGTGTGCATAAATTTATCAATAATTTCAACTATCATCACCATTCTTCAACTAATTTTAATTAAACCTTTAATGAATTATACATAAACACACATATTATTTATTAAACTATACAAGTATAAACCATAAAGACAGATGGAAGTGGTGTGCAGATTTATAATGTGCGATGGTTATAGATAATTGTTATATACTCAGATAGATACAAAATGTCTTCCTTCCACAAAGGGCTTCCCCGATTTTTAGTAGGTGTTTCTTATTTTAGTGTTAGTACTCATAATAGTTTGCTAGTAGCTCAGTGGCGTAGTGAATAGGCGCCGCGGCCTACGATCGTTGATGTTAAGCAACTTTTACAAAGGTCTGTCACTGGATGGGTGACCAAAAAATTATTATCTCGAGCTACTCCATGCTTCGGAAGCAATGTTAAGCCGTTGCTCCCGGCTGTATTTGCAGTACTTAATTCTTGCTTATATGCGTTGGGTCAGCGTAGAGGGTCCATCATCCCTAACAATCTATTAAAAAGATCTGAGCTCCAGCATTGGGGAGGTAAACGGGCTGACAATGATGATGATAGTAGTCATACGCATGTTGCTTTATGCCTCGTTTGCATTCCCCTTCTCATATTCTATTCTATTATTATTCTATTTCTAACTTATTCCACACTTATTCTATTTCTATTTACTTTTATATATGTTATGTAGGTATTAACAATATCGTGTTGTTTTTTTTAACAGCATGACTGTTGTGAATAAAAAAGAAAGTTGTAATTTTAGTTTGATGTTTTTCTTTTTATGTTCGAAGAAATTTTTGTTCATTGGGTCTAGGAAACTGTGTAAACACGTTGACAAAACCAATTTACTGTCCATTTGGCAACGACTCAGAGAAACTTTTTGAGTTACTTACAAATTTCCTTTTATCTAAGGAATAATTAAATTTAGTGGTCGATGAACGCCATTGGAATTGTCAATAATAAATTATATTAGTAAATTTGATAAGATTTTTCATCCAACAGAGTCTGAAGTAAAATATGCTTTAAGTCAAATTGAGTCGAGCCAAAGTTTTGCTAAAAAGATCAGTTTAGGTGAAGCTCTGAAAGTTCGGGTAGTTGTGAATTGTCTGATGTTCATATTACATACAAAACGCTGCTTGCTTGTATGCGAGTTTGATCGACTTGATTTCCATTAGTTATCACAGACTTTCTTGTAATTTTAAGCGTGCATGATATTTCTAAGTCTCCAATTGAATATCATGCAGATATTTTAAAATATTATATAGTTAACTAGAAGACTTGCAAAATAAAGTGATTATAACATGGAAATATTATATATAAAAACACAAATTTTTCAAACAAAAGTGATAATAACTCGTTAACATTTTTTTTTATATTTCATTATAAATAAAACAAGAACATTTTATTATATCTATACCTACGTAAAATTGTAACTTTCAATAATAAATATGTTACCGTGTTAATCTTGTTTCATGTTAGTCAATGAGTTAAATGACAGTCTGTAGTGGTCTGTACTAAGTTTAGCAGGAGTTTTATTTAAATTAAAAATGAAGTCGCTATGTATATAACTAATATTGAAGTCGCGTGGGAATTGTACATAACATTTATAACGTCCTTTTTATTCTTCTTTTTTTGTTTTTTTTTTTATTCTTTCTTTAATTATGATTACGATACATTGAGATTCTATTATACATATATTCTATATTAAAAGTTTACGATTATTTAATGTGTGATCTTTGATTGAATTCTCATTAAAATCTTAGATCTTCTATCTACGAGGAAAACGGTATATACATAGTTCTTTGATGTAGTGAAATTAAGCGTGCATACTTACTATGTAATACAGACTATTGTAGTTCTTCCTACACAACGAGACACTGGACTAGATGTACCCATTGTCTGGGACTCTTTGAATTTTGATTTTTATGATCCCTTTGTACATGCGATAAGGCAAAGCGATTTAATTTTTCCAGTCTATTGTGTTCAAAGTTATTGGAATTGTGAACTCTCGGAAAGTTCATTCCGGTTTTGCTTGTAGTGACTTCAAGGAATGCTGCATAAAAGAAATGTTTATTTTTAATATTCTTCGAGCTAAGTTATAAGCAGTCGAGAGCAACAATAGCATGATGGACTTGTGTTATAGCATACTCTTTAGCTGTTATATAAAATAGTTATGACAGTATAATAAAAGCTATTGTACCTACATTTCCCGCAAAATTGCAAATCGTCTTATCTAAATATAGGGGTTTGTACGTAAATGAGAGACTATGTACTTTGTTCCAGGTGGCCGTTGTACGGAGTATCGCCGCTAAAAGAGTCCTGAATAATTCATCAGAATATTTAGTCCTTACTAAGCTTCGTTTATATGTTCCAACTTTACACATTGTAGATAAAATAATTTCTGAATCGATTCGACGCAGTAAGTTTTACGCAAAATCGATTTTACTTTCAATTTAATTAAAATGAGAATCGAAAAAAAGCCAATTTGATTGTGTGAAATGCTTTATCGATAAAAAAAACGTCGGCACTAATGGCAATTGACAATAAGAAAGGTCACAAAACATCAATAGAAACGCCAACACATTTAATTAACTTGCAAAAAAATGAACATAGTAAGCTTTTTAGATTTCAATAGGGTGATAGATGAATTGTTACTCGATGAAGATGCCAAATTAGGAAATAGTGAATTTAGTGAGAGTCTCGTGTGTTAGCATTTCAATGATGAAGTCTATGTTAGTCGGAGGGATTTTGACATCGTGGGCCGTACTAGTGACAGCCACGGGAGAATGGAGCGAAGATGCTGAGGACTTAGGTAAGTAAAATAAGTTTTTTATTATCAATTAGTCGTAGCTGTGCGATGGTATTAAAAGCTGTCCACACTGCTGCCAACGAGAGTTCAAACAAAGGTGATCTTGTTCAGATCTCACTCAGTTGTAATTCCTTTAGTTGGCAACACGCGTCCGTCGACCAACGGCGCGGCGTCGAAGATCATATTGAATTTGGTTTGCAACATCTGACCATATGCTTGTCAACAAGCAAGGTCACCTTGGTGGAAACCAAGGTCTGGACACTTATTTTACTATAACATATATTAATGTGGCATGGCAGATATGTTACTGCTTATTTTCGTTCAAAATTTTAGAGTTTAGTGTTTATTTGGGGTATTCTATCAAACACTATATTTACAAATTTGTAGGTTTGAACAGTATAACATAGTAGCATGTCTATTTATGAGAAAAAAAGAACTAATGTTACACATACGAAAATAAAAATATACCTGACTTATTTCATAGAAATGTCAACAAAATTAAAATTTAAAATTAATACGTACCTACGTAAACAATGTCTATTGAATAAGTCAAGTAAACATTAACTTTCTTTACAAATATTTGCATTCAAAATACTCGATTCAATGTATTCGCGATATTAAATTTGTATGAGGAAAAAATACAAAGGATATATTATTTTTCGTGACAACTTTTCTTAATATAAAATAAATTTAATATTACTTTAATATAAAATACATTAAAAGCTAAATTCGAAATAAACAATGGTGGGGACTATTTTATTTCAATACTATGTCTTTATCGAGTTCAAATAAACAACAGTTTAAAGAACAAATACGATAATTCTATAATTTTAAGAATAAAAATTTGTAGTCACGGTTAGACAAGGATAGAAAGATACGTCTATGATACCATAACCTAGTGTATGGTAAGCATCGCACAAGAGCGATTACGACAAGAAGCGTTCCCACTCCAACCGTCAACTAAATCACATAACGTAAAAGCAAAGTATAGACTTTCTAATCTCATATTATAATAAAATAAAATATTTTTGCTCTTTTTATTTAATATTAATTCAAAAGAGCAAAGAGAGTAGAGTTCTACTGACGATCATGTTTCAGTTCTTTTAAGAACACCTCGATATCTTCGAAAATATCCAATATAGCCCAGGGAAATTAGTTGTAGAAGAAACATTATTTATAATGCAATGAATTAAACTATATTTTAATATTATTTTGCTTTTTTACTATTCTAAAACACCTCAATTACTTTTATGAAGTATTCCTTTCTAGCCCATCAGTTTATTAAATCAACAGAATTATTTTCTACCCTTCAGCTTTTCCCAATTCCCTTAAAGGTCTTGAAATTGAGATTATTTGAAAGTTATGGCTAGACTGATTTTTTTTAATGCATGTTAAATATTTCTTTTTATCAAATGGCACTTATCTCTTGTTTAGACGAGATGTTTGTCTACTTTAAACAAGAAGAGTCTAAATTACTAATTCTTAATAATACTCTGTTTATTACTAATACTTGTATCAATGTTAGGAATACACTTTTACAAAATCTGGCATTTGTTGAAATCTAGCACCTATAAATACTATGATTTCCGATATGTCTGACATTTACTAAATATAGTAAAGGGTATGTATGATTTCTATTTTTTTCACATACACATTAATATTCTTTGTTTCACAATTACTATAAATATTGAAACAATTTCAGATTTACGTTAAATGTTGCTGATTTATTTATATTCTTACTAACGTTGTATTACGTACGTGACGTCAAGGCAATTTAGTACATGTTTTAATATAGGACTTTCATAAGAGTAAATAATATGTCTTAATAAGATTCACCGTCAGCCGCACAAAAGTTCATTAAAATTGCTATTAGTTTAAAGCGACATTATCCATACAAATTTGACATTCATTAGAGCTTAAAGTTGTCATTAACTGCTAATGGACGTTAGTGGAACTGACCATAAGTGTAAATAAAAAAAAAAATTAGTTGTGATGAATTACATTAACACTATTTAGACCAAACTCTTAATAGTGTTACTAATAAAACAAGGTTTAGCGTTGAAGTAAATTTACGCTGAGTCTGCACTTAGTATTAGTCAAAATTCATATTATCAAACAAAGACTTGACAAAGGTTAACCTAGTACGAGGTTCTACGGGAGTAATATTAATAAGAAAGTAGTAGGTTTGCTTATTCTCTGTATAATATTAATTTGGACTAATACTAAAATTGCAATTTTATTAATAGCACTGTAAAAGTACAATGTTTAAATTTTGCTCTTTTTTAATGTGTACTACGTCATAATAAACATTTTGAGTTTGGTGATAACCAAAACCTATCCATCGGGTAGATTTGTATTGGGGGCTTAAGAGATTAAGGGTTGGTCGTGATTTATAGGCGACGCAAGATAGGTCGAAGGTATATTAATACATATACATTACTGTAGGTACGTAATCGAAAACATGTGACAAATTGTAGGCGAAGCTTCCTAGAATAAAATTGCACCTTTTTTTATATTTACACTGGTGTTTTAGATTAGGGTAGCTACCTATAAAGCAATATTGATAAGTTTAGAATGGTTTTGAATTCAATTTTCTTAATTTTTGCTATATCTATGTTTTATCATTACATTTATCCCACCCAAAATATAAAATTATGAATCTAATGTTACACACTGCTGTGGTTTTTGATTTCAAAGATAAAACAAGTGAGATGCCGAAATGGGTGCAGAGTACAATGGTTAGCCCTGAAATTTATTAATAACATAAAATATCGGTTCCGTCTTATACATTAGTATAATGTACATAGTGAAGCGTAAAGCCTGAATTGACTTGTTTCATTTGACAAATGGTTTTTGAGATATGAATGGGTCAAAATAATATAACATTACACAAGGTGCTTCTCGCCAGTTCTATTAGCTTGAACTTGCTTGACAAGCTCCCGCATGTCTAGATAAAGGTATTTTTAATGATGTGAATTTGGTTTTATTTTGTTAGACTTCACAAGGGATTTGATGTGAAAAATAAAAGTTGAATAGCCTATTTATTAAATATTAGTTTTCCGCCAGCGCCCGGGTAGTCTTGTATTATACATAAAAAAAGACTTTCTCGTTTTAACATTAAAATCCGTTGTATAGTTTAAACGAACTCAACGTACAGACAGCGGGAAGCAACTATGTATTATTCTATATTCTATGTATAGATGAGCAAAACTAAAAGCAAAAGAGGCGTTATTACTGACTATAATAAATCGAGTTCCTTCCGAAACAATGGATTCTCGTGATACAGTATAACATAATTACGTCATTGAGTTCTATTCAAACTTTTGCTATTCAAATTGGGCACGTTCCTTGTGGAGATCACTTGGAGCATGTGTTCTGTTCCTGTTATCCCGTATACTTCCGAATATGCACTGCTGCACATCACAAACAGAAGATATCTGATTGTACGCACACCTGCACGGAATTCGTAAACGTTCCTCGGTTACGACACGAAAGCTAAACAATTTTGCATTTTTATTTGAAGCTAGACTATTTGTGGAAAGTTTGAGTGTTCGAATTTTGAAACAGAGCAATTTCTGATCGCGTTGCCTTCCTATTTCTGTGTTTCGACCTGGGCTCAAGTGAAGTAAACTGGCATGAAGCAAGCTGGCGTGATGCCAGACAATTTCTTTTGTCTTCACGAATATCACTTGAAGTAGCATCAATATGTATATTTCGATTAAAGTGGCATTAACTATTAACTTTATTATATACGGTCAGTTATGGATGGCCGGTGGTAGTTGTTGTATTAGCCTACAAAAATTACTTATGCTAAGTGAGTGATAAGATAAAATGAAATCAAAATATCATGATGAAAATATTAATAGCCAAGAGACCAGAATTCAATTGGCAAACAAAGACAGTCAAGTGAATTATATTGGAAAAAATAAATTATTACACATAAATCAGGATTGCGCTTAGTGTGATGTTCCAAATTTGTCTCAATCATATTTCTTCTATTTTACACAACTAACAAATTTATGTTGGTAATTTTCAATGGAATTTGAACAAAAATTTTCTTTTTGCTTCTCCAAATACATTTTGTAAGTTTGCTGAGAGCTATTGTTAACTTTGAAAGTCTACTTTTTTAGTCGTTGACTTGTTAAATTTACTTATTGGAGGGAGTACTGACATAAGACTCGACTATACAGGGGAGACAGAGACGTTTTGAAATAAAGGTGATTTTGAACAGTATACTAGAAATTTTGAACCTCGTTTTTTTATTTATTTTATTTATTTTATTCTTTATGCACAATCGTACAAAGGCGGACTTAATGCCTTAGGCATTCTCTGCCAGTCAACCTTTAGGTGATGTGGAGATTAAAATAAAGGATAAAAGTAGGTGCATATGTTATCTTTGAGAGAAAAAAATAATATAAAATAAGCATAACACAAACATACATACTATATATAACATAGTACATAAATAATATAATAAAAATAAATACAATACATACTTATAAATACTATGCCTAGTAGAAATGAGATAGCAATTTTTATGATTCTGCCTGATCTAATATTAAATTGCGCAACTTGGATTTAAAAGCAAACCGACTGGCGGACATTCTAATGTCTGTGGGGAGTGCATTCCATAGGATAATGGCTTTAACGAAAAAGGAAGAGTGGATGATGTCAGAGTGATGAGCAGGACACATAAGTAGTCTATTAGAAGAAGATCGAAGGTCTTTTGTATGACTCGTACATAAGTACTGAAAGTGTGGAGTGAGGTAGCTTGGAGCGTTAGGTGATTGCAACAAAGAAAACAGGGTTGTTAGAGCACGGACATCTCTACGCTTTCGAATAGGCATCCATTTCAAAAGGGAGCGATGGGCAGACACGTGGTCGTATTTACGGAGATTGAAAACGAATCGAATGCAGTTGTTTAAAACACGGTCAAGTTTATTGAGTAGATCTGCATTCAGGTCGAGGTAACACACATCACCATAGTCGATTATGGGGAAAATTAAAGTCTGCACAAGTTTTGAGACACCAACGACAATTAAAGTTTCCGCGGGGGTAGTGAGCAGGTGATGTGCATCTTTTATTAGTTTATGATTGGTTTGAAGGTTTTAATTAAAAGTATTTTTCATTTAAACTGTTATTATAAAGATAAAAAAAATAATTGTTTGTTTGTTTGTTTAGAAAAGGCTCCGAAACTACTGGACTGATTTTAAATATTTTGCCACATGTGGGCTATAATTTACGCGAGCGAAGTTGTAAGAAAAGAAGTCGTCTTGAATAAAAAGAGATGATACCGACTAGAATGTTTCGCTACGAAGCACAGCATCGTCCCAAAATCGGTCTGTGAAATTTTTTTCTATATCGGAACGTAAAATTCCGAAATGTGGCAAACCTACTAACGTAATTGATATATAGACCAAAGCGAGGCATCGGACGGGATAGATTACAACAGATTTCTTTGGCAAACTGAGTATCAAAGCTTGCTGATTGATCAAGGATCACATTAAATACTTATTAGGGTAGATGGTAGATTCATTTTACAACCTCATTTACTAAGCTTATTCACTTTTTTTTTCCATTATCCTATATCCATACAATGTTATAAATTGACAGTGCTAAAACTACTTAATGTAACTACCCCGTTAATTAGCGTCATAGAAAAAAGTACTAAGGTCAACATAACTTTTAACCTTAATTACCTAAGGCGAAATAAGGAAGATTCTTTGTTTATTATATGTCAAACAAGCTTTGTCACTTTTTGCCGTGTAAATTATAGCCGGGTATGATATATATACGGGTATGATATAACTTCCTGTAGGAGAAAGAATTTTCATGATCATATTTGTATTTCCGAAGATTACCCCTTACAAACAAACACAATGGAAACCTCATTAAAATATGAGTATATATTTATTTTTTACATTGTACTTATTATTCAAATACGCATAAGTTTGGGTAAATGTTAATTCTTTTTGCTATATATATGATAAATTAAAGTGTATATATATGTGTCATACAAGTTTTTCGCGTGTTATTATAATAGTAGATTAAAATAATATTATCTACAATCAGCTACTTCGCAGCGACAGACGAGGATTTCTATGAACAATATTAATAACTGTAATTAATACAAGCCTTTAATGCATTTTTAATGGGGGTATCTAATTACATTAGCAATTAAAGAACACGCCTTTATCTAGTCGGCCATTTTAAATTGAAGAGCACATGTATTTTATTTAGTAGTTTTGTATGATTTTAAGTCAAATATATATTTTCAACGTGTTTTGCTTAGTAAAAACAAACCCATGTTCACACTGATCAGAGATGAAACATTTAAGTTCGAGTCAGGCTACGCGTATTGTAGATTTTATCCGTTATATTTAATGTTATATATTAAGTTTTGCTATAGCTCTCTTCATATCACACTAATGTGAAATTTCAAAAATACAAAACATAAATTACACACCACAATACTTACTCAACTTGTAAATGTAGTGAGTATTTGGTATGTTAAAATTTTCTTAGCACTTTAAATTTTGGAATACATTATTTAAAGTGGATTTTAATATTTTTTCTTTATATTCAAAGCGATTGTGCAGGAAGTGCATTCCGGATAAATATTCGTGGTTTTTGATTTGTATAAAATTGTAGTAGTATAAATTGTAAGTGGTATTTATAATAAATAATAATACTAATACTATACCAAGATTATTTTATAAACTGCTTATTAACTTGAACATCTATTTAGCAATAATGAATTTAGTGTCACTACGGTTTTCATCACGACAGATGAAACGTCTTACGGTGGTTAATGATCAATTAACATGCATAGGTACTCGTAGATAATTTACTATAAAATTATATCAATAAATTGTGTAATGTGAACAATAAAGGGCTTTGTATTGTATATAAGCATATAAGTAATATAAGCAAAATAACAGTAGGGAGCTATTATATATATATATGTCGGCGAGAAGGCGCTTCGATTGCGCGAAACGACATCTGTCGCCTGCGGCTGTCATCTGTCAAGATCTATGGTGCTTTGCGAAACGTCAAGTTATGACATTGACGGCTGTCATCGCTTGGGAGTGGTCTATGCTTGTTCGAAGATGGGACTTTACGTTGTGCGGCCATATTGAGCGAACGCAAGCGCAGAACTCTCCGCGTTTCGTATCGCAATCTGTTTGCATCACGTTATTATTAATGTACTCAGATTAGATAATTAAGTAATTCAACTAAATAACTGATTTGTGATCTATATGCGATCTTATTTCGAAGGAATATCTCGACCACTAGTCCAAATGCGGATGTTGACTAACCTTACTTTCCGCCGGCCCCGCATGACCTTCCGACATCAGAAGTTGGGATGTAACCTACCAAGTGGACACATAGATGTCATGAATATGGAGAATCTTATTGCAGTAACAAAATCAAAACTTTCTCGCCCTCATCTACGTCATAACTGGGCCGTCGTCGAATCACATGTGCAACTGCCCGAATTCGATCCTGACAAAATACAAGAAGAATCACTTGAAGCCTTCGTAAGAAGAACCAAGCGTTCCTAATATGAAGAACGGTAACCCGAACGCTGCTGTCACGTGCTTCAATTGTGGAACTGAAGGTCACTACTCTCAAGATGCCTGTAGCCGAAGAAGATGCAACGGTGGCAAGCCTGATGGCTCGTCTGCTGGGTTTGATAGTGAGCGACGTATGGACGTCTGCATAATTGCTACCCTTGCTAGTATTTTGCAGCATTTTGGTGAGTCGTTTTCATTTTAGTTATGGTTCAGATTGACGATATTGCTTTTTAATTTCTTTTTCATGTTCTCCTGGACCTTCAACTAGTTTTAATTAGGTAGTTCAACAAAACTTATTCTTTGTAACTGTTTTTTCTCTCCTATTTTTTTGTAAAGTAGTAGTATGTAAGTCGCTCAGGTTGTTTACATCTTCCGGGCCTTCGTAGGCGTAGGCGTAAATCGGGCTAGATTTCCCGTCGCATTGCGGCCACGTTTGTGAGTGGCGTGCGTTGGCTAGGAGATGTAAACGATCGCTGTTGGTTCGTCGCATAGAGACGACGGTTGTGTATGGGTACCGGATGGAGGTCACCCGTGGATGTGTTGTGTTGTGGGAGGGTACCGGATGGAGGTCACCCAACCACGTGATTGTTTTGTGATGACCGGATGGAGGTTGTCACAAGGTGCTGGATGGAAGCATCTGAAATTATAGAGTATTGCATACGACACTGTTTTACTATGTAATCCACGATTACCAATTCGATTTAGAAAGCTAATTTGTCTGATGAGTTTCGTTGAACTGTTAGTGATCGTTAACGTAAGATGCCAGAGGGACATGTACTAGTCGAAGTCGAAGTGGAGTTTAATGAAATGTCTGATGATAATAAATTAGTTTAATTGGTAATGTGAATGCGAGTAAGAACTCTACCGGCCGTAGAAAGTCGACCGTACTAGTAACTAATACGTAGCCGTAGCCCGTTGGAAGTCGGTGTCTCTTGGGGCAACTCAAGTAGTCCGTGGGTGTGCGGTGGGCGTGTAGTACTAGCGGAGGTCGTGGTCTGTATAGACCGTCTCGTGTGTTAGTCTAAGAGAGATGCACATGTGCGATTTACAATGGTAAATGCGCGTCTTTGTGAGAGAGTTGGTGATGACTCGTCGGCTATGGAGGCCGTGGCGGTAGAGATATTTACTCGGGTATTTTGGAAGTTAATATGTTAGTGTTTTATGTTTTGAATTATTGTAATATAACGATGGTACATGACTCTTCACAGTTTCAAATTTAATTTTAATATAATTTAATGAAAGTGTAAATTGATCAGTTAACAATCTAAAGAAACTTAAAGTAAAAACGGTCTCTAATTATTAAAGTTTTGATTGGTTTCAAAATCTTGCTCTAGTTGAAGTCAGGACTGACCGAGTAAAGAATCTACTGCGCTGCATATTTTCCCTTTAAGATTGAACCCCCACGCGAGGATGCGTGAGGCTATCAGAATAGCCGTTTCGCAGAGCATCTCCATCACCTTTACGAAGATCGATTGATTTAGTTTCCTTTTTTAATTTTCTTTTACTAGATTACTTAATTACTCGATTGTAAAGAGGGCGTGATCATCGATACTTTTAATTTTATTAGAATGGTAACACTGACTTTGACAGTTCGAAAGCGTAAAGCAAGTTGCCGCCATTTTGGCACACATGATTCTCTTATGCATTTGGGCTGGGAGAAAACTCTGGAAAAGCTCTGAACTCTAAACGTACTTACAAGTACGCGCATGACCGGTTGAGGTAAAATGCCGGACCATAAAATACCTGTAGAGTTAGAAACTAGCGAATCTAGCGATGTAGAGGATTGTGTGCATTAACCACTATTCAATAGTCAACCATTTAATTTAATTGTGTGTTCGCATTACATCACTCGTATTAGGTGATGTGACGACTGTTTGTGAGGTATCGTCACTTGGAGGTGGCATGAGTTACATCACTTGTATTAGGTGATGTGACGACTGTTTGTGAGGTATCGTCACTTGGAGGTGGCATGAGTTACATCACTCGTATTAGGTGATGTGTCGACTGTTTCTGGGGTATCGTCACTTGAAGGTGACATGAGTTACATCGCTCGAATTAGGTGATGCGACGATTGTGATTATTAGAGTTGATGATGTCCAGAGTACAGATAATGATTAAATTTGACTGACTGACTGAAGTCACTTAGTTTTGTTACAAAATGAGGAGCGTTATCAGACCTAACTAGATCCGAAATACAAGGGACCGTTTAAGGTCATGGAATTATTACATGGTTATCGTTATTTGTTAGGATGCCTGAAGGTCAGTTGGTTGTACAAGAATTGTGGATCAAAGTGATGATCTTGTGTTCGAAGTTCCTGGCACATTGCGTGATTAAGTTGGGTAAAACTCGATGGAGGTGTTACTTGAGCGATCAATGGAGTTGCTCATGGGAACAATGCTCGATGGAGGCATTGGTTGTTTATGTGCTCGATGGAGACACTGGTAGCATAAGGCTCGAAGGAGGCGTTTTGCTTGTGTTGTTGGAGGCACGAAGGGAACATAATGCTCGATGGAGGCGTTATGTGTCTTGATGTGTGCGTTCTATCACTGTATAGAATCACGACATGTGTTCAGTTGTGTACTGATGAGAGTAAGACTTGACTTAAAGTTTGAACTTCAGATATCCTTCGAAGTTGTACTAAGGCAGTATTTGATCATTGTACATAGTTGTAATCAGTAAACATAGTTTGTGATCGGTGTGCTTATGTGACCGTATTTTTACTGGTCAAAGATGACCGAGTGAAAGGCTACTGGTAGTGTTTTCTTTTTTTTTAGACTCACACGAGGACGTGTGATGCAGCAGGATGGCCGTGTCGGCGAGAAGGCGCTTCGATTGCGCGAAACGACATCTGTCGCCTGCGGCTGTCATCTGTCAAGATCTATGGTGCTTTGCGAAACGTCAAGTTATGACATTGACGGCTGTCATCGCTTGGGAGTGGTCTATGCTTGTTCGAAGATGGGACTTTACGTTGTGCGGCCATATTGAGCGAACGCAAGCGCAGAACTCTCCGCGTTTCGTATCGCAATCTGTTTGCATCACGTTATTATTAATGTACTCAGATTAGATAATTAAGTAATTCAACTAAATAACTGATTTGTGATCTATATGCGATCTTATTTCGAAGGAATATCTCGACCACTAGTCCAAATGCGGATGTTGACTAACCTTACTTTCCGCCGGCCCCGCATGACTTTCCGACATATATATATATATATATATATCTATATATATATATATGTTTTTAAGAAGGTTCCTTAACTAAAATCAAAAAGCTTACTAAAATACGTGCTTTTGGAACCTATGAATAACAATATTCATAGGTTGTAATATAATTATAAAATATTATAACGTTCTCCTTGTTTATAAAAAAATATTTTAATAAGATGCATATGTCAAAATATGATTTGGTGAAAACGTCTATTAAGTTCCAGAGTTACTCCGGTGATGAGGTTACTGTAATGGGCAAATGTTTTTATAAGGTATATTATAAAAAAAATATTATATAAAAAATAAAAACCAAACTACAGGTAATGGAGAGGGATATTATTATAGCAAAAGTAGATGGGCCCACGGATTGGGTGAATAGCATGATAGAGGTGAGAAAACCTAACGGTGACTTAAGATTTTGATTAGATCTTTAAATAAATAAAATTAAGAGATTTAAATAAAGCCATTAAGCGTGAACATTTCGAATTATCCAATCAAATGAAGGAGTCGAATGCTTACTTCAATCTCTTGACGGGTAAACTAAGTTTCAGTAATGTTTCTTGATCATTCAAATCACTATTTGTCCCAATATATAAAAGTAACATAATCCATAAAATTTATCACAATCACTATACCTTTGAAAATTATTGCAATAGATTTTAAAATAAGATAGTTAGTCCACTGAACTTGTTAACTACTGAGCTATCGAGTTCCTCTCATAAAATCATAAATCACAATGATAATATTCTGATGAGTGCTACGGCAATTTAGGCATATTCATTTCATTTGTAATATACTCTAGGTTATAGGCATAGACAAGCACGTTTCCATCAGTTGAAGAAATGCTCTTGACGACGCCATGTAATTGTTTGGCGAAGTGCCAGATTTTACCCCGTGGGAATCGCTTACACGAAAAATGGAGATACGGGGACACTAACTTAAACTAAATAAGAAAAAATTAAAATATGAAAAGAAACTCGGTCTAACTTAGTAACTTACTATTCGTAACAATTCTGTTGCCAAAACTAAGTTATTAAACTTGGCTACAATTATGTCAAACTGTATTTTCAATTATTTCAAAAACTAAAATGATAGAAGTAAACTTATCATTACACCTATTTGAACAATTTTGCATTCACAATAATATTTATATCGACATTTATTTTAACTTCAACACTTTCATTTAACTTTATCTTAATTCTTAAACTGCTTAACTAATTAAACAGTCCTAGGTTTTACTTGACAGAAGTAAACTTATTTTATTATAATGTAATTTACTCGAGAACATAGAAATATACTTAGATTTCTTTGATCAATTTCTTTGGTAAAAATTATAAATTTTTAATTTAGTTTAGAAATTAGTTTAATAAAATTGTCACCGTTGTCAATTTAACAAAATTTAAAATTTGTTGAATTTAATAACGATTGTAATTAATAATAAAAGCAAAATATTAAATAAACATTTTTCCTATCGATAGATAGATAAATCTTTGTTGTTAATAATACAATATTTACAGATGCAAAAGTAAAATAGACTTAATAACATTGCGTATCAATTGGCGGCCTTATCGCTTCCAGACAACATGTGGATGGAGAAAGATAGCGCTATAATACCAGCTTATAATAAATTTTTGGTTATCATTCCGATGATTGGCCTTAGCTAAAGTTGGTTAATATCTGAAATGGATGTCCCAACGCGCTAACCATTGCTCCATTGAGCTCCTGAGTTCAGGTCAGTGGTTACCGCCGACGTATTTGTTCAGCGAGGCACTGGCTAAGCCGTGTGAATTAATTACACATTTGCCGTACCAACGTAATTATATTAGCGCGAGCGTCGACTCGATATGACCTAGTTTTTGCCGCGTACAGTAATTAACAAAAATTAGCATGCGTTTTCAGCTGCGCTCTTATTGATTGCGCTCTTATCCTAAGTGTTAGCTGTATCGTTTTACTTTAACAATAACAAACATATTAAAGTAGTATAAAGCAAATAATAATTAGTAAACTGTAAAGTATAAGTTTCGCTGGTTGAAGTTATTGTTTAACTTTACCAAGAAAAAGGATGTTGTAACGCATTCTACCATCAATATTATAGTTAGAGTGACAAATATTATCAAATTTGACATAAACCTTAGCTGTAATTATGGTGCAACCAAGAGTTAGTGTTGTTATATGTAAAAAACACACCATGGCTTATTTAAAGTTTATTCGGTTAATAATAAATTATAACAAAATCTTGCCCAAGTTACAATTTAAAATTTTCGATAGCTAGATCGCTATTATTCAAAAAGCTTTGTTATTTGTCATTAAATTGACATACTGAATTTACTTACGTAATAATATTCAAATACCTGAATAAATATTAAGCTCACTAAATCCAGTCGAATAACACGTACACATTTCAAATCTGTCTTCCAAAACATTTTCAGTTATACAAAAGGTTTTTCGTATTCCTCTCTATGCCGAGATAATACAGGAACATTTTAAAACTGTCCATGCGAAACTAAAAGGTCAGCTAGAGGTGACAACTGAAAAACGTTGAGGCTGCTAGAGTGCGCCAATGTGCGCGGGTTGTGCTTTATTCCTGTCACCTGCTAAGCCATATTCGGATAAATCATTTTAACTTTTAAAAAGAAGAATGTTAACACTCGCAAAGTCATTCGAATTCAAAAACATTCAAATTTTAAACTCTGATAAGATTGACACTGAGTTTTTCTTACATTTTTAATATACATATATGACTACACAAATATAATCGCATGCGTAAGTCACACGACTGACGTAGGGATAGCACTCGCGAATGAGATAGCTTCTTATTTTTTTTAATTGGTTCAGTAATTTTGAAGTCTATTTAATGCAAATAATATTATTTCCATCTTTTATAAAAGAAGTCGATCAGTAAAGGCAAATCTTCACTTTGTCACTTTAATTGTCACTTTGTCGCAAATTGTTGCCACCTGGCTGTCTAGTCAATTATAGACCAAGAGCCCTATGTATGTTTAAATTTATATATCAAGTGCGTTCGATACGTTCGATACGAACTATTTTATCCTATGGGACATGAAATGTTTCTCTACATACAGAAATATTCCTATATGTTTTATCGAAATCAAGAGACCCTGTGCGTGTGGATATCAGGGCTGCTACTGCTAAATACGAACGCGTCCAATATTTCTTATTACAGCTTCGCTTGCGAGGTCCCTAGGGAACTGTTTATTTGGATATCGATTCATATCAAGACACGGATATAATTACAATGACAAATAGAATAGTAAAAAGAGGTTACTATGGCAACGTTTCAATTTTCCTAATAAAATTTTACTCCCATTTTCATCCTTTTATTTGCTGTTTTTCGGGTCGGGTCTATTGGTCCAATAGTTTCGGAGCCAATTCGATCGCATCGAAACAAATAGACAATCGAATCTTTCTTCTTGAAATAATAATAAATTATAATTTGAATATTGAATTACTTATATAAAGATGAATTCCATTTCCATTTTTGTGTTTATTTTATTTGTACCACCAAGATCCTCAAAAAGACAAGTGATCTCACAGAATCGCTTTCCGATTCGTTGAATTTGTACGTCGAACATTCGATTCCCGCCTGTCCCAAACCACAAAAGCTATATCATCATCATCATCATCATCAGCCCTTTTATGTCCCCACTGCAGGGGCTCAGGCCTTCCTTATTGTTGGTTAAGGAGGATTGGCCATGACCCTCCACGCTGGCCCAATGCGGATTGGAGAGTACTTTGGAGGGCAAAGCTGACCGATTGTTAGCCAAATCCACTCACCAACCTACAGATTGGCTCGGCACGTAGCTAAGTGTCAACACCACAATCACCAATCCGAGGTAACACTAAAGCTTTTGTGAAGGATTCATACAATTTTATCAGAGGTATTAAAGATCTACATCGCTCGAAGAATGAAACTATGGTCAGTTTTGATGTCCATTCCTTATTTCCTTATTCACATATCTACCAGTACAGAACTGCATTGATATTACTAGAAGAAGGTTGGTTCCACAATCTATACCAATTTAATATGTAGAATTACTAGAACATTTCCTTACATCGGATAACCTTCTGTGGAATGGTGGATTCTATTTACAAGTAGATGGTGTGACGATGGGCTCTCCTGTATCACTCATAATTGTCGATATTTTCATGAAGGACTTGAGGAGAAGGCTCTACGCACAGCATCTATCCAATCCAGAATGTATAAATGGTACGTAGATCACGCCTTTACTATTTTAACAACGGATAAAGTTTCTGCTTTCTTAAACCACCTTTAAGCCCTAAAATCCAATTTGCTATAAAATAAGAGGCAGACAATAAACTAGCCTTCTTAGATATATTACTCATTAGGAATTCTGATTAAAGACGCTATACTGTACATTTTAAAGTAACACATATCGATAGGTACCTCTATGGTGACTCACACCATTATCCTAAATAGTTAGCTATCGTAGGGAACTCTGTTTCAGATAGCACAAGACATCTGTGACAATCAACACCTGACAGCTGAGCTTCAGCATTTCTAGAGAGTATTGCGGGATAACAGATTATAGTACCAAGCCTAGTCACAAAATATAGGTCAAGCCTACCACAGTCAAGCGCCAACCTGCTGTATTTCCATACAAGAAAGGTATCACAGACAAGATTGGAAGGATTTTGAAACGAGCTTCTATCAATACTTACTTTAAGCCGCCGCAAAAGATCAATCAATTCTTAAGACCTGTCAAGTGTAATATCTTCTTTAAAGTTGCAGCTGTATACAAACTAGAATGTGTGGGGCTCTCATATATCAGAAAAGACTCCCAAAGTTGGAACTAGTGGCAGATTACGGTAGCCAGGGGCAAACAAATAAGTCAAATGTACTCGTATATTTTAAATAATTTAATTCAATAAATATCAACGTTGCAATCAAACATAAAAAAAAATGTATTGTAAATGTGTCCTATAGTATTGATTTTTGAAGGTAGCTTCACTTTTAATTAAAAAGACAATTAACACCTTAATCTTATGTGAACACAGAACCTAACGAAAAGGGTCCGAAACGTCAATAAAACCAAACACAAACGCGATGAAACCGTTTAAAAGTTGTTTCATTTAGTAGATAAACTTATTGTTTTATTATACTTATTGATTATGCCTACTTATAATATTAGTGTAGAAAAATATGACATAAATACAGGTATAAATACCAAATTAAAACAATATCAGCTTCGAACTTTAAATAATTTTGGTTGAAATTTAATAGAGCACTGACAAAAAGACTTAAAATTATATTTTTAGTTCTATCCAAAACTATCCTATCGTGTAGTGATAAATTTATACGATAAAATAGTAAGAGGCTTTTTTCTCAATGCTCCGTTACTTATAATCCAAGGTTTGCTCTTTGAGCAGATAGTTTGTTTTACGTTGAGTGTTATTCAGAAGTTTCGATATCAGCAATTGATTAGTTTTGATTTACTCAGCTGAAACCGTTAGGTGTAAACATACTACATTAGTTTACTACAAAAAGCCAAGTTGCTACAATCATTTTCAGTTTAACCTATGACAACACAATTTTTAAAAAATGAATTCAAAAATGGAACCCCTAAACACTACTTCGATTATCCACACGTCTCGGAACACACCCCTAGCGCTGAATTGAATGAGTGTGTGCAACATAAAATGGTTTCGGACCATCAGGCCGGTCACTGCGCTCTGCCTAAGCTTTTGTTGAAAAATCTACTTGATAGCACTGTGGCTTCTTTATCGTCAGCTTTTGTTCGTGATTTCATTGAAGTGGAATGGAGTGCCAGAGATGTATAAAAAAATCTATGCCTTAATAAATATAACCGCTTTTTATAACTAAAAATGATTGTAGTTTTTCTTGTTACCATAGTAGAAAATTCTTTTTTTTATAATTGTATAAAGAACAATAGCAAAATACTTGAAATAATTTTCTTCAATTTGCTTCGCCATTGCAATAGTCTGTAACTCTAACAAGAAATTGTAGCATTTTCTGATTTCATTTAGCTTATTCATAAAAATTAAGCGACAAATAAAGTTATTTTATAGTTACTAAAGTAAGCATACAGATTTTCCAGCTATTTATTTAAATTGTTATATTAAATACTACCATCAAAACACCTGTATTTTTTTTTGTTTTTCGAGTCGAGTCGTAAACAGTATTGAAATAATACGAACATAGATTATGCAATAGATTTTCTTTGTTAATAATTTGTTTGTTTGCACTGAATAGATTCCCTAACTTCAAAACCAATTTTAATAATTCTTTCAACTGTATCCAACTATATCATAAGAGGGTCATATAGGCAATAAGACGCTGGAATACTGACCGATTATCACAGGAATTTAGAGTCCACATAAAAGAGGTGTTCCGGTTTATATGGACTCTGACCGTTCAAATTCTCAGAACATTTCTGTGTATTTTCTGTTTACGACTCGTAAATCATTCTATTTTACTGAACCATAATATTATTATACTATACAAGTATTGATCGCTGTAAATACAGTCGTATTTATACAATTCTTAGTGGTAAAAGAGAGTACAGCAATAATATACTGAAAATGTAACAACTTTTAAACGGTTTCATCGCGTTTGTATTTAGTTTTATTGACGTCTGACCCTTTACAGGTTCCGCGTTCATATAAGGCTTACTACTTAACTAAATACAAACGCAATGAAACCAATAAAAAGTCGTTTCATTTATGGATAGTGCATGTGAAAATATAAGAAATAATAAATAATATACTGCCTTATAAGAAAATTTTAATCAATAATTTAACGTCTGTCAACAAAATACCATGAATGATTTCTTTTATTGTAATGCTAATTCTTTTGTTTATATCTGAATTCTATTTCAAACAATAATTTGTTTCACAAAATAACACTACTTTTAGGAACCAAATCATACAATAAATACCTCGTAATAATAATTCCAAAACAAATTTCAAATTAAGTGCAGGACTGCAATCGGTTAACCGCTTTCCTATTGACTTCTCCTTTCCTTCTTACGATTTTGGCACCAACATTTCAGTATAAACAATATTAACTATGACTAGGCTGTATGCGAAGATCCCTTTTCTTTGAATTAAATCAAAATAATTTGAAAAATTGAGCTATCGACAACCATTCGTAGTTGGTAGGCACCTACCGATGATTGTGAAACGCAAAAACGAATGGTTGTCGATGGCTCAAAAAACTACTACCGACAGTTATCGATAGATTATTGAAAGTGGAGGTAAAAAAACCTAGGAATTTTTGTAGACAAATAGTTCGTTACAAATTATTATCTATCTAGAAACTACAGAAAAGAATGTCGATTTTTTTTTATTTTTAGTCTGAATATTTAATTATTATCAAGCAAAGTTACAAAGTTCTTGAGACACTTGATATTCTACAGGTTAACTCGTGGGGTAGACGATCGGTTGGCGTAAGGTCATGAATTCGAGAAGATCAAGACAGTAAATTTTCGGTTACCTGTCCAATGACAGATCCTGCAATGGTTGCTTAAATCTCCGCATCCCAGACCGCTAACGCGCTAACTGGGTTATCAAGTTCTCAACTTCTTTGTTACGTTTAAATTCATAATCTATGATTCACCGATTCTTATAAATCTATGGATTCGTAAATTTGACCAGAATTAAGTCGAATTAACGTCAACCGTGATTAATGGGGAATAATGATCGTTCGTGTTTCAACCAACTTAAGCGATGACGAAATTAAATTACAGACGTGGGTAATTATAGGCGAGCGTCACGGTATTTTTTGGGTGAGCCTTTTTAATAGTTCTTGCAATAGATTTTTTATAAATGATTAGCGTTTCTTGACATTTATGCATCTATCCCTAGAGAATCATGGTACTGCAAAGCCCTGTGGAGTATGCCATCGATGTTTTATTAGTCTAAGAATCCTCATGTCCAATACATATTAATAGATAATATTACATTTATTCCTAGCTGAAACACTTATACTTTAGAATATTTGAAACAATGATCTAGACCCGCTACAAAATAGAAAACTTTTTTTATATAGTTCTCTGACTAGAAATCGAATTAAGAATCTCAGAGATTGCGACGTCTTGAAATCGGCTTGCGAACTAATCAGCTATGTAAGTCGTCAAACTGTTTGAATGCTACACAAGAGTAAAATAGATTATGCGATTTTGAAACAAAAAAATACTCCAACATGATTTAGTCAAGATAATACCTTAATGGCAGGCAACTCTGCTATACAGAAGTGTCATATCATAGAAAAAAAAAAATCAATAAAAATGGTACCGGATCTCGTTCTAATAAATATACATGTAACTTTATCCTGTAATATGGAACACAATAAATTACTGAGTATCATCAAGGAACGTTTGGAGAAATAAAAGTCCTATATGTTAGCCGTGGTTATCTAATTAACTGCAAAGCTCATGGAGCTAAGCAGAATAAACATCCGTTCTATTGTCTGACCCTTACCCGGGCAACGCAAGGTAAATATACTTCTTATTTTTATACGAAATTAAGTGAAACTGGCATTTGAAGTTAACACAAACAGAGCATGAAACATCTCATGTTTTATTAACGAGTTCTTATTACAATTAGCACCTATCTAAAACGATATTATAATTCTTGATAAGTTATAAAACTTAGGTTGTATAAAGGTTACCTGAGTGAAGGTATTCAATCTTGACTGTGTCAAATGTAATTTTATTTTATTTTACTGTTTACATGATTAACGAATTCTTATTACAATAAGTATCCATTTAAAACGTTATTATAATGCTTGGTAAATTATAAATCTTAGGTTGTATAAAGGTTACCAGGGTGAAATATTCAATCTTGAATATCTAAAATATAACATTATCTTATTTTATCGTCCATATTATTGACTATTTTAATAAAACTATAACAATATATTATATGTATTGCAGTGTTAGATTTCCCTTTAAAGGCTACGTAGACTGAACACCAAGACCGTCTAACAAAACTTATTGGTAACATATTCTATTATTAAACATATTATTTTCTACTATGCATTGGAAATTGTCAACTATATTTTCACTACGTTTTTATCGCGAAACATAATTAATTACATATTTTTCTGTTAATTGAGAACCAGTTGTGATAACATTATTGAGTTCATATAAAACAAAAAGAAACGGTATTTAATATAGATTTATAGACAAAAATTTAGAACGCCGGAATGAAAGTTTAAACGAAAATGTGACAAAAGTTCCGTAAATTGTTTCACGGAAGTGTGCACTAGTAGGCGACAGTTCATCCGTCGAGTGTACTAGGATGAATGTGACCTTATATATTTTTCAGTTCTGAAGCTCCTCGACTGACAATATGAGATGCATATCCCGTCGAGTATCTTCGTCATTATCAGCCTATTAATGCCCCGCTGCTGGGGCTAAGGCTTTCCCTACGCTTCAGATGGAATCGAATCAAATGGAATGGGAAGAACGGGCCAGGTGGGTCATGGCCCTTTCTTTGCGGGCACAGTTCAGATTGGTGGATATTAACAACTGCAGCTGGGACCAATGGCTTAGCATGCTTTCCTAAGCACAGGGAAGCTTGAGATAAAAAAGTTTTGGTTACCCATCCTATGACCGGCCATTCCTAAAGTTACTTAACAACTGTATCGCAGACCGAGAGCGCTAACTGCTGTAAGTTAAATGTTAATTTGAATGGATTAAGACTAAGTGATAACACTTATGTATGAAAACGAAAGGGAAATATTTGAACAAGAAATTCATACCATTATTTCGGATCGAACTACGCGATTCAACTGTCAAAACTTACCCGCCTGCAAGCTGTAATTTGAACGGACTGTGAGAGTTTTGAAGTTAATTTATAAACCAATTTTTATTGAATTAACATAAATGTTTCTAAGTAAACATGCGTTGAGTGAGCATTACTTTGATAAATACGTTATCGATGCGTTAATAACAGCAAGACACATATTTAATATTTGTGTGTAGTTCAACGCACAATCTATTCCCGCTTTTAAATGATATAATAATGATTACGTATTATTTGATATTTTTTATTATACCATAATCTTATAATTTTCGCGATATACAAAAATCACCATTACTATATAATTAATAGCATCAATAACTACTGGCAACATTTTGAAAAATTTTCACAAACAATTTATCGACTCAAAAAAATAAAATATTTAAAAACCACTTTAGCTTCAACATTATTAAGTTTATATTAAATAAGTTTTAAAGTTAATATAAATTCATCATAACGCCTACGTATTTTTTATCATTGCAGAGGTTTTTTAATATCAAATTAAGCGAAATGGCATTGCGTAATTACGACGCAAGGGGTCGCACCGATATTACCTTGAACACTTCAGCGGGGGCTTAATTAGCGTCTCAAGAAGTTAATGAGTTGACTTGGCTGAGATCCTCATTTGTCTATAGAGCCTGTTTAAATCGACATTAGATAATATAGCATTTAGTTTTATACGAGAATTTTGTAGGTATATAAAATATATTTTAATATTGTACGTAAAATCAATAAATTATCTTGAAGTTGTACTTGTTGTTGATTAGCAATAAATCTTGCTATTTGACATGTTATCAGGTAGCTGTTTACCTCGCCCGCGTATACGTGTATTTTGTTTGTGAAAATTTATAATAGCCTCTGTCATCCACATATAGTGTAGCTTTCCGTAAGTGAAAATTACTACGAAACAACTGAACTTTAAAAAGTGTTTTTTTTTTAATTTGTCCAGTAGTTCCGGAGCCTATTCAATGCAAACAAACAATCAAATAGTACCTCTTTATAATAAAAGTGTAGAAGACAAAATTCTGTTTCTTGTATAATGAAACGACTACATACAAACTATTAATGTAAAACTTCTTTGTAGTTGTTTTGGCTATAGACTAAGATACTTATGTTATCGCTATCTCTCTCTCTCTCTCTCTCTCTCTCTCTCTCTCTATACAAAAAAATCATCTTTAATCTTTCTCGAGAATCGGCCATAACTCATCACCCAGTCCAGACTAGTAGTTGCTAACAATTGCAGATACAGTCAGAAGTCTGTAACCAACGGCTAATCGTGCCTTCCGAATCTTGGAAGAGTTGGAGTTAACTAATCGTATGACAGATTTGGCGATAGTTGCTTAACTTTAAACATAAATAGCTATATGTTTTGGTTTGGGGTAAAAAAAATAAAAATAAATAAAAAACAATTGTAAACAATAAATGGTCACAACTTACCTTCTTAAATAATTTTATATACACAAGTAATAAATTCAATCTCCACAGTGTTATCTCACTCACACACACACACACACACACACACAAACACACGTACGCGTTCACGTCCATTCATACGATAATTTATATATTAACCTACACACACATTTATTTATTTTTATTTATCTATTCTTTTAATAATATCTTATCAGAAATGGAATAACGTGAATTCGATATATAAAAATATATATATACTCAAATATAATATCTCATCATAAAATGGCGACATTTTAACTGCATTCTCTTTCGTTTTGGTTCTTCATTTACGTTATATTTTATCTGTGAGGAGATCCTGGTGACTTGTCACACAGGTTTCTACTGAAACCAATTTCGGGCTCCAATCTCTCACAAAATTAAGATACAAAATGTTTTTAAGAATCTTAAGACTAACATGTAAGTACATAATTTTGTGTTGAGAGAATAAATGATTATTATTATTATTACTTTAGCATCGCAATCTAAACACGGTGACACACTATACATATAAAATTAATATATTATATTATCATTATTATATAGGCACTGATTAAAGAGGCAGTTGTAAATATCAGTTTTGGTAAGTTAAAAAATATAAATGGCACGTTTAATAACTAGTTCAGCAGTTAAAATTAAGCAGTAAAGTAAACAAAAATGAGTATGAAAAAACAATGAAATGGATCAGTGAATATATAATTGAACAGGAAAATAATTAAATAGGCGTTAATAATTATTGTACGAGCGGTTACGTGTGGGCAGTAATAAATCGGAATTTGTCGGTAAGAAATCTCATTCTAAGCAATTCCATAAACAATGAGGTGGTAAAATAAAATAAAAAAAACAGTAATGAAAAATTTAATTACTTTTGCTTTGACTGAAGGAATTAAATAAAACAAATTGTATCATAATAAATTGTATTGTATAAATAAGAGTAGGTTTGACTTTCGACGGTCTGCCTCTCTTCCATTTTTTGTCCGAGTGGAATGTTTTAGCTTCAACTGGAGGGACGGCGTACTTCAAGCGTATGGACAAGCCAATTATATGTTTACAGATATATATTTTATAAAAGTTTGGGCAAGTACATGTTCCTTGAGTCCATTCTTCTTTATTTTCCTACAATAAAACTTCCCATTTATTAAAAAATTGCTCTTTAAACTCATCAAAATTTTCTGGTGGATTTTCAATTATTGCGCATTCTTTAGTTTCGCCAGCAGGTACTTGATAATGCGTCAAATTATCATTATCATTATTAGGTATGATTACAATCTCTTTCGGTAGTTTGGCCCAATTATATGAATCAGTCAAGTCTTTCAAAGTTATTTTCGACAATTTTGCAAAATACTTTTCAGAAGGGTTCTGTGTATACTTTAGAGACCACTCGTTCACCATTTCTTCCGCCATCCGCGCTAATAAGCTCTGCCCTACTAACGAACATTTACCTCTCTTTTCAATGAATTTGAGTACGGGTGTCACCGCTCGCTATGATCTACCGAACTATTTATCGAACCGCCTATCCCATCATTTTAACCACTCATTCAGCTATTGGACTGCTCAATAATGATTATGATTATGACATTGTATGATAAAATAACTGACCAATGAATAATAATAATAATCAACCGCCATTAAATTAAATAACTGCTCAATATGTTTTTCAACTGATCGTAATAATATCTCGAAAATTTAAATAACGCTCAACAAATTAGTTCCCTTATTATATTGCTCTAATGATATTGATATTAAAGCTTTATCGGAAAGCGATTTTATAGCTAAAGTATTTTCAATCGTCATTAAAGTGTCAGTGAGAAATTTAACGTAGATTTTAATATACTAGAATTGCCTTTGATGTTGTAGTTTCATCAGCGTCTCCGCATTAAAGCAGCCCTATAATCAAGACTGAATGAAAATTATTCACCAATTAATTACACGTGACAGATCAAATCGAGTAATATCTTCGAACGGTAGGTAATTGGGTAACGTCAAAGTAATGAGTTAAATTGCCATCCATTTTCTTTGTTTCATTGTGTGTAAATTTTAAACATATTTCATATCCATACTAATATTATAAAGAAGAAATATTTGACTATTTGTTTGCATTAAATAAGCTCGGAAGGTACAGGACTGATTTAAAAAAAAAATCATCTAGGAGTAGGGTTACAAGGGTTATAATTTACGCGAGAAAACAGCCATTTTACATAAAAAGTTATTATTACATAAAAATATAGTTAAATCGCGTTACTAATATATAATGGAACTGGACCAATTCTCAATTTCGATTTTCAATAGTTCGACTGGTGTTGACTTGGAATAAAAGAACTAGTGATAAATAAACTAAAATGTTTGAAAAAAAAATGTAAAATTGAGTTTAACTGTATCGAGAACATTCGGGTCGTTTCGATTCAGTTTCGATAATAATTGTGTTATGTTAGTTATGTCCATAAAAGAAACAACGTAAAAGGAAGGGAGACATACAAAATTATACAAGTAATACATAGCAATTATAAAAATAAAAGTCACAAAAGTAAAAGGTTTTACAATAAGGGTGGTATAAAAGTCGAAGAAATTCTACGTAGCTATTCATGGCGAGTTGAATTAATAATATCGGCGTTATATATATTACTAGAAAAAGATTTGGTAATTCGATTCTAAAATAGCGTGTCTAGTATTAATAATAGTTCTTTTTTAGTATAGTTCTAGTGATACAACTCAGCTTGACTGAGTTTTTATCGGACATGATATTAAACATAGTAAATAATACGTTGGAAAATTTTATATCAATATTTCTGATACTTAAGCTTAGCCTTCTTTATTATATGAAGAAACAACATACCTATATAAGAGAAACATAATGTTGATATAAACAAATAATTGTTAGCGAATAATATAACTTCATACGTTAAAACATATTTTACCAATTCATAGGGCAAACTCCGTCTCATATTTTATCAATTCAAAAATATATGATGTATAATTAGTATGTATGATTTTTATGTCATACACAGAAATCTTATCAAAATTTGTGTGTTATGCTTAGGCGTAAAACTAACGAACGGATTTTCAAAAAGCTCTAATCCTAAATTGACACATAGGCTACTATTAATTCCACCAATTGGTTCCCTATTATTGGTTCTACTGATAGGAAGATATTAGTGTATTATTATTTTATACTAGCAGTTTTTCGCGACTTCGCACGCATAATTTATAACCTATGTCAACTCCGTATGATGAAGCTATCCGTAGGTGAAAGAAATTTTAGAATCGATCCAGTATTTTCGGAGCCTACTCGATACAAACAAACAAACAATAGATAAAGATATTTCGTCCAATCCAGAACTTGTTTTAGCTTTCCAGCAAATCTCTCTAATCTAATCTTCTTCAGAGGTGCCAAGAATACTCTCTGCGCTCAGCATACCAGTTTCATTGATAAAATTATCATAAATAATAATATTATAAAGAGATAAAATTTTCTTGTTTTTTGAAGGAGTATCATTCTGATATACTGAAAATTATGATCATTTTCACCTACGAGAAGCTACCTCATACGTGGCTGCTATAGACTATTATTTACGCTGACAAAGTCACCAGAAAACAGCTTCTTAAAATAAGTCTTAATATCCTAGTAATACGATGATTTGGAGTTTTCTTTTACTTATGTATGCATCGTCATGCGATTGAGCATATGAAAATCTTATCAAATTTTCTCTAACAAATATACGGGCTCTCTCAGCCAGGGCAAGTTAGTGGAGTTATTCGGACGCTCTCTTGATAATTCGCTTTGTGTCCTTTGTGAGCCGCCGATAATCTGGCCACAATGGCGAGAATACGGGCTTCCTTCGCCAACTTTCGGGCGATAATTTAGGACGAACAATGAATGGATCATAGAGAGTGATGAACAAATTGATGAATTGTAAAGTTTGGGCAGGAACAATTAGGGAGCATTGTTTTTGCTGTGAAAAGAAATTAGACACGGCTGCGCCTGCTGGGAGAATAACGTACATATTTATTTAATGTAGAATATTTTGCCTCAGATATATTGGAGCATATCTAAATTTATTTTAAAAAGACTTAGGCATATATAATTAATAAAAGTTTCGTGTTTGGTGGCTTTCAGGGGGTTTTTTACGTGTGATCTTTTAATGACCGAAGTATTTTTAGACTTTAATTGGAAAGTTATATAATATTTGTTTAATCTAGTTTTTACGTTTGAATAATTATGATCCTTCAGTTTTATGTAAATATGTTCTTTGTTATCCTATTTAAAATTATATAATAACATTGAAATTATTAAAAAAAAAATTCATGTAAATATTTCTAATTTATTGACGTCATTCTGATACTGAAAAATTCAAATAACTGCAGCAAAAAACAATCAAAATAATAGAAAGTAACCCAAAGAATTAAGTGAGCTTTGAAAATGAACTTTATGTATCGTCATAGAACTCTGCATCATTTACGCGAATTACTGCGTGAAATAATGAATATATAAACTCCTTGTACGTGGCCCTACAGGTCGCTGACCTACAACAATAGGCACATGCTAACGATAGAGAGTTCTATGGACAGCGAGATGAGTTGCTTTCTTTTAACGTTCATACAAAAAATCTGTTTATTGCCAATAAAGCAATAATCTTAAATTCGAAAGATTGTACAGATTCATGTGTTAGTTATCTTGTTTCAGAGCTATTTATCAATACACTTATTAATTTAAGTATTGGCTAAATCACAAAGTGATAAAGAAATTATATTAAATATTTAATAGAGTGTGTTCCATCTTTCACATAATACAGTCTTCGTAAAAAATACATTAATCCAATTATTTTATTTTTCTTTCATATCATTTTTTTTAAATATGTTTAATTTGCATAAACAGGTTTTTTACCTTTAATTTTACCTATCATTGTCAATTCATTTAATATCTGAAGGAGAGCACATATCCAAGGCCTTCTACCATAATCATTATTACATTCGGGTACCTTGTAGGTAGGGAGATATGATACTAACCTCAGAGAACCAGGTCTCATTCCTTTTTTAGCCATTGATTACTTTAATTGTTTTCTTAAACAAATGCTACTTTACATTTATCAAATACATTGATCACATTGCAATATTGAAAGAGTTAATCGTATTTATTTCTAAATTTATATTTAATTTTTACAGGAAGAATAGTTTTCAACAATCTAATTTGTAGGTTATAAATATTTTGAAAATATATTTCAGGTGTTCGTCTGTAACTTAAAATGCCGTTATTTGTAAAATTTGCCAATGATCTTAATGTTTGTATGGGAATACCTCGGGCAATGTCCTTTTTTTCGTCAGCCTTAGGTATTTTCAGGTTTCCTATTTAACTAATTATACTTATCCCAATCACTAATTATAAATATTTTTTTAATTTATTTTTAAACCAATTTATATCTTTCATTTTACTAATGTCATTATTTATTTCTCAAACAACGCATAGAAAGAGAAGGATTTGACAGATGAACGAGGGTACATCAGTGGTATCATAAGCCTAAACTTACTAAGCAGTCCGGAGCAATCAATTTCATTCCTGATTAAGTCATACAAAAAAGTCAAGTCAAAGATCTCGGATGTTTGAAAAACCTTCTGACTCCTATAAAATCGTTCAGAAGCTAACTATCAATTAGTAATTAAGTAAACTAACTCCCTTCATATAAATCTGTATAGCTTACTTTACTAGTCAGAGGTTCGGAAATATAAAGACAGTATTGTTTAAAGAGATAGCGAAAACCTTCGAAACCCCAACAGGGAAGTTCGAGAAAGAAGTCATTAGCGAAGTTGGCAACTTTCTCGCCGCTGCCGTCGTGAAAATAAATATTTCCCGAGTTGCCTGATAACAATTGTGCTTTTGTTTAGTCTTTTTGACGATATTCAAGTTCTGTTGCGACATTGATGGCAGATTATTGATTGTGTTTTGTTGGATATTGTGTTTATCCAACATTATTAGAAGGATTAAAATTAGATGCTATTAGTAGAGCTAGTTTTAGCTACATGAGAAGTTTTGATGGTTGATGTTTATGACTGTCGTTTAAGAATCTCAAACTGTGTTATTATTTCTACTCTTTCGATCAACGTTTGTTGAAAATAACGTCAACAGTTGTTGATAGAAGTACAATTCACAAGCAATTCATCATGAATCAAATTTACTGTGAAATAAATACTATAATGAACTTCGTCCATTTCAGGGTCAACATAATTCGCCCCTTTATAGGCCTAGTGAGCAAAAAATTTGTGCAGTTCTCTCAGTATTGAAGAAGATGCCGAAATGTCGATTCATCACCGTTCTCAACTAAGTCTTTTATAATACAAAAGGGAAAGAAAATTATGGGAATATATGTTTTCATAAATCGGTTTAAGTTAAAAAAAAAAAGTTTAATGAGCTCATTGTATGTTTGAATATTAATTTAACGAGTTTTTCACTTCATATTCTTTTGAATGGCCTCGGCGTATTAAAACCCAAATAGAATTGACTCTGGTTTTTAGATGCTATGAATTTTACGCTCCATAATTTCACTGTACTAAATGCTCAATAAAAAAGGGAGGGCCATTTCTTGCGGTCCGGGAACAGTAGCAGTGAGGAAGGAAGACATTGGAGTGACGTTAGTTTGATATATGACCGAGGTCTTTTGTGTGCTTGCCGTTAATACGAGCGCACAATGCGCCCCGACAGCCTTCTGGAGTTACACCCGACTTAAGGATGTGTCTGTCACACCAACACGTAAGACGATTGTGGAAGTGAATTTTAAAACGAACACGATGCTTGATCATCACTTACGCTATGGAATAATCTTATTTTTTCTTTAGTGGATTTTTTATGTTTGTTGATTATGAAATCAAAACTATGTAAATGTTTTTGCCATATCTTTAGAAGTAGTGGAGCAACTGTTCTAAATACGCTTTGAGCAATCAATTAAGACAAACACACACAGGACGTCACTTATTTTCTAGCAACTTTATTTTTTAACTGCATTTCTGTGTGAACTCAGCCAGGCATTCAACTTCAAGGACTGGAGGTGTGAGGGCATAGTTAATTGTGGCCTTTGTCAGTGTCAAAAACGTGGGTCTGCCAACTTAGGTTTACCTCGAATATGGGAACATTGGGATAACGTATTTTTAGACTTCAAAGTGCGGAGACACCAATATCAATTTTAGAAAACTGCAATTTTCAATAATAAAGCCTGTTACTATCTGATTTCTTATTTTGACATATTTTTGTTCAACAGTTAAACATTCAAAGAGTAAATCTATACTATAATATTATAAAGCTGAAGAGTTTGTTTGTTTGAACACGCTAATCTCAGGAACTACTGGTTCGAATTGAAAAAAACTTTTTGTGTTGAATAGACCATTTATCCAGGAAGGCTTTAATCTATATAACATCACGCTGCAACTATTAGGAGCGAATAAATGAAAAACGCGGACGAAGTCGCCGGCGGCCACTAGTAATATCATAAAACCAAATTTAAATAACTGAATAAAGGCTCTCAACTTATCTGAAATAGTCAAAAAAGGATAAATTGAATATTAATACATAAATATCTTAAGACAGAAATATCATAAAAAATATTATAACTTGTAAACATATAACTGAGAATGTTTCTTATACTAGTAGTTGAAATTCTTGTGTTCCTCAACTTCTAGATTGTAGATATGTAGTACCTCAACTTGGAGATTAGAGATTAGAGACAATATGGAAAAGTACGAACAAGTTTTCAATACCTATGACCTCTGAAAGAATTTGTGCCGAGGGACTTGAGAGTTAGTTATTCTCGTACGAGTAAGTACGAGTACAAGGTCGAGAACGTAATAAAAAACTATATTAAACCAGTTGAGACCGAGTTGGATAGTTGTATAAGTACAAGAGTCAACATTATTATTCTATTTTTAATACATCTAAAATATGAAAGTAGGTATGTTACAAAAACGGCAACCGTATTTTTGCTCACCAGACGGCGCAATAGTCACGAGAGATCTTGTCAAACTTTGTTTACTGCGAGATTGAACTTAAAACATACATCATAATACATAAATAAACCATTTTATTAAAAACACCGAACATGCCTAATAAACACAAACCTCTGATTTAGCTCTTCTTTCATCCCGCTTTATTATGCACTACTTTTTCTTACTTTTATTTTTAAAGCACTGACATTATGAAATTATGCTTTAATAAATCTCAGGTATCCCAACATAAGCGCAAAATTCTTTTATTTGAAAGAAAAAGCGCGTAGTTTACCGATAAAGTATAATATTTGACATTTTGAAGATCTCGTGTTACATCTGGTGGCAAATTCAAACGCACGAGCCTCATTGAGTGGTCTTAACAATTATTTTGTTGGATCTCCCTCGTTACTTAAAAATAAGAATCGATAGAAGTTTTCTTCAAAACCTTCTTAATGTCGTGACATTAAGATGTGTTTCTAATAATTAATGCTTGCATTTAATATAGCAGTACTTAATTGATATGTTAAAATATTTAAAATACTTTATGACTAAATATTCAATTAATGTAGAAGAAGTTAGTCAATTATATATTTTTTATTAAATGCAAAATTGGTTATAACACATAGCTTTTTTTTATATCACAACTCTATAGTTGCTAGCATAAAACAAGAAGGTTTATCGCTTTTTCTGGTACCACACTAAAATCAAAAACACCGCGGACGTCAATAGTCGCACTGCACCCAGTGTGAACGCTTAGGAAATAATTGTATGCACATAATTATTTCTGCAGAGCTTTGTGCGGGCACCGAGAAAAGGGAGCTGGTATTCTCTGTTTCACCGAGGTACGAGATAATGGATGAGGCAATTAAGATAATTGTTTCATGAGAAAAAGGAAGATATAGTAACCAGTAGCGAGGAGATTAAATTTTTTATATATTAATCATGTTACAGAAACGAATATATAGCAACTACATTTAAGAACACTTGGAAAGCCGCTTTTCTTTACATTTACAGTTGTGTACTAGCGAGCACGTTTATAGAAGTTTATTTTTCAAAATATTTTAATAACTATGGCTCTATTAATAAATAATTTTGACATTTATTATGGTATGCTTGATTATGTTCAAAATTGTGCGTGTTAAATCCATAAATTTATTATTACAGACATGGGAACCACATTTATATTAAAATGTTATATTTTTTGAAGGTATTCTTATTGTTCATATGGTTTCATGGAACATATTTTGATTTTCTTTTAATTTCGTATATTTTCACGCATTACTCATTAAATAAAACTATTATCAGCATCTAAGACTTAAGTGAACACGGAACCTGTTAAGAATCTGAATGGTCATAGAATTAAATATAAACGCGATGTAGCCGTTCAAAACAGTTTTATTTAATATTAAGATTTTACTGAGGTACGGCAATGCGTGAATAAATATACAAGCTTTGTTAACATGTTGATGAAGCTAAAATATAACAAATATAATGAATATCAACGTAAATTTTATTGCTTAACTAACGGTAATAATATATGATGATAAAATAACAATACCCCCATCGTGTACTAACTCATGCAACTTATAAGTATGTAATTATTATGCCCTTTGCTTGCCTAAGATTATAAGTCCTAATTTAACATGGCCGAACTGTATTGGAATAAACTTATAACGTACAATTATTGTTTAGCCTAACAGTTGTTTTGGCACTATCATAGTTTGGTCTCAGAATTGAAAGCCCTAATTTTAGAATTCCTAATATGAAATCTACTAAAATATATTGGTATATCTTCATTTCGCTTAAATATTAAAAGCTGTCATTTTAGCATTTCTAATCTTAAATGTGCAAAAAAAACAATTGGCTTGAGAAACGAATCTCAGCAAAACCGACACCGCCGTAAAACCGACATCACGTAGTCTTGTTTGTCCGACTCCTAGAGTGTAATTTAAGCCCGCGTAGGCGCGGAGGGGCGAGGTGGCCCGCGAGCTGAGGAGCAGGTGGTTTTAACGACCATCTGCGTGGTGGGCGGAAACCATCTGCGACGATAAGCTCGCGTGGGACCACCGGAGCCCCGCAGCACCGGAGCTGTGACAGAAGCCATGCGTGCTGCATGCTTGCTTGCGTGCTGCATGCTTGCCTGCATGCTACATGCTTGCCTGCATGCTGCATGCATAAGTAATTTTGCCTGATAAAAACGTTAAGGCGTTTTATACTTTCGTGCGTTTTAATTTTGTGCGCATTACTATTTAGTAATTGCGAGGAGTAGGGATAACAGATTGTTCCGTCTAATGTCACATTTGGTAAGTTATAATACGGCGATAAAAAGTTACGCGAAATGATATTAGATTAAACACCATTAGGAATATCAAAATTATGCGAAAAAAAATTAGGCTGACCGTTTACGTGCCATACAAAAAATTAGGCGGCACAATATACAGCTAATTGTTATAACTATCTATTTGTACTATAATAAAAATAATAATAAATATCAGACGACATTGTGACATTGCTCGGATCTCAAATTAAGTAGCTAGATCGTTTAACATTGTATTTTAATTTATACGTATTGGATTTATCACAATTTAAAGTCGTAATTAGAGCAAGGAAAGCGAGCGTATTGCGGCAGTAGTCGCTGAGATACAGATAAAAGTTTTTAAACTATGAATATTATGATCCTGAATAGCTCTTCATCTTATATTCGTGATGATATTCCACTCGTCGTCGTTCAGGTAGTGTTTAACGTCAAATATACATACGTACCTAAGATATGTATGTACTAGCTTTTCGTCCGCGTGGAATTCGTTTAATATCTATTTTCAAGATAATAAAATATCAACACAGACAGAATTATATTTTCGCATTTATAATATTGACATAAGTTTTGAAGGTTGGAACGACTGATGACTCAAATAAAGTTAATGTTCAATATACAGTAAAAGAAATTAATAAGTGCACAAATTTTTAATATTGTGATCGTTATCATAAATTTATCTTAGTTAAATACTTCGTATAGTCTAAGAGCTCATGAAAAATATTTACCTATTGAAATATTAACTGTTACAAATTTTTCATAAGAGTATGCATATTTATAGTTCGTTTTGTTTTTTCTTTCTAAATCAGCACGTAAGATTGATTAGATATGTGGGAAACGGAACGGTAGGTTAGTATGAAAGAGATAGTAAGTTGAGTGTATGCGTGGCGAGTGAAAGAGATAGAAAATAATTTAAAATAAAGTATGGAAGGAGATCGAGCGACGAGAACGATTTGAACGACGATACGGTGTGCATGTGCTTATTTTTTTATTAAGAAGTGAAAGGAGTTAAAATTAACGACGATTTGCTGCAATCCTCCTGTTTTATTCCGCCAATCCCACAGATATATCGATTGTTGTTTAATTTTGTTAGATATTAATTATTTAAATAAACGGTTAGAAGTGTTCATCCATAGTAATGTCGTAATGATGATGAAATGAATACGTTCAAAATATTGTCGGCAATTATTCGTAGCACATTTCGTAACGCATAAATAGCTACGAGTCATTTCGTAGTCACACAACGTAGTACCAGATTCGTTATCATTCAAATTAAGATAAAGTGGAGATTAAGTACTTGAATAAATGAAGTATTTAAGTCATTCTTCAATGGAATGGTTTTAGTAAACAATATTACATACGTTCTGATAACATTTAGCAATAATTGGAGAAATAAAATATATTTGTGTATGAAACACGTCGCTGCTTCCGGTTATGTCTTGTATACCTACCTATACCTTTATTATATCTTGTTAAATTAAATGCCATATTTTTTATCACGCGGTCCATAAAATTACAAGAATACGCAAACTTAAGAAATTGGACATTCATATAAGATTTTCTCCTATCAATTAAGTTTATTTTATGACACACACTCCTATATATATGTTTATAATATAAGATAAAACAAAACAATTATTGTTATAATTTTTGCACATTGTATAAATCAGTACATCAGAGCCAACTGTTCGGAAATTAATTTTTGCGAAAATCGCTTTTGTTCTATAACATATTCAAATCAAATCAAAACGTTAATTTGCTGAAATATTGTGTCAGTACAGTTGTTACATAGGTTTCATGCTCAACAATATTTTTGCCTTATATAGTAGGCGTGCAAATATTCTATTTCTAATGTCACACTAATTATATAAAGAAAAAAAAACATATAATTTAGGTTTGATTACAATGTCCGTCATATTATCCAAATACAATATAAAATTCTACAATGTCATATGAAATACACAAACTTGTCAATATAAATCAAAGAACACCAGAATACGTCACTTACATAGTCAATATTATAATGTTAAATGTCAGTTTTATAAGATAAAAAGAAATATACAATAATAGAATGTCAGAAGATATTAATAATTCTTTTATTGGGGTTATTTGTCATTCAGGTATTCATTAATCGAATAGTATCCTCGTTTTTCAAGCCAATGGCGATGCGATTCTCTTGATTCTACCAAGCGCAAATACAAATTTATTTATTTATTAACAAACGCCATCAATATGATTTTTCCAAATACAATTTTCATCTAGTACAATTCCAAGGAAGGTAGTGGAATCCACTATGTCAATTTTATCATTATTATATTCTAAATTAATATATATTTTTTTACTTTTATATGTATGAAATTGTATTGCTTTTGTATTTTTATATTAATTTGTAGATTATTGTCATTCATCCAATTAGTAGGTCATTTATATATAATAAAAATAATAGAGGTTCTAATACACTCCCTTGTGGTACTCCATTTTTTAAGTCACTGTAGTCTGAATCCGCTTTTGTTTAAATATTGTTCTCTATCCTTGTGATCTCTGTGCATTGTTTGCGATCTCGTAAGTAGCTGGTAAGCCAGTCAGCTGCTTTTCCCCTTAAACCACATTCAAAAACCTTTTTCAATAATATGTTATGATTAACACGATCAAAGGCTTTCGACATATCTAAAAACACTGCTAAATTAGGTATTTTATCATTTATACTTTCAGTTACCTTTTTTTAAAAGATTAAAATAAGCCAATGTGGTTGATTTTCCTTCCTGAAAACCAAACTGCTCATTTGCTATAACTTTATTCTGTTTCATTTTTAGTCCTCTTTCGGATTCTGAAATCATTTAAAAAAAATCGGATGTCCACATGAATTTAGAGCAAGCAAGAAAAACTAATGTGCGTGACTTTTTGCCACTTGTCATCTTGAAGTAATGCCTTAAAAGTAGAACTGATGTTTGTTTAAGATATTTCGTTTCTCAAATTTTCTTAGAGCGCAGTGTCAGTAGTTAACATCAAACCTTTTGGTTCGGGGAATCCACGCAACTTGCAGTGCGAAAGAGATAAACCAATTTTTAATGAGCATTAGAAAGATAAAAGACGACAACAGACTCCTTACGAGATCTGACGATCACGGCCGCGATAAAGAATTACCTTTTTTTTTTATGGGATAGGGGGCAGACGAGCAGACGGATCACCTGATGGTAAGTGATTACCGTCGCCCATGGACACCTGCAACACCAGAGGGGCTACAAGCGCGTTGCCGGCCTTGGAGGGAAGGGAATAGGGAGGGGTTGGGCCTCCGGTACCCTCACTCACACGACGAAACACAGCGCAAGCGTTGCTTCACGTCGGTTTTCTGTGAGGCCGTGGTATCACTCCGGTCGAGCCGGCCCATTCATGCCGAAGCATTTAAAGCATTTAAATGAGAATTACTGTGCCATTACATTTATTTTAAAATACCTATTTGATATATTTATTTAATATATTGGTTCCTTTTTGCGTTTCCTTTAAAAGTATATAATATTAAAAAAAAATCTATGAAAAGTCGAAAGTGTATTTTTATCAGCAGGTCCAATATCCATGGACCAAAATATCTCATTTCCACGTACTGCTTACTGAATTTATATATGTTTTCGAACCATTTGGTCGGATCTTAAAATAAGACGTACATATAATCATTGATCAAACTTTATATTTTTTGTAACCAAAACAGCGGATGTTATTATCCGACCATGTTATAAGAAAATGCCTTCATGATTTAGGTCGGATGTTACTCATTATTTAGAATTAAGATTTAATTGCATCATTGTTTTTGGAATATATATAACAAAAAACAATCAAAATTAATTAGTCATTCGACTTACTTAAAGATTGTTCGTTAATTTAAAAGTGTAACAGCACAAATTTCCATTAAAATTATTATTTTTTTACACATACAAATTTAACAATCATTAGAGCTTAAAGGCGTCATTAAATCTTAATAGACATTCGTGCAACTGTAAGTAAGTAAATGAGGTGTAAAAGATTAGATTCGTTTTCTTGTTAACTATCAAAAATAGACATCCGACATCCGCATAATATGAAAAAAAGAATTCATGCGGTATTTACAAATAAATATGTCCGTTCTTTCTTATTGTAAATAGATGTGTAAATAATAATAAGACGTGGACATTTAAACATGATTGCTTTATTTTTTGTTGATTTATAAATATATTTTTCAATTCTATCTATAGTTGAAAAAACAAAGTCGCTTATCACTGTCTGTATGGTGAGATTTTATCAATGTGCCGCGTGATTCAAGAAGAAGGTTTATATGTTTAAGGACCACGCAGATGAAGCCTCTGGCGGAAAGCTAGTATGTAATAGAAGTAACTATTTAAAAATCTTGTTAGAACTATTTTAGTATTTACGTGTTACGCATTTATTCATATGTAACAGATAGACATGACATTACCATTTTATATGGAAAGTAATTTACGAACATTACTTAGTAAAAAGTACTAGGGTCGCATAACAAAGGCAGAAGTCGACGCTAGACATAATTCATGGAGCTCTTCCAGTGGCCCGATCTCAATGGAGACGAGACGAGAACCGCAGGTGTTTCATTATTCCGTTTTAATGGCGTCAGCACCATCGGGTTACGCGTCAGACCGTCGCGTACAAATAACCCCACCGTTGTACAACGAATACATTTACACGTGCAAGTAGATTAGATTCTGCCCACCCAAGATTTGCAGTTTCCGACCAAAATCATCCTCTGTGACCTTGATAATACTGTTGCTATTACCCTGTAGGTATTGAACGAGGAAAAGGCGACAATTAAAATGGACGGAGCGATTAATTAAAAAATCAGACTTAAAATAAATACGTTAAAAGACAAAAGTAAATTGAAAAAAAAAAGGAATTATTTTGTAATGATTTATAAATAGCTTCAGCATTCCGTTTTTGTTGTACATTGAATTAATTAATGAGGTACATTATACTCATTTGTTGTGGTACGAAAGTCTGAAAACACACTTAAATATTTTCTAAGTGTATTTGGTTGTAGTAAACATTTCATCTTATAAACTATTACAAGATGAATTGGAGAGGCTAATCAGTAACGCCAGATGTCGAGGTACAGTGCGAGGTCATTGTTTCGCACATCAATAAGTATTTAAAATTTAATGGTCAATAAATATTCTTCTTAATACTTTCGAGTTACTATCGAACCTATTATTATGTAAATTTGCACATTAAAAACTATTTACACCTTTTAAGAAAATTACAAATTAACAATATGAAAATTTGACATTTGTCTTCTTTACAAATTTGATAATGTATCGTTTATTGTAGTAGCACGATACATCATCAAATAGAGTATACGTTGGTAGCGTAGTGGATTAGCGCCGCGGTCGGCGATTATTGTCGTTAAGCAACTTTGGAAGGGTCGATCATAGGATGGTGACCAACAAATTATTATCTCGAGCTACTCCGTACTTCGGAAGGCAGATTAAGCCGTTACTCCTGCTTCCATTTTTAGTCGTTAACACCCTCCGCATTAGGCCAACGTGGGGGGTCATGGTCCATCCTCCTTAACTCCAAAATCGTTCCTTAATCAAATAACAGTATTTTTGTTTCGCACGAAACCTTTTTAAAGTCATTCAGTTCCATTATTGCGGCTATAGTCTATAGGTTTAACCAATAAATATTGGGTAAATGCACAGTCATTTCTAATTCGGCATAAAATATACAGCGAACAATCTAGATTCATGGCATCAGTCCACTGGTTGCATCCCAAAATACGAGTAACGAATATTAATTCAATTTAGTTGAATCGATACAAAAATTGACGAGTTTTCCCCTAAGCCTATAAATTTGGGAGGAAATAGGTACTTGTAGTGACAGAATAGTAGCGTCAAATATCTTGGCAGCGGATGATAATATGATATTATGTAAATTGTTTACGCTGGGAACGGAGCTTTGGCAACAGTGAAAGTTAGAACAGTAATAAAGTAATATTCTTAATAAAAAATGCTACTTTTTCCCTGGCTCTCTGAGATCTCAGCGTATTTATTGTGAATGTAAAAATATAATAGTAATAAAATAATTGAGATTTTTATAATTTAAACCATTATCATATTATTGATAAAATTAATTAATTCCTAGACTACTCCGGGTTATTACAAATTTGAAGATGGGCGCAAAATAGCCTTTTATTTACTTCTCTCTAACTGCGTTTCAATTATGACAATTAAATGATGAATATAATGAAAATTAACAAGTCAGAATTTAAATTTTAATATTTTAGTATACAGGAGTATTAACTATATTTCTTATAATAGTATTAAAACAAACATTAAACAATATTAAAGACACACACCGGCCGCAAGGCACGCAACAGATTATATTTTTCTTTAATGTTATCAGCATATATGTTCTGACTTCAAAACTGACAGTTGCAGTTTTCATAGAAGAATTTATGAAAAATGTGACTGCAGTGGATGTACGATATCGACAAATCTGTGAAATGCGTTGCGTGTCGTGCGGACGGTACGTCCGTGCTAAGGCAGTGGATGAGCACCTTTATAGAGTGGTACAGCAGAATTGGCACTGTTGCTCGTTTATCCCGTTGTGAGTTTGAGCGTCATTCTATCATAGTTATAATGGTAAGCTGAATCTCTGTCCGATTTATAAACTTTTTCATTAACATTGTGTTAAAGCAGTGTTTGTGTGTGTCTGAATTAAAATATGATGACGGTAAAATTATCCCTTTCATGTCTAAATTACTTTTCAGTTATATGAAACGTTGAATAGTAGCTGTACCGTTTACCTCAGACCACTCTACATCATAAACATGTGTCATAGTTCCAATTTGTATGATTTTTTCTGTCCTTTTCGTACAAGTCAATGATTTTATTATTTAAAGTAAAATAATTATAAATAATTATTGAAAAGTAGCTTTACCCGAAGCATTATTTTAAGCTGATTACTTGTTTATTTAAGACATAATACTACTGATACTATCTTGTGAGCATTACTGTTATTAATTTCTACTGTGTACCAGGTCGCGATTCTTGTTACGATCGAGTTGCGACGACGCCAAAATATAATCCATTTTAAGATACATTTGCGGTTGCGACGCAAACAAATTGAATCACAAACAATTATTAAGGAGACATCCTTGAATCGGCGAAAACAATGACAAGATTTTGTATAAATTAATTTATGACAACGAAAATTGATTTCGTCACTTAAGAAATAATAAGTCAACTTTTGCAATCAAAATGTTCCAAAGGAGCCATTGGATTTGTGTAATAAGATTGTCTATTTCCTAAATTACAATGAGGATTTGAACAATACATTTTATGTTATATTATATTGTGTTCAGAAATGTCAAGGAAATCTTATTAGACGTTATGAATGGGTACAAGGCCTTATATTTAAAGGGGCAATTTGACAATCCTTTTATTAAATTTATGAAATCGAATACCCATATAAAAAAACTAAATTGGTGTAAAACATCCACCTCTTAATAAAGGCTGCCACCTAGATTCCTCAAGATGATCGGTCCAGTGTGGTCCTTAACAATGCGTTTAGGCAAATTTGGCTATATTATTGGTTTATCTTGAATTATTGAGGTTGGTTCTGCCTACGCTTCGTTATCGTTAATGTAATAGTCACTCGAGGACTTTATTTCTCCAATCTCCATCTACCCTATGAGCTGCTCATTGCCATTTCAGATTCTCAATCACATGGCTGTGTGTCGGTCTCTTTGGTTTGTCTTCGAATCTCGTCATTTCAGTATGTTTATTTTAAATTTGCATGGTCCTTTACATCAGAATTTGAATTGCTATCATGTACCTTATATTTATCGAGTCTTCGATATTTGGGTTGTCTTCGTGTCATGGCAACAGCGCCGAAATATAGAGGACTCGATATTATATGTATATTAGGTACACGTTACCAATTTCTGGATTGTTATAATTCTAATTCTTATTTATGGTTTGATCTTGCAGATAAATAATTAGGCGCACAGTTAGCAACCATGTGCTATAAGTCACACATTGGCTGGAAACTTTTGTCTTAAGAGGCTGAGGACACCGAATGATTTTTAGAAATCGACACGCCCCCTTACATAATTACAGGTGTCTACGCTAGTGTGGGTTAGCTCATTGCACGTTCCTCAGAAGAATAACAAATGCCTATCGGTTCAGCGCCAGCAGATAAACTTTGTACTAATAACAATGACGTTTTATAACCATCAAGTGCTTTGAGTTAGCTCTCTAAAGTGCTAACACAATAGGTGGCGCTGAATTTTTTTACAAGCAAGGAATAATTTCTTTTTACTCCAGATTTTTATGGGGCTTAGAAAAGACAAGTATGTTTTTTCTTTTTGGGTCGACAAAATAAGATGCTATTATTTTGTCTGTTTCATGTTTCAGAATTTTATTCTAATTCATTGATTTTTGAAAAAAGGTCAAATGCTTTGCATTGAACAATGAAAAGATTTAAAATTAAAAGAAATATGAAATAACTTTATAAAATCACTTATGATACCACACATCACATCACATTTCTTCACTCGATTTTAAACCTTAATGTATTGTAGGTAGAGCTAAAAATAATTAAAAAAAGAATTAAAAAATAACAAAAAATAATTTAAAAATAATTTGATAGACTGCAGTAACCTGACTTGCTGCTGATTGTACCTGATAATGTCGGCCAATCAGAATAAACCAAATATCACGTCATGGCACCTAATCCCCGCCGAGTATGACTGAGACGGACTTTCATACCATTTATATTTTCATACATTTTAATTGTACGTATTTTTGGTAGGTCGGCTTTACGGAAACCAATATTCACCATATGCAATATTGATTGGAAGTCATTGTAGTTAGTACACATATCCATATCGAACTTGCCGGAGGAGGTGAATGACAGCAATTTTAGAATCGTTTTTATGAGAATATAGGGTACATGCGCCTATTTCTACCATCGTCTTGCTGTCGAACATTTCATGGTCATTTAAAAATAATTAATGCGTTAAGAATTGGACTCTACCTGATCTTTGGACTGGGGTTAATAAAACATATCCTGTTTTCATAACTTGAAGAAGAGTTATTTTTTCCTCTAGCCATGATCCTTTTATGGAGGTGGAGAGATATTTTGTAATACTCACGCATCATCAGAGTACAGGACTGGTGACCGGTTAGGATAAAACCATTAAAACACAATCATTTTATTAATCCCATTCATATAGATGATCAAAGTTGCCGTCAGACATTTTTTATTTGATACTTCAAAGGGAACTGATTCAAAAACAATATCTTAAAAGTCTATGCATATTTTAAATAGTACATTAAAGATATAGAGCTTGTAGGGAAGGCAAAGTCATCCAAAAACACTCTTTTTATGAATTCCAATACAATTATAATACTACAATTATTAAACGAAAATTCACTAAAGTTTTTATAGAAAAAGTTATTATTGGCTTAGATTGTTTTTGTCATGGAAAATGTATTTTTTTATAAAAGAAAATTGTCTTCGATTTATAAAAAAATATATTACTTGCACTAAAAATATGACTTATAGGTGTATCACAACAGCTGTAGCTATATTTAAAAATATAGAAAAAAAAAACTGTTGCATCGAATCCTTATTAAGTCCTTTCTTATCTAAGCAGAGATAATTTTACTTTCGAGTTTATGAGTAAACATATAAGTATGTAGTAAAATTTCTATAGCAGACAGGGAACTAAACGCGATTAAATACTTTACATCCGCTGTATATCTATATACAACGTGTAACATAATTAACGCACATTCTGAAAGTAGTTTGTTTATTCTTCGTTATATCGTACTAACACAGTTAATACGTCGAAGTGCTTAAGGATTGCCGTCAGACATTTTTTATAGCTCGGTGGCGTAATGGATAAGCGCCGCGGCCCGCAATCGTAGTCGTTAAGCAACTTTCGCAAGGGTCGGTCACGGGATGAGTGACCAAAAAAATTATTATCTCAAACTACTCCGTGCTTCGGAAGGCACGTTAAGCCGTTGGTCCCGGCGTCATGGCCCATCCTCCTTAACCATCCATAAGGAAGGCCTGAGCCCCTGCAGTGGGGACGTAAAGGGGCTGGTGATATGATGTGGTACTTAAGGATTATGGGATATGTGATAGTAAGACTATGCTAGTTGATATTTATAATTAGTAAGAATCATAATTATTGCCTTAACTTAAAAAATACTGAATCTCGAAACAGAGTAATATTTCATGTCAAGAATTTGTTTTGGTAGATAAGTGGTATCATTGTTGTATTGCGCTGTAAGTACATATATTTGAAGTTACAGGCTTAGCCGTAATTTTCACGTCATTGAGTTGCTTTGTAAGATGTCCACACCGTTACCCAGCAATAAGTATAACTGTGTCATAAACTATGTTTTAATACATAAAAGTGACATTCCTATTTTCGTTCTATGATTATAAATCCATTTTCTAATTGGGGTGTATAAGGATATGTGTTATTTCTGTTACACGTTTTATACTTATAACAAATCTGCAAAAAAGTAATGTCTGTACATTGAATATATTTACAAAAAATAAAGAAATTGAGGGTGGTTAATAAACAGTAATAGAATACGAATTATAAAAAATACGAAATTTAAAAATATTGTCTGTTTATCTGTATGTACACGTTTATTTTCGGGACTACTGAGTATATTTGTATGAAACTTATTTTGTTAACACCTGGGCAATATATGGGGTATAATTAATTTTGGAAACTTAAACATTTGATGCACCACCACAACAGACCAGCGACACCATAAAAAATATATTGCGCCTGATCAATATATTCTGCTAATGTTCAAAAGTCAAAGATCCGGAACATATAATGTGGTCCTCAAAGATACTAGTTATACTATAACTTCGGATAAAAATGACTTCTTAATAATACATAGTTTTTTTATTTATTAACTTTTTTTACACAAATACACATTGGCTTACTTAATGCCATGGCCATTTTCTACCAGTAAACCTGAGGATGATGTGGACACAATTAGACGGGACGGGGTGCACAATAGAGGTGGAAGAGGTTTTGTAGGAATAGGCTATTATGTAACTATACTTACATATACAGATATAAAACGAGATTAACGAAACGATAAAACGATATGTTTGGAGATTTCAGCAAAGAAGATAACGTAGTTAAAGCACGCATACTTCTTCGCTTCGCTTCTTCGCGTCCATTTTGAATTTTAACGATATAGGGACACATGATTGAATTTTCTAAGAATAAAAACCGATATAGTCTTCGGTCTCTAGAATCCAGTGAAGCCAGTGAAAAGCTGACCATCATCATATATTGCCCAAAATCTTTAGATGTACCAGAAAATGAGATAGAAACAATTTCTGAAGTACGCAAAGTTAGAAAAACAGCGCAATAAACCATTGAATTCTGATAGACTTTGATATGCTGTTGAGAGAATAAAAGCTGCTGGTGTTGAACTGAAAATTACCTGTTTTTCTAATGACCATCTTTGCCTTGTTGTCTCAAGGGTTGTTCCCTCTGGGCTTTATATTTTGGCACCCGAATAAAAAAAACAACTATAAAGTTTATTAATTCCATCTTAAATATTATTATTAATCATATATACCGTTGGCACCCTCAACAGGCTGTAGAATTTCGGTACAAAAATAATTCTACCTTTATATGTTAATTAAGTTATAATCTACTCAGTCCAGAACATACAATTTATGCTTACAAAAACTTCATGAGTCCACACGAACGAAGATGTGGGCATCAGCTCTTGGCAAATAATATAAAGGTGTAATGAATCTTTACAAATATTTTGGCCAAACATAACCTCAGTAAAAAGTTATACGACCAAATGAAACAATAACAAAAACTTACTATAACCCAACCTTTCATCGTATTCGAGGTTGTTCAAGATGTTTATTGAGCAACACATTATTTGGATAGTTGCCTTTATAGAATAAAATTTATGAATTTCGTTGGGATCACCAGTTTAAAGCTGCTTTCTTTATGGAAATGATACCTACCATGGTGCTTATATAGAATCAATTCAATCTGCAGATGTAGCGATAGTGATGAAGCAAGATTATGAGTGATGAAAGGCTTAAAATTCAATGTGAAGAACACATAAGATATTAAACCAATGTACTACTTTGACAATAGAACTGTTCACACTGACATTAAGTGGTCGTCCTCTTATAATTTTAAATAAGAGTGAAGTTATACTTCACAGAATTGTCACTGTGAACAAACCTATTTTGTGATTATTCTTTACCAAAGGAGGCAATTTGTCTATATAAATTAAAAAAGAAGCGACCAAGCATTGAGCACTGTGGAACACCCATGATAGGTGTCGATCTATCGATTCAGGGGATTTCTTGTCACCGATATGAACCTCCTGCTAAGCCACTCGACTAAGAGAAACCAAAATCTAACTAGTTATCTCTAAATTCATAATATTCATAAGATTCGATATATATTTCAGGAACAACAAAATTGACAGCTTTAAATACATCACAGAAAACACCTATATGACATATCCTGTTGTGTGAATTCTCCCAGGCATCAACAATTTGATCTTAGATTCCAATATTCATGCCGATACTGGACTAATGCATCCGTGTGAGGTGAACCGTAGCTGGTTTTATCATATAGGCCAGTTACACTAACCTGCCCTTTTCAGAATGGGATTGCCCAGACCCAGAGTCCTGATTAGATATTCTAGAGAATCACCCGTTTCTCTAAATGTCGAGCTTGTCCTCAACTCCGTGCTTAGAGTTGAACTGAATTTTAAAATTTACGGTAAATCGTTTACCATACTCACGTCACAATAATCAATGCTGATTACCGAATTATTCACATCTAATTCTTTAATGCCAACCTCAGTCAGGAATAAAATTTAGTAACATTTTGGAGCGATTTTCAATTATTACGGTAACCATATGCCAAAGGTTTGCGTCCGTGATGCCGTAAGTAGATTTTTAAAAAATTAAGTTCTCTAATTAAAAAGCCTTCTGTTGATAACAATTAATGACTAAAATGACTTGACAAATTTTATTTCAATCAATTTACCAGTATCTTAAGAAAGTCAAAGAACGACATCTTACGAAATAGCAGTGCGATCGTATCAGTCACGTTCGAAAACTTGTCATGGTTTTTATAATAGGGTGTTATACTCTGATTGCAAAAGTACTTGCTTGGTACTTGTAAGTGTTTATAAACGACAGCAAAAATATTCCAAAAAATCTAAAACGTTTTCTTACCTTAAAATTAAATCATAATTCGATTTTTTTACACCCATAAAAACACCGTCTGCCATATTCATGACGTCATTCGGTTATGTACAGATTGAAATATCAATAATAATAATAAAATAACAGTAATGTATAAACAGATTAAAATGTTTTTAACAATCGACCAATTTAACAAATGTAATGTAGGGAACTATGTGTTTATTATGTTTCAATTTTATGTTCATATAAATTTGCATAACTGTTTGATCCTGTATAAAAAAATAAATAAGATGTTATTCAAACGAGAACGGTGTTATCTAACGATCTCGACAAAATAATAATAATAAATAAGTTAAGAACAGTGTTATATCTGTTATTTTTTACAACTACTGACAGATGTCAGATTCAGAAAATATTCAAACGAAGCGTCGTCGGTTATGTTTTTAAGTCACACGATGAACAGATAATAAAACTGGACCTTTAATTTTGATATGTTAAGATAATTATGCAATTTTATTACTCAAAATCAGCCTAGGTATGATTATTTCAAAGCAAATTTCAATGATTCTGCATATTCGTGCTTTACGTTTCACTATTGAAACTACCAAATACACTATCGAAATTACCAAGTATGCTTAAAATTGTATTATTTTGGTTGCAATACAACTATAGTCTATTGAGTATCGTTTAAAACTGTGCACTAATCCGGAACACTGTACCTTTACCTTACAGAAAAACCTTCGGTTTTCATTATCAATAATTGTATGGCTACGCCTGTTGCGTACTGCAATAGTTTGCAAACCAATAAAGGATATCTAGATGTATTTTTGTATCAAATTACCGCGAAATTTATCCAGTCGTTTTTCCATGAAAATGTCAAAAATAATATCTATACAATTATTAAATTATTAATTTATATTTTAGTATAAATACATTAATAATGTTTCTTCTTCTTCTTCTTCTTCTCTAGCCATTCTCAACCGCAAGGGTGTAGGCCTCCTTTAGTTTCTGCCATCTCTTTCGGTCTTGGGCAGTTTCCATCCACTTCGTGCCAGCTGTTTGTTTGATATCATCATACCAACGCATCTGAGGTCTTCCTTGTGGGCGTTTTTCACCCCACGGTCTCCATTCTATCACGGCCTTACACCACGATCCCTGTTTGCGTGCAACGTGACCCGCCCACTGCCACTTAAGATTCGCAACACGCTGTATGACGTCAGTGACTTTGCTCTGTTGTCTGAGCCACTGGTTTCTTTTACGATCTCTCAGCGTAACACCTACCAGCTTCCTCTCTATCGCTCTTTGGGCTACTTGGAGTTTTTGGAGAATCTTCTCGGTGAACACCCAAGTCTCGGCTCCGTATGTGAGCACCGGTAGTATACATTGGTCGTGTATGCGAGCCTTCTGTTCTGCAGTAATATTCATACGGAAGGCGAACTCAAGCTTGGAGTAGGCTGCCCACGCTAATCTTATACGCCTATCAATTTCATTTGCCTGGTTGTCTTTTCCCATTACGACCTCTTGTCCCAGATACACATACTTTGTAACTCTCTCAATTACGGTGTCATTTACCTTGATGTTAATGGTTGTGCTGGAGCAGTTTGTCATGACCTTGGTTTTTTCAAGATTCATCTCCAACCCACACCGCACAGAGGCACTGTTGAGTTCCTGTATCATAGCTTCGAGGTCTGTCGGGTTGTCAGAGAATAGCACGATGTCATCAGCGAATCTAAGGTTGCTCAGTCTTTTACCCTCTATGTTGATACCGCATTTTTCCCAGTGCAACATTTTGAAGATATCCTCCAATACCAGCGTGAACAATTTTGGAGAGATGGTATCTCCCTGTCTAACGCCTCTTCTTATCGCTACTGGTTTGGTTTCCGGAGGTAATTTTATCTTTAAGGTGCCGTTCCGGTAAATGTTACTTACTAGGTTAATGTAGCGGTGATCTATTCGAGCATTTTGCATAGACTGAATTACTGCCCAGGATTCAATACTGTCGAATGCTTTTTTGTAGTCTATGAATGCAAGCCACAGGGGCATCTGGTATTCTGTGGCTTTTTCTATGACTATCCTCAGTGTTAGTATGTGGTCCATAGTACTGTACCCGCTCCTAAATCCGGCTTGTTCGATTGGCTGGTAGAAGTCAAGTTTCTTGGTCAAACGAATGGTGATAATTTTCGTGAACAATTTGTACAACTGTGACAGCAGGCTGATAGGGCGGTAGTTGTTGAGATCAGCTTTATTTCCTTTTTTAAATAGTAAGATGACAGTTGCACTCTCCCATTTCTCCGGGATTCGGCTCTCCTCCAAGCACTTATTAAAAAGTTTCTCTATGACCCCAATAACTCCGTCCCCAGCCTCTTTGACCATTTCGATGATGACGCCGTCCTCACCAGGGGCTTTTCCGTTTGTCATCCTACATAGGGCAGTGCGTATCTCGGTCTTTGTTATCTCTGGTACGTCCTCAGACCCAACGTTTGTTATTTTACGATCTGACAAGCTAGATGGTTTAGGATTTTTAGAACTGTATAACTGCTGGTAATACTCCTCTACGAGCTCTAGGAGTCGTTTCCGTTCAGTAGCTATATTTCCTTCTTTGTCACAAAGCTTCGTGATTTGTTGGGTACCAAGTTTAAGAGCCTTTTTAAACACTTTTGGACCTCTGTATTTCTGGATGATATTTTTAACGATTTTTTCGCGGTACGCATCAATGTCACTCTCCACGCAAACTCGTGTCTCTTTACAAATTGTTTTAAACAGGGTTGTGTGACTTTCTCCTTGCTTGATTAAAGACCTTCTTTGCTCCAGTAGTTCTTTAGTTTTAGGTTGTAGCTTATGCGACCGATTTGTGTTTTTAATAGCAACACTTTTTGCTGCCTTACACAGAGAGCTACTTAGGTGGTTTAGGAGATTGTTGACGTCTGACGTATTGGTGTTGCTAACTTCTAGGTGTTTTTGAACTTCTTTTTGGTAAGATTCCCTGTTCATTATTAAGCACTCTGGGTCCACTTTAGTCTTTTTTCGTCTAATTGATGCATACCTTTCCAGTTTTGCATTGATCTGCACTAATGCACGAACAAGCCGGTGGTCGCTTCCCGTATAAAAACTATTTAGGACGGAGACATCTTTAACTATACATTTGTGGCTACTAAATACATAGTCAATTTCGTTCTTGTATCTTGCGCCTGGGGATACCCACGTCCACTTCCTTTCAGGTCTTTTTTGGAAGAAAGAACTCATGTGGAATAACTTCTCCTGTTCTAGGAAGTTAATTAGCGTGTTCCCTCGCCCGTTTCTATTTAGTTTAATATTATATGTAATAATGTTTAATATTATATTTATCATAATAAAAAATATTGGGTAAAATAATTAAGATAAAAAAAAACATGTAGCTTGGTTTTGATCTGCGGCACAATGAGTACCTAGCGACCAGCGCATAGGATATTGCGCCACACCAAACACTAATAAAGATTGTGAAAAACCTGTTCATTATTATTTAGTACATAATTTTTAAATTCATTCAATAGTAACTAATTCCCTTTTTTATATCTGTTTTATAAAGTAATACCTATAATTGAACTATTTTCTTTACACGATATTATTGATTAGGAATTATTTTTTACTAGAGTTACGGTCTATGGGATGGTGTTTGCATGAAGATGTCAAACTTTTGCAAACACATACTTTTATGGAAATATTTACCTATTGTCAAATTTTATATTATATATTTTTAAAGCAATTAAATTTATTAAATATACTAGATAAATTAAATAATACTGAACAAAATATAATAATAATAACAAAATAATACTTAGTTACTGAATAAAATAATATTCAAAATGGTTTTAACGAATTATCAATGAATAACTTATACCTATGTAAAAATAAGAGAGGAAAATATATTAGGAAAAAGAAGAAAAACTAAAAAAAGAAATGTTTCTCTGATGGGATTGGAACACGAAAATGTGTTTTATTTGAACTATTTCATAAATATCGGGATTTTTGTATGAAAATGTCAGTCTGGCTTTCGCCTACGTCATACTAAAGAAAAATTTATTTTCGCATTTTATACTGTTTAATAATAAAATAAAATAAATAAAAGTTGCTTTTTAAAATTATTGCAGAAAAAAATTAAAAATAAGAATAAAATAATAAAAAAACAACTTAAAAAAATGCGAGGTCTAGTGGGATTAGAACTTATAACTTCGAGACACTCGGGTCCCTTCCCTAGTACATTACACCAAAGATATTGTTAAAACAAGAGCGAAATTAAAATACTTATTTAAAATGTTTTTTTTTTTACAATTTTAGCGATCTCGGTACGTCAGAATGCTGCACAAAGCAACATAGGTCCATCTAGCAACACGCCTCAGCGTGAACTAAGTTAGTGTGCGTTATTCTATAGCCTTCCCTGTCAATTGCAGTAGGAGTGACAGAAACGTCAATACTTTAAAGTTGCTTGAAAAAAATGACCATATGTGCCATATCACAAAATAAATTATATTAATTATTATAATAACATTATCAAAAATTGGGAATAACCAACTTTTATATCAACCTTTGATACATATTTGTACTCAATATCATTACTCTAATGTATCACATAATTGAGAAACGTGCCTTTCGCAATATTTTTAGATGCTACTTTGGAATTATTTTCTATCGAGTGAAGTTAATACAATCATGTTTCGGTTTCAACCACAAGATCAGAAATACGATCAAGTATAACCACAAATTTTTGGATTACCATAGGTTTCCCGTGAATTAGTACAATCCTAGATCAATTTTATCGATTTGGCACTATTCAGCCTCTTAAGTCTTTGGTTTTCATTATTCCGGCTATCCCGGTCGGACAAGTTTAAATATTTGAAAAGTGGATTTTGGATTCATTTCTCACATCACAAATGTTTGTTCATGACTATTAGCAGCATTTGCCAAACTGAACTTTTGCCAATCATACATTGTAAATATTGTAGGTAATGATTTATGTTCTAGATTTTAGTTGTAAATATGCGACGAAGTAATGTTAGTATTGTAAGAGGGAAAAGATCTACTACTGCTGGCAGCACTAGTTGTCGATTTCATTACGGGCAACCTTTACTGTCAATTAGCTGTCACTGTCACTTTGACTTTTACGTTCGCTCAGTTTCGCGCCAATATATACTTTGTCACTGTTGTCAATGATTGGAATAAACATTATGATTTAAACTTATTACTCAATCATTATTAAAACGTTCGTATTAGTATAAATATGTCGATTTGTGATTATGTAAATAACATTACACCCAATAGAAAAATCCATTTTCCAAAATTCCTAAGATTTATCCACCAATTCGCGTGGCTCAGTCATCGTCAATGCGAATCAATAAATTCAACCCTTTTTATGATTCAGTCATTCGCTTTTATTGGTGTTGTACGTGTGCCGGGCGTGCATCATTCAGAGGCGATAAAAATTCCGTACAGCTCTTTACGTCTTATATGAAAATCGAAATAAGTTAGCTTTTTCCTAAAGTATATCGGTATTTTGGGATAATATGTTCGAGAAATTCTTGGATCTAAATGGAAATAATTACGTTATTATGCATATAGAAGCTGAAATCTAAAGTGCTGACAAAATGTAGAGACCAGTGTAATAACTCATCATTATTACTTTGTTTGCCCTTGCCCCAGTTTTTCATTTGAGGTAATTAATCGTATTTATTTCATTTGTTTTTCTCTTTTACATTTTATTATTTTATTCAGTGTAACAACTGTAAGTCTCTATTAAATTTTAATTATGTTCCGTGGATTTATATCTTGAGTTCAGGGTTTTACTTTTTGACTTTTCTCTCTTTGCTCTGTTACAATCGATATTTGATGCATCGTTGATCGGTTCGTTATCTAATCTGCTTTAACTTACATTTTATTTATACGGTATAGTAAAAAAGGGCTACACGATTATATGATGAGTGACGACCTTTAAAATATAAGAAACAAGTACGATTAGATGAAACTTACATATTGCAGATTAATTTTAAAATTACTTTGCAGTACTTAAATAGCAGAGTCTAATGTGCAGTGAGAGAACGATTCTAGCGAGAGAAGGTCTTCTGGAACGCATTATATGGCGCGTTCACTAGCGTAATGTGCTATCGGGGAGGTTCAGTATTGTATTATAAATTAAAAATGTTTGCAAAGTCGTTCATAGGATGTGTGAATCAATAATTTTCTTCGTATTTGCTGCATATACTTTCCTTGATGTTCTATTCTATCTATATTAGCGCTAGGGAATAGTGGTAACATTAATTATCAGACTGACCATAAATATTCTGTTACCAAATAAAATAAAAAAATAACAAGTCAAGAAATCTGTTAGAATTTTCCAGAAATATTTAGTTATTGTGACCGTGTTTAATATTTTAAAACATTCCGTGAAATATCGTTCGTAAAACAGCCCGCAAAAACCTCAATTCAAATATATCAGAAAACGTAAAAATAAAACCAACATAGGATTATGTTGAATCACCCAGACACAGTCTATCACTGCCTCAGCGGGATATTTACCGAAAGAAGACAATTAAAATGGGCGCAAAAACTGACGGAGAAAAGTGACGGGCTCAAAAAAAACTTCCATTAAACCCCGAGTTACAAATGAGCGTTGAACGCGGGCGTTATCCTGGTTATCTTCCTGGGAAGCAGACCTGCCGCGATGCCGCATTTTGCTACATTTAGTCTGCTTGTACACGGACATAATTATGATAATGCTAAATCTAATATCAGGACATTGATCATTTCCAATTTTATGGGTATCGAAATTAACCTCTTATTTCGGGTTAAATATCTCTATATGTCATTAAGACAATCGTCACCTTAATAAGAATATTATAAACGAAGTGGGAGAATATTATAAACTTTATCAAACATTGACCCGAAGTGGGCAGTCACATAGTAACTTTTCATAACAGGTATTTTAAACACAAAAATAACCAAAGAATCTATGTAAAGAGATAATTATCTTTACATAGATTTTTTGGTTATTTTTGTGTTCATTATCCAAGAGTTTTGGAGATGCACAACTTTTTAGAATTCGATTAAAATAGTTTGATATTCGGTCAGGAAAATCTTAGAAAGAGTGAGAAATTGATTTTGTTATTTTATGAAATATAACTTAATTCTATGGATAGGACGATCAATAAGCAGCATCAGGCGTCCATATTGTAATGTCAAAATAGTGTAGAAATAGTTGTTATGACGTTATGTGTGCGCTCGTATGTAGATAGCCTTAACTTTTTCGTGTAACCTCACACACAACGACGTTTATTTGGGCCAGATACGAAGTAAGAGTAATTGGACTGAACCGAAGCAAATTGGTCCTTTTGGCAACATTGAATTTGGTGTCATTTTACAGTAAACCAAATGTTTGTAATAAAATAACTTAATTTTAATGTTTTCGTTAAAGTTCAACGAAGCTTTTATTTTATACTTCACTGTATAATATTATTTTTCATATTTCATATATATATTTTAATATGTATAATATTATTTTAATAATTTAATATAAATAGCTAATTCAACATCATTTACTCAGTTCCATGATGTGTTATCAAGAATTGAATTAATTTTCATAAATTGAAATTGAATGATTAAACAAAATTGATAAAATTTCCTATACGTATAAGCTACTTGTCATCTCACTAATCGGTTCCCTAAAGATAAATCGAATGTTATTGTGTAAATCAAACAGGCGGAGCCGCTGGCCAACAGACACTACGCGGGGCTTAGTTTTTTTGATCGAGTTTTTTTTTAATCAAAAAGTCATGATTTCGAGTCCCATCTCAGAGTGCCAGGGAAAAAGTGGATTTTATAAGCATTTATCGTTAATAATATTGTTCAGTATAGCATTGTGAATGCAAAATTGATCAAATATAATACTTAGAAGATATTCCCATCTTTATCAAAAGTTTAAATATTTACAAAAATGTTTCTTTTGGTTGTCTGGGTAGATTACGTGAAAATTTTAAGAAAATACGCTCTGTAGTACCGAAAAACACAAGTGCTTGAAAAAATTGTTAGCATTGGAAAAAAAGTAGTTTAATACCTTTCAATGCCTTTTGTGTGATCTTATTTACTGTTTAATAAATTTTCATAAAAAAAAAAGATTTTTACAAACTATTTCATTAGATATTTTTATTTATTCACAATACTATATTGCTATTTTTCATATAGAGACATATTTCAAATATGTTACAGACATAAGTGTAGAATAGTCAGCTGAATTGAGATATACGACGAACCTCGAAGGTAGATTCGAATTCCATATAAGGCACTTGAGACCGACGACTTTTAAAATAATTTTCTATAAAACAAATCTATACTAATATTATAAACAGGTAAAGTTTCTAACGATGTTTGTTTATTTATAGGGGGTAATCTTCGAAAGTATTAAACCGATCATAAAAAATACTTCTCGTACGGGAATCTACCTTAAACGCGGGCGAAGTTGCAGAAGATTTGATTTATATCATATCATATATGTAGTATAAAATAAGTCAAATAAGTTATTACAACATTAATAAACAACAAGTACTATTTAACATGACTACTCTTTTGTCAGAATATTATATTACAGATACAATCATCTAAATACCTTCCTGGTTCAATACCCGTAATAGTGATAACACCATATTTGAGCTCCGAAAGCAATATGGAGTCGCGTCCCAATGATTGATTCCTTGCGTTCGATTAATCGTGTTTTACGTATTTCACTCATATGTACGTTTGATAAATGAATTCTCAATGCCTCTGAATAATGTAGCTGACGATTGACGTCGTAATTCAGGTATGGGACGAGTGTAAAATAATTATAAAAGGACTAAAGACCGAACACTTTTGTTTGATAAATTACATTATTGGTTATAAAATGTTATCATGTAGAATATAGACATGTGAGTTGTTGATTGAGTAGTTGACACACTTGTTATTTTGAAAAGGTTGAAGTATTAATTTTGTTTATTCTGTTTGAATGTAAAGTAATGGCATTAATCAAATGATTTATTATTCTTGATTATTTCATTCAATTTGACACGGTTGAGGTTATAATTCGATTCGCCATCTTTCATTCATTTCATTTTCATTTTACATGTAATGATTAATTTATCCACTTGACATTGGCAGAATTGTGCGAAATGCGCAGATAAGCCATTAATAAAAGAAGAAGAAGAAGACGAGGTTATAAGTCAAATGTATTGAAATGTCAAAAGTATTTGCTAAACTAATATTTTATTACAGTACCCAAATTGTGAATGTATATTAAAAAATAATGATAATACAAACGATGCAATGTTCGGGTCCGTACGGTTTAGTTTTTTGACACCACTGCTCAAAAAAAGAGTATATTGTGTTTAGGGTTAATTAGGTATACGTATGTGTATGTGAGTTTCTGCATTTCAACATAACTTTGGAAAAGCTTAACAGATACGAATTTAAAGGGTATCATTAGAAACGTTATATCATCCCAAGTGATATTGGTTATATATTTGTAAAGAAAAAGTAATTCTTTACTATCTAGTATGAAGTGCATAAAAACTCTTTGTGTTTCTAATACCTACTGCTAATTTATAAATATTAAATTATTTAAAGTATACCTATTAAAAAGTATTTGATTTCAAAATAAATAAATTATAAATAATATTTATAACACATATTTTGAAGAGGCTTGGATAAAAATTTACTTTAAATGTCGTTTCTTTATTTTCAGGTATCAATACAATTCGTTTTTGTTTCTAACATATAAAATTTTATTTTCAGAGCAACATATTGAGTTTACATTGTAATTCCTTTTTATCGAAAAAATTATATATTTTTATTAAATTTACAATTTGGGTTAATTATAATAATATGTGTATTAAATTAAAGGTCTTGATGGGAATATTGAAAAAATATATAACAAGTTGTTTAATGGCTAGGCTAAATAAAATTCTTATTGCTGTCGCGTTTTACGCGGCACATAGGTAATTTAAGAAGTCCACTGCAATGCCACTTTTACGCATTAATGTACAGGTATATTCTTTGGTTGTTGCTAATTGCTCATCTTTGATTATATATTTATATATGTAGATTGAGTGTTGCACTACACCGTGTGCACTACAATTGTCGTTAGGTTTAAAGGTCTCGTGGGCGTGAAGGTGAGCAATTAGTGTACGTGAGTAGTGTTTTTATAGGCACACGCTGCATCTTGTTAATTATACCAGCTCTCCAAATATTTCCCACAAAAGCGGGTAAAAAATGGATTTTTAACGGATCAGTAATTTATTGTAACTCTTTAAACTGTGTAAGTAAAAATGAAATACAATAATAATTCAGTTTTTATTCAACTAATGAATGAAAATATTCCTTCTTAAAATAAGCTTATTGTCAAAAGTGCTTACACACTTTTGAATCAACTAATAATTATTTCTATAGACCCGTCCGTCATTTGACTGACTATACCAGCTTTTTACATAAGTAAAGATATTTACATAGAATATATAACTTCCAAAGTAATTTATTTTACAATAGCAAAAAAACAATAATAACGCTACTCAGCGTTTAACAAAATAAACGTTTTTGTTAAGTCTATACATTGTGGTTTTTAAAAGATTACTAGTATATTATTTATTATTATTAGTTTTAGAATATGAACAATATGTGTGATGTTGCTTAATATTATTTTATTATTATTAAACTAAAATATTCTATATTGTTTATTATTTACGTATAATTCTTCAAACAATAGGTTTTGATTTATATGTGTAATTAATATATACTTTCGTATCTTCAGGTATTGAACACTCCATAGGTATTGAAAACTAAAAAAAAAATAAAAAAAAGTATTTTACACCGGCGTTCTGTAACTAAACTTCTATTAAGAATTTATTGTTAACAAATTTATAAAGAATGAACTGACTAATAAATTAAAGCAAAAATATAAAACATTTTTATAAAAAATCACTTACTGAATTGGTAATTCTGTAAACAAATTATCACATCTTAAGGCAAATTTATAATTTATTGTTTGGATTATTAAGTCATCTAAATTTACCTACCGATATGTACATAATATTTTAATTGATGCCGTTCTTTGTTTGTAATTCCTTTCATTTTTACAGTGACAGTTTTGACACTGAGCAAGCATTTTGAAATTGCGGGGTGACAGTTACACCATATATTTTTTGGGGTAAAGGCACTCTGACGCTATGTCAAGACCAGTGATTCCCTAAATAGTCCAGGTGGACCCCCAGGGGTCCACGAGGGATTCAACGAGGGTCTCCGTTGGCGTGAAATAAAAACAATGTCCATCGTTAGATCTTCACATTTTGGACGAATTTTGGGAATATGGTAAAAATGTAGTAAATTTTTAAAAATGGTCTAAGATAAAAAATTGCTTGGGAACCTCTGGTCTAGACAAATACCTATATAATCAAAATTGCTTATCTATTAATTTTTGAGATTTGCCAATACCAATTTGAATACAAAATATATTAACTTTGAAATATTAGTATTGACTCATGTTTAAAAAAATTGAATAAAATTTAAGTTATAATAGAAAAAGAAGTTTTAATCTTAATTCAGTTTAATGTATTAAGGTCAACGAGAGAGTAGTGTTGCCTCGTTGAAGTTACAATATTAAGGTTTCTTCGACATCATAATGTAATTTTGTAGCAAAATACAATATAAAATTATAACACGAAACGACTACATTTGATCATAATACCTGATATAAGACTATTAAGTTCTATAATGTGCTTGTAAACTTTATATTTGTTAGACTGTTGGAAAAGTGAATTGTTCATTTTAATGTAGATTAATGTGAAAGTTTGAAACGTTTGTTAAATAAAGCAAAAATTTATCTTTTATATATTTAGTTACTAAGTATATTTAGTTTAGTTTTATTTATTATTTAGGTACTTTAGTTATTATATATAAATAGTTATTATGTAAAATTATCTAATATGATAATTTTTATCGACTGCTATGTTGTATATCTAGAGATTATCTTTTTATTTTCATCAGTTGTTAATTGTTCAAAAGCGTAAGTATACTTTAATGTCAATGTCAAATATACTATTGGAATGATAATGACATTAAAGACAAACAACTGTTGTCATGACAAAAAGTGTTATATACTTTGACAGTGAGACGCACAAGGTTTATTTTAACATCGAATCATATATGTTTTAAAAAAAGAAATGAATAGAATTTCGTTTATTTTCAAATTGTTAATAATCCAAAGACACACATATTTCCACAGTTTATAATGTAAGGATTACCGTATACACTGCTTCCACAGTTTATAATGCAAGGAGTACCGTATGCTTTTAAATAGTCTTCACAGATATGATTTTTATAAAAAACTTTAAAAATATAACCGACTTCAAACTTCAAATAAGTGATAGATAATACTTATCTCAAAAGTGACATATTCAAGATACTGCTATTGTAGTCGGGCGGAGGTTTTCTGTAGGTTACTAATTAGATGGTATATGGTGAAAAGCTTTTTGTTGTAAAAGGAAAACTACTGATTCGATTTTGACAAAATTTTAATGGAATCATTTCGGTTCAATTGCTGTTGTATAAAAATTGTAAATCGGTCAAAAATTGGCTGAAATATTAGTGAACATCATTAAAAAAAGAAACTTACATCGCCGTCGAAAATAAAACCTCTTCTTTTTGGATTTTGAAATCGTTTAATTATAACGCTTCAAAACTATTAAAATTTTCGTTCAAGAAGAATTAGATGTCACGTTAATTCGTAAGAGTTATAATTTGTTAACACCCATTATATAAAAATAATTTGCTCTTCGTCGCAAATTATTTTTCAAAGTCTACATTAACATCTGTAAGAAATGCGTTACTATTTTCGTTTCAACTTTTTGCTTTCTACCGCTGCGGGGGATGTAAAGTGACAGGACTGGTTATATTAAAAAAAAATCTTTAAAGGGCCAGAAGAATGGAAACGTTAAAAAAATAAAAACACTCTTCATTCCACTCGAAAAGCTTATTTAACCGAAGGAAATAACGGAATATAGAACATCGGCGATTGTGTACGTAGATAACTCGCACAGTTATTTTAGCGCGATAACGGCACGATGATTTAAGGAACGCAGATAAAAGCTGCGATTTACTGCCTTAAATAAGCTGTTTACAATTTTCTTTCAACGGCCTGATGACGTTATCCTGAAGATTATGAAGGTTTTTTATTTGTTACTAAATTGCACTAATTTTCTTCGCCGTTGCTCTAATTGGAACATTAAGTGTCCATTTTGTATTATGGGTTTTTTAAATGTTTGCAGTTAATTGTAACTTGTTGTTATCGACCATCTGTTTATAGCATTTATGGTTTTATATATCCATCTATTATGTCTATTGGCATGTAACTTACAGGAAACTGCATATTTTGCCAGTGCACATGAATAAAGTAGCATAAATGAGTTTCTTGTGTGCAACTTTATCAATAAATCTATACCAGGATCCGGAACTGATTGTTTTTAATTACGTCTTTTGCTTCTTATTATTCGTATTTATTTCATAGCTGTTAATCGGTTTTTATAATTTCTGTCACCATAGTCCAATAACATGTTCAGAGTTATGTAGATTTACTAAGAACACACGGGCATCACGTCTTGGGTGCGAGGAGATGCTCTCATGGATAAAGTGATTAATTAATCACTTGATTCATGATATAATCAATGCTGTTCTTTAATGCGTTATTTTTCTTGTCCTATTTTTTTATTAATTAAATAAGTACTACTGCCCACGATGCAGCTGTTGATAACAGCATTCTTACCATGCTATGAGAGCATGAGCTCTTACAATTTTCTAATTTCTTATCCCAGCAATCCAGCATACATACGCTAACTTTAATCAAAATTATATTTAATCATCTATATAACAGTTTTAATACACATGCCTTGATTCGTTCAAGGATCTGAATAAAAATCATTGCTTAACTATGATGTTTGTACAATAATAATAAAATAATAAATTGACGTATGTTATTATTTGATTCTATTGAGCATTATTGATATAAAAACAAACTTCTTTTAGAAGAATTTATAAATAGTATATTTTTTCTAATAAATGTCTCCATTTGCGTGTAATATATTATTTTTAATACACGTGTGCTTTCATAGAAAAAAGAAATGATAAATAATATTTATCAGTCAAAGTGTTTCTTTTTTATTGAAGCCTCATTTCTGAAATGCTTTATTCATAAAATATGAAGTCTTGAAAAAGAACGAAGGCATTCACTTGGTAATAATTTACTTATATTGATAAGTAGTAATTTACATATATATTTTAGAAAAAAACTGAAATAATGGGTTTTCTTATAATTTATTATTTTATATACAAAAAGTTAATTTCCCGCGACTAATTATAGTTTACTAGTGGACGCCCGCGACTTCGTCCGCGTGGAAGTCGGTATCCCGTGGGAGTGAGAAGTTTTCCCAGTAAAAAGTACCCTATGTGTTATTCTGATGTATAACCTATATTGCTGTAAAGTTTTATCCAAATCCGTCCAGTAGTTTTTTCGTGAAAGAGTAACAAACATCCATACATCCATACTTACAAACTTTCGCCTTTATAATATTAATAGGATGTAATCGTTTAAGATGCAGCTTCACTTAGATTTTTTAAATCAGTTCAGTAGTCAAACCCTATCCACTGCAAAAATATCTCTTTTAATTTTACTGTCGGTAATAACTATCTCCTCTATTAAACATAGTATAATGATGAAAATCGTATAATCCGTTGTGTAATTCAAAAGATATCAACGTAAAAACTTTTTTATATGTGTAGAAAGCATATTACCATACAATAATCAGCCGAGCTCCTAACTGTAAATGTTCCAGTGAACGGACAATATTATTCACTTTATAATTTTACATTAAATTTCCATCAATTTATTGCTCTAAATGTGAAACTATGATTTATTTATGTACGCACAGTATATGTCACAATATAAAGCCCTGTGCGCTCTGATTGGTTGAATAAGTCGCGTGTTATGTACTTCACCTTCCTCTCCACCGCCTTTGATCGCCTTCGTAAAAAAAGTAACCCTGTATTATAGGTACCTACACAGTTTTAAAATAAAAATATTATTAGGCACCCGTGTCAGAGAAGGACCAGGCATTGCAACTACAAATTATAGTTTGATAAGTTTGCTGATTGTAAAAAGTCTATGGACACAATTATGGTCACTGTCAATCGACTAATCAAAGAACAGTGTATTATTAGCCGTATTCCAAAGAAGTGTGAAATTAAAAGCACTTCTGTGATTGTTATTAGTTTATTAGTTTATAGGTTATGTTATTAGTTTATATTTCCGTTGGTTTATAAATTTACCACGAGATGTCACAAATTGATAAATTTGCGGAAATGTGGGCGTAAAATAATACAATTTATCTCACGTTTAGAATTCTACGAAATTTTATAAATTTCCTAAGAATTTTATAAACTCGCGAATTGTCGGGGGTGGCATTTCCGCAAGGAAAAACCATCTTAAAATTAATGAATAAAAAAACCTCGCGAATCTTGTTATTTTCCTAAATATTGTTATTTTACTATATATATATATATATATATATATATATATATATATAGTTATTTATGATGTTAATGTGTAGAATATTATATTGTAATTAGACGCAAATATTTTATATCTTGATAGATTATTATTTATTCCGTTATTCTTTATGCACCGCTTCATATTACCTGTATACAACTCCGGTTAACTGGTTTGCCATTTAGCCATTTGTACTGTGTGCATGTTTAAATAAATATATGGGAACTTCCACACCCAGACAGTATGTATCTTCAAGAACTGCTGTGCACAGATTACACACGTATTCACATATCTAAAAGGCGACAAATCTCGCAATAACCACCACTCGATACGTGTCTCACTTCGCCACGTGCCAACAACACCACACGCACACATTCCCTAGAAGGTAAATCCTCTTGTATTATGGAAATATACTAAATACGAAGAAATATAATAAAGATATATAAAATATAAAAATACGAAGATTTTAAAACAACACAAAAAATAATCCAGTAAAAGTTTATTTTCTAGATTGTACACATAGGATTGATCTGGGTATTTATTTAATAATTGGAACTCTTTACTGAGTGATGATTATTAATTGTTTTACATCTGTCTTTTACTAAAGGGTTCTCGTTTTTATTACTATATATTGGTGACTAGTAGTAGTGGCTTGTTTGTTTTTTTAAATGTTGTGGCTCTAACAGGAAGGAATTAATATACAATATTTTTAACTGTTCTGTGTGTCATTTTTTAACACAATTCTGAAACTTATTTTGCAAATTATTCTCATGTAATAAGAATAGTTGGCAAAACATTATATGGATCCTGTAGAGAAATTTTGCTATGGAAAGTCAATATCGTTTCAACTACAAACTTTCATGATAAATTTCTTAGTACCTACTACACTATTGATTTGTGAGGAAGATATTACACTAATAATATAGGACTTCAGGTAGATAGTACAATGGTAAAATGCAAGTATTTTTAGATCCAATTATTACATAAAAATAGCAGAATTGAAGCTGTGGTTGTCCTACCTATCTGCCATTTCTTTTACAAAATTGTAGGCCGTCAAAAATATTGAATTATATTGTTATGTACAATGTATATCGCAATACCATGTATATTTCAATTGGTGTCGACTATTGATTTTTAGATAAAAATAATACCATTAGAAGTGAATTCAAATCCGAAACATTCAAACCATATAGCGTGTTTAAATACTTTCTTTCCAAAACATTCTGGAAAAAATATTAGCTTACATTATGTCGAAGTAAATTATAAAGCCCTTTTGATAATATTGTCGAGTTGACATGTCACGTGTATAATCTAGTTTATTGGAGCAGTTAATAAGGCCGGGTCAACAGGCGGCAGTCCTTGAACTTGGCATTTATCCTGTGTGCGTGCGTCTATCGAAGAAATTGAAAATAGAAACGTTCTAGTGACTTTATACGATTATACGATTCAAAGCTTGTAGTGTAAAGATACATTGAACAGTCGAAATTTGATCTTAATAAAGAAATTTCTGATACATATTCAATTGGAGCGAATAGATTTTGATTTCTTTTCTTTCTTTCAACTAGCAGTTTTCCCGTGACTTCGCCGGCTTAATTCATTTTCTATAGTACCCAAGTACGACTTAACTTCCCGTAAGCGAAATATTTTTAAATCAGTCCAGTAGTTTCGAAGCCTATTTGATGCAAACAAACAAACAATTAAACAAACAATTTTCTCTTTATGACATTGGTGAAGACTATCCGGCATCCACGAATATGTGTCGCCTAGTTTGTTTACGGGAAAGAAAGTATTTGTTTAAAATATTTAATTCTCAGTAATTCTGTATTTTCTTCAGATGAGAGCTTCCTTAAATTTGAATTAATGTTCAACTGAATCGACTTTTTCCGTTGTGCGCGAAACTTAAATAAACAAGAAATTAAAAATATATAAATAGAGAATTCACTCAATTTTAAAATAAAATTCTGCTAGTAAGTTAGGTTATTTAGTGTTAGAGAATTACCTATTTAGACGAACATTAAATATAACGTATTCTAATCAAAGCTGTAGGTAGCACTAATCTGAGCAAGAACAGACTACATTGAAGTTTAAGTTATCTCTATCTGCATAAAAAAGGGACCCGATGTGATGGCATATGTTTAACTTATTTTTAATAAAATGATACTTGAGGGCCTATTCTAATTGTCTTCAAACAAAAATTAAAAATAAACCCCGAATCTTTCTCATAATTTTGTATTCTACCTCGATAAATTATAGAAAATGCATTTTTTTTTAAATCGTATTCGTATTTCTGAAATAAATTAAATTCGTGCAAATGAGCAGACATATTTATGGTAAACTTCATCAAATTCCGTGCAAACGTTTCTTCTGAAGAGAAAAGAATTTTAAATAATTTGACAGCACTTCAAAAAGTCCGTGATAGACATAACCACAGATATATGAAGCAACAAAAACTGCTAAAGCCTCCTTTTATGTCGGACAAACTTTGATCTTCCTCAGAGCCAATTAGGGATTTCAATGTTTATGAAATAAAGAGATGTGTGTATCAAACTTTTGCTCTGCAAAAAATAATATTCTGATAAAATAAACCGATGTCAAATGTTTGAGGAGCGTCTTACGTAACATAAATAAATATTGTTCATTTAACTTAGAAGCTCACGCAACCGTACAACAAACATTAAAAGGAATTTAACTTGTTTTCTAACAATTTCTATTCTAATAAAGATTGTTATATATATAGTTTTGAGTTTATTCATAAAATTGAAGCTGAATATTTTTTTGGCATGTTCTTTAATAATGAGTTGTATTTATAATGAATTTATTTAATAATATATGTTATTTTTTTTGTAGTAAAAAACCTTGTTCTACATTATTTGTTTTCTCTATGATCCGGGGTGACGTGTGTTTTGGAGAGCAGGTTAAAGTGTATTTGCAGTCACCACCATTCTGGACTGTGCCATCAGAAAAATCCCGTGTGAAAGTCAGCGCAAGTCAGATTTTCGAACGATAGGTTCCTTACTAGAAACCAGCAAAAACACGTATGTTTTATGGGTGCTGTTCTGTTTTCTATAACACTATATAGTTATAACACCAAAATAAATATCACATCTGAAATTCTCAACTATCACGGTTCAGGAGATACAGCCTGGTAATAGATGGATAGACAGGCAGTCAATTCGTTTTAATAATAGGGTCCCGTTTTACCCATTGGCGCGGAACTCTAAAACAGTAAGAGTATCTGAACACTTACAGAAAAGTCAAAAACATACATGTTTAAGGTAGCGTTTGTACCAGCTGTTAGTCTCGCGTCGGAAAAAGCGGTTGCGACATAATAATATATTATGAATTCATTGCCGGTTCCCAGTGATTATTCAGTAGGCTCGGCCGAGTGTTTTATGTGTCGTGCGACGCAATATAACGGGTGACGGGCCTCGTGGACAACTGCGCTATATGATTTAACGTTGTTTCATGTCGCTGCAGTTTATTTGAGAGTAACTTTTGTATTGCCCCCTCGGGAATTTGGAGGGCGTCAAATTTAAGCATAAATATATAAAAGTACTGATAAACAATCGTATAGCATATATCTTGAAATATTATATCTTTTTATGGACGTTTTGATACCGTGTTCATAAAGACTAGGATTTTGGTCAATCATCAGAAAAACTAAGAATTTATAAAAAGTACACGTGATATAACCGTTTAAAAGTAGTTTTATTTAATGAGCAATTTTGAGAATATGATAAACTGCCAGTAATAAATATAACAAAATAAATTAATCATTAGAGTACAGTTTTAAGTTTTAGGTAATGTATAAAAGGCCCATTATATGATGGATTGATGTCTGATAGAGATTTTGAGATAGAACAAACAGTGCTATTCTCGTAAAACAGTCTCGAACTCGTAATCACTGAGTTGGTATCTATAAGGTTCAGTCGAATCAAACTCACTTTGAAACATAATAAAGGTTTTATTTCATCGAATTTCTGTAATGGCGCTACCCTTGATAAATATACAAATATCATACGCTAGATAGAGGTCAAATTAATAACATTATTTTTAGGGTTTCTTACTTAAAGGGCAAAAACGAGAGGCTATTACTAAGATTGCTGTCTGTCCATCAGTCTGTCATGGATTTATTTTAGCGGTTTTCATTGATAATGATACAAAACTTTTTGTGCGCGCGTAGTTAAAAAAAAGAAATAAATGACAATGACTTACCGCATGTATCTATAATAATATTTTATATAGGTAATGTTTGTTCATATATAGGTAGTAGTCTTCGGAAATGACTTGAACTTGTAAATTCTTTTACCAATGAGAAGCTACATCATGCGTATTGACATATGTTATAAATTATGGGACGAATTCACGAGAAAACAGCTAGTTGCTTTTAAATTTTGGTGATGACGAAGATATTTAATGCAATTTAAATTATTTAACAACAACAATCAAAATTAATTTTAAAAATCAAGTATTTAATATTAAATTTCACGAGATTAAAGATACAGTTCGGCAGTCCCGGAGTAACTTTTTATGAATTATTTACCCGATTAGGACAATTCCCTTTGGAGTCGAAAATCTTATCTCTATTAAAATAAAATTTACTTTATGGCTTCCGAGTATAATATTTTAACACGGATATAATTTTATCGCATCCACGTTTAAATGGATTTCATTAGAAATATGCTTTTAATTTGTTTATTATATTTGCTGCGAACTCGTTAATTTTTTCTTTTATTAAACGGTACGTCGATAGAATTGCTCAAATTAGGTGGGATTAGATCTTGCGAAATTTATTAACGGGAGCGTGATTGCAGGGTTATGATACTTTGTAGTACAAAACGTCTTGACATCATAATGAATCATTAATCTCGTCGGGAAATGAGCGGGAATTTAATTAATATTTTTCTCTGGGGAAATGTACAGTCGACAGTACGTACGCAAATGCAACAGCCCACTAATCTTCGCGGATTTTAAGTTTTACACTATAATGCGAAAATATTTTTACCGAATAAACATAAATTCGAATAAATTAAGATAAGTTATACTATTATTATAAGCTATTGACAATTCTGACTTCATGCAAATTATAGTGTATTGGTTAAAAATAATTGCTTAAGCTATTAATTATTTAAAATAATTACTTCTTTCGACTATATATAAGATTGTTAATGTGGTGATGTTTTAGTAATTATTGATTGTGTGACGTCAGTGGCCTTTAGTGATAACTGGAACTGAAAACTTTTTTTTTATTTTTATTAAGAGCTTTGGCTACCAAGGCCTTCAGATTAATTCTTCAATACATATAATTGGAACTTAACATTACTACAATCCTTAAACTAAAAAACCCTTAAAATTATGTTATATAAAACTGAAATATAACAGTAACAACCAAGAATCAAATTTGGTATAACCATTTATAGAGAACCAAAATTATTATTAGAACTGAAAACTGAACCTGTGATTGAGATATCGTCTTCTGCTTCTTGATCGTTCTTTGTCCTACTCTGACATTGAAATTTGTAAATTAGAGTCGTATACATTATGAAATCGACATGGTGTGTACAAAAATTTTAAAACACCTGTTTTATGTACCTAGAAATCGATACGTCGTGTTTTATCGAAACTGATAATGATGTATTAAACGGTCATGATTTGCATTTCGCTCAGCATTTAAATAGAGACCCGAAAATATACTACTGCGCATAGTTCAACTTATGTATCGCAATATTGATCGATAAATATGTGGTCCCAAAAAACAAATGTGACTAAAATTATACTTCCAAAAACGAAACCGCCGATTCAATTTCGATAAAATTTTATAAGATAACCTAAGGAATAGAATCTTTTGAATAAAGGGTTATAAAAACCGGTTTCCAATTTGAAACAAATCTGTGAATATAGATAAAAATACCTGGGACAAAGTGGATACATATTACAGTATAGCATTGTGAATGAAAAATTGATGGATAGAACAAATTTTCATCTTTATCGAAAGTTTAAATAATAGTAAAAATATATTTTTTTGGCTGTTCGGATGGATTGTCTGAATATTGATGAAAATATGCTCTGTAGTATACGCTCTATAGTAGCGGAAAAGTAACAAAGACTTAAAAAATTCGTCAGTCCTGTTAGGCCCTAGGTAGTTCAGTGGTTAGAGCAGTCGTCCGGATTGCGAAAGGTCATGGGACAGTGATTTTTTAAGCATTTTTCATTAAAAATATATACTTTCAAACATAGGACCTTCAAGTTTATTTAATATACAGGTATTCTTTGACAATGTTTACTAAGACGCCTTTTCAGTTTCGTTCAGGTAAATCAGTTTAAATAAATAAAAATGTTATGTATACCCCGATAAAACACTGCAAAAAATGTTACTTAATTAAGCTGGCTGAATAGCGAGCAAATTTGTTTTTTGGGTATATCTGTCGCTCTTTTCTGGCTCCCGGTAGAGAATTTTACATTTGCATAGCATCATGCTAATAAGAAAAAAGAAAGGAACAGATAAGGCTATATAGATAGAGTTCCCTTTGTCCGACGTCCATAGAAAATAACTGTGAATCATAACAAAAGAGTGAAGAGTTTATTAAAAATTATGAATTATTGTTAAATGATGATAATAATAATGATTATTAAAGAAATTATAATAACTGTTCTATTATATATAAATATAAATGTTTAAAAATATTAATTGCTGTTCATTTGTTTCGCTAAAATTCGAGAATGGTTGGACCGATTTAGCTAATGATTTTTGAATGTTTGTTGTAGTTCAGTTTTTGTGTTTAAATGATTAGAAGCGAATCGAAGTACTCCAGATAATCAAGTATTTGATATGTTTTGCCTTCTGAATAGTGATCTTTACTGGCCAAACTATTAACTGATAACTATGTTGATAGATGTTATTTTATAGAATATATAAAGTACATATTTTCATATTAATTGAAACTTGAAATTTTATAAAACGTATTCCATTTAATCGGAACAAGACGATGTAGCTCCGCATCAATTTGTCAACACAAAAACATATATTTATTTTATTAATTTGTCATTTATTTTAAGCTAAATTGTAAAATTATCAAGCCGAAAAGTTTGAACAGAAAAAATGTAGATTCACTTTAAAATAGCACAGTTATTTGTACTGTAAAGAATATTTTTTATATTTTGAATTAAAAATCAAATGAATCCCTAATATATCATGCTTATATCTTTTATTTTTAAATGTAATGTAACAACAAATAATTATACTAAATAATTATACAAATAATTAGCGCTAAATTATAAATTCAGCCGTATAGATATATCGATAATAGAAATAATGTACCAAAGATTTATTTCATAATCAATACAGAATATAAATTTGTTTTAGTTAATAAATAAATAAGACGAGAGATAAATTTGATATGAGACATAGGTAATGAATGTTATTTCTAGTTAATATGACGACGAAGGTTTTTATTAATAGATGTTTATCGTACATATTTACATTATTAATTATTATAATTCACATTATTACACATATAATTCACATTTACATTATTAATTATTACAACCAATCTTAAAGGGAGTACTGGTAAAACAAATTCAGACAAAAACTTTCGTAGCCAATTTGCTCGAATGCCTGTTTCGAGGTATCGCCATCTCTGAGGTCCGGAGGTTTCGGTTCCCCGAAAAAAGACATTTCTTGTCTCAGTTTTGGATATGGAGATACCTATGTTGGATCATATACTCCATAATACGAAAGCTTTGCTACTCAGATGTGGGATATTTCTCTATTTAAAGTACGAGACAATTAATTATATCAGATTTAATAAAGTAACAATTTAAAACAATTTTTTTTTCAAAACGAATTTAATTTTGATAAAACATATTTTCAGAGCATTTGTAAACAAACTCAATATTAGCAAAGTATAAACTTTCTCAATATTAAATTTCAAATATAAATCCATATCGAGAAAAGATTCCGTATCCCGCTTTCATTGTGCCATTACAGGCACACAGCTACCCTATTTGCAAGGCACTTGTCTACCCCCACGGTTTCCTTTAATAAAGGTCTCATGGAATCTTAGACGGCTTAATGAGCTGTTTCTTCACTCACAAAGATCTGGCACCATAAGAGTTACTTTTTATATCACACTCATAGTGTTATTCTTTAATTAGTTCACTTTTAGCTAAATACACACGTAGTTGCATTTCTAGAATATTGAAAAAGAATAATTATAACATGACTATACATTAAAATTTATGCTCGGTTTTATATAAATTAAGGTATTAAAATATATGCATGGTTTATATTACGTATAGTTCAAATATTTGAATATGGTATATAGTCAACAATAACGTACTGACTTGCCTACTAAATACTAAGTGATTAGCCTACTAATATTATAAATGTGAGTTCCTTTGCTTGGATGTTTGTCTGTCAATCACGCCGAAACAACTGAATGGATTTTGATGAAATTTGGTATACAGATAGGGTATTAACTGACTTAGATAATTAGGATTTTTATACCACTAAACATTACCCTAAGGACCACGCGGGTGAAACCGCGGGCGAAAGCTAGGATAGAATAAAAATGAAATATGTCACAACCCGAGGAACTCACCTCCGGCATCAGCAGTTTTAGGGGGCACTAAAATACCATACCTAATATTTTCCGCCTGTGGCTTCACCCGCGTGGTCCTCTAGGAAAACCGTATTAAAATCCATTGTGTAATTTTAAAGATGTCAGCGTAAGCTGCTATATATATACTATGTTATAGAATAATATTCAATAATAATTTACTTACTTTATTAGCAGGGAAGAAATGTCAAGTGCTGGAAAAGGTAACACCTCTATCGAGTTTCTCAGATTCGAAAAAAATGTTGAACCGAGTTAATTTTGTAACAAAATCTCTGTTTAGATGCAATCATTCATGTAAAGCATTATATAGCATATATAAATGTTATAATTACAGCAACGAGAGAGATAAGTGGTGAAATGTCATCGTGTCCCCTGTGGGAATTAGCGGCGTCCCGTGTTGATAAAAGCCCGTTTTGTTAGGGCCGTCTCAGACGAGATACGGAAATGAGCAACCGAAGCCATTTATCTTCAAAGAAAAACCTCTATCCAGCGGAGACTAACAATATATTTCATTCATTGCTCGACCAAATTGTTCAGGAAATAAGTATTTTATAAAAAAAAATAGCAATCATTAAAATCAACATAAATGGATTGTTGAAGAAATGGATATTGTATTCTATTTAAAAAAAAAAACTTACTTTGAAGTAGATAACATTTTCAATTTAAGACTCTTCTTTAGACATATTTACCTGAAATCTAGTATCTTCGGTTCTAATGACAATACAGTTAATTTCTTTTTTTTTATATATAAAAGATACACGCCGCCATATTGTAGACTATATAAATACTATATATTTTTACATGAAAAATAATAATTTAATTAAACAACAATGCAGAGTATAAAATAAATTTAAATCAAAACGGTGATCTCCGTATCAAAATGGCATATCATTTAATTGAATAAACTGCAAGTGCCAAATCTTTACTATGTATTCTATCAAATTAGTTTAACTAATTGTGTTTCATTTACTCGTTTCAGCAGTCCTAAATAAATTTAGTTAGTGAGAGGCACATAAAATTGCTTTTTAATATAATGTACTGAATTAAAAATTTAATAGGTACCTACACTATTGAAACGTTCTTATTAAAAAAATCTAATAATTTGGTATTTCATGTGTTTTCCAAATTGGATTTAACCTATATTAATGAACAATAATATTAAGCACTTCTAACCAAACTCACAGAGAAGTCATTTATTGTTAAATAAAGAAAAACAATATTAATTATTATATTGTCTTCAATTCAAACAAAATTAAAATCATCAAATGCATAAAAGAGCTAATTATATGTAGAATAATTATATGGTTAGTAAACAATAGTACTTAAAAACGTTAAGTAAGTCATTAGTATACGATTTGTAAAACATTAATACAATTGTTATAGAAACAATGGAGACTCAGTTGTGAAAAGTCTTCGATAGTAGATTTCCTGAGACTACATTGAGCCTAAAAGCGTTCAAGTTAATTTTACAAAAGAGTTCACTAGCAAACAAAAGGCATTAAATCTAAAGGAAGCAGAAAGCGACTGAGGAAAAATGAACGATTACAGCAAAAAAGGGCCATCAGAACGAATGATAAACGAGGTTAATTCGCGTCCTATCCCTGTTTTATTACATCTAGCCGATTGTAAAAACGTACAGTGGGCGTTCTACTGCCAGTTGGATCTATAACACTCTAGTTGGAATTTTTTTATAACCAATATAGGTCATTTGTCGTAATTTATTGACGCATTATTGCTCAGGTGATGCGCTATCAATAAAATGTGACACGATTTACGAATACAGTGGACTGTAAGTCGTAAGTTATAGCTAGCGTTCACGCACTGAATCGTGATTAGGCTTTTAGGTGAATGGGTTCCTGATTGACAATAGATTATTTGACATTAACGGTAATAAATCTTCTGTTTATATTTATTGTGATTACGTTATCTTTGGACGTTTATTCTCATGTTTCTTGTTTTAATGTTTCTTCACAAAACTTAAGTTGATAAACTAACATTTTTTTTATATAAAAATTTCTATAAAACTATTCAATGGCAATTAAGTGTTATCTTCGAAAGAAAATATGTATCAAGAGCCTATAATGACCAAAAATGTTCGTCGCGTGTTTGCATAACATAAAAATGGTTGTGTTTTAAATCAATTAGCACTGGGTAGGGGTGTTTTAAAAGCCTTAATAAAACTTTTAGTAATAAGAAATGAAATTGGAACTTTATATGTCTCTAAAATTATTAGGTAATATTTTATAACTAGTCCCATTCTAATAAAGTTTAGCTTTTTATTGAAGCTTAAAAAGAAAATAGTGTCTCATTTGTCTTTTCTTTATTGAACACACGTGCATTCAACTAAAAATTTCTTAGAGCTAAACAAAGATGGCGGACTGTCATGGTGGCTCTCTAAATCAATTAAGCGGGAGAAGACATCCCAAGCGGTTTAATAAGAACTTATGAGGACAGCGCGGGCCATAAAACTGTGACCATCGGCCCTACAATGGACGTCCCTGATAATGGAAAATAGTCTAAAGGGATTTTTTTATTATAACCTTCTGGTAACCACTCCATGCTGTGAAAAGAATTTGTGGCTGTTTTTTTCTTATTGCTTTTATCGCTTCGCCTTCAAGTTTTTTTGTTAAGAAGAAAGATGTACTTTGGTAATACCTATAGTGTCTGTTATAATCTAGTAATTCACATACTAATTTATGTTAAAACCGTTAATAATAAGTTACATATTTTAAATATGTCTCATATTATTGGGTAAGGTTCGCGCCAGATACGAACGATCACTTCTTTGAAATAACGTATTTAAATGATATAGCAATTACTTGTTACTTATAGTGAAACTTATATTAGTTTTTGTAGTCTTGCTTATCAATTACTATTAAAAAGTGTAGTAAATACATTACTTCATAATGAACAAAAAGAAAAATTTCATATAATAGGTATATAAATAGCACTATATTTAAATGAAAGACTTAATTAAACTTATTATTAAAATACGTCTTCTTTACAGGAATTGTGCGCGAACATTTTGAAGTAGCTTCGCTTTTTCCAATTTGTTTCCGATGACAAAATTGGCGGTATCGAAAAATTAAAAAAAATGGTATCTTAATGAAAGCAAAAAGATATCGTTATCAATTCCTTTACACTTTTATTTATTTCCACGCTCCATTCAAAAGTTTCTTCTATTGGTTCCGTTAAAGGCAGATTGGCAGTGACGGTTTTTGTTCAATAAACACTGTTCTCTCCCAAGAGACACAAGTTTTTTTTTTTCGTTTTGTAGCAACGATGACTGCTTGCGGACAAACTTTCTACAGTAATGGAAAGTAAATTTTTTTCGTCTTTCACGGAGACATCAATAAAACTATTCGTTGTTGCTGTCGTATGGGAAATATTTACTTATTCCAGTGGCAATTTCGTTGTATATATTGGAATACTTCCCCGGTAAGATTTCTATTTTTTTAGGATGCTGTACCTTAAAATGCAAACACAGATCTTTTTTGGATTACTTTGTCGTTTGCCTGTCGTCTGTCTGTCAGTTGCTCTGTCTATTCCGAAACAACTGAGTTAGTTGAATTTTGGTATACATGTAAGTGGATGACAGAAAGGCGATTATGTAACATAAACATATAGGTACTAATACTTATTATTATATATTTAGTATACGATGTTGCTTAACAACATGTGATGTTGACTAACAATATCGCATACTTAATTAAGCATCATTACTTAATTAAGTGAGGGTCCCGAATTAAGGAAATAAAGCACTTTTACTAAAAAAACTTAAAAATAGCCATTAATATAAAATCTACATTGAGTCGACCGGGAATCGAACCCAGTACCTCATATCCAAATCCGATAGCCAAATCTTGAAGTTCTGTCATGGAGGTCTTTGTGTGGAGTAAATTAGAAAAAAAGCTTAAAAAAATATTGTGGTTTCGAAATAAAATTACGGAGATAAATTTTTTGAAAAAATACGCAAATATATTGATAGCACAATTTTCGATAACAAAGCCATTAATATTTATTACAATTTTATTTTTAGCATAGCAGTTACGATAACATTGAAATATTTTTTTAACATCTATTCATTGTCACTGTTATTCAAAAAAATACATTCACTAAAACACGGGTATGATCTATTTGAAAAAAGTTCGCGTATTCCGCTCGCAATTTAGATTTTATAGCTAACCGGAGCGTCGTCGTGTCCGTTTCAATATTTCCCGAGGTATATTGGCATCGTATATCAAAAAAAAATCGCCTTGTTGCTTGAAGATTTTTTAAATCATTTTATTGCTTACCACGCTTCACCGTGGAAAAACGTCATTACTAACTGTCAACTTTATCAATAACAACATGTTTCTAATTATTTCATTATCATTTAAATATAATTTTAAACTTGACACCAACAAAAACTGCCACCACGGCTCTCAAGATTTGTTTCTTGGGAAAATGATTCATTAAAAAATATAATAAAAATTAGTTTTCTTTTATTTGTGCGCACTAAACGTAAATAAATAAATTTTTATCATTTAAAGCATTTATATAATCAAAACTTTCTCTAACAGTAATGACTTGAAATGCTTGTAGCGTTAATGCAGTTGGAGACGAGGAAATACACATATTTTTTTTTAATTTTTTATATTGAATAGATTGAATATTGAATTAAAAAAAAATTTAGCATTTTTTATCAAGAATATTTTACATTGTGAATACGAAATTCATCAAATATAATAAGTAATTAAAACAAATTCTCATTTTTATCGAATGTTTCAATATTTGTAGTAATATTACGTTCGGCTGTTTGGGATGATGCCTGAACATTGATGAGCATACGTTCTATAGTAGCGAAAAGTAACAAGTGCTTGAAAGATTCGTCGGTCCTGTTAGGTCCTGGGTAGCTCAGTGGCTAGAGCAGTGACACGGATTGCGAAAGGTCCTGGGTTCTAATCCTATCTCAGGGTGCCAGGGACCAAGTGGATTTTTTAAGCATTTCGTATTAAGAATGTTGAATTTAAAGAATGCTTTGCATGTTTGGATCGAATGCAACTTTGGTTACCTACATATAATTAAATTTTTTTACTTCATATCTTTTTGATTATTTTGGGCGCTAACTATACAAATGTATGGTGCGTTCTATTGAGTTCGTACAAAACAATCAAACCGTAAGTGAAGAAAAAGCAAGAAGTAATAGAATCATTCTATATACCACCTAGCCAGCGAAAGCATTAATATAGACGCGGCACTTGAATAGAGTGAAATATCATCGAGAGAATAACGAGATGTTTTTGGCAAATCTGGCTTTTCTTCAATCTACGAGTTAGTCGATTGTTTTGACATCTAGCAGACTAAAATTTATTTAGCTTACTGCAAATATATAGCAATTTATATAATTTTTCAGTAGGACAATCATAGTGAGCGGAATGTTCTCTGAATAGAATACCAACTTTGATAAAACAAAACGTTATATAAATCTATAGTCATATAATAAAACTAAAAATTCGAATGATCTTATTAAAAGACCTTTAGAATATCTAGATATATAAGTACTTTACAACTTCTTCGTTGAGATTAAATTACATTTTCATTTGTTTGTAACACAATCCTCTTTTCCGGCATCATTAAAACCAACCAACCGTAATCATTAGTGTTCAACCAAGGTTATCTGATTTCCCCACTTATTTCATAACCCCTCGAACTTCAAAACTACTGTTCAAAATATTACAAAACTTTCCCTCAAGTTGGCTACGTTTCTTTACAAAGTGTTTGCACGATCGTCTTATCCTGTTTCTGGAAGCCACTGAACTGACGCCAAGATGTCCTATAATATAGTTACTAAGCTCGTTATGGTTGGCTAAGTACTTCACCGTATTACCTTTTTATGTCTGTCGCGTTAAGTAAAAGCCTTGATGTTATCACTTTGATAGCCTTTAAAATGAAAATGACTTAAAACAGAATATAAGTATTCTGTTTTCATAACTTTTCCATTAAATTACACATTAAATATATAATTAAACACTTATAAATATGTTATTTTTACTTATAATGAATATGTAATCTATAGTATAATATAGTAATCTATAGAATAATGTAAACATGTAGAGTTACGTGGGTAGAGATAGAAACGTAAACCCCATTCCTTTGTGTCTATTCTGGCTCAGAATCTAATACAAATCTTTAGTATAATAAAGTAATACTATAAATACTATACAATAAAATAACAATTGTAACTGTGTAATATGTGGAGAAATAAATAAATTATTATTATTAAAATAAAAAATAAAATAAATATTACTCGTATGAAAAGTATTAGAATATGTATATCTTCTGATTGACACTTAACAATTTTTAAATGAGGTGTTTAGTAATAGAATGTTGTGGCTATGTTCTGCTTTTACTAGTTGCCAGTACAAAGACATATAAAGAGTTTAGTACGAAAATAGAATGTTCGATTGGACAATGTTCTTCGTTACATTTTTTAACCTTATACCTCAGTTAATGTACAGTACAAAGACATATAAAGAGTCTAGTACGAAAATAGAATGTTCGATTGGACAATGTTCTTCGTTACATTTTTTAACCTTATACCTATGGTTATGAAATGCCACAAAGTGGTGTGAACATCATCCAATCGTGTTCTATTTTCGTGCTAAGGTCTTAAAACTTCATGATTATTTATAAAAAGAATATATTGAACAGTTTTAATGGAAAATAACCTTATACCGTGTTTTATTTGTAGATAACTGAATTCTATAAACATACGAATGGAAATAATTTGTTATATTTTAAGATTTTGAGAATAAGGGCTAATGAACTGTACACGTAATATTGTTTGACTTAATGACGAACATTCTTCTACGTCATAATTTACGCTACGCATCGATTATTTATGTATTTTATTTTATTAGTTTCCTATTACCTAACAAGTCGGCTGCGCGTCTCAGTTACTTTGTACTTATGTGATGTTATTGAATTATTATAATTTATAGTTAATATGTTTTTATCTATAAATCTTTGCATTTTCTATATTACCGCTACTATTTCTCATATCAACTAAGATCAATACCTCTGCTCTTACATATTCAAATTCACTTTGCAATTAGGGTTAAACTCGGGAATTAGGGCTAGTTCTCTTAAATATAGATATCATATTTCAATTTTACAAGATTTTAGAATATCAAATTCTCTAAGAAATTAGAGACAGATAAAAACTTACGACTCTGACCAAACTCAGGCCCATTCTGTATTACGTAATTATTAAACGCTACTTAAGTAATTTTGAATTCTTAGCTCTCTATTATGAAACCAAATTATCTGTTGACACCTACTCGAACGGTCAATATGACCTTCTTGCATATTAAAATTATATAGTGTATCAACAAAAACATATATATAATTTTGAATGTAGAGTTACGTGGGTAAAGACAGAAACGCAACCTCTGTATCTGTTCTGGCACAGAACCTAAGCGCTTAGTGTAAGTTTTTTTGACGTTTACGTTCACTGTCGATCGTGAGCGCGTTAAGATTTTAGTATGGAATCCGGTACAGCGCCCCTAGCGGTAACTACCAAGAACTACAAATCTCCATACAAATTCTTAACGCTCTCACTAGTGAACGCGTTAGCGTAAAACTTACACTTACCACTTTGATACGAATCTGTGTCACATATCTTTAATTTTTTCGTGATTTTATATTTTTCACAGATTTGGACACAACACTACTTCTGTTTTTGATTTATTTATGTATACTACCATGGCAAGGCCGAACCTCATTGATAGACATCCTTTTTGCCAGGGATATTCTCTCTTATATACGCGTTCATATAATTTAACGCATTCATGAGAAAACATTAAATGAAAAGTCTCCTTAATTATGGAACCCAATCAAGTTACGCCCACTCTATAATGTCTACAAACGAAATTCGAATTACTGAAAAGCTACGTTCACAAAGGATTTTCAACTAGTGAATTATTTATTATTCATCAGCAAATGAATAAAGTGGTTATTGAAAAAAGTTTATTTTACAGGAGAACTGACAATACTAAAATGAACCAAGCCGCTCTTCTATGAAAGATATTTTAACTAATTATAATCATTAAATCTCTTTAATGTTTATTTAATAAGAAGAAAAAATGAATATGAAAACAATATAAAAATCAGCGTACTGATTACAAAATTTTCCTTTATATCTACAGAGATATTTCAGTTATAAAATTATACAATAATTTAAACTTTGTGATTTTGCTTTGGGAATGTGTTATTGAAGCGAAATCAGTGCATCGGTTTTGATAAACACTATAAAAACATGGTTTGATGCCTGAGGAAAAACTACTTTTTAATTGGCTTCAAAATCCAAAAGGAGGTGGTTACATGTTCGACGGCGATTATGTTTTTATGTCTGTTCACCGTTATTTCCGTTAGTTATTGACCGATTTTCAAAATTCTTTATTTATTCGACAGCTTAATGGACCGAGGTGGTCCTATTTAAATTTGATTGAAATCTAATCAATAGTTTTCCTTTTATAACAAAACAAAATATGCTTTTCACCATATATCACATTTGTATTTCGATGATAGGTATTGTCTTCATGTATCTCAACTAAAAAACAAAAGCTTGCGTATTTTGAATTATTCAAAACCCGAAAGGAGGATTTTCTATGTTCAAGGAGTATGTATATTTTTTATATGAAAGTAAACATGTCGATCGATTTCTTCTTGAATTATAAACTAATTTCTATCAAACTAGCTGTTTCTCCGCGACTTCGCCTGAGTAAACTATAGCTTTGAACGCGTATTATGAAGATTCACACAGATTAAATACTTCTATAAATCAGTCCAATTAGTTTCAGAGCATATCCAACGCAAATAAACCAGCAATCAAATCTTTTCTCTTTATAATATAAGTATAGAATAGTTGAAAAAAAAAATGTCATAATAACATTTTTTACTACTCAATTTGTCATTGTAATTATATCCGTGTCATCGTGTTATGATGTGAATCGATATCCAAGTAAACTGTAACCCTAGGGAAACTATAAGTATTAAAAAAAAAACCGCGGAAGAGAAGGTCTTCTGTAGGTTCATTAATTATATGATAGGTGTCCGACTTTTTGAGATATTGAGATAATTATATTTATTACTTTTTCAAAGTTTGAAGGCGGTTCTTTTATTTAAAAAAAAAGTTTTTTCTCAAAACATTACAATATGAATCGGAGGCTCAATATGAAGACACTTTTAACGTTTTCACTTTTAATAGCTTCCCTTTGGGTAGAATTAAAACAAATCGACTAGTGTTTATTAAAAAACTTTTGATAGTTTCTTAACTTTTAAACCGAATGCGCTAACTATTGTACGGTTGAGTGCCACCATCCGCTCGGTAAGGTAGTGTACTATCAATTAATTTGTATGTCCAGGTCCTAAGGTTCCAAATTTGCAAAAAAGAAACTGTGACTACCTTTTCTTTATTGATGTTTTGGATAAGTAGCTACAGCTCTTCTTGTGTAAACTTTTACTCTTCGATTCGTATGATTTTTCTTAAATAAGGGTCAAAAGTTTTAGTTTTAGCTTCACAAATTATTATGATGATATACGTATGGGGATCTTCAAGTTCCGCCTTTACTAGCATAGTTGCTATCACATCAGCATACTTAATCCCTCTACTTGTATCGAGGGACTGACCTGTCATCGTCTCGCCCCTTTAAGGGCTCTTCCGACCCGCTTAAGCCCCTAACGTTGCTGGCGACCTCTTCAGACCACTTTACGTTGCTACATTGCACATATTGTTAGAAGATAGTATTTATAGTAACGTGTCACAGTATTGTTAGGTACTATGTATATGCATGAAGGGAAGGTTTATAACAATGGAACGGTACTATATAATATATAAAATACAGCGGTCAAAACACATGTTTCACTATCAAATTGATCACACTCTATTTACACACTATTATAATTAAGAAGAGTTCAAGCACTTGAATATGTTCATAATTAACATTGTATAGGTATGTCGACCTATTATATGTAATGCATTCATTAATTTGCCTTTGTCCAGTATATTTTATGTGGTACAGCCCTATAATTAAAATTAGATCGTATTATTTAATATACTAAATTATCCACCCACATTAAATGGTGATACAGCCAGTAATGCTTGTTGGAGGTAATGAGGTCAAAAAACAGGGTAATGTGAAAATAACTGAATAAAAAATCTTAATGTCATGTGTAAAATTGTAAACTTAATAAAAAAAAAACTTATCAGAGATTGAACATGTGCAGAAGCTGCTTTAACTTTATCTCAGTACTTTTAATTTCCTTTTTATATTGATTTCCCTATAATTACATTACTAAAGGAATATATAATGTGCTTTCAGAGGTCTGCTGTTCTGTGTCGTTGATTGTGAAGATTGCAACCTTACCGCTAGTTGCTTAAAACATCATGACGGAATTTTGAAGAAAAATCCGTCGTTTTAAAATGGCGTAAAACTTAATCGTGGAAGCGTTACTTTAAACCACAACTACAAAGGGTGCGAAGAAATAAAAAGTATCTCCCTATTCGAATCATAGAGCATACTTCTTGTTAGAACGAGATAAACATACTTGCCTAGTTTTACGCGTCAACTTCATTCTCCCCTAGTCGTTGAAAACGATGCACGAAAAATCGGTCGCGTTTAATGACGTTTAATTATTTGAAATGATATATTTTTGCTTTTTTCATTGTAAATTTGTCCACAACGCTTGCTAAAACGTGACTAAATTGAAACTCAGGCAATTGCCTTACTTTCTTGTTGTCAATGTTATGTGCAGATAACCCATCTAAACTTTTTAATAAATTATTGTATTAAAACGCATAAATTTATTATGTTTTGTGCAACGCAATACTTAAATTGAAATACTCCAAAAATGCATAGATACTAAAAGCTTTAATACATTGTGTATATGTATAATGCGTATGTTTATTTATATTTTTGGAAATTGGTTACGATTGGGCATGAATATACATAAAATAACAAAAACCCTTGTGTCGTTATTATATTAACGTGTGTCCAAACAAACCCAAAACGTACCAAACGATACTCCAAGAACGTACGACTATTTCTTTCAGCCCCACTATTCGTTTCTACACACGATAAGGTTGTAGTCATTAACTTGGCAGTTTCATTTTGCCGAGAACTTTTCCATGTTATTCCTTTACTTACTGCAGCAACACAAGTTCCCCCAACGTCTTTGTGCCAACAATGATTTAATAATTAAACAATAGTCTACTTAATTTGAACGAGAGGTACTTCCCACTTCGTTTCTTTCCTTACTGTTCCCGTAAAACGACCAAGCTTAAACCTAATTGATTCACGAACCATACGGCTCTAGATAAGCCCTTCCATAACGACTGACAAGGCCCTTAATTGTGTAACAATTTACCCCGAATATGGGACAAGATAAGCTTGCGTTATGAACTTTTTTACGGCTGTAATCCCGAATCAAACAGTATAAAAATAATGACAGTCGACATCGTTAACCTTTGTGTTGATAAGTGATGTTCATATGTATATGATGTTTACATGTTTTTTAAGGTCAATCAAACCGCGTTGCCAATAAAAAATAACGCGTGTATTCAGAATAATGAGTGACGTGCCAGTGATAAAGAGAAAATGAGTGGCGCTTTATGGAAAATTTTGTTACATGTTAAAATAACCGATAAACGCTGACTGCGGTTCGGAAAATTTCTGGTTATGGAAATATCCGTATTTTGTGTTAGCGTTCCAGTTACGTAATGCATTGATATTAGCATTTGGATGTTTGAGTCGAATTATTATTATGAAGGGGCAATTTTGGAGTAGTAAAAGAAGGTTCGAATTTCTTGATTGATCGTAATCATAGTGTATTTAAAAAAACAAACTCCAGTTAATAATGTGAATGAGATAAATAGTAAACATTATAATGGATTTAAGAGCCATAATGTTTCTAAGTAAACAAACATTTATAACATATATCTTACAAAATTTTCTGTTGAAGGTAACCGTCTCGTTATATCAAAACAAAGAAATATTATTTTGTCAGATGCCTTAGAAGGTATTCGAAAAGCGAATATCACGCCTCATCATGGTTATATTGTCTTCCCTGAAGCACCACATGACTAAGCGAAACCTTTCACTTTCCGAGCTTGTTTGTTTTTCGGAAGAAAATATTTTTATCTCCCGAGAGGTGGGACCAGGGAGTTTCGTTAACGGCAATTTGGGGAGCATGAAATTAAACCGTGGCCAAAGGACGTGCATCCAGAGCTGGGATAAATAAAAAAAGATTAAGTTTTAATGTACGGACGCCGCAGTTCGCTCACTTATGCCACTCACTTCGAGTGTTTGCTTTGCGTTCGGTTACAAAGTGCCTGTTGTGTTTACTTGACTTAATGCTAATAACATTATCTTTGGTACGGGTTGTTTGGATTTGCGGTTAACGTTCTGAATTTCGCAATACGCTTTCATAAATCTTGATGATACTGATGCGATGCTTGTCAAGTGTTTTCTTTATAGCCTTTATAATTAGTTATGTTTTTATTTGCTTTGTGACCCGACTGCGCAACGCAACGGCGGTTAATGTGTTTTGAATAATATAAGTTTAATTTAATTTCATTTAAACTCTTAAATAGATTTTCACTATGGTTGGAAACACATACGTTGGGTACGCGGGATCAGTGTCGATTGGTAGATATTAATGATTATATTTACGGACTGCCTGTGGACTACCTAAATTTTGAAGTTATTTCAACTTCAAGATTTAGGTAATTCATCGGATGACCAACATCTAGAAAACCTATTACGACAATAGTACTGTTATATTGCCATTGATTCTTTATAACACATGCAATTTAGCCGTTGTTAATCTGAATCGTCGAGCCTATGAAATATATTGTAATAAATAATGCGAAATAATTGATTGACAAGCAAATGCATTTAATTTAACTGTAACTGTACACTTGGAATTATTCAGCTGTCTGCTTTTGGATACTGCAGTGTCGTGTTCCCAAGGTCTATAATCACCGTGAAACAGCATCCCTTGGATCGTTTGTCACAAGCCTAATAGAGGTTTTTACTTAATGTCACCATTCTTTCTGCGTAACTTTTTGTCCAATCCTCACTTATTTGTCTTTGTGTGCGTAATTTTCGACCGCCTTAGCCTTAATTAGAGAGAAGTGAGTTTCGCATTCTTATGTGGGGGAATGCTATTTAGATGAATGGTACTGCAAAAGTATCCTTATTAGTTAGCCAAGCGGTGATTCCAGCGCGCTAAAGTGTAGAATTCTGGAGACTGTAGATTCATTAATTCATTTAGTGCACTGATAATAAAGTTGAGCAAAACTCCATTTCACTGTTTCGGGAAGTAAGGTCTAAATTACTATAATGCCTATACTTATATAAAACCTATTTATAAAATAGGTTAATAGGCTTAAGTGTTCTTAGGAGTTATTGTAAGCTATGATTCCTATGCTTGCATATAAACTTCCTCTGTCTTAAATAAAACTATTTGCATATGTTTTGTCTTATTAGACTTAATGGAATCGAAAGACTTTCCAATCGGTAAAAAGTATTGACCATGAATTCCATATTTAGTTCGAAAGGATTTGTAGGTACTTTAGTAATGTCAGTGAAGTGAAAGATGAAGTTAAAATTGATTATTTATATACCTAGCTGAGTAAACAAACATCTTAAGAGCCATATATAAACACAAATAAAACTAAAACAATACAGACAAAAAGGAAACATGCAACGAATCAGGGAAATATAAGTTTTGAACAAACTTTGGTGTTTGGTTTCTAACCAGTCCAACCTTTTCCAATAAAGTAGTCATGTTTGATGTTAAAGGTTATATAAGACATTATTAGAAATTTATCAATCATTCAGAATTCAGAAGCAGTTATTGTTAACGTAATGTATTTTAAAATCATTTTAATTTTGTTGGCGACTGGCTGATAATACACCATCCTTTTTATAAGTTTATGTTTATCACATATTTGTACAATTTGTTCTTTGTTATTTTTAATTGACAAAGTCATTAGAAAATAAATATTATTATTATTATTATGGTCAGTTCCTACCTAGTGCGTTTATTAGTTTTGAGACGAAATAAAAGTTGCGTAACTTTTTTAATAGTTATCTTATAATATTTAAATAGATAATAATCAACAATAAAATATATATTTTATTCAAAATGACCGCCCTTGTTTTTAATACATGATGTGGCCAGTCATCAATGGCGACACGTATTTTTTTCTATCGGAATTCGCTTTTACTCTCGAACAAGGGTTCGCTTCGGTAACTCCAGTTTGGGTGGGACTTTCGGCAGGACCTGAGCTCTAATTCAGTCCATAAACAATAATCCAGTGGGTGGCTGGAGTGTTTTTTGCCTAATGGGATTGTGCCGAATCTTGCCGAAAAACCCAATTCTTATTGTGAAATAACGTATCAGACAGGGGTTTCACCACGGGCTCTAAAATGTCACCCTGATAATTCTTGGCTTTCACCTTGACACTTTGTTGGCAGAAATGGACACCTTCGTACGAAACTCTCCACCATACCATCACACTAGCCGGGTGTTGAGTGTACGAGACATTCCGTGCAGAAACTGGGATATCCTTGCTACTTTTAGCATACACATTATTATTTTGTCGGTTGAACGTTTCTTCAACAGTAAAATTTTTCTCGTCGGTGAAGAGTATCTTCCTGGCATCATGTCTCCTCAGCAGCAATGGACAACGTTCGCGCCGTAACTTACGTAGACGATCGTTTAAAAAGTAAACTTTTTGCCACGTCTATAGGCCTTTACCTCATGATCATATTTTAGTCTTCTGTTCACTGAAACGCGCGAAATATTAGTCTGGAGACCGAGTTTCTTCTGAGTGCGACATGGATTTCGGCGAAGTCGCTCTCGGATGATTTTGATATTCGTCACTCTTTTGGCAATCTTGCAGAGAATTTCTTGTCTCTTTATACCGCTGTATTGTGTAATAGACGAAGTTACGGCTTACAGAAAAACTTTTCAGTTCGCGAAAAATCTGCATGGGTTTTATCCCGCCTTAAATAATGAAATGACAGTTGCATGAAATTGTTTCGTTCCCTCCATCACGAGAAAATATAAACAAATGTATTTGCGATACAAATAAAGTAAAAGTTAACATTCCGAATTCAAAATCGGAAAAAAGTAAATATCAGCCAGTAACATTTTATTTTATTTTTTCAGTAAAAAGGTCGTCTTAAAACTTATGAACACACGAGGTATATTTTTCAAACCTTATTTTACTGTTTCTTTTTATAGACGTTATTTATTAGATATTAAATGTAATATAAATTTGTTGCCAATAAATAATTGAGTAGCTCGGTGGCGTAGTGGATAAGCGCCGCGGCCCGCGCTCGTTGTCGTTAAGCAACTTTCGCAAGGGTCGGTCACGGGATGGGTGACCAAAAAGTTATTATCTCGAGCTACTCCGTGCTTCGGAAGGCACGTTAAGCCGTTGGTCCCGGCTGCATTTGCAGTCGTTAATCGGATTGGGCCAGCGTGGAGGGTCATGGCCCATCCTCCTTAACCATCCATAAGGAAGGCCTGAGCCCCTGCAGTGGGGACGTAAAAGGACTGATGATGATGATGATGAAATAATTGAGTGTATTTCCTTATATTTGTTTGACCTCGTAAATTAAAAGATATTGTCGCTAATTTTAGCGGTTCGGTTTTAATAAAGCTTGACTAATTCGTTGTTGCTAACCATATATCCACCGAAAATAACCCAGTCTCAGGTGCCATTACACCCCAGCACTGGCTTAAGTGATTTCATGTCGGTATAAGCCTAACGAAGCCTAGTTCCGAGTAAAATACAACAATAATTCACTGCTGTGCATTTCAGCGTAGATAACACGGTTAAATGCACTATAAAATGTAGGATGAATTTCAAAATATTGAGCATAGTTCTAGTACTAAGCCCTTAGTAATGAGGTGTAAAGATGGTGGCAGCCAAGTTGTTTAAAATTACCGTATGTAGTTTTTTGCTATTAGTTAATTTGATAGAATTGGAATTATATTTTTGAACTAGTCGTTTTACGGAGATTGTTTATTTACTGTTAATTTTTATTTCATATAAGAACTACTACAAGACATCTATCATCAGGGGAGTGATGATAAATAAATAGACGTAAAAAGGGGTTTGTTTTTTTTAAAAAGAATGTGACCAATATATTAGAATAAGATGTCTGTTTGGTACAATTAGGGGGCATGTTTTATGTTTCTATTTCATTGTTTTATGTGGATTGTATTGTTTGTGTGTGTGTAACTTTTATTTTTATTTATGTTTTTTGTATTTCCATGATAGTGTCCCGTTTTTAAACATTCTGTTAATGGCTATTAGTACACACGAGAGAAGGATTGAGGGTAATTGTTTGAAACAACTCCTAATGTTTTTTATCACACGACATTTTTCTTAGAAATGAAATAGGTACAGTTCTCATCGTCATTTTTATCGATTCAAAATTTTGTATATTTACGTTTTGATGGTAAAAATAGCTTTTTTGAAAAACCAATTAAATGTCAATGATTTTGGATGTACGCGCCGTCTTAAGGTCAACTATCGATAGTGCTCAAGAAGGTATTGAAATCAGTAGTATTTTTAAATTGATCATTAATTTTTTTTAAATTCATATAACTTATATTTAAAATAGAAAACTAAATGTGCCATTATCAACCACACGAACCAAATGATTATAACAACGATAAATGTTTATCGAAACAAAACTAATTTTTGCATCGTTCTGGACAGACAATTAAACTATTGCTCTCTTTTTTGTTATCTCATGTGGATAACAAAAAAGAGAGCAATAGTTTTTTGTTGAAAACCATAAATAATATCCATTCTGTATCGGAAAATTACGTGTCGCTTTGATAATAAGCTTGTTAACTAAATTAATATTTGAAGGCTACACGGTCTTTGGACTGCTTAGATTGTCTTAAAATAAATCTAATTAAAATGAAGCCATAACATGCTTCCTGATTGGTAATAAGAGAAACATAGCTTTATCTTCCGAGATCCAGTTACACGTCTTCAGCTATTAAGGAGTTGGTGGTGACCTTATTTTAAAACCGATAAGGTTGTTAATATCCATGCAAATTATATGTATCGTAAATACAAAGTGCTGCTCAAATAAATCTTATTGGATGCCGACGATCGTATGTTAAACTTTAATTTGCAGAAGTTTACTATCTTTAAATTGCTGTTGATATCTAGTTCGTGTAAGATATACTGGATCTAGTTAAGTTGTTGGATATTTAGTTGACATAATGATTGCGCATAATATAAACAATATCATCATCATCATCAGCCCTTTTAGGTCCCCACAGCAGGGGCTCAGGCCTTCCTTATGGATGGTTAAGGAGGATGGGCCATGACCCTCCACGCTGGCCCAATGCGGATTGGAGGGTATTAACGACGGCAAATGCAGCCGGGACCAACGGCTTAACGTGCCTTCCGAAGCACGGAGTAGCTCGAGATAATGATTTTTCGGTCACCCATCCCGTGACCGACCCTTGCGAAAGTTGCTTACGACAACGATCATGGGCCGCGGCGCTTATCCACTACGCCACTAAATTAGTTCTGATAAAGTCAAATTATTATGGTTAGTATTGCAGCAATATCTGCAGTATATTCGCATTTATTCGCATGGATAGGTAATTACACTGACGATGGAGAATCATAAATTTATTAGAGACAATTATTGTTAGACTCTAAAAAGTATAAGACACCTATAATACTCGATTCAATGTTCGAAGCTAAAATTCCGATTTTCAAACGTGTTTTTCATAGAATAATACCGTAAATTTACTCTGGTTGCTATTATGGAAGACAGCTCAATACACTGACACGAGAAGGCTCTATTCTATCGAATGGAACGGCGACAATTAGGTGCGGATGTGACATTTCAGAGGTGTGAATTGCGTTAGCCGCAGTATACACTATGGCACTTTGGCCCCTGCATCCTAGGTGCCAGTAGATTCTATTTTAATGAATGCAAATACAGTTGCATGGAAATTTAGTTCCTTCAGAATACTGTACAAATGCTATTTGAAATTGAATCAATTTAATTTTGTACTTTAATCGTGGGCAGGTTTAAATAATAAAAAGATTTTTAAAGATTTTACTTACACAATTATGAAAACAAGATGTCCTAACACATCTTTTTATTATGAAAAAGTAGCTATAATACTTAATATCCAATCGCAAAATACTTTTAGGTTATTATAAAATTTTGCAAGCCATTGATTTCCTCAAAAATTATGTAAGGTTAATTTATTGTTTACTTACAAACCATATTTGTCTTAACGAATATGGAATTCGATATGATCAAAGAATATATAAATACATATTTCTGTGGATATGATATCTTATTCATAGTATTCAAGATACGCTTTAGTTTGTCTTCACACCTTCATATATAAAAAAATACTATTTCGATTTCCACATTTTCTTCGTAAAAAACTATTAAGTTAGATCATGTGTGGAGTGATGTAATAAGAAATGGAAAAATGCAAACAAAATCAAATAGCGAGCGGTAAACTACTAAGTAAACATTTCAAATTGATTTACGTTGTGACCCAATCCTTATGGATACAATAATATTACACCTAGGTGCGGTGTGGTCGGTTCAGGGGTGCGTAATGCAATGAGTCCGCACCGACTCAATTCCGTGCGGTCACCGGTCCGTCGGGGCGTTAATTCAAACGCGAGTGCGGTTTGTTCTACGCAGTTTGTAGTTCTGTCTCCATTTAACGGGGACGCTGGAGTATTTATATGATACTATTTATAGTTTTTGTTCTTGACTTTGTTTACGAGAGCTTAAAAACTTTTTATAGTGGTATTTAAGTAGGGTATAGTATATTATTAAATCTTTTGACATCGAAGATATAGATAGTAATTAAGTAGAGTAGAGGTATAATGCTAGCCGATCTTTTGAGATCCAAAAGTCTAGTTTCAATTCATAATTACTTTCAGATTTGAAAAAAATCTTAAAAGTGATTGTTTTTGATCGTTGACATCCATCAATACGCGGAGCCGCGAGTTCTGTTCTTTTTGATTCGATCCATCCATAGAGAAGGCCTGTATCTCAGTATTTATAACCTGATGATGCAGACCTCAAAAGAAAAATGAAACAAGTAATATCTGACGGCTTATTGAATCCAAAACTACTGGGTATAATAAATGAATTGAGAGCATGGAGATTTTCAGAAAAAGAAAAATTGCAAACTATTTTAAAAGTTATAATTTTTAGATAAATAGTGTTCACGTTATTTAAAATGGTGGCTTTTTGCCATTAACCGGAGAACAATATTGCATTATTACATTAAAAAAGGAATTTGTGACATAACAGCTTTTTAAAAACTAAAACTTTACTTTGTTTCAGGTATGTTTATTCACTACATAAGGAGGTTGACGTTTTTTTTAATCAGGTAAGTTGGTATGAACATGAGGAGGTTTTTAAAATTACATGATCTAAGCAGGATACCTCATTAAATTTAATTATATATATAAGACTAACCTAACATAAGACTTCTAACCAGACTCTTAAGACTAACCTGTAAATGGTCCGAAACGTCAATAAAAATAAATAGAAACGCAGTGAAACCGTTTAAAAGTTATTTCATTTATGGATAGCGCGCGTGAAAATATAAGAAATCAATATGAAGATATATGTTATAAATCAATAAATATATAACGCTCTATACCGTCCATTTAAATAATGGTTTTCTGTAATCTATGGTGTTGTATTATTATTATAATGCCATTCAGATTCGAGCATGAGTGAGTAATTGCCGATATAGAGACGGTTATTCAATCGGTCTGTTACATGAAAACGGGAAAACTAATAATATACATATCTATATCTTATTATAGTTGAGAATTTGGTAAAAATAAATAGTAATAATATAATATGAGGAACTCCATGATGCAGTGATTAGCGCACTCGGTATATATGTTTTATATATTAAGTATATATATTTGTATATAGTTAGTTGAATTTAGTATGATTTTTCCTACGATAATGATAAATAAGGAACATTTACTTCCAAATTTTGCATTTTATTATCGTTTTCATAACAAATTAAAACGTATTCTAATTGTTTTCTTAGCATTCGATTTCGATCGAGCAGAAGAAAAGCAGTAGAGATTTTAAAAACAGCATATTACGCAGCTTCGCCTTTGTTATACAGTTAATATTTATATAAATTGGATGTAGTATAATTCTGTAATTGCTTTAGATGGGTAATTTTATGGTATTTGACCGTGGGAGAGCCACGTTTCGGCATGAATGGGTCGGCTCGACCGAAGTGATACTCGTACCACGACCTCACAGAAAACCGACGTGAAGCAACGCTTGCGTTGTGTTTCGTCGTGTGAGTGAGGGTACCAGAGGCCCAACCCCTCCCTACTCCCTTCCCTCTACCCCTCAACCCTTCCCTCCAAGGCCGCAAGCGCGCTTGTAGCCCCTCTGGTGTTGCAGGTGTCCATGGGCGACGGTAATCACTTACCATCAGGTGAACCGTCTGCTCGTCTGCCCCCTATCTCATAAAGAAAAAAAAAAAATTAAAATGAGTCCGGTAGAAATCATCGCATGAAACTGATTATAAAAATTTTAAAGATCATGTATATATAGTATTTTACCTTTCTTGGGCGATATTTGTTATCTCAGCATATTTTTACTTGAATTATTCGAAGATTTTTTTCTGTAGAAAAAATGTTTAAGCCTTTTAATACTGTATGTGGGACTCCCCTCTATATATCCACTAAAAACCCAACAGTGTACGCTCACGTAGGGGTATGTGACTCGGGAAGCCATAGCCGAGTCACTGGGATATCCTTCCCCAAATTATTACAAGACTGTAAGATTGCATTGTATTCAACATACATATTTTTAAAAGTATATCGAAGAATATTATAACATTAAATTCGCTAAAAATCAGAAATCTTAGGTTTTATCCACGGTCGGGTTCATAATATAGAAAATGAAAATGAATTTATCATATCCTCAAATTTGCTTGTGACTATCATTATTTCAAATTTCCATAAAATAAGAGCTTAGAAATAAAAGCATTAGTTACTTGAGCTGAGATTTGAGCATTGTATGTGACGTTGAGTATTAATTGTATTTATATATTATTTAATTGGTTTAAAGTCCACTATAGAGTGATGTTATTCGTGCAATAACACGCATAATAGGGCCCACTTAGTGATTCATTTCTGTTCAGGAAATTTACCTTGATGGAAACGTTAGTAAGAATTTGTTGAAAAATGTCTAATAAAAGAATTTCAAATGAGGAATTTTACCTTGTACCTAGTTTGTATTAACATAAAATTGTTTTGTAAGTGGATTGGTACTGTTAAGGGGAATACATTTATTGAAAATTAATTTATATATTTTAATGGACAATGCGATAATCACATAAATAATATTGGAAGAGGTAAGTTTTCTCTGCGATTGAAATTTCAGTTTGTTTTACTTTGATGAAGACCTCATGAAAAGCATAGTGGCAATCAAGACATAGATCTATAAAAAATATTCTTAGAAAATACAACAATTTTTAATGCTTCACTAATTAACAGTAATTATTATTCATAAAACAATCGGAGCTATTATCGTACTGATTTTGAATTCAAAATTTTAAGAATTCGTCTTTGTACTTAAAATTGGGCATAGACAAAGAAATTATGAATAATGTAATTGGCTGCCCTGATTGCTCGAGTCATTTACATAGTCTCAATCGGGCTAGCGATTTATCTTCATTTAGTAAGAAAGAAAAAAAAATATTTGTTTTTGACACTTTTCTATTTCAGTACGAATGTTAGGCAAAATAGAGTTCTTTTTTATTATTGTATTTTCAGCTTAAGTGAACGTTAAAACTTTGCCTCAATTGAATGCAAAATTCATCTTAAAATATAATGGACTTGGCAGCAGATGTTTATATATATATATATATATATATGTTACGCTCAAAGATCGAAAACGCTCAGTGAGCGGAAAAATAGCTCACAACGCGTTGTGGTCACAGTAAAACATCTACATGGCGAAATTCGTGTTATGGCTCTAATGAAAACGCGCACGACGCGTTGTGGCAATCACAAAAAGACCAAATAGCGAAATTCGTGTCGTGGCTGACATGCTATTCGATCTCAACGCGTTGTGGCAATGAAGAAAAGCCATGATGCGTTCTGCGCATTCATTGTTTTAACCATATCACGACGGACAGGTTGTAACTTGTCGATGTCGGCGCGGGTGTAAAGACGCATTATAACATCAGTTTTATTCATTTCTTTTCTGTTTCTCAGAGTGAATTTTAATGTCAGCGCTAATTATGACGAATAAAAAAGAAGTGTTTTACGATAAATTACGTGAGTTTGTGGAAACAAGCACTGATCGCAGTTTTATCATGACTACAGAAAAATATGAAATGTTACTTAATGAAACAAAACAGTCTCCGCTTCTTAAAAAGAACAATGAGTCTCTATCTTCGAAGCAGTATCGACGTCTTAAACGATATGATGTCTTAAAGATTGGTGATACTGAAAAGTTGGTTGAAGCTGGAATAGAAGCTCAAGTTCAAAAATTCGATATTTCTGCAAAACAGATGAATCAAATACTTATTTTAAGTACATTATTGTTGTTTATTGGTGGACAATAAACATTTATGTTTGTGTTAAATGTTTCTATTACTTGAAAGAATTTAAATTGTCATAAAAAATTAAAATCCCTAATTATTTTAAGTGAATTGTAAGAAATTTACAAATGATTAACATTTTGTGTTCAGTAATTTATTACTAAATATTAATACGTTGATATTTTTTAAATATAAAGTAATCTCAATAAACAACAAATATCGTTTTTTTTTTAATTTATATAATATATTTCATAATAACAAACACGTTATGCAGTGATTTTATAAAATAAAAAGTATTTCCTAAGGACATCTACCAAAACGTTTCCAGCCTATGCCTAGTAGGATCCATATCGGAAAGTAGTGTGCGTCGTAATCAAATAATATTCCATACGCGTGATGGCTTTTCTTCATTGCCACAACGCGTTGAGATCGAATAGCATGTCAGCCATGACACGAATTTCGCTATTTGGTCTTTTTGTGATTGCCACAACGCGTCGTGCGCGTTTTCATTAGAGCCATAACACGAATTTCGCCATGTGGATGTTTTACTGTGACCACAACGCGTTGTGAGCTATTTTTCCGCTCACTGAGCGTTTTCGATCTTTGCGCGTAACATATATATATATAAATCTACGGCTGAAGAGCATTTTTATTTTAATTCGTTTAGTTGAAAAATCGCATTGAAAATTGAAATCGAAGGTCTAAAATGGAATATGATATTCATCCATTTGCCACATTTGAATTTAAAAATGATTCTATGTAATTTTATTCCAAAACAAAGAAAAATACTATTATCTAATAAAACCGTTCTATTTTGTGTATCCTACTCTATTAGCTAATCGTAACGTACTCGAAGCTTTATTAAAGTAAACAAATATCAAGCTAAATAGTAAAATAAAATAGGAGTCAGATTAAGATAATAGTGCTATTGTTAATTAAAAACAAGTGATCTAGGAATTTAGGAAATAACTGTTTCAATTGAACATTAATTAAGTTGTTAATTGTGCAAAATAAATGAAGCTGTTAATTGTAAATAACAGGTCGACTAACCTCTACACTACCGAACATGAACTATCCGAAAACGTTTGTAAATAAACAGACCTAAAAACAAAAAAATGAATAATAAAACTATGTTTTGGAATAGGAATCGATCGGACAATAGGGTATTCTACTCTGTTTGAAATAATACTTGTAACTGTTTTTTATTAAAAAGAAAACATAAAACAAATATTTCGAAAAAAAAAACACAGTTTTACTGCCTTAAATTTAAATCAAAATTTAAACTTTTTTTATACCTGCGAAAACGCTGTCCGTCATATCATTACGTTATTGTGAAATATACACAAAACAGATGCATAGATTAGAATATTAAAATATGTCAATAAAACAAGAACAGTACAGCACTGTTCTTGAATTGATCAACGTTGAGGTCTTCCACAACAATAATACAATCACGTATTATTAAAAAGATAATTTATTTAGTAGTAAGCACTTACAGATAACACAGTTCTTGTCGGAGCCATTGCGGAAGAGAGGGTGTATCACAGGTTACGAAAAAGAGTAGCTAAGACACAGACTATAGTATCAAACCTATTACAGATGCGATCTAAGGATCGATGACGAAATAAAATGATATAAATGAGATAAGAACCGGCCCTGTTCTTATCTAGGATTTATAACTAATAGGTACACTTTTATGACTAATTTGACAGTCGTCGCCACAGTGTTGTCACACAATGGCGGGTCGTGTTTCAAGTCACGTGACGCACAGACAAAAATTACGACTTTGACACGATCGTGAGATTGTAAGATTCAAAATTAGAATCGTTCAATATCGTGATTCATTCTTCACTAACGAAACTATCCTATTGGATTACCGTATTCGTTTCATGTGATCCCAGTCACCCGAATAATCGTACTGAACACCATTATAAGTTGTTATTGCGTTTTTTTTAAACATTTTCTGTTCACGTAACTCATTTACCGTAACTGAACAGTATAGCTTGCTTCTCATCACTGTTTCGCTGCCTATTATTTTGAGAATATCAAAAGTTAAATTCCTCCAACGTTAACTTGTTGAGCAGCGACGCAATGCCGTAACTTCATTCGGGAGAAGCGAACTTGTGAAATTTATATTTAAGGCGCAACAAAGTTAAACCCGGCTTGCAAACTCCGGTTTTAGAGACAAGGCGTCGCGAAAGGGAAAAAGGCAAAGAGCGTCACTTTAGAATTTTAGAAAATGGAAACTCGATAAACTTTGCTGTTTCATGGATACGGTCGCGCAACGTAAATTATTATTGATGGCGTCAATGTAAGTTTGTAAACAATGTTACGAGGTATTGTTGTGTATATGTCACGGAAAAATATGAAGCATTATCTGTTTATAATGTTACCTGGTTATAAATTAACCTAGCGTAAGCCTACAATACTTAGTCACTAAACTTAGGAGTCTCACAAATGCATTTCACCATTGGGTACTAACCACCTAGCGAAACTAAGCAATGTCTAAAGGTTTAATATTCGTTATGCGGCGCCTTACAAGCTAAGCTGCTTAAGTTACAAACAGTCGATCATTGTATTGCAATTGAGTTAGTTATTTATATACGAAATAGAATAAGATAAACTTTTTTATTATCGTGCTTTAAATTTTTCAGTTTATCATAAACATTTCCATCGATGTCTTATTTCAAATATAATATATTTAATTTATTTAATCTAGAAATTAGAAGATATCCGATAAATATACCTAAACACAGATAAAGTAATGGCACTTCCTCGTGCTTAGCCATAGTGGGGTAAAAACTTAATTGCTATAGTTTATTTATTTGAGGAGCTCGATGCCGCAGTGGTTTGTGCGTTTAGTTTGCAATACTTCCGTGTTTCGAAAGGCACGTTAAGCTGTTAGTTCCGGATGTATCTGCAGTAGTTTACATCCACCAATGCGCACTGCGTCCGCCTGGTGGGTCCATTCTCCCTATTTGATGCTATCCATAGGGAAGACCGACGATGATGATGAAAGAAAGAAACTCAGACGACGGATTATTTTCATGGCACTTATTACTTATTACAGATTTCGATTTCACAAAAAGACAATCGCTGGTTTACCTACTTTTTGCGTTGTATCCTTTTTACAATATCGGCTATTTCCATCTACGTTGCTGTTTAACTAATACATTTTATAATCAACAATAAGTTCCAATACAAGTTTTCTCTTACACATAACTCCAGCCTGAACAATGCAATGTGCCGGGTCGACGCATTCTTTCCAATATAGTTGAGTGCATCGATGGCTGACATGTGCTATTCCACACTGCAGTTTTCTTTAAAGTAAAAATCAGTGTTAGTTATAAAAAGAATGTTTATTATGTGCTATGAAAGCAAAGAGGGTTTATATTAAAAGTAGCACCGGTAAAAAATATTATAGATTATGAGTTGTTATTTTTGGTGAGTTGATATTTTGCTAAATTTGAGGTAGCTGCCTAAATATTTTATATTCTTGTCACGTCTTGTCATATTTCTTTGATTTTTTAAAATTAAATGAGAATTAATATCAATATTGTTCTGGTGAATAAATATAACCACATAGATACCATAGACGTTAATGTAGTTCGAGGCAATCACTCATTGTATACAACGTTTTTCTTTCGTTTTCTTTCACCTCAGTACGTTGGTTCAGTCCTTTTGCCTCGCGCACTCAATATGCTTGCTCGTGCTCGCTCGTCGTATGTTTTGATATAAACTTATTCTCAGCTGTCAGTGTGTATTCTTAAGTCGAAGAACATTTTTTAACGCTAAGATGGTGACAGCTGCCCAATGAGCATGTGACCTCATTATGCTCTTGAGCGAGTATAGCTACTCGCGAGCGGCATGGTAGACAATTGTAGTGAAGAGTGTGCACGAGGCTGCCTGACCAGTGTACCTTAGCGTATACCTTATTTTTGAGGCAACTTTCGTGCATAACAGTCATAACTTTTGACCTTTTATGTATCTGTCATTATAACATGAATATAAATGTGACATATTGCTTAAATTAACCTTACTTATTATAATTGTATGTAAGCTTTGAAAAGAAAATGTATGTACAGTACATGGAAATGTAGTTTTTCTCCAGGGTTGAAGTAATTGACAATAGTTATTGGAGTATCTATTCTAATATTATAAAGAGGAATGAATTGATTGTTTGCATATTTGTTTGCATTGAATATCCTTCTAAACTATTGTAATGATTTTAAAAATTCTTGCACCTACGATAAGCTACACCACAGAACACGGTAAAGAGGTTAGAAAGGCGGTCATGCATCCCTTGTACGAAACCCGATGTCGCCAGTCTTGCCCCACGTTTAGTCCGCCGTACATCAGACGAAATATCAGACCAATTATACAAAAGATATGCACACACTTGCATTTTAAACATGCCAATCAGAACGCTCCAATATAACTATAACCAATCATGCTCAACCATAACAGACATCTATAGTGCGCAATAAACGTGTAAAAGCCATTTTAATTTGACATATCACACTAGTGATTGACATAAAGTTATTTACAATGACAACAACAACAACAAAAACAAATGAGACATTATCTTTTTTCTTTACATATTTATTCTTAATTAGTTGGTTGATTCAATAAGAAATATTTAAATTACTAATGAACTAACATTGAATCGGTACTAGTCGAGCTTAAATATTTATTTGCATATAAATATGTTTGTTTATTAATAATAAAAGTAGGTATTTTTTTTTCGTTACGTTACTCGATTTCGTATCGAGTAAACAGATAAGATCGGCAACATCGCTTAAATGAAACTAGTAATATTGACAAACAATATAATGTAAATAAATATATACAAAATAAAAAAATACTATCAGTACAATAAATGCTATTGGAACTTATCCTGAACGGATTCCGATGATTTAAAAAGTATTGTTGTTAATGGTTCAAAAAAAAAAAAAAAAAAACTAATTTTCTGTTACAATATTAAAAATATAAAAACAGACTTATTACCACACTCATTATTAAATTAATATACAAACGCATACCAAACGAAGCCAATATGGTTAATCTCTGATTAAATTTATTTTTTATTACCACTATTTTTATCGTCCATACTTTTATTTAGTTTTTACTAACTAACACACCAAGAATCGATTAAATGTTTTCAGGCACTTCACTACCCATCTACCGTAATCTATTATGTTGCTATTTAAAACGGTGATATCGCGATGTTCTTTACATTACGTGCTTAGTACGACACAATGTAATAAATATGCGTACTTCTCCAGCAATGTATATTTTCTTAGAATCTTTCTTCTTTTTTTTTGTGATTCACACTTTTGATAACATTTCACGAATTTCGACTAAAATACTAAATTTGAGAAGTGTTCTACTTACTAATGGAAACAAATCCTTCCTTAAGACCTACTTGAGGATGGGCTTCTTGTATTGCAAATAATAACTGCGCAAGTCGGCATTTTTAACGCTTTTAGTGGCGTGTTTCACAGTACTTACAAGCGCGCGCGATCTTGAATGACTAAACATCACGATCGCATGGTAAAGTCACGATCCTGTACATTTGTCCAGGATTGTGGCTACACTGCCACGCCCACAAGGCCCTTCTTACGTCTTTCTGTGTTCTGTGAGCTACACCATACGCGGATGAGATGGGCTATAACTTACGCGGGCGAAGTCACAGGAAAACAGCTACTCACACAACAGCTATCATTTAAAGTTTGTAGTATACTCTCTATAAAAATTTACAAGATAAAAATCTTATGATGATCGATCAGTGTTCTACTTTAGAAAATGTATTTACTTTTATTTTGTATTGTAATTTAATGCCGTTATTATAATAAATAATCTTCATAAATTCACTAATGCACCACGGTCTGCTTAGGTAACGTGAAGTATTCAAAATTATTTATGACATGCATGAATATATGAATGTAAATGAACAGCATTCCACATTTTTACGCATATTTTCTTCTATGCAAAATGTTTTACTACCCATACAGAGTTAGTCTCGCTCATAAAATTTCGAAATAGAATATTTGAATAGAGAAATCGAGCTATTTTATGAGAATAATCGTCTTTTTATTGTCGCGTTAGAATGTTGCTGACTTTGGTGTGAGGATATGGCAAGTTGTAATAAGTTATGGATGAGTGATCGAACATAATAGACTTGTAGCATTATCTTTCATGAAGACGGCCCTGTACCTGTAAATATAGCGTCGTCAACGATTTAAAGTACTTCTCTGAGCACCAAGGAGTCATTTTGTGCTTCTAAATGAACTTATATAAATTTTTGGTCATCTATTTGATTTTTATCGCTGTCCACCTTCTTTGTAATGTATTAATAAGGAGGAGTTGGCTGTATGTAAAGACAAATGAGACAGAAATAAACAGTCCATTCAATAAGATAGTTAGAAAGAAAAATTGAAACGACTTCGAGCTTTAGAATAGTGAGAAAATAATACTTATTTTTAAAGCAAACCGCTTTTATCATTCAAGAATCATTATTCATCATTAATCATTCAAGAAGCTTCTACATCTGTCAGGAGGTGTTTTATAGGGAATAAACGATAAACATTTTTTTCTTCTTATTTTTAGTGATACTTGTCAAACTGGGTACCTCCTTTTTTAAGTCGTTTAAAATACTAAAACCTTCTTTATAATACTTTTCAGAAAATCGCATCAAAAAGCATCTGTAATCGCGGTCATACATATTACATAGATATCAAACCTTTTTTTGAAGTCTGTTAAATATGATAACATATTGCTTGACAAAAAAAAGATTCTTAATGAAAGATATTCAAGTGCCAGGGACAAAGTTAATTTTTAAGCATTTTAATTAAGAATATTTTTCAGCATAACATTATTAATGCAAAATTGATCAAATATAATAAAAAAAGAGTTTTAAATAATTATACGCGAACCTCTGGTGCTAAGGAAAGCACGTTAAAGCGTTAATCCCGACTGTACCTAAGGCTCACACAAACCAATTCACATTAGACACGTCTGGTGAGTCATGGCTTATTCCATCTATTTCGTTTAGATCCATAGGGAGGGCTTGTCCAAGTAGTAAAAACATTAACATACTTGGAATCATGTAATTTACTATCAAATAACCAATATGGTTTCAGAAAAAACTTATCCACCACTGATACAGTACATGGTTTAGTAGATCACAAACGATAAATGCGTCGCATTATTCCTCGATCTAGCAAAGGCGTTCGACACGGTCTCGGTACCTATACAACTTTCAAAGTTGAAGGCTATGGGAATAAGAGGCGCACAGCTGTCACTGTTCCGTAGTTATCTCTCAAATAGATCGCAATGTGTAAAGATAGTTCCCAAATATACACTAGTTCCCAAATTCCCATAATGTACGGCGTTCCGCAGGGCAGTATTGTCAGTCCTAGTCTATTTTTTATCTATATTAACGACTTGTGTAACCTTAATCTCCAAAATGGTGCTATATTTTCATACACTGGTGATACAGTCTTCGTATTTTCTTCTAAGACATGGGACGAAACATATCACTTCGCACAGAAAGGATTCGAAATAGTCAATCAATGGCTTAACAACAACTTACTTACCTTAAATTTTAGTAAAACCAAGTCGATGAACTTTTCGATTCGTGGTGTGGCTCCTGGTATCCTAGCTTTATTTAATATGGTCGGTCAACAATCTCTCACAGTTAATACTGACATGGTAATTGAAAACGTGAGATCGATTCGTTATCTTGGTGTGATGATTGACTGTCAACTGTCTTTCAAACCGCATATAGTTCTTCTTTCTAGTAGAGTTCGAAAGCTTATTTTCATGTTTAAACAGCTTCGACTTTCTGCGGGTGCTGAGACTATGAAAATGGCTTATATGGCACTTTGTGAGTCTATCCTGAGATATTGCATAACCACCTGGGGTGGGGCAGCTAAGTCACATTTAATGTTAGCTGAACGTGCGCAACGTGCTGTCCTTAAGGTTTGCTGTAGGAAGCCCCGCTTGTACCCTACATGCTTTATGAATTTTGTCAAGTTTTGACAGTCAGACAACTTTATGTACTAGCTACTAACGTACCTTAAGGCAACATTTTTCAACAATTTACGTTCAAGGCAAGTCTCGTCGTAATAATCTAGTAGTCACAACAAAAAAAAAATGAATACATCTTTTGCCCAGAGATTTTTCGTTTTTAATGGACCACATCTATTCAAATACATCTACACAAATTTTTATCTTTCTATGCCCTAAATCATCATACGTTTAAAGTGGTTACCAGAGATTGGTTTCTTAAACAGTCTTATGCACAAACTGAGTCACTACTTGTCGCCTTAGTGTGATTGATACTGGTTATGGCATTATAGAGATTGTCAATTTTTTTTGTAAGGATCTGCATAATTTTTAAGTACTCTTTAGTTAATTCATGCTTGGAATTGATCATATACCGGACTTCATCGAAGTCCTTTCTCTAGTTTTTGCGTGAAATAGTAACAAACATGCGTACATCCATACATCCTCACATATATTCATACTCTTTATATTGAACCAGCTAATAATCAAACATATGTAACGCACTTTGCCCACTTTTGGTTGCAGTTTGTTTAGAAGTTGTTTCTTTGTTCAAACCAATCAAGTTGGTTGACCTATAGCTTACGCGCCCTCTTAACTGCATTTCTTTATTTGTCTGTAATTTTTTTTAATGTATAATTTTTGAACTTTTATGTCGTATATTGTAATTACCATTGAGAGGTGGAGACCTGGTGTCCTGTGCAAACAGGTTTTAATTACCTAAAACAGGCAACAGCGATCCACAACCATAATTAGGTTTAAGATTTATTGTAGTTTATAAGTGTAATAATTTGTGGAGAGAAATAAATCTTATTATTATTATTCCCGTATCCATAATTTACTCTTCCCGACCCCTCGACGATTCGAGGGGTGGGAGGATTCCCCCCGGCAGAGGAGGCCAGACGGCCGGGGGTCAGGGCGACAAAGAGAGAAAACGGCGGACGATCCTTGCGTTATCGAGCAAGATCGCCCGCTGGAGCCTCGCAATCATTGGTCCGTCACGGAGTCCCAACCTCTTCAGATGGTCGTGAAGAGAAGTCGGGACTAGGCCATTCGTTGACACTACGACTGGGACGATCTCAGTGGATGACACTCGCCACATATCGGTAACCTCGTGCGCCAGGTTCAGATATTTAAGTTTTTTATCTGATTCGGCTTTCACGAGGTTTTCATCGAATGGGACGGTGACATCCACTAAGAACACCCGAGATTCCGCCCGGTCCATCAGTACGATATCAGGCTTGTTCGCAGGAACAGTCCTGTCCGTAATGACGGACCGGTTCCAGTACAATCGAGCGCGGTCGTTTTCAAGAACTGGCTCCGGCACATACTTATAGTACGGCACCTTTTCGCCTATGAGGCCGTATTTGAAGGCTAGCTCGAGATGGAGTATTTTGGCTGCTTGGTCATGTCTGTGCAAATACTCGGTATTAGCCAGTACAGGACAACCGGAAGTAATATGCCTGAGTGACTCACCGGGCTGGTGACAGGCTCTACAAACGTCCTCTGTCCCATCCTTCAGGATATACTTCCGGTAGTTTCATGTCATAATGACCTGGTCCTGTATTGCACAGACAAAACCTTCGGTTTCCCCAAAGAGGTCCCCGAAGCGCAGCCAATGCACGGAGGCTCTCGGATCCACATGACGCTCGTGTAGCGCCTTGTAGAACCTACCGTGCAACTCCTTCTCCCTCCAAACGGCCTCTCGGTCAGTGGTGCTAAGTACTGCCGGTTCTCGCCATTGCTCGGTGGCCAAAGAGAGAGGGGTTAGTCCTACATCACATGCTTTGACATCTCTATGCAACTCACTGGATTCCGATTTCGCCAGGAAGTAATTACGGAGACTGTGTATCTCGCGGTTGTGCAGGGTTTTCGCACTGAGCAGCCCACGACCGCCGCTCTTCCTCGGGATATACAGCCTCATCACTGACGATCTCGGGTGGTGCATCCTATGGAGTGTCAAAGTTGTGCGCACTTTCCGATCCAGGGCGTCCAATTCGGTCTGAGTCCATCTGAGTATGCCAAAGGTGTACATTAGGACTGGCATGACCCAACCGTTGATGGCCCTGACTTTGTTGACGCCTGACAGGTAGCTTTCAAGCACCTTAGTCAGGCGTCCCAAAAAGGCCTCCTTAACGGATTGTTTCACGTCCGCCATATGCACACCCAGATTCTGTGACATACCCAGATACCGGTATGTATCAGTTTCGGAGAGGGTACGGATGGTGGATCCATCCGGTAGGTCCACTTGGGTGGAATCACTTATCCGACCTCTATCCACATGGATAACCGCACACTTGTCCAGCCCAAACTCCATGCTGATGGAGCTACTGAAATCCTTTGTGATTTTCAGCAGCTCCGCCAGCCTCTGAGCATTTGGAGCAAGCAACTTGAGATCATCCATGTAGAAGAGGTGAGATATTTTGAACAATCCTCTCTTCAACTGAAAACCTGTCCCTGGTTTATCCAGCAAAGTGCTAAGCGGATTTAGGGCCAGGCAAAACCAAAGTGGACTCAGACAATCGCCCTGGAATATACCCCTCTCAATCTTTATTCGGTCTTCCGCATCCGACAGCTGCACCCCGAACAGACTAAGCTGCGTACTCCACTGCTCCATACAGTTCTCGAGGAAGTTTCGAACTGTACTATCGATCTTGTACAGCTCGAGGACCCTCTTCAACCACGTATGGGGAACCGAGTCAAATGCTTTTTTGTAGTCTATCCAGGCTGCAGAGAAGTTGCGTCGGTTGCGTTTGACCTGTTGGGCCACGACCGCATCGATCAGGAGAAGCTCCTTTGAACCGCGGCTCCCGCCCCTGCATCCATTCTGAGTGTCCACCATGATATGATTGTGCTCAACGTGAGCATCAATCTTAGCCTTCAGAATGAATGTCAGTGCTTTGTAGGTGGTACACAAGCACGTTATGGGGCGGTATTGTGACGGATCCGCGGTATTGGTGGACTTTGGAGCTAAGTGAGTGACCCCAGTTGTTAAGAAGTTTGGAAGACTTCGCTGTTCTAGGGCGTCTTGGAATTGGCGGGCCAGGAATGCGTGGCATGAGCGGAAACTCTTCAACCAGTAGTGGTGCAGTCCGTCAATCCCTGGAGTTTTCCAGTTCGGAGCTTTACGGACCGCAGCCAACACGTCATCCGACCCTATGGTAATGGGGTTCATCGCATCTATCGATGCACACGCTTCCTCTATAGACGCCATCCATTCGCCCTCTATGTGCTCCACAGGCCGGGACCAGATGTTCCGCCAAAAGGCAATGACATCTGTGACATTCGGTCCTTGGCCAGTGGAGGGGCCAGCTCGTGTCTCCCATGTACGGTAAAACTTTTTTTGGTCACTCCCAAAGAGACGATTCTGGCGAAACCTTGCCCCTCTCTTGGAGTACCGCCGTAACCGACTTCCCCAAGCCGCAATTTTCTGCTTCAGGTCATCGATGCGCTCCGACACTTTTCGCATTAAGGCGGGGTCTGCAAGACTGAAATCTATCCCCGCCATTGCCATATGTACGAAACGCATCACCCTCGGCCTCGTATTGCCTGACCTGAAACTAATCAGTTTGCCGATGCTGACTCTGGTCTCAGCAATACGTTTCTCAATCCTCTTACGCCACGCCGGAGTCTCGCTGTGCCGGGCATTGGTATGCCGTTCAGCTCTCCCAGTGGGCACTTTGGCGCCGATGAATCGACAGACCGCCAATGCGGCGCCAAATAGGATCGAGTTGGTATCACTGAGACTGCCGCTTTCTTCCAAGTATGGTAGAAGAATTTGGCTTACTGCTTCAACGACATACCGATTTTTACGACTTAGGGGTATCCTCGGGATTTTCGGCCTCTCCTCAAGTGGGAGCTCGCGAAATTCGAGAATCGCCTCTTCAAGTAATCCCCTGATCTGCTCTAAATTCTGGGCGGTTGCGTCGTCTACCCTTCCCGTCTCATCAGGAGCAGGACTGGCCACTGTAGCATTGGGGTCGCATATGGTGCTGCGCGCAATGCTACTCCGCCTTCTGCTCTGCCTTCTGCTACCGGGACTCATAGACGACACAACCTCGAGTCGTAGTTGACCGAGTTCTGCTGGAGTAAAGATTTCTCTCCGAAGAATAAAGCGAACTCGATCTGCCAAATTTTGCGCCGTAACGGACAGCGAAGGCTCCAGGGTATGAAACGCAGCAAGCAATCTTGCCCGATAACCCGTTCCGCCGACACCTGTCTCTGTCGCCCTGTAGTACGCGCGCATGATGTTTTCATTTTGTGGAGTAGTCCACCTCATGCGGCGTACTCCACCAGCGGCGGGGACCGATTGCTGGGTCTGTGAAGACCCTGCCGGACCCAAGCCAGCTGGTGGTGATGGTGGAGTGGGCCGGCGAGATGGTCGTGCCGGCCCTCGGGGTTGGCTGGCTCGCATTCTGCTCGACCCGGCGCCAGCTCCGGGCGAGCCCTGGCGACCCCCAGGCAGCGGCCCTATACGCGCTCTATTTACTCCACTCATCATAGTACTTAAGTAGGCTTGATACATCAGGGGTCGCCCAATTCCCTGATGGGTCCGTTAAGATAGATTGCACCCACAATGACGGCAGATGGAAAAGAAGCACGGACCAACACTTCTCGCCTATGAGTAACATTTTAGGTGCGGACTAATTGCACTGATACGGCAAATCCTCTCACTAAACTCGCCGCATCAGTGGGCGATGGGGTCGTCACATCCCTACGCCAATTATTATTTATTATTATTATTATTAAGAGGCTGATGATGACTCGCAAACCATATTGAAAAGCCCTCGTACATGAGTGATTCACATATTTATCAATTATCCTTATAATACGGATAATTCTAAGCCTGAATTAACATATAGGCTACTTTTGAACCGGTTTCCTATGTACTGTCATCGTTTAAGCCACACAGGCGAAGTTGCTGATGGATAGCTTGAGAGTTATTGTGAGAGCGAGGTAGGCAGCCCTGCACGCATCAATCTATGAAGGGTGCAGTATGGACTTTATTATTTTTGTATTCAACGTTTCATATTTTTACTATATACAGTATGGAATAATTTTATTTGTATAATTTCTTGAAATTTTAAAGTCGTTTTTAAGTTGGCATCATCGTTACCATCATATATAACTATCATCTTATTACCTTAAAGAGTTGATAAACGATATGATTTTTTTTTAATTTCTAGCACTTTTAGAGATGAGTCTTTTTCTGTCTATTTCTTTAATAAATTCGAGTTTGAAATATAGCTTTGATTGTGTTTAATTATGATTGTCGCTTTTATTTTGTTGACATAATATAATGTAAGATTTTTTTTTTTAATTTCCTAGTTAACTCTATAAAGAGATCTTCAAAATTCGTTAAAAATACATAACCTCCGGGACACCAATTTACGTATATCGTAACAGCAGTCGTATAACACTTCAACTACCATTTAGAGAATTGTGGACACGATATGTCGATATGTGTACCAAATTTCAACTAAATGTTGCTTATTTTGTGTGAACTATTAGGGTAATATTTTTTTAGTACAATTTTATGTATCGGTCAAGTTCTATACATAAAAGTTTGGATCACAGATGGCTTTTATTACTCTTTGTCTCTCCTAAACTCACAGAAAGTATTAAAAAAAAAGCAACTTACCAAAGTGCCCGAGGCGGGATTCTAGGTAAAGTTTGACTTCACAATAATATGTAAAAGTTTTAACATATTCTTGAACTGAGAATACAAAATTAACAGAAAATGACAGTTTTGCTCTATAATTTTATTTTATATTTATAAAAAAATATATTTTTATATTTTGAGATGCAAAATCTTTTAGAATGAAACAAATCTAAGATAACATAATTTCTATGCATCACGGCAATTTAATGCTCTAGATTTAATAAAGGTAGTGCCGTCATTTACAGGCAATTTTACGAAATTGTGAGCCCACCCTCGAAATTTAGGTGTAGCCATAAAAGTCATAATTTAGTGAAAGGCCAAATTTTGTAATAGGTCTATAACTTTCAACCCGCGATACGTTGATTGCGTTTATAGTGGAGTTGGGTTAATTGTTTAACAAGTAGCTTCCAAGCAAAATGTGGTTGGACATTCGCAGGGTTTGATTCAAATTAGTTTAACCCGAATCGTATGTTGGATTTACTTCGGTATAGTTATATTGGCGTGTTTGTGTCGCTTTTGCTGTAAACGACTGGAATGTAAACGTTAAGGTTTGAAACAGCACTATTTGTGGAATAGCACTACTATTATTTAGCATTTCTAGTATTTTACCACTTGTGATATTACTAAGATCCCAAAGAGTAAACTTATTACTAACCCATCTTACGTTACCACGAATACTATGGCTCTAATGAGTACCATCTTAAGAGATTCTTTATAAACTCTCTATCAAAAGCTTTTGACGTTTGTCAAAAGAGGTTGATCTTGGAGTCTTTGATTCATGATACGTGTCCATGTTTATTTCGTCGAATTAGGTTGGGGAAAAAGCCTTTTCGCATATAGTATGCATATAATTGTAAAAAAATCTTTGTGGTTATACTATTTGTATCTGGCTAGTTTTGGTATCATTAAAAAGTTTGAATATTATAGAAGCTAACCATAGATTCAAATTAGAAAAATGTGTGATTTTAATTTATTTTTCTTAATCTCAAAATAAGTGAATTTAATGAAGAAATTCGATAAATTTTATTATAAAAAAGGTGGAAATGCAACGTAAGCCGCGAAAAAAATGTTTTACATTTATGAACCTAGTGCAGTTTCTGTGAAAGCTGCACAAACTTAGTTTAATCGTTTTTAGCTCAGAAATTTTGACTTCAAAGACGCAAATTAGTGCCATTTTTGAAAACGCGGAGCAAGATTGGCATATGAGTAGTTATGATGTATGTAGCTAATGAACTCGGGATTGGACATAAAGGTTTTGGCGTATTTGAAAAAAAGCTGGGCACACAAAAAAAGCTGGGTACACAATAAGTTAGATATTTAGGTACCTCACGAGCTCTTTGAAAGGTAAGGACAATAGCTATGGGATCATGTCCCTACGTATAAGACGGCAAAAAGTTATCGATAAAAATATACCTACATACTTTAGTGAAATGTAAATAAACCTTATTATTTTTTTTGAGATTGCTGTATAGCAATAAGGCCGCCTTTTGTACTGTCTAATCTTTTTCTTTCTTTGTAATGTGTCCTATATTTGTGCAATAAAGAATATTATTATTATTATTATTAAAATGCGAAGAAACTTTTTCCCCAGGTTGGGGAAAAAGTTTGAAAAAGTTTGTTTGATGACGAAATAATATTAACAGTATGAAAAAATTTAGAATATTAACATCGATTCTTTCATTCAAATTCTATTGCTAAATATTATAACTTTTTGCATTGCGTGTATAATGCAGATTTTTTCACTCGTTTGCATAGTTCTGATATAGTAGGTAATCAAAAAGTTAGTTTAATTAAAGATTTTGTAGATTCAAAATTAAGTTTAACACAAAATAAAATATTCATTATGCATTCTTAATTATATTCTTACGACCTTTATGAATTGAATTTAATTGTGTTGTCTATTTTATTTCGATCTGAAAACGAATAAAAAAAATATTAATTTTGGGATAGATCGGAATAAAATAAAAAGAAATCCATTTTTAATGCTAAGGGTGTAAACAGGTGGATTGGGAGATATAGCTACGATAAATTCTCACTATCTGTGAATTCACGGGCTAATGTGTTCTATATTACGTTCGAAAGTCTCTAATACATTCCGTTCCTCCTCCGTTAGATGCATGAAATTATTACTTTTGTCCTAATTTCCATTTTCTAACTACATTTATATGTGAAAATGCATGAAGCATTTTCTTTAGTCATTAAGGATTAATGTAAAATTTTAAAGTAACGGACGATCTGTGTTACTGATTAGTTCGCACCATGGTTTCAAGGTGCTACCATCCTGGCTTTGATTTCAGCATGAGCGTGGAGGGTTATTGCCCATCTTTTTTTGCCATCCATAAGGAAGGCCTGAGCCCTGCAATGGGGAAGTAAAAGGACTGACGATGAAGAAACGAAGATGATTTTGAGGGGCTTTAAAATTTCTTAATTTTCAGGTTATACGCGTCTATGACATTTTTTATTTAAACATTTCAGAACATATTATATTAAGTTATCATTCTATTTTAAAACTTGTTTGTTCTTTTGCATATTTTCGTCAAAATTCCCCTCTTCGCCAGAAAAGACTTTTACAGTTTTTTTTTTTATAAAACAAATGTATACATAACTTTATTTCTCTAATCACTTGCATCGTTTATTGTCAAAGTTTGATTTAATAAAGTAATATGTGTGAATATGCAGATATTAGATAAACACAATATATCTTACATTCCAACCGAGTAAGCAATCCGGCGTCTTGACAACTTAAATCGAAAACTCGAATAATGTATTGTTGTTGTTAGTTCAACAAAGTTAACACTAACTTTTCGTCTCAAGTCCGCATTTGAGCCTAAACGAGAGCGCATTTCATTTTCACACTCGCTGTTTGGAGTCGTTCCATTTTGGCAGGGCTGCCAATTGTGATCTAGTCGATGCCTGTGATGTTAAAATCTTGCATAATAATGATTCCTGATTTTTTTTTTACTTTTTTAGCAGGTGTTCTTAGAGTAGCACAAAATTTGAATAAAAATTATGTATATTGATGCTGGTAAGTTATTATGGAACCAAGTCAAATATTATTACATAGATCCCAATGATATTTAAATCTTGAAACAGATAATAGCGGACATATTTATTTTCAAGACGTTTCATATTAGTTTAGTGTAATATTTTACTACAGTTTCATAATATTCTTAAACGAAATATTTAATCTGGTAGGTTAGAAGTTAAGAAATAAAATAAAGTTGTTTAAAAGACTTCTTTTCAAAATTTGCACGGTGCCTAGTCAACAGCCCTGACTGTAAGTTGAGTTTGCGTCAACTTCCACAAAGCTTTTGAATAAAGACTTTGTTTGCATTAGTGTTCTTTCGCACTGACATTTGCGTTTTTATGAGAGACGCAATTGCTAGATCTCAGCATTATGTTATTGAATTTCTTCCAAGCGAAGATGGAGAACCACGGACGTATATAAGGGGGGGAGGGTCTTGGGGGTCCGGACCCCCCCAATTCATATCCATCTTACTTGTCCAACAGAAAAAAAAAACATGCACCACATCTATTGTAGAGAACGATAGTTGCTGTGGAGCGTGACCTTAATTAGATAGCTATAAAACGTAAAATACTAAATTTAGTACTTACTTTTGTATAAATATTACAACTTTTTATTCAAAGGCACTCAGACTAACTTAAGTCATATATTATAGATTAGTATTTATTATATTTGTATTTGCGTGTTATAGTCGCAGGCAATGTTTTATTTGTAAATGATAGATTTAATTCGAGGTAGACCTCTGTTTTTTGTTTTGGGGACCCCCCCCCCCCCTTGTCAAAGCTATAAAGTTATAGCTACGTCAGTGTGGAGAACTACAGTAAAGATTTTTTTTATTTACTCTCAGTTCTTTAAACACAAGGCATACTTTTAGGTATGATTTATAAGCTTCAAATGATATAGAACCTCTTTTATTAATTTATAAAGTGGTTTCAACAAAGAACTTCTTTAAAAAAACATGGATAGTAATAACAGCAATTTTAACTCAAACTCATTGAAACAGAAGTTTTAGTTCGGTGACAAGAGTTATTCTCATTACACAAACATAACAAAAAGAGTATCTGTCTATATGGATAAAAAGACTCCAATAATTATTTCAGTGTTATTACAATGACTCAGGGTATGAAACGGGATTTAGGAGGGACAAACGTTATTGTTACATCGCATAAGTACGCCCACGGCAAATTAACCGTACGCCCAAAGCCCCGATCTAATTTTAAATTTAAAAAACGAGTTGATAAAAAACACATAAAATTCGTTTCTCGCGTGAAATAATAACAGATTCACGGCGTGCTTTCCTGGAAGTGTGCGTGACTGAATTATTATTTAGTTATACTACGTCAAATATGGCATGTCACAAACACTGGTTTAAGTCACATCGGTGTACCAATCTAGTGTTTAGAGGCCTTTAATTTTCATAACACGGCACTCACTTCACTAATGGCATAATTTAATTCAGATATTACGGTACAATTTACTATGGAAGGTAAAAATTGAAAATAAAAGAGTACGAAACTATTTTCTTATATCTGCGTCATAGAATTTGATATCAAAGGCGAGTTTATTAAATAAAGTCTTTCAAATGTAGAAAGGATAATATTTACATAATATTTGTCCCATATCATTTCACCCAATTTGTTGGACATGGCGTTTCACAAATTGGGATTTAATCCTTCATGCGTTAAACTAGCAGGTTTATTTGATTAGCCACGCTTTCCATGTGACATCATACATATGTTATTCATAATCCATTCCATTCCATTGAGTTTGAAAGTTAATTATTTTTATAACTTTGTTTTATATATATATTTTTTTCATTTTCAGAACTTATTTTAAAATTGACAGCTTTTTAAAACTTTAATGGTCACTGACGTTAAAATCATATCCCCAATAAAAATAATGTACAATACCGTTGATAAAACTTAAACCATAGACTGAGATTAAAATTCGAATTCTTAATACAAAATCGTTCTTTATTTTTTTTTTTAAGGGAAAAATATTATCTTAATAAAAAATTTTTAAAAACAAGATTTGATAATACATTTATTTAAAATACTTAAGTCAAGTTTTAAGTTTCAAGTTCCACCTCGGGCCTTCAAAATTTTCTTTTTTTTAAGTACTTTATTAGTAAATATGTATATGTAATGCTATAGTAAATTTATAGTATTGATTGACACTAAGGTGTAGTGTCAATCAATACTATAAATTTACCGCATAAGCCAACTTATGCTCTTTCACGATGTAAAGAGAGTACTGTATTAAATGTTTGCACTGTTTAGCGGATGTCTCGAAATCGATACAAGAGCGAAGCGATGATTGGAGCTGGATCACTAACGAACCGAACCTTAACGCTGTCGCCTAACGAGCTTGGTACTTGTTGACTGCCGACGGTGATCTCTCGTTGACGTCTAATTAACTGTTCCTCTGTAATACCTACTTGCTCTTGAATATAATAACTCATTATACGAACTCGTGAAGTTCATAAAAAGTTTGTGTTTGATTAGGTATAAGATAAAAGGTAATGAAATTAGATAAACTACATATCTATCTTTCTCTCCCACTCTCATACTTCCCTCACTGCTGACGATCGAGATATTTCTAATCTATCAATTGATTTGTTCTTATTATAAAAGTGGAGTTTTTAAGTATTTTTCATTACGACTATTTTTTAGTATAGCATTTTGAATGGAAAATTGATCAAATATAATATATATGAACCAACTAGTGCGCCCAATTAGTTCCTAAAATTATTATACAACACACGATCTATTAAGGAGATCTGTGTTGTTATATTCATATGTATTGGTATCTGAGATTAAGAAAAATAAAGAAGAATATTGTTAAAATAATATTGGTTTACGTATGTATAACATAGATAGAATACATATTCTGTAACTTCAACTACAAAGAATAAGCTGATCCAAGCATAAAGCTAAGAGGCACGACGCTCCCTAGGATTAAAACTTGAAAATATCTAGGTTCAGTTGTCTCTAAAACAAGGTTCCATATTTTTAGATGTGATCACCACACCCCTGTGACGCAAAATTTTTGATAACAAATAAGGCAAGGCATACAAAACGGCAGTATGACCAGGTCTACTGTAAGGTATAATTCTGGGCAGCTACATGAGCAAGAGATATACACCAACAAAATTCATATGTTAATGAATTAGAGAAGTCACATTTAAAGATAGAATAAGCAAAGGAAAAACGAAGTTCTAACAACAAAACAACCTGGCTGACGAATGACCATTACAGAGCCTCGGAGGAGACAGGAGCCAGGAGAGGATACCAGCCAGCGGTATATATGTATGGTGTTGGATGATAAGGAAGATCAAATGTATGATGACCAAAGCCGAGGAAAAGCCAAAGAAGAACAAGTATTCTAGATAAACATTATCTAGCTACGTATCAGATCTACATATCGAGAAAAAAGTTTTAAACAATTTTATTAACTTAAAAACTAAGAAAATTATAATATTATGAACTCTTTACATTTCAAATGAATCAAAACGTTATTTTATTATGTCGCTTGCGCCCCATTAAAGTTTTATTTCATTTTTATTAGAGTTTATTGTATTCAGGGGCATTTAATTAAAAACATGCAAATGTACGCTTCGTGACCCTTCAGACGGTTGTTTAGAGAACTTTATTAAAATACTTGTGAACTCTTTGAGGCTTACAATGTTAAGTTCGGTTATAATTTCAGTCACCCAAATCTCTCAAAACTCGTAGGTTAGTATGGAATCATCATGCTTTTTATTAAAATTATATTGTAAGAAGTAACAATTGCCACGTTCCAAATTAATCTGTTAATACTGTCGTTATATTGTGTAATTTTGTCAAATCCATAGTACTAGCATAGTATTGTAAATATTACCAACAATTTTCTCTAAAATAAGTCAACAATTTTATCATAGTACAAGTAAGTACTTCGATTATATCGTTAATGTCATCTAAAAATACTTATAAATTTTTCACTGAATATCGATAATATTAAATAGGTTTAATTTCGATAGTTTTTGTCGATGAAGGTACTATTTTGAATGGAAACTGTTTATATCAAAAATATAAATATTGCAATTATACTGTTTATTTTCTACATTACAACTAAGCAACAAAGGATTTCGCCAAAAACAAAATACTTTCGATCGCATTCATTCAACTACTGTTACACATGCGAATGGAAAATAATAATTTCCCGGGTACGGAGCTAATATTATGTCCATAGATGTTGATGCAACACGAAAACCTTACCACTACCGGGTCATCAAATAATCTCTTAACTTATATAAAATCTGCTTTATTACGAATATCATAGGGCTTGAAATCGTATTGAAACAAGTGGGCAGGCCAAGTTACCTCTAATATTATAAGCCATTGAACGTGTTAGAGCTTTTGATTAAATTATTATCTGTATATTTGGTAGATGTCTGATATGTTTTACGTAAGAAATACTATACCTGTTATCCAATCAAGGCTACCCTAACTAAAGGATAAGATTATGATGACGTCACATTTAAATCATTATTAACTATCAGGTTGCTGAATATCCTACAAATTATCGAAATTCTGAATCTCCAAACAAAACCACATGATAATTTGTAGACCTCTCTTTAAAAAAATAAGGCCGGTTTGTACCTCATCCAAATTAGTCGGCTATACAAAGAAGCTCTCAACCTATTGGGCTTCATACCCATCGGCATTGATTTGGGGTTTATTTTTTATATAGTATACTTTTTTATATATAGCTTAGATTAAATAATCTTATTAAAATATTGTAAAATTCTTTAGAAAGGGAATAAATGTCAGCCGAATATTCATGTCTAATTTAAAACTCTGCATTTTTGACGAATTTTAAGTAACTCTTTTTGCATTTACTTAAATTGGGTATAGCTAATTTGTTTAACTAACACCTTAATGTAGCTATTTGATTTCACTGTTTTATTAAACTCAAACCTAGCTCAACACTTGAATTACATATCGGAATATTTGATTCATTGCTAAATATATCAGGAATTATATTTCACCCGAGCAGTGGGTCGTCACGTGTGATAGGAACTAGGTTTATACGTGGGTAGGATACACGAAACAGGGCTAATATAATTGCTCTCATTCCTGGCTACAGGGGAGCAGCATTTAATATACTTACGCCCGTTTTCACTAAACTTAGGGGTCGTTTAAATCTGTCGCCTAAATATTTAGGAATCGCCTAAGATGAAGATGCATTTTACCAATGACTAGGAACTACCTAACATGTATGCAATGGCTAAGTCATGATATGCGTTTCCGTAATATGACAAATCACGAATGTGTCAAAGGATAAAAAAGAAAAATGTTTATTTGGAATTAAACTAATCTGCTTAGCCGCTTCGCAAGATTAGGCGTCTCCTAGTTAAGCTATGTTTTGTTCTAGGTTAGTGAAAACGGGTGTTAAATAATTAAACATAACCTAAAATGGCAAGAGTCAACTCTAGCTCTTTAATTAATACCGTAAATATGCAGACAATGCGACTGGATTATGTTTGAAATGATTGAAATGGACATGAACTCCATGAAGTCAAATTGAGTAGATTGTTTTATTGTGCAATTGACTAATGTCAGATTAGATACTTTAAATTCCCACCCCAATTGATCTTGCATTAATTTGTTGATAAGTTCAATGTTCGACGAAGACTAAATCGAACTATTGTAATAAAATGATATGCAGATGGTGTATCTCTCGGATAAATTTGTTAGCATCTTTACTGCGGTAAAAAAGAATCACTAATTAATATCACATAACTGAGAAAATAAATAATCTTCTACGATAAAAGTTAAGTATTAAAGACATGGGAGAAACTCTGGTTCATTTATTCGTTTTTATAATGTAATGCGTTTGTAGAAGAAAATATATAAGTTAAGAAACATTTGAAAATGAATCAAGATAAGCGTCGAATAACTTTTGTATATAATGTTATTGAATAACATTAGACAAAATAGATTCACTGAGCTAATGAGTCCATCAACAAAAAAACTAAGAAGAAGAGGATAGAATTGACTTTTATTAGTATTATAAGAGACAACTGATATTTCCTACTAATAACATTCATTGGGCTAGTTGAAGCTTATTTTGAAAAGGGGAACTATGCCCGTAAGAATGACGATACGCAGAGATTGCGTGCAGCACGTGAAATATGAAACACGGAATATTCGAGCTGACTACGTGTTATTCTAAAACCAGGTTTATTACAAGTTTATACGGTCCATTTGACATTAAAATGAATAACGAATTGTTTATTACAACTTCATTCATGGTTACTTTTGTTAGGACGCACGAAAATATTTTTTCGTTACAGATGTCGAATAGCTGTAATTGTCGGAAAAGGCAATAATATGATCTACGTGGGAGGCCGTATTGAAGGCTAAATAAAAAAGGAGTAGCAAGAAATCTGAAAATGACGAATTATTTTGGTTCTTTAGTTCAATACTAACCAATTTTAATAAAGTTTTATTTAGTTATTTTATATATTCCTCCTGCTAATAGAAAAACTTTTGAGAATTAGAAAAAAACATAACGTGCTGTTTTTGCTGAAGTTTCTACGTTTTTTGAAGTGGCAAAAGTTAGTTATTGGACTGCTAACAGAAAAACAGAGCGTAAGCAAATCTTCTACGAGTTGGGCAAATCTTAAATTGACAGCTAAAGAGTTGTTGATGTAGTGAAATTTGTTCATTTTTTTTGCCCAGGTGAGACGTAGTAGGCACTTTCTATGTAACGTCAAGGCTATGTGAAGTTCTCTAATAGTGGATTTATCAGTATTCAATTCACTGAGCAGATCAAAAGGGCGGAGACGTACCCGATAAATCCTGTTTATTTTATTTATATTCCCATATATTTTTTAAATGAGTTTGGTTCTAGCAGGCATTTAAAAAGCAAAAATCCTATTAAATGAGTTCATGTTTCCTAACCATTTATTTTAGATTAATACAAATCATCTTATAATTTGAATTATCCAAATTACTAATTAATGTCTAGTGCTAACAGCGAACGCCAAACTTTCTCAAAGGTCAGGTCTCAAAGGGTAACCATGAATATTGATCTTCAACTTCGTCCTACCTCGTAAGGCACGGTATTGGTGAACTTTGACCTCATAATCATTGAACTGTTGATTAAGTTTTTGATAAGAACTGGTTTTTATAAGTATATTAGCTCGGTTTGATGAATTTTATTACGTTATTGTGAATTACCTTTGGAATATTACCTTTAAGAAACCGAAAAGATTTTAAATGACCTTTTATAGAACCTTTTAAATACACTTAATTCTGATTCATAGGAATGTTTATAAAAACATTTAAGTAAATGAATACTGTTTTCATCTTAATCGCTATAAACTATAACCTTAATAATACCTATAAATTTACTGGAAAGAAAATATAATGCCATAGTTGCACTAAAAACTTTATTTCCACGACTATTATAAATAAAATCCCAAATAGTCAGAAACGATAGAAAATTATTTAAACCTGTCCTAATATCTGAACTGGTTCTCTAAACAACAACAACAGACAGACTATTGATGACCGGATGTTCGATTGTAATTTAGAAACTTACGGACACGTAGCCATATAGTTCCACTTTGCACACATAACTTCAAGTTTTGTCTCCAAGGCAATGAGTAGTGTGATTATGAATAATATTACATCTATGGAATTGGAGACTGAAACTTATAAAACAGTATTGTAACCCTATGAAACCCATCCATCAAAGCGAATAAATACCCAAATCGAAACAAAACTTAATCACCGTCCACTGAATTTTGTATATTATCAAAAACTCTTGTCAACGCGTATGCAGGTTTTTCTAACAATTACATATTATTGCAATTGATACGTGAAGCACAACCTTAAAACCGTTTTTTATTAAAATTGAATAAGATAGTAATATATTGGTTCAGTTAAAGTTTATTATGGAAATGAAATGCAGTTTTTTTTATGCGTTTGACATTTTATGTTTAGTGAATATCAAACAATCATATAGAAATGTCGTTGTGTAATTGTGCAGTCTGATAATAAAAGCTTAATAGTTATTCAAACTGCTTGGTTGAGTTTCGAGAAGTGGGCCAACACTACCACCATTCAATGTTTATAAAATAATAATGACCAATATGCTCCATGTGTCCAGGTTTCATCTATTTTGAGGGCTCAATTGGAGGGATTGCGTGATCAAAGTAGTTTTAAGCCAGGTTCGATGCGGCAACTTATACGGAGCACGTTCACTCAATAGAGGTATACGTAATAAGCACCTTTATTTTGGGGTCAAAGTTCGGATAGGCCACAACGTAGTGAAATAATAGTCAGAACGGTAACTTCCATGACAATCGGGATATTCTAATGCGAGACTGGAAGTTACTTATAATAATGATAAGTTTCTATAACATTAACTGAGACATATATTTAGTAATAAGACTTGTGAGTCGTCGAGGTAAAAATTCATGTATATTGTTTTTGATTTGCTTATAATAAAACGAAATAAAGGACGGTTTCCCAATTTTTTTACTTACAACTCAAATAACAGTTTATTGATAAATATGAAATTGTTATTTAATACATTGAAATGGATTCCAATACATGAATTATAGTAGTGAACAAAGTAAGATATATCCTGACATAATAGCAATAAAATGTGAGTTTCAAACAACAGGTGTAAATCGTGAATAGTTAAAACGTAATTATTGTTTAAAGAAAAAGCTATGAAACATCTACTTCTTGAAAAGCACGCCAGTGTTATTCTGTTAAAATTCAACGTTGAATGCATTATCGAACACAGCGCTGTCACAGCGTTAAGAGGTTTAATTAAATAAAACCCACTACAAAAGGTAATCAATATTTGAAGCAATGGAACTTCTAATGTTTTAACAGCGCTTTTTCCGATGCTGCCTTCGAAGTTTTTTTTTATAGAATACTTAAACAGCTCTTTCGCCTAATAGGTGAATTAAACGGGCCCATAATTATCTTCATCTAGAGAGAAGTGCAATAAAAAATATACAATAACTGAAAATTCTAAACGTATATAGTTTATGATTTTGAGTTAGTATTATCTTCTTCGGAAATTTCTTAATTTGAAATAGTTCATCATACTGAATTATTTCCAAACGTTAAGAAACAGTTAACATAGACGGTCGTTTGGTTTATCACAAAAAATTAGGCTCACGTGCCTCTAACCGTTTCGTGCCCCGATGCTTCTTCCGTTCGTTACGAGTATAGTGTATATTGTGAGAGTAGGTAAAAAATAAAGGTTTCAATAGATTTAAAATTAGTTCAAGTTCTACTTACCTACTTCTTATTTTTAAATTTTTTTAAAAGTATTAGGTATAAAGTAATGTATTTTTTGTGAATAAATAATATTATAAAGTCCTAAATTGGCAGGTGTAGACGTTTGGATGTCTATACTTCTTCACGCAATAACTACTGAATCTGTCTGATTACTGAGTACTGAGTCTGGATTAACATATATTTTATCCCATTAAAAGGCTTCCTAGGGATATAAGTACCTCAAAAAGGTACAGGTATACCTACTTTAGTGAACGCTGCCTAAATGATAAGAGATATACGAATATTTTTTAAAGAATGGTTGGAGAATTTTAAATTGTATAATAGATTAGCTTTCGCCAGCGGCTTCGCCCGCGTGGATCCTAGGGAAATGTAAAGTGGGATAAAAAGTATCCTATTATCTAAGTCAGCTAATACCCTATCTGTATACCAAATTTCATCAAAATCCGTTCAGTAGTTTCGGCGTGATTGACCTACAAATATCCAAACATCTAAACATCCAAACAAACTTTCACATTTATAATATTAATAGGATATTAGGGATAAAAATTTAACCATCGCAAACCGGTTGTTTGAAACTTGTTAATGTAGTCGTTTAAATTGTAAAACGCTTCGAGCGCCCGAAACTATCAAAAAAGCGCACATGTTAACATAATTTCTTTCTTTGTAATTTTTTTTTTAGTTTTCCTACTGAATGTAATTTTTATGTGTAAACGTGTCGAATTATCATAATGCACGACGCGCCCCACCGTTTTGAACGCTACCTACTCAATAACAAGTATGTACAAGATGCGTGATTTTATTTCTAATAAATAACTCTCGATGCGAGTCATGACGTATATTAAGTGTACGTGCCTTTGTAACTTACGAAATGATAACGTTGCGATTCTGAAATCAACGTAGAGAGAGACGTTAATTATTTAATATAATATTTAATACAATAGCAAAATAAAGAACAGTTTCTTACGTTATATTTGCTTTTTAAGTATTCCTAATTGATTGTGCATATAAGATTGGCATCACACAAATATGAGTTTACCGTGACAGCTGTTAGTAAATGAAATAAAATACAAAAACTATGTAAAATATGACGGAGAAGTTGTGCGACGAGTGTGCAACGATGAGGGTTGGTCTGGGGCTGGATGTGGAGTACTAGATCCCAGGCGTTTCCCCCAATAGTGAGGGTGCATTGGAGGCGGTTTAGTGGATATGGCACCTGCGGTTTTATATTAGTCTTCGCACGGGTCTGTGCAGATGGGGAGTCCTAGCCATCCCTCAGCCATTCTTTAAGAGGCAGAGACAGTGCGTAATGCATTCCTGCTACGAAGCAAAAAGGTTGACGGTTAGTATGTACGATGTACAATACGATGAAAGTTCCGCATTCGTCTCACAGATCAAGCGTCGACTGAGGAAGAATTTGTATTTGTCAGGTACGACATGCCGCAATCGACGAGACGCGACGTATCTCTCGTCAAAAAAAATATTTAAACAGAAAATTGTATTTCAAGTATTTGTAACAATTTTTTATGTTGAATAAAGAATATTCCTCTATCATCGTCTCTTTTTGTCCATGACTAATATTAAGAAATTCTGCACCTGTGATCATGGGTATGGTAGGGAGTGAGCACAGTGCTATAAACTGATATTAAATACGTCTCTAATAAAAAATATAATGGACATTTTATATTTGTCGTCGTGATTTAAATGTAAACCATGCTAAATTACACCTTTCTAATACATATCGGTTTTGAGCTAAACCGCAGACAGAAATTACGAAACTATAAAGGTTCTTTGTTAAGTATGGAACCGCAAAATTGAAAACGGAAGCAACTTTGCTTGATAAAAATGAAAATACTATAATGACGGTTTTAATAATAACAATAGCGTCATCTAGCGAAAACAGCTAATTGTATAATTTTATTTTTCGTCTGATTAACATTTTATTTTTTTGTTTGATTAATGATACCTTATTAAATTATTTTATTGGAATACCGCCACATTGAAAAAGAAAGCTAATTTATTTGATAAAAATCGGAAAAAAATAAAGACTATAAACATAACAAAAATCAAAATCTCGTTTTAAAAGTAAAATAGTACTCGTATCATTTAGTGATACTTAACAAACATAACATATGCATTTAATATTAGCGACAGCGATTATACCGATTTATATTAATTAAAACATTATATAGTACTGCGTAAAGAGCTTAAATCATTTAATAATGGATTTGGAAAATTAAATTTTAAATAACGGTTTCTATAGTAACGATTTCATGCACTCCCATTGGAACTTCCACTGCCATTTTCATCCCATGTGTTTTTCGGGATACGATTTAAGATTGACATACTGCCGTGGACTTTTTTTTTGGAAAAAATAAAGGGGATCGATTTCTTTATACACGATTTTTGCGTAACTTTCACTATTTACGCAAGGCACGCGAGGAAAGCTTTAAAAAAGTAAGATATTCTCGCGTTTTCATTGCTGCTCGACTCCTATAAGCCATAGCGTGGTGTTATATTGCCTATATTATATGTAATAGCCTTTCTCGATAAATGGACCATTCGACAAAAAAAAAAATACAATCAGTTTCAGTAGTTCCTGAGATGTTAGAGTTCAATCAAATAAATAAACAAACTCTTCAGCTTTATTATTAGTTTAGATATAGATAAAATTATCATGCTCATAATATACCTCCTTTGATGTAATTGTTACACGAATATTACAACATTTAATACTTAAAATAATTTAAAAAGGACTGGTTGTGTCATTGTGATAAACTAAACCTAAGAAAACATTTTATATAATAATTATAGTTTCTTCACACTTCAATCGTTTGAAATTAGATTTTGTACTCGCAAATGACTCTAACCAAGATTAATTTCCTAATTTCTGAATAGGTCTCTGGCGTACTCGAAATTATGAAGAAGATAACAAAACCTATTTCCTTTTATTGCCTTATTAGATTAAATATGCTAATGAAAACAAAACATGGGAGGCTATTTTGGTTTTTGGACATCGAGGTTTTTCTTATTCAATTAAGGTTTTTATACTTATTTTTTGTCTGTACTGATATACAGCCTGGTGACAGACAGACAGAAGTTTTAGTAATAGGGTTCCCATTTTACCCTTTGGTACGGAACCCTAAAAAGGGGAACTATAGTTTAATGGCTAACATATCTGAATCCATTTGGTGTTTTAATTAAATATCTAATATTTCGGAACAGGAGGATTTCATTTTTTTGTCATTTGTATGTCAATAAACAATATTGGAGCATAGGGAGCTCATAAGCACAGTGGCTGGTGCGTTCGGTCTATAATATCAAAAGTTAAGCAACCTTCGTGAAGGTCTGTCATAGAACGGGTGACCAAATTTTAAAGAGCACTGTGTCCACGCGGCGGTTTATCTATTTGGCACTTTTTTGCACTACACAGAAAATAAAAATAAAAAGAAATCTATGTCCAGTGTGTGTTTATATTCAGAAAGAAAGGCTTAAGCTCCAGCAGCAGGGACTCCAATAGGCTGATGATGATGATGAAAAACCTTCGAGCTTAACTCGAGGTGATTGTTATTTTATTTTAAGTACGATATATTTTAGAACAATAGATTTCAAAATATATACCAATGCGATGAAAAATTACATTAGCACATTATATTTTGTTTCGTGTTGAGATTTACTCTTCCTAGAGAGTGTATTTTTTTCCAAACACGTTTCAGTATAAATTCGTGGCGGAATCAAGATGAATTCTTCACAATAGTGCTTCCACTGAATGGCGATGCTTAGAGCCCTTTGTCACTGAAATTGAGTTCTGACTTGTTTTATTCGGTTTGGAATTTTGTATCTTGCTTATGTATGATCACAAATTCCGAAGTTGTTTCTAATTTTATTTATATATTTTCTAGTTCCAGTGATGTTCTAAATTTAGTATATGATGTTAGTATAAGTTAGTATATTTGGTACTATTAGAAATATGTCATAAATATTGATTGATTCAATTACGAAGCCACACTTATAAAAATAAACACAAAAAAACCTTTTCCGATCCTTTTTATACATTTTCCCTTTTCTTTCTTTTTACAAACTCCTCTTAACACTCCTCTTCGAGGTTTGTTTTTCTGTAATCAAACATTGCAAGCAAAATTTTACTTAATTCAAATTAGAATAATGTGTGACTTTCATTTGTTTTTCTTACTATCAAAATGAGTTATATATCGTACAATAATTACAAACTAATGAATCGTGTACACATTTGTGATTCTTTATTACGGCGTAATGAAATCGAACCATTATTGAAGAAGCTGATAACTGGTGATAAAATGTATTTTACGTATGACATGAACGTGCAAAAAATTGATTAAAGGTCGATCAGGCTAGGCTACACATTCTGTGGTGAGTCTATGCATCTGCCGTATATTTCTGACCTGCCCATTTGCATTTTCAGATTTCCACTTGTTTCGGTTTCTTTAGCTTTATTTAGGCAGTGTCACCTAAACATCACGCAAAGACTGCCAAAATCACGGTTTTCTTTTTATCAGAAACCCCAAAATTTCTATAGCAGTGAGATCATGTCCCTATCTACAAGATGCCAAAAAGTTATCGAACAAAATGGTACCAACATACTTTAGATAAATGTAAATAAACTTTTTTCAAATGTTTTGAATTTTAAATACAATCTGTTTTATATTATATCCACAGAATTATTTTAGTTTCCACCCCATTTTCTTATTGTCAATTAGTTCTCTCCATCCAATGGTTGTCTAGTAGATATCGCTCTAAGCGATAAGACCGCCAATTATTACACTGTAATATTAATATTCGTGAAAAAACTTTGTATACGTGGTGTTGACAACAAAGAGTTATTCTGTCCTATTGCAATAAATATAACAGTGGAGTCACTTTTTATTAATCATATATTTTATTTACACTCAAACCAGCACAACTCTCATAATTATACATAAACACAATTAATTAAAATATTACGTACCAAAACACATTGTTACAATCGTCACCTTTAACTGTTAGTGAGCGTGTATAATAAAAGGAACTCAAAGAGTCCTAATTAACTCGGTCGAGATAAATGTCGGCCCTCAACTGAGGTAGTTGAGCCAGTCAGCCTCTTCCGGATTCAGCATTCTGTTTAGGGGTCGGTGGCATAATGCTATTGTTGTTTCTTAAGTATGAAAATACAGACCAGAAAAAAATTGTAAAAAAGTTTGCTATTACTAGTTGAAGTGGTTGTTGACAGAGAGATTGTAACTAAAAGCTTTGTTATATAAATTATGATATGAGTTAGAGAGGGTAAAACTGCGGAATATCTATTTAAATTTCTTGAAAATAATGAAAGAGAGCACAAAAAAGATGGTAAGTGCGTGGGCTATGAAACTCGAACGTTGCGTTCTATGTTGTTACTAAGAGTGGGCGCTCTTGTGTTTTAAAATTGTAAACTAAAGAAATAAAATAAATTATAAAAAAATATTGTGGACCCTTTATATAAAAATGTTATTAAGAATAGACGCAATACGAGACTGAAGTATATTTATTTATTATTCAGATACCCTCAAATTCACGTATATAGCACTGCTCAGAAAAGACCGAAGACTTCAACTCATTTAATGGCAAGTAGGATATGACATACTATCAATTATTAATTTACTACATTTGACAATTGTAGAATACAATAAGGAACGTAATATTATTTTATAACTATAAGTTAATACTTGCACTTTTTTAAGCACGAGCTATTAACGTACAGTGTTATGCTGTTAAAATTTTTGTTCAAATATTTTTTTTTATACCATTATTTATATTTATTCGTATACTCAAGGAGAGATACCATATAAATTACCATTATCTTTTAAGCAGATTCCGTGTGAGTTTAATTAAGTGACCCGTTAATATATTGAAATTAAATGTTGCTAGTTCGCAAGTTTCGCATTCGAGAAGGAATAAAGGAAGTAATGAATTAGCAAATTTTATCAACTCAAAGTTTTTGGTTTTATTAATTAAAAGATAAGTCGTAAAAATTACTTACTTGAAAAGATGGCACACATAATAATCCTAATTAATTTAATTTTCGTTCAAGTGTTGTTAGAGTAACTATAGTATGCACATACGAGTATATTCTAACTACAAATTGTTAGGTGATATGTTTAAATTTTTATACAGAACATGTCTTAAAATATTTCGACGGCACTTCACCAGGTTTTTCATTAAATTACTTTCGTAATGAATAAATGTATTACACTAGGGATCCCTTTGCCTACATTTTTTCTTCCTTATTTTATTATAACCGTAGAAAAGTGTCTTATGCTCGAAGTTATTTTTTTTTTGTCTAGGGCGTAATAAATTTTATTTAACGTCCCCTTTTTGGATAAATTCTAAATGTAAATGGACTGACCCCGGTACTGTCATCCGTCTCCAAATCGCATAATGAACCGGATAGAGATCAGAATTTATTAAATTTCCCTCGTCTTGTGGCGTTTTTAATTCTTCTATTACTTCGCCACTTCGGTCCATTTAATAGGACGGATTGTGAGTGGGAACTGTATTGTGGTTTATATTATTTTCCTTGTCTGCTTTCATGAATAATAAAGAGACAGAGGGAAGTAGAGAATAGTGGTGCAACTTTAAAATTTCATTATTCTCGAGATATGTGAGTTTTAAGGTTAACTGTGGCATTGTATTGTTTTGTTTTCGTCATAAAGCGAAACAAAGTTTCGGGTGAAGAATCCACTTGTTTTATTCAAGCAGTTTTGGGATATTATAAAAACTTGAGATGTAAAAAATATATAAAGTCTGCTCTATGAATCTATGTGTAGGATTGCGTTTTATAATTCGTATACTCAAAATATAAAGTAGATTGTACATGTACGGTTTAACACCGAACATTCCTCCGCGTCAGCATTTACGTCACACGACAATTAAGTATTAATATTTCTTTTTAGTTCGCTATTGCCTAACAAGTCGGCTGCGCGTCTCAATCACCTACTTACTCAAGTGTGAATTTATCAAACCATTATTGTAAAGTATAATGTGTACAATAAATCTATTCAAATCAAGCAGTGGTTTTTATCATCTATCAAGTTAGGTGTGTGGTGCAAGACCATACAGTACAAAAGGCACAAAACTTATGAAGTAATTGGTAATTTAGTCTGAAAAAATATATAAATGAAGAAAAATGTTTCAGTTTTATTTCAATTTAATTATTTACCTAACAAAGACTTTCATTTTTTCAGTGTCAACAGTGGACGTGGATGCGGTGCTTGGGCGAACAGCATCTTTGCCTTGTGACGTCACACCAGATACGAACGAAGACAGGGTCTATATGGTATTGTGGTTCAGGAAGAGTGGGGGTAAACCCATATACAGGTTGGTAAAGAATTTGTAAAATACAACATTTTTATCTTCGCATTATAATAAAGATATCATTCTATTTAGAAATAATTAATAAAATAAATAAAAAAATTGTTTAGGGTTGCGTACCCTAAGGGTAAAAACGGAATCCCTATTAGTCAAAGACTGTGAAATCCGAAGGTCCTTAACCCGTCTCTATCTCATTAATCATGATAATTAGCCAGTTGAACATTTCATAAATGATGTATTTCTGTTGCTGCTTAAACAAGAAATACTAAAAAACATAATAAAATAAATACTAAAGTGGGCTCACACACCACAAACGCGTTTTCGTAAACCTTCGTTTTTGTGCGCGAGTACGACGCATATTTTCTTGGCAATTTTTTTTCTAATATAAATAATTTCCTACATAAGTATTTTATTAACTACTAAAAGTTAAAGGCCTTACTAATAAGAAACGTTGTGTTTGTCTATTTATTTTGCCTTTTACACTCGAACCAACAGTCACATTAATATAACGTAAACAGAGTTATGTGTAACTAAACCATTTTTTTATCATTCTTATTAAAAAGAGTAAATTAAACAAGATTATTTATTTTTTAACAAACTCTGCCGTGCAAAGGTAAACAGTAAAGATTATAAGATTTCGTATTTTTTAACAAATTTCTCCTTTAACTATTCCATTTCAACTCTAAGCTTAAGTCGCATCTAATGAACTGTGAGGCACCTTAAACGGATCAGCGGAAGTCGAGTGATCTAATTAGAATTTAGAAGCTCATACAGCGAAACACACTTAAGATTTCAGGAGTGCTCGTTAAGGAATCACACTTGTCTTTATGGACCAAAGTTAAACGAAGTAATTGATAATTTGTTTACTTCAAACTGATGAACAAATCTTGAGAAAGTAAGGAAGCTCTATTAAGGATGCACATTTAATTATATACATTCATGGAATATATAATTTAAAAATAAATATATATAACACGACTACTGAAAATGAAATAAACAAGTTGCGTTATGACTTGGCTAAGCAAAATTATCTAATCTTATCTAACCTTATTACATTGAGAATTTACAACCGAGCCATAAGTTTATTTTATTATTAAGGTTTTGGCAGTCGTGTTTTATAAATTTCAAATTATTTATTTATTCCATTTTTCTAGAGAGTTTATAATGTAAACGAGTTATATATTAGCCACCAATGACCATCAATTGCTTTACTGGTGAAAGTAAATAACGATCTGTTGCACAGGTATCAGTTAAGGTTTAATGACGACTTTAACAAATGTTCTAAATTTGAAAATTTCTGTCGGTAATGTCGCTTTAAACTAATAACTGGGCGTAAGAATTATACTTAAATAGAATACTGAATAACAGCATAGTTTATTAATATTTTCCTGTTGGGTTTTCAAATCAAATTCAAATACCCATCAGTAAATTTTTAATTTAATATTGAAAACGACAAGTAAGATACAAAATTAACTTCATCTTTCTTCTTTTTTAGGCAATAAACACAGAAAATTTGATTATTTTCTCGAGTGTAAATTTTTCGTGCGAACTGAATAAAAGCTTGAAAAGATAGAATTGTGAATTTTTAGCTATTCCTATCATTTGAAGATTACTAATTTATTTAAATTTTATCTTTGTTAGCTAGTAAATTACACTGATGAATGAAATTAGCGTGTACTATGAGAATAATAAAAAAAACTTAGAAAATAGAGTAAATAACGTAACGTTGTTAAGTCAATTTAAAAAAAGTGTTATTAACAAAGCTAGTAAAGAGTTCCTGGTAATACAAATGGCAGACTGTAATGCATTGTAATGATTTTCGTGGTAGAGTGTGTAAAATTCATGTGTTATTTATTAAGTACAATTTATGGTTCCCTGCCTTTTCGCCGAAAATTGTTTGACCGATTATCACTTGCCAACTCATGTTTTGCATAATTTTATGTCGCCGATTTGTGATTTACCAATTTATCTTCTAATTTAGTTTTGTTTCCCAACCTCACTGTTATATGCCATCTTTAAAGTAGTTTAATGTTTAATCAGCGTAATTAGCGTTTTTAACACGCTCTTCCTCTCTTTATTTGCCATCATACCTTATCTTTACTGTGATAACTGATAACTAAATTAACCAACCGTTTCTTTTTTCTGTATGTTGTTTGTCATACTCAAACCAAACCTAATCTATATGTTATTTAACCCCTATACATATATTTCTGTTGCTATTCTTATTTCAAACTTTTTGAACACAAATTTACATACTTAGAGAAAAAAATGTGTGGGTAATTCTCACGAAATTCCGAAATTCTTGTCCTTTTAGATTATATAAAAATCCAACAAAGAAATGGATGTTACTAATATTTTTATACAATCCACACAACTCTATCTAAAAGTATCACATAAGATTTTAGAGCCGCATAAATAAATAAATAAAAATGCATAACCATAATGTATCTAATATCATTACCTCACTATGTCCCATGTACCAATTTTATTTACTTTTATTTACCAAAAACGTACAAAAATCATTCGAATCATATTCAAGCAAGTCGGATTTTTTTAAATATTATAAATTTATGGAAAAAATCGATATTAGCGTCATAAAGTAAAAGACGCGTTAAAAATTTGAATATTTATATGTGTCTCACAAAAATAAATCATTCCCTCACACTATTACCGACAGTTGAATTACTAACGCATTTTAAATAAAATACGAACGCTACCATTCGTTTCTGAAAGTTGGCACTAATGTTAATTTGTCAAACTGGCGTATTTTCTGTGATTGTGTTCGGGTGTGCGCTACGAAAAGGTTTTATTAATTATATGGTTAAATTAAATTTTTGATCGTCATTTCATCACATTCTAAAAAACAAAAGGTAAGTACTTAAATTGGTTATAAGTTGCACAGATAAAATGGCTTTTGGGGGTAATTTCCTTAAGCAAAAAAATCGTTTTTAAAGTAAGGTTATGTCACGAGTCCTTAACAGTTATTCTTTATTTCATCATTCCCTCACCATCATTCCCACATAAAAATTTATGGTGAGGGAATGATGATATATGAGGAAATGATTTTTGGGTAGGCTGACTGGCTTTTTTATTGTTTGCTTTTATTTATTGTCGTTTATTTATGATTGTTTATTGTTGCAATATTGTTGCAGGTTAAAAATGTCAAGAAAAAAGAAGATATGCAAAGATGAAGCTAAATTAAAAAAGCAAGAATATGACCGAAAGCGCAGGCAAAAAATGAAAGCTGATCCTGTAACACTTGAAATACTTCGTGAAAAAGAAAGAATTAAATACCTAAATAAAAAAAAAAAGGTCAAGTAAAACCTATATCCGCAATGAGTTCTCGAGAAAGAAGGCAAAAAAGAAAAAACTGGAAGAAAAATAGCCAAACATATAGAGACAAAACAGTGAAGGTGCGAAAAAATTTTGCAAGACTGTTAGATGAGACACCACCTCCTAGCCCAGGACCTATCCAACATAATGATGATTTAAGAAATCTGACAGTTAATCGGAGAAGGCAGCACCTAAGAAGACGTAGAGGAATACTTTATGCAAAAATATCCAGATTACAGGAAAGACTGAAACAAGAAATAAGAAGAAAAGAGAAATACCGTAATAGATGTCAAAAACAAAACAAAAATAATCAGACCTCACCGGAAGCCAAAGTATCAGCTCTCTTAAAGAACGTCGGAGTTCCTAAAATTGTGAAGAAGAAGATTCTTCTATCAACTAAACAGCTAAAAGACAGGATAGCACACCAGTATCAGACCATATCAGAACTTAAAAAGACTTTAGCTTACAATGAAGTCCTTATTCACATAGATTTTAGCGAAAACTATTGTTGCAAATATAACGAAGAGATCCAGGCAGTACATTTTGGAGGTGCAAGACAACAAGTTACACTACATACAGGAGTATTATATTTACGTGAAAATGACACTGTAAAATCCTACACGTTTTGTTCTCTTTCTGATAATAATAGACACGATACAATGCCAGTATGGGCACACCTATTACCAGTTTTTGAGTGGCTTAAAAATCACAATCCAAATATTCACAGAATACACATGCTAAGTGATAGTCCTGTCAACCAGTACAAGAACAAGTTCATGTTTCATCTAGTATATCATCATATAAATGATTTGTTTCTGGGTGCGACATTTTTTGCGTGGAATTATTCAGAACCAGGCCATGGCAAAGGTGCTCCTGATGGCGTAGGTGGCACATCAAAAAGAACAGCTGATAAAGCGGTGGCTGAAGGCAAGGACATCGTAAATCTGAAATCTCTCAAAGAAATTTTGTTGATAAGATGTTCTTCAATAAAGCTATTTGAAGTTACCACTGCTAATATTGCGAAAATAGAAGACTTAGTCAAACAGTCAACCATCATTGCTGCATTTCGTGGCACTCAGAAAATTCGTCAATTTGTCTTCAGTAATAATGCCTTGGAATTTAGAAGTCTTTCATGTTGTCAATGCGCAGAAAAGTGTAAACATTTTCACATGGGATTTTGTAAATCTACAAAAGGTTGCATTGAAAAACCAAGGTCCATTGAATTAAAAACACGAAATAAAGCTTATCATGATGGACATTCATCAAATGATATTACGAGTATTTGTACGGACACTAATATTACTTATAATATTGGTGATTATGTACTTATCAAATGGGACGAAAATATTTACCCAGGGGAAATAATATCAGTTTCTGAGGAAGGTGCTTTAGTAAAGTGTATGAAAAGAGGAACTAAGTCTTGGAAATGGCCTAAAATCCGAGATGAACAGTTATATGCCTGGAATGACATTCTAAAGAAGATTAAGCCCCCAAAATTAATCAAGAAGGGTTGTTATTTTATAAAAGATTTAAACTAGTTTAAAATATCTGATTAAGACTTTAATTGTAACTTTGAGACTGAATCATTTAAGATTATAAATTTTAAGAATTATTTTTTGTTAGGAAAAAAGCCAATTAAGTATACCTATATGTTGTTTTGATACTAAAGATTTAAAAAGGAAATTTTTCTGTTGTTAAAATGCTGTTAGATGAATCTTTAAGTCAGCAAGGATTTTGTTGTCATTGTTATTTAATCAAGTGCAATAATAAATAAAAATAACTTTAAATTTGAGTTATGCCAAAGTGCTGGAATAATTTTGTGATTTGCTGGAATTACTCATTGATTTAACTTATTGTTTACAAACAAAATTGCATTGAATAAAAAGATTTCTTTGAAAAAAAGAACTAATTTCATTAAAAAGCTACATGACTTGTCTGAAATAATCATTCCCTCGCCTTAATTGTCATTCCCTCACTTTGATTATTTTTAATGTCCTCATAACCTTCATAAAACGTGATAATTTTTGGGACCACTACGTAATTTAATTCTAGTAACATTAGTACTATCAAATTCACATTAAAGATATATCAAATAACTTAAATATTTTTTGTCATTTTAAAATAGCCGAATTTCGGGATTTCGTGAAAATTACCCGTGTGCATAGCTGTAAATTTAAAGTCTTTATTTTATTTGTGACATTCATAAATAAAAAAATGCATTTAAAATAGGTTTTTTTATCAATATATTAAAAGGGATAAAACATCATTCATTCGTCTTAAATGTGTAGCCCTGTGAAAAATTTGACAAATCATAAAATTTTGTTATTATAATAATCAACTTAACTATAATATAATCGAAATAATTCTACCAAATAAAACGTTATCATATAAAACTTCGCTAATTATTAGTTGTCCAAGTGACACGTAGTTGAAACTTAAGTTGGCAAGTAATAATTGCCAACGAAAAGGCAGGATACATTAAAAAATCAAACTAATTAACTTGGATAATAAAGCTGATCACTGTTCGAGTTTTCTTATAAAATCAATCTGAAAACAGCAAGGTGCACAATCAAAATCTTCTAACAAAGCTACTCTCTGTATAAATTGGAGTGTACGTTGGAATATTGAGTAAAGCTGGTTTGACCGGAAATTGAAAAACTTCTGTCGGGTTCTTTATTCTATAATTTGATTTTTTTCACAAAAAGTTTTTAGGGTAGGATTATGTATACCAGTGCAAGAGGTGGACTTAATAAAAAAAAATGTCGGACTACTCCGCGGTACGAGAGTCGATTAAACCATTAGTTGTTTTACTCAAACGTATATTTATTAAGGGATTTATAAATAAAATAAAAAATATTACTTGAAAAGTTTTTAAGAGTTATGCATGCAAATACAAGTGCTAGTTAGTGGATCACAAAACTCACGACGCGACGCGTCAACCAATTAGGTGCGGGTAAATTATCAGTACCGCAGAGTTTCTCTTGTACTTAGTATACTATACTAATATTATATTTAGGAAAAGTTTTTAACTCTGTTTGTCTGTAAGGTGTAATCGTTGGAAATACTGCTCTGATCATATAAATTTCTACACATTCGGAAAGTTACAAAACCAGCTAGTATATAATAAGAAAATTCTTTGGTGTAACTAAAATAAAATCACTTCTTAATGTCTTTCTAGTAGGACGACTTTTTATCTATTAGTTACGAGAAAATGAAATACTCTAAAACTAAATTACTAAATTTAAATTGAAATCCCGATACAATACATATGTAACGTGGAAAATACGTACGGGTCTCGAACATGTTTTCATGAAACAACCATGTGATGGTTTCGCGAAACGTTTTAATTACACACACACGTAATTCAGACTCGTTCAATTTAGTCTAATGACATTACAATCAACCCAAAATGTTTTGGATACAATTTGAAATAGATACATCCCTTAACTTTAATTAAGTAGATATAGCTTCATACATCTTTTATTATACTTTAATAACGTGGGAAAAACATGACAGAATATTTTTTGCATGTATAGTTCAATATACTAAGCTATATACATTCGCGGAAAAACTTTTTGTAGTAACGAGCTACCCAAGCCATTCACTTTCATTTTTATATACGAAGAGTAAGATATTAAGGGTACATAATGAGTTTTTGTGTGAATTTATAATATTTGTTTTATGGCAATTTATTTTATAAAAATACTGCTCTTTTTAACTGTTCTGACTGTTGATTTGGAAATAAAAATGAAAATGTAAAAGTGTTTTTGTTTTATGATGCAAAGTGTAATTTAAGAGGATAATTAATATAGATAAAAATGCTTGTAATCTTAGCGCAGGCACACAAAAATACAAATTCATGCATGTATGGGGTTCATTTCTTTGTTTTTCTTTAAATTATAAACTGCGTGGATTCGCATACAGCAAAAAATATATTCATTAGGTATATTACAAACTTACATTCTTTGTGCCAATTCTATTGTACCACTCTCTAAAATGAACTAAAAAATATATCGATTTGATTCAACGCTCTGTTCTGATTCACGTGTAAAGTATGTATAGAATTAAAAACGCATTTCGACAGTAATGAAACTAAGTCAAGACTAGTTTATGCACCAGAATTGCTACCATTATATAAAAATATCAAATTTATGAAAAAGATCGATTAGTTTTTCCTTCAAAGCTACTATGTGGCTATTGAAAATGATATATACTTATACACGGCTCTACAGCTGTGAACTTGGTTATACCTATATGAAATTAAGTCGGCTAAGCCGAATTTTTATAAGATTTGTATATGTACAGCGGATTCTTTCGCCTGTCTCAATGGGCGAAACAAACTACGTTATACTGTATAGCGAATTTAACTACAAAAAAGTTTTTAGGTTTGATCATGCTGATATTTTTAATGCAACTTTTATACTACGTTATGTAGGAATCAGAACGTCTAGTTATACAAAACTGTAAAATTTATTTACTTTATTTTTGCCCTTAAGACAATGTGATAAGGGGTCAAAATCAAGTTAGGAAATTTTACATAATGTTAAATATGACGTGCAACTATGTGTATATATATTTTCATCTTTTTCTGCTACTAGTTTCGATGTTCGAGGGAGGTCATTCAACAAAGCGCTTCAGTGGTCTGACCCAGGAGCATTTGGACCGAGAGCATATTTCGCTACAGTAGCCAGGCCCGCGGCGTTGACTCTCAGCTCAGTGCAGCTCGACGACGAAGGCGTCTACCGGTGTAGAGTGGACTTCAAGAACTCACCAACGAGAAACTTTCAGATACGACTCACTGTTATTGGTAAGATATTGTTGTTAGGTATAAAATAATCTTTTCATATACATATACCTACATCAGAAAAAGTCTACCGAATGTGATGCAGATATTATTGACGGTCCCTGTTCGAATAAATTATTTGTAGGTATTTTTTATTGTACTAATATTATTAAGAGGAAGTATGATTTTTGTTTGCATAGAATAAGTTCCGAAACTAATGGACCAATTTTCGTCATTTTTTCACGGTAAGCTATATCATACGCGATCAAATTGAACGTGATTGAAGAAAATTACGTGGGCGAATTCGCGGGAAAACAGCAAGTTAATTATAATTTTCAATTTCGATAAATGACTTGTACGACATTTTTTTTATATTTATTATCATACTTTTATATTTATATTGAAGTGAAAATAACATGTACCGCTGTTAAGACTTAAACTGAAATAGAAGCATTATATAATTGTGACCAAGAATAAAGAACACGTAAACAAAAAGTAAAGAAAAGATCTGTGTATCAAGCTCCTGTTTGCTGGAGGGAAAACAAAAGCGCTCGTAAAACCGGATCACAAAAGTTTCTATCTTAAATGGAAATTTTATGAGGCGGCGACAGGGAATCAATTTAGTCATTACAGATGAATCGTGGCCTCACCAGACTCCCGAGGAATGACATCGAGCGACATTTTAATTATGAACTGTCGACTATCCTGCTCACCAGTGCTGATAAAAACGGTGCCTCCGCGATGACACAGATAAAATCTGCACGAGACAGGTCAAATTTAAAAGGAAATTAGATTTGAATAAATCAAATGGCCAAAGCTATCAGATGCGGGTAATTTCATTTGTTTTGCTCGGATTTATTGGTGAGACATTTTGGTGGTCGAAAGTTTACATTTTAAATTCGGATACTGTTCTAGTCGGTAAGGTCTCATTCACATTAAAACGCGTGCACTTTTTTTGACAATTCGTTTTATAGTTACAGTTCACCAATTTCATATTAACTGAAAATTTTGCGTAGAAGCACTGCATTTGCATTCTTGAGCCAGCGGTAATTATTGTATAATTTGTACATTTATGACATTATTATATAGACATTAAGTCATTATTGGGTCATGGCTTAGTATAAAAAAACGGCCTTTTTAATAAAATCAAATAAATTATTGTGATATCTTTTATTAATATTCTTTATATTTAAGGACAATATAAAATCTAAATCTACTATTAAAGAGCCAACTATCACTGAGTGCTATTCAACAAAATTACTCCATTCAGAGCGACGCGACTCAAGAAAAAGAGATGGAAGAAGTAAATTTTTTCGCTCAGAACAAAGCATTTGAAAATGAGCCTACATCGCATATATGCAGCTCCATTGAAATCCATTACGTTGCTCACTCAGAGGGGTAATTTACTATGAGCCTTTTGTTAGCAAAGGGACGGTCTGCACAAAGAGTTCTCATACGCGTAATCGGGATCCATAACATCGTGAAATATTCAATTACCGAAAAAATGGCTTAGAGAGATAGTCTAGTAAACTTTTGTTTTGATTGTTACGAAAACAACTGTCTGTGATGAAAAAAGGTTTCAGGTAAACGAAATGTTCAAATATAAAAAACTATCGCATTTTGACAAGTTTATCGTATATTTCACTTATCAAAATATTAAAAATATAATACAATCTATTGAAGTATATGATTCCAACAAAGAGTTGTAATGAATTATTAAGAATATATCCTATATTATATTGGTACTTTTTATGATAACTAATTATCAACACTTTTTCTAATTTGCTTTTAATCTTTTTATTATATGTTAAAGTAATATTTAAAGCTATATATCTTATAGAATAACATAATTCCTTTATATTCTATTTTCGGTTAGCTTTATTGATCGTTGTTATATCAGGCACACCTGTGGCGTACTGTAATATGAGTCTTGCCGTATTGAATTAAGCGAACTATTTTGTTTCAGTGCCACCGCATCAAATGTTACTTTACGACAAATCTGGTGCTGACGTGTCAGGTGTGGTGGGACCTTTAGAAGAGGGTGCGGCACTAGTTCTCGTCTGTGAAGTACGCGGTGGTAAGTGTATGTGTAGTAATAATAAAATCCTTAGATCCTTTAGAATCTGTTTTTAAATTATCTTTTTTAAGATAAACATTGTTTTTTCTTGTTTTTATAGTAATTATTGTCGGTCTCTACGTTACATAAATAATACTTAGAAGCGGTGTCTTAAGTTCGATCCCTTAGTATTTCAATAGTACTAGTACTTCAGTAGTAATAGTACTTCAATACTTCAATAGTGATATCGATAAAAGAGCGTGGACTGTAGTAAATTGAATTAAAAATATATAAAAGTAAACGGTATTTTTAAAATAACTCGACGATCTCAAAAACACACAAGATAGTGAGAACAACAAACAAAAAAAGGTAATTATCATAAAAATTCAAATTAAAAAATATATGCAAACACTGTTTCTGAAGAGGCTGGCACAACTGTCTTCTACAGATAGTTTCAACGCTTTTGTTCTAAATTTCATCATCATTATCTATAGGGCTTTTTTGTGTGTCGAAATATGTTTACCTTTATTATACTGAATTAGTGAGATTATCGCTATCGCATGTTTTGAATAGGTAAGAAGGCCATTTTTAATATTAGGTTCGGAAAAAAGTCTTTCCGTTTAGTATGCATAAACTTGTAATAAAATCTTTTTGGCTATACCTTTTGTATACCAAATAACCAAGCAATACCAAGTTTCTGTTAACAATGTATCATGAATCATCAAAATCTGGGCTGATATTGGTTATAGGTTGTGTGGTTGATGTTTCGTGTACATACCAATGAGCTAATTGTTGCCAATCTGGACCTTTAAAACTTTTTACGATACTACTGAAATATACGTATATTTCAGATTTCTCAAGAAAACTAAGTGCCAACGAACAACCTCTTTATTATACTGTATTCCGCTTGCATATCTTTTGGCGAAACCTTGGTCTTGAACTTGCCTGAAATAAATACAAATTTTGTGATAAGTATAGCAACAGAAATATGAATGAATACACATTTGCAAAATTTCAAAGTACTGAACGAAGTTAAGGTGAATTGAAAGACTCGGTTAGGTTAGGTTAGAACTGCGACCAACAATGCACGAGCCGAGCGAGCGAAGCGAGCGTGCTGCGGCAGCGGCCGGCCAAGTACTAGAACCAATTCTCTTTTGTTTCACCACACAGAGCACTTGAATATGTGCTACATTAAAAAAATAATTATAGAAAATTATTTCAATTATAACACCTATATATAATTTGTCCCAAATGAAAATGGCATTCTTGTAAATAAATTTCTTCAAAATTTGATCGAGAATACAGTGTGGCAGCTTTTCGAAATCTAGTACACATAATTTTTGTGCAAGATTAATACCGTGTTCTTCGCCGTATTCAATGAATAGTTCAAACATGTGTGAAACATGTGTGATATGTGTGTGCGTTTATATTTATTAGTGCATAAACAAAAGTAAGAGTAAAACGGATTTTTTTTATTATCCTTAAAAATATTTCCATGTATGGTATAGAGCTGCTTGAAAATTTGGGCGCAACTTTAAAATTGACATAATATTAAGTGTAGACATCAGCAAAATCCTTTTATTCGTATCGAATGTATGGTCTTTTATGATAAAATTTTCGTTTTTAATTTTTGTGTATATGCTGTTTATCTCAAAAGTAATATCAGTGGGCTCTTTTATAGCATTATGTTGTCTTTTATGGGGATAAATTACTAGTTTTAATGCAGATGTGGACGGCAAACATCCGTAGACACAGAGCTTTTGGCATTTTGAAATACCTTACATGTCTTCACACCAGATAACGAATCACTTTTTAATTTCTCTTTTAATTCGCTTACGCATTTCCTGGTTGCATCGGGCTCATGGTTGTGATTATCATGAATGCTGTCACATTATTTTGTGATTACAGTCGCAGTACAATTATATATCTTGTTACATCGCAGTTCACAACTCCTATAATAATAATTATTCGTTGTTTGCTCCTTTCATACATAAATCCATAATTAAATAATTCCAAAAGAAATAGAGAATTCAAAACAGACGACAACTTATTTATTTATTTTTAAAAAACATTATGTCAGAAAAAATCGAAATACATATAGATAAATCAATCTTTTAAATTACGTAGGTCAAATAATATTTAGAATATTTGAACTTTTGCAATAATCACTAAATTGTTTCCGGAAATACTTTTAGATATCTTGAATGTATTCCATGTATCACTGGTATTCACTTATTGTAATTCAAATATTCAAATTCAGTTTTCTATATAACTGAACACATCCATCCACTGCTGTCAACTGAAAGATATAACGTCATAACGTTACAATTCAGTTCAATTTTTCTATTGCTTGATTTCTTTTATGGAAACACTGGGCGAGATATTCCAATCCAGTGGGTTCATTGAAAAGTCCGCAGCATGGACGGTTGGCGACGAGCCAGCAGGGATTATCTTTGCCTGTGTGCCCAGCAATTGTGATGATGCAGCCGGGCAGACATCGGAGGAATTCCCCCTTTGGGCCTTATCACGCTTGTATTTAATTATGTGGCTACCAAACTCGTCAAACGAAAATGCCTAGCACAGATTGAGCCGCAGTGTGGGAATAATCTAATTCTGTTTCTGCCAAGATAGTATTTCGATATAGATACGTGTTTGTTCGGCCGGAATAAAGATCGTATATATGTAAATTGGATATATGTAGATTACGCACTTCAATGAAACAGAATAGATGGAAGTAGTTGAAGAAAAGTAATAGTAGGTACTTAAATATTGAAGTCTCTTTGGAAATTTTCTAATTGAACAGCTTTTTTATATGGAAATGCATAATGTGCCTTTTTCGTAGATTTTAAATGAAAAAACAAAACGGTTGAACTATGAGCTATACAACGGGTAGATGAAATTATGAACTTAGTGTCAGCAGCAGATAACTAATTGGAAGCATAACTTACTATTATTTACAACTTTTTAACTTTACTTGCGTTACCCAAATATTTAGGAAGACATTCCAGACATTAAAATTGAACTGATGCCAATCTCCTCACTAATTTCTTGATTCATTAATCGGCTTTTTTTACAAATATTTCATATGATTTTACCTTTCTTATCAGTGATATTCTTATTTTCGTTATTTCGTGACTCAACCATTACCCATCTCAGAATGGTTACACAAGAGATAAGTCGGGAATAATGTTATCTAGAAAAATAGCTCTGCAGTCACGTCTGAACTTCGACCGGATCCTATCTATCTTCATCTTAATTATTTTTGGCTCTATAATACCCTAACATATTCCGCAGTATCAAAGATATAATATATGTCTAGGGGCACGGAAGTGCCTCCGCCAAGTCGAGCAAGAAAGTAAACAGGGCACGACTGTACCATCTTTTTTCTAAAGCCATTCGAGTAATTTGTTACCCCCTGTAACTACGTCGTGGAGTAAAATAGAAACTTAAAATTACAGTGACCCATAACGAAGCACATATCTAAATAACATTAAAATTGAACAAGTACTTTAAATCTAACATAATGCAATATTTGTCCCATTTTTTGTTTTTCCGATTTTAAATAACTGTATAACATTTTGAAAACATCTTTGGTTGTTTAGCAATAAAACAAAAAATTAAGTATATGCAATACAAACTTGGATCATAGACACTAATACAAAAAATATTTACCAAAGAGTAAAGTATAATATATAAGGAAAATAATATCCTAGGAAAAATGCGGTCAAGCTATATGTATTAGTCAAGCGTTTCTGGCATTTTCGAGAGCGACCTACCCAAACTGTTTATAACTATCTAATCAATGTTAGCTTTGGTTGTATTCTGAATATAATAAAATTTTTAAAGATTCATTCACCGAGTAGATTTATCGAAAACCAATAGTCTATTAAAAAGTCAACAGAAAAAGAATGTGATCTTTGTGAAACCCATAAATGAGGCTCAAGATATAATACTCGAAAAGAAAAATAGTAGAACTATATACCTACAAAAAGAAAGGAGACCCCATTAAAAACATAACATGTACTACAAAAATACACAAATCTCATAAACGCAATCATTCTACCTTGACAAGTTATAATATCTTTTAAACAAGTTATAAAATCATAAAATCTTCAAGTCAAGAGTGAATCGGTTCCTTCTAGGCAAGCACGCTCTATCTTAGACCACTGCATTGCTTACCATCTGGTGATCTGTGGTCAAGTGCTTGCCTATCTACAATAAAAAAAAAAATCAACGTAAACTAAGTCGATTAAATCAGAACCTATCTTTCTGTAACTATCAATAACTATCTTTTTGTGGAAGTAAGTCCATCCATCCTTGTCATATCTTTAGGAGTACTTGGCAAACCCATAGTTACGGTTAAAGAATCTTACAGAAAACAAAATCTAAGTTTAATTGATTCAAAAGAATGTACCGACACAATGACGTTGTGTGCATTTGTTAAGTATCTCTAAATCTATGACAAGGGCGGATGGATAGCTGCTCCCACAGAAAGACAGTTTTTAATTAATCGACTTGGTTTACGTTGATTTCATAACTTTGTACGGCAGAAAAATTATGTTGCGAAACTTGTACGATGACTATCCATTTAAACTTTCCTAGAGGCGTTTGAATTACAGGCGTGGCGCTGGACTTACCACCTATCGCCATTCATATACCTCTTGTAACATCATACCATGTAAAATAGCCTGCATGAAACCAACCCTGCAAATAAACTAAAATTAATTAAAAAACACAATCGGCTTAAAAAAAAAATTAAAAGAATAATATATATTTATTTAGAAGACAGTTAATGTATGCAAGAAACTATTTAATTCTGGCGATAAATATTAATAAGGGATACAAATAACCAGCATTAAAGTTTTACTTTCGTGCTTGGTGCTGAAAGTATGTTGACAAGGGATAAAAATGGCCTGCATCGTTGTTAGCTAGGGCGAAAGAATGTTTTGCTTTTCAGTTTTTAAACTTTAAACAAAAAGACCGCATTGAGAAACTCTAAAAGATATAATCTATTCAACAGGACGACCAGAACCTGTGGTCACATGGCTCATCGATGGCTCCGCGGCTCCTCAATACATAGGTGTTAAGACTGATACCCACGTGGTAGTAAATCGTTTGGAGTTACAGCATTTGAAAAGGGAAGACTTGAATACGACGTTCAAATGCAGAGCAGCAAATACCGTATTAGTTCCACCACAAGAGAAGACTGTTAGACTTGAGATGAACCGTAAGTTGAATAGGTTATTTTTTAATGAACAAATCATTATACGTTTATTTTCCTTCGGCCAGTATTGATTATTTTTTTTATTGTGAGAATAAGTTTAATTACGATAAAAAGACGAGATATTTATAATTTTAGGGAGAACTTAAAGTTTATTTTATATCGGGATAATGTTATACATTCACAAGTGACACAACGATCGCTACTTATTCAGATGTTATTTCTCAATACAAAACCTAGAGAAATATTATAGTATTGGTGTACGTATACTCTTAAAGTTAATATAAGTATGTATATTTATACATACTTATCCATAGTCTAAATCATTATTTATCACTGTAATTTTATATGATTAATAGTATTCGATTAAAAAAATATAATAAACGTTACGATGTAAATAAGCCTGGGGGCCAATTCTACTAAATCGTATCGTATGTCACTTAGTAGAATAGAAAAACCATTCAAAAATGTAATTTTGTTCGGTTGCGATCCGTTTTCGATTCGATTTAAACAAAATTTATTTAGTAGAATTGGCCCCCTGGTATATAAATTTAGTGGGATTAGTGGGCAGGGAATGCTATTAATCTTCATTTATATCGAAAGGTATTTAGAACAGTTTAGTATTTTGAATAGTGTTTATCGCAAAGGTATTTGTTAGATTGTTTTTGAGGATAACCTTACCGATAGTAATTTGAACGCAAACTTTTCTAGACTAATGTTATGGAAAGTGTATGCTTATTTATATTTTGGGCACTTATTGTGTGTATTTTAGATAAAAATATCAAATTGAGCCACATTACTAAGCCTTTTGTGAAACAGAAACAAATTAATAAATATAAATCTGTCTTAAATGTATCAGTATATTAAAATTCTTTATATTATACCTAAATATAAAAATATAGATTATTTCAATCTCTAATGTCCTATTTTTTACTAAATAATTATGCTACTCTTTTCAATTCTCTTTTCAATAGACACGAACACACTTTACCTACGTGACTATACCTAAAATATCTGTTTTTGTTTAGTGCCACCAATATCGGTATCATTGTTGAATCGACCACACCAGTTGGTGGCTGGTGCTTCTACTACGTTACGGTGTGTGGCCAAAGGCAGTAGACCACCAGCACAAATCTCTTGGTACAAGGATAACAGAAGCTTTGAGAAGGCAGAGGTAAAATAACAATAAAAACTATGACTACTAAAAATTTATGTAAGAAACAAGCCAATGTTCCCTTCTATACTAATATAAATTTGGGATGCAATAAAGAATATTCATATCATAATGAAAAGGGTTACTAGAAAGTATTATTATTATCCTTTTAAGTTGCTGTCTTATAGCATGAGTATTTTCAGATAATAGGTTTTATATTTGCAGTTGCGAAATATTGTATGAGTACCTATATTTTGCTAAAAATATAACACATTTTTAGGTGAACGAGGTTTCAAACGAGACATCGACTGTTGGTACACTAGCTCTTACTCCTCTACCAAGTGACAATGGAGCGGTTGTAAAATGTCTTGCTTCTAATCCAACTTTACCAATGAAAGCGATCGACGACCAAATTCAACTCAATGTAGTATGTGAGTACAATAAGATAATGTTGGAAAATTCCCAATAATAACAGAATGATGACGTATATAAAAATACGATTAATATTATAAATAGCGTATGTATGAGAATAAAGAAAACAGTGGATTTGTTAAGTATTTTGATAAACGAATAGGGATGATGACTAATTTTTGTTTGTTTGTCCGTCAGGTAGAGTGTTAAAAATATTAAACACGTATTTTTTTATTTTTTTCGTGATCATAAAATAACGGCGTTACATTGTGTTGAAATTTCGCATGACGTCACGTTGAGTACGTTTTCTACTCAACTGTGACGTAGCGAGCCCCCACTCCTCAACTTTAATGCCTGTTATCTAAGCTATTTCTTGTTAAATTGAAGTAAAAAAAATACGTATCTAATATTTTTCTATTATCTGACTGACGGACTAAATAGAATTGCATTTTTTTTACCCAGTCATCATCCCTATTGTAATTGTCTCAACTTGAGAATAGTTATAGCGATTTAGTAAGTTCAAGTAACGTTTTAAATAGGAAAAATGTGAAGTTTATAGTTTTATTTCATACATTAATTTCTATAAAATTATTTTCTCTAAATAAAGGTTCTGATAAGATGAAAAGAATGGCACTAGGCAAAGATGTTTGTAGGTTTCTCGTCGATCAGAAGGGATAATAAATGTACAGTTTTATTTATTTTTAACGCATTTATACAATATGCTATACCTAATAATATCCTTATTTGATGAACTAATAGAACAATGTCATCAGGTGAGCTGTTAATCAATATGAAGTTTTAAATTAAATTTAATCGGATGAAATCTTTGATTATATTGTAATCAAAGGATTAAATGTCCAATGGGATATTTCTATTATTGCTCAGTGACACTGATCGCGATCTCTACGCGTCTCATTGGTCAATAAAATCACTCGTAACCCGAATGCATGTCATCGACCTTTGTAACTGAGTCATTATGGGGAGGGAAATACTTTTTAGGTATTTTTTTATAAGCGACATTAGTCTGTCTTCCTTATCGAGTTATCTGAAAAAGTTCAACACTTAAACATACAAGACCCAGTAAAGTGATGTTATGTCATTCCTGATTAATGAATCGATGGAGAAACACTCTCTAAAGGGAGTATATCGACAATTTCATTCTCGAAACGAATGACATTCAATAAAATTGGATGTTTTATTTGTTGGGTAGAATAATTTTTTTCACGGATACGAGTTTGTGTTAAAATTTTAGATAATTTTTACCTGAATAGATATTATATAAAATGAGTTTTGGTTTGAAACAACTATTTGAATAGTTTCTTTCAAATAGCGTTTATAATTATTTTTTGCCATTACATCAGTGTTTACAATTCAATGACTATATTGAACCATTAAATACTTCTAAAGCTACAATAGTTCATTATACGACGCTTATCTATTATTGTGTCAGAATATTGTTTCCTCGAGTATTCAAAAGTTTTGAATCACAAAAGATCCCGGTGGTATTCAATGTACTGATGTAAAATAGCTATCGATGGTCTAGTTAGAAACTATTTTGTCTAATCGCCAGGGTTGATAACTTGGGGGTACGCCGGGTGAACTAATATCGAACGCCATTATTGTCATAGTGGCTATTTGCTAGTTGCTACAAGTTAAAGTTTGTGGTTTTTAGATGGGTAGAATATTAGGTAGTTACACAAATTATGACAAATATTTCTAGAAACATCGATTGTCGAATGTTAAAAAAAAATTATGTACAGCATTTCCCAATCATGTTTAGGTAACTGTTTAGTTTTGTTGATATTTATATTGTTTTCTAGTCTCTAACTTTATTTAACAACTGTTTTGAAATGTTAGGTTTTCAATGTTGAAAATTCACGTTCTGCATGTTTCTTATTTACAAAAGCAGATTCTTTATTATATTTTTTTATTTTTGTTATCTAGATAGCCCTTTGGTGTTATTAAATCTGGGAAGTACTCTCAATCCAGATGAGATCAAGGAAGGTGATGACGTATACTTCGAATGCAATGTTAAGGCAAATCCAAAAGAGCATCGAATTTCATGGTTCCATAACGTAAGTATTATTAAATTACATTGACATTATTAATGTTATGAATATTGTCATTTTACAAAATTCCATAAATATCAGTTTTGTTTTTCTTGTGTTATGTATATTTGTTTTCCACTATCTCACTCGGCTTTAGGTATTTTTATACTGTAGAGTCGGATAGGAATGAAGTTAAAGATGTAATGAATATTGTTTTGAAATGTGCCTGCAGACCAAACTATTGATCAATGAAACTATTTTATATAATTATACACTTTATTGCACAACAAAGTTAAATATACATGTCACAGCAAATTTTTTTTAAATTATTAATATGTGAAATCAAAGTCGTTTGAAAGTCACAAATCAAAATAAATAATATAATCTAGGATAGGCCGGTGACGCAGAATATGACCTCAGGAATTATTCTGAGTACCCGCTCGTTGGTTCTACAAGGGGTGACACGCGAAGAAGCCGGCGGCTATACATGTAAAGCGACGAATGTCAGAGGGGAAACATCAAGCCCTAAAGTCAAATTAAGAGTGCAATGTAAGTATATAAATTAGATAAGAAATACACACTTTAAATATATGTAATTCTTTTTAGAGCAGTAGATAATTCTACAAACGGCTTTGTAAATCTTGTTTTGTTACTTAAGATCTATTTTATAAGAAGCATTATGTGTGAAGAAATCCTTTTCTCTTTGCTTTATGTATTATCCACCACAGTAAATATACAGGAGAAGGGTAAAGAAATAGAAGAATCTAATTATCTTATTTTCTTGAAAAAATATCTAGTAATAGTGACGGTCAATGATCTTGTAGGTAGTTAAAGTAATACTATATTCATAAAACTTTATTTTGTAATTTTATTATTATTAACATTTATTTTAAACATAGTTAATGCACTGAAATTGGCAAATGTTAATGTTTTCACTAGTTCCAAAAGAATAAACTGTATTGGGAGTAAAATATTTTTTTACGACTAAATGAATTAGGACAATGAAGGTACTCGTCCACTGCTTTAGCACGCACGCACCGGCCTCACGACACGCAACACATTGCACGGATTTTATCGATGTCATACGTCCAGTGCAGTCGCATTTTTCATAGATGCTTCTATGGAAAATGCGACTATCTGGCGTCAGAATTATGTTGATGATTTCATAGGAATTTATAATATAATTCGTTGAGTGTCGTGCGGCTGGTGCATGCGTGCTGACATATTAACGTTCACTTTTATATGTAAGCGATCCAGACTACATATCTAATTTTGGAGGTTACCTAGAGTCCTCCACCCGATTATCTTATGACAAATGTCCGAGTACGAAAGCTACCATAACAGTTTGTAAAGACCATTTGCATATTATGGAAACGATTATAAGCAAATGCTGAATAGATGGTGCAGCTAGAATCTTCATATGTCTCAAAGTACAATTGTTAAGAATACCACAAAAATGGAAGAATACCCGTTTTCACTGCTCCCTTTTTGCCCATTTGAAACACTCAAGTAAAAGGTTTTTAAAATGTTGCATTATGAAATTTAACAACTGTGAAAATTCACTTTCTCTTAATTCTTAAAATGGCCAAATCAAGTTATAACCATAATATGTTCAAAACCGATCTACTATTCCGGTATGTCTACTGTCTCCGTAAATTGTTTGAATAGTAATTACAGAAACGAGAATGGACACAAAAAAGAAAACAAACACATTTCCGAAACTCACAAATCTTAAAGTTTCCAAAGGGTCATTAACTACACCCATCGTTTCCATAACCAATAAATATCATAGAGAATGATGTGTGGCCACCTAAATTGTCGCCGCGTGAGTTACAAACGGTTATAAATACAGTCATATCTGCGAATATTCAAATGATTGCGGTCCGGATCGACGTACTGACTTCCTTCCGACCAACCGGCCGCATAGTAATTGCCGCAGAAACTCAAAGGCGGCACCAGCCAGTAAATCATCAAAATTATTGCCTAATATTGCTGCGATTCGGTGCCATCGGAGCAATCTGTTTTACCGCGGCTTCACTTTAATTCATGGCGCTTTGTTTAAGGCCGTTTTACGAAACGGACGCCAATGATAGGTTCACTATTATCTTTCCTTTGTTTTAATGTTGTGTACTGTTTTGTTGTTCAATTTTGAGGGAGGTTCATGAATAATTCTCGAGTTTATTTATGGATCTTACACTTTAACATTGACTCTAATACTTCTCTTATAAATCAGTCTATTAGGACTGCACAGTATAATAACACTTACACAAGCATTTATAAAATAGATTTATTTTAACGTTTTAAACGTATCCTTTGCAAAGTTTAAGCACTAGCAATAAATATTTTAATTTTTATGTTGCTAACTCGCTTTAAAAATTCTATTCAAAGGGAACTGTAGTCTGAAAGTTCCACTTTTAGACCATAGTTCCCTTTAACTACAATCACATAAAGAAAGTAGATCATACTAAGACTACTATTACCATTATGTTTGCCGTGTAAATGATAACACTCTACTCTGTTCCTTTACCTATGTTTGGTCTTCATTATACAACGAGTGCCGTAAATCATCAGGGTCCGGCACAAGAGATACTGTGGGAATAATTATATATCATTCATCATTACTTCCTTCCTTAACGCACCAAACTTAACGGCAGATGTAAGAAGGAAAGCCTATAATTATATTGATTTAGGTTAACCCCCATGAAACATTTTGAACAAACATTCTGATGATATTACTTAACACTAATATAATAAAAATTTAGAATGAATTTTGAAAGACGTTTTGAAAGAAAATTTTAAAATATTTTCTTTTTACTATAGTTTTTAGTTCGTTTACCTAAAAACTAGAATCATGCGTTTCAGGTTGATAATGTTTATCGTCTGTGGTCTAACAAAAGGTTTGTATACGTTATCAGACTTTTTTCAAACAATTGAAATAATATAGTAACTAAATTCAGCTAACAACCGCTTTGTCTTATTTGCTATAAACTTTGCTATAAATAATTGATTGTTGGCATACAGTTTTTGTATGCTTAAATTTATATCGCATAATATTACTAGACATAATAGAACCTAAAAATCGATAAGATTAGGTTCGAGTTGTGGATGAAATATAAATGATAAAAGTATGCCATAGCAGCGGTCGGAGAGTACCATATAGAAATTATTAAATTTATGTGTTACACTGGTCGACAGTGTCCGGAGTACGGATGATCTCTGCGAGCTCATTTCATTGGTCAATAAAACTAAGCACAGAATTTGCATATTCCTTACACATGGAGTCTTCGACCAGTGCAAATGAGCATTTGGGTTGTCATTCTAAAATATTAGGTACTAAAACTTTGAAAAATTATCATGCAATAAAATATGCGTAAACTGTACCGGTAAAAAGTTATCCTTAATGATAACGAAAACAAACGAAAGTGTGCCATGTTTCGTATGATGCTAATAATTTAACACAAGCGGATAGAGAACTTATTGACGATTTAAAATCTAATTTATTTATTTAAAATAAAATTATTAGTTTCTAATTGTGATAGAAATCAAAAATTTTGATGATATTTGATCTTGAATCATAATTTTTCACTAATAAAGTTGATGACTGACTTTTGTTTCTTTGACTGTGAGGTAAATTATAATGAAAAATATTAAACACTTATTTATTTTTTATTTTTCGTAATCTATTAATTACGGCGATACATTGACTTGAAATATTGCATGACGTCACGCTTATGTACGTACTACACAAAACTGTGACGTAGCGAGTCCCACTCCTTAACTTTAATGCCTATTATCTAAGCCATTTCTTGTTAAATTGAAGCTAAAAAAGATTATTTAGACTTTGACTTTGGCTTGCTAAAAATACATATCTAATATTAATTTATTCTATTTATTTAACACTTTATTGCAAAAAAGAAGTAAAAATAAATACATTGCAAGGAACAAAAATATAAATTAATTACAGGCGGGCAATTAATGGGCGGCCTTATCGCAGAACAGCGATTTCTTCCAGGCAACCTTTTGATTGATACTGGTGGCATGTGATTGTGGGTCATGCACAAAATTAGGGAAAACATCAACTAAATATACAAAATGAAAAAAATATATATATATATATATATACATACACATACACATATACATAAAAATAATACTAATAATAAAATAAATATACATGGGTAAAATACGAAGTAGCCAACATGAGCAGAAGATACCGCAAGCTATAAGAAGGAAGGATAAAGGATTAAGATTTTAAGAATTATGCCCACCAGACAGAAAATGCGCTTTTACTCTAGATTTAAATGAGTAGAGCAACTGTGAGCGTCTGGTATCTTCGGACAAAGAATTCCACAATCGAGTCGCGTGTAACGTAAACGATTGACTGTAGAATTTTGAACGGTTTTGAGGAACCGAGAGGCGAAGACTGTCTGATGAACGAAGAGGTAGGTCATGAGTGGACGATAAAAACTTGAAACGTTGTTTTAGATAAAAGGGGCATTTTAGCAATATTTTTCCATTATCTGTCTAATGGACTAAATAGAATCCCTTTTTTTCACCTAGTCGTCATCTTCATTATACATACATGTTATTTTACGAGTAATATAACGATGCCTCTTAGTTATATATGCTCTTATATTAATTGCTTCCATCTTATCAGCCCCGTGAGTCTGATAGTGTGAGACTGGTTTATAATTCCCTTGCGATTATACATAATGTATGGCTTAGAGCGTTCCCTTTCCAAATATATCTAGTGGTAGAAAATTACTCGGTCGGTGTACATATTACAAAATAGATCCTTGTTTCATATATTTTAGAGTAATAGTTGATTATACTAACGAAAGTTAGACTTTAGGATTTCATTAATATTGTAGAATAATGCTACGAGTTTCTTCCAAATATAATATTTTATTAAAAGTTATTTTCGACTGATTGTATAGTCGTTTATTAAATATATTATATTTGTATCTGCCTTGCTTTAGATGCCCCAGTTTGTGGAGAATCTTCGCCCCAGGTTGTTGGCGCAGCATTGGATGAGGCATTACGTGTACGATGCTCAGTTCATGCAGACCCTGCTGACGTCACATTTCTATGGCAGTTTAATAATAGCGGTGAAAGTTTCAATGTTTCTCCGGCGAGATATGGTGTGTACTAATAAAAATCAGTATATTTTCGGCCTATTCTTTATTATCTTAGATACTTAGGTCGGTGTCAACGACCACAAAATACAGCTTAAAGTACATTCTGAATCACGTAGGAGTTCGAGATAATAAATATTTGGTTACATATCCACCCTATATCAACCCTTGCATAAGTATATGATCAAATAAATATATGATGAAACCTTGCATAAGTTATTTTACTTCCACATAGTAAATCGGACTTGCTAACCACAGCGCTATTAAGTTCCTAGAGTATTAATCAACCGGCCAATATTATTAATATCTGAAAATTATACTCGTAGCTCGAGTTATGTTATACGTGCGAAGTTAATGAATCGTATACATTTAGATGCAATAAAGAATATTTTGTTACCAGCCACAGTCAATGGTAGTATAAGCGAGCTCCGGTACACACCAGCTAGTGAAAGAGACTATGGAGCGTTGACGTGTAGGGGAACCAACTCCGTTGGACGACAGGAGCAGCCTTGTGTATTCCAAATTGTTCCTGCTGGTAAATACTATGCATTGTATGATATGTAATGTCGGTAGTTTGAACGGAAAGTTTTTTGTAAATTCTATTTTATTCAACTTATTAAATATGGACAGATTGACCACTCATACTATTTTCTTTTATTTTTTATTTTACAAAACGCGCTTGATTGTTTTTTGTTTCTATTAGAATTGTCTTAAGCTATTATATTAATTCATTTGTTTGGTCTACATTATATGTTTAACTTATATTCATATTTACTGTTTACATAACTTATCTGTAAGCTTTTTTTTATTATATATATATAAATAAATATAATAAAAAAAAGCTTACAGAAAATATTCCTATGATGTACAATTCTAATAGAAACAAATAACAATCAAGCGCGTTTATATATACATACATAAATATATATTTTATTTCAGGTACACATGTTTATGTGTAATATACATTTTACGTCTTAATTTAATACTAAAATAACTATTAACGGAATGTGTTTGTTTTTGTATATATTTCTTGTACCTATTAGCTCGTCCATCTCCACCGAGAAATTGCACGGTATCAGCAGGAAATCTTTCCAACTGGATTGAAGAGAATCACGAAGAAATCGGTGACTCTTTGGTGGTGCGATGCGTCACTGGTTACGACGGTGGATTACCACAGTTAGTTGTATTAGAAGCTTTAGACGCTGGCAGTGGTACTATTAGATTTAATGTCACTGCTAACGAAACGGGTAAGTCATAACGATTTTATAGTAAGTTAGAAAAGAGTACTCTAAACTCGTTTTTACGATAGTGAGTTATTCACATATCAAAATAAGGAGTCTCATTTTCATGACAAAACTTTTTTCGTAATATTATTACGTATGGCAACTAAATACATTCATAAAGCATTCAATTGTATTCAATTGTACATAAATGAAACATTTCGCATCACTCGGAACCTGTAAATTGTCCGAAACGTCAATGAAACTAAATACCAATGTGATAAAACCGTTTAAAAGTTGTTTCATTTATGGAAAGTGCGTTTGAAAGTATAAGAAATAAATATCATAATTGTACAATTTAAAATCATATTTATGCAAAAAATTTATAATCATAATAATTCAAAAGTACATATATATATATCCAAAGCTTTGTAAAAAAAACAATCTGATTCGTTTCTTGAGATACATATGTTTTGAAAGATACATTGTAGGCAATTGTATATAGTAGTCACTGTTATGCATTCTCGCTTTTTGTTTTGATCATAGTTCTTATCTAACCAATTGATCGGTTCTGACTTTATTATACTGAAAGAAAGAAATATTCCCTATGAGTGAATAATTTCTGTTAAAAGAGTATGCCAAGTCTTTTTATGCCAAATAAGTCTCGGGGCATTAAAATTCTGCCAGATATAGGGAACTGCAGAATTACATCTAGTTAATTTACCCTAAAATGTTTAATATTTTATGTGATTGATTATTTTTAAAAATTGGCAAAATAACATTATAACATGTAATTATTGTAACAGATGGTGTAGCAGTTTTTCTAGTACCGGCGGGAGTGCTTTGGTCTACCGGTAACTCATTACGTCTCACAGTGCATGCAAGGAATGATAAGGGTGCTTCTGAACGTATTATGGTCCATGCGCTCGCTTACCAGGACCCTGAAAGAAGAACAGGTAACAGTTAAAAAAGTGACGTAGATAAAGACTGTATATTGAATATTGAGCGGTGTAAGAAAATGAAGAAAATAATATGTATATTCTTAATGAAAAATGTCTAAAAATCCACTTTGTCCCTGGCACTCTGAAATGGGACTCGATCCCACAACCTTTCGCAATCTGGGCGACTGCTCTAACCACCGAGCTACCCAAGACCTCACTGGACTGTCGAATCTTTCAAGCACTTGTTACTTTTTTTTTTCATCTATGCTCAAGCAATCGACCGAAACAGTCAAAAGATTTTTTTACAAGTATATAAACTAATATGAATATGGAATATGTACGTAAAAAAACATCTATATAAAAATAGATTGGCTTTTAACATCTGAGTAATGTTTTTTTATAGAAATTAAGCAAAGAATATTCTTTAAAATTTTGCCAAAACTTGTAATAACAAATGTTTCAACAATTTATATAGACATTTAAAAAAAAGAGTAAAGGTCACAAACTAAAACCGTCATCTCAGAATCGTTTTTTTTTTTTTTTTTAATTCTATTTCATCACTTTGTCTGTTTATCAACAAATTGTATTTACCCATAACAATTTACATTAATCATAGCTTCCTAGCAAGAATGTTCTCACAACTACAGTGTAAAGTACTTAAACAGAAACTACGCAGACAAAATACCTTACACTAATTGAGTTATTAAGTCACATGGCGATGTAAAACTCGCTTTGTATTATTATCTAGACAAAGCAACATATGTAGACAACCAAATGAGGTATACGGTGCACAGTCGACATGTTTTGTCAAATTTAACTTAATCGTAAATTATGTTCAAGTCCCATTTGTAGTTTTGAACTCCTTACGTTATGACATTGCGATGTATTCGCATAGTATTATTAAGAGATATAAAGCAATCGATGTATTACCAACGGAACAGTATATTTTATTTGATTTAGTATGGAAAAACAACATTAGAAATCCTTCTTACCCATCCGTAAGGAAGAGGTAGTGGGGATCTAAAACAGCTGATGATGATGAATATTATGATGAGTAGAACTACTCCTGATCTATTCTTTTTTTAATTTACTGTATGTTTTATTAAGAAAATATTGTTTTAACATTTCAAATCGAAAATATTAAGACACATTTTTCACTAGTTCCATGTTGTCAATGAGAAATATTGAAGATACGTTTTTCCCGCTAAAAATATCCTATAACCCACCAGCTACCATGTCATATGTGTATCTATAATATAATAGAAAGGATTATGAAATGTAATAACTACTGTGTTTCAACAGCGTTGGAGAAAAAGTTTTTTTTAATATTACAGTGACATTTTTGTGGGTGCGCATTTGTATGCTAACTAGTTTGGTATTAAACAAATTTAACTAACTTTATGGTGGTGATTCAGTTTATGTCTGTATATATATTCATTTACTTACTAGGCGACTTCAAAATAAAAGCATCTGTACACGAATGCTTGAAATTGAATAAAATCCACGACTGTGTGGGACTTTTTAGAACGTTTTTAAACATTCTATAAATAGAAGGAACAGCACTACGGTCAGTTAGTCCGAATAAATGTAGGCTAAATAATATAAATGAAGAGGTTACACGTAACTATCATAATGACCACCCAGATCTTGAGATATTAATAATAAGTGATGATAGGAATATAAAGAGGTGAAGTTTCTCACTTTGGGTGTAATTTTTTTTCAATCTTCGGAAATACTGAAATTAACCTGTGAAAATTCTTACAACCACGGGTAGCTACATCATACGCGGGTGGTTTAGACTATAATTTACGCAGGCGAAGTCGCGGGAAAGCAGTACTTAAAATGTAAGTAAGAATATTTAACTCATGACCCAATTTATTTCTAAAAATTTTATCTCTTAACATTAACTTGTGGTTTTTTATCTTTAAATTCTAATGAATTTTCTTTTTCAAAATTAAACACTCTTTATAGAATAAATTACATTTATAAATGGCTCAAGTTTTAAAAAAAGGATTTACTATCTTCAATAATAAATGTGCAAAAAATAAACCTTATACGAGTAATATTTGTTTTGGCGTAAAAGTTTCGTAAGGAGCTTTGATTCTATTAATATTGTATTGCATTTTATTATTAATTGACTATATTTCATACACAGACGGTAGTGTCCACCTCATGGCTGGTATGTCGAAAACTGCGTTTTGGGCGATAATTTTAACAATCGTCGCGTGCTTATGTGCCGGCACTTTTATAGCGTACTTCCTTCGAAAGAAAAGGTATACTGCCCTACTTATTAAAATATGTTTAATTTTAGTACTAGGTTTGAACCAGTTTTCGTAAAAAGCGAACAAGTCTTAGTTTGACGTTTTCTGTTATTGTGAATTTGCTTAAGGCAGCCAATGGTTTTAACCAAGTACTAACGTTAGTCCTCCTTTTGTAATAAGACAATAGATGTCGCCTTGTATACTCTCAACTAGATCTCTGTGGTAAATGACAAGATATAAGAATCATCAATAATAACATTATATATTACCTATATGTTTGTTTATTTAATGTAATATATATTATAATTGAATTTGTAATGTTGTAATTTAATTGGCTATGTGATATAATTGATTATTAGGAATTATAAAAATAACCAACTTGACATTGTTAAATACTTAATTTCTTTGACATTCCTATAATCATTTGACTTGCATGATTTAGACCTTTGTATTTAATTTGAACTTTCTGAGTTATATGGCCAATAAATGATGTGAGGAAGTTCGGGTTTTGCACTCTATATATTTGAATAGTCGCTGCACAGTCAGGAGTATTTCTTCAAATATCCGAGTGTAATCGATATTCACCTAAAATTAGCAGAACGCCAGCTTTCTTTGATTGATGTACATAATATAAATATAGTTTCTAAAAGTAATTTTCTGATTTACTGCGGATTACTGAGAAAAAAAAAATAAGGACGATTAAAAAGGTTGTTTATTTTTATAATGAACGCCGCATATTGTCGTATGATGGTGACAAATAGTGACCAATTCATACATTTCCATTTTAATCTTTTATTTTTATTCTGAAAACATATCTTTGTTAGCCATTTCAAACTATAGTATAAAAACAAATGACAGAGTTTATAAGAACAAATCCTTTTTGGTACAAATGTGGGACACGCATTGCTTTATCACCTACATGGTGTTATTATTACTATCTTTTTATGTTTTCTCTCATATTTAACTCTTTATTAATCGTCTGTAAGTGTCCTATTTATGTGTGCCAAATAAATGAATTTGAGTCGATTTTAATAAAAAAAATCCACGTTTTTTATTAAATATTAATAATAAATCTATTATCCTGGTAGCGAGAGGCGTCATAACGAAAGCGAATTTCATTAAAAAATATTTGAAATGAAGTTTAAAACAACCGAGTAAGAGTCATGTTTCCGTAACTTTTGATGAACGAGCACAGCCGACTTTATTCTAGGAGTAAGCCGCCTGTCAAGCAACAAACATCAGAGTTACAGCTAAATGCCGGTGATGGACAGTACGTCGTGGCTTACACGTTAAAGCCATCTAAACAGGCGCAGCCCGACATTTTGAATCCACCCCCTGGTAACTATATAATTAGTTTACAAGAAAAATATTGAAGCACACTTTCATTATCATTGACTTATATATTTTAACTGCTGGGTAACAAATCTTCTACCCATCACGTGGGGATTGGTAGGACCTACCGACTGCTGTTGTAGTAGAGACTTTGTGAGGCAGAAAGTTCCCGGTTTATTAGTAGCTTATCGGGTGATGTACGTAAAATTATCCTTTCTATTGTTCTTAACAAAATAACTAATAACCAGTTTCACAAAGTCCATTAACAATTTCATTAGTTTGAAGTGAGATTACCCATACATATTTAACATACATAGGAATTCATTTATCAAACCTTAATGGACTTTTTTGCAACTGACAATAAGTAACTTAAAACTTAAAGAAAAAGGGTTAAAGCTAATATTTTTAAAACCTATATGCGATATATACATTTCGCTTATTCCAAGTTATTGTAAAAGAGTCATCTGTCAACAACTCATTTGCCCCTCTACATATTTAGCCAATATAAATATATTGACCGCTTCTAGATCATGTTTTAGTTTATTGATCTTGCAGCCTGTTGTACAAACGTCCATAAATTTTTTATTAGTTTAAAGCAACATTACCCATATAAATTTCAAATTCATTAGAGCTTAAAGGCGTTATTAAACCTTAATGGGCGTTTATGTAACTGACCGTCAGTCATTGTAGTTTTGGTTAATCGATATCGAATTGTGATCTAGTAACAAAGTACATATTTGCTTAACTTTCAAGTATTAATTAAATTGAAACGTCAATGTTATGCCATAATTACGTTAACATACGTAGAACCTTTTATACAAGCGATAAAATTACAAAAATATTCCTTTTTTATTAATTCATTTATAGATATTTTTTTAACTTATTTGTATTCCTTTATCTACAATCAGTCTTTAAGTTTTAATCAGATGCGTTGACGTCTATCATTGTCATTTATAGATGGCGTTACTCCCGTGAAATCTGTAGAACAACTTAAAAATGGACCACTCCAAGAGACCGAGTGGTATGAGAGAGACAGCTCACTGCATTCGCGCTCATCCGACCAGCGAACTGTGAGTGCATGCATTACAAAAAAAAAAATGCAATTTATTGTGGTAAAATCATGGACCTCGGCTAAATCGTGTGTTAAAGACAGTTTTTGATATCATATTACTGGCCTTTTTAAGGGGGCTTTTATACTTATTTCTAATTTATATACATTTTTTAAATTTTAGCCTTTTGTCAATGTTTTGTTGTTTTGCTGTTGGTCTTGTATCTTGTGCTTTTATACGTTATTCATAAATAAATATTTTTCTTTGTTAAAAAATATCTTATAATTAAATTATCTACAGTCCATTGTGCTTCCTGTCAATTATATTGTGTAATAAAGTGTTTAGACAGTAACAAACAACTTTGCTTTATTATTGCATATAGCTCAATAGTATTGTGATTTTAAAACATTATTATTTTGAGTTGTTGATGAATTTTTATATCATATTTGTTAGTATAAAATATTTCTCTTGACTGAAGATGAATCTTCTGAATCAAATAATCCTCACTGCACTTATTAAAAAAAAACATTTGACCTGTCAATCAATATAAAATATATGCATAAAAAAACAAAACAATTTATGGATCGCTATTGAAAAATGAATATTTTTTGTTACAGGACGCGAGTATATTTTTGAAAAATATTTCACGCGAATTGAATCATAGATTTTTCGAATAAAGTGATAATTGACAGATACAGATAAAATTGTTACTCGTATTTATTTAGTTTTTCTTTATATAAAAAGAGAATTTTATAAAATATTTATATTTTTCACATGTAATCCCTGTGATTAAAATATGAACACGTCTTGGCTAATCTTAACGAATAGTAAATACATACCTATATATTTCAAAGCCAAGTAATTAATTGACTTTTAGTTGTTTGAAATCTACATGGTCACTAACATTAGAATGATTTCTAAACACAGGATTGTTACCATTCTGAAACCAATTAAATCCTTTTTAGAAGTTTTTAGTAAAGTAACAAATGGATAAAATGTACTTAACTCATGAAACCAACTAATCATTTCCATTTCACTAGATTGACTTTTATGTACGTTTAAATTTGTCTTTGTGTCACCAAAAGCTCTATTCGAGTTCTACAAAATAAGACCATGAATATATGTATGTAGCAACTTTACGATATTGTATTCCTAACAGCAAAATATATTCTTCCACAGTTATTATCACCGAGAACGACATCGGCAACGAAACCTATAACTTCTGGAAATTTGACGTTAAGTAGAAGAGAACACCTCATAGCAGAAGAAATTCCTGGACCAGAAAGTTGTGTGTAGTTATTGTAGAGGAATAGTGTTAAATAATAAATTTGTAATTTTTGTAAATAGTACTTAATTGTAATGACTGTGAAATTGTGATAAATAAATTGTAAATAATTGATAAAAAATGAAAAATAAGAAATAAAATTATGAATTGACCGTTTCTTTATTAAGATATTTCCTTCTCATTGAAAAAAAATATAGCATCAGTATCTTCGGTAGTGTCATTATAGTAAAAATATTATGAAACTTACAGTGAGTATTGTTTTCATTTTGTCGGTGACATTTTTAAATTGAAAATAGAAATCTCAAGGCGACCCTTAACGTTGTTTAATGCAAGTAGGACCCTGAATGTTTTATAACTAGCTCAATATGCTTTTTTTTTAATCAAATGGATATTATGTAACTCGTTGACACCTAAATACCTTATATTACATGTCATACAAAAGCAAGGCAATATTCAGTGACATAAAGATAAAAGAAAAAAGTATAACACTAACTATGAATTAATTTAGGACACAATATCGATTTAGGACACATATATCCTAATTCTATGACTCATCATATTAAGCATGTCCCCTACATCCCGATGTTTTTCTTCCGCGGCAACCTCAGGTTTGTTTGTATTAGTAATAAAGCAAACAGTTGTTAGGAAGATAAAATACTATCAGTGTCTTTAGAAACAGTTACAAGATTGTAGGACCATTAATTAACTAAAACGAGAGTGGATAGGTTCCAGTGTCTATCATATTTACCCCAGGATGTGATTAAATTTCATCAACGATTTATATATATTCTACTAAAGAAGCTATTCGTTACTGGAATATTACTGGAAAAGTAGTTGGGTCAACACTACACATCGTTTAGTCGATTGTATTGCCGTCTCGCTTACTCCTTCTTAGTAAAGATATGGCAACGCAACCATGGACGCTCGTACACAGACAAGAAATTAAGATATCTTTATATTTAATTTTAGTTATAGTACAAGCTTGTCATACGTTGAAGTCTTTGGATTTCATACATTTCTTCGACACACGAGATGGTATTATAATTCCCATATTAATTATCTATACAAAACCGAGCAGTGCGTAGTGGCACGGGCATAATAGGTTACGGTCAGTTCTCCTTATTCAATTCGTTTTCATTCATAGGGAGGCCCTGTACTCCAACCAAATAGGCAGATGAATATGTATTATAAAATATAATTTTATATAAAATTACGGGGAACATTTTTCTTTCACTTCTAGTAGTCAAAGTACCGAGACCAAATCAAAAGCAGGACTGCATCAATTTACCCGATTCATTAATTTAATTATTTTTCTTTATTTGACTGAAATTGAGAGGAAAATGAAGTGAAAAAAATCTATTGTTTGACAGAATCCTATTACGGTTAGCGGCAAAGGAATTTAAATTAAAATTTTAATAATTTTCCGCTTAGGTTTCTACGAAGTTGTCAGAGGTCCTTTCTGTATATTTCCGTGAAAGCCGGTGTTATGTTTAGTACGGAGAAGTTATCTTTTATATCGCATCGAACAAGTTATCAGATATACGATACATTAAATAGATACCTCTGCCTAACTATTATCAGAACATAATGTACAACTGGTTGAAAACCAATTTCATGTAATTCTTTCAAAACAAATCATAGAACTTAAGCGGATTTCATTTTAGGCGTACATATCCAAAGGCTGAGAAAAAGTTCCATTCCGCCTGTCTGTCACTAAGGCAAGGAGTCTCGACTAGATTTCGCAAAAATCCGTTATTTGTAATAAATATCTAAATATTCGATATTTATCTGATATATACCACGCATATTTAAGCTGCTAGTTTTATTTTAATATTTCTCTTTTAAACCAAAAGTGTAAAATAAAGATCGAGTTTGATTTATTTAAAATATGTTTATTTATGAAAGAAATATAAAAAAGTAATGTGCGTGCGAGGATTCCCAGTAACGTATTAAACCTTATTACGTGAACATAAGCCTTAAATTGTAAGAAAATAAAACCGTTAGTACTTCGCGTTCATATGACGGGGAACACCCGAAATATTTAGTCTAGTCTAGTCTAGATATATTACAATATATTTAACTGTAGAAACTTATATATTACATTAGCTATATATTTGTTCAAAAATAGTTGAATAATGAGTGAATTTTGAGATACACGCCATGTCAATTCATATTTCTATTGTTGCCAGCTCAGAGTTCAAAGCATCAATATTCATATATTAGAAATATAATATTATAATAGCCGAATTCGTTAAAGCTTAATAGCTATAATAGCCGAATTTTTAATTATATAATAAAATAACATTAAATTAAAAATAAACTCTACATAATTCTGTTAAAGCGCATGGAACGAACCGACTTATTTCGGTCTGAGCTAGTAGAACCACAGAATAAACTGTGGCTGAAATATGGATTTTTTATTTAAAAAACACTGAATTTTAAATTTTATAATATGAAAAGAATCTCTGAAAAGAAATTTCTTTTGTTGCTAATGAGAGGCATGCCAAACCAAAGGTATTGATTGCACTAGATAATAGTTAAAGCCGACCAATCAGCCCTACACTCGCATGTTGAGTTATATTATATACTTCTATACAACGATGATTTCAAAGTCTCGAGTTCAATTTCCGGTCGAATAAATGTAGAAAATGAAATTTTCTAAGATTAATCTCCGGTATTGGCTGTTGTCGTATCTTCGTTGTCTCAGATACTTCATAATACGATATCTTTAGCCACCTATCTTGTAATCTGCGTAACGTGTGTGATGTTGGTTAATATTTATAATTAATTAGCTGTTCTTGCGACTTCGTCTGCGTGGGAAAGTTTATGAGATAAATTATTTTTTTCCTGTGGATGGGATCGAATAGAATCAATGGTCCATTAACCACTACGCAGGTCCAATACGAAGTGGTGGGGGTTAACGATCAACGGCTTGACTTGCATTCTGAAGCACGAAAGTTATTTTTCTATTTTTTCTCACTTCCCTCTTTTCTTTTATCTTCTATTTCTGGGATTTTGGTCATACAAAAGGTATCGTTTGTTTTTATTTTTGTCAAATTGTTATTTGTTTAGCTGTCTAGTAGTATGTAAAATCTATTATTTTTTGGTGCAGCTAATGCTAGTTTGTCTGGAAGAAATCGCTGACAAACTTATCAGTGTTTTGAACATTCTTCAAGAGACATTTCTTTAAAAATTCGAGCGCATTGCTCTATCAAAGAAAATTTCAGACTGCATTTATGTTACGATCAGCAGCTAAGCTATCTACAGGAATTCTCTGAAATCAAACGCTTGCGGTATGAAGTCTCTGAGAGCTCAAAATAATTTCCATGACAGTGAATGCTTCAACTTGATAATGCATGAGCCTTGCGATCGACAGTAAAATACACATTGCGTCCTTCAGGTTTCTCCTGTGCCCCAAACGGAACGGAAATCGTGTACTACGAGTAACATATACTTCCGTAAGGCGCTTGACTGAGCTCCATCAGATTTACATCGATCCTCATACTTGCGTAATATTGCATGACTCTGACCTGTATGTATTTCCAGTGAAGACTGAAAATACCAATTTTAAAGTAAAGCGATTTGAATGTCCAAAAAAAAAGAAAAATAGTAGCTAAAAACTATTAAGGGTCAGTTTTTTGATCCGTAGTCAAATGTCATTTCACCATTTGTTAACTTGACTATAGTTAAAACATTAACAAATTGTTAACTCGCTATTTCGTTTTTTGATGCCAAATTAAACCATAGCCAAATTTAACCACTAGCCAATTTGTTGCCAGCACAATGAGTCATTTTTTCGCTATACATTGACATGGGTAATTATTTTTTTGGGTGACAACACTAACGGTTTCAATGAACGGAGCGAACTATATACCATTTTTGACATAAGGATTTTATTCCAAATATCAAATAGACGAAAGAATTTTATAGATTATCAAACAGTGTGGATGTTTATGGTTGTTCTGTTGTGTGCACTATGTGTTATTTTCCCGGAAATATAAGGCAATTTCTTTAATAATTTTAGAAAGCAACAAAGATATTTTTTCCAGTTATTTTAAAATTAACTTTTTTATAAAAAACATGTATTTGTTTTTTATTTATCTTATAGAGAAATACGTGAAAAGAATATAGTATCTAGTATCCAAGGTGGGATTGTAATGTTGAAAAATAAATCGAGGACTATGTATTTTATGTACTGTAGGCATCATGTAGGCAATCGTATCCTGTCTTTCTTACCTAACATCCAACAGGGGATGAGTAGGACTCTTCTTTGTGAACGCACCCGGTAGTAAGTTGCCTAGGGGGTTCTTGTAGGCCTATTCACCTAAATCCTTACGGTGTCATCTCTCGTTTTAGATGAGACCGAGAAGTTACTCGTGTACCCAGGACACTAAAATATTTGTCATATATAATTGAGGTCAACTTACATTGGAGTACCTATCTAAAATCTTGGAAACTTATTCTTTTATTTATCATCAATTCAGAGGTCGGAATTAGGTAGAGTTATTTATGTACTTGCATCGAAATGTTGATATTAATGTGGACCTTCCCGGGATTTCTAATGGACAATCCCGTGTGGCCAACAATCTCACAACTAAATAATAATAACAACGTCAGAGATAGACAAACAAAACAAAGATAATTAACATAAAATTTTTATTCGTTTACATTAATTTACAATACAAATTATTGATAGTCTTAAGCAAATTGTCATACGCATTTTTCACCTTTTTTATAATTACGAGCGAATACTTTTGCTTCTAGCCTAGACACATGAGGTTTTGCCTATTCAAACGGTCCATCAGAATCATTTTCCTTGTCCGATTGATTACCAGTAAGATTTGAAGTGTTCGCTGCCGACATTACTGTATACCACGTTTCGGCATGAATGGGCCGGCTCGACCGGAGTGATACCACGGCCTCACAGAAAACCGACGTGAAGCAACGCTTGCGTTGTGTTTCGTCGTGTGAGTGAGGGTACCGGAGGCCCAACCCCTCCCTATTCCCTTCCCTCTACCCCTCAACCCTTCCCTCTAAGGTTGGCAGCGCGCTTGTAGCCCCTCCGGTGTTGCAGGTGTCCATGGGCGACGGTAATCACTTACCATCAGGTGATCCGTCTGCTCGTCTGCCCCCTATCCCATAAAAAAAAAAGAATAACTTTTGTGAGAATTAAAATATATAATCATAAGCTTTTCAATATTTTTTGGCTTCAATGAATTTCTCCGAACATTTAAAATCCATTTGTACATTGAAAAAGATCGCTCTACGTCAACTGAGGTGAGGTTAGCAAATTTATACACTTCCTCCTCCTCGTCATTAGTGCAGGAAGAAATTTTTTCTGCTATATTTTTGATAGTGTCCAAATCAGGTTTTCTATCCATGACTTTTTCCATTTTATCTTCTAAGCTCTCACAATTTGCCCATCTCAAAGCTAATCTCACTGCATCAAATATTTCAAATGATTCCATTAGAGAAAGATCGGGTTTCTGTTGTGATGTCAAAGCTGTTGGTATAATTGAAAAATCTTCGTAAATACGAGACAAATCATCCTTAATGTTGTCATTATTATTAAAAAAATTTAAAGCATTCTATATTGATTTTGCCTCTTGACTGTTCAGCATAGACTATACAGATTTAATTTCATCGAAATGCTTAGCGTAATAGAATGCTGTATCAAGCCAAGTACCCCATCTGGTAATTACAGGTGCAGGAGGTAAAGGTAAATCCGGACACATTTCTTTAAAGATTTTAATTCTTTTTGGTGCCTTCAAAAAATCTTTTTTCATATTTGAAATTAAACTGTCAACATTAGGGTTTAGAGCATGGGCTAAACATGTGAAATGCAACACTTTTGGAAAAGTTGATTTTAAAATTAATCTCGGGATTTGAGGCATATCCACTTTATCCTTTCGCTGTATGAAATCAGTGTAAGTACATGAATAACTCTACCTAATTCCGATCACTGCAACAGAGGCTTTCACATAGTTTGATTTTATTATCTATATTAAAATAAAAATGTAACTGATCGATGACATTGAAGATATATGAAAAAGCCTGTCAATTTTTCCTTATTTTGCACTTTATCCTGTATATACTAATGCCAAATTACAACTTTCTAGTACCAATAATTTTTAAGCTAAACCGCGGATGAACGGACGGACAGACGGACATAGCCAAACTATAAGGGTTCCTTGCTTACTACGGAACCCTAAAAAACTATTATGAGGGGCGTTTATAAAAGTAATAGAATACAAAACACAGATTTTAAAAATTTTAGTTTTTCTCTGGTTGTCTGTGCGTTTGTGTACGCTGATGCATTCAATGCAATTTTCACTATTGTATTGTGGTAATCTTCCGTTAACATTTAGTGTATGTTTTATCTATTATGTTATATCAATTTGAAGTACCGTATTAGCCAAAACTGCTATGGAATTAAACTTTATTAAATTTTTATCTTTAATTTATTTGCTTATCATAATCAGTACTTTGATATCCCTATTGCAGAGGTTCAGGCCTTTATTTAATATTTTTTTGGTAACCCATCCCGTGAACAATCCTTCCGAAAATTGCTTAACAACAAAAATCGTGGGCAGTGACGCATATCCGTTACGCTACTGACCTACGTATTGATATTGTCTGTAAAATGATAACTTGTATGATTGTAACAAATTACCTTTTAAATATAATAGATAGATACTCATTTGAATCTTTTGTAATAAACATAAGATCGAAACACGAAAGAATATAAATGTTTCATTGAAAATTAATTTTAATGTAATCTTTAACACGCACAACACAAAGCGTCTAAGTATGTATGTAAATGTTAATGTGGATGGCGAATGCAACCAGCTAATCGGCGGCATGTGAATTATGCAGTCGGCCTCTAAGGGAAATCCCGAAAGCGCAATAACGAACATCTAGCGTAATCCCGCATCCAGCTGGTTAACCAATTAGAGGAACTTCCGAAACAAGCGAATATTTGTGTAGAAAATAGCACATACCTTCTTTACATTATTGTTGAAAAATATTAGGACTTGATCTATACTATAATAAAAACGTAACCGATCGATGTCTGTACATTGAAGATATATGAAAAAAACTGTTATGAGGGACATTTATAAGAGTAATAGAACACAAAACAATGATATTTAATTTTTTTGTCTGTTTGTTTGTTTGTCTGTGCGTTTGTGCACGATAATCTCAGAAACGGCTGTACCTATTAAAATGCAGTTTTCACTATTATATTGCGGCATTCTTCCGTTAACATTTAGTGTAAGATTTATTTCAATCGGTTCACAAATAAAAAAGTTATGTCAATTTGAAGTGACGTGGTCGCCAAAATTAATAATAATAATAATAATTTATTGTCGACATGATACATTGTAAAGATGGTAGCTATAAAAACATGATACATATTATTTGTCACGATTAATCATAACAATGTTGTTCTTTTACATGTTGTTGTTTTATGTAAACTAATACATGACCTGAAAGTTATTCATAGGTACAAGATATATTAAGTTTTAACTTTCAATTCCGATTTATTGGCCTTAAAGGATTAAAATATTTAGGTTTATATATGTTTTTAAATTACTTACAACAGAGCAGATAAAACATTCACCAAACGGTAGAAGGTTAAGAACTAGCACAATCCGTGCAAAAAAAAAAATCTACAGAAACACCACTTCTACAAGTGTTTACACTGAATGAATATATTATATACATCACATATGCAACCAATGCAAATTAGTTTAATTTTGATCCAATAAATCACAAACGAATTAATACACTTGTGCAATTCCTATAAAATTTATATTTTTTATTGACGGTACATAAAAAACAAAAATCCTTTACTTTCCGTATAAGTTTGAAACTGTGTTACGGCAAAGTAATGATTCCCGTACTTATGTTACGGTGCATTTTTGAATAGTTATTATCTAATACAATTTTATAGTAAGTAATAAAAGTAGTTGTGTCGTCGGCATCAACACATAGTAAAAGAAAAATTTATAGATGCATAATCACCGACTTCACATACGTAAACAAAAAAAAACGAGACCCAAAATTAGGTAAAATAAAACAATGCAATGCGGTTGAGTTTATGTATAAATAAAAATATTAACAGTGTGATTAACTCACATACAAATAAATAGACATACGTATACCTAATACTTAGGATATTTTATAATATAATATTCATATATTTTTTATATTAGGCAAAAATAATTTTACTTTTAAAAATTTATAATACTAATACATAATTTAAATGTATTACATAATTTAAATATCAAGACTAAAAATTTACTTTTATCAAGTTTTCAATGTTATCATAGTCACGGTCTAACAAATATTCTCGAAGTATCTTTTTGCATAAGTATTTAGTTTTGTTCTCCAATTCAATACTTTCGCTGATACGATTGTATAAAAAAGGACACAAAAAATTTGGAAAACGTTGCGCAAAGGTAGTTCTACAAAAGGGAACCTTATAAACTGCACAAGTTCTACGATCTGACTTTTTGTTACGATAAAATGAGTGCTGTCGCAAGATTGCCGCATTAATAAATAATTTTCTCACTGTAAGAACTTCGAATTCTTTATACAAATCCGATGTAGGGTGTTTAAGCCGTCTAAACAAGATGACTTTCAAAATTATTCTTCGGGCCCTTTCAAGTTTTAATAAAGTAGTTTTTGGGGCACCACCCCAAGCGAAGATGCCATAAGAAATTAAAGATTGGCATAAACTATAATAAACAATTTTAATTGTATGTTTACATCTTAAATGTCTAAGTTTTTTAAAAATCGGTATTAACTTACGTAGACGTCCCTTCAAATTATCAACATGGGTCTTCCAATTCAAATTTTTGTCAATTGAGACGCCAAGATATTTTATATTGTCGGTTGCGGTAAGGACATAACAATTACAATTAATTATATTGTTGCAGTCATGTGCTCTCAATATTAGATTAGTTGCAATTTGTAACTTAAAAGTTGTAATGGAAAAGGTTACATATTTAGTTTTTAATAAATTTAGGGTTAATAAACTTTTATTCAATAATTTCATTATCAAGCCCATACCAGTCTCTGCCTTAGACCTCACACTATTCCAAGTTTTCCCAGTAAAAAGCAAGACAGTATCGTCTGCATATGAGATGATTTTGCAATTTCTAAGATTTGCGTTACATATATTATTAATATAAATCAAAAAAAGGGTTGGACCTAACACAGAGCCCTGAGGTACACCAAAGTTTATTGGCTTCTTAGAGCTACATGTACTTCCTATTTTAACAGACTGCAATCTACATGACAAGTAATCTTTTATTAAATTAAAAGGCAGACCCCGAACACCGATTTCATCAAGTTTACGAAGCAGTAAGGGTATCGAAACAATATCAAAAGCCCTGGCCAAATCAAGGAATATACCTAGACACTTTAGTCGTCCATCAAGACTTCTGACCACGTGAGAAACTAGAGAGTCAATGGCATCGGTAGTAGACCTATTACGCCTAAAACCAAATTGATTTTCAGACAGAATATTATTCGTTTCCAAATAGTTTACAAGTCTTATGTTAATAACCTTTTCAAGAATTTTGGCCAACGATGGTAGAAGCGATATGGGTCTATAATTAGATACATCCTTAACATCACCATGCTTATATAATGGAATTACTTCAGATTCTTTTAATAGGCTCGGGAACGTCCCAGAAGAAATACTTAAATTACATAAGTGAGTAATTGGCCCAGTTAAGCTGTTCACAAATTTCTTTAGAAAATCAGATGATATTCCATCCCAACCACTAGACGCACTTCTTTTCAAAGAGCTGATGATTTTAGCTACTTCAACATCATCTGTTTCCAACAGAACAAAGGAATTCAACTGCCGATTTAAACATTTATAATTTTTGACCAAATCTGCCTGAGTTATTTTCAATTTTTGTAAGATTTCACTAGCAAATTTTTCACCAACGTTTACAAAATAGTCGTTGATATAATTCAAAGATTCTTCAGGTGACTTTTTAATATTTTTCAGATTATCAAGTGTATCCAAATTTTTCGAACTACCCAAGCAACATACACGTTTAACAGTCATCCATGTTTTTTTTATATTACTTTGATTTTGTTGTAGTTCCGCGATATCATGTGCGTTTTTTAAGTTGTGTAGTATGTTATTGCAGTAGTTTCTATAACGCTTGTATGTAATTCCCAAATTTAAATCATTTGGGTATTTTTTGTGCCGCTGATGTAATACGTCTCGAAATCTTAAACAACGTAAAAGACCTGGAGTCATCCAGGTTTTTATGACACGTTTCCTATTTGGTATTTTTATTTTATTGGAAGACTCAAAAATTATCTTATTGATAGTACTAATAAAATTCTCAGTGGCTATATTCACGTCCGTAAGATCAAAAAAACTTGTCCAGTCAATTTCTTCCAAGAGAATTGAAACCCTGTTATTATCGATGTTACTGTAACATTTGAATGAGTTTTTAATATTATTATGACTAGGTGTTATGCAAAGTTCAACATGGAGTGTGCTGTGGTCTGTGATTGAGGATTCACATACCAACGTCAGAAAATTATTTTTAGTTTTTATAAACGAGTGGTCTAAGCACTTACTTCCACGAGTAGGCAAAAGGTGACTTGGGATCATATCATGCATCGCCAACAAATCAATGTATTCCTCTGATCTATGGTCACTATTATTCCCTCCAATATCAATATTGATGTCTCCAATCATGATAATATTAGGTATATGTTTTAAACTATGCAATAATTCATCTAAAGAGTTCTGAAAATTATCCACGGAAGTAAAAGATGGAGATCTATATATACAAATGAAAGAATAATAGGAACCAATTTGCAACACTAAACAATCGGCGTCAACAATTAAAGGTTCATAAACAGAAACATCCTTTATATTTTGCTTAATATAGACGACAACTCCACTGTTTTGGTTTAAGTGTCTAACTGTTCTAAAATGGTGATAATTTATTAAGCTTGGTACATTGTCACAACTTTGAAGCCAACACTCTGTTAGCACAATAACATCGTAATCAATCGTACTTCTTGCTAGCAACACCTCAAAATCATCAAAATTTTTATTTAAACTTATTATATTTTGGGTAATAATTTTGAGTGAAGGTTTGAGCTCAGTACTATGCAAAGAGAAATCACTTGGATCACCAACTAGCGCAGAGCTACCAACGTTGAGCAGGTCAACGTCAGTTGCGACTTCATCAAGATCATTAGCCATGATCACTTGTTTCAAAGAGAATCGGAGAGATTAAACAAAGTTTTAGTTGGTGATCAGTATTCAGACATAATTTGACTATGATATGATTGTTTGTGTAAACATATAAATATAATACAAAATTGTAATAAAATATGTAAATATAAAATAGACAATTAATAACTATCCTATGACTCAACCGAAGGCATGCAAAACAAAGAAAACTATTTCTAATGTTAAATAAGAAAATATACTCTAAAATCCATAGTCATGGCATACGCAGAGCTTCAGCTTGTGTACAAGATTTCAACACCAGGGCAGGCTCACCATCTGATAAACGTATAAGCACGTTTCCTCGCGAAGTCCAACAATACTTGTAGAGACCATCCTTCACAAGATTTCGCGCTATTGTCAGAATCTTCTTATTAGCGTTCGTTAAAGCTTCAGAAACATATACAGGGACATTATCACCATTAAGCCCAAGATGACCGGAATTAAGTTTTGAGTTCTTATTTTCCTTATTGAATGCCCTAGTCGCTTTGAGAAACGATTCTTTTACATCAAAGTTCTTAAATTCAATAAAAATCGGAGACACTCCCTTGCCTTTTCTATAACACTGTTGTATATCATGCGTTGCGGGTAATTTTTATGTAGAATATAAAGATCCTATTACGGTCTTCAGGTTTTCTTTTTCTTGTCTGGGAACATTTCTATTTTCAAATTCAAATTGCTATGAAATATTAACTGTTTCATCAAATTTTCGTCTTTGATATATTGATCATCATCATTAACTCTTTCACAGCCAAACTGCAGGGCCTCAGGCCTTTGTTTAATCATTTTTGGTCACTCATCCCGTGAACAACTCTTGCGAAAATTGCTTAGCAATAGCTTAGCAATAGCGTGCGCAGCGGCGCATATCCGTAGCGCCACGGAGCTACTCGAAGACTGATCTAAAGACAACTCGAGTTATTTTTTTTTCTCTTATTGCCATTTTTTATGTTAATACTCTTTTTTTTTTCCACACAAATTGCTGTAGATACGTACTTCAAAGTTGGTATTTTCAGTCTTCGCTGGAAACAATGCTTTATTCATTAGTCACAACGAGTCTGAGGGTCGATTCAGAGTAGCTCGGTGGTGTAGTGAATAAGCGCCATGGCCCGCGATTGTAGTTGTTAAGCAACTTTCGCAAAGGTCGGGCACAGGATGGATGACTAAAAAATATTATCTCAAGCAACTCCAAGCTTCGGAAAGCACGTAAAGTGATTGGTCCAGGTTATATTTGCAGTCGTTAATATCCTCCAATCCACATTGGACCAGCATGGAGGATCGTGGCCCATCCTCTTTAACCATCCATAAGGAAGGCCTGAGCTCCTGCAGTTGGTGACGTAAAAGGGCTGATGATGATGATGAGGGCCGTTCAAATCTGACAGAAGCTCAGTTAAGCACCTCACGGAAGTATGTTAGTAGACGATTTCCTTCGAGTGTGGAAAGTCGAAATTAAAATATGTATACTAGCTAGCAAAATTATAGTTTATGACATGCGCGTCTGATGTAGCTTTCCGTAGGTCGGAATCGCTCTGCAACTATCGGTCCAGTAGTGTTGGAGCAAATTCGATGCAAACAAACAAACAACCAAATCTTTCCTCTTTATAATATTAGTATAGCTTAGGTATAAGGGGTCCGATGGCGTAGTGGGTTAGCGCATTTGGTTTAAATTGCAGTTAAATAAGTAAGTAAATACTGCACAACAAGGACATAAATGAATACTTATTTTACATAAATAAGTACAAACGATAAACTCATCGTCAGCCAGCGATTTCTTCCAGGCAAACTAGCATTACATGAAAAATAGAACAATAAATAGCCGATTGTGCATACAACTAGACAAATAATAATAATTTAAAAAGATCAAAACAAAAGAAGGACCGTTTAAAGGTACGAATAAAATGCACAGACACAAGCAACAACCAGAGCGCGAGATACGAGAAAAAAATTGAAAAATAACATTCGTAAGGACCGTTTAGAGGATGGGTGACAAAAACATTATTATCTTGAGCACTGTGCACAACACTGGCATAATGCACGATAAGCCGTTAGTCCTGGCTGCATCAGCAACGTTAACACTCACCGATCCACATTAAGCCCGCGTAGTGGGTTATAGCCCATTGATCTTATTCGATTCGTCTGCATTCATAGGAAAAAAAGAATTCTACCACAATACTTCCCACGCAGATGAAGTCGCGGGCACAGCTAGTATAAAATATAAACGACTTAAGAGTAGGCATTAAGCCTTAAACCTATCTATCTTATGCTCATTTCTTTCGGCAATAAAAAGATATGAATAAAGGAGGGTGAATAAAGATTATGACTAGTTACAAATAATGAATTTAGTCCGACAGTCAGATAATAAAAAAATAGATACTTTTTTTTTGCTTGAATTTAATAAGACGTGGCTTAGATAATAGGCAAAAAAGTTGTAAGAGTGAGAGCTCGCTATGTTACAATTATATAGAAAATGTACAAAGGTGTGACGTCATGCGACATTTCAGCTCAGTGTATTATCGTAATTTATTGATTAAGGCAGAAAAAAATACGCGTTTAATATACTTTAATAAATCTACCCGACGGACAGAAAAACAAAATTAGTCATTCCAATTGTAACTAAAAAACTATTTTCAATAAATAAACAATCTTACATTATTTTTAATGCTTTTGGCTGTAAAGCGACTCAATAAATCATTAATTTTCGCTATAAGAAAATGGTACAATTACAATATCATATAGTACGGTGTACCGGCGCCGTGTGCGTGCGTTTCGGGTATTCTACACGCCGCGGTGTTATACGCGTGCAGGTGAACGCGCGCCTTTATGTCGCTTGCTCGACACATTCAACAAAACGTTTTCTCGTGTAGACATTTTTGCAAGCAATACATATCAATTTGAAAAGTCAATAAGAGAACAACTGATATCCTTACGCACTCTTAATGTAACATAGATTGTCTATATTAAACTTAAACTACTGTCTTCTTGATAATTCATTTTTTTTTTTATTATAACAACCTAATTTTTGATGCTTTGTTTTATATCGAGTTTAACACGATTTAGTAACATGTGGATAGCGGTGTGGATTTCACAATGACCTATACATGTTTATTGTAACATATCCTTGTATTACCATGTATTGTGTTAACAGTTTCTTGTCCCAAATAAAATAAAATACAATGAAATAGTAAAAAAAAGTTAATTTTAGGAACAGTTTTGGTGATTATGATGTCAAAAAAAATCTATATATTAAAAAAATAAATAAATCAGAGAAAAGTATCAAATATTACTATGAATATGGTAATGGTAATCCCTAAGAATGTTCTATTATCCAACTAGAATGTACTAAATAAATTATCCAACTATAGCCCAAAAAATGTACGTTTTTTTCTGATTAGCATGGTTTCTTTCAGTTCGTAGAAACATTTCTACAAAGAATGATTTAGAAAGTAATTTAAATATTACATTAAGTATATATTCCATATTTGGTTATTTTACTCTACAGATAAATTAAACCAGACTAAGAACAGATGAAACTTAGTTGTTTTTGGTGTAAACAAAAAAAACTAAGTTTCTACCACCACCACCCACGGAGTATTTTATTACCATATGAAAACTCTAGTTAAATAAATATTTGAGACGAGGTATTTTGTTTTACTTTGCAAGTTGATGTTATGTATAATAAAAAAATATATTTAACTGCTTGATAATAAAAACTAACTAACGACTATGTTTTGAAAAAAAGAAAATCTGCCAGAACAAATTAGGTAATGTCGCAAACTCGCAACGACGCGTTCTTGAGAGATATTTATAATTTACAGTTTCCTATTAACAATAAAAAAGTAACACACCTTTTTGCAACAATCCCTCTTCTAACAAACGTAATTTAACATTTTTTACATACATTTTTATATATGAGCAGACATTTCAAAAGGTAGGTAGAATTAAATTAACTCCCTTAATGAGCAATATATTTCATTGAAGTGCGTTCGTCAGCTTACATTTATCTAAGTTCAAGAAGGCTTAGACAAGCAAGCATTTCTTTCGTCGCGAATGAACGCAGAATTCCCGGGCGTATGCTCGTTTCGCTCGTAATTTTTCATTGAGTCTGAGTAGGCAAGCCTCCAATTAAGTTTCTCTTTGGCCTCAGAGAAGGGAAGAAAAATGAACAACAAGAAAGGGACAGTGCTAACGTTGTATGATGTCAAGAAACCTTTCTGCTAACTGTTTAATTACTTACGTACTTTTATAAGTTTCATTGAAAACTTCTATTATTTTCAAGTAACACTTTGCTACCGGAATTCATAGTAAGGGGGAATTTCACAGCTTTATACATTTCGACTCTCAATGGAATGCGCTACTGTTCTTATTTGATTACTTATATATTGCACCTAAACTTTATTATTTTATTATAAACATACATTTAACAGTTTATAATAACAATAACACCCAAAAAGATTAAACCCCTTATCGATATACACAGGCCAAACTATTTTAAAAATAAATGAAATGTGATGGTTCATCTTTGAAATAAAATCATTAATACTTCTCTTTAAAATTTACTTCAATGATAGCCGAGCGTCATGTAGTTTGATCTTGTCGCCACTAAAGTTCCGCTACCACTGAGCTTCCAGAATTCCTCGATGTCTCAAAAGTTTCTTAAATAACTGTTTGTTTTATTTAGTACATTCTGTTAGCTCCGACTTTTACGGGAATGAGAAACATAATGTTGAAAAAATGAGCACGTGAGACTAAAAGTTGAATCAAGAGATTTTGGTATCTGGAGATTGCTGATTAATTAATGAAATATGGACTAAGTATTTATGCAAAATAAAAATATCGTTTGGTTTTTTAATATTCTTAAAATAGAGGATTCTTGTCTGATAGTACCAAACTCTTTTATTGCCCATAAAATATTAACGGCGAGCAATTCTTATGTTGAGGTGTAAATGGTACATTATTTTATTGATATTCGGACGATAAATCTACTCACCTACGGAGATCGTAAAATTGTGTAGCTTGATTGAGTCAGCATTTTTATTGTTTCGTACCGTGAATCAATGGCGAATGTTTGAGTAATAAAATTCGTTTTACGATTGTTTTCACGGGAAATTTGTGGACCATGAAAACGCTCTTCCTGGCTTTTGTACTACCACTTTAAAAGGTGCAAGAGTTTGTTCAAAAGTTTAACCGTTTAAGCAGACGTTACTTATGTCTTGTGTCTTATTTCACTTTCAAGTAAAGGTACTGTTGTTTCTCTATTCGTTATTTAGTGAACTCTAAGCGGGCCAAATTTGGCCGTAAAACAACCCGTGTACTGGTTTTTTGCTATCGCTATTAATTGTTTTGTATGTCATGCTCCTCAAGTCTGTGCATATCTGACAGAAGATGCATCGCGCCTCTTCGTCACAGAATGTCACAAATAGCATTCGACTTTGCACAGTCACGCATTTCTGATGTACATCATATAACGTATTCAATTGCGTGTAAGGATTCTCAAGTGACAGGCGATCTAAAGCTTGACATCTAGTAAACAAAGGTATCAAATGCATGGTGGGATGTGAATAGTTTCTCCGTGTTTTACGGTCAGTTGAGTATTAAGGCCTTTAAGCTCTAATCAATATAAAATTTGTATGAGCTGTGGGGCTGTGAGATTATTATTAATATATTTTTAAATTCTCCATTTCTTCTATAAATAAACTTCCACTATGCCAATTTTTGTACTGCTTGAGTATTTATAGATAATATGCATTTATTTTTTCATATTATAATTAAATCTATACTAATATAATAAGGAGGTAAAGTTTCTTACTTTGTTTGTTTGCTTGTAGGTGGTAATCTTCAAAAATACTGTTCCGATCATGAAAATGCTTAACCTCCGCAAAGCTATATCATACGCGGGTGGCATAATCTATGCTTTAAGCGGGTAAATTCGCGGAAAAATATTGATACATTGATTCTGAATGTGTCTATATTTTTTTTATCAATTTTGTATTCATAATGCTATACTGGCAAATATTCTTAAAGATAAATAGTAAAAAAATACACAGGCCCTAGGTTTTCTGACTGAGAGTAGATAGAGCAGTCGTCCGAATTGTAAAAGGTCGTGGGTTCGGGTCCCATCCGGAGTAAATGGGGCTGGTAGAGTTGTTAAGTATTCTTCATTAAGAGAAGTATCTGAAACTTTTAAGTGTTAGATATATATTGCTACTAAGTTTAATATGCACAAAGTGTATACTATCTGAAACTAATATAGTTTGCAGCTAAAGTTCTGTTATAATACTGAAACATTCATTAAATTTAACACAGCGTTTAATCCATCATAGATAATAATCCACGTAATTAGTACAAAATGAGCACGTATTTATCCCAATATAATGTCTGCAGCTGATTGCGAGTATCAGTAATTAATACACAATACGTAACCGCGTATAATACTATAATATCCTCTGAGGATATTAAAGTTAAATTAGAAGATCTTTATAAAAGAGATAAGATAAAATTTATTATGCATTCAAATAAATTTTATATATGTCTTCAATAATATTCACAAAATAAAAGGACCCTTTTGACATTTCAAAAACAAAATAGAACGTAACGTTTTACATTATCGACGTAATGGGAAATAAATCATTATGAAGCGAATTGACAGAAAAGATAGTATATTTTTAAAATAAAAGCGTGGCTTAGTAGTACAAAACATTATTTAAGTATTATTATTATGCAAATTATAAAAAAACATAAACTTTTTAATTACTACGTAACGTTCCAAAAGTAGTCCCGTCCTCGATCTGATTTTTCTTAACAACAGTGTCGTGGCAATGTCAGTCGTATGTTTTCTGATACATTATTCGTTTTAAGTTCAAATCACATTACATAATTAAAATAAATGCTTTAAATATGTTTTGTGTACGAAAATTAGGCACGATTATACCTGTCACATCATTTCAAATTCGAGTCCAAGTTATTTACCGTACACTGCAAAAATATTTATTCAAACATTAATAAAGGATAAAAAATCGATAATTAATAAAATGATGTTTTTATATATCCACGAACGGAAAAAAAATAGTATCGTCAACTTTAACTTATATCAAGAGGTAAATTGTTATTATCGATTAGAAACTGTAATGAACGAGGTTTACCTTAAACATACGACGGTCGTACGCACAGAGCACAGAAAGACATTTCCGTGTTCTGTGGTCATACGCCGTCTACCATGATAAACGCACCGCATACAACAGGTGACGAGTTTAAGCCATAATGAATGTTCTAATTTTGATGATTTCTATCGGTGTTGTCACTTTAAACTAATGACAATTAATAGATTTGTGAAAACGACAGTATATCTACCAAACTTATGCTGTTCTCCAATTTGAAAGCTATATCAAACAAAAGAAGAATAATTTATGAAAATACTGCATAGTTATTTTATTGAAATTATTTATGAAATTAAACACACGTATTTAAAGATTTTGGACTATGCTATACCAAATATAAGGTAACATACAGGTAAAATTTATGAACTTTTTTTAATTTTTCTGATTACATTTTTCCTATCTCACGTGACTTACTTAAAAACATTGATTTGATTACCTAAGATATATAAGGCAAATACGTTGATATAACACCCTGAATATTATTGAAATGAACTTGTGCATCGTCACAAAACATCAGAGCAATAAAAAGAGGAGGTCACATTCATAATATTTCATTATTATTGTCAGACGAAAAAATTCGTCTTTGAAAAACGTGTTCAAGATTATTTACTCCGGCGTGAAATAAAACTGCGAGTATGTTCAAATTTGTCTATACTTCTGTTATTTGAAAATGAGGTTTCTATACTTTGACCTTATTTTAAAGGCAGCAAAAGATATATTTCCGTGAAACAACATTTATGTGACGGCAAAAAAGAAAACTGCCCCTCTTGGATTTTTTTCCATTGAACATCCATACGTGTCTTAGTAAGCCGATTTTTATTAGCATTTCAAAGCTTAGAAAAAGTACAGATTAATAATACAAAAGACGAAAGCAATGACTGATGTTTATAAGGGCACCTACTAAAGAAATATGAAAAGCAGATCCTTCTTTAGAAATCTATGAATCGTTTACTTTTATTCAAGTTGTGATCTTTTGAAATTGTGAACAAATATAAGACTAATGAACTCTAATGTTCGCTGAACAGTTGATGAGAACCGTACTTATTTATTAAAAAAATCATCAATTTTACAATTTTTGAAAATCGTCCTAAATGGCTTGTCGTCTTCAAAGAAATATTGAAAAAAAATGAGTATGTCTAAATTCACAGGTAACCAAATTAATTATGGCTTTATAACTCGCAGCTTCATGAGTCCGAAAAATAATACCTGAAATACCCAGCATTATTCTTATAACAGCGATTAATTAATCGGGTACATTGACTTTCATTGTTTCCTCTAACTGCTATCTAACACCTAGTGAAGCTCAGAAAATGGATATAGGTGACCGAAGCGGAAATCCGAGCGGGTACATACCAAAAGTTACTCCCAATACCCAACCTTACCGTTTACAGAATAAGTGCTACATACAAAAGACACGAGAAGTTGCTGCGAGCGGGTTAGCTAATTGGGAAAGGCGGGTCGGATGTGCGAACAAGGCAAATGAAGATTTATCATCGCTCGGTCCTTTGGGCTCAACGGTAACCTGTTATCACGGGTTACGGATATTTTTGAATTTACACCATTCCGGATCGGCGGCCACTGTTTATATGTTGGTAACTTGACCGTGAATCAAGCAGTTTGAGAAGGGTTATGCATACAATTACTTGGGGATTAGGACGAATGTAACTCGGCTTACGGTACCAAATGCTGGTTTTGATCCGTCTGTAACATTATTATGGTTATTTTATGTTTGTGAATTTCTTTTTTTTTGACTGAATCGTCATGAAAGGAATTAATCTTCTTAAACTTTGTTATTTCCTTTGAGTTTGTATAATAAAGTAATATATGAATATAACATTATTTGTTTATACCTACATATTTATAAATTATTTAGATTATTGAGAACAGTATTTATAGTCCTTACACGATATAGACTTCAACTAATTGAAAATTTTGCAAAAGCAAATGACATATATATACTACACTTTATATTTGTAGAGACGTTGCACAGGACCAATGAGGACAGAAAGGTCTTCATTATCAGCTCAAGCAGATCAATGAGCATACATACAATTCATTTAAAAAATATCGCATTCTTCTTAACTTTATTTTGAAATGACATGATATGAAGGCTTATCGTACTATACAGGATTAATTTTATACTTAAGCTAGCAATAACGCGCGGCTTCGCTCACGTGGCCCGAGGGTATTGTGCGCACACTGACCTGCTAAACTGGAATATTGTGATAATTTCATCCACTTTTATATATAATCATTAATTAACGTCCTCACTGCTGGGGCGTAGGCCTGCCTCATAGATGGAACCAAATGAGAAAAATCTACTGATGATTCTGTGGAGAACGAGCAAGTCTCCATAGAATAGTCCAGTTGTTCTTCTTTCCATATTAGTGTGCAGTAGAATCGACATTTGCAAAAATTCAAAAAATAAATTGATAAGCGGTGTTTCCATACCCCTAATATTTTTAAGAGACCTATCTATCCAACGATATCCCAATCTATAGGAAGATAAAAAAATTTCATGATTTTATTTTTCAGGTTTTTCGGCGTTGTTAAAGTATATACTCATGCTAAATTACACATTCCTAATACAATTTGTTTTAAAGCTTAACTGTAGACCGACGGATGGATAGACATGAAGAAACTATAAGAGATCCTTGTTCACTAAGGAACAAATTACTTTGTTTGAGATAAATTGAAAAATTAGGCTACAACAAAAATCGAAATCCCTTTTAAAAGAACAGTAGCGTCATCTATTGATCAGTAGCGTTAAATGTAATTTTAAAAGGTAAATTTCTTCGTAGTGAATTGATCGAAGTATCATAATCACAATTAGTACTGGACATTTCAAAATTGGAAATAGTTTTATCTAAAATATTATTAGAGCTTTAATGGATTACTGTACTTCTATTTGGTCTAGTGTCACATGAGTTAAAAATTTTATACAACAGCTAGGAGAATAATTCCTATCACGTTTATGTTTATTTCTACAACAAATACATTGGTGAAAACATAAAACTGAACATACAGACAGAAAGTAATATGTTAATTATGCTAAAATAGTTTCCATATTTGATATGATACGGTTGATTTTGTATTTTAACGAGTTCTTCTATGGCTTCATTAAGTTTATGAGAAAGGTATTGTAATGAATCTAAATTAATACGAGATAGCCCAATCAGTGTCAAATATGGATGCTATTATTTACAGCTTTTTTGAAATAACAATCCTCTTCTATTATGTTGAAGTGAGGAGAAGGCAAATATATATTAGAATAATTTATTAGTAGCAATAAATTGCAAAAAAATATGATAAGCCTTATAGCCTTTTTGTAGCTTGAGGATTTCTGTTCCAACTATATCATAATCTGTTATTATGTCATTACAATTAACAGATAATTTGGAAATATTACTAAGTACATAAATGCATCCAATACGATTAAGTTTTTGACAAACCTCTATGTTATCTACAAGCACTTTATAATCGTATTTTGTATATGATTCAAATATTCCGTTATTATTGTCGTTTCATAATTAGATGAGACACTGACGAATTTTTTTTGTTAAGTTTGAATAAATTATAATTGTTTTTTATCACCTTGCACTCACTCAAGCTTTCTAATAAGGAAAATGTTAGCTTATCCTTTGTTAATTCCAAATGAACATTATCAAGGTTTATAGACAGTCGAGTTATTAAATTATTACTAGAATTTAATTCTTAATATAATTGGGTAGGATTTAAAACAGAAAGAGCAATTATACTTTGTTTTCCAAATAGAATTGCATCTTTCAAATCTTTCAAACTAATATTGAGAATCATTAAAGAGCTTTCTATAGCGCTGAAGTTCATGGCAAGGTAATTTTTAATGTGTATTTTATTAGTGTTCTTAGAAATTGTATCTAGAATTAGCGTTTAGTTTTTGAATAGAATTATTAAATTTAGATATAGTAGAAGAGATTATATGTCGTCTTGGACAGCGTTTATAGCATCAGTAAATACCTTTGCGTCATCGTCGTCTAAAGAACCAAAAAGCTTTGTAAGTATGGGTCCTCTGACACAAACCATGCCGATCTTTTATGCCTATAATTGGACTCAGTTGAAGTCATATGATGTAATGAGAGATATTTATTATAAACATTAACATATAAACTTTCTAAATATTCTAGATTCAGTGCAAATAGTAGTATTGCTAGTAGTTGAAACAATTCGACGATTCCGTGGGACGACGCTCAGGCAGAACCCTAATTAGCTTAAAGACGAATCAGTAAAGTAAGGTTGCAATGTATTGTCGTTGTAATTAGTATAGGAACTAATTGACAAATACATAATATGTCAATGTATTCGTCTGTTCTGATTTTGTCTAGAATTATTATATTGTTTTTTCCTACAGTCTTTATATCATGACCAGGATGCTTGCACTATCGACAAATGTTAGTTGGTATTTATTGAGACGTAGAGGGGTTATTGTAAGAAACAGTGTGGATTGGCTGTTGTCTATTTAATAAACAATTCCTATCAATATGTCTTATAAGGCCAGAGGTTTGACATTTAGGTCTGAAATCGGGTATGTTTCTCATATCTGTATTCTTGGAAGATTGAACAAGATTAAATAAATTTTCTTTTTGTATAGCTAAATTAATGGCCTCATTTAACGAAGTAGGGTTTCTACAATGTAATATGTTGGAGATATGGCTAGGAACTCCTAATAAAAATGTGTGTAAAGCCAAATTTTCCGTATTTACGATATGTCCTTTCAGTTCACTCTGCTTTGTGGTAGAATGGGTAATATCAGTTGGTAACCTAGTTAGGTATGTTTCTAACCATAAACTAAATTGTGATACCGATTCGTTTTGTTTCTGTTTAGACGTCTGTAGATCTAATAGTATTTATTTTAACTAATAATTATTATATATCATAACGATCACGGCTACTTTTGCCTTTACCACTACTTCCTATGTTATTGACGATTAAAGATTTCGCGTCGCGGAGGTTTCTTCTAAGAGTTTCTTTGTTGAAAGTCAACTGGCAGACAGAAACCGGGTCCGTAATTGAGCAGCAATTCCATAATCAAAACAAAGACTGACTAAACTATTAATCTTGTGAGTTTTTATATAGAATTATTGCTGATGACAATAATCTATTAATACTATTTGGTAAAAGTGTGTTTCCCTAAGTCAGCAACATTCGTGTAAGTAACAACGCATTGAAAGCTTTAAAAAAGTAAAATATTCTCCCGTTTTTTATAACATACTAGCTTTCGCCAGCGGCTTCGCCCGCGTGGACCATAGGGAAATGTTTAGTGGGATAAAAAGTATTCTATTATCTAAGTTAGTTAACACTCGATCTGTATACCAAATTGTATCAAAATCTAGTCGGTAGTTTCGGCGTGATTGACCGACAAACATCTAAACAAAGAAACTTTCACATTTGTAATATTAATAGGATTTAATTACTGCTTTACTACTATAAGTCATAGCTTCTATATAGCCTTCCTCGATAAGTGGACTATTCAATACGATAAAAATAATTAATATAATTCAAGTAGTATCTAAGATTATAGAGTTCAACCAAACAAACTAATAAACTATTCAGCTTTATTATTACTGTATATATAGATTATTATAACATACAATATTTTAAAATTAATTAACTTGTTCTTCTTGTAAATTATGATAAGAATTTTTTTTTTTATGTTGACATAGTTTGTTTTTCTAACGACTTTTCAAAAATGCCGGATGGGAAGATGGGTGTAAATAGACATTACTTTTTAGAAGAAAAAAATACGTCTCATTCCCTTAGATCTCCCATTTAAAACTACCTTAGCTTTTAAATAAATGGTTAAAATAAATAATTGTAGTTTTTCCGGGATATAAACTAAACGATTTTTATTCCAGCCAAAGTGACTTTCACACGTAACGACGTAAGATGTACGAGGCGCGGACGTGACAACATCCACCATCGCTCAGGAACAATCCAGGGACACAGTCACTTCCTGCCGGATATTATTCTTTGACCGATTTACGTATGTACTTAAGAATGTAGCATCCCTATAAATAAGACGTGGATAGTCGTGCGACTCTTCCATTTACTGTTATTAGCCGTTTGATATTTACTCACGAAGTATCTAGTTGACTATCTTGGTCATTGTTATTCTTTAAATATAAAGTTTAAAAATGAACCTGCCATTAATTTTTTAATTTTAGATGACTAAAGGAGATTAAAAGGGTATTTTTTTGTTGCGTAATCAATACATTGAGCTGAAATGACGTATGTACATTTCTACATAGTTGTGACGTTTTATTATCCTATTTACCTATTATCTTAGTCAGTTCTTGTTAAATTGAAGCAAAAAATCGTATTTAGTATATTTCTATTAATTGACCGACGCAGTACATAGAATTTATTTTTTTACCCTGTCATCATACTTATTACAAAAACGCACAGTAGACGGTCTCTAAGCTACAAGAGCTAGGGTTGGAAGTTCTCCGTCATCCGCCTTACTCACCAGACTTTGCGCCTACAGACTTCTACTTTTTCCAGAATTTGGATAACTTGGCGGGAATAAAATTAAATACCCAAGAGGCAGTACATAATGCCTTTGAGAATGTGTTGCTTTCCGTCCAGCTGATTTCTTCAAGAAAGGCATCAATAAGCTATCAATAAGTTGGCAAAGATGCATTTATTGTATGGGTGATTATTTTGATTAATAGAAATAAAAAATATAGAAAAAAATACATTTATTTCATGAAAAATGGCAATTTCATAGTATCGGACGACATCAGAAGTTGGAGCGATGCATTCATTTTAACCAATATTACTTGATAAACACTTTATTCCACACTGACTCGCCGTTTATTCGCGTCACATTTCTGCTATCTTTTTATTCTATTGCCAACAATCAAAAACAATACTGTCATAGTTTTTCGCAAGATGTGGTTTTGAATACAATCAATGTTCTAATTTTTGAGTTTCTTACTTTGTAAATTATTAAATTAAATTTGTTTAATCACAATTACCTTTTAGAAATATACAAACATATAGTTGAACGACATTGAAAATTACTTTTTATAATTAGTACCCTTTTGTAACATTGCACACTTAAATCAATATCATACTTTTTAATACGCAGTGATTAAAAAGTTAATCTTTGTTAAAAATATTAATCTTTTATTTGTAACAATAATAATGAAAAAAAAAGTAATAATAATATGTACTGTTTACGTTTACAAATACATGAATATTTGCAATCATGGAAATTACATATTTTAAATAGTAAAATTTCGTACAATTACATTCTCAAGTCAAGACTACACTTATTTATTACAGTCATCGTCATTTTACAAGTTTTTCTTTATTAATAAAAGTAAAAAGTATAACTATAATAGTAATAGGCTTACAATAGGTAAAGACCTACTATACCTAACGTTTATTGATATTTGACTTATGAGTAAGTAGTACGTAAAATATAATAATCGATGAAATATTTTTCTCTGGTATCCACCCTCTTTTCTACTCATGCAAAAGGAAATCGTCATTTATTTTCAAAGCCATAAACGCTAGTTATTTCTCTCCCCACAAAAAGTTTTATTATCTTAATTAACTGAAATTTAATGGAAGTTTACAACATTTAAATGACTTTTAATCAGCATATTGTTTAAAAAATTCACTTATACAAATCTTATAAAACTTATAATACGTGTATATTGTATTTAATTAAATAAAAATGTTTTAAAAGATTTTAATAGTACAAGAGCTAATAATTGAGGATAAAAATAAAACAAAAGTCCTTTATATCGTTAAGGTGACGAAACACAGCGGATATGAAGTTAGTTTCATGATACAGGGCTCATATCCGGCACGGAAGTCAGCTGAGCAGACTTGAGTGGACAATGAAACATTCAGAAAATTCCTTCTAGCTGGAAACGTTAAAATGTACCTATATAGATTCTTAATGGTGACGTACCTACTAATATACTATAGATTAGTATACATTGGAGAAACGATACTTAAAGTTTGTGATATTGTACGAAAATCTAAATATTCTGTTATATATATTTTTATGTGATGTCTTCGAAACCTGAACCAACTTAATTACGGAAAGATTGTCATTGAATTATTGAAAAACCGTATGACACTTTATTTTTCCCTTAAAATATGAATGCACATATTTTTATAGGTACTATTCATAATTCAGTAGATCTATTCTAAATTATATAAAATTAGGCATTTTGAACGCTGAAATAAATAAAGCCTTACCTATTTTAGCAACAGATGGTTCAAAAGGAAGGTTTTGATGTAAATATAATATAAGACCACGCGGGCGAAGCCACTAGCAGCAAGCTAGTTATTGATAAAAACAATAAGCAAAATAGAATTCAAGCACCAACAGTAGAGAAAATGTAGACAATAAAATATCTCTTCTCACCGCTTTCCACCGAACTGGTTTTATTTTAAAGTCATTTACTCTTCAGGCAATACGACTCTGGAACGCGCTCCCTACCAATATACAGAAAGCACCAAATAAGATCTCCTTCAATCTATTAGTTCGTGATTATCTTTTAAATTCATCATCCTCATCTGGTTAACCTATAATTTGGTTAGATATGTATATTTGTATATATTTGTATAATATAATTAAATATGTATTTGATTATGTATATTTATTTATGTTTAAGACATTATAATGAAGTAAGATGTAAATATTTGTCTAATACAGCTGATCTTTTCGCACCACCTCATATACTATCTGTATACAATTCTACGCTTGACTGGTAGAGAATGCCTAATGGCATTAAGTCCGCCATTTGTACTGTATGCAAAAAAGTTTAAATAAATAAGTATAAATAGAGAAAATGTATCTGTTGCATCTTTAACAAGTATTAGAATACTAAAAATACTTTCAAAATTATTCTATATAGAAAATTTTATAGAAATTTGAAAAAACCGACCAAATCCTTCAACTGGTCTGGAATTTCCTGGACTTATTGACAATATTTACCAACCAGGAATTATTTAAGAAGGATACGTAGTAGTAGTAACAATATTTCAAATTAGAAATTATATTCCATATCCGGTTACTTACCCTAATGCTAATGTGTAAAATTTGTGCGTGTGTGTTTATCATTAGAGGTGTTTTATGATATAGATCACTACATCTCATTTTTGATTGTTTTATTACACTATTGCTTACACTAAAATCAGTTTAATATAAATTCATCTGCCTGCTTGATGTACGCAAATATAATTAGTATCTGGTAAAATGTAAACATCCAGTGGCCAACTTACCTCAAAGTCAAAGGGACCATGGTCCTAGCCAGCAGACTGAAAAGGTTGGCAAAAGAGGCACGTGTTTATTTCTTTAGTTTTTTTTTCTCATATCCAATAATAAGGATAATCATAGATTGATATCTCAGCATACATTAACACTCATCAGATTTTACTTTACTCATTTATTCTTTTATTTTATGGTGTGGCAAAGCGAGCATATGCCGCGTAGTATGAAAATACGCCCCATCAAAAAAAGCGAGGACTATATCTTTAAGAGACACGATGAACGTAGGGATTGTGAACTTATGTGGATGGTACTTTTCGGGCAATAGTTTCAAGTGAGTCAACGCTCCCCTTTGCTCTTTCGGATCCATGAGGATATAAGTATAATTGTGGTGGCTTACTAAAACTCGGTGTATTAAAAATACATAAGCCATTTACTAGCTCGATTCCATTTTTTATTCCTTTTCTATTTTTGAACTTTGTTAATTAACTTCGTTAGGTCTGGATAATAAGCCGCAACATGGCGGAACCTTTGAAAAAGTGATTACATAAATATATATATATATATATATTTTTGTGTAATCAAATAAATAGAAATAAAAAAAAAGATGATGACGAAAACGTTTCCTTGGGTATTTTTCATTTAATTTTTTTCGATCCGACCATGTCAATTTAATTAATTATTATGGATATTAAAGAGTAAGATATGCAATTTAGTCCATATAATCCAGTTTGATATTGTCTTAATACCTTACTTTGTCAGCATAAATTTTAGTCTATGTCACCTGAGTAAAATATAGATTTGTGTAGGTGAAGGAATTTCAAAATTTGGTCCAGTTGTATCGGTACCTATCCAAAGAAAATAATCAAACCTTTCCTCTTTGTATTGTAAGTAGAGATTCACACAGTGTCATTTGATAGATTGATTCATTTTGTAGTGCCGCTTGTGATAAACATATAGGTTTAGCATTGGAGAAAATTTACTCTAAAATGGCAATTTTATTATTTAGTCCAAATTCATAAGAAATTCATAAGAATTCATAAGAAATAAAAATTTATTATTATTATTATTATAATATAGAGAGAATAAGCAAACCTACTGCCTATTAGAAGTAAATATTATTCCTGTAGAACCTCTTACTAGGTTAATCTTTTCTAAGTCTTTATTTATTAATATGAATTTTAACTAAGTGCACTTAGTTAAAATTTTCTTCAATTTTTGTTTATTAATAACACTGTTAACGTATTCTTTGTTTGTTTGCATCGAATATGGACTGAAATTAAATATTCGTCCACTAGTACCACTAGTATTTAAATTATACGCGGGTGACAGGCGAAATCGCGGGAAATCATCTAGTTTCATATATAAGAAACAGATATAACTATATTAATTAATATTATAATAACCTATAATAATATAATAACAGGTGAATATATATTAATTGTCGTCAGTTATTGGACTTCTAACGTCTCTATTGAAAAGCGTATGTGAATTGGCTCCAAGCCAGGGGATAATCCGACTCGTCTGCAATACTTGGTACCTCACGTACTCTTATTCGGGGATCGAAAAACTTTTCTAATATTCTCGATCTGCGGAAATATGGCATAGATTTGAATGCTGATCAACTGATTGTGCAGAATGTGCAATTGGAAATTGTGAAACATACGAAGTTGTGTATGCTCGATATTATTACTTATTATAACTAAGCTAAGTGTAGTTTTTTGTTGTGTATACTAATATTATAAAGAGGATTAGATTATTTGTTGGGATTGAATAGGCTTGGAAACTACTGGACAACTTTTAAAGGTTCTATCACCTAAGGAAACTACGTCATACGCGGATGACATAGATTATAATATATAAGGCGATGTTGCGGGAAAAATGTTTATTTAGAATATAAGAAGACGGACTATCAAGTAGTAAAGTTTTTTGTGGAGCAGATATCAACATGTGCACTCTGAACAACATGGGAAAACTTACTAGGAAAAGTTATTTATTTAATGACAAATAATACTTAATGACAAATAACAAATAATGTAGATAATGGTACTAAAATTATTACAATTTATAACAAGAAATATTAAAGAAAAAATGAGTTTATTCTTTACATTTGATAAAAATTTCGTTTATTACATGCGTCAATTCATTTGGGATTCACCCAAACTCCTAAACACTAGTTTTTGAACTAAAAATAATTACACCTTTTGCTTTAATAAATTGACATAATATAAAACACTAATTAAAGATAAAATAAAATAAAATAATCAGCTTTACCTTTGAAGTAATATAATGTTTTAAGTCAAATAGCCAACATCTATAAATAATCAAAAACCATTTCGTTTTCCATTTACTAATACAAAAGTATAAAAAAATCCGATTTAATGCAACCACATAAAACTTCAGTTAAGCATGCATCTAAAATCCATTTTCAACAAGAAAAACCAGTATGCTTCTTTTGTTTATCACGAGTGCATCTCGTATATAAATAATGCAAACAGGAAGTTCACGGCATGTTTTATTGTGAGTTTCATCGGCTATTTGGAAGCGAACCGGTTGAAAAACTAAAAATGGACGGCTGCATTTTAAATTAACAGGCCTCTCTTTCGGCGAGCGAATTCAAATTTTTCAGTGGACGTAGCAAAAGCGCTCGTGAAGCGGCTAACCTCTTTGCGGGCTGTCGCTTTTATTGGCACAATGGAATTAGCATAGTAATGAAAAATATTGGGCGACTGACGGGCCCATGGCGCTTGCGGTGTGGTAGGGCCCGGTAGGGTTATCGCTTTTCTTAGAGGCAGTATTTAAATTTAATAGAATTTCAATTTAATTACTTCTTTGTCCTATTATATAGTAATCTAGCTAGATAGCTTGCTTTTTATTGGATGTCAGATAAGCCTACATAGCAGTCTATTAGGTAGTAGGGTTGTCAAAAAACATAGTGTCATTTTTTATTAGAATCTGAACCTAAACAGTTTTGTGTCATTTTATGGTAATTAAGTTCGACTTTCATTAATTTACTGAAATCCATAAAAATACACAGAATTTAATTTGTCAGACTTTACATTTTAATTGCTTGTATTCAATCATCTTATTATTTCAATTAATTAATATTATACACACATATCAATATTACATTTCCAATCTAAATAATAGTTTGCTCAATAAATCAAGCTTTAGTTGTGAAAGCTTCAATATTAAATTCAGTGTTTACAGTGCAAAGTTATGTTTCCGTTAAGAGTGAAATGACAACTATTTTTATTACTGGTACTATTGTACGATATTTTGATGGGTGGGATGGGTGACCAATACTTTATAATTTCGAGCTCCTCCGTGTTTCGGAAGGCACGTAAAGCCGTTGGTCGCGGCTGCACTTGCAGTCATTAATCCATTCTAGACCCGCATGGAGGGTCATGGCCCATTCTCTCTAACCGATTCAACCCCATTATAAGGAAGGCCTGAGCCCCCGCTGTGGGGATATTAATAAGCTGGTGATGATAATAAGATATTCCATCCAAAACATTTTCATTATCAAAAAGTTACCATATCTTATGTACCTAGAGCAAAGCTTCCAACTCTATATGAATGAATGAATGAATGATGAAAATGAATGAAAATAACTTTATTCAAGTAGGCTATTTGAACATCGTTGAACAAGCACATTTGAATCGTCCAAAAAAATTCTTTTCCCTTCCACTTGTTCAGGATGTCTTTTAGCTGACAAGAAGAACAAGCGAAAGAAACTTACCAGCTTCTTATCATAAGTAATGACATTTACATAAATCATGTCATTACAAAAATAATATGTATCATTACAGTAATAAATACAACTTTCAAAGTTTGTAGGATATAGGTTGAATATATAATTAGTCTTTATAGAACAAAACGAAGGCTATTAATTCCATGCATTGCGATCCTTAAAATAATCATCAACTTTATAATAGCCTTTACTCATAAGTATGTTCTTAACATGAATTTCAAATTTATTTATGGGTAGGTCAACTACATTTTGCGGAACTTTATTGAACATAGCAATACATTTACCCAGAAATGATCCTCTGGTTTTCTGAAGTCTGAAGCTTGGAACAGCAAGTTTATTTTTATTTCTTGTGTTAAGATAATGAACACTATTTTTTTTTTGTGAAGGAATCGTAATGTTTTCTTGCGCACATAATATTTTTATAGATGTATTGAGAGGCAACAGTCAAAATATTTATTTCTTTAATTATTTCTCTGAGAAATTCTCTAGACCGTAAATTATATATAGCACCGACAGCTCTCTTTTGTAAAATAAAAATTTCTTGAATGCTAGCCGCAGAACCCCACAACAATAGACCATACGTCATTACACTATGAAAATAACTAAAATATACCAATCTTGTCGTTTCAACATTTATCAAGAGTCTAATTTTCTTGTCAGCAAATGCTGCAGAATTCAGTCTACTTGACAAATTATCAATATGAGGATCCCATTGCAGACGGGAATCTAGTTCAAGGAATTTTGTCGATTCCACCAACTCAACTTGTTCACTATTTACATTTATAAGTGTATTAACATGCCTCACATTAGGTAATGCAAACTTTATGCATTTTGTTTTATTTGAATTAAGCTTTAAATTATTACTATCAAACCACTGTGGAACATTGTCGAGAGCATCATTTACATCGTCAAAAAAATCATTACCCCTCTTAACTTTAAAAACTAAAGAGGTGTTATCAGCAAATAACACTATCTCGCACAAATTCTTTGTAAAGTGAGGAAGATCATTAATGTAAATTAGAAAAAGCAATGGTCCTAATATCGATCCCTGAGGGACGCCCATACTAATGGGTGCCTCTGCAGATTGTTTTTACATGTTTTTATAATTCTACAACTTTACAAACCTTTACTTGACAAACTCTACACCATTGCCAAAATATGTGGCTAGTAGTGTAAGATTAATACCGTTCATTTTTTTTTTCAATTACAACCTTATTGAATGTTATTTCGTTGTAAATAACCGATTTAATTAGTGATTTTCGATGTATGTGGCTTTTAAATTCATCGCATCTCGACGACACGGAGCAGATTTTTAATTAATCAAAGAGTTTATAAGTTTTCTTGTTGTTTCTACTCTCCCACTCAAGCAGAGTGGTGTCATTTTGCCAGGAAAACCACCATAGAACCCAATAGTACGGATTTATATGATACCTGGTGACAACAACAAAAAGACACTACTAATTGAAGCACATATACATCAACACGTCCTACGTATGACTCGCTAACAGAAAATGTCAACTTTGGAATACTCAATTATTAATTACTCCTCGTAGGTTATTTATTGGATGTATTTTTGACTGGAAAACAAATCTTTCCTAATTTCTTGACAGGTTTTAAAATTGAGCACTTAAATAGTTTTACTTTGGAATCGCGATGTAATATTTTTGTCAATGTATCATTTATGCAGAATATTATGCATTCAATTTATTACGCTTTCTTTTGCTAATTGGCAGAGTTAAAACCGCAATGAGGTACCTATAAAAATTAAAATAAAATGTTTGAAAGTCTAGGTGAAAAAGACTACTACTACGATTAGATTGATTAGGTAACAGACATATTATGTCAGGAAATATAAATGCATGAATCAATAAACTAATAAACTTCAAGGAATTTAAAGAAATAACCAATGGTTGTGCATTAAACGCTTGTTTCTCTCTGCCCACCTTGTAATATGTATCAATCAACCAAAGAGACAGATTTAATGTGCGCATTCCTCATAGACCTATAGTATTGTGAAAACATAACTTAGGAAGAAAAATTAAATAAAAATTTTAGTCCGTCCCCTAAAAACGAGGTTAGATATTACAAAAATAAAGCAGTCGTATGACAGACACCTCAACTACCAGTTAAAGAGTCATGCGTAGGACGTGTTGATAGGTTAACTGAATTATTTAATCATAAATATTTATGACACTTGTAGTGCTAAACCAATATTTTAAACACTACTAAAACGTTATTCAGAGAACTGGTATTGATCTCCTTAAGTGAAATTAAGCTTGAAGCGCGAAGAAATTCATTTACAGGCAACCCTATAACGCCACCCAATTTATCAACGCTACATAGAGTGAAATAACCTGTTATGCTCTGTGTTTAAAGTCATTACCACAGTTAATTTACGCGACCAAACTGAGTTAGTTTGTTATCAGTAGCGGCGAAGTGATAACGACTTGTACGTGAACGAGTTTGTGTATTATTATAATTATGTATAATACAAAGTGCCGTCGAGTACCCAACGGTGTCAAGTTTCGTATTCAATGAATTCCCGTATCGTATAAGTTGGACAATTAATTTGGAAACTAACACAAAGCCATTTCGATGGTAGTGCACGTCGTTTGATTTAGAATTGTAGCGATGATGTTCCTTGTGCTAAGACAATGCTCTGAAGTTCCATAGACTGCTCTGCAGTTTTGTTAACCATTTGATAGAGGCGTCTACGATGCTAATTTACGTATAAGTAGTTTTCTACACTGTTTAGGACCCTGATAATGTGATAACTTTATGATTCAGATTTACATTACAAGGACTTTAGATACTTAATATTGGGATCCAAGTATTGTTATTATTGTTGTATATGTTTTTTATTTTTAAATACTCGACATTATGTAGGAACTTTATTCACTTGATTCGGTAATCAATTAAAAACTCTTTCCTGTTACTGTTGGTCATTTACAAGATAATTATCTTGTAAATAATTTGATAAAAAATATGTACTGCCTTTCGGCTTTCAGAGACAGTGACCCGAAGATATGTAGGAAATAAATATAAGATTATTGTCTGTCATTCAAATTTCATTTTAATACCTTTCATATTTATTATATTACGACGATAAATACTCATAGTACATAATAAAACTACATATTATCTAATAAACAACGGCCAGACCGAGAAACCAAAGATCCACGTCTTCAAATACCCCAAGGGTATTTTGTTTATGTGCGAAACTTTGTATTCAAGTCACGAATGAATATATACAAATCTAAACACATTTATTAAGTTACTTCTAGTTGAATTTAAGCTAGAAGTCATATGTTGGGGCATTTGACAGTGACATAGGTAAGGAGCTGAAGTAATAAAAAATAATATTTATGTTATAGACATTTTGACAAAAAACTCTTAAGCTTTATTATAGTTTATTCAATTAATTTTAATAGTCTATATTTAGAACAGCATGCCAGCAACTATAATTAATTAAAATAATAACCCTTTTCGTGGGGGCTTAAGAAGTTTGTTTATTAATAAAAAAAAACAAACGTTAAAGATACCTTCTTTTCATTATGATACGTTTTTTACCTCTCTATATGTTTCATAAAATATTATATTTATTTACAAACGTCATAACATATTTCCCAAGTTTCATACTCTCATTTCCGCCTAACATATCTCTCTGAAAAAAATGGCGAGATAAAAAATATATATACAATTGTACTTCTATCGAAATGCGATATTGTAATGTACCCTTATCCCGTCTAACGAGCAGCCGTCATCACCATACGTATGTCATCCCATGTGATACGTATCTCTTCCATAAATTTAGCTGAGCGGGTGCAAGGGAGGCAGATAAGGTTTCTCTGATTTTGGTCGCTGCGACTGACCTTACGACGCAACGAATATTACTCTATTAAATACGAATATAAATCCTACTATTCTGTAAACAATAATTATTCATCAATAAAAATAAAGTAACATAATCAGTAAAAAAACAAGCGTCGATAAAAATTTGCATCAAACAATTATTTAAAAATGTGAATAGATAACTTATCTTAACCATAAATTAATGAACTGTGAGTAAAGTTGTGCATTGTTGCGTTCGACTACATAGTGAATATCCAAACTATAAGTTGTGGATGGCAAAATAAGCTTGTGACAAAAATTTTTAAAGCTTGATATTTCAGTATATAGAAGTACTTAAGGTTGAAACACTTTGTGGCAGCGAAATAATTTTTTTGTGATTGCTGAATATGTCTTTGACTATTTTTTATGAACTAACTACTAATAATTTAGTAGTTAACATTACGAAACTCTTTTTCGTACCTTATTTTTGTATCAACTTGTTCCGCTGATTATAAACTATTAAAAAGCATCTTTAAAATGTGTACTTTTTGTCACGAACTTTTAGACTATTGCTATACTTTTAAGTATTCGTGACGATAATCAACGAATACGAATATTGGTAAACGTATAATATTCGGTAAATACGAATATGTATTGCATCACTAATTTCGTCCCACCATTGTACACGGTGAAAAATATTCTAACAACATAAACTGCGTGCCATAATTTGTGCAATATCACTGAAAATAATAGAGTTATTCAGAACATATATTTGTTTTTCTTTTTTTTTATTTGAGATCAAAATGTTTGTTTAATTATTTGTGGTTTACTTTGTTATTTTTAAAATAGTGATAACTATTGATCAAAACTTTTTCAGGGACTTTTACAACACTAATATAATAATACATTGTGATAAATACGTTTCTATTTGGATGTTATCGATCTAAGTTAAATTTTTAATAATTTTAGAAATCAAGATGTTTAGGTGTATCATACCTATATGATGTTTATATTTTACAAATGGTTTTCTATAGATACATGATCTATGAGCATAGCATGTAAGTGTTTGGTTACGAAATATTCGACTAGATAAATACCCCAATCACTAAGGTGATATTTTATAATTATAAAAATATATTTATGTTGCATGTGTTAAAATAGCGACAAATAAAGTTGAAAAGAAATAAAAACGATTAATTACGTATCAAAACTTTTACCTATCAAAAGGTTTAATTTAAAGACATAAAATCTTGAATCTCACCCCTGCTTAGCATAATATCGATACTTCTTCCATTACTTTTTAAAAAAGGCACGTCTCGGCGCGTCAACGCGCATAATCCGCAGATTCGTTTAATTAATAGCCTTCATAAAACCTATTTTCTTTATTGTAAACAATGCAGAAGTTCATTAACTGGAGTCACGTTATGTCGTCGGCACGTGCCTCTCAGGTGTTAGACACTTAATAGGGTGCATAAAATAAATTACTTATGGCAAATTGATAGTGTGCAAATTATAAATGCTTAAAAAAACCATTTTGTCCCTGATACTCTGAAATGGAACCTACGACTTATCGCAATTCGGGTGGCTGTTCTATCACTGAGCTACCCAGGATCTAACAGGACTGATGAATTCTTCAAGCAGTTGTTAATTTTTCGCTAAACAATCATAACTCACTGATGAAAGATTATTATTTCTTGAATATTTTCTTTCTTTTATACAAGATTTTTTATCACAGACGTCTTTTAATTCTTAGGTTTTACTATCGCAAACACTGCTTTGAGTTTTCTTTGAATAATACTTTATTAATTGTAATTTTTTTCTCAGATATACTTTTCTATTACCAATTACCGTATAAGTAACAATGTCACTATTATGGTACAAAGTGAAGTTGTCATTTATATATACAAGATTGAGAGAATATAGTGACCTTTTAATCTAGTAGTGAAAAAGCTCTTAATGCATCCAAATTCGCAACCAGTTTGACAACCAACTTGTGACAACATTAATAAGAAACAAATGTGGATTAGTTATCTCATTTAGACATAAAGGAACATTCAATTGCGTTATAATGAGACAGATAGACATTTCCAACTTACTCTTATCATAGTATCTGTACACACATCACACTATTAAGAAATGAAACTTCCAATGTCCGCTGATACAACTAATTTATTTGACATTTTACTTCATAACAAAAAAGATTAAACATTTGCCGCCAGCCAAGGACGAATTAGTCCTTAAAATTATGAATCTATTGGCAATAAACATAACTTGGTAATGGGTCTTTTGAAAATCTTATTACTACACTTGATAGTAACAACACGGACTATTCCGTCGTTACCCGGATGAGTTTGTATTACTCTACCAAGTAACCATTTCGATGGTGGCAAACACTCATTTTTTACAATAACTAAGTCATTAATTTTAACAGGGTTTTGAGGAGAGTGCCACTTATATCTATGCTGTAATGTTACTAAATATTCATGTGTCCATCTTTTCCAAAATGATTGCAACATATGTTCAATGTGTTGCCAACGATTGAGTCTGCTAATAGGAACATCAGTCACATTTTCATGAGGAACTACACTAGGTGGACCTAACATTAAAAAGTGACCAGGGGTTAGCGCTGTGTAATCATCAACCGAGTTACTTAAAGCAGAAATGGGACGGGAATTAAGACAACACTCTATTTGTGTTAAAAGAGTGGCATACTCTTCAAACGTGAGTTTTATATCTCCTATAACACGATTGATATGATGCTTAGTTGAACGTACTCCCGCCTCCCATAAGCCTCCGAAATGAGGTGAACCTGGGGGTATAAAGTGCCATTCGGTCCCCTCCGAAGCTAATATCTCACGCAACTCTACTGGCAATGAAGATTTAGCTTTATTTAACATTTTCTTAAGTTCAAAATTTGCCCCTATGAAATTAGTCCCACAATCTGAGTACAAATGAGCACAGTGCCCACGTCGAGAAGTAAACCTTTTAAAAGCTGCAATGAAAGCATTTGTTGATAACTCTGAAACTAATTCCAAATGTATAGATTTGGTTGAAGTACAAATGAAGATTGCAATGTAGGCTTTGTACATAGCAGCATTCCTAACTTTTGAAGATTTTAAATAGCAAGGACCTGCGAAATCTACACCACTATTAGAAAATGGTTTAGCAATAGTGACTCGAACTGATGGCAAGTTTCCCATCAATTGAGTAGCAAATCTAGGTGCATATCTTACGCAAGCAACACATTTCTTGACATGTAACTTAACAAGCGATTTTACGTTTGTAATCCAGTAAGTACATCTAATAATATTCAACATAAGTAATGGCCCTCCATGCAACAATTTCTTATGAGTAAAATCAATAATTAATTTGGCTAATTGTGATTTGCCAGAAATTACAATAGGATGCTTTGCATCATGAGGAATACAAGCATTTTTTAATCTACCACCTACTCTTAATATGTTATGATCATCAATAAATGGACGTAAGAAATACAAAGGACTTTTCTTCGAAACAGTTTCACCATTCGATAGTTCATTAAATTCTTTTTGAAAATAATAATTTTGTGAAATCTTAATACAACAATTCATGGACTGTAATAATTCATTGGTCGTTAAATAAATTGGAAATTCATCAAGCAAATTAACATTACTTAAATTCATTCTGTTTATCACACGTTTTTTACATATATTAATAAATCTCAAACAATAAGCTAGAACTCTCTTAAGTTTTGTCAAACTAGAATATCTGTGTAAAATAAACTCTTCTTCTAGTTCATTAACATTTAAACATTGTACAGAATTAGCTTTCGCTTCTAAATCTGTTTCATGAAATTCATTATTAGGTAAAATATCATTAGTGGTATATAACCATTGTGGTCCATTCCACCATAATTCATAATCTGGCAACTGGGTAGGAGAAATACCTCTAGACGCGCAATCTGCTGGGTTATCTATTGTACTAATATGATGCCATCGATTAGGATGAGTTACATTTAATATCTCCGCAACTCGGTTTCCGACAAAAGTTTTCCAACAATTTGGTGGTTTTTGAAGCCAAGCCAGAACTATAGTGGAATCAGTCCAGCCAAATACATTACTCTCAGGAACATTCAAACAAGTTTTTACCTTATCAATCAACTTAGCAGTCAAAACAGCTCCACACAATTCTAGTCTGGGAATTGAAATCTGTTTTAGTGGCGCTACTTTAGTCTTAGCTGCTACTATTTTAACAGTAACTTGAGAATCAACAATTCTAACATATACAACACCAGCATAAGCAGCATTAGATGCGTCACTAAAACCATGAATTTCAATTGTCATATTTGAATTTGTAAATCCTATCCAACGTGGTAAATAAATAGTTATCATATTTATCATTTGTTCCCTATAAGTCAACCATTCAACTTTATAACTTTCGGGCAATTCATCATCCCAACTTAGATTTAGTAACCACAACTTTTGTATAAAAACTTTTGCTTTAATAATAATGGGTGACATCCAACCTAAAGGGTCATATATTCTCGCAATATCAGCAAGAACTTCACGTTTTGTTATCTTGGACTTTAGATCTTTTGAAAACTTAACACCTAATTCAAATCTATCTTTCTTTGGATTCCACTTTATACCTAAAGTTTTAATAGATTTTTCCATAATAATCTCATATGACTCTTGCGGTTGAGTGTCATCACCGTAAATAGAATTCATCACCAATTTTGAGTTAGTACCCCACTTATGTAGAACCATTCCTCCCCGCTGCAGTAATGCAGTCAAATCTTTTTGTAAAACAATAGCTTCTGCTTCTGAATCACAACCAGAAAGCAAATCATCAACATAAAAATCAGATTCTAACACTCGCGCAGCATTTGGATACTTATCCCGATCATCATTTGCTAATTGCTTCAACACCTTAATGGCAAGATAAGGAGCGCACGATGTGCCATACGTTACCGTACATAACCTGTATTCGGCGATCGGATCAGCTGGATCTTTTCTCCACACAATACGTTGATAATCTTGATCTTCCTTTCTGACTAAAATCTGTCTGTACATACGCTGAATACCAGCCACGAGGCAAATTCTGTGTGTTCGCCATCTCAAAAAAATATCTCTTATGTCACTTTGTAAAGCTGGACCTATCAATAACTTTTTATTTAAAGATGTTCCCGTACTTGTCTCAGCTGAGCCATCAAAGACAACCCGAAGCTTAGTGGTTGTACTTTCTTCTCTTAAAACTCCATGGTGTGGAAGGTAACAAACGTCTAACTTGTTCAAATTTTCAACTTCTACTTTTTCCATAGGTCTTAACTCTTCATACTCATCCATAAAACCTCTATAACGTTCATAAAACTTCTTATCTTTCTGGAATCTTCGTTCCATTTGCAATAAACGTTTTACAGCAAGAGTCTTAGATTCTCCGAGCGGTGTGCCATTATACTTTGAAAATGGTAGTGCTACTATATAACGCCCTGAGTCAGTGCGAGAATGTGTCTTTTCAAAAATTTTCTCACACTCTGTTTCACTTGCAGTCTGTGTACGGTTTTTTGTGTGTAATTCTTCTGATTCCCAGAACCGCTGTAATAAATCATCTGTCTCAAGTTGGCTGTGCATTAAACATACTTCCTTTATTTCAGTGTGCCTTTTACTTTCAACTTTTCCTGAAATAAACCAACCAAGATGCGAATTCTGTGCAATCACTAAATCATATCTTTTAAGTCCATCCACAACAATTTGTGCATGTATATCTGCCCCCAATAAAAGATCTATACTGCTAGGCTTTGAAAACGTAGGATCTGCTAAAGGCAATGTGCTTATCCCTGATGACAAATTCAAACATATCTCTTGACGAGGCAGTATAGAAGCAAGTGACTTCAAAACATGAGCTTTGACGTGAACTATCGGCGTGTCATTATATATTGAAAAAATATTAAATCCAACTAGCTCTTTGGAAACCATCGACAGTTGTGGATCTATACCCGTCACTTTGCTAATATGATGCTCTTTATTTAAACCAAGACGCTGAACCGCTGATGACGTAATGAATGATGCTTGCGACCCTTGATCAATCAGTGCTCGCAACTTGTGTTTATTGCCATCTTTGCCTATTATTCGAACCATAGCCGTAGCAAGTATGACCTGTGTGTCAGTAATATCAGTTTTGTGGACAGCCAACTGGGAAATGTCTTTGTCTTCGCTATCCTCTTCGTTTTTCTCAATTTGTGTAGCATGTGCTTGTTGCGTTTCATATGTAGTTAGATGTAAGAGTGAATGATGACGTCGCTTACATATTTTACATGAAGTATTTTGTCTACAAAATTTTACACTGTGTCCCGGTACCAAACAGTTGAAACACAGTTGTTTCTCTTTTACGACATCTCTACGTTCTTCCGAATTTAGTTTCACAAACTCTTTGCAGTTATAGATATAATGATCTTTATAACAAAACGAACAAATGACTTCGACATTCGTTTTGAAGGTTCTTATTGACGGTTGCCGATTCACTACTTCTTTGTGTTGTGTCACAGCTAAAGCCTCCAAAGATCTGAATCTTATTTCTAAAAATTCTAGCAATTGCTTAGTGCTTGGAATGTCTCTATTTCCTGCTAATTGTTGTTCCCATAAACGCTGACTCTCACAATCAAACTTTGCTACTATAATATGTGTTACGAGAGGATCCCAGTTTGTCGTAGATACGCCAACATTATTAAGTGCATTCAATGTCTCATTCGTAGTATCTAATAATGCGCGTAATCCCTTGGCTGATTCTAACATAAGCTTCTTCTGTCCAAGTAACCGTGTAACGTGTGCGTGTACTATAAGCCTCTTGTTGTTGTATCTTGATTCCAAAACTTCTAATGCTTTCTCATAATTAGCTTCGGTTAATGGAAATTGCTTTAATAATAACTCTGCTTCGCCTTTCAAATTACTTTTCAAATAATGATACTTTTCTATATTGCTTAAATCCTCGTTGTTATGAATCAAAGACTTGAATAAATCATAGAAACCTGTCCAATCATTATAATTTCCCGTAAAAAAAGGAATTTCAATAGATGGTAACTTAGCCCTTAATACTTTACTTTGAGGTGTTGTGACAGATGCTTCTCCCTTTTGTACAGATATTAATGAATTGGCAGACAATTCCTCTAACTGTTCTTTCATCAAAGTTTTTAATTCTAGATAAACATTTTCACATAAATAATAAGAATCATCTTGAAAATATGTTAAGCTTTTCTTTTCATCAAGCGTTGCTGTTGTTACAATATTAAAATGGTTACCTTTAAAGTTTTGAAAGTTTGTTTCTAATAATTCTAATCTTGCTTCAATATAAGCTTTAGTTATTCTTGCTTTTGACTTTTTGTAATTTGATAATGCTCTTGTGATTTGCATGAATATTTCATTTTGCGTATTAATAAGTTCTTGCACAGTCATTTTGTTTCGCTTATTTACTTTGACAATCAAACTTGAAAACTTTTTGTTCAATTGTGAATTTAAATAATACCGCGTAATAATGGTACTAGATCATCGTCTATGCAAGTTTTCTTCCGTTATACTCTTTTGTAAAATGTCAACAAAATTTTCATATTTCCACTATTGTATATTTTTGTAAATTTACTTGTTTTCTTGAAATTTATTTAATTTTCACAAATTTCGCAATCCCAATGTTTGTTTTATCGTCACTGATCTTTATCCGGCGAGTTATAGACCAAAATGTACACACATCACACTATTAAGAAATGAAACTTCCAATGTCCGCTGATACAACTAATTTATTTGACATTTTACTTCATAACAAAAAAGATTAAACAGTATCTATGCTTTGATATTATTAAAAGTCCAAATGATGAATATTTATTTAAATCACGAAGACTTGTCAAGTGGATTTTTTTTAACCCATCAAGTCACATCATGCACATGCGCATTAAAATTTCCGGCAATTGTAGTTCTTACGGTAAATGATTTATATTTGCTTCAATCACTTAGGCTTGACAAGTCGATTTGATTGTCCCCGGGATCCTTAAGAATATTTTCCAGTATAGCATTTTGAATGTAAATATGATCAAATAAAATAAAATATTAAAGTTTAAATAAATTCATAATTGAACTTGTATACCATAACATTACTCGTATGTATCATTGTGGTATGTTCAAAATAAACATATCATTCATTCTTTGTATGGAATAACAACGCAAAAGTGCATATTGAAGTTTGATTTACATACGTGCCAGATATGTAAAAAACACGTAACGTTAGAGAAAAATAGATAATCAGTTAAAACTGATAGTTTTACTTGCTACTAATAATGTGGCTACCACCGAATAAAAGAAAAAAGTTTTAGTGTTCTGTGTTTCGATTTTTTTAAAGTTAAAAAATAATAATATTATTTCTCTGTTTTCAGTTGTTTATCTTTAATTCATTTTTAGGAGTCTTAAATTTATTTTTATTGATTTTTTTTTATTACATAACGTTGCATGAAATCTATATTGATATTATAAAGAGAAAGGATATAATTCATTAATTGCTGTTTCGAACTCGAAACTTGCTTTGAAGCTACTGGACCGATTTAAAAAAATCTTTCATTACGGGAAGTTATATTATAATTAAGGTGGGCGGTGTCACGGGAAAATAACAAAAGTGATAAAATATAATAACTAGTATTATTGAAAAATGTGCTTGTTTATTTGTCTGCGATACTCATATAATAATGATCGATCAAATGATTCAAATGATTCATTTATTTGCAAGAAGTTGCATTAACATTGAGAGTTCTAAGAATTCCTTTGCCATGATTTTCAGTATACTTTAGAGTTGGTGAGTGTTTGCGTGGGGTGAGTGTACTAAGTAGAATAGATTGACCCGCTAGATTGAATCAAACGACCGATCTAACACGCTTAGCCCTTTTAATAAATTCTTTTAGAATGATTTTATACTGTTTTGTTTTCTTAGTAAAAAAAAAACATAAATACAAGATATTTATGATTCGTTTTCTTAATTTTAGAAAGGGCTTTATGTACTGTCCAGTAATAATAAATTGAATTAAAATATATATTATGAATGAATGAATGAATGAATGATTTATTGAACACACCATTATCACAATATAACAGCAAAAGATAGCATAGGAATATAAACAAATTGTTAGATACAGTTTTATATAGGACTAGGGCCCTCCAGGGTGGTGTGTCCAATAGGCTCCAACTCGATATAAGCCGCAGATGACTACAGCGTCGATTTTCAGCTGACGCCTAGGGTCTCTCACTATTATATAAGAAACATAGACGAATATTTATATATCTATACACACACACTCACACACACACACACACACACACACACACACATGCTTCTTATATACATATATATACACACATACGAACAAGTATTACGTTAGTCTGTGTGTAATTTACAAATATTTTATCTATGGTTAGGGCTGCTTGTAGTAAATTACTTTAACAATAACAACCACGTAATAAGTACCAGCTAAGAAAATAATGAATTGTATCATTTGGTAATGGTGAGATTACATCATAACTTTAACTTTTAAACCACCAATCTTCGATAGTTAAAATTATTGTCGAGAAAGTACACACATACGAACAAGTATTACGTTAGTCTGTCTGTAATTTACAAATATTTTATCTATGGTTAGGGCTGCTTGTAGCAAATTACTTTAACAATAACAACCACGTTATAAGTACCAGCTAAGAAAATAATGAATTGTATCATTTGGTAATGGTGAGATTACATCATAACTTTAACTTTTAGACCACTCAATCTTGGATAGTTAAAATTATTGTCAAGAAAGAGGATGATGAAATGCATTCCACGGTCAATGTGACTTTAACATTGACAGTTATTGTCAAATTAAACATAAACAATAACTTTAATTGCTCTTATGGTGAATCCAGCCGTATTATCATGATTTGTTAGTAGTGATAGAAAGGACTAGAGTCTTTTAGCCTTTTTAGACTTGCAGCCTTATTGACAGCAGGGCTAGAAGGTAAAAATAGGTTTTAAACCCTCAAAGTACATTTTAAAAAAGGCTTTTGGCTAGTGATAAAAACACTCGAGTCTTTTTTTAGTTTAGTTTCCTTTTTAAACTCCTATTCACAGGGCTAAAAGGCTAAATAGGCTTTAAGCCCTTGAGGTATATTAAAAAAAGGCTTTTGACTCCTTCCTTCTCCTCTTTGGGGTTGGTCATGAGATATAAAAAAATATAGTGAATGATACAGAAACGAAAACAAGTTAAGTTTTATATTAAAAAAATATTCACATTATACAATAGATTTCCGGTATACCATCTCATTATTTATTATCATTTTCACAATAAATGAATCTTGTGTTTCTATATAACCTGATTTGATATAACCGGACTAGGCTTTTTATTAATTACAACTAGCTGTACCCGCAACTTCGTCTGCGTGGGAAGTATTTTGGTAGAATTCTTTTATTCCTATGAATGGAGTCGAATCGAATAAGATCAATGGGCCATAACCCACTATGCGGGCTTAATGCGGATAAACGTGCATTGTGCCAGTGTTGTGCACAGTGCTCAAGATAGTAATGTTTTGGTCACCCATTCTGTCCTTACGCATGTAATTTTTCTATCTTTTTCTCGTTTCTCGCGCTCTGGTTGTCGCTTGTGTCTGAGAATTTTATTCGTACCTTGAAACTGTCCTTTTGTTTTTGATCTTTTTAAATTATTATTATTTGTCTAGTTGTATGCACAATCGGCTATTTATTGTTCTATTTTCCATTTAATGCTAGGTTGCCTGGAAGAAATCGCTTGCTAGCGATGAGTTTGTCGTTTATACTTAGTTATGTAAAATAAGTATTCATGTATGTCCTTGTTGTGCAGTATCTTACTTATTTATTTCACTGCAATTGAAACCGAATGCGCTAACCCACTACGCCATTGGACCTCTTTATACCTAAGCTATACTAATATTATAAAGAGGAAAGATTTGGTTGTTTGTTTGTTTGCATCGAATTTGCCCCAGAACTACTGGACCGATGGTGTCAGAGCGATTCTACCTACGGGAAGCTAAATCACGGATTTCATAGGCTATAATCTTGCGGCAAAGTCGCGGGAAAACAGCTAGTTCATTATACCTTGTGAAAACTTATCTGCGATATGCCTGTGGAGTATGAAGGCAACACGGGTTGGCGATAATCGTAACCACTTTCTCGATCTCTATTGTGCAAACTGCGAGCTCTTTCAGAGACCAAGCGCATTTCTCTATCAAAGGAAGTTTCAAACTCATACCATACTGCATGTACGTTACGATCAGCAGTTAGACGCGCTATGCGATCTTCAGAAGTTTCCTGAGATCAAACGCTTGTTGTATGAGTTCTCCGAGAACTCATAGATTGTCCGTGACGGTAAATGCTTCAGATTCAACTTTATAGTGCATGAGTCTGGTGATGGGTATTTAAATACGCTTCGCGTTTTTTATGTGTCTCCCGAGACCGAGCGCTTTCCGTCCGATCTCTTTCTTTGTTAATAAAAGTGGAGTGAACGTGGAGTTTTATTTATTGATATAAAAATATATACATTTTTAATTTCGACTTTCCACACTCGAAGGAAATAGTCTACTAACACATACTTGCGAGAGATGCTTAACTGAGCTTCCGTCAGAATTGAACGGCCCGCGCTCGCTGGGCATTGCACGACCCCTGTCCTGTCTGGGGGGTTGGACTCGAATGTTTCTGAGCCCTTCCCCTAACCCGAGACGGGATCCGCTCCTGTTAAAGGGGTGGGTCGTGCGTGGATAGGTGCGCGGAATATGGTCCTGTATGGGACCCATGACGTGCTCTACTTGCGCGTGAGGGACATCGCTGAGTTTTAGTGGGTATACCCCTGCTCTTTGACCAGCCCCCATTGGGGTTGGTCCGCAGGGGATAGTCCCACATAACCCGTGGAGCTCGCGCAGAGTGAAGCGGGTATGCGTATCGCATTTCCCAGAGTAAAAAAAAAAATTAACGGCCCTCATCATCATCATCAGCCCTTTTACGTCACCAACTGCAGGAGCCTTATGGATTAAGGAGGATGGGCCACGACCCCCATGCTGGCCCAATGCGAATTGGAGGATATTAATGACTGCAAATACAAACGGGACCGATCGCTTTACGTGCCTTCCAAAGCTTGGAGTTGCTTGAGATAATATTTTTTTGGTTACCCACCCTGTGACCGACTTTTGCGAAAGTTGCTTAACAACTACAATCGCGAGCCATTGCGTTTATTCACTACGCCACCGAGCTACTCTCGCGTAATATTATGTGTTGTGACCAATGAATAAAGCATTGTTTCCTACCATAGTAAATTTATATATTAATAAAAAACAAAATAGTATTTACATAAAAAAAAGTAATAAGAGAAAAAAATAAATAAATCGAGTTGTCTTTACGTTCTTAACTTCAGTTGACGTGAATCTAACTTTTTTAATGTCGTGGAAAAACTTCTGTCATTGTCTCTGCTACGTGGCAAGCAACAGGGGGTGAGTAGGATCCTCCTCGATGAACCCGACAGTGAGCTGCCCAGGGGGTCCCCAGAGGCCTACCCACCAAAACCCGTACGCTACACTGTCTCATGGGAGATGAAACCCGGCAAGCTATGGCCGCGTCACCAGAACACTCAAGTATTAGACCATTGGTCCCCTTGCAGATGGAAAATTGGAGAGGCTCGGGTCAATCGAGTGCCTCTCCCAGACAGACGAAACCGTGCAATGCGGGGGCGGCTGCCAACCACCTCCGCTAGCCCCGACGACGACGTGAACCTTATCTGATAAAAATATGCGTTCACTGTAAACTACTCGATGGTTAATTGCATCATCGGAAGGTTCTTTTCGCTTGTTCTCCTACTCGCGTGATCGTATACCATATATCCATTATAAGCTGAACCCTATTTAATATCAGTGGCCATTTATAAATGAGATCAATTTACCTTGGAGTTGTGAAAATTTTGGAATCCTATTTATTTTTTTTCATCAAACAAATTATCTAGACTATTAATTTTATAGACAATATTAATTCGTAGCTCGGTGGCGCTACGAATAAGCAACGATCGATATTGCTAAGCAATTTTTGCAAGAGTTGTTCACGGGATGGGTGACCAAAAATTATTAAACAAAGACCTGAGGCCCTGCAGTTTGGCTGTCAAAGAGTTAATGATGATAATCAATATATCAAAGACGAAAATTTAATAAAACAGTTAATATTTCATAGCAATTTTGGCGAATACGTCACTTCAAATTAACATAACTTTTTTATTTGTGAACCGATTGAAATAAATCTTACACTAAATGTTAACGGAATAATACCACAATACAATAGTGAAAACTGCATTTAAATCGGTTCAGCCGTTTCTGAGATTATCGTGCACAAACGCACAGACAAACAGACAAAAAAATTAAAAATTATTGTTTTGTGTTCTAATACGCTTATAAATGTCCCTCATAACAGTTTTTTTCATATATCTTCAATGTACAAACATCGATCGGTTACGTTTTTATTATAGTATATAGATATAGACTAGCTAAAGCTCCAATTACGACTCCAGCCTTCAAAAAAGGCTCGAACTTTATAAATGACCTAAGTTTAAAAAAAGACTCGAGCTCTATTTGTTATAGTGCACAAATATTATTGCCTCTGTGGCCGAGTGATGCCATATGCCTGTTACATGGTGTCAATTTAATTTGTCATATAAACAATACTTATATATATATATATATATATATATATATATATATATATATATATATATATATATATATATATATATATATATATATATATATATATATATATATATATATATATATATATATATAATGTTGTCTAGTATTTATTATTATTTATAGACATTATAATTCCCATTATAAATTGACTATTTGATATCTTTAAAAAAATGCTTAATAATTCACCAGCCCAGGTACCCCAAGATGGGTTTGTTTAGCATTTTTTATTATAGATATTTATCAATCAGCATTGTGAATGCAAAGTTAATTAAATATAATAATTCAGTATTGATGTTGATTTAAACACTATTGAAATCAAAATATGAACTTGAGCAAATAGCTTACATATATATATATAATTATAATACTTACCATTTTTCTTTATAACATTTCACGTATTTGTGTTGTATGGTAGACTGTGATGTTACGTGACTTATATTTAAAGATTCTGAACGTGTTCTTCATGCACTGGAATTCCAATACACCTTCATATTACCCAATAGACCTTCAGATATTAGAAACGTGCACGAATCCGTTAAGGTATTCACATGCATATTAAACCATTGCAAGGTACATTTATTTTTACCTAAAAACCACTGCAAATTACTGAATGACATCTCGTTTATATTGATGACATTTATTGAGATGACTCTGAATTTTATGAAACTATGCAATCATATCGGAAGTATTGCTCTGAGTATATGGAAGAAGCTGGTAGGTTAAAATCTATTCATAAACTATTAAGTTATGACCACTGCAAGGAGAAAACAATTTTTCGATTGTTGTTAAAAAATTAGGTAATCGGTGATTGATTGTTTTAGTTTTTAAGATGAGTAGTATTTATCTCGATAGTCAGTTTAAAAAATATAAATTTGTAATTATTAATTTACCAACGTTGGTAATTTTGAATTTCCTCTACTACATCACTAGATGGAATTTTGTCAAGAACTTTAAATTTTTTGCATTGGAGCATTCGAGATAACCGAATAAATCATTTACGTCAAAAGTGAATTTCTTGTTGCATAAGTTTACTCTGTTTTACAAAGATTACTGCCAAATCCTCATATATATACATATTAATGTATATATACATTAATTTAAAAGGAAAACTGTATTTTATTTACGACTAAAATATATTTTGCGACAAGTACCTATCAGGTTTTACTTTTTCCACGTGTGATATTTCCGAGGCGAATTAATAATACAATAGTTTCGTGTTTATTGCTACTTATGACTCAGTCATATCTAAAAACAGGCAAACAATAAAAAGATGGATTTTACAAGAAAATTCAAACAAATTCCTGATCTATCTGCCAACAACAGTGACTGTAAAGTGTATTTAATTAATAATTATAACTAAATAACGTTTTTGCACTAAAGTTATCGATTATTTTGTACCTAACAAAGATACAAATTGATTCAAAGTCGATCTAATAAATAAAAGCGTAATGTTTTCTCTACTCAAATTGAATTTATAGTCAACAAAGCTGTTTCGTGGAGACCGCTAAAGATAAACTGAGATTTGCTGGGGTGCAATTAAAACTTTACCTTACAACTTCGTTAGCATTCAGTGTTTTGCGGACGAATTATAAAGTGAACCGTAGAAATAATATGTTTGCGTTAACTTAAGTTACTGGGGTTTTGAATGATATATGATACGATGATTATTTGATATATAATATTTAGGAAATGAATGCTGGAGTTCTATTTCATCAACGGTATGACAAACTATTATTAGAATTAGATTTTATTTTTCACACATCAGCATGATCATCACTAGTCTATTGATGTACCCAATGCTGGCACTGAGGCCTTCCAAGTCCTTCCACGAAGCACCGAGGAGCTCGAGATAATATTTTTCTGGTCAGCCATCCCATGACGGGCCCTTGCGAAACTTACTTAACAACCGTATTGAATACCGGCGCGCATCCAGCTCGAGTTTTTTTAAACCAGATTCACTCATACTTCATGTTCAACCGCCATTTTGTTTAAATTTCTCTTTAATTGATGTAAACAAAGGAAGTTTCCGATTCAAACTCGATGTGTTTTAATTCTTCTTCAGTTTTTTATTGATTTTGATTTTTATAGTATATCATAAAAAGTGAATAATCACAAAAACAATTTTTTGAGGCTGTGACACCCATTTTCATTAACGTAGTATATAAGCTATAGCTTAACTAAGTAACGCCTAATATTACAAATCGCCTAATTAAAGATTAATTTAATTCCAACTAGGTATTATTTTCTTTTATTTATACGGAAACGCCTAGCGCGAGGCGCCGCATAAACAATATCATAATTTTAGATATTGCTTAATTTCGTTAGATGGTTCCTAGTCAATGGTGAAATGCATTTTTACCTTAGGTGATTCCTAAATATTTAGGTCACGGATTTAGGCAACTCCTAAGTTTAGCGAAATCGGGCATTAAACTATTAATCATTTTTTATTATTTCAAAACCAATTAAATTGTAAATAAAAAGTCATCGGAGACTGGGCGCGCACCCACTTATTATTTTATTGAAATTGTCTTTTTTTTCCACAATTATAGTTAATTCAAAACTTCTTTTCTGATTCAATATTCAGATTCTAAATGTTTTTATTTACGTTGATTTATAATATAAAGTGTTATTTAATATCATAATGTAGCTGAAAAATGTTGAAGTTTAACGAAAAAAAATGCTGAAATTATGATTTTATCTTCTTCTTATCAATTTCAATACGCTGATTTGCTGTATCCGAATGACAGAAATATTTTTTTTTTACATAAGAAGGTTATTTCTGTGAATCTGAATTGTAAATAACCAAAAAGTTAAATCTGCTCAGGAGTGTGTTTTTAAATAATATTGTAATATCTAATTCTATCACTTTTAAATATGCCGGCAAAAATATTGTATCTCCTTTCAATTATTATTCACACTAGAAAAATAACAAAAGATGAAGCGGATCCTATTACTAACACTCCGTTCTCCATGTCTGTCTATCTGTCAGCAGGTTGTATCTCATGAACTAGGATAGTTACAAAGTTGAATCTTACACAGATGATATATTTCATTTACCAATATAATATCAAATACTAAAAAACGGAATAACTTAATATTTAAGGCGGTTTCGAAACGTGATTTTTATGCGTATTTTATAGACAACGGTACAGAATCGACATGTGACCATGTATATAAAAACTCGTTACATAAAGCCGAGACAGATGTTTGGATTACCTTGCAATTATTTTTCTGAATTAGAAAAATTTTTTAGAATAATTTTCGTTTTTCTTTATTAAGATACAATGAATATGCTTATCAAATGAAAGGTTATGTTGAATAGAATAGATAAATATTAGAAGTTTCATGAGGATATTCGCTTTTATTACTTTTAATACATTATAAGCTTGCTGAGAATGCTTGAAAAAGCTCGTTTCGCTTTTATACAATATCAAATTGACAGTCGACTTTATTTTTCTTGGTAATAATTGTATTTTGTTCATAATTTTCTAGTACACTCTTGTATTGATATATCAAGCGTCCCAAAACACATGAAACGAGCGTTTTAGTTGTAAATTTAGACGGAGAATTACAGCTGTAATCTTAGAGTAAACGTTCTAACATCGTAATCAAAGTGTCTAGTAGAATTACGTGCGACGCAAATGCTAGTTTTAGAATACTTCACGGAATTAAGGATCCTTGAAATTAAGCTGTCTCTACAGGATGGGTATTTCGAGCGACACTTGAGGCTCGGAGTTTTCAGAAAATTGCGGATGCAAATGCTTTTAGTGATTCGGAAGTTTTAAAATTTTGTGTTAAGTTTTACGAAAAATTATACATGGTTCCGTATATTTTTCACCCAGAGTAAAAGTTTTTACAGTTAAACATTCCGATATATTAAATTAATGTAAAGCTATAGCATTCTTTATAAAATAGAATAAGATTATTTTTATCCCTGTCTGCATACTCCAATAGGGAAAACGGAACTATTTAGTTCTCGTTGCATGCGATGTCTGTGCGTAACTCTGTTACAGCTAATTCTCTGCGAAAATACTGTGAGTGAATGATTTTTGAAATTGATTATGTAATTGTGTGACATACTAAATATAATGGCTTATTAAAAAAAAATTCAAATACTAATGGATAACATGTGCATAAAAAATCGTTAATTATAAATTAAACAAGTGAAATTTCTTCAAAATTGTTGTAACTAAAATTCTCTCGTACAACCAAAATACTGTTATGCAAAACAATACCAATACGCAACTAGATTCAAATCTTTTTTGTTCAACGGCTTTCATTCTATCCTGGACATCTTTCCGAACGTCTGATGGGCTCAACGAATGGCAGACGCACTTTATCTTGAGGGTGTTAATCCTAAGCTTTGTTAGCTTTCTCTTATCTATCGTTTTCATACTAAAACGGACGAAAAAACCTTTGAATGTTCGGCAAAGGCATCAGAAATGTAATAAAATTTGTTATATACCGGGGATGAGCTAAGATAAATCTATATAGTTCTGTATATTTTGAATTGGATCTCCTTTTGTAGCCAGTATTTTGTGACTGCGTTTGAATGAAGAACATTTTTGTTTGTTTATTTTGAAAGTACATCCGAATGTAAATATGATATAGTGGTATAAAAGTATTGTTATTTTATTATATTACTAGTTTTTGCCCGCGACTTCATCCGCGAGGTATACCTAGTTACTTTGAGCAGCATTTATAAAACGATTATTTATTCATTATATCGTGTAAAATACCTAAATGGTTTTATTTTTGACAATGAAAAACTTCTGTACAATCTATTTATCACAATAATAGGAACTTATTTCGTATCTCAAGTAAACTCTGTTTAGTAGGCGTGAGAGCGTAACTGACATATATAAGCGATACTTTGGCATGTAAAACATTAACGGGGAATAATTAAACGACTCGCCTTGTCGCTCATTACATCATCATACATTATATTATAATAATAGATTAGCAGGCAGTTACCAAAATAAATTGACTAACAATATAAATCAGGATTGTTTGGTGGACTTTAAAACTCACAGCTGTTAAAATGGAAATTAAAATTTTAAACTGTTAATATATAATGGTTATGTCGTAGCCAACTGAGTAAAAGATCTGTCCAATTAGGCGGCTAGCCTTATAATAGAATGGCCCCATTCATTTGCACGGCTAAACGTCGATTAGCCGAGTAACCATCACAACTTCAACTTCTACAGTGCGGCTGTGCCCAAGGAATTGGTTTACTGTTATTAATAGCAAAATATCCGCGATATTCGAATAAAATTACTTTGATGCTCATCTTGGAAGATACTACAGCAAAAAACTATATGCATTTATTGATTTAAGGTACAGCATCAGCTCTACATGTAATTAACCTACTAATGTCCAATATGATAGAATAGTTTATCTCCGACAATTTAAGGCTATTTTACCGATTTGAAATACAGTTAGAAAGAAAAACATAATTTTAATGGCCACACGAAACTTTATCATAAACTTAAGAATAAATGCCATCTAGTATCATCAGCCTTTTACGTATTCCACTTCTTTATGCATTGGTTAAAGAGGATGGGCCTCCACACTGGTTCAACGCGAATTAGATGACATTAACGATTTCAAATGCAGCCGGAACAACGGCACGTGTCTTCCAAATCATGGAGCAGCTTGAAATAAACAAAATTTTTGGTCACCCATCCTATGACCGACCCTAGCCAAAGTTGATTAACAACAATGATCGCGGGCCGCAGCGCTTATCCATACGTCACCGAGCTGCTCATCAGTATAGTAAAGCATAAAGCACTTAATAAATTTAATTTGAAAACTCAACCTTGACCTATATTGAACTATAGTTTTTGATTTGTACTTGAGTATTTCAAAAATATTTATTTATAATTTTATTTTTGTTTTTAATTTTGTACACTATATCAATTTTTATCACAATAGTAGGAAATCGTTAAAAATTATATCATATAGATTTATTACAATGACAAACAAAATTGAAAAGAATGGTTGCTATGGTAACATTTACATTCCCCATAAAGTCTTAAACTACCCAAATACCAATTTTTATCGATATAGGTCCAAAAATTAAGAAGTTTCATACAAACTTTTTACCCCCCTCCGAGTGGAATTTCCAAAAATACCTCCTTAGTACACCTCTACATAATAAGAAGAATGTATCCTCCAAATTTTAAGTCTCCACGACCAGCGGTTTAGGCTGTGCGTTATCTGTCAGTCAGTAAGTCAGGACGTCCCCTTTTATATATGTATAGATGATATCCAATCAATGAATTTCAGTGTCTTAGACCTTGGTTTTGTTGATTCGATATTTGAGGTGCCATTTCCGTATTCCTGGCATTTATACAGAAAACAAATGTACCCTATTTGGTTATGGTGGCTTTAAGTACCTTGCACTTTTCAAGTTTACTTCGGCTATTTGGTTTCGAATCGGAAGTATTTATGCGATTTTACTGGTTTTATATAAATGATATACTGAAAAATATTCTAATTTATACAATGTATTGGGTCACTAAGTGTAATAAATCAGTCTAATGTAATTAATTAATCTATAATCACAGAGAAACTACATATTAAATTAAAACTACTTATCTAAACTATTTCTTAAAATAATAACTAAACTAAATTAAAAATGTCTCCCAGATCATTGCCTACAGGTAAGGTACCCAGAAGGCTGCGAGCGTTACCTCTTTGAATAGCTAAACTAATTCTTTGGGCGAGGTACAAACCAGCCTTCTGATCACCTGACCTGTCAAAAAGTTTCTTTTTTAACTTTTGATAAAGACGATGGGCTCTAGGGCCCACGGACCCATCGTTTCGACCTCAAACGGCTCAAATATGTAGGTATTACTTATACCTGCATATTTTCGCCGTTTGAGGCTTTCTGCAGCAGCGGCGGCTACACCCGCCTCAAGACATGTTCTGGTTTTTAACTAGTTAAACTGGTTTTACAAATTTGGATTACAAATAATGCTTCACAGAAGGGTCAATACAACTTGTTTCTTTTATATTTAACACATCTATACGCGTAAAGTCCCTCAAAATATATGGTGGAATATAAAACTAACACTACTACTACTAAACTAAAACTAACAATTAAAATTGTACACATTAATCCTAAATACAATACTTTCCCTTTTTACGGCAGTCCTGTGAAACAGTTTCAATAATTAAAGTTGCTTTAAAATTTATATAAGAGAAAGTTTATTTTAATTCAGTGTTTTGAGACAATTTTCATTATACAGAATTCGAGCGGTTATTCTTTATTTATATTTCTTATTATAAAAAATTAACAGTCTATTCCGAGCAGATACTAGGTACTCTATATTTGACGCGCTTTTTAAAACTGTCTGGAACACGTTTAATAACAAGTCCATTTACACGAGAATATTATAATATTATTATTAGAAAACCAATTTTTAATATTAGCTAAAAGAGTACTTATTTTTATTATAGTTGTTTCTTTTTGCAGTTCTCAAAAAGAAGACCAAGATGCCATGCTCTGTATCGATTAATGAATGTTTAGGAAGCTAATATGGTTGGCCACGGCCGGTAAACAAGTTACATCACATACTTTGCCTGGGACCTATATTATGCTACTAGAGTCCTTATGTTATACAAATCTGCAACAACAAATGTACCACAGCACCGCAACTTTCCGAGATAACATATATAGTTTACATCGACCCTATAAGGAAGCAAGTAACTTCAGAGAGAAACAATACGTTGTCACGGTATACTAATTGATGCTTGGAAAGAGGTAGATTAATTCTCTCTATATAGCTTCTAGGGCTATATGCGTGAAGTGCCTTTTTACAGTATGTCAAATTTATCCTATTATGTAATCTTTACACTCTTTAAAATCACAAAAAAGCCCTTTCTTAATTGGGACATTTTGCTCAAAAACTTCATCAGTCTCAGATGCCCAAAATATTATTCCTCTTTTCTGTAAAAAGACTAATCTAATTTCTGTATATATTTCTTATTTACCACTTCTAGCATTCTGGTTGTAACTTGGTTGTACTATATATGTACAAATATTATCATTGTTTTTATACGCTGTTACAGCAGATTTTATATTTTGCTTCGATTTTTTTGCGTTTCTTTAGTAGTATGCACAATTTGATATTTTTGTTACGTTTTTCCGTCGTCAACTAGAAAAAACCTCTAGTACAATATTTTTGTATGTCTATTTAGTTTCCGAGTATTGATAATTATTACTGATAATATAGATAGATAATCTCTTGTACACGTAAAATAAACAGTTTACAGAACATTTCATAGCTAAAGTGAGCAAAAACAGTTTTATCGCTAAAAGCGATCTTTTTCAGAAAACCGTAATCATAGAACACATCAGCGGAAAGCGCAGTAGTATGTCAACTATATAAATTATACATATGATCGGTATACGCATATACACATTTTTATGTGTTCTATTTGAAAATGGTTAGTGACTTTGCTTTACGGACATCAGATAGAGAATATATCTAAATTGCCAAGCACTGGCTCACAAGTCTAACATTTACGACATTGCAGCCATTCTCAAATGTTTTATCGTTGCAGTAGAATCTTTTTGATTCAGAACAACTGGTGCACCGTCACAGCTTCACACAATATCACCCGTACAATTCTATGATCATGTAGGATTACGTAAAACAAAGGTGCTCTGCAGCAAGCCAGCTTTTCGTTACGTTCACGTACAGCTAATTCTAAGAAATAAAACTGGCTTTATAGTGTGGTCTCGATGCTAGAGGGATAATTTTTCATATCTCCCAGAAGTTAAATTTGATATTGCAAGTTCAATTTAATAACAATATATGTTCTTCAATTACGTTCAAGTTGAAGACATGAATAAATAAATTATAGATTAGGACTTTAATTACTAAAAGGGATTTAAAAATTCCTTCAATGAGTAATATGATATCTTTATGAAAGTGCTAGAATGCCCTAGCCATAGTAGACATAATTAGCGTATTCTGAATAGTTTGTAAAGATGGGCTGAGTACCCTCTTAATATTGCATACTCGTCCATAACTTTGAAATACTCGTATTTGATCTGATAACTTATTAAAATTGTTTGTTATTAAGTACTTGGTATACCCAACATAGTTTGAACTAATTTTACATGAATAAATAACTCGACTCAAATGATCAAATTAATTACATAAAATATAATGTAATTAATTTAGACTAAATATTTAGAAACCTTTTATTATAGATGCAATGAACTTTCCCAAGGTGTATTTAAAAAAAATCCTGAATTTAACTTATCGGAACAATATTATTCTGGTCATTTGATCTATCCGACTGAAAATAAATGTTTATGTCGTCCGATATGGATGAACTAGAATCAAATCAAATCGAACTGAATCAAACAGAAGGAACAAATGTATCCCATTGCAGCTAGGACCGATGGCTTTTCATAGTACGGAGGAGCTCGATATAGTAAATTTTTGGTCACCTATCCTACGGCCGAGTTTTGCGAAAGTTGCTGAACTTCCGCATCGTAGGCCAAACGTGCCAACCATATCAGATTCTTCGAATCAATTTGCTTCCACTTATATATCACTTATTACTTTGGCAAGTACCAAGTTTTTATATCGGTCCGCTCTATATGCCACCCCGCCCTACCGGAGAATGTAGTACGGTCCGGCAATTATTGGCACGTGTTCTACTCACGTCCGATACCTTACCGGCTCCACTGCCCCCATATTGACTTACAATGTGATCCGGAATAGGACACACATTCTTACAGTAACGTGATTGGTGACTCCAGAAATAGGTAAAACTTGTGGTTATTTGTTTGGTGGCTAGGGTTAATACTGCCACCGTTAATGCGTATAATATGATGCTTAAATGTTAGAAGTTAAAGACTTACTATATTTGATTAATTTTGCATTCACAATGCTATACTGAAAAATATTCTTAATGATAGTGCCAGGGACAAAGTGGATTTTTTAAACATTTTTCATTAAGACAAGACAGGTAATTGCATAACTTTTTTTAAAACACAGTATCGTATACTGAATGCGTCATTACGCTTTGACTTAAAGAAAATGAAAAAAAAAACTAAAGATTTTTTCAAGGTTCACAAAAACGCATAGTCTTTAATGTACATTCTTAAATGTTTGTATACTTTAAGGTAAAATAATTGAAATTGTATTTGGCTCCATAACTACTATTAGTAATGCAATCACAACGATGCAGTTCTTTTTATCACTCCATTTTATTTTAATATTACGAATTATTTTATAATGTATAAACGCGTTAATAAGAAAAGACAATGAACGATCATATAAAAATTACAGATTCGAAATTCAAAAGTAATATTTTTTATTTTAACAGTATTTATAGTCAGACTAAGTAATCAAAAAGCAAATGCCACTTCCAAAATTCTAACTTCAAAATTGACGAACTTTTATACAGACTGTAAATCCTGCAGTTTTTTTTAATACTATAAATTGAGTAACATCTTATTTGAAATCAAAATTTAGAGGCTAATTATCAAAATACAAACTTTCAACCTCTCTTAGGGGTAGAATATCTGAAATCGCATTATTAGAACTCACCTAAAATTTTTAGAATGTCTTGCAGTATGAACGACAGCTTCATTTTAACTCGAAGTTAAAGTAATAATTAGTGTATGTACTTAAATATACATATTAAGTGTGTTGCTGTTGTGTACTTAATAAATTGTATTTGTTTATATGGTACCTCATTTGATGCTATGACGCCTCGTGTTGCACATTTTTCACTGTCATCAACTTTCAGGGTACCGCGTAGTTTATAAATATTTTTTAGTATTATAATATATTTTTTTATGTTGGTCCTTATCAGTTCACGTATCATACTGTTAACTCGAAAGTCAACGTCGCTTGGACTTGAGATGATTCAGAAACTGGATAGGTGATTACTTTGAAACTCATTATCTTGTTTCCATTATTATTAAATGATTATGTTATCTTTATAAGACCATAGTTTTTTTTTCTCTCTCTGTTTATAATGTATTGATCTGGTAATGACATGGTTTTTGTAAATATCATTACTCTTATTAGAGCTGGTGAGTTTCTTGCTCGTTCTTCTTATCAGCCAAAAGACGTCCTGAAAGAGTGGTAGGGAAAAAAATGTTGGACGATTTGAAAGTACTTTTAAGAAGTCTATTTGAATAAAGATTATTTTGACTTTGACTTTGACTAAAGAAAGATGAAGTTTTAAAAATGTATTATATTTAAATAATATCGGTTATTTTTTAAATTTAGAACATCAATTGCGTTTATCAAAAAAAAAAAAAATTACAAAATTTAACACATTGAATGATAAGTTCCCATTTGATAATTCAGAAATCAGTCATTATTTCTTAAACTTATTTCAATTGTAATAGACAACATATCCGATGATAGTATTATTAAAACAATATGCCTTTGTTAAATATTTGAGAAACATATTGTAATAATACGGAACCAATTACGTAACATGCGGATAGCATTTTCACTTGTTGTACTTTTTTCAGTATGCCCAGTATTTGTCACTGGCGTTATCTCGCTCGGATCATATTTTCACGGGATGCAAACATCCGGCGGCAAATTATGATCACCGGGTAATTTATTGTTACTAACAATGTGTTATATACGTATCTATGGAATGTCATTATTATCATATCTGTGAGAAGAGATAGGAGAAAAAAAATGTGTAATAATGTTAAGTATTATTTTATGTTATTATTTGTCTCACCCATTTTGTTTAGTAAGTGCTTTGGGGTAATCATGAATGAAAGGAAATTCAGACAATGACATTAAATAAGCAATATGTTTGTACTATATTATTTATATGTTTTTCTATCTAATTTCAAGTATTTTCGTTCATTAAAAGTTTTTTCATTATCAACTTTATCAACAGTTGATTAATAATGCCTGATTTGGTGGTAATTCGTCATTTTCGGAATTTCTCTGCTTTCGGTATTACCCCAAACCGCTTTATCTATATACACTATATCTTATTCATGGTAATTGACTTATAATTTATGGTAACATGCACATAAGAGCCTTGTGTTATATGCATCGTTGAAAATGTGAGTACCTAAGTAATATGTAAGTAGATTTAAACAAGAGCTGCTTTTATTCGCTCCAACTATTAGCACTACATCGAAGAGTTATTAGCACAGTACTGTGCAAACATTATAACGATGGTTGAATGGTTAATTGACGTATATGACATTTTTGTTGATATTAAGATAAATTAATATTTAGAATCAGTATCACTCATATCAATCATAATAACGTAATATCTCCAAAAAACTACGCTTAATTCATTATCCCTTTCAATCTTAATTTTTATTTAGTGAAATTCGAGTGAATTTCTCGCATGCCTTTATAAATGCCGCACTCTAAAGCTACGTTTTAACGACGGTCAGTGCCAAAGGGTCTTAAATTTGTTTTTGTCCCTAGTAATATATGTGTACGCATGTTTTGTGTTAAGAAGTCTGATCTTTAGTAATCCACTTACATTTATGTAATATTACCTCCACCTAACCCAAAAGTTAACTGGTAAATAATTCTCAAGACATTTCCACCTTTGCACTAATTTGCAGAAATCTTTAATTATTTAAAAAAAAGATAAATAAATTAACGGGGTGTGGCTGCATCTACAGTCATTATCATTCGTTAATCTGCACTGGACCAGCATGATGGATTATGACCATTCTGTCTATTCTATTAAGTTGGGAAAAAAGTATTTTCGAATAAAGTATGCATAAACTTGTAATAAAATCTTTCTGGCTATACCATTTCTATATGGTTTGATTTTGGTATCATTACAAAGTTTATTTTTTAAAGAAGATAACTTCGAGTTCAAATTAGGAAAATGTGTGATTTTTTTTTTGTACTGTCAAAATGAGTAAATCTAATGAAGCAAGTCGATACATTTTAATTTTTCCAAAAAACGGTAAATATTATGGACCTTGTGCAGTTTCTGTGAGAGTAGCACAAATTTGGTTTAAGCAAGTCTAGCAAGTTTTCAGTTCGAAAATTTTGATGTCAATGGTATACGTCGCTGCGATCGCCGATATAATATAATATATATATATATACCGCCCTATCACAGATATAATGGATGCCATTTTTGAAAAAGTGGAGCAAGATCATCATGTCGGTAGTTACAACGTAGTTGAAGAACTGAGAATTGACCACAAAACAGTTTTGGCGCATTTGAAAAAACTGGGTACGCAAAAAGCTGGATATTTAGGTACCTCACGAACTGATTGCAAGAAACCTAATAAACCGTATACTCATTTGTAATTCTTTGTTACGGCGTAATAAAACTGATCCATTTTTGAAGAAGCTGATAACTGATGATGAAAAGTGGATCACGTACGTACGAAAAAAGTCGTGGTCAAAGGTCGACCAGGATTCACAAACTGGCGATACCCGGCCTAACTCGCAACGAGGTGATACTGTGTGTGTGGTGGGATTTGAAGGACATTATTCATTATGAGCTGTTACCGCAAGGCAGCACCATCGATTTTGAACTTTACTATGAACATCTGATGAGATTAAATCAAAAAGTTGAGAGAAAGTGGCCATTATTAATCAATAGAGGGGGTGTGGTTTTTAATCATGATAACGCTAGACCTCACACATGTTTTGCCACTCAGCAAACATTAAGAGTTTGGTTGGGAGGTGTGAATGCATCCGCCATATAGTCCTGACTTTGCACCTTCAGATTTCTACCTGTTTCGGTCTCTTCAGAATTCTTTAGGCAGTGTCAGGTTAACATCACTCGAAGACTGCCAAAACCAGTTGTCGTGGTTTTTTGATCAGAAGCCCAAAAATTTCTATAGCAATGGGATCATGTCATTACTTACAACATGGCAAAAATTTGTCGAACAAAATGGTACCTACATACTTTAGTTAAATGTAAATAAACTTTATTAAAAAATGTTTTTTAATTTTCATATAAAAAGCGAAGAAACTTTTATACCAACCTATTATTTCAAAAGTTCGTTATCTCATTTGTATGATGATAGGTAATGATGATTACGTAACTTAAAGCTAAAAGTAAAATAACATATATCTCTGATTCCGGCGTAATACTATATGGAAATAATTCGCATATTTTAGTTAAAACTCTTTCTATACCTACCACTATTAAGATATGCATTTACGAGTGAAATGTTTAGAGATAGTCAACTGCCTGCATAGAGACATGTATCGTTCTAGAGTAGGTGATATTGTGCCTTTAAGGCTATCAAGAAAGCAAGCCAGTAACGTACAGAACTTTGGCTTGAATCCCAAAAGCCTGTTTGCTTATGGCGTGTCTTTTATTACGAAATAAGTTTTTATAATCGCACTTGTATTTTACGTGTTTCGACTATAGTGAAATGTTTTCATTCTCGATTTTGTATACTTATATTATAAAAAGAAAATACGTCATGTGCGGGTACACAAATTAGAATTAGCGATTGTAAGTATAAGATGTTAATTAAGCTATCAAATACGAGTATACAGTATTTAATAGACAGTAGATATTTCGCATGTGATTTGATATGAAGATAAATATAGATAGGCATTTTGTGGCAGAAAACCTAAATAAATATTATTTCTTCCTCGGCATTCTTAGAAACCAGGTGTAATTAGTAGATTGTCATTGTTATTCTATTTTTACTTGAGCAAGTGGATATGCTTGAAATAGATTACCTAAATCTATATCACACAGTTTCTGAATAGTGTTATACAAATACAATAATAGAAGCCAATACAAATAAAGAACAAAACTTTATTACTTTAAGAGAATATTAGAGCCGGTAATTTTTTGCTTTTATTTTTTATCGTTGACTATAAAAAAAACAAAGAAGAAATCCTTTCTTTGCTGCAGAATGAATTTATGGTTTGTAGTATTTCACGGCGTTGGATTTTGCTAATAATTCTTCGTGCAAAGCTACTTTGCAGGCTTAAGAAGCCTGAGAATCTCAGCTCATAATAAAGTTTTTATTCGTATAATTTCATTATTTTATAGTTCCTTTAGCAGGAAAAGATGACAGTGCAATTCTTTCTAGTAAGTTTTGCGAAGGTTAGACGGTAGAAAATTATGAAGCAAATTTTTTTTTTTTACATATTTTAAATATAATAAACTAAACTCTGAACTAAATTAAATATTGATAAATAAACCTGATAAACAATATTACTGTATATCCAAACAGTTATTATGAATACTAGAACATGTTTCATCGCATCAGCGGCTAGATTTCCATTTTAACTAAAATAATATTTATTTTTACTGCCAAAAATATATTGACTATTGGAACGGTGAGATACCTGTTGCAACGACTTTATCAGTAACATTTGATGGGATAGAATTGGTAATTTCGTCTCGACGATAGGTATTCAAGAACTATTTATTTTTATTGAAAAATAAGTTTTTTCTGTCGTCTATTATACGCATAAAATATATCTATAAAAATAAACAACAATTTTTTTTCACATTAAAAGCCAACAAATTAAATATAAAGCAAGTATTATTTTTTTTTAACTTTATTTATCCACGCAATATACTGCGCCAAGGATTCATGCACTAAGGTCATGCCAAGTAGTATTGGTTCGTAAAAGGGGTTTTAAACAAGTAAACAATATTACTTAACATTATAGCTGGTTAATAGTATGTAATACAGAAATAATATCTTAGAAATAAGTTGTATTGAGAATTATCTCGATATTTAATTAAAAACAATACGTATGATCTTGATCTTTTCTTCTTTTTGAACACTAGTAGGTATGCGCAGCAGTACGTCAGGTTACAATTCTCAAGCAATTGGAGAAATTGGACGTCACGTCAACGCTCCAGCAATAATAGAAACAGTCATACTATATGTCATAAATGCAATCGGTACCATAACGACAGATTGTAGGTAAAATAAAATTATGTTTGCGTATGGAAAGTTTTTTATGTTAGTTTCGATACATAAATTAATTCTACCACAACAATATGATATTATACGTACGATATTCGATAAGACGTCAAAATCACGTCATCCGTTCAATCGAAGCCTCGAGCCACCTGCCGCATCCACTATCGTGTTTCTCGGAGTTAAACCATAGCTTCTATTTTCAGTAAATCTGATCGGTGCTGCAGAGCGAGCAAAATGGTTAGGTATTTCCAAATTTCTCCATTTAATTTTTAAACTCTACTTTCAAAATACTAAGGTTTAAAATCAAATAAAGGAAATTGAGAGCTCGATATAAGCTAACGTGCTGTTGACTGTACATAATAAGAATACATGCATTGATTAGTACTAAGATGACGATTGACGAGATCCGCAACCGAGAGGTCCGCACGCCGTTTTCAAGGTGTCGCCTTTTCTGACGTCCCGGATTCAGTTCCCATGAAGCGTGAAAGTGGGATAGTCGAAATTTTCACGAATGTTTTATTTCTGTTGCCGCTTCAACAACAACTTTTAAAAATCAGAACAAAATAAATATTTAAGGGGCTCCCATACACAAACGTTATTTTTTTGCTTTCCTTTGGTCGTTATTGATAACGAAACAGGTAGACGCTTGAGGAAATATTGACATAATATCTATGTATATAGTAACTTTAAAAATAAATAATTCAATTAAAATTAAACAAATATTTAATAAGCATGATAAAAAATCTCTTAATTATTATTATTTAGCAAAGGAGATGCTACTAATAAAGCGAAATATTCTAATTGGCCCAATATCTCATGGAAATGTAGATTCACTTTTTCACTTTTGAAAGTTATTTCAACCTTGGATTACTTTACAGTAATTATTTTTGTGTCCAAGTAATCAATAAATGCGGAAATGTCTTTATATTGCAATTTACTTTAATATTGTAATTCAAAATACAAGTATCACGATCCTGATTACGATCATTCGAATGAAAAGAGCTGACACGTGTTGCCACAATGTCCTCATCAATAATCAGAACGGGACGAGAGCACAATCACGCAGATAGGCCATAAATCATTGGTATTCGTAACCCGTTATCATATGTGTCATTATGCGCTAAATTCGGTCATTTAACGATAATAATAAACATTACAAATCGAAAAACGATTCCGTGATACTGGAATTCAATTATAATATTACTACATCATATATTATTCCTAACTTCTTGGTTTCGGAAACTAAAATAACATAGAGGGAGAAATTGTTTCTTTTATATAATTTTTATTGTTAAATCGCAGGCTTATAATATAGAAGAAAACTAAGGATCGGTGAAAGCCTGTATGCAGCACAGAAATATGCGTTGGTACACAATTGGTCTCGCGTAAAATGACAATGTACCATACCACCCTTCTCTCAAAGCCATTCGGACCATTTTTGACCCCTATTATACAGCGTGTTTGGTAATACCTGTATAATCCTGAATATGGCACATACGGTATGATGAATAGAACCCAGAAAAATGACCACTAAGTCTGAAACCCGGCACATGACTTAGATATTTAGCTTTTTTTCGAAGTAAAACTGTACGCTGACAACCCTAAAAACAGCTGTTGTTCTAGGAAACGAGAGAGAGTGAGAGTTAATGAGAGAGAGAGAGAGCGAGTACGCCGGGACGGCACGTATAAGCTTTCAGGGTTGTAGCATATTAATTGAAAACAAATTGTTCAAATATTTGTATGAAGATCTCAATTTACGTGAAATTGTTTTTTAACATATTAATTGTGTTCTTTGTGCTAGGTTGTATGGCCATGTTTCGGGATTATACATGTATTACCAAACATCCTGTATTAGTCAGTTCTGATGCTTTGTGACCAACAACTGTGTAAAACAGTCTTTCGTCAGATATACACCATCCCCGAAAAATATTTTGATAGAAGATTGGTTATTCATTATTCATTCTAATTTTAAAGGGTGTAGTAGTTGGTCCATCCTAGTCGACATACTAAGATGCCTGTGTCAGGACTCTCTCTTCCGTAACATGGATAAGTTTAAATACCTTTAATTTACAACATTTATAAAATTTTCAATAAAATTTCATGCGGAAAAGTGTATGTGTGTGTGTGTGCGCGCGCGCGTGCATGTTTTTACTTTAGTTATTTTATTTTATCAGATTTTCGATTTCATTATATACTTTATATGGATTACATAGTTATCTTAACCAAATTTTAAACATTTTCGACTAACTTTAGTGCTTTAGTGCTTAAGTTGCTAAAGGTGTAAAAGAATGAACTCTGAATGGATCCAAGCAAGATCTAGCTTTTCAATTTCAACTAAACAGTATTTACTTACTAGAAATAAAGATACTTTAAAATCGAACGATTTCAAAGCGAAACAATGTTGTCGAAACAAAATAAAACTCGCAATAAAACTATCCAAAGTTTGTTTTTATTTAGCGCAACGGATGTATTCAGTTCTCCAAGGAAAAGTATATTCCCAACTGGCATATGTTTTGTCCACCCATATTGTATGTCAAAAGTTTTTTCAGTTAAATTCTTAGAAACTCTAGTCAGACTAAGATCACCTGTAATATAATCAATGGTTCTGACTAAGGGTTGATGCAAATCTAGCGACAGATCTGTCAAGCAGTTACCGAAGCATAAATTAGACCGAACTTTGAATGGCCATCAAGTACGTAAGGTCAAATGTCATATAACAAATAATTTGTTAGTTCTGTTAATCCAAGACCGCCGCCGCTGATGAGACGTGACAGATATTCCGTAAGGTGTGCATCGATGTAAAACAGCAACAATTTGACTTCAGCTATGAGCGCTATATTCCAATGTTGACGGAATTAAAAAAAACAAAATATTTTACTTAGTTATTACCAGATAAATACAAGTTGAATACATGTTCTTTTGTTTGCCAAACCTTCTTATAATATCCGGCATCAAAATAGGTATTTTTTTGTATCGGTTGTCACTAGTCACAACATTTAAGTAATTACTAACGTTTACTTTAAGACGAAATATAATTTTAACACAAGGTATAAGAAATAATTATCTTGTCAACGGAGACCAAATGTAAAATGGTTCACAAGACAAGACCAAGTCAACTGAGATTTGCGCTAAATACTGTTTTCAAGGCGGGTTCCTTTGTCTCCGTAGCTTTGTTTACTTTTACAATTGCGGAGAGAACAATACGGAAGGTCCGAAATCCACCAAAAGGCTGGTACAAGAAGTTTTAATTGCTTCGGAATAAGTCTACACCTAAAGATGGAGTTTGAATTGACTGGATCTATTTGCTTAAAATATGTGCGCTGAGTTTGTGAACATTTAATTTCATGTCTATTTGTTCATTTATATGTTACTACTGACGAGAAATAACTTTGTCAGCTTACTTACAGTTAAGAATCAGCTTTTCTGGTTATTTACGCACTCGAAGTATTACGAGTATAACTATACGGTAATTAAGATGGAAACTTTACTTGTGTCGTAAATAAATTAATATAGGTACAATATTAGATACCGAACTGAGCTCTTACATTATGTTTAATAAAAATGTCGAAGCATAGTAAAATTTTGTGTATCTGATTCACAGATGAACTGATTATTTCTAGGGAAAGTATAGGTTTATAATTTATTAAATTTACATGTTTTTTTTTTAATGAAGTCGATGATGTTATATTTAAAAGAAGGCAGAAGATGTCAGATATCTGAAGATACTGACTTTATATAAATATTGCAGTCATGCGAAGCTACATAATTTGGTGGGTGACTCGTGTTATATAGATACTCGTACATTCCGGAGCTAAACTGGCAACTATTATATATAAGAATAATAGACAATTTTTAAACTGAACAAGGTATGGTTCTATATTACACTGGTATTATTTTTTTTATGTATGTTACCAATTTCACCGCGCAGTTTTGGTTCTGTATCAGAATAATTGGAAACATTCTGCCAAATAAGTAAAATACTTAGTTACAATGTCAACGAATAAAAAGAAGGTTGACGTATATTGTTTTCATATAAGTTTTTGATATTTGTTTTGGTGGCTGTTAAAATTCTAATTGGACGTAATAAATTGTATCCAAATTTAAATTTAAGTCCTTCTCAAATGGTTGACGTTAAGGGAACAAGGTTGATAATGGTCTATTTATCATTTTATAACGTTAAGCAAGTATGTAGCTCCTACATACATAATATCCCCTGACTAAGTTAAGCTCCTCAATATAGCATCCGGAACTCCGAAATTGAAACAGTAGGTACTCATAAAAACGGTGCAACGTCAAAACATTTCCTTTATTAACACTAATAAATGCACCCGTTTATTTACTTAGAAATTTATAGACGTCGCACACCTGCGGCCAATCGTAAACTTTGTTACGCCACCGTGCTTCGTGCGAACGCCTTATTGAGTCGGCGCGATAAGTGCCTATAGCTCGACCTACAGTTATCGATGCGGAATCGTAAGGCTCGGATCTCAAGATACAACTTTTAATCGCTTTCAGCTACTATCGCTTAATAATAACAATAATTTATTTCAGACTTCTGCATCCATATGGTGTTAGTAACAATTAGACTTATTTCTACCGTTAATAAAAATAGTAATTTAATTTAATAATATTCAATTAATTTATTTATTAACATTTTATAGTTTAATCCAATTTAACACTATTAAACAATGTACGTATCGGCTGCGAGGTCGCCGTCGCCGTTTGTAGATACATCGCACAGCAGAGGCGAGTCCCATTGATCAGAAAGTGCGCGCACGATACTGTTTCGGCTGACGCACACGCGCTTTAGCAGCGACCCGATTCGCTTACGCATTATCGCATAAAAGCAATCAGTTCATTAATGAGATCCATTATTTTTCACCGCTTGAGAGCAAAAGACATTGCTCAACGTCCATACATTTAGCCCCAGAGCCAAAAAAATATAGGAATATATTGATTTTATTGTGTGTCACTAACTAATTCTCATTATGTATTCATTATACCGCGACCAAGTGGTAGAACTTATTATCACGCAAAATATAATTCATTTTGAGGTTATAATTTGTTTGGAAAACCACCAAGAGATAGCACTCTTAAGTACATGACATTGATGTCTATATTGTCATGTACTCAAGAGTGCCATAAAAAAAAAACTCAACTTTAAGAAAGTCGGTTTATCGTTGTGACTTGTAAAAGTTTCTAAGTCAATAGACAAATAAATCATTGTAATAGTTAAATAAAATACCTATTGATAAGCTTAAAATTAAAAAGCTTACAGTTTTTTGACGGTTTACATCAAAAGATGGCGCCTTAAAAAACGCAAATGACATGATGTTAATATGTTTACGAGGAATATAAAGGTAATGTAATAGAAACAAAGTAGTTTTTAGGATATGTCGTATGAATATCAATCTTTCTGAATAAACAAGAGTGAATAATCATCATTAACAGTTAATGAATTAAGTTTGTATAATATTCAGTTTTATGTCCTTATGTTTTATTTGGTATACAACTAAGATATGGCGCTTTTAGTAAATGATTTGACGTTTATACTGAAGTTTATTTTCTTTCAATTTAATTTAATATTTGTGTGTTCGATGATTTAAAGGTTATCTAATAAAAATAAATGATCTTCTTGATCTGACGTGTAAATAACATCCATCTGACTCAATAGAGTTTAAGTGTATTGAATGTGAATATTTGCGAATAAAAATGTTACTGTTAAAGTACTTTTAAATATTAATTTTGGATCGCAATTTGTCCGTATCAAATAAATATTTGATACCGATTTAATAAATAAGTTAATAATAATTATTGAAGTATTAATATTTACTGGTATTGAAGCCATTTTCAGCAATGTCCTTTGCCAACCAGAATAATTATCAATTACATTCCCCAACCGATTGATAAGTAAGAATCGAATAATGATATTTTAACCCTTTTTCAGTGGAGTTTTTAACAATCCAGCTATCAAAAATAGTGGGCGACAGTACCTACCTTTTGTGTTTATGCTTTTATCATACTTTTTTTAAATCAAATAAATCAAACAGAGAATAATTTCTGCTTATCACTTTCCATTTTCATAGAGCGACGAAAGTGTAACTTTTCTGGTATGACACAATTTTTTAACAATCAATTAAATGCTCTGTAGGTTAAACAACGAATGAATGAATACTTTATTGCCCATAAAAACATAAACATGAAAACAATTATTATTAGAAACATCGATGCAAAAGGCGGCCTTATTGCTAAGGTAGCAATCTCTACCAGGCAACCCCTGATTAAAAGAAACCGATATTATACCGATTACCGATTGAGTACCGATCAAACAGATTCTGATTTTGACAGTACAGTTCAAAATCAGGAGGCCTACTCGCTTTCTCGAAAACGAAATTTCGTTTACGAACGAAATTAAAACGAAATTTCGCATGGAACGCTACTCTTTATCATTTTCGTATACACCAACGAATGTTCGTTTCCAAAGACAATTTTCGTGATCGATTGGAGTGAATGGCGTTATTGGATTTCTTATAATGTCAAATTCCGGTTTTTACCGTAACTTGAAATATATAATATTAAACAATACATATATTTCTTTTAAATAAAATTTTAGTGGCTAAACATTGTTTAAACATAAAATATTATAATAATATAACGAAAAACTTAGTATATTAATGAATTTTATTTTTCATTACAACTTATCAAGACACTATAAAGAACTCTTTTATCCACAGTATTAACCGACATATTTAAAAACAACCTTTCATTTATACGATGGCTATAATCAACGTATGGCAATCTTAAATATTCGTATAATAAAAACGATTCTCATCCCGCCAAAAGTTTTACAAGTTTTCACCAAACTGTTCAGTGTTTACTAATATTTTATTTAATTATAGTGAGTTCCGAAATTTATCTTGACAATTCAGTAAAAAACTTTATAAGTAAGTATGAAAGTAATATTTAGTTTTTCGGTACAAAAAAAGGTTTTTAGTAATAAATTTACTTTTTATCAGTCATATTTTTCAGGTATAATGGCATAGCCTATATGCCTCGTAAAACCTGTAATATTAATGACATAATTCTATAGGTAATTATTTACAATTCATACATAAAGCCAAAATAAACAATAAACTATTAGGTACTCACTGTCTCTTAATAAGATTCCTTTCATTTTGGTTTTGAGGGAATACTATATTTTCTTATAATACCTATCTGGTGAATTGAGGACAGTCCTAACCTTCTAACACCGTGAAACTGTTTGTTGGGCCATAGGCCCATCCATGTTTTGAGATACGAATCCTTGGTAACTACCTCGGGCATAAAAATTCAACGCTGTAAGAATCATAAAAATATGAAATGCATAATGGTAGGCATGCAATTTTTTTTATCAAGAACTATGATAAAATATCTTCCAAGTTTAATTGTGGACTCGATGGCATGAGATCTTGCCTGTGGACGCAGTAAAGGTATAATCTCTTGGCATAGTTCTTTAAATAATTCACAACTAAGTCTGTAAATACTTACAAACTCAGTATCGAGAATATTTCTTATATTAAGGCTATTTCGAAGCCGCTGCCGATTTCTTCTACGGTCTAATCGTTCTTTACTGAGAGCTGACTCGATTAATAGTAATATAGACCCCATTTCGAAAATAAAAAATTGCTAACGAAAATGAAAAGGTAACATTTTTTACTTCGTCAATTTGAGGTAAGAATTCCGAACAATTAGATGTCAAAGTCAAATGTTCGTTTTGTCATTTCGTGAAATAGAGTAGGTTTAGAAAATAAATATGTCAAACATTTTCGTTCGTTGAATATTCGGAACGAATGTAATTGTGGTAGGAAACGTTCGAAGTTTCGAACGAAATTTCGTTTTTCGGTGAATTAGAGTAGGCTTCCAGAAACTACTGAAATTGTCGTAATCTGACGAAATCAGGAAAAAATTGTAATCAGAGGACTATTTTTTCGAATAATCCCAGTGATATTATAAAGGCGCAAGTTTGAAGGTTTGGATGTTTGATGATTCTTCACGCAAAAACTACTGAACGGATTTTGATATAAAAATAAGTCGGAGAGCTTTAAATTATCTATAAAAAGTCCTTGATGGCATAGGTATATCAATAAGGTAAGATTTTGTCACAAAAACAAAAAAAAAACTTCGTATAACTTCTATTAAATTTTTTTGTCCGTCTTTAGACGTTTATTTGAGTAAGTAAAATTAAATCCTTGTCGAAATAAATATGCTTATCGTCACAGAAATTTTATGTAAGCAAAAATTCTAATTTACACCAAATAAATTTGATGAGTAATTTAGATTTTACTACCATGTGTTTGAGAAAAGAGAAATAACATATATTGCCGATTTTATATATATCATTTTGTGTGCACGTTTCTAAAACAGTTTAACAGCATTTTTTTAATATATTCGGTAACATTTCAATTTGTAAAGACTGTAGTAATAATATGATGATTTACTAATAAAATTATAAAAGCAACGATGGTTAAGAATGCCTTTAATAACAAAAAACGCCTATTCAAGGCGAGATTGGTAGTCTACATAAAAAATATCCAGAGTAGTGTAGGGCTTCTATAGTGTTAGAGAATGATGAAAAATATTAGCTGGAAGAAACTACAATCGATTGAATAAGTTCTGGGAATCATCAACGAAAAGAGTTGGCTGCTAGAGCTACCGAGTAACTACATTGGCTTCGATTTGGTTGACATTGGATTGCACTCAGTATTCAATATGTATTGTTAGATCACATATGTAATATGTTAATGCAATTAAACGTTGAGTACATTTTGATAATATCAATCAAATCGAAGTCAATACTGCTAAAAATCATAAAAAACAGAATAGGACAATTGTTAGAAAACAGAATGTGGGCACTTCATATGACTAAACGACTTTTTTAAACCGGGCAAGAAGCAAAATAAGCTAACGACCAGCAAAACATTGATTTGATATAATCGAGAATCATGCAGAAACGAAGGGAAGTTACGATAATTGCGCTAAGAAAAATGTCAATAAATACTAGCTCAGAAACTCAGAAGGTTACTTACAGAAAGATATTCTGACCCAATAATATAACTCATGTTACAAACAGAAAATCATGTATAAAACCTCTTTCTATGGTCTTTAATAACAAAAAAATACTTAGAATTAAGTTAATATGACAGTATTGGCTTTCTATTTTTCTCGTTAGTCTCGTCTGCAGTTGCTATTAAGGGCAGAACTACTTTCGCTTCTCCAAACCTATTTAAATTGAACTCTACCGATACAGAATAGTAAACGCTTTAACTATTTATTATTGTGGTTCAATATAGTTTCGTTGCAGTAATTTCCTAGTGTGATTCTCCCCTTAACATCTTTATAGTTATTGAGAAACATTTGATATTACAGGTTAACGTCTGATGTTGGAGCTGAGTTAAAACGTAGAGTAATATTACTGTGTAACCTTTGCCGCCATGTAACAAAATATCAGTTGGTTGGGGATTTGAAACGAAATTAACAGAAACAAATATTAAATATAAGAATCATGCAAAATTATGCGCTATCTTAATTAAGAGATCAGCGATAGATTTCTTAAAAATAAAATTGTAGTGCATAGAACGTCATAGCTGTTTATTTAGTAAAGTATTTTCGAGTAACCTATCTTTTTAAATTAATTCTATGGCTCAAATGTAACGCTCACGTGATGAGAAGACCCGACCTTTATGTTGTGAAAAAACTCGTTTCCGTGGCTACAAAGAAAAGGACGACTTGGCTGGCAAACATCCACTGGCACATGAAGCGCTTCGGACTTAGAAGAGAGGATGATAAGGAAGGCCAACCCCGTGTCACGGGAAAAGGCGAGGGCAAAGAAGAAAAAGAAGAAGACAATATCTTTTAGTTAATAGACTATATCAGAAACGAACGGTTTGTTTGTTTTCTAGGTACAATAGTTTCGACAATGAATTGATATATAAATCAGTCAGGATTGCCTTTTATATATATCATCATCATCATCATCATCATCAGCCCTTTTACGTTCCCACTGCAAGGGCTCAGGCTTTCCTTATTCATGGTTAAGGAGGATGGACCATTACCCTCCACGCTGGCCCAATGAGAATTGGAGGATTGGAATACTACCGACTGTAAATGCAGCCGGGACCAACGGCTTAACGTGCCTTCCGAAGCACGGATTAGCTTGAGATAATAATTTTTTGGTCACCCATCCTGTGACCGACCCTTGCGAAAGTTGCTTAACGACAACGATCGCGGGCCGAGGAGCTTATCCACTACGCCACCGAGCTACTTATATATATATATATATAAAAGTTGCTTAACGACAGGATGGGTGATCAAAAATTATATATATATATATATATATATTTCACATGATCATTAAAAAAATCCAATTTTTAATGCCTAGGAAATTAGCCTTAAAATTTAAATAGGTATTAGTACATGTATTTTCTTGTTTATTCAAGAATTTTCAGATAGTTTATAAATATACTCATTTCATAAGACAGGAAATACAAATAGTTGTTTCATAGTAGTTCCAAAGGAATTACAGAACAAACAGAACAGGAAGTCGATTAATACGAGTATTGTTGTCTCTGAACAAGAGAAATATCGGAATCTAGTCTATTAAATTAATACAATTGCTTCAACTATTTGTGTAACGTCAAAAATTATTATTGCAATCAAATTTCTTATGAACACAAAGATAAATTACAAAGATACACACCAAAAGTTAATAAATCTGCTTTATTTTTTTATAGATAAACTTTTTTTTTTTTGTTCTTTCAAAAATAAATAAAGGAATATGCATTACACCTTATCCCTGCCGGCTAATAGGACGGAAAAGGGAGTGTGGGACTTTTCCTAGCTAACAGATACTCAATGGGGTGACCATTGAGCAGTTCAAAGTGCGAAGGCATGAGAGTGGTACCCGGGAACCCGAACTTAGTCGCTGGATGAACCATTCCTCAAACTAGCATGTCTATTATTTTTAAATGATCAATTTTGGCGTTAGCGATAGCACCAACTTATTTGAGTATTTCAATTGTTATTTTGAGTCAATAACGAAGTTTCGCTGTCTATTGTTTTAGCATTTAAATAGTTATATTGCTAATTATTTTTATTGTATACTTTTTGACAGTTTAAAATAACCATATAATATGGGCTCAAAATATCTAGTGAATCGTGCTAATTCTCGTCACGCGAACACCAACATACAGGTCACTTAAATAAGCGTTATATAATATTAGATTGTATACAGGTTAATACCTGGAAAATGTGATATTATAGAAACAAATATAAAAGCTTCTTCCTGCAATGTTAAAAGCATTATATAAATAAATATTAGACATCACATACGTTGCTCAGATTCCAAGATGAGTATAGCTAAAGCCCCCGTATTATGGAATATCTGAGACAACGCAGGTACCACAACACCAAGAACTGAGATAATATGGAAAATACAATTTTATACTTTGACATGTCTGGGAATTGAATACGGAACGTCATTCATTGGTTTGCTATTTAGATATTTTTAAAGTGTCAATTCTATGTCAATATGTATGAGAATACTTCAAAACACATGAATCCCCTTTAAAGATAACTTAGCCTACCACCCGTAAATTTCTAAGCCTATGTTCCAAATATGCTAAGTATACAATGTGTAAAAGAAATAACGCACATCCTTATACACCCCAATTAAAAAATGCATTTATAATCATAAAACGAAAATTGGAATTTCACTTTTATGTACTAAAACATTGTTTATGTATGGACCCAGTTACACTAATTGCTGAGTAACAGAGTGGACATCTTACAAATCCACACAATGACATCAAAATTGCGGCTTAGCCTGCAACTACAAATGTACCAACAGCGCAATACCATAATGACACCACCTACTTACCAATAAAAATTCTCGACATGAAATATATTCTGTTTAGAGTCAAAATTTTTTTTTAAGTTTAGACAATAGTTAAGATTCTTATTTGTTATAAGTATCGGCTAGCATAGTCTTGAAACCTCATATCACACGGCGAGCACAGTATCACCACACCCAAGCATTTCAATGTATTTACTGTAGGTATAACGAAGAATAACCGCGTGTGCAATTGAAAATTCGATAAATTCCGATAAAATAATCATTCACTGCCACTGTCATGTTTGTCACGTATGTAATGTTTGTTTGTATCATAGCGTTTAAGAGCATTTTAAACTCAATGCGCATCAAAAGAAAGCTTTTTTTATCTTTATTGTATTTTATTACAAGCTGAGAATGTAGTGTATTTTAAAAAGTCTTTTTATATTCACACAAGTTTATTTTTCACGAAAATTACATATATTAGAAGTTGTTAAAACCGAATCAGTATCTGATTAAAACAAACAACTTTCAGGATTTAAATACGTTAATTATATAATAAGTTATATATTGTTTTGAATAAAGAAAAAAAGGATTTATATACACTATATACTTTTATATATTGTTTTAAACGCAAGAAAATAGCCTTTCCTATCCCAACTCTCGCTAATCGTTTTCGTATATTTATTACTAACCGTTTCCCCGCAACACTGTCTGCGGAAATTAAAGACTATAAGACTCGCATATGATATAACTTCCAGCACATGAAAGAATTTAATTACCAGTTCGTGATCAGATCCGTATTTCCGAAGATTATTATTCCTTACAAACAAACAAAATGAGAAACTTTACCTCTTTCTTATATTAGTATAGATGGAAATAGTTACTTAACTCTGCCCCGCGCACCAAGAAAGTGTATAAAAAATAAATACCTACTGAGTTGCTTTTTAGTTTGTCGATTGCAGCCCTAATGATATAATAATTAACAGGACCTTGGTGACCTCCAGTACCACACACTAGAAACCAAAAGGCATACATATTTTGGTGTTTGATACACAGTCGGAATATAATATGCAGTTTTACATAATGGCATTATACCTGCATATGCACAATAATATGATACTCAACATTATTGTCTTAATGAAATGTTGTATAAGGTTTAAAACATTATAAAAAAACAAACCAATATAATTCGCAGAACAGTCCAGTTTCGCAGATTATATTTTATATTATATCACATTCAAATGCACACAGGTTATTTTATAATAAACAGTCGATTTATCACTTCGAAAATGTACAAAACACGACAGGCACCAATGTACCGAGCGATTACTAAAAATGCAAGCGTGCTCAGTAACGCATTCCCTATTTGAGTCACGTTCGTTGGACACGTCCGGACCACGACGCGCACATAAATAACGCTAATGACATCCGATTGTGTTCAGTTTGCTATCTAGGAAAAAATTTCACCACGGCCGAGTTTATTTATTAGCGCACGGTTTGATTGACGGAGATTTTTCGGCATTACGGCAGTGTGATTACGTATCATATAAATGAGGGTAGGTACAATACATGACTACATACCCAACACTAGTAATAAATGACTGTTCTTAATAAAAATCCTTAAAAATACACTTTATCCCTGGCACTCTGAGATGGGACTCGATCCCATGACCTTTCACTAAGCTGCGCAGGAACTAACAGGACAGACGAATTTTTCAAAGGGTTCGAGTCCCATCTCAGAGTAAAAAATCCACTTTGTCCCTAGACAAAGTGGATTTTTTAGGCATTTATCATTAAAAATATTTTTCAGTATAGCATTGTGTATGGAAAATTGATCAAATATAATAAATGACTATGTTCTAGTAATTCGTCCTTAGTGTAATATTTGAAGCGACGTCAGTGAAGGGTTGGAACTTTGCGGTAGCCACAGAGGCGTGCATCTTATTTGAATTTGTAAGTAAAACATACTCCTTGCTCACTCACAAATAAATCCATTAAATGTAAGTAGCGACAAACTAGTTTCCGTTCAAAACGGGTAAAGATCTCACATTTAATATGTTTTATATATTTTAAATGCTCACATTAGCTTATTTTTTACTTAGATATTTCTATACATTCTAAATAAGTTTATTATGATATAGTTTAGTATTTAATAAAAAAAATGGAAATTATTTGAATTATTCCATCAGTTGTTCAAGGTGACAACTGAGAGCATCAGAAAACTTCAACAATAATAATTATTCTTGAAATTAAAGTTGAAAGTGTTATTAATAATTTAGATTTTCTTATGCAATTTATCAATATATAGATTTCTAAAGCACCATAAATATAATTTCCAATGTGGAGCCAACGTTTTCTTTATAAATAGAATTACGTAGAGAGAACGGTCATACTAAACCATGTGACTTTGCAGTGCAAAGAGATGAGTGTTAACTTTTAACGATATTGCAGGGTCAAATAGTTATATGTGCTTGCTGAATCGAAACTTCTGCGATATATTCGATATCTGAACTGCACGGTAAGCTGGTAAACTCGTATTGTTTAACTTACATAATATATAAAAAATATGAAATATAAGTACTTAATAATATTAACAAACAATGTAGATTAAATAATGAATATAATAAACAAAATGTTAACAATTACACATCCTTTAAAATAATAACAATAAATATTTACAGTGAGCCACATTAATAACCACAAAACCAATAAATAAAAGTCCATCTTAGAAGGAATATCCCACCTGTTATGGAATGTATGTGTACGGTCATAAGAAAAATGCAATATGTAGGTTGAAAATACGTAACAAATGATAACCAACAACTAGTATGTAGGAGGAAATCCCAATAAAAATAGTGTCCAACAGCAGTGTATATTTAACTATTTTTCCGTAACTTTTCCCTCGTAAATTCAAAAATTATAGCGCATGTCACCTGCGTATGTAAAAAAAGTCTTGATTAGATCAGAACAATCATTAAAAAATATTATTTAGATATCCTTCGTATTATAGAGTGTTTAAAACAAGAGAGGTGATACAAAACTCAGACCATAGACAACATTATCTAATAATGTACTGGACACGAAAACATAGTATAGAATTTGTATAAAGTTAGTAATATAATTATAAAATTAGGTAACAAAATCGTTCGATCTAAAAATATAAACCTAATTGTGCAACTTTTTCATGAAAATATTCAAATAATATTGTCAGTATACGAAGCTGTTTACGTCAGGTTTTAAAAAAAATATATTCTGATATGAGTTTTATAGAAGTAACTTCGTAGCGAAGGCAAAAGCGATTTGATGTTGATATATGAAAACGTAATCCTATTTTTAATGAACTCTAGACTTCACGTAACGCTTCGGATCATTAAAAGAGGATTATAATTTAATCATACACGTCGGTTTACCGAAGTTGAGACTGATTGTACTCGTAATTGGGACACGTTCTTTTATAATCAACTTACTATTATGATGATATTTTTTTTGTTCATTTTTAAAGCTTACTTTCCCCAGTTAATTTTAAATAATATTTATATTAATCAATTTGGAGATCGAATCATATTTAGAAAAAATATTACTTTTTTTAGACTATCGATATCATGTAGATAGATACTATCGATAATATGATGTGGTATCTATCGATAGAGAAATTATCAATATTGCAACAACACCGTTCGTAATCATTTCTAATAAATTCAAGAAATAGTTAAAGTTTTTTGGGAGAGTTTTATTATAAAAAAGCGGTTAGTCTTATTCCTCCTCCAAAATATAATAAAAGTTTCATTTAATTGAATCATTAATATTGTGATACTATGTTCAACAACGTATTTTAAGAGAACATCAAAGCTAATAGAAACAGTAAGTCTGAAATAGTAGTCGGCGTTATTTATTGGAGCACTTAACCTGGCAATTACATAGTGAATACAGCAATACCAATGCACACCGTTCATCATGCAAGCGGTAAAATTACATCCACATTGGTTCAATATTCAGTAAGCAACGTGAGATGAACTCTCGCTTGAGAGTTTATCATCGCGCTGTCACTCCACCGTTATTTATGGACCAGTAAACTTGGAAATATATTTTCCTTCGCGGCCGACGCGTCCATTTCAGGTTGAGCCCCTTGGGTCCGCACTAGACGAGTGTAGCGTCATAAATTTGAAAACTGTTTCGTGAAAGCGAAAAAAAAATGAAACAAATATTTGACGTTCGCTCACCCGTCGTTCGGCGATAGCTCGATTGTCGATCATAGCAAGGCTTTATTCAGACTGCGGGTATTGAAAATTCCCGCTGAATATTGTAGTCCATTTTATGCGATTTTATTAAAGTAGTGAAGTTATTGTATTATATGTATATGCCAATTCCTTGATACAAGACCTAGTGAAAATACAATAGGAAAAACAATTCGTTTTATGGTAACGATGAATTAAGAAATATCTATTTGATTTCATTATTCTTCTTAACAGAATCAAAATCTTTAATTATATTTAGTAGAATTTATGTAAATACAATCCAAAGGGGATTAAAAATTAGTATGTAATTTTTAAGCTCGTTCCACCGTAGATCACATCTATGTCCTTAGGCTACTTAAACTTAGCCTTAGGACATAGATGACTTACTTACTAGATTAAAGTCAAGAGTGAGCCCACTGTAAATTGAAAAAAAAATGTAAATCCTTCGATTTTTTAAAGTGTATATATGAAAATTATTTTCGATTTTATTTGGTTAACCATTAAATCCCTTAGTTACAGACTGCCGACATGTCACAATTTGAAGTAAGCGAGAAAGATTAGACCCCATATACATAAAAAAAATATTAATGACTTATGTATTTTAAACGCCTAGTGTATGTACACTCAACATCACGTCAGGTTTTACAATTCTATCGCTTTCCTCATTTTAAACCTTTGAGGGCAGATTTCACATATTTTTGTAACCCGATTTATACACACGATAAAATAACACAATTAGTTTGAAATTTCTCAGATTTGTATAATCTAATATGCCATTGACTCAGTGCCAGTTGCCAGTTTATAAAATGCCAAGTGGGTGATAAATATGCATAGTATACAGTTTTTAAAAGTAGTTTTATTTAGTTTTTAATGCGAATATTAAATTTTGCCAGTAAAAATAATATTTATGGTTTTAATATAAAAGAGTAGAATTATATTAGCATACATATTTTCTTTTATTCTCACAAAAATGACTTTTGCGATCATTACAATATACTCGTACTAAGTATAACAGAGATGGCCGCTCTGTGAGGGGGATATTGAAATTATTTAATGACAGTTTGATTACTTTTATCGCAAGTTTTCACTTCACTCGTCACGTTTTCGATCCATTAGTTTTATTCGGATTTACCACTCGGGAATTGTTTATTTATTATTCGTATTTTTATGGCTTAACGTTTATTCGAAGTTATTTACAGAATATATTTTAAGAAACTTTTATGATATTTATTTTTCGATGTTTTATAACATTAGAAACTTTGAAATTATAAAATTATTATTAGCTTAATTTTTAATGGCAATTTCAATGAATTCAATAAATTTTAAGCGACTGGACGTCTTCCATAGATGAGTGGCTTACACACCAGTTTCAAGCTATCTCATCTTACCTACGACTTTTAAATAAAGTTACAAACATTTTTGGTCGGCCTATATTTCAAGATACATTAAAAATGGTCATTGAAGTTATTTAAATAAAAAATATTTTAGTGTAACAGGAAAATATTACTATAGCAACCTCAAAATTGATCCCATGAGATAATATCGAAATTGAGAGAAGTTCTAACGTTCGAATAGTTAGTTTTCTCCTTCAACATTTATTACTTTTGTTGGTCCAAATAGAATCATTATTATCTATCGCGGCGTAAATGAGGATATTGTTTTGATGTGAAAACCCCAAATATGGCAGAGTAGTTTTTCCTCTTAGCGAAACTGCCATAGTTTTCCACAACGATACCACGGACTGCACGTGACAAATGAAAAAAGGTTAGAATTTTCTGACCGTGGATCTACTAAAACTTTTTACTTCTTTTTTGTTATCCAGACAGTTCTGGTCGTTATGAGAAGTGTTGTAATTTTTTTGAATTGGTTATATCTACTGATATGTGTCTATCAGTATCTATTCAGTAAAAAGAGGCGATAAATTAGATTAAATTGACGCGTGACGTCTAACCTTTGTACATTTTCTATGTAGCGAGTCCCACTCCTCAACTTAACTGCCTATTATCTAAGCTGTATCTTGTATATGTATCTAATGTTTTGCTATTATTTAACTGACGGACCAAAGAGTTTTTTACCCAGTCATCCTATTCAAATTGCAGCGCATCTGGCTGGTTGTATTTCTGAATGGCCACGTGTAAATTTAAGAAGAAAAGGAAAAATGTAATCAAATTACTACAAAGCTTTTGAAAAAACGTTTAGCGGTGACATTGAACGGTCAATACTAGTGTTGTACTTGAGTTTGTTATTTAGAGCCCTCGCGACGTGACGCGTGACGCTTCGTCAACGAGGCATTGATACAGTAGATTATTCAGTACGTCGTCTAATATAATCATAATATATTACAATGAATTATATTTGATCAATTTTGCATTCACAATGCTATATTGGAGAATATTCTTCATGAAAAATCAAAATAACTCAAGGAAAAGTGGAAATTTTAAGCATTTTGAGTTTAGTTAGCCGAATTCCTGTGTTGATCTGACTGTTATGACTATAAAAGCGAAAATATATTAATAAAAATTAATAATTAACGATCTTTAACGAATGAACGGAGACATTCATGAGAAAAATATTTTATTATGGTTTCATGTCAATTGGGGGAAGAATAAACATAATTGTCGAAGAGGTCGGCTTTAATTATGCCGAATGATAAATTTAAATTATACCCTTCCGATGCTTAAATACCAATACCTGATGTTTTATTATTTGTTGTTTTATTCCAATTCCTATTAAATTTTACTTAATGTACTCTTATTCCAATGAAGTAAACACTCTTTATATTATTTACAGAATATATACCAATCATTAAGGCATTTCATCGTGAGTTTTATTTTTGCTTATGCCAAATATCTATATCTTCACACCAAACGCGTGCTGACTAGGCAGAAAAACTGAGCGTCACAAGGCACGGTCATCAAACACATCGTTCGTTTCTTTGACATTGACAATTGATAAACTTGTCACATATTCTCCGTCTTATTATAAAGAGAGAACTAAAGTTAGAATATAACTTGGTTTAAACCATTTGCCGCCCAAAGCAAATTAACAATAATTGAAAAGAAAATGTGAAATTGAGACATGTTGACTTAATTTGGTCGGTTAATGGTTTAGTTGTCATTTTAAAGTAAGACGGTTTGGGATGGACAATGACATATTAACAATTACATTTTAGATTATTCTTTTTTAATGAACCCTATCACCGGTCTCATGAAAGCGGTCATATTAATAAAATAGGTACCTACGGTCAGCAAATCCACATTTCAGACAATGCGGGTGGGAGAGATAACTATGATAAATTGCTGTTTTGACACGCTCGGCTCGACTATATCGACTGCAGATAAAAATACACGCCTCGTATATCAGCCGCTTCGGACTCGAGACGCTGAATTTGATTAATGTGCTGACGGTCTAAGTTGCAACAGTACTAGTGGATGCGAAACAGATAGTTCACCTTTAAATATGTAACTGCAGTAACACATTTGGGGTATGGAAAATTGAAAGTTCGTGGCAGAGATATGATTTACGTCACCATACGTTAATGTCAAACATTTTCTTAGCAGCCTCGTTATATTATGGATTATCGTTTAGGTTAAATTCGAAATATTTCAAGCTGACAATGCTTACAATTGGAAGGTCCTATGATATATATATTTGTGTCATTTTAAGGTAAGACATTACTCTCACTAATGGCATATTAGCAGTTTATATCTTATTAAATAAGTATAATATATGGAGCCAGTCACCTCAAAATTATATATAATGCGTTTTTTAAAACATTAGAAGGAATTAAGCCTCCCTATTCAAATGAATCACATGCTGGTTTAAAATTATATCTATGGTCCTGGATTCGATACCCGGCCGGGTCAATACAAAAAACGCAGTTTTCTATATTATTTCGGCTATGAAAGCACAATAAGTGCTAATAAGAGCTTTCATTGTTTCAAATATATTGTTTGTATTCAAGCGTAATATACTCTTAGTAACAGTAGAACTCATATCTCCAGACAATAATAACTAATAACCTAATATCCACAGCGTAATTTGACAAAATATAAGTATTTTATCGTAGCTACCTATAGGATCTCAGATCCCTAAATGGGTTTATTCATCGATTTATATATCCTCCTTTTACAGTTAGCAGACGGCCCCAAAAACAATAATAGACCATCTACACCAGAATTAAGAGTAACGCGGCACGTAGCTGGAAGCCATAAACGTCGAATAAGCCTGATGTAAGGTAGACAAACGACCCCGGCACTCAATTTACTAAGAACAAAGAAACCTTTTCGCCTACTTTTCTCTGTGGAGAGCGGGCGACAGTTCGCAGCCTATTACCGACCCATTCATTCGATCAAATGAACCGATTAATTTATGGCCTCTCTGAACTGCTTTAGAGTTAGAAAGTGAGCTTTGCATTCTATTGTGACATTTTGCCTTTGATCTGTATACTGTCGTTTGCCCGGACAACATTTAGCTTTTTAAATTGTGGCAAATTGTTTAAGATTGAAATATGTTTGTTCTATTTTTTATTTAAATGAAACCTTATTGTTAATACAAATATATCTTGATAATATGTACTAAAAAGTATTGCCGATTAGGTATATCAGTACAAATATTTTTAAGTTTAGTAAAAAAGGTGCAATACTTTCATACTCAACTAGTGAAAATCTTGTGGTTGCGGTAAAATTTTAATACTCATTAAAGCGATAAAAATATACCATGATAGAAATATACAAAAAAAGGAAAAATAACAGTTCCATCGAGAATCTCCTCCCTTTACAAATGGCTGCTGAATCATGAACTGCGCCCAAAAATATCGGGGACTCTATAAAAAGAAAGTACATGGTGACAATCCCTTAAAAAACTATAATTAATCCAACCACAACCTAAATTTACTTCTCAAACGAATTATCTAAAGTAATCATAAGGATTCCATTTATATATTACAATGTCAAAACTAAATCACAATCTATATGCTAGTGTAAGATTTATGAAATACAATTTACAAAGAATACCTTAAACATGTTCTGAAAAGGCAATCATAATAAATAAATAAAAAATATATATTCTGAGAACTGACACGAAACATGAAATTTGTAAAAAATATTATAGCATTACATTAATTCACATCATCTTCAGCCTATGTTCAGCCACTGCTGGACGTAGGCCTCTTCAAGCGTACGCCATCAAATTCGATATTCTGATACTCTCATCTAGATTTTGCCAGCTACCTAGTGATGATCATCTTCACATCTAGTCTAAAGGTGTTCCCGATTCGCGGTCTCCACTCAAAAGTTTTTTTGCCCACCGATTGTCGGTTCTGCGGCTAATGTGGTAGGCTATGTCGATAACTTTTGATCTATCACGAATAACCTCATTTCGGATTCGATCCTTCGGAGCAACTCCGAGCATAGCCTTATCTATAACTCGCTGAGTGACTTTCATTTTATGAACAAGGCCCACTGTAAACGTCGACCTTTTGGCTCCTGTCATAACAGGTAGGACATACTGATTGAAGACTTTCGATCTTCTTCTTCTCTTCTATCGATTTTCTTTGCGAAGTTGTTTTTGTCCAAATGCATTATTTGGCAAAAGTAAACATATTCTTGAAATACTTCTAGGATACTGCCTTGTACTATCATTGGCCAATACAACATGAGAGTTAGACATTATATTTTCTACAATAAAATATGTTCGTAATATTAAGTATATATGTTAAGCTGTTTTCGAAAACGCGACCTTACGCTTTCCCTTATAAAATCTATATATCCATATATTCTTAACACAACCGGTGATCGATTAATAAAAAAAATTAAATTAAACCATGTAGCGAGTAAGTAATTCAAAACGTTCAATGCTTTCAATAGAACAATATTATTCAATTGCAATACACAGTAATGTATTATTGGAGAACTTTGTAGCTCGTACCAACTATCTGAGGCTTACCTTTCAACTGGATACAATTGGACTAGCTATCTCAGCATTGTTAGAGTTAGCTAAGAATCTCCAACTAGTTTATGTTCAGACTTAACTGAATATGCGTGCATTATTTCGTAATATCGGTACTCGTAAATTAAATTTCGATAATACTAAATGGAGTCGGTGACTACTGAATATTTTAAAAATTCCTCAAATATATTACATTTTTTAATTATTTGTAGAATTATTTTAGGCAAACAACGTTTTTAGGCAACGTTTATATTGCTTCCTTTTTAGAATTCCGTATCCAAAGGGCAAAAAATGAACCCAATTACTATGACTCCGCTGTCCATACATCTTTATGTCGTAAACAGGCTATGAACCATGATAGCTGGACAATTGATATTTTTGCAGATAATGTATTTCTGATGCCGCTTTGTTATGAAACAAGATATAAAAAGAACTAAAAGATGATAAATCAAATTAAATAATTTATTTACATTAAACAAAAAAAATAAAATAAAAGGGACGAGGTGATTAGTGAGGTGAAAAGTGTAGAAGTGTGAGTGAGAGTGTCTGTAGGTGAAGGGGCGTGGGTCAGCGGTGAAGTTCCGTTGATGAAGTACTTCAGCAGTTTTGAGGGGCGTCTGGATCCCGAGCGTAAATTTAGCGAGGCGTAGTCTCTCGAAGCGTCGTACTGGAGATTCTTCGGCAGCCAAGAACCGAGAGCGTAAATCGGCGAAGCGTAGTCTCGATGCGTCGAACAGGGGATTCTTCGGTAGCCCAGAACTGAGCAGCAGCTCGGGCCTAAGGCGTATACTCGCAGCAGCCTCCAGGAGTGAAGTAGCGTAGGAGGTTATAGTGGAGTATTGATTTGTTGTCGTCTAGTTAAAGCCAAAAAGATGTCATGCGACTTTGAGACCGTAACTTTGAAGAGTTCCCGGGGCAGTCGGCCCCGGGAAATAGGCCTTTTAAGAATTTAGCTAGCTCTGTACGAGCTCCAAAAAGCTAACTTGGCAACTGTTGCCGTTGAAGTGATCAAGAACTATTTGAGCGAGGCTATTTATACCTGAAAACGAACTCAAATTTAGAAGTAAATGATTTCAAATTAGAACCCTAAAAATTCAAAAACTACAGAGTTTCAATGCCTAAAACTGACAAACAATGAGTCAATTTTCATGAAGAGTATCAAATATAACCATAGCAACGAAGAAAAACTTTGATGTCAATTATGTCAAAACAATTAAAATTAGCGATAATTTGTGTTATAATATATAAATAAGTGCTTAAATATGATTAGAATTCGTAAAATGTATAACGAAAAACTATGAAAGCTTACAGGTAAGGGTTCACATTAGTGTAAATAGTAAAAAACATAGGATGAAAGTTCGTAGAGATTTGGATAAGTTTATATTACAAAATTTTAATGGTTACAGATATAAAATTGAAGGTCCATTGTTATAGAATGAAGAAAGTAAAGCATATAAATGGAAAACACTAAAAAGTTTATCGATATGAGCAAAATAAGTGATATGAATCTAAGGAATGAAAACGATACGAAAGGTTAGTTACGACAGCTTTTCACTGGGTGTGAAGTACTAGGAGGGTGTAGCATGATCTATCACAGCGCTCATGGTGACCAAAAGTAAGAAACATTGCGAGCTCTGTCATCTGTCATACCAAATTATGTACTTGTATTTGTTTTTAGTTTTGGACTGAATTAATTAATGTCAAAACTGTTTATTAATTACTAAAATAAATATCTTTTTTTTTATTTTAAGTTAAATATAAATCATAATTTGTATGGGAATTGATAAAACAATAAATAAAACGGGGCTGACACATATTTAAAATTCTCAACGATAATATTTTCTTATCAAATATTTTAAGTAAAATAAACTTCTACTAAATTACTTGTGTTATGAAATATTAACATTATTTGTACAAGGTTTTTTTTTTAAATACGATTACTAAAAGTAATGTTTATGTTTGGATTTATTACTTTTGCTTGTATTTTTGCTGCGACTGCAATCGAATTAATATTAAATTAAAAACTTAGACATACTTATTATGAGTTCCCCGTCGGAATTCTTTTTATTTATTGTTAGAAAACCAACAGCTCTTACAAAATTAGAAAACTTTAGAATTTATACTAACAAAAAGTAAAGCTAATTATAGGTTTTCCTGAATTGAACCAATTGTATGTTCTTAAAACAGCTGGACTAGGATTATTATTTATAATTTAAAATCAACACAACATTGGTATTCATACATACTCTCAACAATATCCTTACACATTTATTTTGTGAGCTCCACGAACAGTTTCTATCATAGAGAATAATAAAGTCCTAAACCATCACTGGGCAGCACCGCAGCGCCATAATAGCGACCATAATAATTTTGAAACCAGTATTACTTTAATGAAATGTTCTTTACCTCTTTTACTATTTGGATATATATACACATATATACATATACATCCATATATAATGTAATTAAGATACTATGAGATTTAAAATTCTGTTATTAATTATATTATATTTGATCAACTACGTATTGTGAATATAAATATAAAATTTGTTAACAATTGTACTTGCTGTTTTTTAAGTAATTGTTAATGTTTCTTAAAAGTATTTTTACTACAATGAAAATCTATAAAATATTTCTAGGTAGTCTAGTATGAACAGTATTAGCTCCATAATAGTGCATCGTTGAGGGATATAAAATAAAGGTGTATTTCGGGTTCTAGGTTCGATGTACAATATGTTACGCCATTGAGCAGTTTTGGGTGGTCTATTTTCCACGGATAATGTCCAACAAAAAACACATATCGAGCATATAACGTCTCTCTTCTAATGTTAAAAGACAGTTGAAAAGGTAAGCATTTTTATATGAATCGTAAGTTACTTTACGGCGATGAGAAATATGCTTGATAAAGATTTTTTGTATACGTTCAAGTTGCATTTTATAAATACATATATCATATATAACGGGGCCCAGATTGGGCAATTATATTCTAGCAAACTCCTTACATATGAGAAGTATACAACTTTAAGAGCGTTTATATCACAGAATCGTTTACAAGCTCGTAAAACGAAACCTAGATTTATGAATACCTTTTTTTTTGTAATTCAGTCTATGTGATGGTCAACCATCATTTTGGTATCGATATAAACTCCTAGGTCACGTACTATATTAACTCTATTTCTATTCTATTTATATTATAGGTATGTAAAATTGGAATCTTTTTGCGAGTAAACGGTATAATTTGAAACTTATTTGCATGTTTTTGTCCGTGTAATATTTATAAAGTGTATTTAGTTCTGATTGTAGCATATGCTTATCATTGTAATAATTAATTTTTAAGTATATCTTTAACTGTCTGTTTTAAAATACCTACATAGTAAATTTAAGGTATCAAATTTTTTATTTGATGTTTTGAATGATACACACAAAGCCGGTCATTAGAATAGTACTCATTAAATATCTAAAAACCGCATATAACCGCATATTACAGGAATAATGTCAAAGCTTGTCAAAGTTACGGACTCTAGATATTGTTGAAGCCGTTCACATAGTTAATAACAAAAAATACCTACTTAAGACAGAATTAAATAAATATTTAAGGGGACTCCTATACAACGTTTTTTGCGTTTTTTTTAATAAATGGAATGGAACTCTTTTTTATTGAGAATATACTTATTATATGAGATATTAAAACTTGGAAACAGCATCCATCGATTTTTCAAAATACATATTTAAAAAATTTCTCAATCAATATAAGAGAAATTTTGCAACTTTTGCAATCTAAAAATGTTAATATATCAAGACTACAATATTAATGAATTTCTTATTTATCTATTCTATGTTTTTTCGAGTCGAGTATCATATAAAATAATAGGTAGGTCAGGGTGATCTTTACCAACTACTCATCAATCTTCAGGCATTAGCACTGCGCCTATATAGTCACGGGGTGATCCCAAGTGACCTGTACAAATGCAGGGGTTACCTAATGAAAGACGAAGACAGATATACTACAATCAGTTGACCAGAGTGGGACAAATACATATAGCGTGTCGATCAGTCACTGTCGTATTGAGTAATCTTGTAAAACTAGTGATAAATCCGTTGACACCGGCATGATTTTTGCGTTTTATGTTATTAAAAAGGGGTTGACGTGTGTCGGGCCGTATTGCTTTAGTAATAAGTTTCCGAGATCTTATTGTCTCGCACATAAAAAGTACGCCCATTCTTAATTCGATTATTATAAGGAAATTTGACTTTATTTATATGTAACGATTTCAGATTTACTCCTTTAATTAAAAAATATAAATACGAATGTAAATTATATTATTAATTGGTTAAAGATCAAAATGACATATTTTCGTGAGAAATGAAGGGCGGATATGAAAATGAAGCTTGAAAATGCCTAATAAACAACAAAATAGCTACAATATTTTTCACATATTAACTGTCCGTTGAATATTTGATTAGAAAGAAATTATATTTAAGTTGGGCTTACACGAAATTTTCTGAATTCCTCAAATTTATTCATCAATGGAATTTCATATTATTAAAAACATTAAATTAACATATTCGTTAGAATAACCTGAATTAATAAAGAAAACATTGTTGTTAATTGTTAAATTTGTAACTGTTAAGAATGATGATTATTATAAAACGCCTTAATTGTAATTAATCATCAAAAGATGGGATTTATTAATCATCAAAAGATTCACTTTATTTATAAAAAAAAAATTAAAAATATATTTATAATTATACTGATAAAGTATAATTAATATTTAAAAAACTAAACCTCCTACGATCTTAGGTTTAAAATATAACAAGTATTATTAAAAATAAATAACTGCGTTATAAGCTTAAATAACAAAAAATCTTAAACATTAAACTCGTGAAATTCATGTCTCGTCGATATCTCTTACATGGGCAATCTCATATCATAGGAAATTGAAAATAAATTCCTTTAAGCTTTCAATTACCTCAATCGGGACATTGAGTTCGCAGCCACATAAATTCACGAATGTATATATCGTTATACCTATAACTTAATTCTATAATATACCTGCACCCTGAAATAATTTTGGGATCTGTATCATAAGTTAGTATGGACGATAGTTATGTTTATATAGGTATCTAACCTATAATTGATGTTGTTTAGTTTGCTATAAAAAAACACAATCTATACTTATTTTAGAGTGAAGATATAATTGTTTGTATTTTGCATTGAATAGGACTTCTAAACTACAGTGGGGCTGAACCCGACGGGCTCCAAAGGGTACTTGCAGTGGGTTTTACCAGGTAGACCAGCCTCACTCAAGCCTGTCTTCCTTGACGGGTACGGGGTCGGAGAGACCTGGTTTAAAAGACTTTAAAAATTCTTTAATATTCGGGAAGCTACAAGATAGGCTTTAATTTACTCGGCCGTAGTAGGCCGTAGTATAGTTAGTATAAGATTGAATATAACGTAGAATTCGATGTACGATGGACATATAATATTACATGTTATACGCAAACCGACATAACGTCATAAATATACCCATATAACTCGAAACTGATTGCGACATTAAAATATCTACAAGTTTTTGACAATTCACAGTTTGCGTTGAATTATTAATCATTGATTCTAACTTTGAAACGAAGTGATTTAAAATATAGGCGATAGCGATTACAAAAGATATATTTTATCATAAATTATTATAGAAACATTTTTAAATTAAACTGGTAACGAAAGAAAAAGAATACAGAAAGTATATTGTGTTTGAAAACTTTTGAATTTGATTAATTTTAAATTAAACAGCCATTACTGGTGTAATTCTGCAATTTTCTCCTTTTGAATTTAGATAGTAAAATCGTTATGAATATCAGCCATTAATTTGATTATTTATTTGTTTATATTGCATGGTTTCTATGCATGCAAAATCGCATAAAAACCATGCAATATAAACAAATAAACAATCAAATTTACTTTTTTGTCATTATCTTTGTTTGTAAATGTTTCGAGCGTCTTGTCCACCTGTTTCAGTTTAAGGTACCAAATGCGGATTATTTTTATGAAGAATAATATAAATAAATTGTATAACTTGTGTCTTTGCAAACAGCGCAAATATAGAACGCGGCGCTATCTTAGCATAGAGGTGCGATATAATAAAACCCATTTAACTTTTGAAGTATATTTTACTTGATGGAAGCTCTACGCTGTACTCTACATTGAATTTTTTTTACAAAACAGGACTGCAGGAAATTTCATAACCCCCTTATAAGTAAGTTCAAAATATTTATTAAACTAAATTATTCTCCAAAACGCTTCCTCTTGTATTTTGATTCTTAATTCACCTCTAAATTGCCATTGAAAGTTGCTAACTAAAAGGACTGGGCCGGTCTCTTCCAAGTTCGTTATACGCCTGGGTAGCAAGGAAACGTCCAAACCACGCATCAATATTAAGTCATTAACTTAGGCTGTTTACCGATGGCCAGAAGTTTGCCAGCTCAAGTGTGACCGTTCCGTTATGTTTTGGTCATAGATTAATCTGGTGAGCTATTAGAGTTTGAAATCCGTCTTACCTAAGTTCAATTTAGAATAGTGATTAATGATGTATGTAGGATCTATAGCTTTATATTTGGTATGTACTTTGAACCCAACAATAAGAATATATGGTCATTTAAATAAAAAAAAAAATCCTATGACGCTAACTATCATGAAGCCACAAGATCTTAAATCAAATATCATAGCAATACCACGTAACATTCTAATCATAAATCCAATTTATTGACATTACAACATCTAACTTTAAATCTCAAACTATCAAAAGACGAAAAGGTAACTTATTAAAAACTTACTTATGTCAAGGTGATAAAGTACCCCGTTACACATAAGGATACGTAACGGGGTAATTCTTCACAATATTTTTGTTCATATTGTGTTGGGAAAATATTTAGTAAATAAAAAAATGAGTTGGACTCAGGGTGTAACACTAAATTATGTCTTTAAACTGGATCTCCAAAGCGTCAACAACTGAAAGATATAGATGAAACAAAAACTTTTTAAGCCACCTGTTTATCGGATTAAGGAACTGAGAACTTGAAGATGATTAGCTCTTTAACTCCATAACAAACAATAGGAGTTTGCTAAAATTTGGCCTCAGTCTGTAGTCGGGCCTCGTTTCTAATTAAAGCCGGATCAGATGTACCGCAGGTTTTTGGTGGTACGCCAACTAGCTTCTTGTTCAAATGATTCGCCAGTTAAGTTTTATGTTTTTATTCGTGCCTCAGACGGATAATTAAACGAGTTAGCTCTTTTATTTTGTTGTTCTTCGCCTACTTTGGAGATTAACGTTTTGTGGTTGACAGCAGAAAGATTTCACTGAGGTAAAACTTGTCTGAGCTAGCATTAACACGAGTCTGTAATCGGGATTAAAAACTCATTTCAAAAACTGAACTTATAAAATACACTAAAAGCCAAATACTAAGTTAAACGAGATCTTATAAGCTATTAGTAAAACTGTGCGGAAATATCATTAAACTTAAAGAGATCAATACTGCGCGTTTGCTTCTGAATCCTATGAATATCTGAAACGCATTCTGATATTTGGATAGCGATATATATCTAGATTTCTGGAGCGAAACATTTTGAGTGAGAACGAATATACACCTTCTCTAACGTACATTATCTAAGCATAAATCATTCGGAAGGTGTTTTTATTCACTTGGAATTGTTTTTGTTCAATCCATATATCTGACCATAGTATAAAACAAAATTGCTTCCTGCTGCCTGTAGATTATAATCAGAACGGATTTTAATGCGATTTTTATCAATATACATTATTATTCAAGAAGAAGGTTTATATGTACAATGCAGTACCACGCGGGCAAAGCCACTGGCATATTGCTAATGCCATTGTAATAGTTTTAATAACGTTCATCATATTCGAATTCCGCAATTCAATTGTTAGGCCAAAAGAAAATACTAGATATACCTACTGAGTGTTAACCGTCTCTAATTACATTACAACGTTCATAAATTTCTTCGATTGCTGGAAGCCATTTAAAATAATTTTCGTTTGTTGAACCAACTAACGTCTACGCCTCCAGCGTGTTGCTGACCTCGTTTTGCCTTTAACTAGGAGCTAAAAGTGCGGCAGTGCTATTAAAACTTGGAGCCCAGCTACGGTTGTTAGAGCGCTGTACTTTTGCTCCAAAGTGCGGTGCATCTGATACACACTTATCGTAAAATTAGCCAACATGTTGTGAATGCACTTGAAATAATAATGTGATTTAATCTAGTTTATTAGGTTTCCTGTTCCATATTGAAAATAAATCAAAATTCCGTTGCTATTTTGTAATTACATAAAGTAGTTTTTTATAATAATTACTTAACTGATAAAAAACTAAACAGAATATTAGATTTTGTAAGTATCATCAATGATTATTCTAAATTAAAAGTAAAAATTAGATAGAAAATTTTAGATTATTTACGGACTTCTTTTACTTCTGTAAAAATAATTCTAAATACTTACAACACTTTTTTTATGGCAGTCGGTTAAGAAAAAAGTTGATTCATAAAATAAAGTAATAAATCAGTAGGGAATGAAAATGGACAATGAAGAAACTAGTGCTTTGTGTTTATCTACGAGATCGAATAAAAAACGAAGCCATTGCTAGGAGAATTGACGTAACTGACATTACTCGAAGAGTTGCGCAGAAATAACTGTGGGCGCTGTGCGAAGGAAACCGATATGGAAGTTTTCTCACAAAGGCCGTTGGGAGAAGAAGTTCTGGAATTACGATCACGTATTTTTGACGAAGGTCAGTGGATGGCTGATCTGACAATCTGCTAAAGTACGCGGGAAACCACAGGATGCAGATAGTACAGCACCGATTGTTATGAAGATTCCTATGAATCTCCTTAGGACTCCTATGGTCCCCAACTCCCTATGGAAGATCTATGCTGTAGGCGTCGTATGGTTCATATGGTGATGTTGATGATGAAATTATCAAAAACGTATTTGGTTACTTACTTGATCAAATTCTACATAATTAATTATTATGAATTGAATTTCATTCGGTCAATATAATGCTTTTCGTTTATCTTTGTAATGTGTCGAATGTGTAACGCTTGCAGTAACCTCTTGCCAACAACATTGGGGCTATTTTGTTTGCCATAATGTCTGGACAGTTTGTGTTATATGAATATTGTTAGTGGAATATCTATTAAAGTTAATAAAGCCAAAGTTTAAATGTCAATTTTATGACTTTGTTTCTGTAATCTGACTTGAATACGTATAATATATTACGAAATTTATATAACGTTTTCATATATATAGAGCCTAATTAATATAGATAGTAAGTAACATGTGGATTTTATAATAATAACAGAATGTTACATTGCTATGCTCCCAAATTGTATATATTATACGAGTAACATGACCTAAGTGAGCTATTGTGAGTTATCTCTAGGCTTATAATATAACGGTAATTTAGTTCTTATATCCATCTATACATATCACGCTATTAATATATTTTCATATTTAATACATATTAACATTAGTAAATGAATAAAAAACGGACGAATTCTGTGTTTTAAAAAAATATAAAACTCGAGAATCCGCTAACTGGTCCAAGGAAAGTCTTAGAAAAAGAAAAAAGTATTATAAAATAGTAAATACAACGCTTTCCATTTTCCATAAAAACTAGGCGGTACGAAGATCGTATTGTTAGTTAGTAAATATTACCCGATTTATCGTATAAAAAACTGTAAAACAAAATAATCTTATTTATCTGATTAATATTAAATCAACACAGCGCTCTTCAAAATAAAATAGATCCATTTAAAATAATTCTCAAGACTGATTTTAAGGGAAAACATTGAAACGTTTGTTTATATAAGCAATTGAAAAACAACGAATCATTGATAATATTCGTTCATAAATAATTAACTGAATATTGTAAGTAACAAAGTTGAAAATTGTTAAGCAAACGTACCATACACATACCTTTATGGCAAAAATTAAGTAATTTCTATAACTTTCTTCATGTTCTTTTGTATTTCACGAACAATGGGCAAAACTCTTTTCTAGCTGTTTAACCAAAATTTTTTGCTAGATAACTTTGAGCTTTCTGCTGATTATAAAAAACTATTTCTAGAGATAATCAGTAATTGTCATACTGAATTTACATATTTAAAGATTGCATCGTTTACAACTTTTGCCTTAAAAGTATGTTGTACAATTTTTAACTATCTTACAAGTGCCACTTAGAAACATAAACCAAGTGCCACGTAAGAACTGTTTCTTTTATTTGCTGTTTTCTCATATTTTCACACTTTCTCATGTATGACTGTGTATGACAGTTCCTTTTTTTGAATAATACAATAAACACAATTCAAGCTTAATCCCTCGTATTTTCGAACCAACGACTCTCTCCGCCGGAGGAATGAAACAAACTATTGCTAAAATAACGTTATATGTCTCTTTTAAGCGAATGTACCTCATGTTTGATATATGTCTGAGTTATTTACGATGCCGCGCCACTGTGGCGCAATTCCACGCGTGCTAATTCCCCGATAGCGCCCTTCCTATAAATTCTCTTCTATGACTGTAGCCTCTAACCTTATTCTATTATAGTTGGGTACAAATATAATGGTTTGTGGATAATTATTAGAATGAACGGCTTTTTTAATGTCACCGTTGTAGAGCACAGTCTTTCCTCATTGATGGAATCGCATAGAGAGAACGGACTATAATTCGCCAATGAACGCCCATTGAGAAAGTTTTTATACTTCTGCATTGCAGGCAAAATGCGTTAACCACTGCGCTCCTCTGGTGAGGTGACCTTTTTGAAATACTTTTATAAAGTACACTCTGTCTGTAACTACTATACGCTATATATAACTAGAGTACAATTTATAGTATTATATATATAAGACGTGGTGGTGTAGTAGATAGCTTACTGAGTATTTCACACTGATTAATCTTGAAGGATGAACAATGTTTAGAGTAATTTACAAAAATTTTGATATCTAAAAGAATTAGTTTCTGTACATATATAATTAATCATCAGCCCTTTTGCGTCCCCACTGCAGGGCTCAAGCTTTCTTGATGAAGGGTCACCTCCACGTCGTATTAACGACTACCAATGCAGCCGGGACCAACCGGGCTCGAGATAATAATTTTTTGTTTACTCACCCCGTGAGTTTCGAAATAATCTTTATTCAAATAGACTTCTTAATAGTACTTTTAAACCGTCTTTTGGCTTATTAGAACTAGCAAGAAACTCACCAGCTCTAATAAAATGGGGGTAATGATATTTACAAAAACCATGTCATTACCAGATCAATACATTATAAATAGATTTGCGGAAGTTGCTTAACAACAACCCCCGCAAACCACGGCCCGTGAATAATCACTACGTCACCGAGCTACTCTATACTAACACACATATAGATATAAGTTTCTTCGTAAAAAGTAGTCCTTTTTAAAGTTCATTATAATTGATAAATCGATTGAGAATGGCTATTTTTGAAATCAATTTAAACATAGTTATCATTTATTAATATCTGTCCCAGAAAGCGCTGTCAAAAGACGTCACTGCAATGTCCACACTAAGTAAAAATAGGAAAACGTTTTTCCTTTTGATTATACTACTCAAAATATGCTAATAAATATTTATGTAAGTATAATTATACAAATACAATATGTAAGTACAAATGTATGTTTCCGGGTTTTCGATTGAGCTGAAATATCGCATACATTTATAACTTGGAGAACAATGCATTATTGCACTATTGATGCACTATTGAGAACTGAAAGGTCGTGGGTTCCAGTTCCATCGCAGAGTACCACGGCAAAGCGGGTTTTTTAAGTATTTTTCATTAAGAATATTGTTACTGTTGTTAAGCAACCTTAGCAAGGGTTGATCATGGGACGGGTTACCAAAAAAAAATATCTTAAGCTACTACGTGCTTCGAAAAGCACGTTACATTTTTGAAAATTTTATTATTTCTGCTAAGAGCTGGTAAGTTCATTTCAATTAGGTTAGTTAGGGGACCATTATGGACGATCTAAAAGTTCTTGTAATCATTTTGTCGTCAAGTGAAATTATAGTAGATAATACAATTTTTAATTTATATAATTAATATTAATAAATAAAATCACAACAAAACATTTTATTCAACGAAACCAAACAGTCAAGCGACTACGAAACCTACAAAGGATTTAAAACACATAAAAATACACACACTCGAACTATTTTAAATGAGTAGTATGCGCGGAAATTAATTTACTCTCATTTAATTTTAAAGCAAAGCTGAAATCTTAGAAAAAAAAAGAACTTCTTAAAGCTGAAATCTTAGCATATAAAATAGGTTCTCGACGAAATTTGATGCAAACTCTCATAATACCTGGAACGAACACACCAGTTATTTTTTTTATCGTATGCAGTTACAACGATTTTGTGTCGAAATATGAGTAATTATTACAAAAATAATACAATATTAATTACTCAAGTTAAATGCTTAATTTTAATAAATAAAGCGTCCACAATAACTTTAGGCTCCATATAAAAAATTGAAATGTATATGTGGTATTGTCTATAATATTCAATATTATTTTTATAACACACGATCAGTGAACCGATATAAGGGCAGGGAAAAACTTGTTTAGTCTAGCGGTGCAATCTCGAAGGTTTATCCTGTCGGGTCGATGTAGCAAACAAACTTTTTAATATTGTCCCGGCTCCTGTATATACTGGAACAGAATCATGAAACACAAGTTCAATAGGTAATCACAAAATATATATGATGTATCGTTTAATACCACTACATGTTATTATATTTGATCAATTTCGCATTAATAATGCTATAATGAAAAATATTTTAAGTAGATATATTAAGAATTAAATATTAACAGTGCTACTTATAAACAAGGTTTAGCGTCAGAGTAAATTTACACTAAAATTGCAATTTTATTATTAGTCCATATTCATATTACACAGATAATAAGGAAATCTACTACGTTCTAATATTATTCCCGTAGAACCTCGGACTAGGTTAACCTTGGTTAAGCCTCTGTTTAATAATATGAATTTTGAGTAATACGAAGAGCAGTCTCAGCGTAAATTTATTCCAACCTTGTTTATTAATAATTAAGTTATTAACTAAATTAAAGATTCGTCAGTCCTGTTAGATCATGGGTAGCTTAGTGGTTAGAGCAGTCGCCCAGATTGAGAAATGTTCGAATCCCATCTCAGGGTGCCAGGGACCAAGTAGAATTTATTAAGCATTTTTCATTAATAATACCATATTTTACACGAAGTCGCTGTGTTATTATTTATATTTAAAGATATAAATAGATGGAGTATTTCGTGATTAATATTTAAACATAAAGCATTAAAATTACGTTTGATTTGACGAGAAATTGTTAATTTTTCATCTATGTTTTGTGTATTCATGTTTTTGTTTTACTGGGCAATAAAGTATATTAAAGAAAAAACACTGTTGGTTTAAATTAATAAGAATTTTGCTGACACAAAGCTAACTTGTTAATATTTATGGCGCATTTTTGTTAGACCTTTTTTTTTCTCAACGATGATACGTCTATGGCTCAGCTTTATAGGTACAATGAAATGACAAATAGCTATTTCGCTATCATATTTTTTTTCTATAACAGCCAAAAATTTGGCTAACCAGAGTGCTCCTATTGAGCACTCTTCTATTGACATGACTGTCAGTAATAATCCTACTGACATTGCGACAAATTCGTCTTTAAATTAGATACTAAGACAACAGAGGATTCCTCTTGCTTGCTATTTAATAGTCAAAGTAATAATGGAACCAAGAGTTTTTCAGTCATCAACCTAGTGCACCAAAATGTTCAAGGAATGTTGAGTAAAGAGTTAGAAGTGGAATTATTCATGAACTGTAACAATGTTGATTTTTTCTGTATTACGGAACATTGGTTAACAAGTTATAATTGCATTTTTAACTTCAATAATCACCTGGTTGGTAGCGCGTTCATTAGGAAAAACGCAATGCGTGGTGGCGCACTAATTTTATTAAATAAAAAGTTTAAATTTAAAGAACGTAGAGATATAGTGAGCCTATCGGTTGAGGAAATAATAGAGATTGCCTGTATAGAGCTGGACCAGCTGATTGTACTGAGCGTATATAGACCTCCTTCAAGTTTAGTTTCTCATTATGATCTCTTTGAAACTGTTATGGATGAAGCATTAAAAAAGGTATATAGCAAAGGCAAACGATTAGTGATTGGGGGTGATTTTAACGTTGATTTATTAGGAAACTCCAATTCATGTGCAAGACTTGTAAATCTATTTATGTCCTATAATCTTGCGCACATGTTTAAGGAGCCTACTAGAGTAACTGCTACTTCGTCCACGTGTATTGACAACATTTTTACAGATCTAGTACCACTTTCAAGATAGATAATTAAACAACTACCGTCAGATCATTTTGGACAACTAGTTAGCTTTCCGCATAAATGTACGTTTGTGGCTAGGAGAGACATTACAGTTGTGTCAAAAAGTATGAGTCGCTTGGAACGTTTTAAAAATCAATTAAATAGTAAATTGTATCATTTGAAACATAATAGTAATCCCAATGATTTGTACAAAGATTTCTTTGATGTTTATTGTACAGAATTCAATAAGATTTTTGTCCCAAAAAAAATAAGTATTAGTAATCCTATAACTTTTAGTGTGTGGGCTACACCAGGAATCTACAAAAGCAGAAAAAAGCTCTATGAACTATATGATGAACGTAATTACAACACAAGTGAGGACTTCAAAGAATATGTACGAAATTACTCTAAATTATTTAAAAAAGTGTGTCGTTTAGCCAAATGTAATTATTTAAATGCAAAAATTGAAAATAGTAAAGACAAAGTTAAAATGACGTGGAATATCATAAATAGTGAAACTGGAAGAGAAAAATCCCGGAATATAAATTTTAATTTAAACATTGATAATAAAAAAGTAACATCAGATCTTGAAGTTGCTACAGTATTTGAAAATTTATTTACTGAAATTCCAGTCTTAATTACACAATCTTTGAATTCCTCTTCCACTGTTGCTGAATCTATTTTAAAGGCAAGTTTAAATAATTCTAATAGCCAATTTAAGTTTCAACACATTGATTTTAAAGATATAATAAAATCTTTTAATCAGCTAAAGAAAACGAAAACTGCTGATTTATGGGGTAATTCCATTGAAGTTTCTAAATCGGTAATTGAGACAATAGCTCCAATCTTAGCTTATATATTTAATGAATGTACTGATTGTGGTATTTTTCCTGAGCTCATGAAATATAGTAAAATTATTCCTTTACATAAATCGGGTAGCACATCTGACCCTACTAACTTTAGACCTATATCCGTGCTACCTACGTTTAGTAAGATTTTTGAAAAAATCATGCTGGATCAAATACAAACGTACTTTTACAAGAATAAGCTTATGAATCGACAACAATTTGGTTTTACAAGGGGTCGCTCGACAACCGAAGCCGGTGTCGAGTTAATACAAGAAATTTTTAATGCCTGGGAGGATTCACATGATGCGTTAGGTGTTTTCTGTGACCTATCTAAGGCATTTGATTGTGTTTTTCATGAAACATTGATTAGGAAACTGCATTTTTATGGATTTAGAGATAACTCATTGGATTTTATTGTCTCATACTTGACTGACAGAGTACAGAGGGTTGATATCAATGGCAAAAGATCCCCTGGATCGAAAATTAAGATGGGCGTTCCGCAGGGCTCAATACTTGGTCCTTTCTTGTTTTTGATTTACATAAATGACTTGCCTTATTTCGTAAGGGATGATCACGAAATAGTTTTGTTTGCGGATGACACTTCACTCTTGTTTAAAATTAAAAGAGGGTTACCTCTAAATGACGATGTGAACAATTCTATCGCTAAAGTAGTACATTGGTTTAATGTAAATAATCTTCTCCTTAATGAAGGAAAAACAAAATGCTTAAAATTTGTACTACCTAATGTTAAAAAAGTAGATATAAATGTTTATGTAAAAGATAAGAACATGGACCTTGTGGATACCACAGTATTTTTAGGAATAACATTAGATTCTAAACTACAGTGGGGCCCACATATTGATAGATTGTCGAGTAGACTTAGCTCTGCAGCATATGCCGTAATGAAGATACGTAGGTTAACTGACATAGATACTGCCAGATTAGTATACTTCAGTTACTTTCATAGTGTTATGTCATACGGTATCCTATTGTGGGGAAATGCTGCCGACATACAAACAATTTTTGTGCTTCAGAAAAGAGCAATTCGATCAATTTATAATCTTAGGATTAGGGACTCTTTAAGGGAGAAATTTAAGGAAATAGACATTATGACTGTTGCTTCTCAATACATATACGAGAACTTAATGTACGTTCGTAAAAATATTAGTTTGTTTTCTATTAAAAGTGATGTACACAATTTTAATACAAGAAATAAAAATAAATTAACGGTGCCTGTCACTAGACTGCAAAAAGTTAATAACTCTTTCAAGGGTCTTTGTGTGCGCTTCTACAATAAGGTCCCAAGCAAAATACAACAATTAGATATCATGCAGTTTAAATCTACTATTAAAAAAATACTTATTAAAAAAGCTTATTATAAGGTATCCGATTATGTAACAGATAAGAACGCTTGGACTTGAGATGATCCAGCTACTGGATAGGTGATTACTTCTAAACTCATTATCTTGTTTCCATTATTATTAAATGATTATGTTATTATTATAAGACCATAGTTTTTTTTTTATCTCTGTTTATAATGTATTGATCTGGTAATGACATGGTTTTTGTAAATGTCATTACTCATATTAGAGCTGGTGAGTTTCTTGCTCGTTCTTCTTATCAGCCAAAAGACGTCCTGAACGAGTGGTAGGGAAAAAATGTTGGACGATTCAAAAGTACTTTTAAGAAGTCTATTTGAATAAAGATTATTTTGACTTTGACTTTGACTTTGATAAGCACACCGAAACATGCATGTTCATACTGGTTCTATTGACTTATAAAAAAATCGATTTTTTATGTATTTACTAAAACAATAAACTATCAAGAAATGGTATTTTGTAATACAAAGAGCCTCGAACTCACGTCGTGCACTGCACGTCGCTGTTTCAGCACAAAGACAATAATGAAATAACCCCTTTATTACGTTTTAAAGTAGTAAAGTAGCATAGATATCGAAGCTCATGTTCTGCTCTATGCTACATAGCACTGTGCTTTATTAGCTATATTACATTTTGAAGTAGGTTTTATTAAAATAACATATATGTCGAGTTCGAGGGTATTTCTATTTCGAAATAGCACTGCAGTGAAAATCAGCAAGCTCGTTTAAACCACCGATAACCTTCCACTGTCAGTACACTGTATGTTCATGTCACGGTAGAATTAATTAATTTTGTGTTTACACTAAAGATTACATGCGCCCGCCTATGTTTGAACACGGTATAATGTATTAATACGGTTTATATGCAGTTGCATCTGCCTCCAGTTGTAATGATTCGATTGTTTTTATGTTCACAGTTATTATTTCGCCCATTTGTTGTTGCTTTTTGCTTTGTTACAATTAAAATTTTTATGATAAAGTAGTACCTCGGTAGCTCGGCAGTCGATATTATCTATAAACTTTGAATATCATAACGGTTTTCTTGAGTGAGGTATCTTGTACTTGTTATTAAAGACTACATGTGTACTGTTACTGATCACATGTTTTATTATTAACGCGCGAAATCTGTGACACGTCGCAAGGGCCGGTCATAGAATGGGTGACCAAAAATTTAGTATCTCGAGCTCCTCTGTGATTCGAAAGACGCGTTAATTTAGTAACCAAAAATGTCAAATGCATGGTACTTGCTGTTTGTAAGGTTTTTATGTGTAGAATATGTAATGTTTTATTTATTAATTTAATGTACTTTTTGAGCAAGCATTTGTAATCAAAAATCCATACAAACATTAATTGTGAAAAATTTTATACACCCCAGTCCTAGTTTATGTCGTAAAAGGGTTCACAAAGTTTCTGCTTCACGAAATACATACTCGTAGGTAATTTATATACCAATCTTTAATATGTAATAACGGACAAGTATCAAGCAGAAACTAGGTCGTAGGATCGTTGTTGTTAAGCAACTTTCACAAGGATCGATCACGGGATGCAAGGCCAACAATTTTGAGCTACTCCGTGCTTCAGAAGGCACGTTATGCCGTTGGTCCCGGCTGAATTTGCAGTCGTTAATACAGGCCAACTCGCTTGGGTCAGCGTGGAGGTTCATGGGGCATGGGGCCTTAACCACCCGTAAAGTAGGCCTGAACCCTTGCAGTGTGAACGTAACAGGGCTGATGAAGATGAAGAACAATAAAAGGAGTGAATAACTTTGTTTTATGAATATTTTGGATTATTATAAAAATTTCGTAATGTTATGTTAGTATAATCGTTCATCCAGATAATGTCTCCTATCCCTGTTGATGATGTCTAGTCATATTAGAACATATTATATTCATGAAACTTGTCAGTTGAAAGAACGGCCATGTTTGCAGCAATTAATCGTGAGAATGAGTCAAAGAGCTATTAGAAATTAGCCATATCTCATACCATCGCAGTGTCTGTTTTCATAACAAATGAGTTATTAATTCGACCTGAACAAACAAAAATTTACGATGTGGGTGAAACAATTGAAAGCACTGGAAGTGTTTTTTAAAATAAACTATTAAAAAGATGAATAGCAAAATATTTCAAGTAACGATATTATTAATACCCCGCCTAGTCGGTATTATTTTCAAAAGATATTTTTAAATGCTCATTTTTAAAAGTTGGTTTTACTTTTATCACTCGGTCTCTGAATTGAGAATTTGAATTTAAGAATGACTCAAACTGTACGTAAACAGGTTTTCAATTCAGATTTTATTTATTTTTTTCCTTGACGATTTCCTTGTTTTAAAATCGGTTAGGAAGTTCCTTTACGCAATTGAAAACGCTCCTTATTTTTTAAAAGAATTTTTTATTATATTATTTTCCGTATTTGTTCCTAGCGGAAATATTGTAGATAATGGGACTGTTTCTTAGTAATAAGGAGTCAAGTTCAAGACATATACTTATATACTAAGGAAATATTTCATTCCTTAGAATTAAAATAAAGGAATATCTTCGTATAAAACTCGTTACTATGGAGTGATAACGAACTATTAAAAATTACATATTATGTCATTGACACTTCTTTTGAGTCATTTTGCAATTTGTTAGGAACTGGCTGTTTCCCACGAATTCTCCAGCCTAAGTTTTAAAATGTTCAAATGTCTCTTTAAACATATTTCTTTGTAATTCTACACGAGTTTATTAACTAGTTGCATTCCAGTGTTAGCACTATAGGCTATAAAGTGCTTAAAGCATTGTGGTCTGTGCTTAATTCTATTAATATCTTATTTTGCCCAGGGCCAGGATGTAGACCAGACACCGAATTAGCATAACAGCAAAAAATTTAAAATTAAAATAATTTCAGTCTGCTTGCAAACTCTAGAGACGGTACTTGTAAAGGTAATAAAACATTTTTTCTCCTATACAGTTACACCCGTTTAAGACGATTTCATAGCGATTCAACCAAATACGCGCCTTAAGCGGTAAAGCGTATTATGCAGGATTGAAAACATATGATTTATCTGGCATCTATTTAAAAAATAAACCTTTAACACAGACGAATCGTCTGTGTTAAAAACATCTCGCGGTTCGTAATTTTCCAACAATTCAGGAAGTGTTGCCATCCATGTATCAACATCTTGCTGAGCCACTGTCTCCGATTTACATTTGAGTTGACGGTACATAATGCCGTGATGATTTTTAAAACAATCTGTCTAGCCATTTGAAGCGTTAAAATCAGTGATTTGCAAGCTTTCATTAATTTTACACGCTATCTCGCATGTTATAGGCAGTTTTAAAGCTCGTGCTTAATGACAACATTCCTTTGTTTTTTTTCTCTGCATTACTCCAAATCTATATTTTTCCTTGATTTGTTCTATATTATTTAAAATGATACGTAACATAGACACTGTAACTGAAGCTCAGCAGCTAACCGAGTTTGATTTTTAGTTTATGATTTATTATGAAAATTTTTTAATATAAATTTTTCTTGAAATGCAACATTGCTTTTTCGTTTAATTGTAGTAATGTGTGGTACGCGTTGGCGTCGTATTAAACGGGATGACGAATCGTACGGTTACGCTTTGCGTCAGTCCCGGTAACTTGAAACAATTTACATACATTGAAACATGTTTACATACATTTCTTAAAAGTTAAGAAATGTATGTAAACATGTTTCAAGTTACCGAGACTGACGCAAAGCGTGATCGTGCTAACGGGTTCTACTGAAGTAGTATTTGAAAAGTATATATTATGCTCCCTAAATTAAAATATGTAAACGTTTTTAATAACTTTGTTTACGTAATATTATTTGATTATTTATCAATAATAGTGTCGCTCTAATAAAGTATACTTTGCGTGATATAAATTGACTTAAAATTAATGCATATATTATTAATTATATATTGATGAATATATCTAAGACTTTATCAATTTACTTATTTGATAGTTTTTTATATTAAATAACAGGAAGAGTAATGAATTAATATTTTCAAATATAAAAATAAAGTATTGATAACATTGCATGAAAAAATGCGCTAAAAAAACGACCTGTTAATAATTTATTTTTATGTCTCTTCCAGATTAAACAGTTCCTCGTATACCCTCGTCAGATAAATATAAGCCAGTATACAGCAGTTAATTGTTTATGAGACGACCGCATCGCCGTTATATTTGGGAACTACCCCTTTTGTTCTGAGACAAAGTGAAAAACGAAATTAGAAAATATGTTTGTCTCTTGCGTCTCTATATAAAAGCCATTAGTTATTTTTAAATAGTTAATAGTCTATGATAATATGTATTTATATTCCTATGATTACTAATGACTATGGAATATAGTTAAAACAAACTCAAAGTAATGTTTTTTTATTTAGTTAGTGAATGCTACAAAATTGACACCTACTTAAAATAACTATTGGATGTGATATTATTTTAATTAAAATTTACATAAAATGAAAATAAAAAGAAAAAAGTTATGTCTGGAAAACCAATAGTAAGTTGTGAGGGAAGTGGATAAGGAGACCCTATTTGTGTATACATTTTATTTTTAACTTGAATTTAAGATATTACTTAGAATTTTTCGGTTGTATTTAGCGTGGAGGGTCATGGCTCATCCTCCTTAACCATCCATAAGGAAGGCCTGAGTCCCTGCAGTGGGGACGTAAAAGGGCTGATGATGATGATGATTCTTTGTTTAATGAAAATTATTATTTAATGATGTGCCTCTTAGTATTCCCAAGAACTAATATTTTCAGCTAATATCATATTTCATAATAACAAATATAAAATTGTGGTATTTCTAATAAATACGGGTTGGTATTTATTTTTATAAAGCTCAATAGGGAATTCATAAAATAATATCTCACATAAGAGAAAAGTATCTCGAGTTCGATGAAATGAATGAAGGTATCTATTCAAAGAAAAAAATTATGGTTATTAGAAGGATCAAAAAGAAATATAGGGCATTCATGGCACTTCTAATCGTAATTTTTGTAAGAGCAGAAATGGACGGAAACTCTTATAAATATTGTAAGTAAAAAAAATATATGTTATGTCATTCACGATCTTCATTTCGCTTTCATATCTAATTGATTGCACACCGGTTTCATGATATCATTATGTATCTCTAGAGGAGTCTGAGTGTGGAAGACTCCCTGTTGTATCCCAGGTTCTTCCCCAAAACGTGAGGGTGCACGGAAGGCGTTTAGTGGGTATGCCATCAGCGTTTGGACTAGTATTCAAGTGAGTTCGTGATTAAGTGGCTACACAAACACAGTGCCGCCTGTTAAGATGCGGGAACAGAGCAAGAAGCATTCCCCCACGATAATAAGAGGGTGTGTGGTGGACGAGGTTGATTTTTATGGCTACAAGTAGACTTTTTTTTATTATTTTATGTCGATTCACGGTGGTAGGGGTTCGGTGTTCATATTATAATTCCCAAAATGTAAATATTATAAATTATGTACTCGCATTCCACAAGCGGCTTCTCCCACGTCCTGTATTACAAATTAAAACCTTCCTCTTATTTCACTCTAAATGTAAGTGAAAACAGCATTCAAATCCGTTGTATAATTTAAAAGATCTGAACGTAATGTTTGTACGTTCAGATATTTAAGTTACTTTGTTATATGTTGTCTCAAATTTATTTACTTATCTAGACCAGAGAAGTTCGAATTTTGTCAAACAACATTTTTATTTTTATACATAGGAATATATCAATAATTAAGATAACTCAAGTAAAATCATGAGTATGATTCAGCAAGTTACTGAGACAGTGCAACCAAACCAAAAAATATGTCCTCATTATTAAAATATTAGTATAGACAGTATTGAAGACTCGATGCTGCAATGATTATTCTGTGATGCTAAAATTAAGAATCTTTCTCAAAAGTCAGGCAGAGCATGGCTGACTAAAAATTTATTATCTTGAGGTCGGTGTTTCGGAAGGCACTTAAAGCCGTTGGTCCCATCTACATATTTCATTAATATTAGCTTTATGTATTATTTTGTATAGGTTTAATCTAAATAAATCATTATTCTTTAAGTACATAATAATAAACTGTAGGCATACATCTGCCTACAATATTCTCAGTTTTATCTTGGGTTTACAACCTATTATTTCGAATACGGATTTGAAGAATGAACTGTTATCAACTGCCATTGCTTTGTTATAAAAACAGTATGTTTTAATCACAAAATACATAATAAAATATATTTATTAAGTTTGAAACGGGCAATTACACAAACTTTGGCAGGCTCCAACAAAAAGTTTGGAGCAAGTTTACCCAAGCTCAGGTACAGGGATTTTGTTTGGGTGTATTTAAATTGTATCGTAAATTTGAAGAGTCTCCACAAGAGTCGGACTCAAGTAATAAATTTTCATCACGTAATTAGTTTGGAAAGATATATTACTCCCGTCACATGCGGCATATATCTGTTCAAACTTAATCCTTTGAAAGTCGGTCACGTTATTTTAAATTGTAAATATTTTAATAGGCCATTATTTATTCGTTTTGTGGTAAGCTAATGTATTTACATTTTTACAAGATTTTGTTGTAATAGTGTGAGTTCAATATTGCAAGCTAAACTTGACGTGTTTCTTGGTTTTCAATGAATCTGCAATTTTGCATGCATCTATAATTTAAATACAATACAATTTTAATATATTAGGCTGATTTTATAATGTAGCTGGAGACATGAAACCTATGTTAATAAATGAAGCAACCCTATGAAAATCGGGTTCCTTTGATTTGTCTTGACAAAGACTTTCTGAGATCTGACGAGTTGATCTGATCTAGAATATGATGATGAACCTGGAAGGTGGTTATAGAAACTTTATAATTAAAAGATGCAACATTGCGGAGTTTGAGGTCGACGGATATGTCTGTCTATACAACATCACCAGTTCAAAATAATACATAATAAATACTGGTTCAAAATAAAAAAAAAAGACTATTAGTTTTAGGAGTCTGTAGCTAATAAAGGTAAATAATATCTACTATAATGTCCTGTCATCAACCAAAAACTTTTCTAATTTCATTATCTCCGTCCGTTTATCTGTGATGCAGTTGAAAAACCAAAAGTTCCGACTAATTACAATTTGATATCGATATAAGTATTATTTAGGTGACATTAGAGTAAACGTGCTCCACCTCTTACAAATTAAGTGGGAATATATTCTTTTTCCACTATTACTACATATGTGGATGTCATGGTATAAATCGTTAAAAAAATATTTAACAACAATATACTATTAGGCATTAAGTCTGGCTTGTTAAATAAATGAGTATCTGCTTATTTTTAAAGTTCGGTGTACTATAGTTGGTATTTAAACGACTATTTGTGAATTCAAGTCAGATACCTACCTAAATAAGTTAAAAAGATAAATATCCCAGTTAATTAGGTTCAACAAGATGACGAGTAATAATCAACAGTCGCGTAAAATGTATTTGGGAAAATACAAATAATTAATGTTGTACAAAACTGAAAGTAATATTAAGGACAACGACATACATACCTTTATTCCCACTTATGTTTTTTTTCGTATTTTAAACTGGTGAATTAATTATAAGAGAAATTGATAAAAGAGTAAACGCTTTATTTTAATTTCATCTTTTTTATTATAGGATAAGATTACTTACAAATAATTTTACTTACATACAGTTTGCAAGAAGAATGAAGAAAACGAAATTCATCAAGAATTTACTTGAAACTTATTAACGTAAAATAGACAGTGCCTTAATTATACTGTGTGTGACTACGCAAGCGAGTGGTGTGAAACGAAAGCATTTGCTGATATATTAGGAGATTTTAAGATAAAATAACTCTTATGAGACCACTGGAATGAAATTATGCTTGTTTGTAATAACTTTTATTTGGAATTGATTAGAATGAGCAAAGAGTTGAAAGAAGGCTGTTTATTATTAACCCATATGGGATATTTCAGTGCTTACAGGTCAAATGGTTTATTTGCGAGTACTAATATGGCAAATGTTTTTAAGTATGTAAAAAAAGTTTTAGTCAAATATACACATAGCCGCATAAGCTATTTATAATATTCATAATGCACCTACTGCTTAAAAATAACGATAAAATATTTTCGAATGAAAATGATGTAAAATATTACTCGGTTTTTCTACAGAACATGTTAATATTTGCCAAATACCCAGCTCACTTGGTCTCTTTATGATATTTTATAAGAATAAAAAATATCACCAATTTTTTTATCTTTTGAAATTTTGTTCTCACAGACAATTTCATGATTTACCAAAACACCGTGTTTACCTTTTAAATATAAATTTTTAAATTATACCTCACAGGTATTTTTATGATAAATATTCTAAGAATGAACGATTCAAAAATGATTTATAAATAATATAGGAAGGTCAAAGGTTTAATTAACTATCATTGATTTTTCTGGATCTAGTCAGATAAATTAAGGAGAAAGTTACAATTCGAAAGGGAATAATTAATGAGTGCCCACGGAACCATTGTGACAATAATATTTTTATCACCTACTCTTTTATTTTACCTTCTGTAAAAGTGCCCCAGTAAAATCCGAGTTCTCAAAACCCTTGGGAGCAATTGAGTAATAATGTCTCACGCAAAGGAATATAGACCAAAATATATAGAAGATTCTAGTTTTTTACATAACTCTCGTACTAGTTGTAGCCCGTGACTTTTGGCACATTGTAAAAGGAATTAACTGTGCTTTTTTACAGTAAAAATAATCAATATTATCTCCGATCAACCAACTATCACAAAGCTCAGTTGCAGTCATAGCAAAATAATAAACAACTTAACATACTTCCTCATTTATGACATTGTTATGGAAGAATTAATAGTACTATGGCTTATAAAAAGAAAAGTTTTTATTGTTTATTTGTTGGTATCGTGAAGACTCCGAACTACTGGACCAATTTTAAAATTCCTTCACGTGGCGGGAAATCTTCTAGTTTTAAATAAAATATTTGTAACACACGTACTATAGTTAAAAAAATAATTACCGGAGGTTATTACATATCATACAGTGTAGAAGGAATGCGTCTACAGTAATCGAAGGTTCATTTTATAATATCATCGAGCGGAACTGTAAAATAGAGACCCCTGAAAGTTGCGAGATCGCAATAAAAGTATCCCAGGTTACCCCAACATCTATTTTCTATCATCAGAACATACACCACTATTGGAAAACTTTTTCGATCTTGTGAATGGTGCGCCGTACGTGGGACATAAATGGTGCAGATGGGAACTATTTTGTTATTCTGCGGAGCTCTTTGGCGTTAAACGATTTTTTTCATATAGGAGTCACTGATGCGTTAATGTGATATTAATTTGAGCTTTCTAGTTTATTTAAAGATACATTAAAATATTTATATAAAGAGAAATTTTGTTACTCATTTAGAATTGGTTGCACCAACTTAACAATAAACTTGAGTAGCTTTTAAGCAAATAAGAATGAATAATCATTGGGTAATCATAACTTTATCTGTAAACTAAGTTTCGCTGGTTAAATTTATTGATTTAGTATGATAAGAAAGAGGATGAATGAATGAATGAATGAATGAATGAATGAATGAATACTTTTATTGTACACCATAATTAAACAAAAGGAGAATCGATACAATTAAGTGGTACAATCGGCGGCCTTATCGCTAAAAAGCAATTTCTTCCAGGCAACCGCAGGTTAGACTGGACTAACTTAAGTAGATGGGCAGTAGATGGTGTCTTACATGGCGAGAAAACATGTTTTCATATATAAACATACATACATACACACAAGCTCATACATAAATATACATACATAAATTTGCATATATACATAAAATAATTATAATATCATAATAAATATAACAGTACCTAAAAAAGTATACAGTAGAAGTAGGATGAAAACGATAGCGTATTATACTTGAAGTGATAAATAATATTCTCTTAACATCTTCTTAAAGCAGTGCAGTGATGGAGCGCGCATTATTTCTTCCGGCAATGCATTCCACAAGCGAACAGCCTGAACTGCGAATGACTTATCAAGGAATTTTGTGGAATGCATCGGCATCTGTAATTTTAAGCTCTCTGATGATCTCAACGCGCGAGAGTGTGAATCGCGAAGGAACTTGAAGCGTTCCTTAAGATAAGTTGGAGAGAAAGGATTGAACAGAATATTGTAAAGCAGGGAAACAATATGCGCATTCCGACGAAAACGAATTGGCAACCACTTGAGCTTATTGCGAAAATCAGATATATGATCATATTTGCGCAACCCAAATATGAATCTAATACAAAAATTTTAGAGTCTTTCAAGTTTATTTAATTGCTCCTCAGTTAAGTCTAGATAGCTGACATCAGAGTAATCCAGAATTGGAAGAAGAAGGGATTGTGCGAGCGCAATTTTAGTGGCCACTGGTAAGAAATTACGCAGCCTCTTCAAGGAGCCAGCTGCAGCAAAGATTTTACGACTCGTTTGCTCGATCTTTATCATCATTTTTTAATATCTTTATCAATGACATTAAATCTTGTTTTCATAACTCTTCTGTCTACCTCTATGCGGATGATTGCAAACTCGCAAGGCCTATCAACTCAGGCGCAGATGCTGTTCTCCTGCAGGATGACTTGAATAGGCTAGAGGAGTGGTGTGTTAGCAATAAATTGTCCCTGAACATTGATAAATGCTACTATATGCATTTCTCTAAAAGTAAAAGACCAGCTCTTAACAACTACATACTACAAAACAAGATTATAACATCGGTTAAAACTGTTAAAGATTTGGGTGTCACCATGGATTGTGAGCTCAAATTTAACAAGCACATTAATCATATTACAAATAAGGGCTTCAAATGTCTTGGATTTATAATCAGGAACTGCAAAGATTTCAAACAAGAATCATCAAAAATTTGCGTCTTTAACAGTTTAGTGCGATCCGGTCTAGAATATTGTAGCGTAGTGTGGTCTCCTTTTTATGAAATTCACTCTAATACATTAGAGAAGGTGCAGAAGCGTTTTATGTATCATTTGGCATACCAAGCTAAAAAAGCTAAACGGTTCCGCTCATACACTGATAGGCTAAAGCATTTCAACATGAGTCCTTTAAAACAACGAAGGCGGATTATTGATCAAATGTTTCTTTACAAAATTGTGAGAGGACAAATTGACTGTCCTGACCTACTGGGGAATTTGTCTTTTAATATACCTATAAAACTCCCGCGTAGAACTAAATACTCCCTTTTTTCTCTTAAGGCTTCTCGAAGCAATCTGGGCCTGAACTCACCATTTGTAAGAATTCCTTATGCCTACAACAGTTTGTCAAAAAAAAAGGTGATTTTGACCTTTATAAACTGAACCTTCCTAAATTTAAAAGTGAGTTGTTGAAGTTGTTGTAATGTTATAATTATTGTGATACCTAGGTTATTGGTAACTATAAGCTAATTTAATATATTTTGCATTTTTAGTTCTTGTAAAATAGCTTGTAATTTGCACATAAGTTTATTTCCTAATTTAATTTATTAAACGCATGTCGTGGCAGCTTGTAATTAAAACAACACGCTTGCTTGAGCCACTATCTCTAGTACTAAATGTTACCTTGTGTATGTTTTGTAAGTTGTCCTAATTAAATAAATAAATAAAAAATAAATAAATAAATCTGAGATCCCCATGTCAGGTTTTTGTCTATGATTATACCTAAATTTCGTACGCTGTCACTTGGGGCTACAATGATACCATCAAACATTATTGCAGGTAAACATGACCACTTAATTTTATTTGTCATTGCAGGGCTGCCAACAATAATGGCTTGGGTTTTCAAAGCATTTACTTTTATGCCGTAGGACTTACTCCAATCACAAATTTTCTCTAAGTCACGGTTCAGAGCATTGATTGCAAAAGATAGTTGGTCAGGACAAGCTTGGGAATAAACTTGTAAATCATCAGCATAAAGGTGGTAGGATGAAACTAACTGGCGTGAAATAGAGTTGATAAATATAGCGAAAAGTAATGGAGATAGAACGCCACCCTGTGGTACCCCAGCAGAAATATCACACCAAGTTGAAAAGGTATCCTCAATGCGTATCCGCTGACGGCGTCCAGACAGGTAACTACGAAACCAGTCAATTACGGCTGAAGATATGTTAATAGAGCGTAACGTGCCAAGCAGAATGTCAAAGTCAACGGTATTAAATGCGTTGATAAAATCGAGTAATGAGAGAACCGTTACTTTTCCATGTTCCATACCTGACCTTATATCATCGGTGACATTTACCAGTGCAGTGGTTGTGCTATGACTAGCACGGAAGCCGGATTGATAGGGGTTTAGGACTTGATGTTTGAAAAGGAATGTGGACAGCTGACTGTGAATAAGCCGTTCTAAGACTTTCGAAAGGAATGGTAGTATGGAAATAGGCCTATAGTCTGAAAAGGATAGTGGTTTGGATTTTTTAGGTAATGGCGTTACGTTAGCGTCTTTCCAGACAGAGGGAAATTCACCCATGCTTATGGATTGGTTAAAGATATGAGACAAAATGGGAAGAATTTCGTCTAGGATAAGCAATCATTTTCCTGCTGATAAAGTCTTCACCCACAGCACTGGAGGATATTGACATAATGCTCTTCTTAACATCACAGTCAGTAAATTGACGAAATGAAAAATGTGGGTAGTCTGGGCATGGAAAAGATGAAAGATAATTCAAAGTGTCGGCCTTGCTCAATGGGTCGCAGCTATGTGAAGAGGAAAAATGTTTATTAAGTAAATTAATATCTAACTCACTAGAGGAAGAAGCTTGACGCTGTTTTCCTATGCCCAGAGATCTTAGAAATTTCCAGACTTTTGCTGGATCTTCGACTTCAACGGAGCTGTGAATAAATTGGCGTTGTGCATTCCTACACACCTTATTGCATTGATTACGAACCTTGACATACTTTTCCCAGTTGGAGGGTGTGGGCCTGCATTTGTACTTGGTCTTGGCAGCAGCCTTTTGCTCTGACAGACGTTTAATGTCGTCAGTGAGCCATGGAGAAGGTCGTTGCTTCATTTTTACAGGTCGACGAGGGGCATGCAAATCGTACAACTTTGTGAGTTCTGATACAAAAAGATTCACTTTAACATTTATAGAGTCATTGTTGATGATCGGTGACCAATCTATTTTAGTAGCATCCTCGCGAAGGTTGTTATGATTAATACCATTAAAATTGCGCTGCTGGTGCAATTCAACCTTATAATTACAAATGGTTATATACTTTATTGCATTCAAGTTGCATCTGCAATCGTTAATATCCATCAATCCACATTAGATCCGCGTGTCCCATTCTGCCTATTCGATTTTATTAGTTTCCATCCATTGGAAGGCCTGTGCCCCAGATATTAAAAGGCTTAAGATTACGTTTAGTACCGTTTGAAACACAGTTTCATATTAACTTTATATATAACGTGCTTAATTACAATAATAGTAATAATCGAAACTATAATTTTCGTCTTTTTGTTTAGCTTGAACCTATTGGGAATCGATTTTTACGACTACCAAATTGTCAACAATGTCATGCAAACTCATCAACAATATTTTTACACAAATTTTAATAAAGCATCTTATGTTTGTAGTAGCATCCTACGTTTGTAGAAACTATGTATTTTGGATATAAAAGAAACAAATGCATACAACAAAACATAAATTTCCTCTGATGGTAATTTGGGGAAAATAAATAATACATTGAAATTTGATAAAATTCGCACGGGCACTATCTGTACATCAGAGTCAGAGCCAGATATTACTTCGCTGCATCATAACATATGCTTTAATTACATTTGTAATAGGATTTCTAAATTATACGAAATTTCATTTTCCAACAAACATTAAGCCACCTACTCAACTAACAATAATTCTCGATGTCCTAATTTCACTGTTTTAAATTAAAAATATATATACTTAACCCGTATTGTGAACTTTTTTATTTCATAAATAGATTAATCAAAATATCAGAGTCACAAATAACAAATATTGTTTTAGTTGAGGTTTTTCATCACCAACCTATTAATGTCTTCGTTGCCCTAGGCACAGGGCTTCCCTATGGATGGGATGGCATTGAATCGTGTAGAAAGCCACCACGCAGACCCAGTGCGGATTCGTGGGTGTAAACGACTGCAAAAGCAGTCGAGAACAACAGGAATTCGTGTACCTTCACGACGCACGGATGTGTTCTAGATAATAAATTTTGGTCACCTATCTTATTATCTACCCTTACGAAAGTTGCTTAGCTTCCATATTGTAGACAATATTTTATTGGTACGAAATGGACTTTCACCAACAAAGAGTACTTTCATTATTAAGAATACTATAACATTGCTTTCACCTTCTTTTACCTCAATCTCATCAGCCAGAAAAAAGCTCACACGGGGATTCTAAGATTCCCCAAACGCGATTTCCGTCGAACTTAAGGCATGTTATATTTTGCAATCTCCCACAACGGGCAACTACGTAATAATATTGTGCTCAAGCTCGCATTCGGGGTAAAATCATCGATAGTCATTATCGGAAAAGCGGGTTTAAGAGGCGTCCCTGCCCCTACGGAACCCTTACAGAGGTCTCATCCCGTGTTCGATAACTATGCTAATGTTATTTGCGCCGGCGGGTTTCCAAACGGCATCCAGAAACTTGAAAGAACAAACCTAAAAGGTGCCACTGGAATATAACATCACACTTAATGTATAACTTTGGTGATAAATGCTGTTTTATTACTTGACTTTCGCAGTCTTAATTTTATATAAGAAATAATTATTATAAAGAAAAAAGATTTAATTTTTTATATACATTGAATAAGTTCCGGAACTACTGAGCTGATTTAAAAAATGTTCCAATAATAAGTACTTATATAATTTTCATCATAATAAATAAATTTATGTAGGACAAACTATATAAATTTATTTGTAAATAAGGTAATAATCTGCTGTGAAGACGTATTTTTAAATACTATATTATGTAAGAACATATGAGTAGGTATATATATTTTAAACCACAGGTTAAGGTTTTACAAAATTGTAAATTTTCAATAAGTCCAAGCAATTCGTGATCGGTATATCTATTTATTCTTGCTTATTTTGGTGTATTAAAATTTCTATATAAAGGAGAATGTAATTTCAGTATTCGATTTTAGTTATTATTGTTGAATATTTGATTAATTTCTTCCATGTAACTTATTTTTGCCATAATCACGGGTCAGTTCTCTGTGTAAAGCCGGAATATCGGCGATTTTATAAAAATAAGGTATGGCAACTATCCCATAGATAAAGATGAACGTCCACCGCGTCGTTCGCAAGCATGTAAATGGTGCACGGTACGCAACTGATTGTACCAATTTTCCGATGTCTTACATCCGCATTTTTAATAGAAGTACAATTAGCCAGTTTTGATAAAACTCTGCGAAATAACGCAACGTAGTTATGTGGAAGTAATTTGTATGATGATATCGGCATACATCACATTCTCTTTGTTCTTATGATGCGTGATACGCAGAGTGGACGGAGTGTACCTAGGTATAGATTCAATGAAAGCTACGGAAAATCCTTTACCTACTGGTTGCCGTTGCGTGCGTATAATGTGGACGTTCACATTTACTGTGATGTTTAAAGAGCGAATCTAAAAAATTCTTTTACTATTACAATTCTATGCAGTAATGTCCATGTTAAGGGTTTCGTGCCCAAAGGGTAAAAAGAGGACCCTATTACTGAGACACCTATGTCCGTCCGTCCGTCAGCAGGCTGTATTTCATAACTGTGATAGCTGGATATTTGAAATGTTCTCAGATTGTGTATTACAAAAAAAAACAAATAAATATTTAAGGGGGCTTCAAGTTACAATAAAGGTGATTTTTATTTGCGATTTTATAGACAATGGTACGAACCCTTTGTGATGCGAGTTCGACTAGCACATTTTTTTTTAAGAGTCTGTTTGGTCTAAGACAAATTTACATAGTTTAAAACAAAGTCGCTTTCCGCTGTCTGTACGCTGAGATATTATAAACAACGCAACAGATTTCAATGTAATTTTACCAGCAATATCATAAATATCAACATATATAGTGATTCGCTAGGGAAAGCTAGTTTATATAAATTATAACTTCTTAATACAATGTTAGAAATTCAAAGTTAATTGAAGTTTCTCGTTTTAATCTATTTATATGGAAAATATCCGATTGATATACCTTTCTATGTATTAAGAAAACGATGAAAGAAAAGAGTTGAGCAAGCGTGAAATTCAATTTCTCACAAACATTTAGGAAATGTTTTCAAATGAAACATTTTGTGTTCTTGGAGAAAGTTAAATTGTATTTGCGAGATTTTGGCTTGGGTTATTTGCTTAGCGGATATAAGTTAACGTAAGCCTCTTTTAACATAACACTCTAATACTATATTTATAAGAAAATGCTAATATTTTCCTATCCATTATACTGTTCCAGATGAATCAAATTCTTTCATTTGCCGGCTGAATATGATTTAATCATCCCAGATTTTGAAGTGTTATTGCATATCTTACTCATAGAATCGGTGTATTGTTGTGTATCACTGAATAGTCAATGCCGAAACTAATCGAATGAAACGATAAGTCAAAGGATACATCTATCTGATTGAGTGGATACGATACGATTGAATGGCAAACGCGCCAAGCTATCGAGAAATAAACAATCTATTTGATATCTAACCTACACTGCTTAAAACTTTAGCAGATATCATGATACGAGATTTATAATATTCATTATGTTTTTTCAAATGCAGGTTAACATCAATTAGGGCCAGTGCATATCTGAAAAAAGAGCATCTAATCGGTCGCGGAACGGCAGTACTGACAAATCATATAATAATATGACAGATTTGCACCCACCCTTATTACTGTCAATTGAGATAGGCTTTTCACAGACGTAGCAACTTTCTATACCTTTGACAGTCAACAGTACTCATGAAGGGCAAAAGTGCACACTTTTTTTATAAACTCTGCAAAATAGAAACCAACTAAAAAATTAAAGGACAGTGAGTGCGACTGACAAGAAGTACACTGGGGAGAAGTAAGTGCTCGCTCGTTTTTAAACTTTTTTGTAATTACATGCTATAAGAACGTTTCCACACTAAAACACTTTACTTACATGACTATATCAAGCACATAAGAATTCGTAAGCACGGCGTCAATAAATAAAAAGACATGGTTACGAAATAACCGGCCAAAAGTGAGTCGGACTCGTGCACGAAGGGTTCCGTACCGGAAACGAGTGAAAAAAAAAATATACGTAAGTGTAATACTTATTTTATTCTGGTTTTTAGTATTTTTTGTTGAATATACAGTCTGGTGACAGACAGAGAGACAACGAAGTCTTGGAAATAGGATTCCCGTTTTAACCTTTGTGTACGTAAACCTAAAAATCATCAGTGCATACTATAGGTTAAATAAAGAGAACTAACTGTTTAAAAATATACAGTTCTGGTACTTCTTTTTTGGTTCATTTTTGTTTTACTTTTATAAGCAGCATTTAGGATACTAAAAACTATTAATTCAAACCTCATTAAAAGTTATTGCATGTCAATAATTGATTGCGAAACATCATAAAATCAACGAGAAAAATATCTTCTCTGAGAAACAAAAATGTCTACAGTTTAGTTTTTTAAATGATTAATATACATGCTCTTTTACTAACTTATAGAGCTATAGACACAAAGAACTATCGAGTATGTTCTATAACAGTCATGTGCTGACTCAAATATAGGCAGAAATAAATGTTGCGACCACATCGACATTGTGCTTGATTAAAATGCGAACACATTTACGATTCAAATCTTTCTTTTTACTGATCATAAAGTATTCAAATGTCCCTGTTAATATTTCCGACACGTCGCCGGGTGTGGCGACATTTTATGCATACATTTTTTTAACATTTTTGTGCTTTATATCTGCACCGTTAGTAGCCAGTTTTGTTTTTCATAAAGCGCAACTATCTAAGAGTTTATTTCCACTAAAGCGGCTAGTCTCCTATAATCGCAATCGCTGGCGGTAAGTTGTGTACGACGATGAGCGCGACTGGTCATCATCGACTGTTTTCTATCAAAAAAGGATTTTAGAAATGACGTCGAGGAAATAATGCGTCTTTACTTATTAAAGAGATAACGAGAACATAGATTAGCGGCAATGAGTTGCGATAATAGGACACAAATATTTTTAAAATACACGAAAGTCAGTGAATTTTTTGACAAGTTGTTATTAAAAAGTAAAACCATTATTAAAGGGAACTACAACTATTTCATATCGCCCAGTATGTAAAGCCACAGATATACACAAACTGTATAACCCAATAATTTAACACAGATATTAAGTCGCGACTGCCCGTGTAGCGTGCTCTTTTGTAGTCGCGACGATTACCAAAACGCAGCTGCGTCAATAGATATTGGTTTAAAACTTTATAAATAAAAAAGAAACCGCGAGCGATTAGTTGCTTAGTGAAAATAAAGTCTGTTTTCTGGATTTTATATTTAAGATAAGCATTGGGCCAGCGTGGAGGGTCATGGCCCATCCTCCTTAACCATCCATAAGGAAGGCCTGAGCCCCTGCAGTGGGGACGTAAAAGGGCTGGCGGTGGATATATTTTGTTTAAAATATAAATCAGAAATATTTTATTTATTTTAATTAAATTTTGAATTTACTATTATTATGCTTTGTATCATCATTGCAGAAAAGCATATAAAGTTTTCACCATCATTTCCTTCTTTATTCTACTGTGGCGACAATCGGGCCCTAAAAACAAACCGCTACTGTCCATACATTGACACTTTTATGTGATAGCAGGCTTTGCTTCTATCACAAATATTCTATTGGTTATCCAATAAGACCCTCATTCTTCCTGAAACCGCGCGTGATTTATCCCGCAGTAAGCTTCGTTTTATCCTTTACGAATTTAAAGTGTCGTTGAAATTATTTACGAGCTGTTAATTTCACTGGGCTTGACCGTCACCGTTATAAACGTATTAGAGTTCAGTTTTATTTTATTTAAAGTGACTTTGTTTGCAGCATTTTATGTAATTTTTTAAAAAACTTCAAAATCGAGAAGGATTTCAGACGTATGTATATTTTGTGTATGTTCACCAATTTATCCGCGAAATGTAGATCGATGTTCAACAACATTCTCGTCAAAAGCTTAGGCATGAGATTAATTGTGAGAGTTCTCCCAAAAAACCAAACTAGTTACGTCAACATATTCATATCATCGAAGACAAATAAAATATCGCGTATTTTGCTTTCCTATATTTTTTAGACACAGGGAATTACGAAATAAAACTTGGGAACTTTATGCCATCTTCGAAAAAAAAAAAACAACAATTTGATGTGATAATTTAGCTGTATATATTGTTTGTATTTCTTATATTTCCCAATCAATCAATCAATCATTTATTGCATAAAAATATGGTGTAACAATGTTATAAAATAAGGGTATTACATATTTACTGTTTGACAGTGTGCAATAGTTTTAGTAGATATATAAATTTACATTCTAATCTATTCATGCATTAAGCTTAATATTATTTTATTCACACATCATTTACTTAAAATATTTGATTCAGTCATTATTTCAGTCTTATTGTTAGCAACTGGCTGGTCATCTCACCTTTTTTATAAAGTTTTGTATATATTTGAATTTGATTGACGTTTTATGCGAACCATTTTTGGGCACGGTGGCTGAGGGAGTATCTACCAACGCTAAGAGCTAGAGGAGGTGCCAATGACAAAAGTAAAAATTTATGTGAAGGTGATGTGGTGGTCATCGCAGACGCAAGTCTCCCACGTGGGGTGTGGCCACTTGGGAGAGTTGTTAAAACTTTCACTGGAGCAGACGGAGTGGTCCGCGTAGTGGATGTCATCACTAAGGGTGGTACCCTACGCCGGCCAGTTCGTAAGCTAGTCCACATTGTGGAAAGTGAATAGCCAGTTGCTACCAACACTTAGCGTTCCACTGGGGGTGGGAATGTTAGCAACTGGCTGGTCATCTCACCTTTTTTATAAAGTTTTGTATATATTTGAATATGATTGATTTGAATATTTTGAGGACCAAAATGATAACTACGGGTGAGCTAATGAAAGATGGACTGTATAAAAATAATATGATATATTCGGAAAACACAGTAAAAACAAGGTTAACACAAATTAATATTCAAATTATACAAACAAATCAGATCACGAACTTAAAGACACACAAGAATTTGACAGACAACCAAAGACCATAAAACGTCAATCTTATTCAAAATATATGCCAAACTTTATAAAAAAGGTGAGATGACCAGCCAGTTGCTAACACTTATAGTTTAAAAATAATTAACAGTAATAATTTCAAAATTCGAATTCATTTATATTTTTTCATAGTATTTTTATTTGATAATTGAATGGAATATCTTTAAACTTTTATAGCATTTTGGACACTCCCATTAGGGAAAATGTAGTTGACCTTAAGCATAGGCGCGAAAATAAATCTGCAGCGTGTGAACATGCGTTAGGAGGATCCAAGGATTACATAAAATTTGACAATCCAAAAATTCTGACTGATCAAAGATTCATTTCTAGAACGATACGCGAAAGAAACATCCGAATTTTAATAAATATGAAAGTAGGAATATATCACTGGCTTGGAATCCAGTAAAATAAAATCTCAATCCAAATTACACACTGCAAAACCATAAAAGAAAATACAAACGCGATGAAACCGTTTTAAGTTGTTTCGTTTATGGATATTGCATGTGAAAATATAAGAAATATTTATTTCATTTGATAAACTGAAAAAAATGTTAGTATTATAAACAAACTACAAATTAAACTATTACTTTAAATAAAAGTAGAATATGCATTACAATTTTACCAAAGAAAGGACCGCCGAGGAACTATTACTATACTTCTTGTAATGGTACATCTTTTTATCCTTCAACTGTTTCCTTACGGTAAAACGGGCATTCTTTTTTAATACAATACATTTCATCGGAAAAGCTGTTTTGTTTCATGCATGATCGTGATTTAAAAAAAAAATGCTGATCACTATTTTTGAACTACCCTTATTTTATATTACACAAATAAACAAGACATAAAAATAAAATAAACATAATATCGCAAACTGCACAGACGCGATCCAAATAAGGCCCTTAGGAAATTATGGCGCTCCAAGAAAAGTGACGAATTCTCATTTCCGTTACTACTATAAGAAGAGCTTGCACTGTCAAACATTATATCAGCACGGAACCCCGATAGTGGGGATGAATATTGCCCGTAGGAAATGATGAGAGTGGCGGGCGGCTATCAAAGGGGTCGTCGTGAGGTAATGTCATCCGAACATCACCGTAACAGTGGGGCCAGAAAATTAGCGGAGGCTTCGTCAATATTAAAAAATAACTCAACTTTCATCCTTATTTTGTTATTAACGCACCGTATGCATATTTGATAACTCTTTTATTTCATTTTCTATATCTTCTCAAATAAGATCTGTTATGTTACATCTCTTTTTAAACAGATAGTCAACTCATAGAGATAATTTTATGTATCTTACGACTCTGTTCTGTGTTTTGCTATCTTCTTTCTCACTTTCCTTTAATCATCTGTACTTTTTAGTACAGTATTTTCATTCACTCTAATATTTTGTAAAGGTTCTCTCAATAGATATTGTTAACGACAGCTTTGCCAGCTATCACACACACTCAAAACTCTTATAAATGTTTTATCATCATCTGCACTCGTCACTGACTTTTGTCAACTTTTATTATTACTATTCTCTCTCCTTTTACTATTACTATCAATTTTTCTTTAATATCTTAAAACTACGGTCCGCGGTATAAGCTGTCAATAACAGACATTATACTGACCCCTGTCGGTATGATTTCGGAGATGTGTAGCTGTATTACATTGTATGTTTTTTTTCATCTTATACCTATGTATGTTTGTTTGAAATTATTTAGAAATAATATTTACACTCTCATTACCCTACTGCGCCACGCAAAGGAGGGTAATGTGTTTATCAGTCTATGTATGTATGTATGTTTGTTTGTTTCTATGTGGCGTTCTAGAAACCAAATGCGTTGGCCGATTTTGATGATTCTTACGTCACTTGATTCGTCTTAACCTTGCGAATATCATTAAGAACATGACAGTAATCAAAATTCACCACAGTGACAACCAGTCGCCATATTGTCAAAATGAAAAAAATAAAAATCGATGAACTATGTCAAGTCGGGTGTCGTTGAATAGGTATTAGGTTTCTTTTATCATTTTTCATTTTAAATAATAGTTTAGGATATATAACGATTTAAAGTTGTTTAACAAAACATTCCCGCTAATTTTCTTACTTATTGATTTAAGTTTTTATTTAAAGTATAAACGTTATACAATTAAAAGAAACACAGTAAAAAAGCATGAAGAACAAATATTTTTGGTAAAAAAAATAAAGCATATGCAGCTTTGAGCCGAGTAAGGTCTCTAGAGGGACTAATCATCAGAAGTTTAAACCACCGCAAGTTACTTAATAATCCCCACGATATTAACTCCCTCAATTAAATAACTTGCAAAATTTAGCATCTTATAACGAAGTCGACGAATCGTAACTAAAAAGTATAAAATAAATAATTTAAAGAAAAACTAAAAAACTACGACTATGAGTCATTCTGTTCTGTATTACTTAACAGAAGTCTAAAGTACTGGGCTTGTTTCTTTCTTTTTAGTTTTTATTTAAAATAATTATTTCATGTATTTTTTAAAATTCGTTTTTACGCAGTCGGGTTTTTTGTTTTTCTTTAAATTATTTATTTTTTTACCGTATAAAGTTATGCAAGAATAACGTGGAAACGTACGAACAAGTGAATCCATATACTATTTTCTGTTTATGCAGATGGGATGTTTTTATTGTAAAGTAACAAAAAAAAAAGTTCAATGCCATAAAATTTATTTAATTCTCTAAAATTTTGTTTTCCCGTTTTTACTCAATAAATTATAATATGTAGAATTTAATTTTAAGTTTATATCATCAAAAAATCAACTGGTAAAACATCATTAGCCTACATATACACATTTACTCAAATTCATGGTAGCCAAGTTTAAAATGGACTGATTAATTTGAACTTGTGAAGTAACTTTAAACTGGTATTTATGTGTAGTTTGTCATGCTATATATAAGACTAAACAACAATATTATACCTACATTGAGCAAGTAATCTTGTTCTATTATTATTAATATTAAAATCAATGTCATTTAATACAGCTTTACTTTAAAAATATTTTTTGTGCACAATGGTAAACGAATAAAGTTTCCTCTTAATATATTTATATTATATAAACAACGCCTTCCGCTAACTTTGTAGCCTCAAACAATACTATTATATTATATTATGTAATGATCATTACTACTATCCAATCTCACCCTAAAAAGCTATTTATAGTATTAATCTGACTTACCTAATCAATAAAATTATTATATTTTTTTCAAATCACGCTTATTATAGTAATTTTAGATATTCATTTAGAATTACTTAAAGCATTCCCACTTGAGCGAATCGAAAAAGGAGGGTTATTATTTTGACCGATGTCTCTCGGTCTGCGATACGCTTGTAAATCAACTTCCGCTATGGCCTGTCATCGGATGAGTGACCAAAAATTTATTATCTCGAGCTCCTACGAGCTTTGTAAGGCACGTTTAGCCGCGAGAATAGGCTATGACCCACCACGTGGGCCAGTATGGATTGGAGTGGGTAAACTACAGCAGCCCAGCCAACAGCTCAACAGTGGTGCCATCCATAGCACGGAGGAAGTTGAGATAATAAATATTTGGTCACCCATCCGAATCAGCCCTTACGGAAGTTGCTTAACTTCAACATCATATGAAGCGAAATCTGCAGGGGCACCAGTTTCTATGGGTGTACCTGAGGGATCGGTATTAGGACCATTGCTTTTTCTTATTTATATTAATGATCTTCCTCACTTTACAAAGAATTTGTGCGAGACAGTATTATTTGCAGATGACACCTCTTTACTGTTTAAAGTTGAGAGGGGTAATGATTGTTTTGACGATGTAAATAATGCTCTCGACAATGTTCTACAGTGGTTTGATATTAATAATTTAAAGCTCAATTCAAATAAAATAAAATGCATAAAGTTTGCATTACCTAATGTGAGGCATGTCAGTACACTTATAAATGTAAATAGTGAAAAAGTTGAGTTAGTAGAATCGACAAAGTTCCTTGGTATTACACTAGATTCCCGACTGCAATGGAATCCTCATATTGATAGCTTGTCAAGTAGACTGAGTTCTGCAACTTTTGCTGTTAAGAAAATTAGACTCTTGATAAATCTTGAAACGGCAAGATTGGTATATTTTAGTTATTTTCATAGTGTAATGGCGTATGGTATATTGTTGTGGGATTATATGTTGTGATATTTTTATTTTACAAAAGAGAGCTGTCCGTGCTATATATAATTTACGATCTAGGGAATCTCTCAGAGAAATTTTTAAAGAAATAAATATTCTGACTGTTGCCTCTCAATACATCTATGAGAATATTATGTACACAAGAAAACATTACGATTCCTTCACAAAAAAAAAGTAGTGTTCATAATCTTAACACAAGCAATAAAGATAAACTTGCCGTTTCAAGCTTCAGACTTCAAAAAACAAGAGGATCATTTCTGAGTAAATGTATTGCTATGTTCAATAAAGTTCCACAAAATGTAATTGACCTACCCATAAATAAATTTCAAATTCATGTAAAGAATGTACTTATGAGTAAAGGCTATTATAAAGTTGATGATTATTTTAAGGATCGCAATGCATGGAATTAATAGCCTTCGCTTTGTTCTATAAAGACTAATTATATGTTCAACCTGTTCAGGCTATTTGTACTAATTAGAGGAAGAAATGTTGACAGTTGACATCTATCAAAAATTCTATTGTGAAAGCAATCCTATGGAAAATAAATTGTATGAAATTTAAAGGAATTTCATTATTTGGCACAAACAAAATGGTCCTTTCTTCGTCGGATAATGGTGAACTATTCGTCGAAGGCTGTAGCAGGATAAGTTGGTAACATTTTGATGCCTGCTACGATTGTACTATCGGACGGATGTTGATTGATAGTTTTGATTGGTGGTTAGATCTTGGAGCTCGGTAACTAAAGAATAGTAAATGGAAATTGACCAAGTAGCGGTACTTGAAGGAATCGGTGCTGTAGCGGTTCAGCAGGAACTTGTTTACGGTAATTATTTGTAAGTGCAGTGAAGTCGGTGATACATAATAAAGTTGTCAACGAACATTACAGTGAAGTGGTATAAATACTTTATTTGTTTGCTCTTTCAATTTGTTAGTACGAATGTTAATTTTATTTATAAGTAAGTAGCTTATTTTTTTAAGTATATAAAATGTCTACGTGTAGTGCTATGTCAAAAATGTTAAAAAGATTACAAAATAAGTTTGTAAATAGTTCGAAAGACAATTTGACTAAAGAATATATACAGGAGAAACTTGCAGTAACAGACAAGTTATGGATTGATTTTTCGAATGGTCATAAAGAATTTATTAGCGCTATTTCTACTAAAGAACTCATGGATAATGATTATTATAAAAATGATGTATACGATGAAATGGAAGAATTGTACACTAGTTTTAAAAGCATACTAAAAAACATTTTGTCAAAATTATCGATTGATTCATTTGAGAGTTGTCAAAATGTTGACAATCGTAAGTCATGTCAGATAAAGTTACCAAAGATACACATTCCAACTTTTTCTGGTCAGTATTCAGAGTGGCCAACCTTTCGTGACCTCTTTGTATCCTTAATTCATAATAATGACTCTTTACACGATGTACAAAGATTGCATTATTTAAAATGTTATTTGAATGGAGAAGCTGAACAATTGTTACGAAATATTCCAATATCAGGTGCTAATTATAAATATTGTTGGGATTTACTAAGTTCACGGTATAATAATAAGAAATATTTGTGTAACAATATCTTAAATAGTTTATTGAATCAAAAAATTGCTACTACCGAGTCAGCATCTATGTTAAAGGAATTACTTGATACAACTACAGATTGTCTTAGTTCTTTAACTAATATCGGGGTGGATGTCTCATCTTGGGATATCATAGTGATTCATTTAATTTCTATGAAATTAGAGCCAGAAACTAGAAAACAATGGGAGTTTATGGTTAGTTGTAACAACGATTCTGATGAATTACCTTCGCTTGACCAATTCAAAAGATTTTTATGTAATAGATTTAGAGCTTTAGAGTTTATAGAATCTGGATATGATAAAGTAGATCTTGTAAATAAAACTCATGTTTTTCATGTCTCTGATAATGTAAAATGTAATTTTTGTAACGATAATCACGATGTTATCAATTGTAAAAAGTTTTTAAATGAGAGTGTCGAATTTAGACGTTATTTTGTTGTAGAGAATAAGTTGTGTTTTGTTTGTTTAGGTATTAACCACACGGCAAAGTTTTGTACATGTAATTTGTTTTGTCGCATCTGTAAGGGTAAACATAATTCTATACTTCATCCTAGAAGTAATACTTCATTTTCGAGGGTGACCGATAAATCAGTTGGGACTGATGATCATAAGGTAAACTTTTCATCAGTTGAAAGTAATTCTAATTCAAATGCGGTTAAGTCAATTGGTTCGGTTTGTTCTTCTAAGAACATTGAAGAAGTACCGTCAGTGCGCGCATTCTTTACTCATAAGCAGATTCCAGTAAAGGGTCAGGTATTATTAGCGACAGCGGTTGTCCGTGCTAGAGATAAAATGGGTATTAGTAAACATTTTAGGTCATTACTTGATCAAGGATCACAAGCATCCTTTGTAACAGAAGCAACAGCTCAATGCTTGGGTTTGAAAAGAATTCCAATAAACGGTCATATATCGGGTTTAGCTGATAACAAATATATTGCTACTGACATGGTAGAATTAACTATCGGTTCACGGTTTGATTGTAGCTCAGAATTTACAATTCAAGCCTATGTTTTAAAGTCTATTACTTCACTTCTTCCTAATAGGAATGTTACAAAAACGGATTGGCCAGGTTTTAGTCATTTATATTTGGCAGATCCACAATATCATTCTCCGAACAAAATTGATATTTTGCTGGGAGCAGAGGTGTACGCCAAGGTGATACAAGAAGGCTTAATAAAAGGACCTCTAAATACACCTATTGCCCAAGCAACTTCATTGGGTTGGATTTTATCTGGAATTGTAGAGAAGCTTCCGAAACGAAAATGTAAACTTGAAATGCATTATTATAGCCAACGGAACAAGGAGAAGTTTAGTAATTCTAATTGGAATCAACGTGAATGGTAGATATTTGTAAAGGTAAAGTTTGTTAGGTAAAAAGTTATAGAGATATTTTCATTGATTGCACTTTTGATTGTATTACTTTGTTGAAAACAGATGTGGTAATTATTATATCAATTTATTAAGATTTCAGTAGACACTGTTGTCATGGTGGGCGGTTACTTGTTAAAGGCCAATTATTGAATTTGGCCTTGGTGGGCGGTATGTTCAGGCTATTTGTACTAATTAGAGGAAGAAATGTTGACAGTTGACATCTATCAAAAATTCTATTGTGAAAGCAAACCTATGGAAAATAAATTGTATGAAATTTAAAGGAATTTCATTATTTGGCACAAACACAACCTATGTCCTACAGACTTTAAAAGTTGTATTTATTATTGTGATAATACATACTATTTTGGTAATGACATGATTTATGTAAATGACATTACTTATGATAAAGAGCTGGTAAGTTTCTTTCGCTTGTTCTTCTTGTCAGCTAAAAGACGTCCTGAACAAGTGGTAGGGGAAAAAAAATATTGGACGATTCAAAAGTGCTTGTAATAGCCTACTTGAATAAAGATATTTTCATTTCATTTCATATAATATGATAGCATACGATATTTTGTGTACTTTATAACAAAAAAAAAAGAAAAAACATTCTCAAAATTATTTAAAGAAACGAGTCGATCTGCAATAGTCTCATGCCATACAAAACAACACAGGTTATATAGGCTCTAAATAAGCTTTTCATATTCCGTATATAAAACCTTTAAGGCAAAGAGGCATACGAAACTCGTATCTTATATGTTACAGATAAGAATATTTTCTTGTTTCGCGATTTTTCAGAAGTCGAGTTTTGAATTCAACCTTTATTGGATTTAAAATAAAGGTGAAAGTCATTTATAAAGTAACTTTATACAAAAATGTTACTTCATATTGATTATTTGATATGACTGATATAAAATGCATTACTGTAACTACAGCTGTAGTAACACACATGCAAAATTAAGAAATTGTCTAATTAAAATCAGAGACGGTTTAGGATTTATAAATGTTGCTTAATGAATGTGTTGTGACGTAAAATATTTATTTACGTAAATAATAATTTTTACTTCTAATATCTTCTTTTTACATTGTATCAAATATATGTACATATATACAGTATGAAATTAGTGAGACTGGCACAATAATTAAATGTTCGCAGTACCGGGGAATAGTTAAAGCATTTGAATAGTTCAAATTAAGCTAAGTTATAGTGAACGAATTAACTTGTACAAACTGCTTTTCTCACCTTTGACAATTTGAAATTTAAGCCTTTGTGGAATATCTTAATTGTAGTAGAAACTTCCTGGTTCTACACGTAAGTTGCATTGAATAACTATTTTAAGTTTTTAAGATGGTAGTTTTAATTTCGTATTAAAAGAGAGCTTCTCGATCTGCATTTCATTCAATTCACTGAAAATCACCCATATAGTGACAGTCCCCTATTTTTCAATATCTATATACTTTACTGTGTCAATAATTGCATTATCAAATTATATACCTAATCAAACAGTTAATCAAATAGAAGTTCATTGTTTTCGGTTTAGCATTCGCAAAGTAAATAATGGTGGCTACCTCTATAATTAAATTGGTAACTGTATAGTGGGTCGAAGTGGTCTTCTTCTTAATATTTACCATTTGCCACGTTCTCATGCGATACTCACAGTTGTGTTTTCTCGAATCAAATACGTTTCAAGACTTGTAAGTAGTACAGTATCTAATATTGTTTCAATTTATCATAGCATTAGGTCTGGCTTTTTCTATATTAATATTCTAAAGAGGAAAGATTAGTTTGTTTGTAAGGCTGTTAAATTCTAAGCCGTTTTTCAAATTTTTTTCACCTTACCTAACGTGGGTGACATAGTCTATTATTTGCGAGGACAAAAAGGAAACCTGCCATATGAGGCGGTCAGCGGGCATCAACGTTATACAAAATAATCATCTCAATTAATATAAAAATGTGTCGATCTGCGGTGGACCCCCTGATGATGGTCGATCTAACCCCCTGGAAAATTACTTGTCAAATATAAGTATTGCTCTGATGCTCATGTAAACTATGGTAACTAATGAGGGCTTATTTTCATTTTATCATTCGAACGTTCGTACTACAGAGAAATTATACCTACGCCTACTTCCTTAGTGATAACGCACATTCTTTTATCGAATGTCTATTATTGTCCGGCATATACCTTTTACTTAGAGATTTTGTGGCTCCCGAGCGCGTTCAACAATTCCATATATTCTATCGCTAGTGACAAACTTGTCATGTCATGTCGCGACCGCTGTCTGCAGGCGGTACGGCGATATTACCACCATACGTAATATCTACAGGCCCGATCCCGAGTGTGATGTGTTTGTTCATAAATAGTGAAAGTTGTTGTAGACGTGGCTTAATGTGGAATGGTATAAAATATAGGAAGAAATATATCAGTTAATCAATTCATGATTTAAATTGAATACGAGTAGAATCATTGGTTAATTATTATGTAAGTTTTTAATTTTTTTTTTTGTGGGATAGGGGCAGACGAGCAGACGGATCACCTGATGGTAAGTGATTAACGTCGCTCATGGACACCTGCAACACCAGAGGGGCTACAAGCGCGCTGCCGACCTTGGAGGGAAGGGAATAGGGAGGGGTTGGGCCTCCGGTACCCTCACTCACACGACGAAACACAACGCAAGCGTTGCTTCACGTCGGTTTTCTGTGAGGCCGTGGTATCACTTCGGTCCGGGAAGCGTGGCTCTCCCACGGTAATAAATTTTATTTACAAAAGTCTTTTTTATATAGACTTTTTGCAGGTATAAGGTCACAAACGTTAAACGTTGACGCTCGTACCGAACTGATGGTAAGTCAAAGATCATTTTAGCCCACAAATAACAAGGTCACTTGAAAAGTCAACGGAGTGTAACAGTTTAGGAAGTTCTCATCTGATCTCGGAGCGGTCGACCTCCGCAAGAGACGCTTTGATAACGTTTCCCAACGAACCGTAAGCTTAATTTGAATTCAAATTTGATATAATTTCCACTATAGTTAGGACCCGTTCGTGTTATATGATTTGGATAGGAGACTGTTTCAGATTTTGAAAAAGGTATGGTTTTAAGTAAAAATTACAAAACTAATATTTAAAAACCAATAAAATTAATTTTAAACCCGCCAATTATTATATTATTGTAGCTAGATATCCGACAGGGCTTTATTTAATAAACTATGCTAAACATACTGGCACGATGTTAATTTATTCTTAGTGAGATTAAATTTCAACTTCGGTTTAATCAAATTTAATTTATAGTATTTTCTTATTTGTGTCGTTTACTTCATATCTTATATACTTTTTATTTGATTTCTTAACACCGTATTGTCGGGGGACCTCTTCAGGATAATAACCTGTGATAAATAAATATATTTACCACTTATTATTAGGTGTTATGAATTATGTAATACACTAAATTTGTTTTTATGTTGCTTTTATCATTACTATAATAAATAGATAGACATGTATTCTATAGCGACAATTCACAGTAATGAAAATTACCTAAATTTGGTTTTACCATTCATCAAACTCGCCTTATTTATTGCTCAAGGTTCTCTTCATCTTTAAACAAACTTTTCCTCGAGGCAAAAGGGGAAACTCATGTTGCGGTGGCAAATCTTAGCTTAGTATTATTAGCTTATAGAAAAATATTTAAAAATTCGAGTCTCAGGTGCCCGATAACTGGACCTAGCTTATCTTAAAGGGTCACGTACCTTTAGCAGCATGAGCGACTAGGCAAACACTCTAATTATTTAAGCCACCTGAGAGCTAACCAAGACTATTAAATATCTCAAGCACTTGTTATTATTGCTGCTTTATTGTTTCACTTTGAGTCCTGATAAATAAAAAAAGATGTTTATTTTATTATTAATTACAACTTAATCTCTAATTTGAGTATCCAATCTTTTGTCTCCTTGGTAAAATACAGCAACTCTTTCAATCTTTATTTTTAACCGAAGGGATCTGGCCTAAACACTTCATCAACCTTGACGAGAGGCCGACAAGGGCTCCTCAACTGTAAGGAATTGTGGTAACTTGCAAGGAATGCCCAGGACAATTTGAAATTGACCGAAAAGCTCAGTTTCCATTTAACTTTATTTTTCATTTCAGTTCTATATAAGGATACTGTCAACCTTAAATTTCTTGTATTTAATAGAAATCTAAATAACTCGAGCAAGTTGACGACAGAAACTGATCGCAAATAGAAACTAATGAGGAACAAAGTTTCCGTTTACCAAAGGAAATACAACATTGTTTTCAGCCATGAAGCCTGTCAAAAACAGTACGAAAATAGAGGTTCGCTTTAATCAAAGACACAAAGTCATTGAATAAGTAATTTATTATGAAACCGCTCATCCACTACAATAACTATCGGTTTAATTTAACGTAACTACTGTAGAATTCGGGGGCCCGTTAACCCAACAGTTGAACTGGATATTTCGGCAATTACTAATCGGAACTTCTGCCAGTTATAATACGCGGTATTTCGAAGCCATTATTATGTTCGGTAATATGTAGCTTGATCGGTATCCTTAACTAATACCAAGAAATGAACAAGCGCTTGTTAAACTAGACAATGTATGCTTTCGTAATTGCCTGTTTTGTATTTACTGTTTACACGATAAACAATTTTATCTAAACGTACAATGGAATTAGTAATAAAATCTACTTATAAGACCTCTCATTTTTTAAATTGGTCGGCTATTACTCGTTAATTCGTAAAGCTTTTTATGACGGGATTTTTTTTAACTTGTATACATGCTACAATATGCTATATTTCTCTTATTTCTAAAATTAATTATTTGGTTGACATGGACGTGGAAATAGACTGTAACAAACTAACGTCACTAACATACAAAGCTAAATATTTTGCAAAACGATCGGTTATACTAAAAATACCTGCAAAGTGCGAGTCAGACTCAAGCACGAAAGGTTCCGTAATGGAAACGAGCAAAAAATTAAGTTTGTGATTTGGAAGCTTCCATCAATATTCAGTTCATTCTGGTTTTTAATATTTGTTCTTGAAGCGGCAACAAAAATACATCAAATGTAAAAATTTCAACTGTCTTTCTTTCACCATTCATGAGATACAGCCTGGTGACAGACGAACTGACAGCAAAGTCTCAGTAATAGGGTTCCCCTTTTACCCTTTGGGTACGGAACCCTAAAAAGATCTTCACACACTAATAGTTTCTTTGTCTAGGTATTTAACAGTTTCTATAGAATCATGAAAATAAGTTAATTATGTAGAAAAAAATCCTCACCTATTACGTACACTTACTATATTATAATAAATTAATGAATGAAATATGCTTTATTGTACAACAATACAGGACAAAACAATGGATACAATTTGCTTATTTATAAGCGAGAAATGTCATACGCGGCATAATGTCGGGTATAATCGACACTGCGTTTTTAGCGCGGTTTCTGAAATTTAAACTTTAACTTTGAATTTTATTAATAAAATAGTAAACTTCCCCAAAATATTAATGTATTGTGCTTATTATGTAGAAAATAATAATTTAAAACTATTTTTCAAAATTCGTCAAATACCCTACTGTATTTAGGCAAACAAATTGCATTTGATCTAGTACTAATTAAATTAATTCGATATAAACTAGTATAGGATGAAAAAACATAACAATTGTAGCGAGAGGCGCGCTCGCTTCCCACTCCAACGCACATGACAACGAAATCAGCGCTCAGCTTAAAAATGACAGTCTATCTTTTATCAACTCTCAGGACCCCACACAATAAATAGCAGATTAGACTAATAAACAAATAACAATTTTAAAATATCAAATTAAAACAAAATTAGAACTGCGTAAGTATAAATTATACGAGTTTACCTAAGGTACGATCAAAATGCACAACAACCAGAGCGCAGAAGTGATAAAAAAGAAATAGAAAAACAACTTTCATAAGAGTCCATAGGACGTCCATAGGACGTCCATAGGACGTCCGAAAATCGATTAATTTAAAGCTTTTCGTGGTTCGGAAGGCAGTTTAAGGCTTTGGTCCCGGCTGCATCTGCAGTCGTAAGCATTCACCAATCCGCATCGGGTCCGCGTTATGGGTTATGGTTAAATAACTTTGATTGATGGATAAAATTGAACTTGAGTACTTGATTTATCTTTTAAGATCTTTTTTATCACCTCGGATGGTTCGATGATTATGACGTTGACTGTACTATACGAGTTTGGAGCCTTCTCCATCTATACGACGCCTAAAGATGCTGTTCTTCATTCTATTTTAGAATAACTAAAAATAATACTTAATCTAAAAATAACTTAATGTTTTTGTAAAAAATATCTGAACAATGACAGTCTTTTAATTCTTAGACATTGTTAAGAAGGATTACTTTTGCTGTATGAATAGAAATATAATAGGATTATTCATTATTTATGTATAGTCACAGAACATAGAGTAGTTAATATGATGGACTGTTATACAATGTTGTCAAGATTCGACGATTGATTTTAATACTTCAACCACTGTAGAATAGTTCAAAATCTGTTGCAGAAGTTTGTCATTTTGGGAACCCGATGTGCTGTCAAAATCTGACAAGAAGAGAATCCACGTTGGTTAAGTACATGAGTACTACTAAATGTTTTAATCAAAGCTCGTGAAATAAAACAAATCTAATACAGAAACTTAAAAAGATTACCAATCAGTTATTATTAAAAAATAAACATGCATTGAAATGCCTCAATATGAACCATAAATGATTACAACAACAATAAAATAAATTCACGTATAGTTATAATAACAAAATCCAACGAGTGTTTTGTGAAAAAAATAGTACATTGTTTTTGATCCGTTTACAAGCCCTTTCATACATTATTAAAGAAACACAGCAAGCTCGAATAAATAATAAACAATCGTTCAAAGTTTTACAGCGGCTGCGACAGGTGTTAAAAGTATTGACAACATTAACTAACTTTTACGATTCCGAAAGAAAAAGCTGCGGGTGAGATAAAAAAAAACAGAAGCTTCCCCTTGATTGAATTGTACAGCTGTTCAGTCCTTCACGAAATTATTTCTATTGGAACATTTTGTACGGTTCGAAGTTAAATTGGATTTCTTATGGTGCGACTGTCTAGAAGTGGCGGTGAACACTTGGCTTTATCTCCCACTGTCTTATAACAATAGACGTTTATTGTGGATTTTCGAAGTGTGTTTTATTGTAGTACGTGAAACATAAGAAAGTATTAAGCGATATTTTAAAATAGAAATGGGATGTCCATCGTTTAACAGATATTTTTTTAAATATAAATTTGTCATTTTATATTTCCGAGAGGTCTTTTTGAAATTTATCATTTAATGAAACTATTAGAAGTTACTATTATGTAACAGTCTGTTGAAAATTGAAATATATGCAATAAATTTGTATACTTTTGTGACATTTAAAAAAAAATTGAATAATAAAATATGCAAATATTAAATAATATAAATAACGTTCGGTAAACGCTTTAAGGTAATTAATTTCTGTTATTCTAAATATACAGGTCAAAAATTTATAATAGTATGTAATACAATTCATGTTAAGTAATTTCTTCAAAGTTAAAGAAGATTATAAAAGATAAATAAATATATCCAAATAAGTCTTGCAAAATTAATACTTAATAATAAAAAATCAAATAATTTATTATTCAATAATTATTATCAATATGTTAATTAATACAAAGTAATAAAGAGTTCATGATAGAAATGTACTCAATCGATGCTTAAAGACAGACTCAGGAAGCTTAGAGTAGTTGGTTGAAGCGTAATGTAACAAGTCCAAATCAAAGTACCTTTGGTAACTAAAAAGGATTTTGAAGTATTTTTCTATATCAGAAATCTGTTCTTATATTTTATTCCTCTAACTGTAACTGCGCTATTGAAAATTAAAAGTTGCAGATTACACGCAGACGGAACTGCGGGTCAAGCTAACACATTTTAAAAAGTTATGAGTCAAAAGGTCATAGCGTAATTAGGTCAGCCGGAATTTTCTCTTCCACAAACTTTTGTTTCATTCAATATTGGCTTCTCAAATTGTCAACTCAGAACAATTTTACAGTTAATGACTTTCATTATACCTAATCGTTCATGATTATCAGTAAACATCTGCCTTTGTTTAATAATGTAATCTTCTCTTCATTGCCACAACGCGTTGAGGAACCACGACACAGATTTCGTTAGGTGGTTATTCTGTGATTACCACAACGCATCGTGAGCGTTTCCATTTGAGCCATAACACGAATTTCGCTATGTGGTTATTCTGCGATTGCCACAACGCGTTGTGAACTATTTTTTCGCTCAATGAGTAATTTAGATCTTTGAACGTAACATATATAACATATGTATGGTACATTTATCAAAATAATATGATTTGTTTGTTCCGGCTAATCTCAGGAAACGGATGGACTGATTTTAACGGAATTTTCATTGGCAAATAACTTATGCAATAAGGAGCAATATAGGTTCCTTAATAAAAAGCTAGCTAGTCGAAAATAAAAATAAAAAAACTTGCAACACTTTGTATCTTATTATATAACGGTAATCGAACACAAAAAATTTCGTGTAATGACTCGTGGCAGAGATATATTATCTTTTCATCATCATCATCATCATCACCAGCCCTTTTACGTCCCCACTGCAGAGGCTCAGGCCATCCTTATGGATGGTTAAGGAGGATGGGCCATGACCCTCCACGCTGGCCCAATTTAACGTGCCTTCCGAAGCACGGTATAGTAATTTTTTGGTCACCCATCCCGTGACCGACCGTTGCGAAGGTTGCTTAACGACTACGATCGCGGGCCGCGGCGCTTATCCACTACGCCATCGAGCTCCTCGCCATATAATCTTTTACTCGTGCGCAAACATATTGCTATTGCATTCACACCGATTTGATCGTCTATTTGCATTGCTTATGCTCCAAATCTACTGGATTGATTCACCAATGGGAAATTATAGCTTGACATAGGCTATAATTTACGCGGGCGAAGATGCGAGATAATAGCTATCATTATAAATCACCTAACCTTTTTCAAATTTTACTAATATCAACGCATTTTATAAATAATGATTTGTTAATTTATCTAAAAAAGTTCCTGACTAGAGTAAACGAATATAGTGTAAAAGCAACAAGAGTTGTCTAACGAAAATAACATTCAGACATTTGTAATTAAATTACTCCGACCCTATCTAAAGTTGGTTGAGTTATTTTGGTAAATCTGAAATATTTGGCCGAAAGTCGACCGGGTCGTACCGATGCGAGATACGAATTGAAGCGAAATCGTATGTAACAATTTAACAACTTATTTATATAGTTACTTCGCAACGGAATGCTTTTGACCCTTTTGAGTAGATACGCTTGTACTTCACATCTCGGATTACAGGTTCGTTTAACAGTCAGATATAGAAATTATATCGCCTAGATTTAGACGAAGAGACGGAGAGTCTAAAAATATAAAAAAAGTACCTTTTATATAATCCGTCGCCACCGGATATTAAAGCACATGACCTCTGCGATGAGTACTGAGTGATGTTTAGTATTAGTACTTCAACGTACTGAAATATTAAGCTTTAGAAAGCTCTTGCACATCTTTGTCACGACCTTTAAGACTACTTTGTAGGATCCACTTAACTGGTTCCTTTAGGACTAGATTAATGTTTCTTTTTCGGTTATTGATTGAATCCTTTTTAATTGAGAGCTGATGATAAATAATAGCAATCTATGATATTTCAATTAATTCTATTTTGCCGCTCTATTTCCACCTGGAACCCATATTAGTTTGGGAGACTTGATAAATTAACATTGACAGATAATTCTGTTATTTTGTGTCTTAGTAATAAGACCTGTATCCAAAATAGATCTTATTACGTCTCCATTGACATAATTTTTCTCATATTTCTATTGGCTATAATTAGCAGATTAGCAGAATTCTCACCCAGACAAAGAGATAATTAATATTATCCATTTATGATTCTTCAAGGTTTAAAAATCACATCTAAAATATATTTATATCGGAGAGTTTTTAGATTGTTATCTTTGAGTCGTAAATTTTGTTAAAGATTCCATTAAAACAACATTGATTTTCTTATTTGAACTTTCGTTTATATGTAAGTTATTCTTAAAAAAAAATTGTTTAAATAAACCAAGATGCTCTCACCATCTAGAAGTGGGATAATATAGAACACTTAATTTTCTACTGGGTTCATTCATTTTCAGATGGCTTTAAACCAAACGTCAAGTGACCTCCAAAATTTCCATACATGATATTGTCATGTGGAAAATCTCCCTCATAATTTAAATATATTTTAGATAGTTTTAAATTCATTCAATGTTTAATGAACACAAACTTCTTACCGCGTATAAACGTGAACTGTGTATGTCAATATTCTTAGAAAAATGCTTCTTTTAAAGTTACTGCAAGTAAGTTTAAAGAGTATCTGAACGAACTTTTCAAAACTGTACTGGAGTAACCTTTAACGTGTAGTTATTTTATATAAACGTATATAAAGGTTATTTCACAAACTTTCCATAAGAGAAAACGTGAAAACAAAAAAATTTTGTATTAGTAGAAATAAATATGAAAGAATAGCTGTTTTCCCGTAACTTTCCCTGCGTAAATTATAACCTATGTCACCCATTTAAGATTTAGTTTCTGTAGGTACAAGAATTTTTAAAATCGATCCAGTTTAGTTCAGTGTCAATTCAATGCAAACAAACCAACAAACAATCAAATCTGTTTTCTTTAATCACTGAATTTAGATAGAAATTATAAATAGTAAAGTAAATAAATTATAATAATAACATTACATATTTCTTTCGTAATTATTTGCTTTTATAAAATATGGGACTGTTTGATTGAGCTCACTTTAGAGTTCTAATCTATTCAATGTGACGTTTAAGGTATGCTTAGCTTTATATAATTACCTCGAGATTTTAAAAGTTAATTTCTCGTAAAATTGTTGAAATATTTTGTTTGTTCATGCAAATTTTATTTGTACCAGGTAGTAAAAAAAACAATAATAATCAATCCGGATCATGCTTGTACGGAATATATATTTTTTTTATTATGGTCTACAAATATAAATATTCAAAAACTTAATTTAGCTTCAATATATATCCCGCTGAAACTTTAACTTAATGTCAAGAGAAATGATAGACACGTTGAATCGTATAATCAAAGGACTCTTGAATCTTTGCCCGGAGAGAAGTATCCGGGTCAGATATGGGCAAGATACGGCACGCTCCAACCTCGGCACTATGACGCTCCAAGTGATAGATGTTGCTAGCTGAAAACTTAGCGGCTGATTAATTATTCTTTTGAGGCAATGCTTGATGACTTTCGAATTCTATACAAGTAGTTTAATCTGTGCTATAATTTCCCATTCGCGTATCACGTCACTAAATCAAATCACGTCATGAAATGTTCTTCAAGTTAAATGTTTTTACTTTCAAATTGTAGAATTCCTTGGTTTCGAGTTACCCGGAACGATCGCTTATATGCCGAAACCTATTTGTCTTGCAGCCTTAAGTACAGCTTAGGGTACAATTTATTTAAAAGAACTTGAATATGTGGTAGCATTAGTTATTCTTTGCCTAACGTGTTCCCGTGTATTTAGCAGAAAATAGCTTTTAAAATGAATCACACAGAAATAAATCCATACTAATATTATATATGCGAAAGTAACTGTTTTCACGTAAATTAATTATATGAACTAATTTTATAACATAATTATTTCTTTCGTTATAATATCTTTACAAAATAAAAACTTTTGAAATGTGAACGCAGCGTAATGGCAAGAAAATTTCGTCCGATAATTAATTTAAATGGACAACTTCAGAGCAATGGCAGTGAGCTCCGAACTACATAAAATTCCATCAGTATATTAAAGATACATATGAATTTTTTTAAATGAAAAAATCTCAAATGAAAAGATGTAAATGTATGTACCTTTTTCTGTTAATAACATTCTCTAAACATATTTGAATGGTATTTTTTTTTCAATAATTTAATTTTGAAAGACAGCTTAGACTCCTTGTTGGGCTGTCCGCTATATTATAATGAAAATGATCTAACTCAGATAATCATATATTTACATATTTTTATCTTAACAACCATACCCGCTTCACAAGATCTAAAACCCCCATTTAAATATAAAAAAAAAAACACTTGCTATTACGTAACGACATTAATTTTAAAATTATAAGTACCTTCACATGGAACCCAAGAAGAATTAATTTTTAAAGAGTTCTTAAATGAACAAAATATTTTAGTTAGACTACGATGTTGAATATCTTACACTATGTCACGACGTCCAGACATGAAAACGTAAGCAGAACCTTGTAATGCATTAATTAGAGAAACCAAGTTGAGGTGGAAAAAAAGGCCGGTTTTCGGTGCAATCGGACTTGATTCATTATTTGTGTAATGTTTGTTTATTAGCATTTTTTCATATTACCTAATTTAATAATAAAAAGTGCTTTTTTAGCTGTTTGTTTAATATGGCTTTTCTTTCGGCTGTTTAAATTTATTACTTTAATAAATTTTATAGGCATAGCCTCGGTAGCTCGGTGGCTCGGTAGTGTAGTGGATAAGTGCCGCGGCCCGCGATCGTTGTTATTAAGCAACTTTCTCAAGGATCGGTTGCAGGATGGGTGACCAAAAAATTAATATCTCGAGCTACTCCGCGCTTCGGAAGACACGTAAAGCCGTTGGTCCCGGTTACGTCTGCAGTCGTTAATACCGTCCAATCCGCATTCATTGGATCCGCGTGAAGGGTCATGGCCCATCGTCCTTAAGTTAAGCTACTAGCTGTAAAGAAAAAATAAAATGTGCTGTTTCACAACTGGTTGTGAAACTCAGTTGCCATGGCGGCAACAAAAAAGTATTATCTTGTAATCGTGTTCAATTATAATATGGTTGTAATGAGTAACATAACAAAATTAAATTAAATCCTATATTTGATTTATATGTTTTAATGATACCATGTTTATTTTCATATTTTGGCCATAAAATATTTTTATTGTTAAACAAATTAAAAAAGACATGCCAATATGAACCTTATCGTAATAGTATACCATATAGATTGAAAACTACTCCTGCTTCATACGTTCGTGACTGGTCGAGACACGCGAGACTGTTGCAGTGCTTTTCTTTTATTTCCGTACCTTCAATTATTTCGTAGGATCCCATAAAACTTAGACTAATATCCAGTTAACGAGTGGTGTTAACATAAAGAAAACAATTTATAAAGAAATAGTAAAAATGGATATTGACTTTCAACTAGAATGCGGATATAAATTTATAAACTTTTTGGAATAGCTGACACAAACTGGCTACATACATTTAGTTTGTAAATCAAGAAAAAAATAACCAAAAGCCGTATTAGTAAATTCTTAAATTGTTTTACCAGTAAAATAACAACCACCACCAATAAATAACAAGAAAATACTAGTCTTTCCTTGTTTATAATCAAACCATATATTTGGGTTAGTTATTTGGAATAATTGGTGTAGTTTATTATTGGTTTTAATCCTAGAAGCCCTAGAATCTACGTCTGCGAAGCGTACACGAAACAGAATATTCTCTCTATTTTTATAAAAGGGGGAAATTAACACATCGCATCGTTTATACAGTATTAATCCAACTCAGAGCTTACCGATTTTATGGGTATGTACGTCTGCGAAACATATGATTATTCATCAATATTTTATTAAATTTGTTTATAAAATTAAATTTATTCATCTTAATGCATTTATGTAAATGCTCAAATTGAGTAAAATGCGTGTTGTCATTTTAAAAATTCAATACAATTCCATTTTACATTGATTGTCGTCCTGATATTTGTATTTTGAGCAAAACTTTGCTTCAAAAAAGCTTTCCAAGGGTGTTTACCGTGTTATTACGCTATCAATCCTTATTTAGTCACTATGGGTAACTTTAAGTGTCATCCCATGCTTCTACACTTTATCCCAAGTTACCGAAGGCAGGGTAAGTTATTCGAGCGATGCGACGTAGTTCGTCGTCACGGCATAACGGATGGTATAAGAATATTAATATTACTCGTACGAATTTACATGACACCTAAAGGCCTATTCTATTTCTACGAAAACGATATTTCGTCTACTTTCTGAATGTTAATCTGACTCGAAAGATTTGTATTTTTCGACAATTTCTGATGCAACGGAGGTAGAACCTGATACTGCTTCTGATACACGGATAATCTTCATGGATTTGATTTTAACAACACTTTAAGACCGATTCGAAATTTTTCGTTCGAGGACAATTAGGCCCTCAAGTGTCATGTAAACTCATACGAGTTATACGATTATTATTAGGAAATCAGCTAAAAAAAATGTAGAAAGAAAAGTTCTTTCTTTACATTGACCCGACCTGGAACCTCATAGATGGTGACGTTGAAACCGGCGTGCGAGCCACTCGTCTACGATGGTCAGTCGAAATAGTACTGCGCAGTGCTATTTTGACCGACTTCCTTTGCCGAGTGATACGCACGCACGTCTGTTTCAAGGCGCCTTCTAAAGTACAACGAACTTCTTGATAATAAATCCTTGGTGACCCATCTAACGATACGACCTTAACAAAATTTGGGCAACATCCGCATCGCAAGTCAACCACTCTAATCCAGTGTTTTTCAAACAATTTTCTGCAATGGCCTGTTAATTTTGACATGCTTCCTTCATCACCCATTTAATTCTAAACCTAAACTGGTTCAATTAGGTGAATATAATTATAAGGTTTTATTAATTAATACTACATACTGTGGTTTCGCATATTTAGTCCTTTTATTTTAGTGTGAAGTATATTGTTACTTATTTTTTCTAAAGAACCAAAGTTCGCGATAATTTGCGGAACCAGACCTACTCTTAGTAGGTTTCCACTCCAAGTAGGTTTCTAAATTTATTTTTTAAAATATGTAAGCTAATTTAATTTAAACAAGACGGGAATGTTGCGGCCCGGTATAATATTTTGATGACCCAGCAATTGGGAAACACTGCTCTAATCACCGCGTCATCAAAATGTTTTATATTAAGTAATAAAAACTATAGTGAATATTTTATTGAGCGTTTTCTTATCGCTCTATTCGCAACCGCGGCTTGTGGTAGTGAAGTCACTGGTTGAATAATGGCCGGTGCGTCGAAGATCCCGGCGTCAATTTCTCCTCTGAGATAGCAAGTATCTCTGGGACGGCGATAACGTCTACTACCAGACAGCTGTGTAGCTCTTTGTTTTATATTGTTTTTTTTTTCAAGAATCGATGAGATTGATTCGCTACTTTTTTAGATAAGGAAAAAGTGAGTGGGCAAAAAATCTATACAGTAGCCGTATTTCACTATTATTATGAAGGAAGTCTTTTTAACGAAAGTTTAAGAAAGGAACTTTTTTATTAGAGAAGTATCATTTTGATTTCGCTTGCACAATATTGTTTATTTTTAGTTCATACATTTTATAAGTCTAATGCTAATTCATTCAAAAAAATCTTTAAATCGGAATATCGTGTATATTTATAAAAAATATTACATCTACATTCATCAGACGTTTCGGATTCTTTGCAGATTGATTTTAAATTAACGTCATTTTATTTAATTAGTAGAATGACTATAAGACACTCTCTCAGAAAAAATATGCGATTTTTTCTGTCGACAAAATTTTTATAAATCTCTATTTAATACTTACTCTATTTAATAAATAAAACTTTATTTGAACGTTATTTGTTGGTAAGTACAAACCAAATAAAATATAGTAATTTTTGGTCTAAGTGTCCTCTTCACTATTAAGATAACAAAACCTGAATAAAGATTTATTGCGGTAAGAAAGATCAGTATTACTTTTTAGATACTACAATGTATTTTTGGAGACATTGTAGCTGTAAAATAACCTGGAAAAGTAATGTCCCCACGTGCCAGACAGCGCCACGGCAATTTTTCCCTTAGATAGTACTGCGTACGTCTTGGGAACAGTAATAACGCCTTGAGATTGTGAAGTGTGGACTTCAAGTTTTATTTCACATTCGTAGAGTTCAAAAACTGACAGTATGTATTAATGTACCTACATTATGAACCCCTAATAAGAGCACTTAACTATAAATTGAACTACAATACCTTTAAAAAGGAATCATATGAAAGAACAATTTCAATGATGAGCTATTCTGATATAATAACCACCAACAATAATCTACGAGTTGAATTACTGAATAACGAATCAAATTGTTAAAACGATATCTGAAACAATTTAAGTCTTCAGAAGCAATTATGAAGCCCATCAGTTTACCATAGTTACACGATAACGCTATGCTTCCAGTATCACGCTTACAAAGTTTCTACGCCTCTTTTATATAAAGACGATTTCCTACATTGGATGTGCCACGGACCACAGGCCAATAACCCGAAGGAAAAAAGACAAATTCTGTTTAGTGGCCCCAACAGTTGCCTTGTCAGGTAGGACCACTATAACTTCCAGTCCTACTAACGGTAAGGATATCATCATAGGTATTTCAGGAAGATTACAAATAATAGAGATTCTTATTTCCATGGGTGAAATTTGTTTTTAAATGTTTCGAGTTATACAGCCAGTTGCACAAACGTTCATTAAAATTGTCATTAGTTTACTTTACCGATACTAATTTGACATTCATTAGAGCATAAATGTTTTTCTTTTATTTTTTATTGTTGCACGACAAAGTGACTGTAATACATCTGGTGGGAAGTGATATTACAGTCTAATAATAGTAGCAGCTGTCAGAAGTCGAAATTACTCCTGGTAGCCACCACTATCTTGCCGGCCTATTTAAGAGCCTTTTCACACCTCTTTTAAAGCACCCAAGGTTATATTTAATGGGAAAAATGTAGGATGGGAGGCTGTTCCACATTTTAATGGTACGGCAAATATATGATTTGCCGAATTTTTTTGTACGAGATAGTATAGTACAAACAGTCCTGGGAATGGCAGCGAGCACCGGCACGTGTCAACCTGTTACGGAAGGAGGAAAGGGGAATGATGTTGAATAATTCCTCAGAGTACTCTCCATGATAAAGCCGGTAGAACACACTGAGTGAGGCAATATCACGCCTCATTTGCAGTGGCTCAAGATTGTTGGTTAGCCCCTCATCGTTTATGATGCGTACTGCCCGGCGCTGCAGCCTGTCTAGGGCATCCCAAAGATGCGAACAGTACTCCATGCTAGACCTGGCCTGGGTCTTATATAACAAGCACCGTTGCTCGGGTGTAAAAAACCGGCGCACTCTGTTTAAAATTCCGAGCCTGCGAGAAGCAGCAACTATAACGCTTTCGATGTGGTCTTTTGGGTTGAGGTCGCTGCGAATATCCATGCCCAGAATATTGAGGCTATCTTTTGTTGTGAGGCTAATGCCCCGGAGAGTGGGAAGAGGGGAGAAAGGGGAGGTCTTAGACGACAGAACGCATACCTGTGTTTTCTTGGCGCTGAACTCAACCAAATTATCTGAACCCCATTTGGAAATACAGTCCAGACATCGATTGAGCTCCACGACAAGATTTTCACGATTTCTCATCGTTGGTCCTACGCCACTCGCCGGTTTGCCGGTGAAGGTGCCATGCACAGTGCTATCGTCTGCATAGCAATGAATGAGGCCTAAAGGCAACATGTCATTAATATGCAGAAGGAACAATGTCGGTGAAAGTACCGAACACTGTGGAACCCCGGCATTCAATATTTTAAATTGCGAAGCCCTCCTATCCACCAGGACACGTATTCTTCACTCAGCCAGAAAGCCGGTGATCCAAGTACAGAGCTGGCTAGGGAGTCCGTAAGAAGGAAGTTTAGCGAGGAGGCCTCTATGCCAGACCCTATCAAAGGCTTTAGCAATATCCAGACTGACAGCCAATATTTCACCATGGGCGTCCATCGCCTCACCCCAGCGGTGTAAAAAGTATGCAAGAAGATCACCCGTCGAATGGTTTGGCCTAAACCCGTACTGCCGATCGTGAATTATAGAGTGATCTTCCAAGTAGCGAACTATCTTAATATTAATAAGCCGCTCCATAACTTTGCTAAGTACAGAGGTTATAGTGATAGGACGGTAGTTCACGGGATCTGACCGATCACCTCTTTTGGGAACCGGTTGCATATTAGCTTCCCTCCATGGTTGTGGGACACAGCCTGATGAATAAGAAGCACGGTAGAGGCGCGTCAAAATAGGTGTCAACTCAGCCGCACACTGTTTCAGTACAATCGCTGGAATACCATCAGGACCACTGGCTTTCCGGGAATCGAGACCCAGCAACAACCTACGTACATCGCACTGTCTGATTTTTATATCCGGCATCATGACGCCGCACGGGGTTAAGGTAGGTGGCTCTGCATTGCCATCATCAAGCCAAGAATTAGACGCAAAGATATTGGCCAGTAAATCTGCCTTATCCTGCGCATCATGGGCCAGTGATCCATCAGGGCATCGCAGCGGTGGCAGTGATGAGCGACAGAAGTTTGACTGCACAGCTTTTGTCAGGCCCCAAAAGGCTCTACTCCCACGGGGATGGGCTGCCAGTTTTGACCCAGGCGTAATATTCATTGGGCATGAGCTCTCGCGAAGGCTTTCTTACACCTTTTTGTAGCTTTATTGTAGGCTGCCTTAAGAGATCCAAGATTGGGATCCCTCCCCGCGTAACCCCTGATCCAGGCACGGTAAGACGCCTGGCTATTGGCGACAGCTTCATTGCATTCCCGGTTGAACCAGGGGCGACTCCTGCGGCTGACGACGACATCCGATGTTGGAATATAATACTCCATACCCAATAAGATCTCATCCGCAACCGCAGAAGCACTTGCCGAGAGATCCCCTTCGCCAAAGCATCGCTGACGCCAAGGAAAGGATGAAAAATACTCCCTCAGGCCATCCCAATCTGCTGACCCGTAATGCTAAACACGTCGCCTAATCGCCGGAGGGACTGGTTTAGTCTCGCCTGGTATCACAGCTTCCACGACGTAATGGTCAGAAGAACCCAAGCGCGCACTTACCGAGACAACATAACCAGCGGGGTGGCTTGTAAAGAAAAGGTCCAGCATAGAAGGATCCTGACCCGCAATATCTGGTATTCTGGTTGGCTCAGTGACAAGCTGTGTAAGATTATTCGCGAGAGCAAAGGCGTGAGCGCTTCTTCCAGCAAGATCAGATTTAGAGGATCCCAACCATATTGCGTGATGCGCATTTAGGTCTCCCAGAACGACCATTTCTGCTGTCGGAAATTGCTCCTGTGAACCATCCATCGCTACACTCAGGTATTCAAAAAGCCGAGTTGTTTCAATATCCCCATTGTGTGAGCGGTACACGCAGACGTAAGTACGACTCTGAGAGCCAGAGTGCACGTGTACCCAGATGGTGGAAAAAGAAGGGTCCTCCATACAGCGCAAACGGCGATAACTTACATCCGATCGAACGTACAAGCACACCCCAGCCTCTTGCTGAAAATTTTCTTCTAACAAGTAACCAGGGTAGTGTAGATAGGATGTATCGGCGGGGCACCTGATCTGCGTCTCGGTCAAGAAGAGCAACGCAGGCTGAACTGTCTCCAGACGATAGTGGACAGCATTGAGATTTGAATGGAGTCCACGAACGTTAGCAAACTCAATTTTGAAATCGGTGCTGGGGTTGGGGTTAAACCTTAATAGACGTTCGTACAACTTACCGTTATGTCATTTAGATTTTAGATACATACGAGTATACAGACAAGATGGTAAAGCTTTAGAATTTAAACATAGTAAGAAAGTTTTGTAGCCTATAATTATCTATAATTATAAAAGTCATAAAAAATTGTCAGAAACATTTAATTACTTAATTACAGAAGTGAAAAAGCAAGTTTTAAATGTTTAAGTTTGAAATTCTTGGTTGCTTGATAATTGAAAAAAATAGCTTTATGGCTGTGTCAGTCTCCATTATTTTTTACTAAATTAAAAGTTTTATTGAATTAATTGCCACTAGAATAAAATTTTCAACATCATATTCAGTCTTTCTGAGTTAAGCCACGAACATAGGCCTTCTCCATATTCCTCCCTCCATGCAAGGCGATCCTCTGCTTTCACCATCCAGTTACTGACTACGCGCGTGCCATTTGATATCGTCTACACTTAGAATGCACATACATTAATTAATTATGTAAGATTTAAGTTGGTATTTCCAATGTTATGGTCATATAGGTGAATATAATTAATTGGTAGTAGCAACTGGTTGGGAGACTAAAGGAAAATTGTCTGCCTCCGAGTTGGGTGTTGATTGGGATCTCAATCATGTAGTTAGTCTGCAATTATTAATTAAATTTAAAGCAGTAAAAATTGTGGTATGTAACAAATAAATGTCATGTTAATCTGTCGAAACTAGATTTTTACATTGAAGTGTATATATTTTTAACAGCTTCGTTCACAGAGTTAAAGCCAACTCAAAATATAATAGGTATACAGTTACGAAAAAAAATATATATATGTCACTTATTTCACTCAATAGGTATCGATTTTTAATAAATCCAATGTATCGAATTCATCCCGTCATAGTTTTATTATAAGCCTTTGGATGAATGATCGCTAAAGAAAAATATATTAGGGACTCCAATTTTATGAAACTCTCATTCCTTATAAGATTAATATATGTAGGTAAATAATATACCTATTTCCTGCGACTTTTCTCAAATAAATTATAGTCTATGTCACCTGCGTATGATACAGTTGTAATTACATATAAATCCACAGCAAGTCTGTAATTACAATTTACATATCTTAATGCTAATTACGAATTTTCATTATTTAACTACATAAAACAAAATTAAAATTGAACAACCTCGACCAAATACAGCAGGACGTGTCTGTGTGTGTGTGTGTGTGTATTATAATTTATGTCGGTATTCTTCTGGGGGGAAAGGCTGGTAACAGAAAATAAAGAGCGTTGTGACATTGGCATCCTTATAAGGAAAGAACGAGTTCTTTCTCGCAATTATAACTTACATCTACGCGTGAAAGAGATTAATAAATTATTATTTTTATTATTGATTATACAATGAAATATTTCCCCTTTATATTATTAATATAATTTATTATATATCACAATTTATTTCCATCGCTCAATCATTAATTTTAAGTTCTAAAATTTCTATAGTTCGGTTACTTACTTATTAGTATTCCTAAAGTGTTGTTTGAAAACTAAAAACTAGGTTCAGAATTTCTTCTTTAAGTAAAAGCCGTTAGGGTGGGTAATGGCAAAGCATTCTGATCGGATAATCTTCCCACTTATCAGAAGGCGCGGCGCCAGTTTGTGCCAAAGATAACACCGTCTGTCTCCCCGAGAGATTGCCGTCCACTGAAATTGCTTTTAATAGGAAAGTAAGGAATTAACTTCTCATCCTAAGTCATTTAACATTCAAAGAATGCAGTGATACCTTAAAGTTCCTTTGAAGTTCTCAGACGCTGTCCATATTAATATTATAAAGAGGAAAAGATTTAATGTGTGCTTGTTTACAACGATTAGCTTCGGAAACTACTAGACGAATTTAGAAAATTCTTTCACTCACGGGAAACTACATCTTATACCGGTGATATATGCTATATTTTACATGAGCGAGGTTACGGAATTCTATAATTCCATATTAGTTTATTTATTTTTCGCATGCTGAAAGTAAAACCAAATAATAAATCCTATTTTCATCATCGTCCGTTTGAAATGAATTCGGCAATGACATTTACTACGTGAGTACATAGTATTTATTACAATTGTTTGTGTTTGGGAGACAGATAAAGATTACATTTTGAAAATAAACATCGTTTTTCATAAAACAATTTTATGGTAATTTATTTCGTAAAATTTATTCGTACTGCCAGGTCTTTCATTTCACTATATCAAGCTTCTAAGTGCTTCGGAAGGCAGGTTAACTTGGTCCCGGCTGCATCTGCAGTCTTTAACACCCACCAACCGTACTGGGCGTGCGTATCCCATCTTTCGATTCGATACTGTCTATAGGAAAATGCTGTACACCAGCAGTAAGGACAACAATAGACTGTTGATGATGATGATTGCCAGATATAAAATAATTTTATATTTTCTCATATCTAGAACATAAACTCCAAGTTACTGTTTAAAGAAATACTTAAGGCGTAAGAACAAAAGAGAAAACGGGCACCTATTATTTAATTAATTACCTACAGAAAACCTCCACCCGACTTAAATAGCCTTTTCTTGAAAATGTCGCTTTTGAGATATTATATTTCACTTTTTTTTAAATTTGAAGCCGGTTCTATTCTTTTTAAGATTTTATTTGATGTTTTTAGCGATATCGTACATTTAAAAAAATTTCTGAAAACCGCTTTAAAATCAGTACATCCAAAGGTGAAATAATAGCAGACAATACATATAACACGTGTTAAAGTGCGAACCTCCATTTTTTGAGTCGGTTAATAGGTACCTATACCTAAAAATTTCCTCATCAAATTCGATTCGGCCAAACGCGAGATAATCACGCACAAATATACAGGTCAAACTAAGAGAACCTCCTTTTTTGAAGTAGGTTAAAAACGAGTCGATTCGACCCACCCATCAATGAGATACAGACATAGGATGGTGTGTTTAAAACTATTTTTTAATTAATCTAATTATATTTAATTATATTTTCAATTTGTATCAAATTATCTCAAATTTTATCTTCATCAAATATGTTACAGACACATTATTATAAGTATAATATTAAATTTTATATCAACTATTATTTTACTAAAAAGTTTTCTAACGTTAACGGATTTGAAATTTAGAGAGATAAATTATATAATGAATTGAGTATGACTTCGAAGGTCGTTTAGTATCTACGAAGGGAGGATGGAGCGTGCCTTATCAGGCTGCCAACAACGTTGTTCGGTGGAACTCCCTTAATATTATGAACTGTTATTTATTACATGTACAACAATAAATTATCACTACTAAATGTTTACAATTAACTAAAACAATTGCAAAACTTGTATGTTGATCTTAAGATTACTTAACAATAACCACTATTAGTGGTAAGATCGATACATCGTATAAAACAAAGTCGCTTTCCGTCGTCTATCCGTATGTATGCTTAGATTTTTAAAATTACGCAACGGATTTTGATGCGGTTTTTTAATAATGTTACGGAGCGTAGCGGCACGGTTCATCTATGCATTACTAGATGGTATTTTGCGCCAATAAATCGTGCTAACACTGTTGAAACTACCTACGTTATATAGACATACATCTGAAAGCCGTAAAAAAAGTCGACGAGAAAGGGCCAGTCACTGGAGAAAAAGGGGATGGGTAGCTGTTCTAGAACTTTTTAATAATGCCTCGAATACAGCGGCAGAGCCGATAGAACACGTAGAATGTTCTAGGTCCTTACCTAGAACATTCTAGATGTGGTATCGGCCCCTATAAATACGAGTTAGACTACTCGTCCCGGGATTCTTCAGTGAACAAGCGATCTGAAAGCAAGAGTGATCGGATGCGATAAATATAACGGTGAACGATCTAATAGTGTTGTGAAGTGTTATTAGTGACGTGAATTTGGTAGTTGAATTATTTTTGTAATTTTATTGTTTTAAATAAAGTCGGTATGCGAACTATAATTGGCGTTAATTTTTATACTGAACTCCAAATTGTAACAAAAGAAAGGGTGATTCAAAAGGAGAGTTTTTATATTATATACAAGACGACGCGGGCGAAGACGCTGGTAATAAGCTAGATAATATAACACAGTTTAAAAAATAAATCTACCGATATATTTTAACTCCAAATCCCGTACTTAAAAACATTTTTCTCTTTATATCTCTTTGACTATTTATGTTTTTAGGATTTTGAAATCATCATCTTCAGCTTATTAATGTATCTACTGCTGAAACACAGGTCTTCCGGGTCGAATCGAATAGGGAGAATAGGATATGTCCTGGGCCATGACATTACACACAGGTCCAGTGCGGACAGGTGGGTGTTAACGAATATAGATGCCACGTAAGAGCTCAAGATAATAAATTTTTATCATCCATACAAAGGCCTTCGCTAAAGTTACTTAACATTTGCATCTTAAACCGACCGCATTAACCGCTGCGCTATTAAGCATCTTTGTTGTGATATGTTTTGGAAATCACTTTCACATATTTAATACCTTTATTAATTTTTAATGTTATATCTATAATTACAGCAACAGCAAGCGAATTATGCTAATGCTAACCTACTTAAGAATAGCACTTAATATAATCTCAATTATTTACCATTGTACTATCGACGTTAAGTCCAATACTATTATATATATATATATATATGAAAGTATATTGATGTGTGAGAAAGATATTGCACTAATAAAATTAGAATTCAGGTAGACTGTACAATGGTAAAATGAAAGTTGTTGAGATTCTATTGAGATGCAATTATTACGTTAACATTAAAAGAGTTGGCATTTTTCTTTATTAAGTTCTTTAACAATAGGTAAATATACATCTTTTTTTCTTCCGAAATTATTCGTCGTTGTTGAACATTCAAACATTTTTACCTTTTTAAATACATAAAGTATATTAATACACATTAAAAATATATATTCTAGTTCTTTAGATATATCAAAAATAATTAAGCAGCTTTAATCGTATGTGTAAGTAAGAAAAATGTAAATTAACTGCTTCAACCTTTCTCTCTAGACGGAAATAACGTTCGGAAAGCCGTTGTACAAATTAAGCCGTCTGTTTCGGATTGTATAAGCTGGAAATCTCGTTGTGTTTACGTCTGTCCGCCTATTTCGAGGCTCTGACGCGTTTAAGTGCCTATTCTAGATGTCAGAAAACGAAGTTTCAAATCTACCCCTGCCATTCTAGTGATTTTAAGCAGCATTCTAAGCATTATATTAAGCAGGATAACCGTAAGTGAACTAGTAATGCGATTCAAGCCTAATTTTTACTCGAGTCACTCGAGTGAATTTTTCAAACTCGTACTCGAGTGGAAAAAGATATCTGGTCAGTATGCAGTAATATGTCTTAACTCTTTCAATATATGTAGTTTATTGATATTATATAGGTATTTGTCTAATATTACTAATAAAAATCTCACTCGAGTTGCACGTTTGCAATTTTTTACACGAGTGATTCGAAAACTCGAGTGTGATGGCCTGAGTGACTAAGGTGAACTTCCATATTTCAGCACTCGTGCACCAGCCGCACGACATGCAACGGATTCTATTAAAAAATAATATGATATCATCAGCATAATACCGACGTCAAATGCTTCTATGAAAAATGCACCTGCAGTGGACATCGACAAATCCGTGCAATGCGTTGCGTGTCGTGCGGCCAGTGCATGCGTGCTTACAAATGAAAGTTCACCTTTTTTTGCTTTCTTGAAAGTGCTACTACCTGCTACAAATAATGTCTCGCGCAATGTCAGAAAACGAAGTTTTGAATCCACCCTTGACATTCTAAAGATTTTAAATAATTGCATTAATATAGGATGACCGCATTAGATCATTAAAGATTTAAATAATCACCTTTATGAAAGTAATACTACCTTCTATAAGTACCTATCGTTGCAAACCCTAGTCTATTCTCATATTCACGGATTCGTTGCTGTATGTAGCTAACCGGTCTAAATAAAATTGTCACTTTGACTGTAGTTATATAAAGTTAGCTGTTTTTTTTTTTACATGTCCTGATTTATTTTGGACATGTCCATAATATTAGTAGTAACAATTTACTTATCTATCTTCGTATATAACTATCTTCGTATGTTATTGAAATAATTAATATGGAGAAGAAAGAAAAATAATTTATTGAATACAAACACACACACACATGCAACAATTTTTCAATAAACAATCATAGAGTGTATCCGATGTGATATCCAAAAGGTGCCAAGGTGCCAACTCGACATTTGAGACAGCTTTGTGTCTTTGGTGAGATGGACGCGTATCCAATGCTGCATAATATAACTATCCACATGTATCCTCAAGAGGAATTTTATACATCTTATTAATTGATTTAAAAACCAATAGTTAATGTTATTAACAAAGGTACCATCTATAGAACACCCGACTCCAGCACTGTTGAGTTCATGTATAGATTGAAAAGGGTAAGTGAACTTATTCCACCTTGTCTCACCTCGAATCCCAACCTATACCCACTAGAGAGTTCGTCTGACTATTTCATAAAGTATTATGGATTTGAGGAAGTACTCGTGTGGTACTTTAAAATCGACACATATTGGTGAGGCAAGATGGTATCATCATAAAGTTTTCTCCAAAGAATCTCACACCAAATCAAAAGCTCTTGATAAATCCATATCAAAACAAAAATTGTTGGTTGATTTTAATAATATTGAAAAGGTTATTAGTGTTCTGCGGTAATATTATTATCTTATTATTCGTTACAGAATATTCAGTTAATTACTCCTGATATTATATAATGGATAATATAATAGATGTTATATTTAATAGGACATAGAACGCTATTAAATAAAATTTTAAACGTATGTAAAAGCTTAGTTGATTGTAACATTTGAATACCTTTATTTAAACTTATCAACAAAAGTGTATGTGTGTACCTACAAAAAACATGTTATAGTAAAGCTATGTATCCATATTGTGAGTCAGATCAGTAGTCGTGGTTTGTTTAATTTGCGTCTATGGGCCAATCATGAGCCTGCATGTGTGACAACAAGCTTCGCGGTGCTCTCAATATGCAGCTACACAGTCGACACGTTCTAGCCGCAGTGAGCCTTGGAAGCATTTTCCATGTCCGGAATGTGGGTATCAATAAAATGAGTTCTTTATACTAAACGGCTCACGCTTTTTTCACCTCTTCTACATCGCCTCCACGAGATAGCGAACCAGGTATCACTCACGCGTAGTTACTTCACGAGGCATGTCTCACGATGTAGCAACGTGAATACACATCTTAATATATGGGACTGTTTTTTTTTTTTTGGTTGGTCGGATTACGACCTCGTGAGTTGATCTCATATAAATCCAGATTTTTTTCCATCTAAATACCACTTTCTACGAAAACGTGATACTGTCGACCTCATTCAACAGTTTTTATTAAAATTTCATTAAGCTCCCTAAAGTCATATAAGTAGCATACAAAAAAAAATCACAAGCCCGGGCAAAATCTGACCGCATTTCGCTATATACGAAAACAAACAAATTTAATTACAGTATGGTAACCTTTATGTTCGGAATTAAATCAAACAGCATTCGACCCATCTAAATAAATACACGTCGGCAATAATTCAATGTACTCATTTAATTATTCCAAATATGGTGTATGCTATATACAAATTCACGTCGTTGTAAACCTCACATCATATTTTTGTGTTAGTGAAAATGTTTTTCTTTCTAGAGAAACAATTATTTAACCATTTACTGACGAATAAAAAGCCTAAGGCTTGATTGCTTATCCAATACAATCTTCCAAAACAGGCCATACGACGTCTTCCAATCAAATAAAATACTAGAATTTCACTCAATTAATAGTAAATATTTGTCACTTGTATATTTCTTTGTGGTCGTCACTGAAAATCTTCTTGTCAAATAAAGGTCTAGAATTTTTCTCAATTAAACTTAACATTGTAGCTCGTTGGCGTTGTGGATAACCGCCGCGGACCGCGATCGTAGTCGTTAAGCAACTTTCGCTAGGGTCGGTCACGGGATGGGTGACCAAAAAACTATTATCTCGAGCTACTCTGTGCTTCGGAAGGCACGTTATGCAGTTGGTCCCGGCTGCATTTGCACTCGTTGATACCCTACAATCCGCATTGGGCCAGCGTGGAGGGTCATGGCCCATCCTCCTTAACCATCCATAGGGAAGGCCTGAGTCACTGCACTGCACTGATACTTAATATTTATCACTTGGTTACGATTATATTATTACGTGTATTAATACTATCTATGTTGCCGAAACTAAAAATAAAAATATTTAATAAATAAATTACAAAAGTATTACATTAAGATGTTTAAGCTACAATCCACTTTAAAAATGCTTCTTGAGTTTTAAAACCGCTTTACAAAATTTTTATTTTTTAAGTAAACTTTTATCTTATACTAGATTTAACCCGCGGTTTTGTCCACATAGTTCGAGAGTACTGTATGCACACTGGCCTGCTATACTGGAGTCTTAAGCTAATTTTAACCAAAAATATGCCAGTGAGCATTAATATTTATATCACCATCATTGAGCTAATCGGCGTCCTCACTGCTGAGGCATAGGCCTGCCCGATAAATGGAAACAAATAAAGAAAATCTACTAGTGTTTTGTAGATTCCGCGCATGTCTTTATAGAATAGTCCAGTTGCTCTTCTTTCAATTTTACTGCGAAGCAGAATCGACCCGCCTTACAAAAATATACAAACAAATGTTTTCTTTTAAAATAGTCCTTTTATTCTAGTCGATTAATAATTATGCCGTTATTTTGCTTGGATCTAGATATTTGACTACTGTGCTTATTCTGGACTTTTAAGGGCTTGAAATGGCCTGATAATTTGCTTCTGCAAGATTCTTTGACTGATCTGCAATTCTACAGTCAGGTTTTTCTTGCTTTCTGAATTCAGTATTTATAAAGATTTTAGTGGGTAACGCGAAATTAAATTTCTGCCATCTATTCAGTTTGTAGATATCGAACGAATATAGTTTCGTTCACTCAGTATTTTTTCAATTTAATACATTTTTCAAAAACATAAATTAACGCCCCTCGGTTAAGTAAGTATAAAAGTATATCGTGAATATGAATAATTCTCCACTAAAATATATTATTTAAAATAACCGGGAAGCGCAAGTCGGACTCACAAATGAAGGGTCCTGTACCATTATCCATAAAAAACGCAAAAAAAAATCATGAGTCTAGTTTTCAAAGGAGTTGTCCGAATTAAATATATTTGGTTGACTATTACTCATAAACTTCCAAAGCCCACTTAAGTGGGATAGTTTTACTTTTATCTTCCTAATATATAGATACTACTGCCGTCATGTTTAAATTCCTAACAACGACTTTAGTTAGTAGAGGGGGGGGGGGGACATTTATCTCTAAAGAAAATTGCGACTTTGAAGCTTAATAAGTCATGAACGAACGGTTAACGTAATCGAAAAAGGGTCTTCCTAACGCCCATATTTTTAAAAGACCTATCGAACGTTACCTCACGCAATGGGAAAATATTTTTTTCATCACCACTTTACATGTAGGAGAGGTGCCCTAAAAGTTTCTTTTCGGCAATTTTACCACTTTATCAGCGTATTAACGTATATACTCACGAAAAATAAGACGTTTCTAATGTAATTAGTGCAGACAGACGGACATAGCGAAATTGTAAAGGGTTCCTTAAAAAAATATTTAATCTTGTGTAAACAGCATAAATAATTAATTAATGAATTTCGAAAAGGACGACATGGAACATAATTACAATGACAAATTGAATTGTAAACAATAGTTACTATGGTAACAATTTAATGCTCTATACGAACTTCCACTCCCATTTTCATCCCTATATATGCTGCCGCGGACTTTTTTAGAACTTTTAAAGGGTATCAATTTCATACTAAATAATTTTTGCGTAACTTACATCATTTACGCAACGCACGCAAGAAAAGCTTTAAAAAGTAAAATATTTTCCCGTTTTTGCAACAATTTTCATTGCTACTACACTCCTATTAGTCGTAGCGTCATGTTGTGTAGCCTTTATAGCCTCCCTCGATAAATGGACTTTTCGACACAATAATATAATTCAATTCGAAGCAGTAGTTCCTGAGATTATAGAATTCAAACTAACAAACTCTTCAGCTTTATAATAACTTACTTATAAGTAAGTATAGATTATCAACATCAAAACTAGAACTTAGGTTACAATTGAGGCTAATTCAGATTATTATATTTTAAGTGTTTGTTTTTACAGAGTTTGAATTCTCCAATCTTATTTCAACAACCCACAAAATCTTTAATTATAATAGGAAAATATAGAATAAAATTAACCCTTGTTAGAATAAATGTTGAATTTATACATTTATGTACACATAAAACTGTAATAGTACATCTGTCTGTCTTGTTCTGGGAAAATTAAACATACCTTTCGCTGAAGAATTCGAAATGAAGTAAAATTTAACCGAGTTAAACGAACTGAATCATTTGTGTATCTCTGTATACTGAATGAACAGTTTTGATATCGTGAACTTAATACATGAAACTCACATTTCGTGTTTTACCAGAAATAGAAATAACAGCTACAAAAGCTACAAAATTTTCTTGAATTTAATATAAATTTCATTATGAATTAAAAGTACAGGACTTTGAATTTTCTATGAAGCATTCTGATTTTATAGCCAAGTCATTTTAACGATTTACGTTTACGTGTAAAACGAATTTTGCGTTAACATTCTTGCTCGTTCTACTTCAAAAACGGTTGATCTTACAGAAAAATGCAAAAGACATATTTTCTAGATAATCGAACGACGAACAATTTTTTCACGACCTTTGATCGACCTACGAGCTTTCGTGATGATTTCTGTGACCTTTAATAATTTTTTAGCCGGCAGGATATCGTTGCCGATTTTTCACAATATTATTAAAATGTCACAATAAAGGTTTCCGAAAAAGCAACCTAAAATAACTTAACTATTAGACAATGGAGAATTAAAAAACCATAAAAACTTTTATGAATTTGTAATGACTCAAAATTACCCTGAGTTCAAAAACAATAATCCACCTCATAGTCTCGCGCTGTACTTATCTTGATTGTATTCTGTATATCTATTTATTCTTTGAAAACAATTACTTAAAGAATTCCCCAAGCGATTACGCTGAATTAAAGGTAAATATTATTACTTTCCTTTTACTTCCTCATTTAAAAAGTTTAATTTGACTCTTTCATGTTCGATACTCTGTACCATTTAGACAGCCTACCACAAATTCTTCATCAACGTATCAATAAGTTCGATGGCACAGTGGGAAGCGGTTAGTACGTTCGGTCTGCCATGCGGAGACTTGGCAAATCTCACAAGGGCCGCTCATAGGATGGATAATGGAAGATTTACTACCTTGAGCTCCTTCCTGCTTAAAAACGGCACATTGCGCTGTCGATCGCGGGTACATTTGCAATGTTTGTTCATCAAGCAGTAGTTCACATTGATTAAGAAGCTGATTTGCTATAATTACAAACTATCTTTCCGAAAGCAGCTTCGCCCGCGTGGTCTTAGGGAACTGTTTAGTGGGATAAAAAGTAATCTATATGTTTATCCAGGTTTAGAATTTAATTTGGTAATTTATTTCGACAAGGTTTCATGTCATGAACCGGATATAATCACAATGAAAAATTGAATGGTAAACAGTGGTTACTATGATAACATTTTAATTCCCTATACAAACTTCCTTCTCATTTTCATCCCTTTATTTTCGTTTTTCTGGATGAAATAGTTACCCGTAGGTAAAAAAAATTAGAATCGGTCCAGTAGTTTCGGAGCTTATTCGTAGCAAAGAAACAAAGAATCAAATCTTTCCTCTTAATAATGTTGAGTATAGATACGTCTGTAATGTCGGTTAAAAGACGAAGCGTCTAAGTTGCGTGAGTAGTTATCTGTACTAATATTATAAAGAGATAGAGATAAGAGAAAAGATTTAAATATTTGTTTCTTTATTTGTTTGTTTACACTGAATAGGCTCCGAAACAATTGGTCCGATTTCAAAAAAGCTTTCACCTATGGGAAGCTACACATTACATAGGCTATATTTTACTCGGCCGAAGTCGCGGGAATACAAATAGTTATATATATTTTATAAAAGACTAAATAGTTATATATATTTTATCAAATATAATCAATTTAAAAAAAATTGGTTTGTCTCCGTAATATCCCTTTATACAACTCATAAGAAAGTGTTAGACTTCCTTTTCTTTGCATAGCGTATGTTGAAGAGATAGGTCTATTTGAATCACCTTTTCAATTAGAACATTCCGTACTTTGGCAAAAATACGTTTTTTTTTCATCACAATCGTATCCCGATGAAACGAACTGCACCGAGGTGCGCCGACGATAGCCGAATTGCTCACCTTTGGAATACGTCGCCCAATGCCGAATCAGTGTTCGGTAAGGTTCGCGGGCGGGCGGATGTATAATAGTCCGGCTTCGTATTTTCGGCGCGTATCGCGAGCTAAATAGATTAATCGAGCATTAATGGTGTTGCTGTGACATTAATTTCACTTGTTGATCGCCGATTACTATTGTGTTTGTTCAGGAGTGACTATAAAGCTTAAGTTATATAATTTCTTTATGAGATCGGAAATTCACTATTTCATTAGAACGTTTTCACAAGGTAAATTTAATAATTACAATATAAATTCTTATACATTTATTACTTTATATTTTACAGTAATCAATTTACTAGATGCTTAAAATGAAAGACGACACAATATTATATATTACACAATATTCAAATAAAATATCATAGATAACTTCTGTAATATTATCATCTTCCGTGTGTCTTCCTCAAACAATTGTTGAATAATTTTGTTTATAAAGTAGTGATTTAATCATTCATTCAAATTATCTTATTTTTTATTGTTTAATTTTACTATAAATTTATTTCTGTCGAATTATAACAATATGCATAAACAGTAAGATTCACTAATCATTATTATAGCCTGCAATAATTTTTGATTATTCTTAAATAAATAAAGGTCTCCTTTTGTTTTATATTATACAGAGTAGGTATTATATTTTCAGTGTAATAAATAAATATTAAATTCTGAAAAATAAATCAAAGTCAAAATTATACAGATTATGACTACAGTCATGCTGTGATATATCTCTACTAGATTAATATCTGGAAGAGAGATATCACATCCAGCTTGTGAATAATAAAGTCATTTATCATATAAAGCATGGAAATTAAATCTAGGTAACCTAATTTTTCAAGTAGAAATACTTAGCAATACTTAAAATAATATCTCTAAGTAATAAATAAGTATTTTATTTTTATTTTATGTCTAATTTTGGTAATACATGTAGATACGCTGTATAGTTTATAATTACGTCCATCAAATGTTTTTCTTTTGTTAAAAATAACAACTCCGTATATCTTTTAACAATGGTAAAAAAAAAATTCAGATATATTTAAAAACTTTTTTTATTTATTTCTTATGTAAACGAATGACTGTCTTAAAATATGATTGACTTGAAGTCCGCGTCATTTCGCAGATGATATAAAACGACTTATAATTTGGTTAAAAAGTTTTTGACAGAAATACAAACAACAATTTGTCACATCTGAGTATTAAATTTTAATATCGTAACCTTGTATATCACTTCTGTTGAAAGGCTCTCTTTACCTTCTCTCGCGTCCCTTTATATAAATTTTGAGGGATTTTTGTCCATCGAGGTATTTTTTGGGCAAAACTTGAGACATATTAATCATGAAATATCTAGTTCTAGTATTTTTTGTATAAAAAAAGAAATATTAACACATAATAATATTGGACGTGATATATAAAAGTAACAAATATATTTTTTTTATCACAGGTAGGGGATACAATATATTAGACGAAAGTTTCAATATTTCAAAAAAAGCTTTATGGTAAACATCTACACTCCACAGCATATCAGATCAACAAAGACGCCTGTTACCATTTACAAATTTCACTATCGATATATTTACTCAAAATTTTTGCGCAATCAAAATCAAATTAAAATTATTTTTCAGTCTAGGCTGTAACAAGCAGTCGAAACTCTATGTCGGTCTGTTCCTAAATCGACGGTGGGAGACCTTGAACCGTGATAACCTGCAAGAAACTAGGCTGTTTTATTTCATACAGAGATGTCAATGCTAAAAAATAATTTCATTAGAATTAGAAGTCACTTTTCACCGAGAAAAGCTTTATGTGGTAACTTGATGTTCATTACAAACATATCCACAAAAAAGTAGCAATTAGAATAGAATATTTTTCTAACACACAACACATACACAATTCACAAAATGTTTACAAATATGATAGGGAAAATAAACAATAACGTTATTAAGATAATAACAAGAACTACAAAATAATCAAAATGTGTCATGGTGTGTGTCGCCATGGTGTGCTTGGTTTCAGTTCGTATAAGCACTGTAATTAATGTATTGTAATATGTTAAATAAATAAATAAAATATATAAAAATAGCCTTTATTCACTGATCCATTACAAATTTAAGCTACATTTTATTGACATCGGCTTCTTGATCAGGCTGTCCTCTGACATAGGCCTCCTCTTAATTCTTCCACCTATTTCGATCATTACAGATTTTTCTCCGTTCTTTTAGCATATCGTGGATACAATTCTGTGATGGATAGCTGTTCTCACAGAAAGATAGGTACTGAATTAATCTGGTTTACGTTCATTTCATAAATATATAGCAGCATTTTCTGTTTGAGTCTTTCTTCGGCAAAACTATTCTAATTAACAACTATTCAACAATCGATTTGAAATAAAAATTTAAGTAACATCTCGTAAAAACGGCTTTGAAATAAAACTGACGAGTGTTACAGCATAATTGGGGCTAGTTGTAACGGACTAGGGTAAATTGTAACATTAGGAATTGAAACCAGTTTTATATTTTATAATGATTTATTTGGACTGAAAAACTTCAGACACGATCACACAGGTTTTAGCTAATAATTTCATTTTTAATAAAATGGAAAAACATAGATAAAATAACAAATAACTTTCTTTCTTTATTTAAACTATTTAGCAATTTTAGGCTTACCACCATTTATAATACTTAAGTGATCAGATTTCTTATTAATGTACCGTATTTAGTATTATTAACCTTAGATATGCTATAACAATCTCAGGCTTTTTATTTTTATTCTTAATATAATAGAATAATAAAAAAATATTAATAACATATTATTTCTTTAATTAAAAAGGACCTTTAAGCTCTCAGCCATTAAAAATATCAAAATCTAAATTTCCTAAGTAATCATCCTTTTGACTGACGTAGATAAAATATGAAATTAGTCTTACGAAAACACATAACAACTAGCCCCGTAAAAGTGTTACAACATACCTCACAGTGAGGTGTTTTGAAATAACAGCTATTAAAAAATTTGTTTACTTTATGTAAAATTTCAGTTAATTATAATGAAACTAAACAAATCCTAAATGTATTTGAATAAATCAACAACCGCTAAATAATTTGAAATCTATGCTAATCAATTTCGTATAATCCAAAAAAAGTCCGTTGCCTGGCCGCTTCCGGCGATGTCCAGCGGAATACTTACCGATCTTATATAATACATTGCATATTAAATAGTAGGTTAGATTGAAAATAAAACGAATATTCTTCTTTTGTGTAGGTCAAAGATGCTTATTACTACTTACACCTGTTATAACTAGTCTTCCGCTTACCTATCATATGTATCATATGTATGTTATATTATAAAATATTATTTTGTGTTCAAATACATAATACGAACAAAAATCTTTGTTGTTTTAAATTGAAAGAGTCCACGGACTGAGCACACGTTTTTGGTTGTTTCATTAAGCGGTATGAAATTACCAAAATGGTTGATTCCACTAAAAAAAACACGAAAACTGCCAACGAACCTCAAACGAGCATACTTAACGAAATTAGAAACGTTCTAACCGGCAGCGAAACGTTAAAAATGTAATTTTTGAACCATTACGCGGTTTATCTCATCCCGTTTCTAATATTGCCCACAAAATTTTTACTGACAATTTTGAGGTTTATTTACATCTGTAATTTACTGCCATCCTCATCATATTCAGGCGATATGCGCTCCCATTCCTCATTGCTACCTTTTTATGCCATTCTTTACGATCCACAAGGCTTATCTTGCCTTTCAGCAAAATTAATTTTTAACTACCTTTTGGTTACATAAAGACTTTGTGGTTTACCTTTGTTCGAATCTCTTAATCCCATAAATTAAATATTTGAGGCACACGAGGTATACTTTCGGTAAGTACTGGGATATTTATAAATGCTTAAGTTGTATATCGTATTTACAAATATAGCTCTTTTTATAATGATCTGTGAGTACTATACTGTTACCAATTAAGTAATAAAATAAAACTAAATAGAAAAAAAAAGCTGAACTAATTAACTCTAATTTGCAATTTGACTTGTAATCTGCTATTTTGTCGAAAACAATGAAACTGGCTAAGAGAAAATTTTGTCTGCTCCAATATACTTCTTCATACCTATCTTATATTTTTTTTGAGTATACTGTCTTTTTATTTTATCTACTTATATAAAATAACAAAAAAGATACTAATTTGTGATTGTTTCTTTTATTATTTTCAATATCATTAAAAGATATAAATTATTATTTAAAAAGTGCAAAGTCAGGAATACGCGAGTGGCTATTGTATCCATTTGAAATCTAAATAAAATAAATCACTGCCGATAAAATCATATGAATATGGATCCTTTAAGTATTTTAACGAGCCATCAGAAAAAATGCATGCCGGTATACGAAATAGACCACAGAATAATCCCAAATGGGTTTCATCAAAATATTCAAGTTGCCGGATGGAGTCGCCACTTCCTACGGCACGTATAAACGTTTTACCTAATTTATGTATGAACTAGTCACGGCACTGCTGGCGCTACGGACTGAGAAAGTAGTTTTCTGTGAGCCATTTTGCGTTAATACTCAACGCCGACCCGCTATCCGACACTTTTTGTACATACGTTGAAGAGTATGTAATTTCAAAGGATTTGTAAAACTAATTTCTCTTTGGTAATTTTTGCTTGTGATTTTTTTATAACCTTTATTAAGAGGCCTAAGTCGCTGAGCGATTACGTTAGCCTAAATTATTATGTGTGATACAGTTGAGAAATATTTAGTTCATATATGTTTTTTTTTCAGGATATATTCGTTATCTTAGCTAATTTCTCGCGTCTTAGTTTTTATTATAATAAAGTTTATTATAAATCTTCATGAATGTAGAGCTAAAATCATCTCCGAAGTTTTGACATATTTTAATAACCATATTTTCTATATCTATATAACATTATGTATTTCAAAATTAATTAATTAAAATGTTAAAAAAAAAGAATAATTTTAATGCAATAATTAAAATATTACTGGTTTCCCACGAATTAACCAGTGTAAATTGTAACCTAACCCGCGTATTATGTAGGTTTCCGCAGATTAAAATATTTTTAAAATGATCCAATAGTTTCGGAGTCCTATTAAATCATTCCTCTTTAATATGTATATTATTATGCATTTGACACGAGTTTCAAACCATGTATAGTAACATAAAAAGTGTGAATTAATTAAATCAATTAACTATTATTCAAAATTTATTTCTCACCATCATAAACACAATCGTCTGATAATAATTATGATAGACCGAGTTGAGTTGGGTTAGCATAATATCTGTTGTTTTTATATGTATTATAACCATTCTGATTTATACATAAACCTGAAAATATATCTTCGTATACTAACACGCTTATATAGTACGTGTATTATAATTAACAAATTTCCTCAACAAACATTGATTTTCATTTAAGCCGAGTTTCTAAAGGATATAGGCATTCACCTTAATAGTAATAACGGGGCGCTGGCTTAGGATTATTTATTGCGTATTATAAGCATTATACACATCACTTTAACTATAAGTAAACGCACTACAGCAATTTCAACTTTATGGCACCATTATAAGACCCTTCATTAAATCAACCCACAAACCAAACAACATTTGAGGTAACGCCCAAAATACATATTTGTTTATTAATAATAATTAGTGGGTAAAGGACTATCTTATTCAAGACTTAGACGACATTAAGTGGTTTATTTACTACGAATACATTACAAGTTGATGGGTGTATGCTGTATGTTTAGGATGAAATATCTCAGGTTCTAATTATTATATTTGATCAGCCTTGGACTTGCGAATTTCTGAAATATTCTTCTTTAAAATAAGTATCAACAGGGCTATGCATCTCAGAAAATGAAATTTCTTCTATTTGAGAAGCGCTAATATGAGTAAAAAAAGTATTTTTTTTTATTAAACAATACAGTGGAGGAAGGAACTGACACTGCTCTATCAGTTCCTTCTGATACGTAGATAATCTTTAAAAATTATGAAATCATTTTGGATTTTTTTCCAAATTTCGTTTCAGGACAAAGAGAGCAGGCCTTTAAGTTCTTTATAATTTGTACTATTTCTGTAAAGCCATTGCGAGTCACATTGCCTGCCCTACTCTATCTTTCATTGGAGTTTTACTCTGAAAACCGAGTTTTGATATATAAAAGTAAAAACTTCGAAATATATCACTTCTTATATATTGTCAGCTTACATTAAATATTATTTCAATCTCCAAAAATATAATTCTTTGGGATTAATATGATGTTGCATCAAATTCAACACACGATGTGATCTAGCATTTTAATTATGTTCGTTAAATAATAGTTTGATTTCGCTGATTCCCATTAAACAGTATAAAATTACTTGAAAAATGTGTACACTCATAAATTGGTTCTAACTATTTTCACCCGAACAGTATGTAACAGCAGTTTACTAAAAGTTGAGCTCAGAGTTTGTAAAAGCTAAGTGAAATTTACCGTAGGGAAATTCAAATAAAACCATTTCAAAACACCTACATCCCACAATATTTACATTGAATATATGAGTAACAGCGAAATCTTTTTTGTATATAATCATTGAATAGAGCAATTAAGCAGTAATAATCGAATAACCGAAAAGTTATGTAATGCTTCATATCAAAAATAGCTGCTGTTATTTATTCTATCTTCAAATCTAAATTCAATAAAAAAACATAAAACCTTTAAAAAACGGATCGTTTATAATAAACCAATAGTAATGGTAAAAAGACAATTACGAGCCACTGTTTGTTCGTGCCAGAGCCGACGGCACAGGGAATTTCTTTCAATCCGTATTTCCCGATACAGGGTCGTGACTCGTTCGGCGTCTTGACTTATTGTTGGTACTGCACAAGGCCTTTCGCTCGGACCATGTTCCAGTAAGATACAATTTGCTCTGGCAACTGCAGGGCTATGAAAATTGTTCGACATGTTGTATTTAGATATATATAAAATATATTTAGTTCATTCTTTATAATTTTTATATACGATTTTAAATACTCGTATAATTTTTACTGAATGCTTTATACTTTTAAAAGAGAATTATAACCTCCAAAAAAATAAAGGACTTTCTCGAGTTGACATAGCTGTCCTATTACATATTTTTTTTATTGCAAACAGTGTAAAATAAGCAACTTGTACATGATTTCGTTTAAATTGAAAAATAAAGTAACTCTGTGTACTCCATTTTGGATTTATTTTTAAAATTATTTAAATGAATCTTATGATATTTGATTAACACAGAATGTAGTTCGATAATAATAAAACTTTTAATAAAAAATAAAATATCCTACATAAAAAAACCTGTATGAATGAAAAAAATTAACAAAATAAATTTTTACTAAAAAACAAATAAATGAAAACCGGCGTGGTATTTGGTATTATCTAATGAGAAAATAGACACCTTCGGCAAATAAACTCCAACAAAATGCATACGATAATAAGTCACCAAATTCTTTAAGAGGATGAAGGTTGATATAATTAATGGAGTGATAAAATGTTGAACAGAAAATTAAAGCTCGATTGACTTCAGAAAGTTGCGCTGTCCGATTACGTACGGTCAATATGGCTGTAAAATTTATCAACGTTCAAAATGAAGGGAGAATTCGAGATTTCAAATACAACAAGAAATAACAAACTGAAATTAAATTTACTAGAGTCCAACAAAACTTTTGTTTGGAATTCTGATTTGTTATTAATACATATTTACAGCTGTTGAGAATATACTAACTCTACAAAATATCATCATCATAATTACCAGCTTATTACTGTCTCAACTGCTGAGGCCTGGGCTTTCCCTATGGAAGGAATCGAATCAAATCGAACAGGAACATTGGGCCGTGATGCACAATGCGGGCCCAAAGCGGATTGGTAGGTGTCAACGACTGCATATCCAGTCGCTACTAATGGTTTGACGTGCCTAAGCATGGATGAGCTCGAGTTAGTAATATTTAGGCATCCATCTAATGAGATGGCACTGTAAAAGTTAAGCTTAACTTCCGCATAAAACCCCGAATGCTATAATGACTGCGTTATTGATCTCACATGTGCTTAATTTATAAATTAATCAAGTATTCTCCTCGTCATAAACTTATAAAAAAACGTCTCGCTAAGACCGGTAATTCTTAGTTAAAACTTTCTACTGCGTTAAAAAAAAACATTGAGGGTATCTTATTAAGCCGAGGTTTAAACAGAATCCGGAGTTTCTCCTAAAATGAAATTAGCTGAAAAGCGTGCCATTAAAATTACATTACCATAAATAAGAGGAATGCTAATCTAAGAAAAATAAATCTTGGGAAAGAAATAAAAATAATCCCTTAGCCGGTCATTCGGTGACGTCTTGATGGAATTGAAATAGAAAAAAATCTAACGAAGCAAATGATTATTACAAATTTAAAAATTTTAAAAATTATAATTTAAATAGTTAAATATAAACAATGTAAATATATATATTTTTTAAATAACAAATTATTAAATCAGTATTATTTTAACAACACAATTTAATTAAGGGTATTAAACATTACGTTAAAAAAAAGGTTTTATTTCAAACAAATACAAATAAACTTTTCCCAAGAGATAATAATGAACCTCGTGGTTTCTCATTTAGCTTGTATTTCATCGCAAAAAGGTTGAATTTTGTAATGAGACGTTCGGTTGAATCTAATATAGCTACAATGTAGTAAGCTCCGCTAAAGCGGGTCCATGAGTTAGAAGAAGTTTAACACTCTTTTATTCTAATTAGCCCTCAGGGGGGTAACTAAGAGGGACGCATGGACTCCTGGCAATTGCCCTTGGGACACTTGTTTAATTCAAGGATACTCTAAAGTGTCATTTCGGTAATTCAAAATGCGGGCAACATGGATATCGTTTCAAATTATGCGCGCTGGATTAAGGTTTTAGGTAGTTTATAACCATTTGGATTTATATGTGTAAACGGTATTCCAAATTGTAATTAAAACTGCTTGTTTAGATTTTAAGCCGTCGAAATGTTGTTCTTGAAATATTAAATTATAAACTTTACATCCCGAGAGTTAGGTGTCTTTTTTTTAAACCAATTTGATAATATTTTTTTTTGTCAAAGTTTACAAATAAATAGGTTCGCGATGTCAGCTTATCCTAGTTAGTTGAAGAATCCAGTTTGGTGAAACCCTTTCAATGTCAACCACAAATTGAACCAACCTCATAGATATTAATGCATATTGGGTTCAGCAGATATTCAGATAACACAAAACCATTTTCGGTTAATGTTGAGTTGATATTCAGTATTAATGTTATTCAATCTCCAAAACTGTAATAGTGTGTAGCTAGTGGTTTACGTGAAGGGTATGAATGAATTGATATTTTGTAGGTCCCACTTTTGTTCCTTGCATGGGGTATAGGGAGTACTTGGGTAATAGGTAATACCATTCAGTGTATCTCTATCAGATGACAATGGAATATTTATACTAATAAGTTAGATATTTATACAAAAAAAGTAAACAACATTTTGAGTATCTCTATTTTTCAATTGCTAGCACTTAAAGTGTTTAATGAATACCATTTTGAACAGTAGAAGAATACCAGCCGTGGGACTTACGCTATTATAAACCAATGTATCAAAAACACGTCATTTAGCGAAGAGTCGCAATTTCCCCTTGTACGTACACAGCAACGGATTCAATTCGAGCCCCTTACATATTCCACGTCCACGAAAATAGTCGATTCGGCTCCGGGCAAGGATAGATGGAACTACCCCTGGAAAAGATGGCGTGATATCACAACAGATGTCGACGACGGTTATTTCAACGGGCCTACCATTCACAAAACTAATAAAAGATTCAGCATTGTCGTTCGCCTGAAAGAGGGTTCTGTGTTGGACCCATTCCGGGCGCAGGTTTGGAGGCCACTCGGGCCCGTCTGGTCATTATCGTGGAATATAACCTCACCCGGCCCACGGATTATGCCCGGCTGTTTCGACAACGTCCCTCAAACCTGTTACGAAAATAAACGCCACAAATACGTACCCAAAATGTGGTGTGAATGATATCGTACGAAGGAGCACCGTAAGTCTATTTAAATTTTCATAAGTCATAATTACAAAGTAGGTTGATACAGGTGCTTCTAAGTCGTTACAAGCGCGAACACGTTTTAACATCTGCAGAACATATGTTTAAAGGGTCGGCTTTCAGTCCCCTGTCAGAAATATAAAACTTTGACGCTTGGTTACGCATACACGGGTAAATAATGTCTTTTAATCTCCACAGAAGCGGCCGACCCTTATCCCGGCGAATAAAAAAGTTTCCAGAAAGGTTAGGAACAGTAACGAAAAATTTATTTTTCGATTAAGTTGTGTTATATTCGGTCAAATGGAAAGGTTCAAAACCTTATGATGAGGTTGAGAGAAGTTATTGTTGAGATTGTATTCTTCCGTGAAAGCCTGCAAGTACTTTTGGTATCGCCCGAGTGTTGCGTCGAGATCAAGATGGGCTGTTTTCTTTTGTTGGGCTGTAACTTAAGTTATTGCAAGAATTATGAAGTTTGATTAACTTTAATATTGGATAGAAAAATGTGCGACTGTATACAGTCTTTTACACTCGTATCTATAGATACAACTATAAAAACGAGTATAAGAGAAGTAATAACATAAGTAAAAGAAATATAAATAACTTATGTCTATGCTAAAATTTGTATTATAATTAAGTTAAACATTTTCGTAATTGTATTGATGCTTGTTTTATGCAAATTTTCTCTACTTGTGATCATTTTAGTATTGAAATACTAAGCATAGATTTAATGATTATATAGCACTTTACGGCCGATCCCAATATTTGTTTCTCTCGTCCTCGTCATGAATATTGGTCAATGTAGCACATTTTTTTTAGTCTGTTTGATCGGTTTTGATTTGAGATACAAAAGTATCACACTTTTGAAGTAATAAGATTAGAAGAATTAACATAATTTGATGTCGAAGCAACAAAGACCTTACCTAATAAAGTTACGTTATATTTACATTTAACTGCATTTTCATCTATTCCCTTGTGAACTTCAAACTACATAATTTAATAACTAAAGTAAATATAGTGACAAGATGTTTAAATAGTTATATATAAAATTGGTATATTCCATCATCAATTATAATTATTCTTAACACTAATAGTAACAAGTGATCATGTTTAAATTAAAAGGGACAACACTGAAATCACTATTAATATAAAATAATCAAATTAATTATATTTTTATACGTAAGTTGTTTTTAAACCGAAATATAATAAGTATAAAGTGTGTATCAGAGCGGTAATGGGGCGTAATTTTTCAATTTTCTGGTTTCTTTTTATATTTAAGTACCTTACGTTATAAAATGGTATCTAAAGTCAAATAAGAATTATGTTTTGAATAGAAAAGAACGAACGCGAAAAAATATAATCACACACGGAATACACTAACGAGATAAATGTCCTGTCAAAGTGTATCGTAAGACAATTCAGTTAATCTCATTTTTTATTGAATATAAAATGGCTGAGTGCGTACCTTTCTCTTATCCGATCGGGTTATTTATTGCACAAGTTTGTTTTTGACCGCCTCACGTACTTTATAGGGCGAACCTTTCCTATCCCGAATTGCCAATTGCGATTTGATATATACTTCATTCTGTAACTTTTCGATCTCATATTTCTAAGATTTTTTTTCTTATGTTACATACGTGCCTGTAACGTTCTCTATGGTAATAGGACAGGCTAATGATTTAGATGCACATGTTCTGAATATCGTTTTACTAAATCCATTTACTTTTTAAATAAATTCTTAATATAAAGCAAATATTTCGTAACTGGAAATTGTTGTTTGGTTCTGAAATATTGGCATACTATAACAAATTATAAAATAACATAAGATTCATATTTAGCTACTTACTTTGAGTCAAAGCAATACATTTGTGTATATAAATTCATTGTTTTGACACCAAGGTAAAGGCTCAAAACTCATAGTCGATAATACAATTAATATATTATTAAATTTTAGACGGGAAGCAATATAATATAACCCTAAACAATATAATATACTTTTTAGGCATCCGGAAAACACATAGTCATATTTACTCGGCTCAGCTATCAACCCGAAGGCATTAAACATGATGACATCATGACAGACGTGCAAGTTACCGGAACTCAAAGATCTATCACAATAATTAGAATAGATGTAACAACAAATAGATTTTTTATTTATTTTTAATTATATAAATCTTATGCATAATATGTAGTTATTATCTAATGTATTTGAATAGTGCGCAACCACTACGATATATTTGTATCGCTAATTGAAAGTTTTTTTTATGATATACATATGCGAGTATACCAACCAGTTTTTAATTTATTTTTGTGAAAAAATTCACTTTATTATCAATAAAATAATTATAATGACGATGAAGCAAACGCCTATGATCCAATAATATAAATATTAAATTATACAATACAATATGTGTAAGCATTTTACTGCAATGGCAGAATTGTTCACTATTTAAACCTTTGTTCTAATATCAATAGTTAGAAATTTTTCCAAAAACATCTTAATCAACTAAAGGACGATGCTCAAAAAAACCCAAGTCCTGCGCAAACGAAATGTTACTCATATTAAAGATATAAATGAGGAATTAAATACTGCATAGGAGGCATCATCAATATCGATGGCTTAATGTGTGATATTGCTATTCAAATTTTGTCTCTGGTTCGTATTCAGTGTAGGTACTAATAAACTGACCTTTATGGAAAACAATACTTTTTTGTATAAAACTCTCTCTCTCTTTCTCTCTCTCATGTATCTCTATTTATTATGTGTTCGCTATCTCTCAGTAACTTTTGATGGAGCGAAACACAGCAAGATTTGATTTCAATCACAGTCTTTATCAATCACCTATAATTATTATTTAATGTTAATCTTGTCAATATAGAATGACTACGTTGTGTTTGTAATAATATTGTTTACACTTTTAAATGCAAGTTCTCTTACTATTAATGCTCCTTTTATATCAAAATTCGAATAGCAATATCAAACATTTAGCCATCTATGCAGTATTTACTTACTCATTTATATATTTCATAAGATTTTCCCATACATTTTGAGTATTGTCTGTTTTGGTTATAAATCTTTATAGACAAAATAAGTACAACGGCAATTTCCTTAAAAACACCACACAAAACAGATTCCTTCACGTCGACTGTCGAAATCAAATGAAAGTCAATTTCCTCTTGGAAATCATGTCCGACATTTTGTTTCCATGCCGCATTCGAAAAATTACAGAAGGGAGTCTATTCTTAAACATTATACGCGATAACTCAATCCAAGTATGTTTAATTTTTAAACACTTATGTACTTTCTTAAAAACTTTGCTGATTCTAAAAAAATGGTTCATTAAAATAATGCAATTTGATTGTCTATCTATATTGGTTCCGTTGTTTAGTTTCAACATTGAACTAAGCGATGTTTTAGTGGATACTAAAAAGTCTTTTATTTTTTTCTTTAAAAATATATTTATGATAAAAAGGTTCTTTAACTTATCATATATTTACAAAAAAACAATAATTACAATCTATTAATTGTAATTATTGTTTTTTGTTTTAATGTATAATGATTTGGATGTCCAACTATAGTTTAATTATTTAATTACTATTTTATAGATGGTTTTTTCGACTAGAGAACCTAGTGTTGTTTCTTTTGTAGAACAAAATTACTAAATATTTAAAATAACTTTAAAAATCGACGATATTTCATCATCATATTGCATAAGTAGAGCAAGCACTCCTTTTTTGACAAATCTTAAGAAATTGAAACAAAAATATTAATCGAATACTGTATTAAGTTTTCGAAATAGGTCCCTTGGATCGAGACGAATACCTTCCTCACGCAAACTTTCATTTTACTTAATTTAATATATTACTTATACGTGAGAAATTTAAAACTTTATTGAATCTGTCAGTCTCGTTTATGTAACATATTTGTAAAAATCTACCAATGTATTGAATAACGAACCTTGAAGGTTGGAATTGGAGTATACTTTTTTATCCTTATCTGCTATTAAAATATCATTATAAATATCACTTGAAATAAATTGTGCCAAAGAAACTTACCAAGGAAGTTCTTTATAGTATTAATTTAGATAAATTCTGAATTTCTATTTAAATTTCCATACATGACACGTTTGATATTTTACCCAATATTTATATAAAAAAGAGTTTTACAAATAAAAACAAAGAGTTCACTCAATACGTATAATATTACCAAAAAGAATTGATGGTCTGCTAATAAGAGAAACTACGGCATATTAATATTAGTCGTAAAATTCAGCTCCATCAATTATTGTGCTTATTAATTTTCATAGTGTCAATGATTTATGTTTTATAGTATAGGTAATTAAAAGGTTTACTATAACTGAAGTATTCATGGCTCACGAAATATGTATATTACGGGCAAGTTTAATATTAGAACACAACTTAATTAGAAGCAGTCATTCATCTTTTATATGGAACAGCTTGAAATGCACGACTTTCGTTTATGTATCGTATAATAAACTTTTTTAAGGTTCATTTGAAATTTAACCTTTGTTTTTCTTTTGGTTACATTATTTGAATATATAATTTTGCTGAAATCCTAATAACCAAATAATTGCAATTTTATTAGCCCTTAAATAAACCGCCGTTACCTACCTGTTGCGTGAAATAATTAACTTTATAAAATGAAGATACTATACATATTAATATCTGTATACAAGCAATTTCAATATACCAAATAAGGCAAAACTTCAGATTAATTTATATGCAAAACCATAAATTAATTGCGCAGATTGGGTACCTACATTTAGAGAACTATAAACAAACATATTGAGCATCTAGTAATACTTAATTATCTCATTATCTTTTCCCAAAATAATATACACAAACTTCACATAAATAAAAATATCAAACCAACGCTTTGTACATTTTCAAGTGCCTCGTGAAAAAAAAAATAAAAGGAGTAATGAAAAAATAATCTGAACTCAGTTATATGACGGGGCTCAGTGTATTTTTTTGTTTATGCCTCGTGTTATTGCAAACGCAGGATCCGGGGTTGCAGAAGCATTAACCAGGCTGTATAATCCATATGCCTTGTGTTATTAAAATATAAACATGGTGCTCGGAGGAAGTGAGACGGCGCTATATGACTGTCGTGTTACGTAGTGCGCGAATGGAAACATAACAATGTTATGAGATGGTGGACGGATATTTGTGATATCATTATGTGATAAGTAATTGGTACAATGTGGTCTGTAAAGTGGCGTCTGGTTGTGTTACTGGCTGCGTGCTGGGCGCAAGAGGGCGAGTGGAGCGAGGATGCCGAAGACTTGGGTAAGTTAACGTTTAGATTTCAACTAGCTTCTCTCCAGCGACCGCGTGATTTTCCCGTTTTTTCCACACTTTTAATTGCTGCTCCACTCGTAATAGTCATAGCGTGATGTTAGCCCATAGCTTTCCACATTAAATAGACTATTCAATACAAACATATTTATTCAATTCGAACCCTAAGTAATTACATTAGTATGTTTAACCAAACAAACACACTTCTTAGCTTTATATATTATAAGGTTGGCTGTTTCAGGCGAACAGATAGATAACTAAAGGGTTGTATTTTTCCGTTACTAATAAGAGTTTCAAAAAAATTAAATGGATACATAGAGCATGGGAATCACATGTATTTGGAGGAGAATTCAATTTTGAATGCAAAATCGATAAAATATATAGCAAAAGAAATATTTAAGATTTAAAGCGTGCTTGTTTTGTAAATAGCTTCCTTGAATCGATAAAAGAGGCGTTATGCTTTCTAAACCATAGAGTTCGAAATAGTAAATTTAAGGCCCCTTATTCCAAACCCAACAATTACAAATGTTGTTAACCTCCATAGTCTCAAATACAGTCAACAGTGCATCGTCATACTCTTCGTTTGAAATAGTCCTTTATTTTGCTAAACAATAAGTTTAAAGTAAGGTATTTCATTTTATACCAATAAGTTAAAAAATATAATAAGCCTGACGAGCTTCTTTCTGAATTAACAAAATCGTTGATATTGATAATAGAAGCTATTCAAATATAACCCTCTTAAATATCATTATACTGTCTAATAATTTACAGCTATTTCATTGTTTAATTGCCCTTAATGTATTGACGTCATAATAAAAATCGTTTATGGTTATTGCTTTTACTATGAATGTGTTATTTGCCCATTAAATATTCATAGAACTTAAGCTCGACACATTCCGAATGTAATCCTTAATACGTGATTTTGATCGCACTTTACCAGCTTTTATTACAGCCATTCCCAGCCACACCTCGCCATGAATCGCCGAAGCGATCAAATGAAACAAATCGAACAAACTCAAGTGGGAATCGGGCTCAACCCATTAAACCCGATTGCTTGTCGAAAATGAAAATGGCAAGATATATTTTCGTTTGTGCCACGATTCGGTTATTCCATGTTTTTTGCCTGATTTTATGCAATCCATTGGGAGCTGCGTTTACACGCAACAAATTGCTCACTTTGATTGAGAGCACTCAATGTTGTGATATTTCAAACGGAGTATTCACAAAGTAAAATTAAAACAGGAACAGATGGATCGCAGGAATTATTGATACAGTGAATAGTGTAGGCAAATAACCAGTGAGATACCTCACTTTAAAACTTAAGGTAGTTACTTCGACATCTTAAAAGTTAGTCTCTTCCTGAGTATCTCGGCTCAATTCGATTTCTCGTTTGGTCGCTTGCAAAAAAAGAAGTAAAAAAGCGACCCAATTAAAAAGTGTTCATGCATGGACGGATCTATTCGGCTCCGATTTTATTGGAACGATTAATTTTATTGCGAAAATTTCTGGACAGAGCGGAACGAATGGAAAACGAGTGTGGCCGAACGTCGCATCGACGACCTTTTGTGGTGCTATCGCTTGGTTTGCTCAGCGTCGAATCTAATCAATGAGCAACACGAAATATCATCTTTCCACTAGTGAATATCACTTATGATTTGTAATCAAATTTTACAATAGTGTGGGCAATGCTCTCGGGAAAAGTAAAAGCATATATCGAAGTTCTGTATTTTAAAGAAAGATATCGCAATATACAGTAATCTATGAAATGAAAGATTAATCGAATGGTTGTAAATATTGATGTTCTGATGGACTTGAATATAGGAATATATTAATAAATATAAATTCAGGTTTTGTAGTGAATACAAGGCGTTGACAAGGTCATTAGATTATTTTTTCCTGGATGTTTATATTTAAAAAGTGATTGATTACATACTTTTATACACGGTAATGTTATAATTATTTGATAAATTAATTACAATATTTGTAGCATAAATACTTCCGCTTAAATTTAAAGCCAAAGAAGAGTCATAACAATATCCGATTTTAATTATGGGACCCGAAACCTGCTGCACGGCGGTTATGACGCAACATTATTTAATTAAATATGAATCGACTAATATATTTTAACGTTAATTCTTCTAGATGAAAATGATCCGATCTTTTTTACAAACTCATGATAGTAAATGAGAATTCTCGATACCTCAATGGTTTATCTAAATGGTCAAATACTTATCTCGAGCTCCTCCATGCTTTGGAAGGTTCACTTACCTACCAGTTAGTTTCAGCTCATGTTTGTGTCAAGGCCATTTCTCCCTATTGGGTGCAGTTCAATTTCCGTCCATAGAGTAGGCCTATACCCCAGCAATAGGGATATAATAAGGCCTAGTGTCCCTAGATATAAAGTCCCTTAGATTTAACAATGTACGTGAATTTAATTAATAAGAATACATTCAGCTATTAAAGCCTACTATTATCATAAAAGCGAAAGTTCGTAAGTTTGGATGTTTGTAACATCTTAATACAAAAACTACAGAACTGATTTTGATGAACTTTGGTAAACAGATAATTCTATACCTGTATTAACATATGAGCTACTTTTTATCCCACTAAACAGTTCCATGGAGACGGAAAGCTAGTAAATTATGATACATTGTTTGCTGATAGGGTTAAGTAATATCCACTAAAGAAATAAAAAAAGCCATAAATTAAAAAAACGTGTTTGGTCCTTACACCTTTCGATCATCCTTCAATATTCAGATTGTCTGTAATTTAATCTAAGACACATATAGCCACAGAAATATTAAATAAGCACTCGAGATATCGGGACAGAGCTTAATAAAGGAGCAAGCTGATAAAACATAAAGCAATATAACGAACCCGTGTACGATCAAACAGATTTGTTTTTTTTTTGTCGTTCACAAGGGCCCTTACGGACTGACACGAGCGTAATAGATGCCTGCGGTCGGATAAAATATTACGTGGTACAGTTGGGCCCGTTTCTTTATTTTCCTCCTTGTTTCACGTGCTTAGTAAGCCCACACGGTCTGTTGACCTGGAAGGCTTTGTTTCAGCGATACGATATTATTTCTTATCACAATAATCCAATAAGTCGTCATGACAATATGCAGTCATACCTTTTATAGAAAACCTTCGGAACTGGAGCAAGGGCGGATCGGTGTATTTATCCAACGAGGTTTTAATACCGAGAGCTTCGGATTTAGGAACGTTTCCGGGGAAATCCGCCATGTCATGATTAGGTCTCGGATAAAATAGAAGCTTATATCACTGCGATAGTAGTGTGGTGTATTATATCAATTTATACGTGTAGAGGGAATAAAAATATTTTTCCCTGGTATATTATATTTCCAAGATTAACCGTTTATCATTAAATTATATTTTATTGAATCCGTTGTTGTTGACATGCTTTATTTCGACAGTTTAGTGAGAGTTAAGTAAAAGTGCTCACGTTAACGTCGTAAATTGAAGATAGTTCTTGACGTTCTGTTATAAAACTTCTAAGCTAATTATAACAGGATGTTTTTATCATCATCATACCTGCGCGGTCCACTACCAAAGCGTCATCCATTCGATCCTGACCATTGTCAGTCTGACTTGTGGGAAGTCTAACTTCTTTATTCCGTTATTCAGTGGATGTGGCTGCATGAGGACTTAGTTGCCCCCACGACCATATATTCTATGAGTTATGGGTCCTGCCGATTACCACTTCAGGCTCGAAATTCTTCTGTATGTTTATTGTTCATTTGTATTAATTATCCTATTAATATTATAAAGGCGAAAGTTTGTAAGTATGGATGTATGGATGTTTGTTACTCTTTCACGAAAAAACTACTGGACGGATTTGGATAAAACTTTACAGCAATATAGGTTATACATCAGAATAACACATAGGGTACTTTTTACTGGGAAAACTTCTCACTCCCACGGGATACCGACTTCCACGCGGACGAAGTCGCGGGCGTCCACTAGTAAAGCTATAAAGCATAGATATCTGTTCACAAACAAGTTCCCAGAACTATCAATGACAATGTATTTCCACAAAAAGACTCGAATTAGTATTTTATAGTAATAATTATTGAGTCGGCAATCGATTACCACAGTCGCGTTCACAATTACCGCTAACGACTACTCATTGAATAATTTATTATGCTAGGTATTCTTAGATTGTTATGAATGTTATCATAGTGAGTCTTATAAGTACTATAGTTTTCTTTTCTTTTAAATTATTTTTGTGCAAAATGGCTTTGTTTTATGGCTCATTTTGCCCATTTATCACTAGAAATCTACGGATCACAGTAAGTTCAAATAAAAACTCCTTTTATGAACTCCTAACACGTTTTGTTTCACTTAATTTCTAGCACTTTCCACGTTTCTTTGTATAAATCCACTTATCTGATCTCTATAAATAACTCTGGGTTTGTTTTGTTCTCAACAATCTTCGGGTTTATAGCTCCTTTAAATTATAACTGACGTTTAATAAGCAACACTACGAAAGTTAAACTCAAACGTGTTTTTGTTCTGTAAATATTAGACTAGCATTATTTTTTAATAAATTATAGCTAAATTTTTGACAAAATTAGTAATTTATCAAGAACAAAATTTTACATAAAAGAACCAACAATAAAAATTATTTTAAGGTGCCAGCGATTAATAAGCGAGAAACAAAATATCTCTTGGTTAAAATAAATTATAAAATACTAACTGTTTGCCGCGACTTCACACGCGTAAATTATAGCCTATCACCAGGTTTCTGAATTGAGAATTTAAAGTTAAGAACGTTTTAAACTGTACTGAAATATCAATTAAACAGGTTTTTGTTTCTCATTTTAGTTTTTTAATGAGTTATAATCAGTTGTGGGTTTTTAATTTACTCAATTCGGAAACCAGCCGTATGTCACCCGCGTATGATGTAGCTTACAGCAAGAGAAAGAATTTAAAAAAATGGGTCCTAGTTTCGGAGCAAACAAATAGACAACCAAATCTCCTCTTCATAGGTAATATTAGTATAGGAAACCTATATGAGCGTCTGTCTATCTAAATGCACTAAACTCATTAATTTATTGAGCAGATTCTCATGAGGTTTTCAATGCATGTAATAAAATTGAGGTGTATAATTTATGAAATTTTTATATATATTATCAAATTTGCATCCACTGTGCTATACTCGTATTGGAAAATATTCTTAGTTAGATAGATTTTTTAAGCAATTTTTATTAAGATGTATGTATAATTTCACCTGGAGGTCCTTCTCTTCTTTTAATACTCTCAACATTCAAGATAAAAATCAATTCAGCGTTATGAATACAAAAAATTATCAAATATAATAATAAAACGAATTGGAACATTAGACGTTCCCTTACATTGATTGATTTTCCACAAAAATACACATTTAAATTAGCTCTAAATAGTATAATTATAAAAAAAAAAATTATTAAAAAGTTAATGAAGTGTACCGTGATTGATGTTTAGAAAAAAAAATCATCATATAAAACATTAAAAAAAATAAACTGATTTTTTTTTGTCTTCAATACCAACAAACCGTCGTTCAGTAGCCAACTTAAGGAACGTAATTTAGATGCGAAGTTTCTTACGAGAGCTCTTATATGACAAAGCCTGTGAACGCTCAAAGTTAATTACAGAGCCAAACAGCCTCAAAGGTAATAAATCACAGAATTTAAACTGAAAGAACGCAAGAAATATAATATGACGGCTTAGGACTTAAAAAAATATCATATTAAACGTTTGTTCATTATTAAGTCTTCATAATTGATAAGTAACGTGTGTGGTAATATTATAAGTAAAAATGTTTTGGTAATAATTTATTTCAAACTATATGTATTGCAGCATATAGCACATTTGAATTTGTTATTTTTAAACTATAAAAGAAAGCGTTGGTATTTTAATTTGATTTTCCTTTTTATAAATCTGTTTTCAGTTTATATGTTCGACATTTTAAACTACTTGCAACGAAGTTTTAAGATTGTTTTAAATTTTATTAAAGCCCTGCGTGTGATGTTGCTATAAACCGCAACAGACGATGTTCAGATTGATGTTCAATCAAATGTAGACCTATAAAATCACTATGATCATAATTAAGTAATTTTATACTTAAGTATTTATTATATTCCTTATGGATGGTTAAAAAGTGTGGACCAGACCCCCCAAGCTGGCCCAATGTATAGAAGGGTTAATACTGCAAATGAAGTCATAATTTTATGTAGCGTTTACAAAATATTCGGCATAAGTAAATAGTTTGTCTACTGGTATATATCAGCTCTATGGCGAAGTGTGAGTGTGCATGAAATTATAAGAAACAAGTTTGGCGTCTTCAGGAGATATAATGTCTATATCATTACACAGCTTTATTTTGTGCGCAATATTTTCACCGGTTAGACATTTTCTCAATAACTGCTGAGCCTTACTATGTTTCCGTTTCACTTTCAAATCAGTGTTGAAGACAAACATTATGTTTCAAACATAATAACTATAGACTTATAGCGTCGAAACGAGTAGGTCAGGCGGGTCCCTAGACGTGTCTCCACAATAATTTTATTAATATTACCCTCGGAAGCTTGTCACGCGCGAAACCACCGCTCATATATCTTCAAGCTCCCGGAAAAAAATATGATATATTGAGAGAACGAGAGACGAAAGAGCTTTTCTTGGCTCCACTGGAGGAAGTTTAGCGTCATTTTAGTGTCCTTAAAATCTGGCAAGTGAAAAAGTTAACATCACGTTGGAAATAATTTGTTAGGTAGAATTTGTCACATTTTGATTGAAGGTTGTGTTATAAATAGTTTTAAATGTGTTTGATTAAGAAAGTGGAATATGTACAGGAAGACCCTTAAGCTTTTTATTTATTTTTTCTTTTTTCTGTTCTGTGGTTTTGGTATCGGTATCCGGCAGGCCGACAGAATAAGCTTAATCCCTCATTCTTTTATATTATCCCGAAATAAGGAGGAAAAATAATTTCAAAGAATTCACGATGACTATCTATTGAAACTTACCCCAAGAGACTCCAAATATACCTATGTTTTTTACTAACAAATAGTTTTAAATCGTAAATTATTGGAATGAAAATAAACAATTTGTAAAATTCGTCAACTTTTAATAGTTATTTAGCAATTTTATGGGTGCTTAAATTAAAATATAGCAATATTTTGTATTTATCTAATTTACATTCCCTCAAAAAGTGTAATTTCAATGAAGAAATGCCATACATTTAATTGAAAAAAAAAAAAAAACTAATTCCTAAAAACCACATCTAACCGCTGTTTCACCCCATCATCTGGCAATAGCATTTACTGGCAATAATGATTTCTATGTACATCATGTTTCAAATAAATATGAACAGCTATATACTACGAAGTACTTGGAAGTAAACAACCGTTATGATATCACGGCACTTAAAAAACTCTCCACAGAAAATGGTAATCTCCATATTTTTAACTAGTACTTATCTCTAGTATGTCCCTCTCAAGTGCTGAAATAATAAGCATCAAAAATTCACAAGCAAGAGAGGAAGCTGCGAAAGTATGATAAAATTTAAACTCTAATGGAATTCGAAAATGCATTGATAACAATGACTTCAGATTTTTAATGACCAAACTTCTCTATTTGATTTTAAGTTTAAGTCAAGTTATATTTTATTCCAATATTTTTTTTTACTAAAAGTGCTTTGGAATCATCTAACACCTTATCGCCGTCTTTTAGTAGCGAAAAGAACTAGTAATAGAAACGAACGAGCTCTAACATAAGTAATACCCTTTACAAAAAAAAACAATGGTAATAATAATAATTAATAATGGGTAACAAATAAATAAGCATACGTGAAAAACAAACAAAAACATTAAATACTTAACACTTGTATGTTTATTATAAGTAATACAAGAGTTAAATAATATAAGCAAGTAAGCCTATGAGCATACATAAATAATACTGTTATTATTCCCATGCTATTAAAAAAATCATTGACTTTGTAAAATACATATTATAATTTTCATTATTAACGTTTAATTTTTATGTATCTAAATAACCTTTAATTTATCTTTTATTTACCTACAATATACCTTTAATTTTCCTACAATTTATTAATCTATCATTTACCTAAACGGCTGCTGTCAATAAATTTGAACTCCCGAATACTCTATCATTGCACCTTTACTCATGAGACTATCCTTCATATGCATTTTAAACTCACAAAGACAGTTAAGTAAGATCCTTGTGTAATTTATTAAAAAGTAATTTTTCCTATTACCTTTTTCCAACCTACTTGTTTTTATCACTCTGAATTTTGAAACAGCAAGTTTGTTTTAATTATATCTCGTATTGAAGTGAAGGAGTCAGTGCAATTAACACACGTTTTCACTAACCAAGAACAAGGCATAACTAGGAAACGCCTAATCTTATGAATCGCCACAACAGATTAGTTTAATTCTAAATAATTATTTCTACTTTTATCCCTTGACACATTTAAGACCTGTCATATTTATCGTTAGGTGGTCGTTTTCAAGTCATTGGTGAAATGCATCTTCAACTTAGGCGATTCTTAACTATTTAGGCGACGTATCTTAAGTTTAGTGAAAACTGGCATAAGTCCTCATATGAGGACTTAATAGTTAGTTATATTAGATTTTATTAGACGGGTATTAACGCGATAGATTTTGATAGTTTTGGATGTTTTGTAGTAACTTGATATGATGTTGTATGTATATTATTATTTTTCTTCTTTTTATATATTCTAATATTTAAAAGACAATTCCTTTGGTTTGGATTGAAAAAAATTATTTCTGAGAAAAACTTTAATTAAAGTAAAATCTTTAAACCTTTCCAAACCAAAGGCTTCTTTCTTTTTGCGTAATTATATCAGTTTATAAATTTTAAAGAATATTTATAGAAGAAAAATGAACTTTAATGGAAATAATTAACCGTGATTTCTTTTTTTCATACAAGTATTCACTAAACGATTCCCGTGCGTCCTCTCTCTTTTGTAGGTCTGGGATACAACATTGACTGCTCCAAACCGTCCCCCGTTCAGGCCAAAGGCAACACTCACAGCGAGAATGACCAGGTGGTTATCAATCATCTGGTCTGCCTTATTAGAGGGAATAGATGCGCTCTGCCAGTCAATCTGAAAAGATTCCGTGATTTGATAAGCTTAATAATAAGTGATTGTTATACAAAGGCCTAAGTCGACCATTTTCATACGATTTATACGAGCTTTTACAAAAAAAATATATATATAACATTAAAAAATATTTGTTTTAAACAATAATAAGTGGATTTCACAATTTCATTGGGAAACCACAATCAAGTTTCAGTAAAAGGTATAAAATTATCAGAAAAACATTGAAAAATCTATTTTATTAATTAAGAAAAAAAAGTAAATCAAACAACGGCTAAAGAAACAATTTATATGAATCACATTTTATATAAAACTCACTATATTTTGCTCGAGGCTTTGTGTGAAGAAATATAATATAAAACAAGGATTTGTTTTGACATTGGAATGATTCGATAGATAACCTCTCTGTTATTATATCAATCGATACTTATATTATTAAAAATACCTAGATCAAACATAATTTTCAGAAATTGAGACTGTTGTTTCTAAGCGACTGAATCTAGAAATTTCTTTAGATGAAGTACCTATCAGAGCACGGAGACGTGATTTTTTCATCTTTCAAGGGATTAGAAAAAGGATAAAAGTTTATGTATTATCATCAAGTTAGACAGAAAAAAAAAAGCATAAAAGCTTTTAACGTTTGAAAGAAAAGTTATCTGTGTTAATCTTTATTGGATATTTATCACCTATAGGTATAAAAACGCTATGCCAATTCGGGATTTAAGCTTTTTTCATGAAGCTTAAAACTTTATCATTCAATAATTTTGCGATATCGATAAAATTATCGATAAGTAGTTTGTAATAATCATCAATAAAATGGCGTTTTTCAAATGAATAGACACTAAGGACTTTAATAAAAATAAAAATGTTTAGAGAAGGCTTTTTACCGGAATACAAGCTGCCACAGAGGAATGTTGTCTGATAAAATAAGTTTTTGATTACATAATAGGATTAGGAAAAATATTAATGTATACATGTAAAATTGTAGTCAGTGCATTTTTAATGTTGTATTAATTACGGTAAATGATATATTGACCTTTTTTACTCTGATTTTTAACCTGCTAATATTTACGTTTATATTACGTTGCTACAACATTCCGACTTACATTGAAACTTGTTTTGTCAATATACCCACAATTTGTTCAAAACGATTAAAATATAATTTTAGATATCCAATTAAAAATTAAATTATAACTTAAAATATTATCAAAGTTTATTTTCTTATTATTTATTATTACTTATTATTTAGTATACAAATTTCTTGTATAACTCGCATGATATATTTAATGTATTTCAACTGAAACATGGTCCAGTAATAAAGGATTATTTTGTTCATCATATAATATCCCTAATTATTGTCAAATAAAAAAGTAGCTAGAACTTACATTTACTTAAATTAATCAGTAAACCTATTAAAAAGCTTTGTAGTTGTAATATTTTTATTTAATATAAAAACAATGCCATTTTTTGCATATTAATGTCGAAAATTTCGGCCCAAACGCTCGATTAATTGAAAGAGTTTTAAGAATAAGAGGGAAAAATTCGAAAGTTCGGCAGTATTTCATTACAATCGTCGAGATAAATCTTTTGAACTCCATCATGGCGCTGCCCTTAAAGAGCACTTAAACATCAATTTATTAGTCATCTTTTAAACGTTTTTCTTTTATCATTTCTTTATTAAAATCTTTAGAAATGCTAATTAAAGTCAGCGGGAAGAATAGTAATTTATTGTGATTAAATTTGTCAAAGAACATTGATAATTATATTGTTTCCTATTAAAATTAAATCACAGACTGTTGATTATTTGATGTCATATATACAACTATTGTCGGATACTAGTTTTTTGTTAATTATTGTATGTGGTAATAAATTTACCTGGATTAAATAATGCTGTACTAGATCCCTTTGCGTTTATTGAAATGACAAAAACAAGCAGATAATCTCAAAATAAAGATTAGTCATTCGATTAAATAATTGATAATATTTATATTTATTTATATATTACTATAAGGGAGTAAAAATATATTTAATCTGACTTGTTTATAATACTAAACCTCTTTGAATATGTATAGATTCATGTTTTAAGATTTTATACAATTTTAGAATTAGGAACTTATTTAAAAATTTGTCATAATATGTATTTTTAAACGGTTATGCTTGTCTTCGAGTATTAGAAAATCAAATGCATCATCATCGGCTCTTTTACGTCCCCGCTGCAGGCGCTCAAGCTTTCTTTATGGATGGTTAAATTCAACGGGTCATAACCCCCCAAGCTGGCCCAATGCAGATTGTAGGTTATTAATGACTGCAAATGCAAATGGCTTACCATACGGAGTAGTTCGAGATAATAATGTTTCGATCATCCAGCCCATGACCGATCTTTGCGAAAGTTGCTAAGCAACAACGGTCTCGAGCCATGAAGCTTATCCACTACGACACCGAGATACTCAAATTAAATCCATACTAATATTGTAAATGAGAGAAATAGTCTGTTTGTGAATGTGACTGTTATATTCTCACGCTTAAACTACTGAACCAATTTTTTTATTGAGATACATAGGTAGAGTAGATCTTGGATAAGGACATAGGAGAGTTTTTATAGAAAAAAAAATAAGTTTATACCGAGAGCGATAATAACTAAATGTCACGCGGGTAACGCTGCGGGCCGAAAGCTAATTCATAATTCTAAGAAAACGATTTCCAGCAGTCACAGATTGGTTGCTATGCTGATATTATTAATAAAATCATTTGGAGGGTGGAATTTCTGAAACTAAACCTAAAAATAATAATTAAGACAAACCACTCAGGAGAATAAGTGTTTGCTCGCATTATTTTTATCTGAATAATAAATTTAACTTATAATCAATTATTCCCTTTAAATATTAATATTATTGACTGGCAGCCAAGAAAAATTATGAAAATTTTAAATATTATTAAAAAATATTAGCAATTTAGACGACCAATGTGTATCATTAACTCGTACATCAGTTTCATATTTCTGAGGTCCCCGGTAAGATTCATAGTTGGGTTAATATAAAAAATGAAATTATATTGTCTCGAGCCTGAAAGTTGAGATTTCTATAGTAAGAGCACTTTAGTTACTTAATTTAATAAAAACTAACGATTTTGTGAAAAAAAAAAGAAGGAATTACCTACTTTAAAACAATTCGACTAGAAAAACATCGAAATCTCTCACTTGAACAAAGTAACATACTTTTAACTTAATTGAAAAACTAGCAGTTTTTCTATGACTTTGCCCATGCAAATATTCCATATGCATCCACGTATGATGTAGTTTCCCGTAGGTGAAAGAGTTTTTGGTCAGGTCAAAATCGGCCCAGGAATTTCGGAACCCATTCAATGCAAACTTTGCATTGCAAACAAACAAACTAACATTAAAATTAATAATTCATTTTTTTTTAAGATATTATTATAGATTAATTTTTATAGAGAAGCAAATCTAAATAATTATAAAAATATATTTTATAAATCCCTTGTAACCTTCTTCTATAATTACAAATAACAACTCTCTTTTTTCTAACCTATAATGATTTTCGATATAAATACATACATAGCGACGTAACGACTGATAGAGCAGTATTCAAATCCTATTTCCAAGTGGAGCCACGATCGGAGACTAGTTCCGAATATAAAGAAGGTTCCCTTCTTAAGATTTTGGGTCACGTGTCAATAGTATAAGAAATGGGATGACAAAGCCTTTCGTTTGAAATCCTTACCATTTTTGCCCGCGGTCAGCTCATTCTACAGACAGCTAAGAACATTCGAGAGCTTTCAAATACACGTGCAAAATTATTAAATGTAGATTACATCTGGATATAAAAATGTGGACATATATTTTGAGCTTAAATTTCTACACAATTGAGTTTAAAGTCAGATCAGACTGATTATTACATACCTACATACTAATACGGATCATGCAGCACGCTACTGAAATTATCAGTGTTACTTTACAGCAGTATTGCTTGTTATAACCTCTATTAGAACACTTAATAATTTATATACCTAACAATTTTCTCTATCAAGTACTCTTTGTGCTTGCACTTGTAATTATGTAATTATGAATAGTGAGCAATGTTTTTATGCAAATGAAATACTTGTATATTTATTATTAGTAATACCTATTATATCAATGGTGATATTTTCAAGAAATAATAAAGAAAATAAGTAAATGTAATATTAATTTCTAATGTTTGTGTTAAAGTGATTATACAATATTACAATTATCTCAATGGAAAGTCACTATGACCAACTTACAAAAATCCATAAATTTTTACTAAATAAATATTTATGAGAAATTTAGGAAATATAAACTTAAAAACAAAAAAGACGCGGTTTACAATGGACCAATATATAAGAGAACAAAGCCTGACTGCAGGTCTAGTTACCACAAAAGGTTATATATCTTCAATAAATTCTAAACCTTATTTCTAGCTGGTTAAATTCCACATTGGTTCTTGAAATAAATCTTTTTATAGTATACGCAATACAAAAAAAAAACGGGAATTAATTAATTTTATTGACTCGCCGCCTGTTGCGAACTTACCAAATTATAAATTGGAAATCAACTGTGAGCTTGAAGCATCCAAGTCCCAAAGCTATTAAGATTTATACAAATATTTTATTACTTAAACAGACGATATCTAAGGAATTTCGCAATCGTTTCCCCTTTTAACTTTTAATTTGGACGTTCGAATAATTTCAGATTCAATAACGACCATAATTTCACTCTGACCTTCAATTTGAAAAAAAATTTGTAATTAAACGGCGTTTGTAGCTATCATTATTCTTTATCTAAAGAGATGTCTTTTTACTCCTCAAAATGACTATGTGAAATTAAATTTGCTGAAAGAATAAAAATGTAGTAGTCTACCTTTATTAAGTATTAATGCATACTACCTATGTCAATAAACACTATAGAAAAATAAATGAAACAACTTTGAAATGGTTTCATCGCGTATGTATATATTTATACTAACGTTTCGGTTCCTTTACAGGTTCCGTGGTCACATAAACTAAAGTGTTGATTGTCTTTTTAATTAGGAGTAAAGATACCTTCCTATTACGAGCAATCTATACTAATATTATAAAGCTGAAGAGTTTTTTCTGTTTGTTTGTTTGAACGCGCTAATCTCAGGAACTACTGGTTCCAATTGAAAAATTATTTTTGTGTTGAATAGACCATTTATCATATATCACGCTGCAACTATTAGGAGCGAAGAAATAATGGAAAACGCGGACGAAGTCGCTGGCGGCCACTAGTATAATTATAATTCCATATTCGAACCTGATTTAGAATTCATAAGTTCTGCTATTTCACTTAAGTAATTAACATTAGGAAATATGAAAATAAAATCTTAGTATTCTTGGTACTGTCGTTCAATGATTTTACCATTCGTTATTTCCGAGAAAATATTTCAGTTTAGCAGAATAAAAGCTCTTGTTTGTTACAATAATGTCTGAGTAATTTGTCAATAAAGTCGTTTGCTGTAAGTGAAAGAATAAAATTAGATTAAATAAAACTCATTGGTCTTGACGTCCTTTGTTATCGAATGAAGATGCCAGTATAGCATAAATATTAGCAGTGTTGAAATGCGTTGCCATCATGGTTCAATCGCCAACTGGGTCTGTGTTTTCTGATTTTACGCCATCGATATTTGTCATGAACAATAACCAATACAGTTTTTTTCTACTTACGCTAGAAAGACTAAATAAATGATTTTTTTATTTATTTCGCGTAAGGTAACACTAAGCATAGTAATGCTTATGTAATCTACGTGCGAGACGATTGGAGCAGTAGCTCCATTGCCTGCTAGGTGACTTTGAGCTTTCTATTCTACGTATATAGTAGAATAAGGAACATAACATTATTTGCCTTGAGGTGGGCGCTAATGGTTGCACTTCATTTTTTTTTTTTTAAATTACCTCGACTATTATCAAACACTATCATCATCATCATCATCAATTCAGCCGAGAGACGCCCACTGCTGGGCATAGGCCTCCCCAAAGATCTCCAAAGCGATCGGTCCTGCGCCTCCCGCATCCAGTGGCTTCCCGCGACCTTCACCAGATCGTCGGTCCACCTAGTGGGGGGCCTACCAACGCTGCGTCTCCCGGTACGCGGTCGCCACTCCAGGACCTTACCGCCCCAACGGCCGTCAGTCCTGCGAGCGATGTGCCCTGCCCACCTGCCACTTGAGGTTTGCAATTCTTTGGGCTATGTCGGTGACTTTCGTTCTTCTGCGGATCTCATCATTTCTGATTCGATCTCGCAAAGAAACCCCGAGCATGGCCCTTTCATTGCCCTTTGAGCGACCTTGAGCTTCCTTGTGAGACTCATCGTAAGCGGCCACGTCTCAGTTCCGCATCACAGGCGACACGCACGAATTGAAGACTTTCGTCTTGAGACACTGCAGTAGATGTTCCGAGAATACACTGCGTAGCTTCCCGAACGCTGTCCAGCCGAGTTGAATCCGTCAATTTACATCTCTCTGGAAGTTGGACTTACCTAATCGGACTATTTGTCCCAGGTAAACGTACTCGTCGACAGCTTCCAGTATAGAGCCTCCAACTCCAACAACAGGGCGATATAACATCGCCCTGTCTCACTCCACGCTGAAGTCGTATTGCTTTCGAGTTTAAGTCCTGAAGCCGAACTGACATGGTGGCATTTTCATACAGTGACTGCAGCACTTGGATATATCGATAGTCTATTTGGCACCTCTGGAATGACCTAAGCACGGCCCTGGTCTCGACGGAGTCAATAGCTTTCTCATGATCCACAAACGCCATGCACAGTGGCAGATTATACTCCTCGGTCTTCTGTATAACCTGTCGCAGCGTATGAATGTGGTCTATTGTACTGTAACCTTTTCGGAAACCAGCTTGTTCAGGATATTGGAAGTCGTCCAATCTATGTGCGAGACGATTCGTGATGACTCTCGAAAATAGCTTGTACACATGACTCAGAAGCGTGATGGGTCTGTAGTTCTTCAATTGGGCCCTGTCGCCCTTTTTGAAGAAAAGCACCACCACGCCCCTGTGCCATGCTTCTGGCGTCTTGCCCTCAAGTACGGCGGAGTTAAATAGCTTCTGAAGCGCTTTCCGGACTGGTAGTCCACCCGCTTTCAGAAGCTCCGCTGTCACTCCATCATCCCCCGGCGCCTTGTTGTTCTTGAGCTGTTTAAGAGCCATACTAATCTCGTATAGACTGACATCCGGGATGCCTTCGGTATAATGTCGGGTTAATTTAGCTCTAGGGTCTGTAGCCTCAATGACAGGTTTCTGTGATGTTGCCTATAACTGTCCATAGAAGCATTCGATCTACGCCACAAGCTCAGGACGGGATGTAACGACTCTGCCGTCATCTGTCTTTAGCTTCGTCAGCAAGCTCTGACCGAGAGACAGATCTCTAGCGAACACTTTGGAGCCTTTATTCCGCTCGATCGCCTCCTTGATACATTGAGTATTAATTTGGCTTATGTCGCGTCTGAGAGACTTCAAGATCTGTCTGTTGAGTTGCCGACGAGCATATTCAGAAGACTGCAGAACCATTCCACGCCTTTCTTCCATTAGCTTGCTTGTCTGCTCCGAGATCTTGCATCTTTTTTGAGTACGGCGAGGTTTGAGAAATTTTGAACCCACCGTAAGGACAGCTTCTACGACCCTGTCATTGTATTCATCCACATCCGAGAATCTCTCCAGGCACTCGAAACGGTTTTAAAGTTCGGTGGCTTCAGGACGGAGCGTAGACTTTACCAGTCGATACCGTTCGGCTTTTACGTTGAGATTCAATGCGCTCTTATCATACGGTGATCGCTTCTCGTATTAAACGAATTGATCACTGAGACGTCATTGAATATCCGAGTCTTAATCGACATGATGAAGTCAATCTCGCTTTTTGTCACCCCATTCTCAGGACTCTTCCAGATCCACTTTCGATGCAACCGTTTTTTGAAGAAGGAGTTCATCATATAGAGTCCTTCCCTCTCCATGTAGTCGGCTATCATTTGACCACGGTGATTCCGGATACCAGATCCAAATTACCCCATCTTCAACTCCTCATCGCCACGCTTGCCTAGCCTTGCGTTGAAGTCTCCCATGACAACAGTGTAGTGGGTCGTGGACCCATGTATTGCCCGAGAAATGTCCTCATACGTGGCTTTCACTTCCTCGTCGGGGTGCGTCGAGGTCGGGTTGTAAACCTCTATGACTTTCAGCGAATACCGTTCGGTGATTCTGAGTTTAAAGTACGCTACCCTATTCGATACACTTCCTATCTGTACAATATTGTTCACGAGAGACTTGTGGACGATAAACCCGACACCACCTTGGGACAGATCTTCGCCCTCCCGGAAATACAGCAGGTTGCCGAATTTAAGGATCATCGTGTCCTCACCCTCTCTTCGGACTTCGGATAATCCTACAATACTCCAACGAATCCTGCCCAATTCCTTCTCTAGTTCCAGCAGTTTCTCCTCGGTGCGCAGTGTACGTGCATTATAGGTTGCCAGGGCCAAGGTCGCTTGACGGAGGATCTGTGCCGCCCGGAGATTCCTCGCACCCCTAGTGCCTTTCCGAGTCGGCGTCCGTCCGCGCCGGCACGGCTTACGGCACAGCCGGGCACTTGGGGCCTTTCGATTGGGTATATTATCATTGGGGGATTAGTTGGCAGGGTGTACCACGTGCAGGTGAGGTTGGCTTGGGATCCGTTAGTTGTTGTTCGGACCCCCTTACACCCCTCGTATCGTACACTATACTTTTGTTAAACTATTTGTTCCAATAAATACATACACTTGTCGAAGACTTTCGTCTTGAGACATTGAAATAAATTGGACGCTAATATTAAACCGAATTAAAAACTGACCGCACAACTAAAACACTATTATATATCTAAATATATTCAAAGAAGGTGTTGCCTTTGAAATTAAACTTACAATTACTATTTACTATTAATTCTCGCCTAATTCAAGTGGAGAGGGCCCAATGTGCTGTTTTAATGGCACTACTGACTGATTGTGTCCCCAGTACTAACTTATACAACATATAAGATGTTCTTACGGTAAGACAAACTATTATTTTTTAAGTTGTATTAGCCACCCATTCCTCGTTACCTTACGATTCCACTATCAATAGAAGTAAGCGAAAGGTTTGTAGTGCTACTCTATTTCATTGCAGTCATTCTCACAACGTCATCGGCTTCCTCGGACCTTTTCTATATAAAAAAGTAAACACAATAATATCAATATATCATATATCACTTGCGAAAATCAACTTGTAAAACAACTATCAATAAATAGCTACGATCACTCAAGTACCAAGAAACCTAACTATTGCTTACGACAATAGTCTAAATTATCTTCTGCATGAGAAAGGGCAGTGACGCTTACGACGTTACTAAATTAATACTTCGTAGACCTTACCATCTCACTACGCACACTCTCTCAATAAACACACTCGCATTCCCACACAAGTTCTCGCAAGAGGAAAAAAGAACATCCACACACACACACAGAGAGAGACAAACACACACACTGATTCACTCATTTTCATTCAAGATAAAGAAAGATCTATGTCAGCATTCTTCAACTTTTGTTTTAATTTTTAAGTCAATGTAGTGTATTTTCTGCTTCTCTACTTTTATTTTCTTTTTCCAAATATAAGGCTTTACTTTAATGATATTTCTCCGTAGGTAGTGAGCGCTGGTGACGTTGTCGTATGGGGTTACATAAAAACCTCTTTTCAGGCTCCAGTCTGCTACATAACGGTCTATTATCTGTATAAAACTAAGATAAGTAACATTATACGATATTATTTAACTACCTGTATGTGGAAGAATAAATAAATTTTATTATATTCAATTTTTTTTTCATAGATATTTGTGTACAAAGAAGTCGAAGAGTGCCATTTCCCCGACTGTAACATTCTCATAGAAAATATATTTCCAGCTTATGATGAATAAGACTAATATATTTCGCGTGATATTTACCGTCTAAATCCGACTTTGACGTAATAATAGATTTATCGCAGAATAATTCGAGAAGGCGGTAACATCGGGATAAAAGGCGTTGCTTATTCAGAATTTTCATATCGCCATTTCTATCGTAATACGGCTAGACGGAGTCGCGTGCTAGCAACAACAGCCATGCATAGGATTTCTTAAGGCGAATTCCTTTTTTACGAGTTTTTATTTAACTTGCTGTCAATTGTAAAGCAGAAGCTTAAACCGATCGATGAGAATTATTAAAACACAAGCAGGTTCTTGATATATTTATAAAATAAACTAGGTTTCGCCAGCGGCTTCGCCCGCTTGGTCCCTATGGAAATGTTTAGTGGGATAAAAAGTATCCTATTTTCAAAGTCAGCTAATACCCTATATGTATACCAAATCTCATCAAAATCCGTTCAGTAATTTCAATATGATTGACGGACAAACATCCAAACAAAGAAACTTTGACATTTATAATATTAATAGGATTTAAAAAATAATACATACAAAGGAAATATATATGTAAAAAAACTATAAAAATGGGTGTATTGTTACGTCGTCGGCAACACCTATCATCGAGATAAATTATATTTATTATAAGACGAACCGCTGTATTTAAATTTAAATATACTTTAAAGGTGTACTGTCATAATATAGGTATAAAATGAATGGATTTGCTGAGAGCTTTAATTCTTAATTCAATATGGCTACATAACACTAAAAAGTACGACTACCATAAAACTCTGGCAGTTCTTCTCACAAAACAAAAACATCTAGTAAGAAAAAAAAGTTTTATTTATCCAGTTAAATAGTATATAGTGTTCATGTGTACGTATGTGTGAACTACAAATTTAATAGTTTGTACGTAAGTATGATCTATCAAACCAGTAAGTCAATTTATTTTTATTTCAATTCGTGTTTGCCAGTCATGTTTTTCTTTTTATATGTCATTTTGCATATCATCGCCTTAAATAGAATTTGTTTTTCGTAAGAAATGTCACAACTAGTATTAAATCACTTATAAAGTTATTATGTTTTCTACTGAAATGTTTCGGTTCAGTTTGTACGTCTAAAACGTTTAGCGTGGAAATCGGTAATAGTAATAATATTCATGGAATATATTTTTTTGAATTCTCATGGTGACTGCATTAAGTTTGTAAGTTTATTACAGTTTTTGAAAGTGATTATTTTCTCTACCTTAATCCACGATTTAACTGTGTAAATTCTAAAAAATATCATGCAGTTTCATAATTTTAAATAACAGCTTATTAAGATTTTTTTCAATTTTTAATTGTTACACAAAAAAACCGAGCCAATGACGGTCATAGGATTATTTAAGCAAGTCAGTTCGTAACGTTATTCGACTAGTAAAAGAGAAAACAGTTACTTAACTCCAATAATTGTAAAATATTCTCAATAAAAAATACTTAAAATCCACTATATCCCTGGTACTCTGAGATGGGACTTAAACTCATGACCTTTCTTAATATATGCGTCTGCTCTAACCACTGAACTACGCAGAATCTAACAGGACTGACGAATTTATCAAGTACCTGTTACATGTCATACCGGTAAAGACTTTTTTCTTTTCAATTAATTTATTTTAAATTATAATATACAGATTTCAATAGTTCTACAACAATCCACCACAATCACATATTACGGTATATTTGGTGTACTAGCGAGTCTCGGCAAATATCAATATCAAAGTGACCGTGAAAGCTCTCTGACAGATAATAATGCCCGCAATACATTCGATAAATAGTGATACATATGAAAGACAACTTTTTTCATCCAACAATACATACTAATTCATTACTTTACTACTGTATTCATTAAAAAACTTTAGATATTGAAACTGGCTTAATTATGTTTTACGATAAACATACTGTATTTTACTATGCATGCGCGAATAAAGAGAAACTGATTGGTAACATCAATCGTCCCTCTTTTACCACGTTACATTATCACTTTCTAGTAATCATGATTTCCATACTTATAGTATGTAGCTCTATTAACTTGTCCGCCCAGCTGTGCTGTGAACAAATTCATTTAATTTCTTTTATTCTAACAATAATGTCAACCTTGTCTTGTAAGTTCAAATGTCAACTAAGAAATTGTTCTTTATCAATTTTAGGTTTACTAGCTAATTCCCCGCTACTTTCCCCGCATAAATGATATAATGCAGCTTCCGAAAGAATTTTCATGACCCGATCAGTATTTCTGAAGATCACCCTCTACAAACAAACAAAGTTAAGAAATTTACCGGCCAAGACACAGGGAAAGTTTTTAACATTGTTTGTTATGTAGGGGTGTAGAGGGTGTTGTAGGTTGTGTGTCACTCATTGATTATGTATTTATAGATTACCATCTATAAATAAATGATCAATAAGTGACACAGAGAATCGTTTTAATGAATCAACTTAAATAAATCTGTCTTTCACGGTTAAACTGAACCGAGTTGAATTTGAAACAGAATATAAATAACCTACTTTTGAAATTGAATGGATTAAAATAGAGGATGAAAGTATGTAGAAAGTTCTTTACGTAAAAAATATTCGTGGTATTATCTTTATCGTGACGTAATTTAGACACTGATATTTATAAACATCTGTGTTAGAATTTTTGTTATTGCTGCCCAGATGAAGTTGCGGGCAAAAGCTAGTTTGTGTATAAAAAAAATTACGTCACTGTAACACTAACTAAAATTATTTTAATTTCATAACAGATGAAAGTTTACCATGCATTTAAGACCATTTATTTTATCTTTCGAATCATACATACATTCTAATTCCTAGTAATTAACTTTCCAAATAAACAAAAGCTATTACCCTAAACTATCAGACATTTAAAAGGATTTAGTTCTTAGATCTGACTTTATGAAATTTTGATGTGCCATCTCGAGGTTTTGATGTAAAACCTTAAGCTGCGCAATATTTGTGTATTTATTTTTCTTCATTTTCGTTGTGGCTTCCGCAACTTTAACTATACAAAACAGGATTTATCGTTTATATAAAGTAACATTGATATCATATCATTTATTTGTGATAGTGACTTTTATGTTATAGCTTGGATCATTATTTTAGTTACTTGCATGTTGTAAATATACCGGTTGAATCTCGTCATTATCATCAACCTTTTAACGTGCTGGGCCATATGCAGTTACTAATCTCCATGGAAAGAAACACTGATTAGCATGTACCACCGACAACGATTGCATTTAGAACTAACGGTTTATGAGGGTGCCAAAACTAAAACTTTTTACAAACTTTTAATTTATTTTGAACCAATAAATAAATAGCACGCGCAAGAATGTTAACAATCTGATCGCAAGTATGGAAGAAGATCTACATTATAACATCCGACAAAAGTGTAAAGTTTTTCCAATTATTCTCAAGCCAGTAAAATTCAAACTGATTGCAGAACTGCACAACTTTATAATAGCCTTTATTAGTTACCTGGTGTGCAGTACGACATCAACAACACAATTCTATAATTTATATTGACCTTAACCCAAATATATTACAAAATGACTTCATGTTACACTTATAATAGGTATGCTAAACTTTTAAAACATGTATTTACTTTATTAATATACATCATTAATTATCTGAATAAGCTAAATACATATGTAAAGATAAATCACACATGATTTCCAAATATCCTATTAGCAATAAACGGAAAGAATTCACATATAAATTTACAAAAAGAAAAAGAAGGCAATGATACTTAAACACGTAAATGAGAGAACTGCTTAATAAAGGTCTAATAACACCATTAAAAGGACTATGATCTTTTATAGAGAACATTTTGGTTGTGGTTATAGCCTAATATCCACATGTCGTGCTAATCTGAGCACAATACTGGAGCGTGTTAAAGCTGAATTAGATATAAACTGATTTAAGCAATGTTTGTCTAGGCCAAATTATTTAATATGAATAAGGATAATTAAACTCAATTTGATAGAAGAATACAACAGTTGTTATTTTTATTTCAAAGTAAAAACTCTTGCTACTACTTGGCGCTGTTACAAGCACCATGATCAAGAAGTAACTGTTTTTTTCGGATGGATGTCATAGGTAGATTATGATGTATATTTTTTTAAAAATATCGCGAACTCAAGAAAATCATACGTACATGGTAGCAAACCCGCAAAAAACTATAAGTCTAATGTAAATGACCACGAAAGTTTAAAGTAACAAACTTTTTTTTATTAAGAATTTAATACAATTTGTTTTCCAATTGTTATTTCAATAAAAGATAATATAGAATGTATATTTAAAGAACCAGCGAAAACAGATAATTAATAAAAGAACTGAAACTTCACAAGTTGTGGTAACCTGATGTTACTGTAGTGTTTTATGCGTCTAAACATCTTCAGAATGATAACGAAGGATTTTAAGCATACTATTTGAAATAATACCGATTTCATAGTAAATGCTGGAAGAACAATAAATAGGTCAACAGAAGGATGAACTAGAATGATTATATTTTTGTAATGGCCTCTTTCCATTACTTCGTGCAATATCATCACCGTACTGTGGACGAAAAACTTTGCCCCATGAATCTGGTCAACTGCATGATAAGCTCGTATGTGATGCGTATAAAACCCATTTGCAAAGCATAGAATTTGCCAGGACATAATATTTGTATTGAATCATCGAAAACAAAACCTACAAGTTCGATTCGTCACCAAAAAAACACCGTCTCATTCCATGCTCAGAGCGTCCTGACACAGACAAAACATTTTCAGCTGTGTACATCGTCGCTCTGATCTCGGTCGGTGACAGACCATCATATTATAGTACTATAGTAGTAGTGATATGGTTGGTAATCTAGACGTTTTAGTGGGAGAAGTCTTTAAAGCTGGACAGCAAGACAAAATATTGTTCTTGCGCCCGGCAATCAAAAAAACTAACTATAATATTTACGTTCTTGTATAAACAAAATGAGCTATGAAAAAAATATGATTTTTTAAGGCAACTTCAGAAAATAAATTCGATACCTGAGTGTTACAAAACCCTTGGATATATTACAGTTTCTTTTCTAACGACAGCTAATATTTTTTTTTAATTAACATAGTTTAAATAAAAGTATGTTAATTTTAAAAAAAACGGAAACTTTTGGTATACGCGTCCTTTTCAGCAGTAAATAAATACGTTTATTTATGGTCATGTTTGTGTTTCTCATTGGGCCTCCAAATGAAACATAACACTATCGGCTTGTACCAAACCACCAGCGCGCAGGCAGTAATAATCTATCTTTATTCCAGTCTTCACGAGGCAAATTGAAAATTGTTCCTAAGTATGAATGATGGTTCACATTACTCGTCGCAACATGGTGACAGTTTCGCGTAAAGAAAAGAGGATTATTTGCGGTAGGAACGGACGAGGAAGAATTTAATATTACACCTATTTATATTCATGCGCCCTTTATAGCCCCGAGAAAGAAAGAGCTAAGAATCATAACTGTGTACTGGGGAACAGTGTTATTCACTTAGAGATTCTTTTCGAGGGTAACATCTCTTAACACTTCGTAGTTTACGGGCAATCCTTGTAATTTTATAAGTAGCTATTCCGGCAAATAACTTTTAAATAAATTGTCTATGAATGGCCGGAAATCACTTTTAATCGACTATAAAGTCAACTGGTAGGCAATTACACAGGATAGTTTCTTAGATAGGTATTTAATCCCTGCCGTAACAGTCCTTAAAGTTGTTTAACACAAATTGTATAGAAATGAAAAGTATTGTAAAATGATAGGAGTAATTAGGGCCTTCCTCTGCGCAATAGGTATGGCGTACGGTTAAATGCATTTTTTCTTTCTTTAATATTATAACATTGCAAAATTAATATAAATCAACATCACAAAAAGTAAAATACAATCTTAACCAATGTCGCTCATATTACAAGATGAGTGTTTTTATCCTGTGCTTCGACTGAAAAGAATAGTAGTTTTATTTAGTTTACATTCGACACAGTAAAATGACTCGTTGTTCAATGTGTCATTGGGCATAGGTTTCATACACCATATTCCACTGAGTTATGCCCTTGAGTGAGTTTTTGATCGGCTTCCAATCTCATTTGCAGTCGTCTCTGGTTTCTCCGGAATACTAGGAAAATACAATTTTGCTCGTTTTGTTCTGTATATCTTGGATCTCTAAATAAAGATGGTGCGCACATTTGATCCGAGATACACAGGGAATTTTTGTTATTATAGATTTATTTTTTGATTAAGACATATACCTTACTTGCAGGATACTTATCGACTATTGAATTTGATTTGCAATTGTTTTAATTGTTTGTCAAAATCGTCAATATCTAACATAGAACGAATTGTATCTGATATAAAATGTTCCACAGACTCATTTACTTCTAATTTTCATAGACAGCATGAGAGCGAAACAGATGATATCGACATTACGTTCACATTCACGGGTAACGAGGCTTCACTATTCGCATCTCGATTATCCTGAAAGCAAAGCCCATTCGTGCGTGGACAATTTGCGGAAATTGGCTTTTTATTTAGTGGGCATTGCAATCCAATTTGTTAACTAGAGAAAATGGCACCTCACTCAAACCTAATCAGTTCGTAATTACCTGTGTTTATAGCAACTGCATCTATTCATTTTAAAGAAAAACATGGATCCGTTTTTTTTTTATAGTAGTTCAGAGTTACCGTTCCCGATATATCTGAAAACCAATAGGGATGATGATTGGGTAAAAAAAATGCAATTCTATTTAGTCCGTCAGTGAGATAATAGAAAAATATTAGATAAGTATTTTTTTTTTACTTCAATTTAACAAGTAATAGTATAGATTACAGGCATTAAAGTTGAGGAGCGAGGGCTCGCTACGTCACAGTTGAGTAGAAAACGTACTCTAACGTGACGTCATGCGAAATTTCATCTCAATGTAACGCCGTAATTTTATGATTAGTGATTATGAAAAAAATACGTGTTTAATATTTTTTAACACTCTACCTGACGGACAAACAAAATTAGTCATCATCCCTATTATTTTAACAAAACTACTATAAGATAACAACACCTACGATCATCAAAACAATTCCTTATTGATACCAAAGAAAAATATAGAAGACATTCTGCACAACTCACAAAAGTCGAATGGGCTGATATATTTTACATTACTCTATATGTAGACAGCTTCTTCACACAATGTGAAGTAAAGTATGCTCGACACAGTTGCAATGTGTGTTCGTTGCCATCCGTCTCGGCGAGCTTTAGTATTCAATAATATAGCGTCGATAGAAGAGCTTTGAACACATATCTATCTCAGCATTAGAAGTTCCATCAAAATAGCCTTTATTACATTTGAAAGTAGATTAACAGAATAGCAATTTAAAACATAATCTACTAAAGTCACCTTTATTATAACGCTCTACTTCAATCGTGTGGATCACACTTTATGAGTCACATGAAGATCGCACCACTCTCAACGTTGACGTTATGTATGTAAAAAAACCTATAACTCACTGCATAGAGCTTTTATGGAATGAAGCCTCTATTATCTTTTTAAGGCGATTTAATTTGATTAAACTTCTATACTGTGATAATGCTGTGCTGTTATTACAGAATAGTACTGCTAATAGTAGATAGATATAACAATTATTTATAACTGATTTCAAAATTGAAAATGAATAGGTTCAATTTTCGACAGACACATATGTTTTAATACGATACAATAATGGCGTAAAATGTTACATAGAGTGAAAGGCAATGCTATCGACGTACATATGTTTTTTAATCTGTAAGTCGCCTCCCGCTGTTGTACGCTAAGATCTATTAAATTACAGCACGGATTTTAATGCGGTTTGATTAAAAAAATAGGTTTTATATGTATAATATACGAACACGAGCGCGAATCCGCTACAACGTTGGTTCTCTATTCTGGCAGAATTTCGTTCCTCCTAAATTTATTTACTATAAGAGACTTGTCATATTCATTTTTCGGAGAATAAAGCGATAATAACGCCATCTAGATGAAGCTTGCTCCTCATCAAAGATTTTATAATTACCATCATCATCATTATATCAGCCGAGAGACGCCCACTGCTGGGCATAGGCCTCCATATAATTACCATATTTAGTAATATTTACTTTTATCTTATTTCCAGTATCTACTGTGGACGTGGATGCTGTGTTGGGCCGCACGGCGTCCTTGCCCTGTGACGTCACGCCGGACACAAACGAAGACCGCGTCTACATGGTGTTGTGGTTCCGCGCCGGGAAGGCCACCGGAGGGAAGCCTATATACAGGTGATTTGATTTTCATTCTGGTGAACCATAAATGTCGTAATAAAATAACGATATTTTACATTGGATAATGGTGACACGATGGGCACAAATTATCGTAAGCTTTCGAGTAATAGAATAATTTTGATAATGGATCTACAGATTGAGACAAAATCTGTAAACATATATAAAAAATACTATTCATTGAACATACAACCTCCTTTTCGATTTTAAATTAATTTAATAATTGATCGTACTTTTTAATACTATTAATTTTGAATATATTATTTACTGCGTGTTACCATCTCTGGGGTCCCGGATTTGACTTCCAGTTGGATCGATGTAGGAAATAAGCGTATTATATTATCTCCGGTCTGGATACTGTAGTATCCTCGTTGCTACTTTCCATCAAATTGAGTGAGTATAAAACAAGAAGAGAAAGCGAGACGTAAAATCAAGTAACGATTCAGATAGATGAAGGCGCACTGTAAAATAATAATAATTTATATTAAATACTTTTTTGTGCACCACCAATTTCGTTTACGCGCTTTTTTGATATCGATTCTAAAAGTTCTTTGCGTAATTTAAAAATAATTAATTAGTAATAGCATAGTTTATTTACAATCATGTACCACCTAGCATTTTTATTACAATTTGGTTTCGAAATTATTTAAGTTACACTTAAATGACTAGGTAATATTTTATTAATAGATAAATATATTGTTACCTCGTCTCCTATTGATGGAAACTGTAAGGCAGAAACTCTGCATCGTCTTTCGAATTTACCAACTCTTAACTCCCCCTTTTTCATTCATCAATTTGCGGACTGTGGTGTTAAGAGAGCTATTTTATCTATTACTTCCAGTGCAGTGGGTAGTGATTCTATCAGTCGCAATATGATCCTACCCATTATTGATATCCTGTGCCCCATAATTACCAAAATCCTAAATACTTCAGTTTTGACTGGAGTTTTTCCCACATCCTGGAAAGATGCAAACGTCATTCCACTTCCGAAAAAATCAAACCCTACCGAATTCTCCGAATATCGTCCTATTTCTATTCTTCCTTTTCTTTCCAAAGTTCTTGAGAAACTTGTCTCTCAGCAGCTTACTGCTTTCCTTACTTCCAACCAAATCCTCAATCCTTTTCAGTCTGGTTTCCGTTCGGGCCATAGCACTACTACTGCGCTGATTAAGATTACCGATGATATTGGATGGGGTATGGAGAACAAACAGCTCACACTGTTAACGTTACTTGATTTTAGTAACGCCTTCAACTCCGTTGATTTTGACATTTTTCTCGGTGTCATGGCTTCTCTTAATATATCTCCGGCTGCAATTGATTGGTTTCGAAGTTACCTGCTAGGGCGCCGGCAACGTATTCGTGTTGACGATACAGTGTCTGCGTGGTGTGATATTGATGCCGGTGTTCCTCAGGGTGGCGTCTTATCTCCTCTGCTTTTTTCTATTTTTATAAATTCCATCACACAGTCTCTTTCATTTTCCTATCACCTTTACGCTGATGACCTCCAGATCTATACTCAGGCACCGTTAACTAGCCTCTCGAGGGCTGTTTTGGTTACTAATTCTAACCTGTCACTTATCAGTGCCTGGAGTAAATCATACGGTCTAATAGTTAATCCATCTAAAACTCAAACTATAGTAATAGGCAGTCGTCATTTCGTTTCCCGGATCGACTTTAGTGAGCTGCCTTCTATCATTTTCGACGGTACTGTTATCCCTTATTCCGAAACAGTCAGAAACCTTGGAGTTATTTTTGACCAACAGTTTTCTTGGAAGCCTCAGGTGGAATCAGTTAGGAAGAGGGTGTTTGCTGCGTATGGTTCACTGAGTCGTCTGCGTAATTTTTTGCCGATCAGTACCAAAATCACTTTGGCACATTCCCTAATGTTGTCTATTATCGACTACGCTGATGTGTGCTATACAGATCTCTCAGAAGAACTTCTCACCAAACTAGAGCGTCTGCAGAATGTATGCATTAGATTTATTTTCAATCTTCGAAAATATGACCATGTGTCGTATTACCGTTCAAAGTTAAATTGGCTTCCTATTCGCCGACGCAGGGACTTGCATACTCTCACGGTTCTTTACTCTATACTTTTCCTCCCATCATCTCCACCATATCTTAAACAATCATTCTCTTTTCGCTCCTCTTCGTCACAATGTACATTACGTTCCTCTTCAAACCTCACTCTCGAAATCCCTCGTCACTATACAGATTTCTATTCTTATTCTTTTGCTGTGCATGCTGTGCGTCTGTGGAATTCTCTTCCAGAGGGTATCAGGAGGGCTCGATCATTGGGATCCTTTAGCGATGAAGTTAGAAATTATTTCCTTTCCACATCTTAAAACTATTTTCACATTATTCTTTCACTATTAAACTGTTTAATTCATTTCATATGTATACATTTATTTAATTTTTTTTTTTTGTTTATTATAATATATTAACGCTATTTATTTATCTCTATATTGCACCCACTCCCCATAGTATCTTTATTTTTTATCCATTTTCACCATAGGTTGCCTGGAAGAAATTGCTGTTTAGCAATAAGGCCGCCATTTGTTTACTCAATCTCTTAGATAATAAGCTTTTTTGTAAACTATGTATCATATTGAGTGCAATAAAGTATTTTATTATTATTATTATTATTATATTGGTCTGCCATTTTATTATGCCAACTACGAGAAATAATTATAAGTATAACATTTCCAATCTCTCTTGATGAATTAATTTTCGCAGCGCAAACAATGCCTTACATACTAATTATAATGTTTGTTCAAACACAAAGAATTCATTTGCCTCAATCAATATTTTCCCGCAAAATGTGTCCAGATTTCCATGATTTATATTTTGATTATTATGGTGGAATTGAGTTTTTAAATATTACGTATTTTATAACAAAATTAACATACGAAATATATTTAGGTAGCTATATGTAAATTAACTCTATATATTGATGAGAATTCCATTAAAATTAGTTGTGTAGTTAAAAGATCACAGTGTACAGACAACGGCAAGCGACTTTGTTGTTGTACTACGTATAGATATATGGATATTTATAGTGTGAATCTGTTTTTACACGATTATGAATCACTTATCATTTACTCGGATTATATTGTTAGTTATTATTATAATAGTAGTAATTATAATAATTAAATTATAATAATCTGTTTTTATTGATCTATAATCATCAATACTTATAAGTCTTTATTAATATTTTACAATCTATTTGACAATGATTATGATTTACCTCTAATAACAGAAACATGGTTGCAGGACGACATTACCGACTCGGAAATTTGCGACATTAAGTAGGTAACTACATTTTTTGCCGTGATTGAAATCTTGCCACTACACATAAAAAAAAATAGGAAGTGGTGTGATGGTATGTGTCCATCGTAATCTATGTACCACGCTTAGTAATGATGGGATGAGTGATTGCTTTGAGTCTATATGTACAAAGGTGCGAGAGGGAAACCGGGCTCAAATGGTAACTTAAATATTGTTTTCATTTACTTGCCACCTAAAGAAGATTTCATTTCTCATCTATAAGAATGTCTCAAACAAACCATTGCACAATTATGTAAACTTAGTCCATTTGATAATTATCTTTTGTTGGGAGACTTTAACATGCGTTGTATGCAGTAATCAAAGGGGTGACATTACTCGTGTTTACTTAAAGTAAAAACTGAAACTCAGCAGCCCGCGATGTACTATTGAAGTTTTAAGTAATTTAATCAAATTGTTAATTCTTGTAGTAAACATACTTGATCTATGTTTTAGTAACTTGGAGTTAACGTTTAATGAAACTTTTACTCTACATAAACTTTATACATTCCACCCTCTATTCACTATTGAAATTCATGATCTTTAATTGAAAGAGCAAGAGATGAGATACGCTGTAAATGTAACTACAAAATTATTAACAATTATTTAAAACATATTGACTAGGAGGGTGTGTTAAATGACGCTTTGGTTGACTATACTGTACAGCTAATTTATAATAAAATTTATGAACGTATTGCATTATTTGTCCCTATGTTATGCATCAATGATTGATACCCTATATGGTTTAATCCAGCATTAATTAAGATTATTCGTGAAAAGACAAATTTTATAAAAATGTGGAAAACTTATGGAAATTTAAGAGACTATGACACTTTCAAGTTACTTCGATCAGGTCGACGCTTAGTTCAAAATAACGCTTTACAAACAATATTGAGGATCTCATTAAAGAAAATATGAAACGTTTTTGGAAATATATCAAATCCAAAATAAATAGCTCAAATTATCCTCCACAATTTACACTTAATGATGAAACATACAGATGCTGAAAGCATATTCTCTGCTTTTAATCATTCTCTGCTTTTAATCATAAATAATTCAAGTGTCTTTTCGAAACACTCAAATACGAACTATAGCATTGGTCAGTTTACTGTTGACATTCAGTAAAATAGTGTAACTGCGGCATGTTTGTGTCGTATCACATCGTATTAGGATTCTACGTGTGAAGGTCACACTTAAACGTCAAATCTCCAACCCAGCGATTAAATAGGCAGCTAACGGTAATCAAGCAATTTCAAGATACTGCTTAGCCGTTACCGTATCGTCTATATACGTAGCAGAATATTCTTACTTTTTGTAGTTGATTTGGATTTTCTAACATTTGTAAGAATCTCGTAATGTCAATTGAATTCCATTACATTTCGCAACATTCATAGTAATATTCTTAACAATCGTAAGCTTTAATTTAACAATCGTAAGCTTTAATTTAATAGTTTGTTTTAGAACTATAACAGTTCTAATTCTAAAAAAAACTACATATCATATGCTTTTACTCAAGGAATGCACGAATTCGTAACTTTATTTCTTACATGTTACCAGTTTTTCATTAATGCAAACTCAGTTACCTCTTTATAACTTTTTTTTTCTGATATTTTCAACAATAATAATCAAAATTTCTGTTAATATTCTTTTCAAATGTATGAGGAAAACATTCATACAGTGTTGATAACTCACGCTTTGGTGCACTCAACGGTTTGCCAGTTTTCAAAATTGCCCAAACATACGACATTTAACCTGTATAAATTATTATCTTAAACGTTTTCTGTTTCATTTTATTACATCATGTACAAAACCAGTGACATCCAGGTGAAAATACATATTAAATTAGACATGTTTTACAATTATTAAGGTTGCGACCCATCACACGCACATACTGCAAAGGCAAACAACAAATATTTGTATATCAATATTTAAACGATATTGTTACAATCAATAAACATAAAACATCGCTAAATTGTTAAATGAAAATATAATAATAATTACATCGTATGAGCAGCACATTCTAGATATAGGATTACAAAAACAATTATTACGAGTATTAAGATTCACGTTATGAATGAATATTTTTGTCTTCTTACGCGATAATTAAAAAGGAGACATCTATAAACGGTATATTTCATTATTCGTTTAATTAAAGACACTTATCTGAAATAGGTGTCATATGTCAGTATTTATTTTGTTAATTCGATACTCATTTCGTTCGTACAAATACAATCTTTATTATTACGTCTAGAATAGTCTCCGTAATATTCCATTTATCCAATTATTTCATAAACAATGTTAGGACAATTACTCATCCGAGATACCTACATATATTTTGTCTTACAGGAACACCATTAATCTGACATATTAATCATTATACTAATGTATTGCATCCGTTAACTGAGTTAAGCTGATAAATCCAAATATGAATAAAGCATGGTTCATGTGTACAATTATATAACATGTCAGATAAAATAATAACCTTCAATACACTATCTGCCCGTTGTACTATCATCATCAGCCCTTTTACGTCCCCACTGCAGAGGCTCAGGCCTTCTTTATGGATGGTTAAGGGGGATGGGCCATGACCCTCTTCGCTGGCCCAATGCGGATTGGAGGGTATTAACGACTGTAAATGCAGCCCGGACCAACGGCTTAACGTGCTTTCCGAAGCACGGAGTAGCTCGAGATAATTTTTTTTGTCACCTATCAGGTGACCGACTCTTGCGAAAGTTGCTTAGCGAACACGATCGCGGGCCGCGGCGCCTTTCCATGACGCCACCGAGCTTGTACTAACGTCCATTAAATTTTTCTTTAGTTTAAAGTGATAGTAGTCCAGTTGCTCAAACGTCCATTATGGTTTAAAGACGATTTGAAGCTCTAATGAATGTTCTAAATTTGAAAATTGGCATCAGTAATTTCGCGTAAAACTAGTGACAGTTTTAATGGACGTTTGTGCGACTGGGTATATGCCTTAAATAGCTTAAAGTCGTCATTAAACTGGTCGTATGTATACCCTTAATATACAGTAACCAAATTAAGAATACCACCCCTGCTTAAATTATTTTCTAAATTATTGCTTATAAAATAAATTAATATAAATTGAGCTAATTCGCAAACATATTGTGGGTTTTCGAACTTATTAACAATTTGCAAATTTTCCCCTATTAGGGATGATTAAATATGGAATTTCGGTTGGTTTACCTGGTTTTGATCAGCATTGGTTTTGTTAGTCTTGGCGTGTGTCTATGGAATTCAAGTATGCAAAATATTCATAAATTAACTTATTAATATAAAAAATAAACTAAACTTAAATAGATTATTGAAAAATATTAAGCACATATTTTTTTAAATATACTTTATCAATTTTACATACATAATGCTCTGAAAAATATAATTGATGAAAAATGCTTAAAAAGTCGCCCGGTTTGTGAACCCGGATTGTGAAAGGTCATGTGTTCGAGTCCCAACTGAGAGTGCCAGGAACAAAGTGGATTTTTAAGCATTTTGCATTAAGCACATTTTTTTATTTTATGCATAATGAATAAATATTGAGTTGAAAGGCAGCAGATTGCATATGTCACACCTGTAGCGTCTTTCAATAGTATGCAGTAAAGGCTTGAAATTAGATAAAACAAAAATTTAAGATACCAAAATTTTCATTACTAACTGACATTCTAAATAGATATTCTTTTTTTAACCAAACATCCAGTGGCGTAGCTACTAAGGGGCTAGGCGGGGCAGTGCCCCGGGGCCCTCAAGCTCAGGGGGCCCTCGAATCTTTACCAGAAAATCTCAATCGAACTCAACTTTTGAAAATTTATTTTCAAAATAAATATGACAGGTGACAACTCGAGTTTAATCATGGCAACTCAGTTGTGAGAAATTCCAAAGTTATAAAAAGGGAATTCCCCTAAATTATTTGTGTGAGTTGACAGTGTTATTAATGTTTTCATTAATTTGTCGGATATCAATATCTGCATATTATTATTTATCGATATGCGTTTTTTGTGATTCGCGATTGTGAACTTCGAGTCAAGATTTTTTTTCGAGAATGGTTAAAAAGTTAATGTATCAGGAGTAAGTAAGCGTATGTCAATAAATTTTTTGTACTGGTCCATACAAAAGTTCAATTCTATTTGATTATAGTACGTATACATAGTTACGTTAAGAAATCGATAGATTTCGGCTACTCACTATATAACTCAAAATAGCGTGCAAAATACAAGTCACATGCGGTAGGGGGCCGTCCATTAATTACGTGATGTTTTTTTATCATTTTTTAAACCGTCAAATGTGGTAACACTGGCAGCGATAAAATATTTGCCGGGGATTCCCCAACGACGTCTTGTATCGTATCATTACGTTTCGCTTTCCTTTTACTTGTAACGTTGTCAGTGAACAGTGAGTACCTACTTGAGTACAATTTTTCTAATTTATGTACAAACATAAATAAATTAGAAAACAGGACAAAAAAAAACCCAGTGGTGTATTTAAACGCAAACAACGCCAAGAAAGAGAAGAAAGTAAAAAAAAATTGCCCAAAATTGACAAGTTTTTTAGTCAGTCTTCTGCAAGTACTTCTGGACAAAATAAATCAATTGATAATTTTTGTAAATAGCTTGCATGGCGATAGGTTAAATAACAGTTAGCTGGTGCAACGTATCTATGAATAAATAAATATATAATAAACCCTTGGATCTTTTCTATTTCGTTTAATTGCCCAATACCTACAACAAGAATCAATATAATTGTAATTTATGTTGTTAGTGTTTAATAGTTTTATTACCTGCCTATGCACGAAAAAGAGCTAATGATAAAGTTGCTTAGCATTTTTAAAGTATTAGTATATTTAATGATTTTACTTCAAAAAACCTTACCAGTTTTGATAGCAGTGGGCCCCATTTTTTTTTAATTGCCCCAGGGCCCTAGGTTACATAGCTACGCCACTGCAAACATCAGCTTGCTTTCCCGCGATTATTATGAGACCCGCGTATGATATTACTTCCAGTAGTTGAAAGAACTTTTAAAATTGCTTCAGAAGTAAACAAATCTTTCCTCTTTATAATATTAGCATATACTACATCGATGAACTATACTAATATATATATAAACTGTATAAGAGAAGGAATTAGTTATCAAATAATTTGTAATACACTTGGAGGTATTATAGCTATCTAGATATCACACATTCAACGTTCCCAATACAAGTGTCCACTTTAGCATTAATTATTATTACACATCAATATTCCTAACGCCCGGGTTCTGAATTGAGAATTTGAAGTTGAGCACGCCTCAAACCGTGCTTAAGCCACTTTAAATGTCATTAAAACATGTTTTCATTGCTGATTTACAAATTTTTAATAATCAGTTGATAGCAATTTGATAAATCTAATACTTTTTGCCATATGAAACGTAAAGAAACTTAATTTATTAAGAATAATCAGTTGAGATTTTGTACTTTCTCAATTCAGAAACCGGCCGTAAGAGTCTGTAGGTAGTTGTTGCTTAATGATATTTGATACAGTCTGTTATTTACGTTCCGTTAAGCGCATAGATAAATACTACATAAATAATTTCTGTCATCTGTTATCTTGGAATGATTTGGATGGTCAACAATTCCCAGGGTCAACCTCAGAGTCAAGAGCATTAATCATTTGTCCTTGCGATAACGCTAAATGGATGTGTTTACAAGTCAAATGAAGGAATAATCTATACTGATATTATGAGAAGAGTCCCACTTCCTTGTGTTTGAACTTTGTATACAACGTGTAAAAATTAGAACAGTTAGTATGGGAGAGTCTGAAATTGTAAGACATACAAAAAGCTGATACTTGTCATTAAAAACGGTGACATAGTTTCTAAGAACAGATCTTCGTATCTCTTATTAGATCTTCGTTTCAGACTTACCATACTGATTATTCTAAATACTACAACATGTTTATGTTGAATAGGGGGTCGGGCAACTTTCTTAAAAGTGATTTAAATTAATTATTTTTGGGGCTTATTCCCATAAAATTTATATAAATAATCCTCATTATGTACCCAAAACTAAGTTTAAAATTTATCTGTTTAAAAAACCGCATTAAACAGCAACTCTAAGTATGTGACGTCATTTGTGTGGTACAGCAAACAGCAGTCTGCAGTACTTATATTTAAACTATACATAAAACAGTAAACTGATTCTTTTAACCTGCTAAAATTAAAGTAAATAATTAAGATTATTTTGCACTTTGCATGTTTCCCGTGCTTTTCCTAGATAGTTTTGGTGTTACGCGCTCTAATGAGTCTTTCCTTTGACGTGAGACACATACTACACATATTGGAAAATTATATTATTGTTTCTTCGTTTAGATATATAAATAATTATTATGTTTGATTAATTTTGCATTTACAATGCTATACTAAAAATACTCTTAATATGAAATGCTTAAAAAATCCACTTTGTCCCCGGCACTCTGAGATGGGACTGGAACCCATAACCTCTCGCAATCCGGGCGACTGCTCTAACCACTACGCTACCCAGGACCTAACAAGACTGACGAATTTTTCAAGCAAATTACTTTTAAGCTACTACAGAGCGAAATTTACGTACACGATTTTGCTATTTTTTATGTATTGCAGTCCTTAAAACAACTCGAAACTAATTTATAAATTAGAAAAGTCAATAAACCATTGTATTAATTTCATTACTTTTTAATTAATTATATGATCAAAGTAGAAAATACAGAAACAAAAAAATCAATTCTTCTTGTAAATATAAATAAATTATATAAAAGCAGCTAACGGAAAAATATACCTTCCTTACTATTGGTAGAATATTTCTTCATTCCAACCGGGAAACATCAACCCAATCAATTAGTAGTAATAAATAAGAACTTTGAGTAGACTACATGACGTGAATAACTTATGGGACCGATATCGAATATGACTGAAACAAAGGAATATTTCTCTGTGGATAAGGTTACGTCTGCTCTCCAAATAAACAGTCACAACTAATGCGATGGCAAATAAGAAATATGAGAGTATTTTTTTTTTTTTTTATAAAATACGGTGAGAACTTTTTTCGTCAAAGCTTTGTACTCTTTGTTATTGCAATAAACAATTAGTATCCACATAACAAATTGAATTTGCCCGTTTCGGGTATAACTAAATCATCATACGTGTGTTTTCTTCTCATATTATATAGATTGAAAAACTTGTATTGTTAACAACAAAGTGTAGTATTTTGACCAGTAGGGAAATTCTGCTAATGTTAGCGTATGGAAAACCAATAGCGATTCAACTACAATCCTTTATGTTTGTTCTTGTTACCAGATAATAAAAAAAAAATAAAGAATCTCGTTATTGATTTCTGAGGAAGACTTTGCTGTAATAGTATTGGACTTTAGGTGGTGGTGTAGTTAAACTATAGCGAATTTGTTTTATGCAATGTATCTAAATAGAATCTAAATATATAGATTATATTTGTAAGATACAGATAAAGATACTGGCACACTTTGGAAACCTGCAGGCAGGCCAAACTTGCGCTACCCCGAGTGAACGCTCGCCTCTCCAGAGCCCTCCTACAGCTAAGTAAACCATATTTACGCCTGGTAACGGCTGCTATTACTGGTCATGGCAACTTTAACAGGCACCTTTTCAATATAGTGCAACGGAGGGGCCAACTACCGGGCAAAGCATCTCGGCTCGCCGGGCAACCTCCAAGAGGCCATCGCAGATGTGAAGGCGCTGGGGGCGTTCCTGGCAGAGCTGGGCTGGCTGGAGTAGTATCCGGCTACACTGCACACGCAAAATAGGCGCAATTTGGTCGTCGATTTGCGGAGGCGCCCGTTGAAGAAAGAAGAAGAAAAAGATATTTGTAAGATTTCGAACATCAGAGACGGGCGAAAGTTTTAAGCATCATTAAAGCACTCCGTTGTGCTGGACCGACTAGATAAAAGCCTTGACCAACGCATCTGCGAATGATAACGCCCACCAAGCCCCGTTTTGGAACAAGTGGAGAGCTGCAAACATCATGCCCGTCTATGACTGAAGAAGAAAGCACTGGAATATACAAATAAGGAATTGTAATAAATCTAATTTAATTTATTAAAACCTCCTTAAAATATATAAAAAATACATTTATTTTCGATTAAATTAACCTGTATTTAAAAAGTTAAAATTGGATCCAGTGAATTAAACACCAGTGCAAAATAGTTAAGTAAAGCAGAGTGTCAATGTGAATGCGGTCTGTTTCTCTTTCAGGTCATCTGACCAATGTTAATTGTGTTATTGTTAACCGCAAATGGTCGCCGGATGTCAACGCACTGAATGGAGTTACATCGGAACTGAATTTAATTATTGGTGAATTTTGCATTCATAGTTATATCATTGACCATCTTGTGCAGAACCGCTGATATTTCGATGACTGGACGAGTCGTTGTTCTATAATTATATTTAACTGGCTTAATAGCCAGCAGAGATTGTAGTGATCATCAAATATAAAAACCTTTTTTACTTTTATTGATATTCAAGAATTTAGCCAAAAACATATTTTGATTGTTGTTGTTATGTTCAATGTTAATTAATTTAATTATTCAACTCTTTCATGAGTTGAAAAATGTGTGCAAAAATATTAAGTTCCAATTCAGTACCTATTATAGTTATATTTTTCAAATACTTTATTAGATGGAATTCAATATTTGAAAATATTTGCACTGAAGAAACTAAAAGTAATGATTATATCCTATTTTCAATTGCTAAATGTGATTTCCTAAACTGTTACTGTTATGTTCTGTCTAAGAATATACGAGTAAAAGCTAGAACCTATAAGTTATTAGTCACAAGTGCTAACTAGTAACAAATATATATATTAAAGCACTTACAAATGTATATTTTCACACCCAACCAATATTTTTATGGCACTTCGTATAATCGCAATTTTTTTAATAATATCTGATCTAGCTTCTAGGAAATACGCATACTACAAGGTAAAAAGTCACATTATCAAAATACGATCAAAGAAAAGAAGTCAATTTATAATATTTCATTTTCGGAGTAGGTCGGAAATACAGGTTTCTTTTGATGTTTAACATGATTGACACACACTCCAACAAACTGATTTGGAATTGCTTTTTTTTTAAAGACTGGGTCCCGAATTTCCTAATATTTATATTCGCATCTCAATAGTCTCAACTATTTGCATTTTTCCATTTGCTCTATTGACCTGAAGTCCAATATTATTAGTGCAATGTTTTTCTCGCAAATGAATAATTACAGATATATTTATGGTTTTGTGATATAAAATCAAGAACTGATATATGATATCATAAAGAGATGTAGTCGAAGCGCTATTTAATTCCCATAATTACGCTAATATTAAGAAAATTCTCCTATTGAGCGTTATAAGTCGTTATACACTATGTAATTTCGATGACACCTACTTACAAATTAGATTTACTTTCTTTATTGACAATTTTTATAAAAAAATGTATAGTGCGTAGACACCCAAACATTTTTTTCAAGCAAATGAATAATCAATTTGCGAAATAAGGTCGATGAGTTTTATTTGTTTTTTTTTTGATAAAACATAAGTTTTTCTACTGTTTGACTAAATATAATACTTACGACTAGACTCCATAGATTTTGATTTATACTGCTTTATATTACTGATTTTTTACTGCTTCAGAAACGTATCAATCCTGACACTCAAGGTGAACAAAAGTGGCGATTGCGCAGTAGCACACATTCGAGTCTTAATCGAGTTCAATGATTGTACCTGCGCGGGTAATCGCAATTATGATTAATATTATATGATATTTTTAATCATACAAAAATAGTGACATAATTAAATTATATGTTTATGGTATAATTAAATGTTAACTGAAAACAAAATCTCATAAGTGTTTTTTAACCTTACTTTTCTTCAAATTCGAACACAGAAGTTATATTTTAGTGAATCCGTATCATTTATTTGATGAATATTCATACAAAATTGCTGAAATAGTATATTTTATTAAACCTATTATTTTAAATGGTTTAAAATTCCAGTACTAGAGACTAGGTACATATATACATACTTATGTCAAATCTAAATATAAATAACTCAAAGGTGACTGACTGACATCTATCAACGCACAGCCCAAACCATGATGGATCGGGCTGAAATTTGACATGCAGGTAGATGTTATGACGTAGATATCCGCTTAGAAATGATTTCGATCAATTCCAATTTCCCCCGAGGGGATGATATAAGGGATGAAAGTTAGTATGAAACTTTGTCAATTTTAAACCGATCGAGCTGAGCCTTTGCATGCATAAAGCTAGTATGACGTAAGCATCCCCTAAGAAAGGATTTTAATAAACTCCACCCCTAAGGGGATAAAATAGGGAATGAAACTTTATTTCAGGTACACGATTAAATTAATAAATATTCGTTAGAAATGCTGCTCAAAGCAACTTTATCACGCGAACGAAGTCGCGGGCAAAAGCTAGTATACGATATAATCGAATTATCTCTACTGTTACTGCCTAAATTGTTTGTGTATTTTTTTTTAACGTATTACTATAAGGTATTTCAATTAAGTCTTTATTACATCTAAACATACACAATACAGAATAATATCAAACGAAATGACAACTGTATAAATGCAATAAAAGGATGTATTTTGCTATGATTTGATATATAAATTTTATGCTCAATATATTCCATCCTTTTAGTATACACTCATATAGTTTAAGTGATCAAATATAAAATCAAATGCCTATTCAAATGTTTGAATAAATAATTGGATCTTTAAAAATTGCGTTCAGAACTATGGGGCCTACTCAATTTCTGCGAAAACAAAATAGCGAATAATTTTGAATCGTTTTTATTATGTCACAATCATTAATCCAAGAGTTAGAACCACCCCTGTTTCGTAAGTAAAGTATTGTCGTTAAATTTCAATGTTAAACTTTCTTTTCAAATCAAAATCATGCAAATGGTTTGATGAGGAGAAAATTTCCATGATTCAACATCAAATTATCACACAAATTATCTTAAAACATTTTTTTTTACAAACTTTATCTTAATCTTTCCCATTTCACGGCATTTTATTAATGCCTGGCCTTACAATATGGAGCTGAGCTCCTTAATTTTCTCCATCCGGCGACAGGACATTAATATTCTATTTTTATTTCACGTCATTATATATTGACAAATAAGAAAAGTATAGACGACGAAACAGTCCACGGTTTAATGAATGTCAATTTGAAAAGTACACACCCGAGGGTAGATTACTGAATATTAAAGAAACACTCCCAATGAATCAAATTGTTGTAGAAAGGGTAACTCTTACCATCAGTAGCCTACATTAACTCGAGTAACTACTTGTAAAAACGCCAAATCATAGTACCTTTTACTCTGGATCCTTGATAAGGATAGATTTATTTACCAGCTTCGATAGCCGGATTCCCGTAATATAGAGATACATTGCTCACTGACCCAGACAGTTCCGTATTGGAAATTGGAATTTTCAGCGTATTTTATTTGTTTTAAAGTTCATAATCGCTTGTTTTTGAACAACGAAGTTTATTTGCTCTCGTAACGATTTTTCAAACAAGCTGCGGAACTATTATATTTTTAAAACGAACAATATTTCTACTCTTAGAAGTTGTTGTAGGGGCGATTAGATTTATGTCATTCATATAATTAGATTATGAGAGTGGTTAGACATTAAACGTATCTTTTAGTAGAACACCTAAACGAGATTTTAATTACAATAATTTGTAGTATTATTTTATATTTTTATATAAATTAATCAACAAATCGCCAGTTTAAAAAGTTTTTGCAAGTGCATATTTTTAACATAAGGAAATTATATATTATTTTTATTATAAGGTAAAATCGCTAACTCTGTTTGTTCGTTTCTACTGAAATACAAACTTAGCCATGAGTATACGTAAGAGTATCTATATTGAGTACAGTACAACATCATCATCATCAGTCCGTTTTCGTCTACTTCTGGATAATTGTACATAGGCCTCTCTAAACGCAGGCTATTGAACTCGATCATCGGCTACTCGCATCCAATTTCTGCCAGCCACCTTGCGAATAAACTATATAAATGTATATTTCTCGTTCTACATAATAATAATTTTGATTACTTTGTAATGCACCATATACTACCCATAAATTATTTCAGTCAATCCAGTCCAACGTACGGTTGCCTGGAAGAAATTGCTTTTTAGCGATAAGTATTGTACTGCAAATTTATGCTTGTATTCATGTTTTTCTTTGTGGTGTACAATAAGGTATTCATTCATTCGTTCATTCATATGTGTATTTACGTATTTACGAGGGCGAAGTCTGTATAGAGTGTTGACTTTGATTAGTCGTTAATCCGTTTCTGAGAAGTTCCCGCATACGATTTGTGGACCAAATGATCCGCCGGCGATAATAAACGATTAAAGAGCTCAGCGCTGCACTAATTAGCGTTTTCAGACAGCGATTCTAAAGTTAAGCAAATTTCGGAATGGCCGGACATAGGATGGGTGACCAAAAATTTATTATCTCTAGCTCCTCCGTGCTTCGGAAGGTACGATAAGCCGTTGGTTTCGACTGCATATGCAGTCGTTAGATAACATATATAAAGAAAGCATGTGCTTCGGCAGTGGGAGTATTATAAGTAAAATAATTCACTTTTACATGATTAATTCAAATTTGTCTAGGCTTGTGTGCCCTACAAATGAAAATGCAGGTTCCTGTTGTATGTTCAGAATATGTGAACCATTTAAACTTATAAAGATTCAACAAAATAAATTTTATAACAGTAATTTGCAAAAAATCACGCTTCAAAAACTTGAAAAAAGTAAGGAAAATATACTACAAAAATTTGCTTAAATACATATGGCATTAAATTTGTTACATCAAACTTTACAACTTTCATTCACAAATAACAAAGATATTACAAAAATTGCCCAGACGCCTATACGTTTTTCGCTATCGTAGCACTGTATGAGGTCACATAATGCCTTGAATTTGTATGGAGCGTTTTCGGTCGACTAGCAGCAGTTCCTCAAACACAGCACCATATCCCCAAAACTATTATTCGCTGACATGCTGTTATTTCTACATTATTTCTCAAAAATGTATAGATTTATATATAAAATAAAAAAAGTTGTCAGTTAGCCTATTAGGTATAAAGTATAGACAGAATGCCAATTCCCTTAACACATAAACGAGATTGCTATCATTCATATTGATCACAGGCCATAAACTAGATTGACTATGAGCCGCCTACTATATAAGCTAAAATGGCCGCTAAACGATAACTAGTTATCTAGATACAGATTTGCAAAGTCAGTGTTTCTAAACTTTTTAATAGCTTTTAGTTTTGAAATACTAATTAGTTTAAAATCTTTCAATTACATGTTTAAAACCCAAAATCTAATAAAATTATTATATTTACTATTAGTTTTACGTTATGAGGGCTAAGTTTTCAGGCTATTACATTTATTCGCGTATATTTAATATATAATATTTTAAACAAAGCCTAAACAATCGTATGTAGACTGCAGTCTTCCAAATAGGATTGCGAAGTAACTATAAAAGAACTAGAAAGAAACTAAAAAGGCCTAGAAAGAAAGTAGATAGATATACCTGCCTATGACGCCTACCCGTAAAATTCAGTTCAGTTATTCAGGAATATCGGGAACTAGACAAAAACAATGTACACGGTAGCAATTCAGTGAAAAACTGTCATTCTATTGTAGCTATAAAAGAGTTGCTATAGTATTAACTATCTTATAGTTCCAAGAAATTCGTCTTTACATTACCAAACCTAATAAACTTGTGTAATAAAACTGGGCTGTTCTTTTATCTCATTATGTTGTTAGCTTAATTGGATGCTATCGGTTTTACAGTATTATAAACTACATCACTCAGTGAGGTTTCATGTCACGCACATGACATTGTTGTTGCTAATGATAATAATATGAACTGTTTTTATGTACCGTAGGATATAAAATGTACAACATCTGTACTTTTTAAATCGAATGTCAGTTATCCTTTTGGTGATTTTTAAATCAGTAAGCTTCAAGTAATTGGACTTTATTTAAGATGATTAAAATTTCATATGAGCACAGTTCACATCTGGTATACAAAGAAAACCGGTCAAGTGCGAATTGGACTCGCGCACGTAGGGTTCCGTACCAGAAACGAGCAAAAAACACGTTTTATGTATGGGAATCCCTTTAAATGTTTATTTTATGCTGGTTTTTTAGTATTTGTTGTTCAAGCGGCAACAGAAATGCATCATATGTGAAAATTTCAACTGTCTAACTGTTACGGTTCACGAGGTGACAGATAGACAGATATATTCTTTGGGCACGGAACCCTAAAAAGTGTTAATTAATATGTCGAAGGAAACTTAAGAAAACACTTACACGCGCTATTGCGCTATGATATTTATACTCGCGTTGAACAAAATGATTTGGTTCGTGAGATAGACATTTCTTATACTTAAATATACCTCATTAAGAATCATATTCCAGAGACTTTGTTTTTCGTTTAAACAGTAATAATCATCATCATCAGCCCAATGGCCCAATGCGGATTGGAGAGTATTGGACCGAGCGACGGCTTAACGTGCCTTCCGATGCACAGAGTAGCTCAAGATATTTTTGGTCACCTATCCCATTACCGACCCTTGCGAAAATTGCTTAACAACAACGATTGCGGACCGGGGCGCTTATCCAATACGCCAGCGAGCCACTCAATTTTGTTTGAACAGTAATCAAAACTAAACCATCGGTCTGCAAGACCAACGTACAAGTACGGGAAAGTTAAAACTTTCCCGTAATTGTACGTTGTAAATTAGAAATCAACAAAAGAAATGCAAGTCATATTGATGAATTAGGATAATCAGGCGTCAAGTTTTGTGTCCGAGGAATTCCTAAGGGTCGTAGTTAGTACCTGATGACGTGCTTTATAACACTTGTAACGGTGTGCCGTACAATTTATTTCGTCCTAGGTTTGCACATGCAAACTTTTTGTCTTTGATATTCAAAATCATTTCTTTTTATTATTCACCTTTCGTAATTAGAAATTTCGACTAATCAAATATGCTCTTTATGAATGTCAGTTCGTAAAAAATTCAACATGATAATATAATCATATAAATTTCAAAATAAAATTAATTATTAGAAAAGAAAAATGTTAATCTAAAAGTATATCTTCGTCAAATATCGTCCAAGTTTTATCTATTATAGAAAATCCAGAAACGGGCATGTATTTGTTCTTTTTAACAGTGATAATTATATATTTAGGTACTCATACGAACTGTTTTTTTTTTGTTTGTTACAGTTTCCTTTTTTCTTTTCTTTTATTACCGTATAATAAAATCAAGTTCTCAAGCTTAGTCAGCCTTGCATTCATTCGCCCAAGCATCGAACCCGTCACCCATTTACTCGCTGCGCGCTCTGTATGTATAATTCAAAATCGATTATGGTTTTGTGATATTTAACCCAATTTCCGCTATGATTAATTCAAATCAATCCACAGAAATTCAGTAAAATTAACACACGCAAAGGCATTAAAGTAACAATAACAAAACAAACTTGAATATGTTTTGAAAATACATATAAATGAAACACACCAAATAAAATTATTCAAACAAACTTGTACAGTAAAAACTAAATCAGGTTTTCCAAAGCTGTCATGTTTCTCAATTAGATTTTAAACCTTACTGCTTCAAAAATAAACGTCAAATTTTATTTTGCCGAAACAGAAATGAATACAATACATGTGTAATAATATTAGTCTGATCAAAATGCATTGCAATCGCGTTACGTTGTATGAAACATCAAGAACTGAAGTGCTGTGTTCACTCTATTGATTATTAATTTTAAAACTATGCCAATAAATCTAGTATATTAATTTTGGATTACAAAATATATTTGACTAATTAAAATCGGAGAAATTGTTACTAACATATTTGTGAATGTATTATTATAACTATCTATATTATAAATAAACCCATCATAAAGATTTATTTTATTCTTTACTAGCTGTTTTTCTGCAACTTCGTACGCGTAAATTATAGCCTATTTTAAACCTGTATGATCTAAATACCCGTAGGTGAAATTTTTTTTTAAATCGGTCCAGTAGTTTCTTAGGCTATTCGATGCAAACAAACAGTCGAATCTTTCTTTATAGTATTAGTATAGATATAAATTTATGTACAATGGTATTAGATTGCTAAATGCATGAAAATCTGCTGTAATATCTTCATTTAATCTCTGACGGCAACACTTGAAGTACTCACTACTGAGCTTTAACGCCCCATTCATACTTCTAATTTTGTTTTTGCATTTATTTTTAATGCAATAAAATCTTTCTCTATACAAATTCACAAAATCTCTTCCCATATTTTCGTCCATAGTTCAGCGTTATAGTGCGCTTGTACTGACTTTGAAGCCTGTCATTAATCACCTTAGTCGTTTAGCCCTATTATTAGAACGCTGACGCCTAAGGATGAAACGATACCAATAAATACAAGTACTTACTCGATACTTAATCGATATCAAGTACTTTTGTAATCGATACTTTAGAACCGATAGTAGTATCGTGAAGTAAGTACTAATATCGGTTTACTCTGTGGTAAGATGTCTAAAGTGTGTCTCATGAAAAAATCCTATAGACGCGGCATCCCTATCGTATGACAATAATCATTGCTAATCCTTAATAATTTTATGTACTTAGGGATCTATCTAAAAAGGGTAATGCCAACATCAAAATCAATACCTATATGCTTTTAATCATCGCTTGTGATGCCTGGACCTGCTTCCCTTTCTTAAATCTGCTCTTAAAATCTTTAAAAATGACGACAATAGTGAGTTATTTTAAAACTATTCGTAAAAAGTATCGATCATTTTCCTTCGATAGCGAGTAGATATTGATACCTTATAACCGATACGGTGTCGAGAAAAGTATCGATACCTAGGTGGTATCGTTCATCCCTACTGACGCCTTTTAAATATCTATCCTAATAAACTACCAGCTTTTCTTCTAATGTTTCCCTAATAGCCGTGACAGGAAATTTTGGCCAACCTTTCAAACGATTACAGTTTTCGAGTTCATGTATAACATCAAACATAAAAATTTGTAACTACTATATATAAAAAAGCAGGCGCAGGAGTCTTCTGTGTGTAAATATTTTTCATTTGAGATATTTATAAATTTTCATAGCACTCGAAGGTTTAAAATACTCGTAAAAATGTTTCTTTGATGTTGATTAGTAAACCAAATATGGATAACTGAAATAACTTTGTAAATGATTTTTAATATAAATTGTGATAAGCTTTCAAATAAGATGAACTAATCTGTAAAGCGATCGCGAATTTCTAGGGCTTATTGACAATTTGCATATTTTCTTCAGCAATAATTTAAGAAGGAATTCCAATATTCGATGTTAGGGATATATTCTATATTCAGTTACTTGCTTTCCTCTAACAATTCCACATTTTCCGTAACACGCAAAAGTAGACCATAACTATACGTTTCTAACATGCAATCTATAAAAAATCTGAAATAACATTCACCTGGAACGACAATTTGACTTGACTTGTAGCCGTGTGCACATAATTATTTAATAAGCGTATTGCGAAATACGCTTTTTAAAATTGAAAATTAAAAAAAACACTTTCATCTTATATATAATCCAGATGAGCCAAAAGGAGAGTCTCTGTCTCAGGAATGTGATATATTCGTTATCCTACTAAATAATGACATTAAAATGCATAAAGTAGAGAAAGACGTGTAACGACTCACACATTTTAGATTGTTTTGATATGGCACTCATTGCACGCCTCTCACATATTTTCTTTTATCCTTAGCATTTTGCCGACTACTTGCACAGATATATTAGAATCTCTCTTAGAAAATATATGACAAATGTCTTGATCTACGCTCGTTTTGGTAAAAGAACTGCATTTTAGTATTTCCCTCATTCAGTAATCTTTTTTGAAACATTGCCTTTCCAAATTCTTAAAAAAAATTGAGAAGTAATAAAAAATACTGATCCGTGAAATCAAAACCTTTAAAAAGCACGAAGTATAAAAAACACCTCTTGTAGATTTTTCGTTATTGGGTGGTGTGCGAAATCATGGAAAATATCGAAAGATATTTCAAATAAAATTTCAATCAAAGATGTTTAAAACACACCAGTCTCGAGTGCACTAAGATGGTAGTCACCCAGATTACAAAAGGCTGTGGGTTTGCGCCCATCTCGGTGTCTGGGTCTGGTGAATTTTTTAAGAATTTTTGATTCAATGCTTTATGAATAATTCATCAGCACATCGCATCATCAGCCTAATTATAACCCTATTCCCTAAGGATAAAAAAAATATTTTTGCTTTGTGGAAGGCACGTAAAGCCGTTGATTCCAGCTACATCTACAGTCTTTAAAACCCACCAATACGCATTTGCCTGGTGGTGGGTCATGGCAGTAGTAAAGACTGGCTGATGATAATGAATTAAGTATAGCTAGGTGTTGTTAACTAGAGTTGTATTTGTTCCAGCTTTGACGTACGTGGACGGTCGTTTAACAAGGCGCTGCAGTGGTCGGATCCGAACGCGTTCGGGCCTCGCGCGTACTTCGCTACCGTGGCGAGGCCGGCGGCTCTGACGCTCGATACTGTACAACTGGACGACGAGGGAATATATCGATGTCGAGTAGATTTCAAAAACTCACCAACGAGGAATTTTCAAATACGATTAGCTGTTATAGGTAAGTGATTTATAATATTCATGTTATGTAACTATACTTAATTAAGTTTAGTACCTGGATGATGGGTAGTAGCTAGATGTTATGGTTTTGGTACCTAAAATAAACCTAGCAAGATCAATTTTTCTCCCGCAAAACCCACTGCATACTAAATTTCATGAAGTCGTGGGAGTCGTTTCCGAGATTTCAGATCATATATTCAAAAAAATCTCGTTTTAAGGCATTACATAAGAAATGAAAAATTTATCATTAACAAGTCAGTAGAAAATTGTTTAATAATAACAAATAAAAATATAATTCTCTAAAAAGGTTAAAGTAATTATAATGTATCAGTGGAATATTGATAACCTGTCTTTTTGATACAGTTCTTAGAAAATAATTAAATTATTAATCATTTACCATTAATTTATCGTATATCATCGTATATTGTGGTAATCTGACTTGCCAAACAAGAATTTGGATGAAGTAAAGGCTATCAAAAGTTAGAATACTCTTATTATTAGCTATTGGACGGTTCTTTATATTCTCATAATACAGATTATATATCCATGAATTTCTAACGTTTGTTCCAAAGCAATTACCATACCTTTCTCGCACTATGACCTAGTGAACTATATTAGACTAACATTTTATTCAAAGCTTTCCATTCATAATAGAATTATTAAGTGAAGACCACAACACAATCATTAGCCTATTTTAGTATTTCACTATGAATATGTACTCGTAATTATAATAACCATTTCAAATACAAATAAAAGTTTAATCGAAATCGACTTCCTATTCTGTAAAAAAAAACACCGTCAAATGTAACGTCGAACACAACCTTATCACAATTTAGATGTTGTAATCAATTGAAACCGACTATGATACATAAAAGCTGTACACGAAGCTGCACTAGATTCTGATTTTTATTCATAATGTTTCTTCTGATTTCGAGTGGATATTGTTTTTAAAATAAGTGACCTAGCCAAAATACTCTTATTAAGACATCAATATAAAACTTTTCTCGGGTCCGTACCAAAGGGTAAAAACGGGACCCTGTTATTAACACCCCGCTGTCTGTCTGTCTCCAAGCTGTATCTCACAAATCATAATAGGGAGGTAGTAGAAATGTTCTCTGATATATTTCTGTTATCGCTATGACAACATAATAAAATATTTAAGGGGAGCTTTCTACAAGCGAATGTTTTAGAGAATAGCAAAGCTAATTCTTTCGAGATAATTCTTTAGATTTTGAGAAAAGCTTTTATTTAAAACTAGCTTTCCGCTCGCGGGATCGCCTGCAAGAATCCTAGGGAACTGTTCATTTGGATATCGATTCATACTATGACACGGATATAATTACAATGACAAATAAAATAGTAAGCAATGGTTTCTATGGAAACGGATTAATACCCTATAAAAGCTTTCACTCCCATTTTCATCCCTTTATTTACTGTTCGGGATAAAATAAAGCCTATATTCACCGCATATGATTTAGCTTCCCATAGGTGAAAGAATTTTTAAAATCACTCTAGTAGTTTCGGAGAACAAACAAACAATCAAATCTTTCCTTTTTATAATTAGTATAGACAAATTACTTAACCAAATTACTCTTATTGGCACACCAACATTATATGTTTCCTTTTTAACATTAAAATTCTTTTTATTCGATGTTACAGTTAAATAGTGTAATAAAGACACAGTAAATAAAACAAGTGAACGACATATCGAAATTAGAATTATGCCAGCTGTTAACGTTCCCACACCTAAAAATTTTAACACAGCACGTCTGCGCTATGCTGTGGAAATATATAAGAGGGCCTTATCTAAAAAGGCTGCTTTTCAACGGCTTCCCAAGCGAGCGATGCAAAACAAAGCTTTGTTAGAACTCCTTTGAATTTCGGTTAGGAAAATGAGAGGTTACACACGACCCCTGTGCTGTCAAAGAAGCTCCCAGTGTTATTACAATAATGTACCGCGATATCGCGTTTGGAGTGGCGGCTTTCATTGGAGGAAGTGAGAACTCTGCTCTTAATATATTACGCCGGGTAATATGTGTCGTGCTATAAGCAAATGTTGTGAAACTGGAATCGCTATAAACAATCATGTCATGTACAATCGTTATAATTTAAACATGCTATTACGTTTTTGAGGTAGTGCACAAAAACATGTGCGAGTTATTTAAACAGGTCAGAGATACTTTGGTTATACAATCAAAATCAATGATATTACAATGAAAAAGGGTTGTAGGTTACTTTTAAATGGCTCTCTATCGGTAATATTTTTTAAAGTTTTTATTTCATGCTATTTAGTGATATTGATATTTATTTATATAATAGGTAACACAAAAAATATGAAATATCCATTATAAATAAAAAAATATTCAACATAATGAAAGTCTTAGAAAAGAGGGTTTTGTTTATTTGCTCGGCATATTTTTTTCTAATAATTCTCATATAAAGAGGTAAGATTTGTTTGTTTGCTTTGAATAGACTCCGAAACTATTGGATTGATTTATGAGACTTTCTATGGGAAGCTACTTAATACGCGTTGGACATAGGCTATAATTTACGCAGGCGAAGGCGCAGGAAAAAAGCTTAAATTATAAAGTTTTGGTCATTTATTTGTCATATTACAGTATATGAGTATACTATGAAAGCATGAAGCATCGAATCAATAATATGTTATAACTAATTATAGAAGATTAAACTAAATTATTATTGAATATACCAAGATGAGTAACTAAAACACTCTTAATATAGATTATATGAAACAACAAAGGTCACTTCACCAAAACACGCGACAATAAAGTTCATTTTCTACATAGAACCGACCGGTAAACGAACCCGGAACTTCAAAGATGGCGGCACCTTGCATCCAGCATGCAAGCTGCATAACCTTTTTTTGCTTTATCTTCAGTACTTTTGCAAATAATAAGAGAATATTCATATCCTTTTAGTATCCCTAAGGAGATATTACCTAAAGCTTTTTATATTGCTCGTAAGATTACAACCGAAAAATTATGACTGAAGATAAAAACGTTATGAAATAAGTAAACTAATATATTTTGGGCATTATCATTCAAATTACATTACATCATGAAGCATATAATATATTAATGTTGGTACTGTTCAAACATCATGGAAAATATTTTATTCCAATTATTAACACACTAATTTCGAGTCAAACTACTCGTAAGAAATAACGTGACACTACTTCGCAATAAAATTTCGTCTATTTTCATAATGCTAACAAAAATCCAAAGAAACACACAATATTGTTTATGATTCAAAGGAGGTAAGAACTGCCCATTATTCTGTAACTTTTTTGAGGACCAACTAAATAATTGTTCACAGAATTCTGTGGGCAAGCCGTCATCGCGCGGTATTGGTATTATGTAACTGATTTTTAATAAATCAGTAATCCAACCAGTTGCTAGTTTTTATTTAATTTAGATTAACAATTCAGCTATTATCTCAACAATCAATTCAGCGATCGATTCGATACAAGAAATTTATTGCCAAATTATACGCCAATGGAACGTACATTCATTTTATATTAAACTATCAGTCAATTGCACAAACGTTCATGATGGTTAAATGACGTTTTTAAGCTCTAATGAATGTCAAATTTGTATGGATAATGTAGTTTTATACTAATGACAAATTTAATAAAGGTTTCTGCAACTGGTTATCTGCTTATTTGGTAAAAAAAAATAATGTAGTACGGCGGCTAAGGATGTTCTGTGGCAGCACCACAACGATGTTTTATCTACATTGAAAACCACAACGTACATTTTTTATTATTAATTGTGCAATTATTTATAATTCATGTACATTTTCTTAGTATAGAAATTATTCCTGTGCTGCAAAACCAAAACGAATATTTAGAGTTGAAAATCTGTATATTTTTCCAAAAAATATCCTTTTTCCTTATAATTTGACTAAGGAACACCTTATTCGTTACTATGAACGTTTATAATAATTAATTTTTGAAAATAATATAAGTTAAATAATATGAGTAGAACAATTTTTGGTTTTGCGGGTAACTATGTATTTGCTTTCCGGGCGTCGATATGAAAATATATAGCGAAATATAAATTGAAAAACAAAATAAAACCTCCTTTTTGTAGTGACTGAAAAAGAAAATTAAGCAAATGTCATCTACTTTATCCAATGCTAGTAATACACAAAAGACATTTCTGCCAATGTAATTTGATGTTATTGATTTATGAAGACCTTATAGACGACAGACTGCAATTTGTCATTACAAGGGTACCCTTTCGATATGATTGATGTAATATTAATTTTTAGGCTATATTTTATTGAATATTCAATTTATTTATAAGAAACTCAAACATTTAATAACAATACATTTATTTTATAATGTGCCCCGTTAACGGTCAGTTGCACAAACTTTAATTATAATTTTAAAACGCCTTTAAGCTTTATTGAATGACATATTTGTATGGGTAATGTCGCTTTAAAATAATGTCAATTTCAATGAACGTTTGTAAAACTGGCTTAAGTCTTGTAAGTCTTATATTAATCTCAATAGAGTAAAATAAAATACATCGAATCTGTACACAAATGAAGAACGGCCAATATAAATGACGATGTTTACGTTTTTCCTTGATATCAGTTCTATCCTTAAGTAACCATTTAGTAGAATAAAAGTAACTTAAATATTAATCCATACTTAGAATTATTTATATGCAAAATTTTATCATAATCCGCAATCCGAAAATTTTAAAATAATAAACTTTATTTGTTCGGTGTCGACGAATTATTACCAAATTAGGCACGAGCTTACTATTAATATTATTAGAAAATTACAAACAATTTTCGCCTTCAACTACCCCGTTAGAAATTGTTTTGGCAAAAATAAATAAAGTAAGTATCTAAAAGCAATAAAATTTCTAAGAGGTGAAAACTTTTAAAATATGCTATATTTCCACGTTACTCTCAGACAGGACGTTGATGGCTATGAAAAGCGATTTTTATTAGCGTCGCCAGTTATTTTGCAGTGAGACCGGCTATAACAATTTTGTGTTGTTAACTTTTTACGAGTTCATATTTTGCACATCAATTTTAAGTCTTTAAATAAAGTTTTACGATACCAATCAAAGTGAGGGATTCCGTAATAATACATTGTTTATGTCTTCTGTTAAATTGAACAACAAGACCGTTAATATTTTATGGAGATTTTCGTACAGTGTTTTGTGTTTGCGATAATTTTTATTCAATATGCCGCATGATCCTGACGTAAAATGCTCGATAGCATATTTATTATCATGTTCTTGGCAATTATCGCAAAGAGTCCTTTTTTGACAGGACAGAGATAAAATATCTCAAGCTACTCTGTTTAACAAGATTGACTTTTATTTCATCTGCATTTTGTCAACATCTTCCAATACGCATTATTCCTGCATACAGTAATACCATAATATAGGATGTCCTGAATCTTCATCTTCATTTACTAAGAGGGGTGTAGTGACTCTTTTATATTTTTATTTCATTGAAGGTTTTTTTTCATTGAAACTATGCTGTCACAGCGCTCAACTCTGCAAAGATTTCAATGAATAGCATAGCTGTTTTATTTCCTTGGTCGTAGAGGCCGCATGTGGACTGCATTGAAGATCTGAGCTTTATTCAATGTAATGTCATTGATTGAATTAATCAAAATGGAACATTAAGGATTCTTGATATTCGCATTATGAAATCAAGATAGAACACTTTACTAGTAGATATTTAATAAATTTCAAACACAAATTTATGAACGTCGCGTGCGACTTTGTCCTTGTGGAATATCACTTCCATGAAATCGTACATAATTATTACATGAAATAGTTCCCTAACAGATAACTACTCACTGAATGACAAACATATTTTATGATCCTCTAGTGATTCTTGTCAGGCAAAAGCAGAAATTAAACTTATTCATATTTCAAAATTATTGTATTTACATATAGCGTAAAAACTAAATTAATTGATGCCACTACTATTATTATTTTTTATTATATGTTTGTTTTCTTATTTTACATCAAACTTTGTGAATTTCGCGAGCCCATTCCTTTGTACAATTAAAATAAATATTATAATACGTTCAGTCTGCGATACAGATGCTAAGCAGTATTCATAGAGTTCGGTCATAGAATAGGTAACCAAAAATTTACTATCTGGAGCTCCTCCATACCATTCCATACACTGGTAGGTTAAGCGGCTGCATCTGCTGACGATGACACCCACCAATTAGCAATGGGCCTGCGTGGTTATTTTGGGTTATGAATCATTCATTCCATTCGATTATATTTCATTCACTGGGAAGGCCTATGCCCTACCGCTCGATAGCGCAGTGGTTAGCGCGTTCACGATTGTTAAGCAAACTTTCGCAAGGGCCGATCATAGAATGGGTGATTGAAATATTTAATATTTTGAGCTCCTCCTCATTCGAAATGCATGTTAAGCTATTGGTCCCGGCTGCATTTGCAGTTGTTAACACCCAACGAGGCGCTCGTGATGGCCTGTTCTCCCTATTCGACCAAAGGGGACATTAATAAGCTGGAGATTAGGGGAGACCGGGTTGGTTGGCCAATTTTCAGCTTAAAGGTTTCTTTTTATATTTCTTTCAAGTATATTCATTTAAAAATAGATTCAGTTTATAGATTAACTATTAAGCTTTGGAAAACGTGGCAAAAAGCACATTATTCATTATGATATAGGATACAGGTCAGTACTTGTACAATAGGAAAAGCTGGTCAACCTACCCCATGCTTGAGGTTGGTTGACTATTCGACTGGGGTAAGTTGACCTATACAGGGCAAAATCTACAAGAAAATGGGAAAAAAGGAGACACAAAAAAAAATAATTTATTGAATTACGCTACTTTAATCAAATACAACAAAATGCAAATTATAAGGTAACTGTTAGAAGCTTAATTTAAAAGAAAACGAAACAACTTCTTATATACTTTAACCATTTGGTGACAAATAATCATGTGTATCTAAAGTAATTTTATTTATTTTTAATTATTGTAATCATATTTATTTTAAACTTTTTCGTTATATTTATGACGTGGCGTTAAAGTGTTTTATATGGTATATCAAATTCTTTCACCGTAGAATTTATACTTTTTTTTTTATCAAAGATAACTTGTTGACATGTTCTGTCTATTACATCTTTGGGTGTGCTCCCTCTATTAGTCTTTCTTTTGTAGATTCGCATGGTCCTGAAACAACTATTTTTGGATAAAATTTCAAAAACACCTACTTCATTTTATCTGTGGAGTATTCATAATATTACGGAGCTGGTTGGACCAGGTCAACCAGCCCCGTTATGCATTAGTCTACTAGCCCCGAACCACCTTTTAATTTTTAACCACGTGCCATAACCTCGTTTCGGCGACGATATCAAATAGAATAATACATAAAAGATCTTTCTTTCTTATTTACATTCTTATGTAAATCACACATTCGTTATAAATTATTTTACAATCAATAACCATGAATAAAAAGGCATTATTACAAATAATATTACGACAAAAATAATTACTTACGTGCGTTGTTTTTCAATATTACGCTCGTTCTCTCAACGACAAGCGTGCCTTACGCCCCGTGTTCCCGATGACCAAGCGGGGGGAAGTAACGGACTCTCGCGACTCACTACCGCGTTCAAGACTATTGCGATAGACGATTTTTAATAGTTAGTCAACCTACCCCTATAGTCAACCAACCGGTGTCCCCTATTACTAATTTTCTTGTTTCACTAGAATAAGAATATTAGTTAAAAAAATTGTTCGATTCACGATCCACAGAATCGCAAAACAATGTAATATTACATACACATATGTACGGGTAATAATGATACAGTGTGCGGTTTAAAATTTTGTTGTAACAGTCAGAAAACACGGCATTGACTATCAAAGTGATTTTATTTGGTCGGCCGAACGTGAGCCAAGTCGCGTTCCCCACGATTTATTATGGCCGCCTTATCTACATATGTTTATCGTGGATTTTTAAATTGTAAACGAGCCCTCCTCGACTACTACCATGTTTCCAGTGGATTTCTTTTTTCTGTTTAAAAAGAATGTGTGAGTTGATTGGCGACATTTGATTTATTTCGGAGACATTTGATTTATTAGGTTTAAGCATTCAAAAAGAGGTTCTCAAAAATATTATTATGTTTGATCATCTGTTTAAAACAAGGTACTAATATTTTAGAAAAGCCTCTTAACGAGACTATTTTATCACTACATAGTATAAAATAAAGTCGCTTTCTATGTTCTTATATATGCTTCAATTTTTATAACTACGCAACGGATTTTAATGCGGTTTGTTTTAATAGATTCAAAAGGGAGGTTTTAATATATAATACAAGACCACGCGGGCGAAGCCGCTGACGGAAAGGTAGTAAGAAATAAATATTAACCTTAAAACTTTAAATCGTAACAGCAATATGAAGTGACTCATTGGCGTTAATCAATCAGATCTGTGAGTAGATAATGTTATAAAGGGGTAGTTTGTAACTTTGTGTGTTGGTTTGCTTACATAGTGACATAGGCCATAATTTACGCGGACGAAGGCGCGGCAAATCAGTAAGTCTAATTATATACAAAAATCACTTAATTATAAAAAGCAGTAGATAGAAAATTTGGAACAAATTGGTTCTCAAATTGTTAACTTTATCACAAAGTTTTAATTACGTTAAAACGTCAATGTATCTCTCTCGACGAGAGACTTAATAAAATGAAAGAAGCAAAAAGTTTGATATAAAACAGAACACATTTGTCTATTCTTCATCATAAGTGTCCTGTCATAATTTAATAGTGATTAATGAAACAAAATAATTTTTCACATTTTACGCTTTTATTTTATTTTAAAGCAACACCTTTACCCTTCATTTAATAAAGGTACTTAGGCATCATCTTGTCACAACACAATGTTTGCCCAAAATTTTACCTTGGATTATAAATTGAAAAATCTCAAATAATATTCAAAATACTTTATTCAATCAATGTTACAACACTTGTGAAAGTTGAAGCTCTATTTTTATTTTCATAGCATACACACTTCTGAAATTGAAAAATGACTTCATTAGACTATGAAAGTGACTCATCACCGTCATAATATAAAAAAATATACAGAAAATATTCAATCGATTCAAATATGCCGTCAAACAAAGTCATTGATAATAAATAATTAATATACAACAAGCTTAACATACATATATCCCCACACTTATTATATATGTAATCAAATACAATACAATACTTCAATACCTTGTAAAACTATACACTTTTGAAAAATCAGTTAAAAATATTTTGAATAAGTCTACTTACGATGACTAGTTCAGTTTTGGAGTCATTGAACTACAATTTCATTTAGGTAGCAGATAATATTTAATTTATTTAGAGGAAATACTAAATAAGACTAAATTACTTTTTGATTATTGTCAATAGACAACAGAATACAACCCATTATTTCATATGTAGGAACGAATTCAAATTACAAAGTTTTCATTTTCAATTGAACACAATTATGAAAATTTGACGATTATGTATTTTAAAATCTAAGGCATTATTTGTTTTATCCTAAACTACGAAACATTATGAGTACCATGTTTTTATCGGTAACGATCAAAAATGATTAATATAATATTTAAAATGTATTCATGCCCAAGCTTCCTTAATATGCTGATAATAATATGTCATAAATATGCATATTTTGTAGAATTAAACTCATACCAGATTTTTATAGGTATATATTTATATATTTACTTAATTGAAGGGCAGATTATGTGACACAGAAACTTTTGTCAAAACTAGTAGTTCATTTTCTTTTCTGAGAATACTAATATCTACTCGTAACATTTACAGTTTCTGTGCGCTGCCAATGTCATGTCACAAAAGGCATACTAACCTTTTTAAATAGTTTTGTATTAAGAATCCATAATGTCCGTTGTTTTGCGGCCTCATCCGACCTAAACATAAAATCTCTTTAGTGCAAAAAACAGTTCTAATCAAACAATCGTAGTTCACCGCCGTTTAAATTACTGCAATTACTGAAGTTGGCCACCGCGCGTCCACTAAACTCGTTTTTCCACTTCGCAATTTCGGTCGAAACCCATTTATTTGTATGCAACTTCACTTTATTAGTTGTCGTTCAGCAATTTGTATTGCTCGTGCAGTATTATGTTGGGTAGTGTTACCGCAATTTTTTATAATTACAATTTTCGAAGCTGTGAAATGTAGTTTTAACGAAAAAGTTTCAAACCCACTTTGTATTTGTGTTATAGATGAAAATGTTAATTAAACCAATGATAAAGTGAAGAGCAGTAAAACGTGTAATAGCCAATTTTGGGGTTATCATTTTTAATAATCTATCTTTGATGCCGTTTATTAAAATTTCTAAGGCATATGTGTTAACATTAATATTGTGTGATTTTAATACTTTTTTATACTTTATGTCGATAGAAAAAAATTAAGCAATTATTTTAAATATCTCCCGAAAAGCCAGGCTTTTCACTTTCCACGCATTATGATTATAAACGTTGCTAATAAAGGAACTTAATAAAAAAAAAGTTTTTTGATAAATCAATCAATACAACTGCCAAAAAGTTTTATCAAGACTCGTTTTTAATTTGACCAAACGCTACTTTTTCAATTTCACGGTGCTATATTAAATTGTGTTCAACGCTGTCACAGCATAGGATTTAAATAAAATAAAACCTATTGCGAAGGGTAATAAAGGTTTTATTTCATTGATTTCGACTTTACTCGTTTTCGTATTCGAACTGAACTCGTTTAAGTAGGTATGTATTCGATAACACACCACAATCTTACATCCGTGATAATTATTCACAGCGGTTTCCACTACGAAGCAATCTTAACATTTACGTGGGCGTTTACTTTAACGTTTAAGTGGGGGTTGCAACGCTGTATCGTAAGTCATCGCCGCAACTATTAGGCTGCGGACTCACAACACAGCGAAGCGGGCTGTTTATAAAAGAATTAAAAGGTTGGGAAACTGAAATATAAAGTTGCTATACTAAGTGAGTGGTTTTATATTCGAACCTAGGGTGGAATTAAAATTTTCCGAATTCCGAACAACGATCCGGTTTATAGTTATGTTGTGGTCATTCTCGACTTTGCACGCGTAAGTTATAGCCTAAGTCTACCGCGTATGATGTAGCTACCTGTAGGTGAAATTATTTTTAAAATCTTTTTAGTAATTATGAAGTTTATTTAATGCAAACAAATAATCAAATATTTCCTCCTACGTAGCGACATCTAGTAAAATTTCGAGAACTTCTTTGATAATATTTCTCGCTCTCGCCCGCCTGCGTCCACTCCCTAATAGCTGTCCAGTTCACCGCCTAAGTAACGGCACGCCAAGACCTATACATCACATTGTTTGAACAAGAGTATACAAGCGTCTTTACAATCGCTACACGCTAGTGATGAGTGATGGGCTGCGTCACGGAATATCTGCAGTTTATATTACGATGCCATAATTTATAAATGTTGTACTCCATCAAAATTTAAGTAATGTCAGTAGTGATTTACTTAACTTTATTACCTGGGGCTGCATTCTCAACGGAGTTTGCAATTGTTAAGTAGCGATCGCAGAGTTCACTGACCGAGCTATCAAACTCGGTTTGCGCCCAACAAATACCAATACACTACCTGTAGTGTAGAGTCTAGTAATTATCTTTAAATTACAACCGCTATGAATTATCGATCAGGTTTGGTAAGATTGCGATCGCAAACTCTGTCGAAACTGCAACCCCTAATCTGTAAATGGACCATCGGGCCTAACTGGGAGATACTAATATTAAAAGAGGATTATTTATTTGTTGTACCCTCCAATCCGCATTGGACCAGCGTGGAGGGTCATGGCCCATCCTCCTTAACCATCCATAAGGAAGGCCTGAGCCCCTGCAATGAGGACGTGAAAGAGTTGGTGATGATTTGTTTGTTTATTTTCATGGAACAGGTTGCGAAACTACTGGTCAATTTTTTTTTCACCTACATTCGGGTAGCTACATCACACGGGGTTGACATAGGCTATAATTTACATGTTCTAAATATGGAAATACAGAACTATATTTTACTATACACTAACTCTACCCTAAGTACAGCTAATTCACTTTAGCCATCACAAAATAATTAATGTCTGGCATCCCTGCGATGTTACATGCGAGTAAAAAATAATAAACGTGCGAGTAAATAGTTATACCTCCAAAATCATTATTAAAGAAATACTGTACCTATAATTAAAACTACAGGAGTTAATAACAATACAGACGAGAAACGGTAGACACTCTAACAATTGTCTAACAGAGTCCGCACTTGGTCGAGTTTTCATCATCCAGAAGTCTAAATAGAAATTACGCACTTTTATTCACATAACTCTATATATGTAAATTGTTTTACAAACGAGAATAACGTGGAATGAATGTGAACCAAAATTTTGAATATACACCAGATATTACGAGTACTTTTACCAAAGTAGTCTCTGAAGTACTCATAAAGTAAGACTAAATTTATAAATCCTTAAATAGGTACTTTGTTGTAAAACATATTCAGCATACTTTGTTTGAAATATAACTTTTCAGTCTTCAGCTCGGCTTTCATATTCCCAACACTATACGTGTAACTTGAACATGACTTATAAATTAGTTACTTGATTAATCATTCTACGTAGACGCCGGATATTGTTCGTCTATAATAATATAAAGCAGGTTTAAAATTTTCGATAATGTTATGACGACGTTCCGATTATATTATCTTTGAAAGTTTCGGGCACTTATTCCTAGAAAGTGTATATAGAATAATAAAATTTAGAATATGGAAATTACAAAACGGAAATATCGTAATATATTGCAAGCTAAGCGCTATGTCGAACGCTGTCAAAACTGATTTCAGCTCAGTATATGCATTAAGATACGCTTCACTATCCTCCTGAACGACAGCTGTGGAAACACGTACTAGAAACAAAAGCATAAAATATAGTATATTAAAAAGAGAATAAAAAACCAAAACAAAAATAAATCGATAACTTAACGACTGTAATGTAAAAGTATTTAATGTAAAATAACTTACAATATTAGAACATGAAACATATTAGCGCCTTAAACTATTTGATATCTTTTAACTCACAGTAGTTCGCCTTTATTACTTTCAGTAAAAAGTCATACGATGTTTATAAGGGTGACCGGTTCTATGTATAATGAATGAGCCAATAAATTCTATATATTCCCTTTTTGTCAGAACTACTCTAGATATGAAAGCTCTGAAAGTCAGGAATATCATATAATTTTGAGAAGGAAGATACATAGTTAGCCCAGAAAATTTTGATACGATTTATGTGTCGTGTCCTCCCAGATGTACGCTTTGTTTGTGAATCAGTGCCGCATATTCAGAAAGGAATGTTTTGGTGTTTTAAGTCACGATCCTGTTAAAATATCTACAAATATCAGTATCACTTAATTTCATGCGAAATTAGTGTCTGTTTAATTTGCTTAATTTGCGTTTGTTCCGTTGACCTTCAAAAGCTCTGCAGTTAATTATATAGGCTTCAATTAGAGATTTAGCATATTTGAAGCCTGATTTATTATGCCAGTGTTTTTTGTAATCAAAGTCAAGGTTATCCTTTAAGATTTCCAAAGCATTTTTCTTCAGAATACCGCAAAACCGCTCTCGGTTCGGCGATAACAGAAAATTATTGATGTCGCTTAATACTGCAAAACTCCACAGAGCTCCACGCTTAACACAATAATTAATATCAACTTCTTTCACCACCGTCGCACGACTTTGAAGAAATTCTACAAAACTAAAAAAATATAAATAATTAAAATTAAACCTCTTTCATTCAGAGAACTTGTTGATTAAATATCACGTAATATCCCTTCTATTAAAATACTTCAATTATTCTTATCTTTAATAAAGGACTTTTAATTAAATAAAGATTTTTTGATAAGTGTCAATCAAGAAGCTTTACAAAAAATATTTGTAATGTTTAGATCCGAGACGATTTTAAAAATATTGTACACTTACTTTACATTAGCGGTTTTGCTCGCATTGTCATGTATCATACATATAAACCTCTTCTTGAAACAGACTGTATATTTATGAAAACTGCATTAAAATTCGTTGTGTACGAATTTTAATGCAGTTTTCATAAATATCTGATCATAGTTTGAAAGATCTTAGGCTACGAACCGGGGGCTACGTCAAATTCAGTGTCATAACCAATTTACACAGGAACTAAAAATTTTACGAATAATAAAGACGGTTAGGTTATTTTGCATTCGTTGAAAGATTTTCTGCCCATGCTTATCTAATAAACTTTTCTAAAAACATTACTTCGAATAAAGACTAATAGATTTTCTACAATATAAAAATCATCAAAATTGGTTCACATTACTTAACAATAAAAAAAAGCATTATATCTAATAACAACGGTTCAAAAACCGTTATATTACAACGCTGGGAGATGAATATATTTGTTCATTTATAACTCCAAAATTCGCTAACAGCATCGGAGCAAAGTTTCGTCTTCTACAAATGTGATTATACGGAACTTTAAGTGAATTGCTTGACATGTACTTTAGAAACTTAATTGTTCAATGTAACTTAGCACTGCGATTGCCTTGATAAAATCTTTACTTTGAAAATATGCCTCACGTAATCCATGAAGTTTTTAAATATTAAGTATTTTAAATACCATATTTTTTCATAAAATAATTTTAGCGTACCCGAATAAATAAATGATAAAGTATATGAAGATTATTTATTAAATTAAAACATTTAAATATAATTTTATGTTAAATATAAAATAGAACCTTTTAAAATAATAAGTTGGAATATGTCATTTTCTATCCTTAACACTCTTTTAAGCTTAAATGGTTTACTGAATTTTGGCGTCACATATTTATTGTAATAAAATTAATACATTATTGTTGTAAATCTCTGTCAAACTTATTGGCAGGACAAAATCATAATCATACACATAATTTCTTTAATTACTTATAATTTTTTGGTTCTTAATATAAGCCATTGAAAATAGAAATTGTTGACCTCCATTACTTTGAGTAATATAGTCGCTTATCAACCAAAATGAATACCTTCCAGAAATCTGTACCTTGTTTGTGTAATTCGACACTTATTACGGCACTTTCTATTTGACACTCATTTTACTCGCGCCTTACAAAATTACTGCTTTTGTGGCATCAATTATGTTTTATTTTTCAGTTTACATAATATTATATTAGCTCATGATAATGTTCATGGTTTTTTTTTAACAATACTATTGTAATTATATAATCATAAGGATCCATTATTATAATCATAATAAAATTTATTTCTCAACAACAAAAAATATCTCAAAAAGGCTTAGTATTTCAATTTGTATTTAATTTAAATTTAATTTAATACTTATTTTGTATTCAAATATTCAAGCTTAGCAATCAATACTAATATTATAAAGAGGAAAGATCCGATTGTTTGTTGGCATCAAAGAAGCACCGAATCTACTGGAGCAATTTTAACAATTCTTTCACCTACAAGTATTTCACATCATGTTGACATGGGCTATAATTGAAGCATGCGAAGTTGCGGGAAAATAACTAGTATACCTATATGACCACAACATACACCGATCGTCGTACGAAAAATGGAGAATTTTAAAAATTCCACCTCAGGTTCGAATATAAAACCACTCGCTTAGTATAGAAACGTGCGCGTAAAAGCCTGAATTAATAAGTACAACACGAAATTTGAATTTAATGAAACAAGTTGGGTGGGAGCAGCTGAGCTTCTATCGATCATAACCTAAGAAACGAGCCGAAGCATAATCGTTGAATAGCTTTCACAATGAGTTAGTAAAAAATCTTTTTCAACGTGCAAACGTGCACAAAGAGGCTCGCCTACTTATACTTACACGGAAACCTTCCGACAAAGTCGATTGAATTTCTATGAAGCAAGTTATATTTATGAAATAAGCGCCTTCAATGGAAATTTCGGGACGTTGTTGTGCATGAACGCTTTTGAAAGGTTTTTTTTTATTCTTGTTTTGTTGAAACAGTGATGTTTCTTTATGTTGGAGAAATTCAACCGTAAATCACTTTTCAGAAGTTACTTTATTATATACTTAAAACGTTTGAATGTTTCATTGCTGATATCCGAACGTGTATTTGACCGGCCGGCAACCAGAAACACTCATAAGCTTGTATTAAATGACGTCATCATAATGCGGTTATATCATACTATCTTTTTATATATATTTAGATTTTTATGCTTATAATTTGTTCATTAAAATAGTTTTTTGTTTAGAAATATAAATTAATTTATTTCGGGTTCTTAAATAAATGAAATACAATTTTCATTACATTAATAATATTTCGCTATACTTTAGCGCAAAACATGTTACAATAAAAGTAAATATTTACTTAATAACTTTTTGATTGATCACGTTTTACGCCATCTATTTATATACCGTGCTTCCTAACTTTCATAGACAGAGACTTGTATTTAAAAATAATAATTGGCAAAAAACACATAAAACAAAAACTTAAAAAGGTCTCGCTTCCCTAAGGGCATTGTAAATCGCGAAGTTTCTTCAGCTTTATCAAACTGTTTGAAAAAATTATAAATAAACTTGTAAGTAATAAGTAAATGGAACGGAAAATTACTGCCTCTTTTTTTAAGAAATCTTAAGGTATTTTCTTAAGCTATAAAGCAAATTTGTACTTTATGACAAAATATATATATAACACTGGTTGGCCACTGTTTGTTAAACCTACAAATGAAAAATATATACATAATAAAGAAAACAAATACACAAAATAAGAGCCTCTGCCTTAATTATTCTACTCATTAATTATAAACTAAAATTTCAGCATACAGCAGCAGAATCAAAAAAAAAACTTATTGTCACCTTTTTCTAGTGTTAAAATAATTTTTTCTTAAACCCAAGCTTTTAGCCTACTCGACCTACCCAGTTTTGTTATTCGAACGTCTTTAAAGTTCAATCCTTAAAATAAACAAAGACTGAAGTGCGCAGAGTATTAAAAACGATTTACATAGCAAAAAGTATTGACTATTTTACAACATTCCGATACGTGTAGAATTCTAAATTCGAACTAAAAAATTTTTAAAGGCCGGGGACACTTTGACTAAGGTCATGTTGAGTCGAAATAAAACTTATTCATTTCTACGGACAAGTCCATTTTTTTAAAAGTTCAGTGACTCATTTTACTACACAATATTTTATAACTTCGACATTATTTTACGTATTCATATTATCAAGCATGCCTGACATAATATGAGCTCAGCGATATGTATATCGAAACGAGACCATAAGACGCGAAACTAAAGGAGGTCGTAAAGATCCGCTTTTGAATTATGGCTTCAGAAGCCGCATGGACAAATTTTCGTCCGGCATAAAGGGGTGTTGAGAACTCGTAAACTCTCCTGTAACGCGAATACGCCATAAACTGCGCCAGTTGGATATGAGAGCCATTAGGAGCGCATTACAGACTATCGACAGTGAAACGGCTTAGCTTAGTTCTGATTTCGTTTCACATTGTTGATGGGTCATTATGTTATTTATGGCGGATTTCATAGTTCTGTGCCATCAACACCGCTATTACTCTTCATTTGATATTGTTGTCATTCGAAATAGTTTAATATAAGGTGGTATGGCCCACGAAATTTTAAAAAAAAAACTAAGAAAAAAAACTAAGTGTTTGTTTGTGTGCTTGTTTGTTATTAAACACGTACACTATAATAAATTACAGAAATTAAGACAATAATAATAATGAATCCACAAGAATGCTGGCAATGTAGTCCTGCTGTAAAGCGGCAATAGGTGCTTTAATTTATTAATTATTTAACATGGGAATGAATATTCTGTAAGCATTATTAAATCCCATTAATTTTGAGGTTTCTTGTATATTAAATCAACATTAAAAATTTGTTTTTAAGCTATTTTTAGTTTTTAACCTCTTCGCCAATGCCTCGGGAATAACACATTTATCGCTCAACTAGTGTACATCTGAAGCCCGATACTGAGCTAAGGGTTTTACGCTACATCATTAATGTAATCGATAACTACCCCCGAGGTTTGAAGTAGAAAAACATACGAGAAATTTTCATTTTAAGAACAATGGATTTTCAGTGGTATAAACATATTTAATTCGTTTTTTTATCACCCACACTTACGCCATACAGAAGATCTTCTTAGACAACTCGGTAAAATTTTAAAAATTTTATATAACAATTATGAACTTTCTTATACATATCAAATTCAATATTGTTTTTTTTTTTTGTTTTTTTTATTTTATTTTCTTTTGATTATCGAATGTAACAGTGTCTCGGTGAAATTTGAGAAGTGGAGGATTGATACTCTCGAATACAGGATCTCGCCTAACGAGATGTCAATCCGCCATAATCTAATTTTATTCTACATATTTAACCACTACATTTGTAATGATTATGGTGAGAAATAAATAAATTATTAAAAAATTAAAAAAAAATTATTAATATCATCCCTCTATCATTAATGTATTTAATACCTTCATTTTCAAACTCTACTAATTTCCTAAAAGTGTAACCCTTGCTACGCTAACGTGAACCTTCTCTACAATTTTACGGCTACCGCTATGCACGTATGCATTATTCAGGAGGTATCTAGAATTACATTAGAGTATTAAACAAAATTTACCATCCCCTACAACCATTTTACTCAGTAGATAAGATACTAAAAAAACGTTCATATTGAAAGTTTAAATGGTTATTATGCAGGTTGAATATTTATGTAATATTAAAACAGAAAAAAATAAGTTTTTTATTTATATTAAATAGGTTCCTAAATTGCTAAACTAATTTTAAAAAACCTTTCACCTACAGGAACTAAGATCATACATCATCTTCCTTCCCTTTTTCCGGTCTATGTTATAAGCGGGCCAAATCGCCGAAAAAGAGCTATCATTATCATCATCATCATCATCAGCCCTTTTACGTCCCCATTGCAGGGGCTCAGGCCTTTCTTATGGATGGTCAAGGAGGATGGGCTATGATCCTCCACGCTGGCCCAATGCGAATTGGAGGGTATTAACGACTGCAAATACAGCCGGGACCAATGGCTTAACGTGCCTTCCGAGGCACGAAGTAGCTCGAAATAATAATTTTTTGGACAACAATCCCGTGGCCGACCCTTGCGAAAGTTGCTTAACAACATCGATCGCGGGCCGCGGCGCTTATCCTCTACGCCACCGAGCTTTTCCAAAACGCCTTCAAATCAGCTAGCTATGTGATAATTATGAAATGACAAACGAGTTCCCGAAGGAATATGTGCTTCAAGGAACAGCCCGTGAATATCACGTCTATGAGATACGTTTAAATATAGTTAACTTCTCAACTAATCAGTTCATTAATTCATCACAAGTCTAATAAAGTCCTCACTGCTGGAGCTTAGGCCTTTCCTATGGGTTAAATCGAATAAGGAGAATGGGCATGACACACCACGCAAGCCCAGTGGAGATTTAGGTATTAAGAACTGCAGATGCAGTCACCGGGATGAACAAATTAACGTACCTTCCCAAGCACGGAACAGTTCAAGATAGTAAATTTTTGTTCACTCGTTCCATTACCAGCTGTTGATTATCGTGAACAAGCGTTTAGCAGGCTGGGCGCGCTAGCTATTGCACAATCGAGCTCCTTGAGTTAATTAATTAAAATAATTAAATTGAGATAATAAAGGCAGTGGTAAGATATTGAAGAGTGCTTCAAGTAAAAACAAATAACTTTCAAAAGAAATATTTCTAATAATTACTTAAAACAAAATTGCCTCAGCGTAAAAAGAGTAAATTAATCAACATCTTAAAAATTATACACCATGTAAGATATTAAATGAAAATTCTTTCGATTAATTAATCGTACTATAAATGAAGCAAAAATTAATCACGTTTTGGTACAACGGAACGTTAATTGTTAGCAATCAAAACGGTGCCAGCGCTCTGGTAACGAATAATTGACGTCTATGAAATTCGTTCTAAATTGGCTGTTGTTTCGGCCACCGACTCTCGAGCAATAGTCGCTTCTGTAATGACTACTAACTAGCCCGGAGCATTCGCCAGGGAAGGAACGAGGGCTGCTTGAAACATTGTTCAGATTTCAAATATGCAATGCAAGTAATAACTGAAACAATTTTTATAACACTGGGTATGCAAAAAATTATACACTTCTATCATTATTTAGTAGATTCTATCGTTTACTTTAGTTACAAGAACATCAGTATTCTTTAGATATAATTTGATGTGATTTTATAGTTACGATAGATCAGCATAGAGATGCCAAGTTACGCGGTCGTCATTATGCAGATTTGAATTGTGAAACCCAGGATAAGCGGCAGCATTATGGGGATTTCAAATGTCCATTGGTTATACATCATTTAAGCAAGTGTTCATTTATCATTTGAATCCTTTTATTTAGTCGGATCAAATAAAAACCGAATATGTCGAGTATTAAATATGCTCATACCTACTATCCTTGATATCAAAATGATAACTATAATTCTTTAGAAACAAAACTTTGCGAATTTAGACTTCAAACGTTTAATTTAATCTAAAATCGCAAAGTCAAATAACTCCACTCACATATTGCAATGAATATATGAAAAATTTTAAATAATATCAATGTAATAGAAGGTTGAAGTATAATTGGTAAACTTGTATTAAAGTGAGCTACACCGAAGAATAGACTAAGATTATAATAAGACTTGAAGATCTGTGTGTGATCTGCGCACTCAAATCCAACCCAGCTGTTGCCCAACTGGCCCACTGTGCATACTAGCAGATCAACTCGACTATACTCTAATTTTCGAAGCTGACATCCAACCAGTAGGAAAGAGATACGAGAAAAAAAAGAGTTCGAAATATAATCGATGATAAATTCAATTCGTTCCCGCAAATTGTCAATACGCGCTCGCTATTTAACCCGTAGTGCGTCCCATGGGAGAACCTTTCCAAATGTCAGCTGCTTGGATACTTTCGTCGCCGAAGTAGTAAGGGCCCGGGAGTAATTCGGTTTTGTGGCGGCCCGCTACGTGCTCCCAAAACTATTGTTTTGTGTGCTTAACCGTAATTAGTACCATTTGTCATGTTGAGATAGTGGTTTTACAACCATTGTCTCACATTTCGCTTTTTTCGTTATCGTTATTAGGTTTTATATAATTTTACAGAGTATAATTATTACATCTGAGAGCCTATTGTATTTTTCTTTGAATGAAAATATGAAAATATTAAAATCATATCAAAGATTTTATGTGTATCAAAGGTAGTGTGGGATTCTACCTCCATTTCATTATATATTATCAAAAACTGTTTTTTTTTTCATTCGTATTAGCATTTAAAAACAGAAGAAATTTCATTTTTGGAGATATAAAATAGGCTTTCGGGTATCATACTCATTCGTACGAGTTGTAATTAAGGTTTTATGATGCTGAAATGAAAACACTGACACACAAGGATACATATACACGATCACATAAAGTTTCATTGTTTTTGTCTGCCTTCGTGAAATAAAATACTTCTATATTTGGAACGCAATACGACTCCATAAAAGACACAATTGTGTTTCGACACATAATCACATATACCAATTTTTTATCGGAATCACTCCATTAACATTTAACTATTCTAATCGTATTTCTACTTTTATTTCAGTACCATGTCAGCAATTAGTCTTTAATTTAAATGAATTTCTAAATAATAAATAGAAAAAAATACAATTTAATAAATCTCTTTTCTTTTTTTTCCCCGCGGCTTGTCATTAAAATCATGGTTTGTCTAATAGTATAAGATTTTGAAATGTACAAAAAATCCAATGCACCATTCAAAAATCATTTTATGTTATCAGCAAGGTCTCGCATTCAAATGATTTGATGCATTTGAGTTAGAAAAGTTTCATATATAAAAATCGAGCCTTTAAATTTTCAAATCGAACACAAAGACATCACAAGAATATATTGAACCTAATTTCCTTTATTCATAAAGACATTTGACCATTCTACCTATTAAGTAAAAAAGTACAATCGGAGTCAGAAGTTCACATGACCTAAATCACAACCTTAACAATTCCAGACAACCCAAATTTCTTTGGCACACCAATAGTAAAACCCTAAATCGCCGAAGTTAAATTTCCCCAACACTTTTACACAAAACTAGATTACTTCGGTCAGATTACCATTGTGTTATCTTGTGACAGACGTTGCATTATTCAATTGGCAAGAGTTTATTACGAGGTCTTTTAGTATTCTAAGTGACAAAAACTGCTACAAGTACACATAAATACTCTTAAGAGAAGTAATAACTTGAGAATATGTCATGACTAAAGCATATACTTTTAATCAAATAAACAAAAAAAATCATAAAGTATGAAATGTTTATAGATATTTATTATTATGACACAATTATGTACACAAATTAACATAGTCCAACAAAAGCGTGTGACAGGTTTGACTGTGGGGGCAGTGAGTCTCTTCAATTGCCGCTGTCATTGTTTGCAAAAAAAATATGCAATAATAAATATTAAATCTAATATTTTTCAACACACACACACAATGTTTGTGTTAAATACATACAATACTTAGCTATACAAACTTCATGTTGTTAATGTATCATTATAACATATTTTTAATTTACTTTTATGGTATATATTTTCTTGTTGGGTACATTTCTAATTTCCAGTGATAGGCCGTTTAGTAAATACGGTAAGCGATTTTCGAGTGTTCTTTCGCCGTAATAATTATAAACTCTGGGTACTTTATATTTAGCAGTGGCCATTATTCATGTATTTTGATTATTAACTACATAGCTCAGTACTACTAATGTACTGTATACTGCCGTGATGATTAAATGCTAAGAGAATGTTACAATATTTTTGGAAGAATTTATTATGATTATCTCTGTATTTGTTTATGTTTTGTACAAAGAACAGAGTGTACCAAACTAAAGTTATAAATATAACTTTAGTTTAGTGTAAAAGTTATAAATATAACTTTAGTTTAGTGTAAAAGTTATAAATATAACTTTAGTTTGGTGTAAAAGTTATAAATAAATCTTAATGTTCCAGTTGGTTAAAAATTTATTTAACAATATCCTTAGTTTATTGCAGATATGGTTTATATAAGTTGCCCATGAATTGTGTTCATCTATTTTCATACCCAGATATATGATGGTATTGACACGTTGTATTTACATTTCAGATGCATGAAAAATCATGAGAAAATAGATGCGGTTGTCAAGCAGATGTGTGGGGAATGAAAAATAATAAATTTAGTTTTTTCGGAATTTAGTGCTATACTATTGTCGTTTCCATTTTACCACCGCGTCAACATACCTCTGTACTAAGTGGCATATATCAAGAATACTTTTCATATTATCACTAATCCAACTTTTCTTATTTGTTTTATGTAAAGTTTCCTTGGCAGGGGCCCTATCATTAGAAATGTAAGCCCTTCTTAGACAATACTTTTTTACACTTTTGATATTCCATTGTAATCATATCATATGCGTAACAACCGCTACGTCTCAGAACAAATAGTACGTGCACACTCATTTGCTCACCGGACGAGACTTTTACTATTATTAAATATTAACAGATCTTCATTCAATTTCGCGTCGATTGCTGAAAAATATTTGCTTAGTTTATGACATTTTCTCAAGTAATTACTTACCTCGACTATAGATATGAATGTTAGACGCAGATCGCATGTTACACAGATTAGAAACGTAACGTATTATAAGTATAATGATAATAAATCTGTAAATACTTGGCATCGACAACATTGAATTATTTATTACCTACAAGATTTTGCCATTGAGTAATAATACGAACTTTTCCTTATGTATCCGCCAATGGGTACTCTGCAAAAGGGAACTCCTTGACCATTTTCGCAAGACTTACGAAGGAAAATACTATTGAAGCTTGACCTCATTCGCTTCAAATATTATTTATTTCGAATTTTTACTGGCATGAATCAAAATTAAAACGAAATTTGACTGTCATTTGCGACAGTCTTATAATTAATGTAATTGTAGAGACACAATACCGTTGTTTGATAGTGAAGCTACAGGGAATATAAAGTATAAATATCTTATTTTATGGCCAAAAAATTTATTGAATTGAACTTATTAACACTGATTCAAAACCATTATTGCAGCTTTTATTTTAAAATTAAATAGGTACTTTATACAAGACATGACTCACTATTTTATATTAGGACACTCCAATGACTTACTGATTCATACAAAATATATTATTTATAACAATTCCTGTCATTTAATTATTTTGTAATAGTCTTCTCATGAACTTCTATGTGCTTTATTTACTCGTAAAGTCGTGGTGTTTTATTATGTTAATCAATCGTTTACCGAAACAAATTAAGATACGCAATACAATTGATTAGATTAATAATAATTAATTTTATTACAAACAACTACAATCAAGTAACTGAACATCATCAGTACGTGGTTTTTTTGATAAATGCACCCATTATGTTATGAGTCTGGGTATGATTTGTGTTGCTAGATTAGTTTTAATATCTATATACAACCGGATCACCAACTAGAACGTATAATAAAAGAATTAGCTCACTGGTTAGTATAAGACAATGTATCTTACCTACCTCTTTATAATTTTTATTTTCTTTGTTGTTTATTGATAGGATAATAGTTTGCCATATAGTTTTTCATATATTTTTAATATGATTAATGTATAACCCCATTTACTTGGGAAAAGTATTTACCCGATATAATAAATTTTAAGTAAACTATCACGATTTATTTGTTGTTTGTACTAGCTGCCTAATTATTATGTAATTAGTGTGTCAATATATCGCAATTTGCAACTTCTTAATACGGCGTGCGTGCCCTGCGTCTGGCTTTCACTCACTGCGGCTGAGCACAGGAACTCTATTTTGTGACAGTAAAAAATATTTTCCATAAAATACGAAGAACAAAATTCAATATTTCGAGTCATGCTGGCCACACCCTAAAGACGAACGATTCAAAAATACTAAAAATGACGTTATGCGACTTAAAAGTTGAGTGTGACTTAGGTAGTATACGGCAAGATTTTAAACGAGTGAATCAAAAATAGAGCTCCTAGGGCCGGACGTGCCGGCCGCCGACCGTCTCGCTGGTAGATACATTCAAGCGTAAACTTGCATTGCATAATTGCATTTTACAATACACATAACATAAATAGATGGATATTTATTTGTTTTTGACATCTTAACAACTGTAATATTTTGAAAAATTTGTTTTAACAATCTAGCAATATAACAAATGTAATGTAGGGGACTATAGGTTAATTTGCGTTAAAATTTTATGTACATATAAATTTGTATAACTGTTTGTTCCTGTATCAATTAATTTAAAAAAATCGGGTCCAGTTTCGGGTCAAGAATTAAATATAGTATCGCCATCTAGTGAAATTTATGTTAGTAGTTTTTGAATACATACGTATTATAAATTACTATGTAAGTAAATATGCTTATGACTGGTGAAACAAACTCCATCATACCGCATCAAAAGTCTCGTACCTAAATAGAAAAAAATCTAAAGCGGTCATTCACACAACACGAGAGTACCCGCTTACGGCACTTTGCGAATGCACCTACCGTCAATGTGCATTTGTACACAACTAGATCTAAATCTAGATACAGTCGCAGGTCGATTTCAGACTAACAGCATATTGTAATAACGCGGTGGAACTTAAAAACAAGTATATAACTGATAATGTACAGCATTCTTGAACGGCAAAGTATTATCATGGTTTTCAAAAAATACTTACTGCTTATATTGTACACATTATGTATGTCAGTGTCCTAAAGAGTGCTGCTTTACGTAAATATGTGAATTCCAAATATAAGGCCTCTTTCGTAAAGTTATTTAGACAATGAAAAACATAGTTTCTTTAAACTATATTGTGTGCAATTTCAAATAAAACGGATAATATTTAGGATATAGTTTATTTATTATTATATTAATAAAGGTTTTAGTGTGGTTTGAAAAATAAAATAACCAATGAATTAATATTTCCGTGATCTACGAAATAACTTGTTAAAAATTTCATACAAAAAAAAAACTATAATTATATATTAAGAGAAACTCTTCATTTATAAAAAACTTTCGCTGCGCAAGTGTGATTTGGTCTTGGTCGGTTTTTTATAAATAATTTCATTTATAACCAAGTCAATGACTAACGAATAATTATTAATTTTATAGCAATAATATAATAATAGAACACTTAAGCAGATTTTCCGAGTTATAAATAAGTAACTATCTCTAAAAAAAACAACTCTTTTAGTAGCATCCTTTCGACTATCTTTTGATTGTAAGTATATTCGCCTCAGGGAACTACAAGATACGAAATGAGTTTCAGTCTTCCAAATAACCGTGTCCTACTTGCGAAAGTTTTTGGTATACTTACGTTTCTTAAGAAAGCTTTGACTTTTTTACCAATATTATAAGTAAATTCAGATTTCAAATTGTTTGTAAACGCTTAAACCTTGTTAAGGAATTATGGGTGTAAATGTTTTAGTTTTTCATATATGTTATTAGAAAAATGATCATGTTTCCTATTTATGATGTGTAAGAGACTAAGATGAGTAAGAATTGATCTAGGAACAATATCCATAAAGAACAATAATAGCGTAACTAATACAAATTCTCCGCCAATAAATAAACGCACCGGTAAAAAGTTTCAAAAATAATTTATTAATTTTGTGTTTATCTCATCGTCGTCAGGCTTTTAATATCTCCACTATTGAGGCACATGCCTAGTATATAGTCATATAGGGAGAAAGAGCTACCCACTACACAAGCACAGCACGTGTTTTGGATACTAGCGCACAATTCTAATTCAATTTAAATCAACATGCTTCCGAAGGATAAAGATTCTGAAATATAAACTGGATTCTGAAATACAAATAAATATTTATTCTAGTCACCCGTTCGTTAACAGACTAAGGCAAAAATTGTTCAGATCATGATAAATGAAAGCGCTAATTATCATATACACGTAACGCAAATGCATCGAGAATTGAGATCTTTTCTGGTTAGGAGCTAATTCGCCGAGAATCAAGACACGATTTCAAGTTCAATGTTGCAAACGTTTAATCTATTTAATCATTAGATCTTACTAACTGTCAATGTATAACGAAACGTGTGTAATTAGCACATTGTAGACAGGGTCAATTTTTTCCAATACGAGGACATGGTGTTTCAATTACAACATATTGATTTGAAATAACAATATCAATATTCCAAATTCAAATCTGGCCCTGGTTATTGTTTGAAATAAGATAGCATGTTAAATGTCACTAGCTTACAACTTTACCAAAACTTGATGCCGAAATACCATGCCTTTATCCCTTGACCACAGATTAAATTAATAAACTTGACGTCGGCCTTTGTTGGCATAGAAATTTCATCCTCATCGACTCACAAATGTCTAAGTTTAACGATAATGTTAGTTAGCTGTCACTGGTTGGGTAAGTTATGGTTCGTAGGGAATGATCAAAGTCTGATACAATACAACAAAACAACTAGAATTGACTTGTTAGTGGAACTATTTTATGAAAAATGATTTCTGTAGGTTGATTTAAATAAAACTTTATGATTTTGTCTTAGAATAATACTGTATCAGATACCAGGCAATAGCAGAACTAGTAATCAGAAAAATAGTTTTTTTCCATCATGTCTGAAATCGACTCTGATTGGGTGTTATTAAAATTATATGATGCATTTATATATTAAAATTTAAATATCAAAGTAGCACCTAGTCATCTACAAGGTATTTTTTCGAGTTTTTTTGGTAATTCAATAAATAGAAATATCACTAGCGTATTTTTAGTCATATAAACAATACGTTTTTGAACTAAATGAATTTACTCAATTTCGGACGCATTGTGGTGTTCCGTTCCACTTTTATTTGAATCGCATGCAAATTAATGTTCGAATTTTAAAATACAACAATTGTATGTTGGAATAGTTAATATTATATCTGGGTTAAAATATGGAATCATTGAAATGAGCACGCTTTAGGTTTAAACGATTTAAAATATACATTCGAATAAATTCATATTAAAGCTTTTTAGCATGGATTAATTGACAGCGTATGCTTAACATACAAAAAAGGGTCATACATTTTGAAACCACTCCCTGAACTTCGCACAAGTGCAATATTTCTATATGTCGCAGTAAGTAAGATAGAAATAACCGTAATACCATTATATCCCTAGGAATATAAATATATACAAAATAGTTTCATTGCAATTTTATGGTCACGATCTGCCATTAAATCCGTATCCCTACTGAAGTTGTTTAGATTTATGATAAATTCAATGTTAAAACCTAGACCCGATTAGTTTTATTTGTAAGAGAAATATCGGCCGTTACTTTATTATATAAAAAAAAAAAATCAGACAGAAAATATAAATTATCAAAAGGATCTAATGATTTGTAGAAATAGCATGTTTATATGTCAGCGTTATATAATTCTGGGTTCTGAAAAAATTAACTACGGAATTTCCTATCAGTTCCGTTCATATATCAAAAATCTAATCCAATATATTTGATCATCCTCCAGATCTTGGTAAAAATTCTGTCTTTATCATGAACCAGCGACATTTTCATAAAACTATAGAATATTTAGCCCTCGCCGCAGCACCTTTGCACTACACTCCTACAATTATTTCTCTAAACTTATTCGAATAATAAGGTGAGCAAACATACAGTAAAAATATTACAGCATAAATCAATTCTTCAGACAATTTAAACAAAATTAGCAAAAATGACATTAATATCAGGGTTGAACTTTTAGTTTATCGTATTTAGGCAGAAGTGGATAAACGTAAATATTATTATGTGACAACTAATATTATCTATAGATAAGTCTATAAACTGTAGTAATACCGGTAAGGTTAAAAAAAATTCAAACTGCCTTCTTTGTTACAGTGCCACCACATCAACTGATCCTGTATGACAAATCTGGAAGAGACGTCTCTGGAGTAGTAGGACCGCTCGAGGAGGGAAATGAACTAGTTCTCGTCTGTGAGGTTAGAGGTGGTAAGTACAACCAGCCTTTATCAGTTTCTTCTTTACAGTACCACTAAACTAGCTGATTTTTAGCAATCATTTTTAGCAGGCGTACAATAGGTTTGCACAAGATATGTTGAGAACAAAATTGGACTGGATATTTTTGTTAGTTTATTCATAACAACTGGAATATGGAAAGGGCGAGCATTCTAATAGCGTATTGTTGGAAGCCAAATCAAGCTAATATATGAAAGCAATACAGAATTGTTTTTTTTATTTTCTCTGTAATATGTCATATTTTTAAGTTCCAATCGTTTCTTCCCTATTCTCGCTAGTAACATGTATTTCATCTGTTTTTTCACCGTATTTTATTGTTATCCATTCACCATTTTCACTGCAAAATATTCTGCTTAATATATATCAATTGAGCTCATACATTATCAAGTGAGCCCATTTATTAAAAATATCCTCAAAATTGATAACACCATGAAGCACCAAACGATTATTCGTAAAAAAAAACTAATCACATTAAAGTGGCTCCCGCAAAATAAATTATTGCATATCGACACCACAAATCACCGTTATATTAGTCAAGAAATAAGCACTTCCAAAGTGGGAGATGAGAAATTAAAGTGATTACTTTGATATATCGCTGTTAAACTTACCGATAAGTCAGTCGGGGATCGGCGCCAAATGGCAGCCGCTGCAAAGTTATCCATCGCTCCGGGCTCGATGGAACCAGACGTGGAATTAGACGCACCACTGCGCAATCAGAACGAATTTTCCGAATGTTAATTTTTACTTTGAGCGTATGATTTGCTCATGTTTTTGTTGGGTTGACTTATATTTTTTATTGTGCTAATATTCCAGAAACTTATTCCACTGATAATCTTTCATTGTTAAAACTTCTCAATGGAACAACGATACTGGATTTCAGACCTACTGGTTCGATGATATATATTCAAGCACATTTTCTCATTTCTAACAATCGGGAATAAATTAACTTTATCTTTAAAGTAAGTCTGCCAAAGAGGTTTTCCTAATTTTGTAAAACAACATGTTTCCGAGTCTTATCATAACACGATGTGGTCACAATAAAATAAATACCGAAATCCGTGTCGTGACTGTCATGCTATTCGACCACAACGCGTTGTGGCAATGAAGAAAAACCATGAACCGTATTTCGATTATTGAGTGTATATATATATATATATATCACTTACGAACTGAAATTATTTTTTAACAGCCCAAAACAAAATTTATTGGAATTATGTGATTACTTCTAACCTCCACTATTATTACTTCATCAAAAAACATTCTAACCTCCACTCCTATATACAGAATCATGAGAGATCATTTTCATATTGCTCTTGGCTGATTAGTCATTTGTGTTTTCGTCTTCGTTAAACGAGGAGAAATAACAATAGCAGTTGAAATGAAAACTTTTAATTAACTGAGTCCCTTTTGATTCCTGTCGAATTTAAATAATAAAATATTGAAGAGTGTTGTAATTGCCCTTGTTAAAATATACAGAGTTCTGCTTTCTGATCAGAATTATAATACCTTAATGTATTTTTTGATATTGACTACGTCTAATTCATAAATACCGGTATTTCAATAGCGATTTTTTATAATCGCATTTTTTAAGAGAATAGTTTATATTAATCGAAACAAAAACGACAAGTAAATTAAAATAAAAGTTATGCAATCGTTCATATAATTTCTTAGATATTAAGTAAATATTTTGAGATGATACAATTCTGTTTCGAGTTGCTACTTTTTAACACTTTTTGTAATCATTATGGTAAAAAAAACGCGTTATAAACAAATAAATGAGTGTACCTTGAAATGTGGTATTCGGAAATTAAAACGCATTTGAGCACGTGTTATTTGAAGATTCAGTTAATATTTTTGTAATTATTTGGTCTTTTGCAAACATTTCAATTATTCAAATATAGCGAAATGTCATTAAATTCTATTAAATAAGTCCATAATAATATTATTATATGATCTGAGTTTATGTCGCAAGTTCTTCTCAAACACGGTTCCCGATTTAAAGTAGAAGTAGTACAGGAGTTTGGGAAAAAAAAACTGTCGTACCGTACCGTACCGGTACCGGAACAGTAAATAAATACCTATATATATTCTATATATGTTACGTAGTAATTTTAATAGATAATTTAATAACTAATTACGTGGGAACCGTGGGAGAGCCACGCTTCGGCATGAATGGGCCGGCTCGACCGGAGTGATACCACGGCCTCACAGAAAACCGACGTGAAGTAACGCTGGCGTTGTGTGTCGTCGTGTGAGTGAGGGTACCGGAGGCCCAACCCCTCCCTATTCCCTTCCCTCTACCCCTCAACCCTTACCTCCAAGGCCGGCAGCGCGCTTGTAGCCCCTCTGGTGTTGCAGGTGTCCATGGGCGACGGTAATCACTTACCATCAGGTGATCCGTCTGCTCGTCTGCACCCTATCCCATAAAAAAAAAGTCGATTTAAAGATCACGAAGTAATTGAATAAAAAAAAATTATATAGTTTAGGCAGTCGGAAATAGTAAAGTAAAAGAAACTATGCCCTTGGTTAGCCAATTTACCGCGAAAGACCTTGTAATGAGAAGAATCAACAAGCAATTTGGCAATGACTGCTTGTTTCTACCTGTCCGTATTAATATTTTTATGTTCAAAAGTTACTTCATTAAATTCCTTGCCTATACAAATATTATAAAGAGGAAGGATTTAATTGTTTGCATTATTTAGGCTCTGAAACTAATAGATTGCTTTTAAAAATTCATTCACACAAACTTACGCGGGCTTATAATTTACGCGGGTGAAGGCAGGGGAAAATAGCTATTTTATAATATAGGAGTACTGACTTAGTACTCCTATATTATTAATTATTATTATATTATTACAATATTTACGTTTCAAAGTAAACTAAGTATTTAAATGATAATGTCAGAGATACATTTATCAAAAATCCTTTACTTCTTCGTCTATTTCATCCTGATCTTTGATGGCGAAATCACACACAATCATATTTACAAAATGTAAGTTTGAAATCTTCTGTGTAAACCGACTTTAGTCCCGGCGAAACGCTTAATGTTTTGAGTTGGAATTATGCATAGCCCTGGGGATTAGCGGGTTGTCATACCGTGTCGTTCCACCGACTTCGGACGAACTATTTCCAAGGTATGATGTACGTATACTAATAAATAGATCAACTAGTTTCGGGGAAGCTAAAATGGTTTTGTTTGCGGTATCTTTGCTTTGCGAGCCGGTAGAAATTTAATTTGCGATAGTGTAACTAACTTATCCTGTGTTGTCGATTAAATTAATTAAGTTCTATGTTAAGGTCCTTAACTTTGATAGATTCTATTGGATATAGATAATGTAATCATTTATAAAGAGTACACTTGCTTTAATTATATGATTTGTACGAAGTTCGTTTATTAAAGAGATTTTTTTAGAGTACAGCTAATATTCAATTATGACATTGATGATGTTAGATCAAAATATATTTAAAGAAACATCTTTGACATTTTGCTATAAAAAAAAAGAAGATGAATAAATACATTTTCTTTTTTTGTGTAATAATAACTTAATACCAACAGACATAAAAGACTTCTGTTTTCTTCAAATCAAATAATCGTCATCGGTTAATAGATCAAATATTCCACCTAATGCCCATTGGTCAAACTGATAACTATCAATAGTTTATAGTTAGTTTCAACTTGTTTCTCATTAATTGTATGAACCAATATTACCAAAGTTATAATGTGGGTGTCATTTGGCGCCGATCGATCTCCAGCGAAATTACTTTACTAATAAGTATATAAATTACCGCTTATAACAGAAACAAGGCTTTGAATTGGATGTCATCGAAATAATTAAAGAAGTTTTGATCTTTGAATGAACAAAGTATTGAAAAACAGACGTTAATTATATAAGCCATCACTTTAAGAAGACAAGTATTACAATGTAACTTGGATCATTAAAAACGATAAGAATATTTTTATTTTTCATTATAGCATTGTGAATTCAAAATTGATCAAATATAATTTCTAAAGAGGTGCATATATTTACTACTAAAATAGGTAAAAAAAATGAGTCACTAAAGTGTCAAAGAACAATAAAATATTATAGTCTTGTTCAAAAGTAGTTTCGACTAAATAGTTCCCTGATGCGTCTTTCGCAAAAAGCAAGCTACAATAATCCCAGACCTAAACAAACTTGATCCCTCACTACTTTTTGCTACCAGAAAGAAAGAAGTTCGCCATGTACATAAAGCAACACATGAAATTGACCTTGAACTTTACCTGAACGTATTAAGTTTTAAAATCCTATAAAGATATACTCCACAAAGTTATAATGAATTGATCAATTTCAACATTTTCGGCAAAAAGTCTATGTTTTATCTATTTGTATTATTTCTAAATATTAAAAGAGGAAATAAAAATCATTTTTTAAAATTGACATCATGAGCCGTAAGAGGCACTGCTGAACAAAGCCTCCCCCACAGATCACCACGACGATCGGTCCTGCGCTGCCCGCATCCAGCGGCTTCACCCAACCTTTATGAGATCGTCGGTCCACCTAGTGAGCGTCCTACCCACTGAGCGTCGTCCGAAACGTGGTCGTCATTCGTGAACTTTTCCGCCTCACCGGATATCAGTTCTTCTCGCCATTAAATAGAATAAGCCACCTCAATAATTTATGACGTCATGTTAGTGTACCTATGGTCTACATCTCGATACTCGATGTAATGATTTACTTTTAAATTATTTCATTACTACCCGTTTATAAGATGTAGTAATTTCATTTAAGGCATAAAAAACTTAGTCTATATAGGCTTGTCTTCTATAATATTAATCTTGTTTCCATTAAAACATTGGCGTTTTAGGATTGAATGCTTCTTTTGAGTTATCAAGGCAAAAAAACTTAGTCTTTATAGCCTTGTCCTCTATAATATTAATCTTGTTTCCATTAAAACATACGCGTTTTAGGATTGAATGCTTCTTTTGAGTTTTCAAGGCAAAAAAACTTAGTCTTTATAGCCTTGTCCTCTATAATATTAATCTTGTTTCCATTAAAACATTGGCGTTTTAGGATTGAATGCTTCTTTTGAGTTTTCAAGGCAAAAAAAAACTTAGTCTTTATAGACTTGTCCTCTATAATATTAATCTTGTTTCCATTAAAACATAGGCATTTTAGGATTGAATGCTTCTTTTGAGTTTTCAAGGCAATCGAAAATGTTTAGTTTGTATTTAAGTACTAAATTCACCAACCAGTGTTATTTTTTTCTCTTGCAGTCACTTTAATGAAACAAACACATTATACACATTATAACAAAAAATATGCAGCAACATAAACGGATACTATACGACTTGTTATTTCACCCTAAAACTCCTGAAAAGAATCCATTTGAGTAATTTTATGTGTATGTTTTTCTTTATTAAAGGCAAAGGCATCTATACCATAAAACGTAGTCTAAGGTAATATTTTTCCCATATTATGACAAAAATCTCATTTTTTTATAACCAACGATTATGTTAGTGTTGCATACTCAACATACGGGTTTCACACTAACTTAAGAATTCACGTAAAAATCTTTTTTTTGTATAATACTCTTTCGAATAGTCAAGAACTGCTTTATGAAAAAAACTAAAAGTATTACTGACTTTATTGATTTGTCCTCCTTCGTTTCGATATAAAAGTTTCTATCTCGATTCTACCACAGAGTTTAAGAACAGCAAGTTTATCAAAGTTTCAGAACAAGTGGAGTAAAATGATCAATACCATCCAGTGAACAGTGGGAGCGATAACATAATAACGGCGGCAGTTTCAATGTACACAACTTTTCGATTATTAACATTTGCGACTCTAAAAGCTATGCAATAAGATTTGTTTCAAAGAACCTTTTTTTGACAGCAATACTTAGCACTGGCTTTTTTACCAATAAATTGTTTTATATTAATATTCAATACTCTTAATTAAAAGGCCTCAGATAAAAATCATTTGCCATTCCCATTTCAAAATCGATATGTAAGAAGAAAATATCTTATAAGTATTTGCCTATATAGTCCTGACGCTGGTGATTATACCGAATTTGACGGTTCTTTATGTGGACTCTGAGGCTGACACGCTATTGTATTTGATTGATGGTTTACACCGCCTTTTAACTTAAAATACATGTCAAGCAAGACTGGTGTGAACGAGCTTTTGTTCTATTTTTTATAGAAGAATGCTAGTTTCCCATTTGGTAACAGAAATTTGTTTGCTTTTTGTTGTTTGCTTTATTTTCTTTAAAACCTATAATATAGTTTGATAACTATTCTACAAGCTTTTCTATAACTTGAAATGTATGTATTGGTATTAAATTAAAGTATTTGATAACAATAGTCAAATTACATCGTTCTAAATCCAGTATCGCCTATGATGGTGTAGTAGTCATGTTTTAAGCGCCCCTATAATATGAGTATCATATCAAAGATCACAATATTACACTTTATTAGTAGGTTACTAAAAAAAGTAAAAATCTGACTCGCGCACGGTTCCCATACCATTATCTACAAAACGCAAAAAATCACGTTTGTTATATATAAGAGTTGTTCGAAATTTTCGGGTCAAATACAATTAGTAGACTAATAGTCGTAAACTTGTGAAGTCAACTTATTTGTGATAGTTATCCTTTTAACTACTGTCATGACGTTTGAATTTTTGACAACAACCGTTTAGTTGGTATAGGGGTGTCACTTTTTTCAAAATTTGATGCGAAATTTTCAGTTTTCTCATATCGATAGTTTATGAGCTAGACCCCGAACGGATGGATAGACAGACAGACAGACATGGCTAAACTATAAGGGTTCCTTGTTGAGTACGGAACCCTAAAAACGAAAAAAAAAAGAATTAATTATAATAAGTTTAAAAAAAAATAAGGCATTGAATATTAACGCTCGGATCGGTAGTACCTATATGCTCAATCTCAAACCAAATTTTTTATCGATAATACTTAGTTAACCTTCATTATAAGGGTGTAAATTGGGTTATAATACATGTACGTTCATTCGACCAAAGAGGTCATTACTGGAAGACTAAAGTTTTGCTATAGTCTTGACATATAAGTATCTCGATAGGACAACGAACCTTCGACGACGCTAATCGATTAAGTTCTCACTACTTATGCAAAACTCGACCTATCGACCCAACTTAATGTTAGCTCTTTACCTTATAACCTAGAACGGTTCGGGAGTCTTCTATTGAAGAGTTTTGACAGAGTTTTAGGTAGATGAGTTTGCAAATATTACTATGGACTATGTAACTATCAATTTTGTTATATTTTCACAAAAAACTTTCGATAATTTAAGAATTTTACCGAGTTCAATCTGTAATATACTTATTATATAAAAAAATATGTAAACTTGGGACTTTTAAATAATACTTTTAAGACGACGTAAACAACTATTTTCATTGGTTCAAGAAATAACATTCAGGAAAGCTATAATTAAAAATGACAATACTACATTAAATTATCAGGAGTATATAAAATTTTCTCAATCAGAAAAAATACAAATTAACCTTATTTATTTCTTCAGGGACAATTGGTATAAGTATAAGCGGGTTACTAAGGCTTACAATTAATTAATTAAAAATAGTTTTATAATCGCTCCTCAGTCCCTATTTATCTCATTGGTGTATGAGATTGAGAGACACAAGAGACTGTTCCTTCTTAAGTAAATATTATGTATTCTACTTAATTTTCTCATCATATAATATATAAAATTCTCGTGTCACAGTTTTATTTACCATACTGCTCCGAAACGGATTTGCCGATTTTGCTGAAATTTTTACATAGCTTATAAGTTACAAACTCCTAAAACGCCATCCAAAACTCAATTGAATTTTTCAGACCAACCTAATGTACATACATCTTTAATCCTTAATAAAATTCATGGAACGTGTCTGAAGCCAATTGAACCCGCGATCCCTTACTCGCGGCAGCATTAATAAGCCGCTCAAAGTTTCAACAACAATTTCGTAATACATTACACATTCTTATATTAAGCACACCGTGTTCTCGGTTTATGTTAAATCGACCATTGCTCTAAACTTTATAATTAATTCTTAATGAAAAATGCTTAAGAAATCCCCTTTGCCCTGTGGTACTCTGAGATGAGATGGCTCCAACCACCATGATGGCTCCTACAAGACTGACGAATCTCAAGCTTTTTTTCCGCTACTAACGCGCGTATTTTCGGCTTAGCATGCGTTCCGAAGCACGGAGAAGCTCGAGATAATAAATTTCGGCTCCTATCACCCATACTGCCGCCTGCCAGCCTGTTACGAAAGTTGCTTAACAACCGTATCGCAGACCGACCTCAGTAAGCAGGACAGAATGTTATTCTTCATACTGTTTCTTTCTTTTATATTTCCTCAAACACTCCATGATGGCCAGGATATGGTGCTATTAGTTCCCTTTGTGTACCGCACATTTTGTACCGTTCGCGACGCCTTTATGGTTGCCGCGGATTTGTATTATGACGCATTTGGCGTAAAAATAAATCAGTTCGAATATTGAAACCATTCGACTCAGTTGTATCATTTTTCGTCTCCTTATCCTTATATTTCCTCAGAACATCCTCCTTATCATTCTATCAGCTATCAATCCTATCAATTATCATTGTTATCATTTATCAATTAAATGTGTAGGGTTAACCTTTTACCCCCCTTTATTTATTTTGAGGCTCTAATTTACGTCTGAAGTGTCCGTTTTTATCGAGTCTTATCTAGTAAACTATAAGGTATATTTGAACCGAAACTATTTTTGATGCACTAGTTTGAATTCGTATATAACAGAAATCACACTCGATTCTTACAGGCGAATGAATGAAATAGTATTATTGCATCTTTGTAATTTAAATGTGAAAGATTAACGCCCCTAGGCAGTTCCGTTTTTTATCTATTTTATAAATAAGATTACTATTTAGGGTGTAATGTTTTGTAAAATACTAATTTGCCAACTGTTTGACTTTCTTTGTTCCTCCAGGTCGTCCTGCTCCTACAGTGGTGTGGCTAATAGATGGCACTCCAGCTCCGCAGTACATTGGAGAAAAGACTGACACGCATGTAGTAGTAAACAAATTAGAACTACCACATGTGAGACGGAACCATTTGAATACAACATTCAAATGTAGAGCATCGAACACTAACCTTGTTAGTCCACAGGAGAAGACTGTAAGACTTGAGATGAATCGTGAGTAAATTAAAACAATAACGATTATATTTTATTGTTCACTAACTGAGCAGGCGATCTTTGTACCGCCTTTTATTTCTCCAATCGTAGCTCCTATTTAATTTTTATGCAAACCTTGTCCTGACAATAAGGAATACGTATGTATTCCTTATTGTCAGGACAAGGTTTGCAAGGTTTTTGTATAAAAAGAATCATCCAATTTGGTGCAATCGTCATTCAGAAGTTATGCGCGTATATAAATTTATGAATTTTATTTGTATAAATGTCAACGAAAATGTAAATTTTGTTAATGGCACGATACGCCATTAAAGAAAATGATGTTATATAAAATCAATTTAAGATTTATTTATATCAACACAATAGTGCTAAATCTTGAATGAACAGAGTCTGATGTTAAATTAAGACATGACGCTCGAAGCAAGATAAAAGTTGCAAACTAAATGCAGTCCATTTTAAATTTCACGTCACTATCAGCCAAATGCACAAAAGCCCATTAAAATTATCATTAATTTAAAATGACATATTCTATACAAATTTGACATTCATTAGAGCTTAAAAGCGTCATTAAACCTTAATGGACGTTGATGCAATTGATGTTATAAGTTTCAAATAAAATTATATTTGATTAAATAACTGTCAATTTTGCAGTGCGGCCGACTCTCGTGGAGATTCTAAATAAACCCACGACGCTGTCCTCGGAGAGGTACGTCAGCTTGACGTGCGTATCCGAGGGAAGTAGACCGCCAGCTCAACTAACCTGGTATAAAGACAATAGAAAATTCAAAAGAGGAAAGGTAAATATTTTGAATCAGTTATTCACAATGATGACAGTAATTCAGCTTATATATAATCTGAAGGGATTGCTAGGTGTTATAAAACCCCTTGCCTAAATTTTGTTGTAACGGGATTCGAACTCGTCACTATTATTTATTACGCACAATAGCCTACGCGATATATTAACTAATAATTAAAACACGTCACGATAATACAGTTTTTTTTTTTACTTTAAATAGATAAACTAAAATAGACAAGAAATAGAAGCTTTTATAAAAAAGCGATAAGCGCGAACTATTTATTTTAAGCAATGAAAGGTGGCGAAAGCAAAGTAAGAAGTGTAGCTCGTCGATCCGTCGTTGCTTTATACTCATTTTGTCCTGCGCCCGCGCTTGGGGCTGGTAGGCAGTGGCTTGCGGATGCGTCGAACACCCTTTCTAGGCCGCGCACCAATTAGCGGTGCATTAGGCGGTCCTTACAGCCGGACAGGGGGCCAATTCTACTAAATAAATTTTGTTTAAATCGAATCGAAAACGGAACGAAACCGAACGAAACTACAACTTTTAGTGGTTTTCCTATTCTACTCGGTGTCAAAATGGCGTCAAACGATACAGTTCCGGTTCTATTTTAGTTTAGCTAACTATCGATCAACAGAAACTGTAAACGGTATTCTACTCGCTCAATCGAACATAGAACTATACAGATGTAGTTATGCAAACCGGAACCAACCCACAAATCTGTCAAAATCGAATTATGTGCAGAGAAGCCTAAAAGTGTTGCAATTAAACTCACATGTTGTAAATTCACAAAATTTCTTGATAAATAAATAAAATAAAATATATTCTACAAACAATTATTACTAAAAACAAGAAACCCATTTTTCTCAAAACTGACATCATGTGGCTGGTTTGCATAACTACGTCCATATACTTGAGTCGTTCGTCGGCCTTATTCCACTAAAATTTTGACACTTCGTTGGATCGAAACGCTACTGAAATGTTACTAAATCCGAACGTTTCATCTGTCAAAATTAACGATTTCTAAAAAGTTGCAAATTTCTACTTTTTGACGATCGATAGTTAGCGTTTAATGATAGATGTGAAACAATTTATATTATTTAAAATTTTAAGAGGTGCAATTAGGTACCCCCAATTGCTGAGTGAAATAAAATACCTTGATCCATCTTCAGAATTGATAATTAAAAACATTTTGCCCTACAAAAGTAACTTCGGCAAACATATTTGTAGTGTTTGTATAGAAGAGGTTTTATCTCGGTACATTGGAGAGCTGCGAAACGTGTTCTTCGGTACCTGAAGGCTATAAAAAATAGGAAACTGACCTATAACAATAGTGGTGATCTAATCGGATTTGCTGATGCCGATCATGGTGGTAATCTGGTGGACAGACGATCCTATACAGGATATGTTTTCCAAATGTGTGGTTCAGCAGTGTCATGGGAATCACGTAAACAGTGAACCGTTGCAACATCAACAACAGAAGCTGAGTACATGGCTCTAAGTGAAGCCTGTAAGAAAGCCATCTACATTCGCTCATTACTAAGCGACATCTTTTGCTTTTCGTCACCCATCACCATTAATTGTGACAATCAAAGTGCCATCAAATTAACAAAAAACAACACGCATCACGCCCGCACAAAACATATTGATATTAGACATCATTTTGTTTATGAGTCTATATCCACTAAACAAGTCAATGTGTCATTCATACCATCAGCTCACCAAACAGCAAACATTCTCACAAAGCCACTGCCTAAGCTGAGACACTATATGTGCCTAACTAATTTAGGATTAGTTTAGTGTTATTTGTTTTGTGTTATTAGGTTAATTAGGTTAGGGCATCAGTGTTAAGGTACTTTTGATATTATTGTTTTTGTACATACAGTGTGTTTATATAAAGGGTGTACATAAGTGTCCTGATTACGGGGAGGTGTAGATAAAACCTTTTTCTATATTAATCAGACACTGGCATCTTTTCATATACCTTTTTGAATTAGTATTTTATACACTGTTTATTGTTTTTTATGTCATTCTCTTCTTTACTCTCATCTGACTTTTATGTATTTACAACGTGAAATATATTAAATACTCCAATCCACTGTGACTTTTAATTCCTACATTTTAAGAGTTTGTGAGTGAGTTATCAATAGACTGTAAAGAACATAATAAGTTGTGTAAATCCATTGATATGTTTGCTTTATCCTTAATTATTTATAAAAATACCTTATATTAAGGTACCAAAAAATTTTAATCTTTGACTGTCTAGCACTTCAAGCATATAAAATTTTCTATCCAATATTATTTATTTCACAAAGATACAAGGATACTTTCAATGAGCACCCTGACGTCTGAAGTAAATATACAAAATTTGGGTATCAAACACCAGATTCCTCATCTACCTCATGAGAACATAGCAATCCATGTGATATAAATTATGTAAAATGATTAGAAAAAAAATGAAATCGAAAACTATGGAGCTAGATAAACAAGTGTGATAGTGCATGCATATGTTTAATAAACTTTTTATGTACACCTTTTTATCTATTTGTTATAGATAGTTCTGTAATTTTGTGGTTGCTTATTGATATGTAAAAATGTTGGCAGACTTTAAAAATAAAATAAATTATATCTTGATTATTAATCTTAAATTATTATTTTTTATTAAAAACTTACATTTTATAGATAAATTAATAGGTTTTCATTCCTCTATCAATTTGAAATGTTGAATTCATATTATGAAGATTCTTAACATAAATAAGGTCCACCTAGTTGAGGCATGTAATGTAAATTAAAATTGAAAAATTATATTTCTGTTAAAACTTTACATAATTATAAACAATCATTGTAAATAGGAACATCGTAAAAATCATTATTAGATTGTAGGGGCTTTTGGCTTTAAGTAAACTTATCTATGATTATAAAAACATGAATTTTTGAATATTTTGTATTGTAAAAAGTAAACTATTGTAGTATTTTTACAGGAAAACTTAAAAGTGTGTATTTACAAGCATGTGTGGAATTCCAATAAAAATGGCACTGAAAAAGTCCTTGTTTACAAATTAATTAATTTATCATTATTTTTTCTGATCACTTTTGCATTTGCAATACTATACGAGGGTCAAACTGAAAGTTCTTAGAACTGGCCACTTATAAACAATATAATAAAAAAATAATTCTAAAATTTGAAAATATAACTCTTTGCCAATATTACTGAGTATATATTTCATTTATTTGTCATTTGTTTTACGATTTGGCGGCAAATTGAAAATTGTCTGTGTCACGTCATCATGAATTTAACACGAGAAAATTTTCGTGCAATGATTTTTTATGACTTTCGATGTCATTTAAGTCAACAAGAAAGTTATGATAGACTACGATTGGCCTTTCACGATGAAGCCCCATCTCGTGCGACTGTTTACAACTGGTTTAATGAGTTTAAACGTGGTCGCACTAATCTCACTGATGATTTACGTGAGGGACGGCCTTCTACGGCGACGACTGAAGATAACATCTGTGTTGTGCGGCGTATGATAGAGACTGACAAAAGAGTGACCTATCAACAGATTCGGACAAGCTTAGGCATCGGTATGAGTCAAGTGCACAAAATCCTCCACGAACATTTAGCGGTCAGGAAGCTTTGCGCCCGGTGGATACCTCATAATTTGACTGAGGCTCAAAAACTCCATCGTGTGGATTGGTGTCGTAAAATGATTGAAAGATTTAACGGAGGTGACTCAAATGCTGTGTTCGACATACTAACAGGTGACGAAAGCTGGATTTACTGTTATGATCCTAAAACCAAAAGACAATCTGCTCAGTGGGTGTTTCCTTTCGAGGAGTTGCCAACTAAAGTGAAGAGAGATCGAAGTGCGGGAAAAAAAATGGTGGCCTCGTTCTTTGGAAGGATAGGTCATTTTGCAACAATTGTGTTAGAGGATCAAAAAACAGTTTCTGCAGAATGGTACACTACCAATTGTTTGCCACTTGTCTTGGAAAAAGTTCGAGAGAAACGACCTCGCAGTAGGATCCTCCTTCACCACGACAACGCCTCGTCGCACACCGCCAAGCGAACGATCGACTATTTGGCGACATCAAACGTTGAATTACTGGGTCACCCGCCGTATAGCCCCGACCTCGCGCCTTGTGATTTTTATTTATTTCCAAAAATTAAAGAAAAACTTAAAGGAAAGCGGTTTATGAATGCTGAAGAAGCGGTGGCTGCGTATCGCGATGCCATTGAAGAGACCCCTAAGGACGAGTGGGCAAAGTGCTTTTCCCAGTGGTTCCATCGCATGCAGCGGTGTATTGACGTGAATGGACAATATTTTGAAAAGATATAATAAAACTAATAACTGGCTAATGTAATCAGTTTTTGATTTTCTAAGAACTTTCAGTTTGACCCTCGTATCAATATTTATCTTAAAGGAAAATAATTAAAAAACCCATAAACACTCACAGTCTGGGCGTCTGCTAAAACCAATTTAACTACCAGATAACCAGCAGGTTTTGTGAATTTAAGAATTACTTGCATTACTAGTGAGCATATGCTCATTTATGTTTAGGAAGTTCACCAAAACTATATTAATAATACCATTATAGAGAATAGAATCGAAAATTCTTTATTGTTAACATTACACAAGTTATATAGGTATACAAATTTAAAACAGTTTAACAAAATAATGTAACAATTGGCGGCCTTATCGCTTAAAGTGATTTCTTCCAGGCTATCATGGGATGGAGAGAGAGAGATAACAATTTATGAAGACAGGGGTGTAAATTTTATCAATAACATTAAAAAGAAAATATGATCAAATAATAATCTTAATTAAAAAATTATAATTATGAATATTTTTTTTTCTGACATAAGTATTACTCACTTTTTTATTTGGAGATTATAATATTATAAAGGATTATTACATCATATCATCATCATGTTTAAAGGATTGTTAAACAGGTAAATATACCGTTAATAAATTTTATTCTGAATTATTTTTAATTTTAAAAATTACATAAAATTGAGCTTAGCCGCAGCTCAGTTTTATGTAACATTTGAAATAACATGAGGCTTTCTGTAACCATATATTAAGTTGCGTGCAAGATAAATGTTCAGCCTAATTAGTATTACCTACATGAAAAATACATATTCTACTGTTTTTGACACAAAGTTAAAACCAACCACCAATTTTAACCCAAAGAAAACTGTCATACGCTATGATGGGTTACAATTTAGAACAAAAAAAATAAGCCTGTGAATCAGGAGCTGTTGTTCAATTTTGCAGGAATTTATATGTGTAAGTTCTTTTATATCAGTTGAAACTTATACTTAATTTGCTCATAGTCAGCATGGATGACAGCTGCGAGCAGATCTATGCAACTACAAGAATTTAATTTGTATACAACTTAATGTGAAAGATATGTCAAATCATTAATAATTTTCTCTGATCTTACTTATAATATCTAGTCAATAATGACATTTCTAATGGGTTTCTATAACAAACATTGTTTGAAATTTAATCTTGTATAGATTTTCCACAGTATATATTATGTTGCCTTGCTTGATTCAGTGTACAGATGTAGGTATAGCCCGATTTCGAAAGATATTGGATTCATTTCATCATCAATAATTCTCTCTTAAATGTCTACTTTGAGTCGACTATCGTTTATCTTCTTCACTTTGTTATTGATACGTATGAATATTTATTTTCAATCGAAAACTTCTTCTTTTATTAAGGGCTTTCGCATAATTCTGCCAATTTCACGTGCGTAGCCAATACATGGTATGAATTATTTAATAAAATTAATTTTGTAAATAATATTTTCAAGTATAATGTTTCACTTTCTATTACAGTTTAATATTACAAAAAAATACACATATGCGGATTGTTTTAGTAGATATCCCATATTAAATTGTCATTTACAATTAAATTTTTCAATTTCATTCTTCTTTTATTAAAGTCAAGTGAATAAATTAATTTCTACATGTAAAATGAAAAAGCAATGAATGAAAGATTAATTAAAACATTATCTGTATCATTGTGGTTTGTATTGACAAAAAGTGAATTGGTGTTGCAATATGAAAATCAAACATCGATTGGAAAATAATCGATTAATTCACTATATGTAATAGAACTGCAGTAACATTTATTGAATAAAAAAAACTTTAATATACTTTTAGTTAATTTTGGTGCAATTTTGCATTTTTCCTAAGTTTTACGGATTACTACGGTTGTTGATTCAACAACGCCCAAATAAATATATATATATGTATATATATATATATATTATTATTATTATTATTATGTAATTTCCAATGCCCGTAATTGGAAATGTTATATGAAAACCTAATGAAGTCCCATAAAGTCACAATATGAACTATCCATGTAGTTTGATGAAGTCCGATGATATTCAATGAAGTTTAATGAATTCTGTTTAAATGGATTGAAGTTACTAAAGTCATATGCAATCATCATTTAACTTTAACATTTAATTTTTAGTACAAACAAATATATAAATTTAATGATTATTTTTGTTGTACATTCTTTTGAAACGGAGTTGTTTAAAGTAAAGTATACACCTCTGGATTAATGCTCGTCCTAGTCTTGGACTGATTGCATACCTCACTTATTACAGTTTGTTAGTGATCGAAAATGAGTCAAAACTTTTCTGTTCACGACCTACCTATGTAGGTACCGTTTTATTTTACGGAATCATATTATTCACTTTCATGCTACTTTATCTCACATAATAACATTTATTTTGCGAATTAAAACTCGGTATAAACAATAAAATAAACCAACACCATTCGAATTTTGAAACTTAACTCTTTAAGCTTGACGTTATCTTTAGTCGACGCCAGGATTAATAGTATTTCATCTGACTTTTTTGTTAATTAAAAGACTTAATTATATCGGATTTATGCTTTAAATATTAAGCATGTTTAAAGTTGAGTGCTTAATAAAAGTTAGAATTGGGTATATGACGATTTTCTGAAAACTAATTAATTAAAATAGTTGTTTGATACATTATAAACACACTGTCAATATATTACATGAGAATCTGTTCTATTTTCGATGAATATAATTGTTTAAATCTACAGATTCTAAGAAATAAACTTTTATTAGATTATTATCTAACATGATGATAATAGTACGAAACTTATTTTTATAGTGTCAAATACCCATAATGATAAAAATATTAATTATAAATTCGCGGTTCGGGTATTTTCCCTTATAGCTTAACACTTAGGTATGCACTTTCTTAATGTAGCTAATATTCGGGTGTTTCGTCCGTATTTTAAAACGTTCGAATAAGAATATAATAGATTCATTACGTACAGAAATGATAAAAAAATGAAGGAATGAATAATCATTAATCGTCTCCCGTTTAACTAATAATTTCATTTATTTTATTCTGGTAACACTAATGACACTGTTTGGTTCGGCTGCGATTTGGCTCCGATTACGTTTCAGTTTAGTAAACGTTCGTTTGATAATTTACGTTAGCGGAATGCAAATTTACAGCAAAAATCGAAACGTAACCGTTACAGAAACGCTATTGATGATCGATCGTTGTAAATTAGTAGAATTGGCCCCCAGGCTCCGATGTTATCGCGAGAATAATAGATCGCCTGATCATCGTATGATTTACGACTCTGGCTTCATTTATAAGCGGCAGCGTATATGATAGCGATTTTAGTCACTAGAAATCTTTAGCTTAGATTTCAAATGGCAAGAAGTAGATAAACTTTAATTATAATATTAAAGTCCCCATATTTGCATACATTACTTATACAAAATTAAATATGATATATCGTTATTCTTGTCAGTCTTACAATTTAACGGAAATAATTAAGAAACAATGTTTTTGTATAAGTAGAACTAAATTTTTAGTGGAATAAAGCTTTTTTTTTCTCGGTGCAGCATATGGACAGTGATAACTGATTCAATAATCTGAAAAAGAGTTATGTATTATTTGATACAAAATGCGAGCATTCGACCATACCTTAATGAATTAATGCCAATATTTCCAAAGAATTTGTGTTTTCTACAAAGAAAACACAAATTCTTTGGAAATATTGGCATTAAGCTCGAACTCCTTTCCTAAAACTACAAACTTTTAGGAAAATGAAGGCTATTGAAATTAAATATACGTGAAAATTCTAATAAATGTAAAGGTTAGAATATACCACCACACTGGAATCCAGTATCCAGATTACCATCCATACAAAATTTTAGTATTGTAAGCGTTCCATTTAATAATTACAAGACGACAAAAATCTTAGTCTAAGTAACACGGGACCTGTAAAACGAAACGTCTGAAACATGAACAAAAAATTTTAAATACACGCGATAAAAAAAAAGTAAATTTATTTAAAAAGGGCAGTTTATGTTTAGCTTAACAAAGCAATACGTTTATAGTCTGACTGCACAATATTAAGTAAGAGTTATTTATATAAATGAGCACAATTTCTGCATGATATTAAAAATATATATATAACTCTATCTCACCAAAAGTTGCCTTAATAGTGAAGACAATATTTTAAATAACCAATAGTCCAAAGTTTACAATTCATAGAGAGCTTTACATTTCAATGAGAAGTGTATCAAAATAAAGACTGATGTTTACATCGCTTTACAGATATCAGAGAGCATGAACGAAACGTGGGTGAGCAGTAACGTGCAGTTCATGCCATTACCAGAGGATGACGGCGTACTATTAAAATGCCAAGCAGACAACAGTGCGCTGCCGGGACAAAGTATAGAAGACTCTTTTAAACTAGACGTTGTCTGTGAGTACCGTCTTTATTATTTTGCTACGTGAACTTTTCATTATCCATTCCTATGACAGTTAAGCTTAGAATAACCGCGAATTTGAAAAAAAAAAATAACTATCACACTTTGTTACAATATTATATTCATTATATGGAATCTTCTATAGACTAGAATTCGAATTAAATAAGAACTGTTAATAGCTAATTATAATATTATTCTTACTATAATAAATAATAATATTATTACACTAACCTCATTCAACGTCTTATTTATTTGTTAAAAATATTAGCTTAAGTAATTACTTTAACTTGACTATAAATACGGGTTTAGATTACGACGCCAATTACATCTACAGTACGTTAGTTCTCAACAGTCCAGACTGGATTATGGCCTATATCCCTGTGTACCTTTTATATTAAGTTCTAATCCTCTACTAGTTGAACATAGCTCTTGTGTGTTAAGAGGACAAGTGGATCAATCTTAGCCACTCAAGAATGAACTTACAAACTTTGTTGTCACCCGTTTCCGTGAGCGACAAGAACGGGAGCTTAACTCGGCTCACGATTTTCTTTATAGTGTACTTAACTCAAAGCTTCAAATTAATCAACACGAACACTCCTATACTAAGAATGCCTCGTGAAGTAATTAGTAATTTTTATATCTAAGTTATTTAGATATAATTTATCTAAATAACTTAATAATTTGAAAACTGATTAACTGGATTTATGTTGGTATAATGAAATAATTGATTCGTTTTCATACTTTATACGAAATTAATTATTTAATTAATACAGTTTGACGTGTCAAAATCATAAAAGTATAAAAAGTTTGATAATATTCTCCTATATATTTTTTTAAAACAAAGGGCTTTTTCTTTGTTCAAATGTTTGTCTGTCTACGTCAAACTAAATCAAATGCACTAAATCTTTACTTATGAAATTGCCGTTCTGCCGTACTGGCCATTTTTAAACTAAATATTTTTTTGGCTTATAATCCTTATTCAAAATTAATTTTATTTTACAAACATGGAATTCTTTTTTTCTTAAATTGTCTTTTGTTTAATAGTTAAGTGTTTTGTTTTCAACACATTCGAACATTTTTCGTCGTCATGGATAAGTAAAAATTCGAGTAATTATGCAGTATGAGTACCGTCGAGGCAGCAAACCGGCACAAGTGGTACGCAACATCGACGACGATGACGTTTACGTAGCGAATACTACAAATTAAAAAAAAATAACTACTGCGCAACGCACAAGCAATTATTGGTTTGCCCGCTTCCGCTCTGGAAATTTTATACCCCTCAAAATACCCCTAGAAAAGTAATGGTCACTGTTTGGTGATCTAACGCCGGTGTAATTCATCACAGCTTCTTACCAAAAGGGGCAAGCTGTGAAGAACTGAACACATTGATTGAGAAGCTTGCACGTCTCTAACCATCTTTGGTCAATCGTTCGGCTCCACTGCTCCTAAACGACAACGCGCGACCTCATACTACACAGCAGAGGTTTCCAAACTACAAGAGCTAGGGATGGAAGTTCTCCGTCATCTGCCGTACTCACCAGACCTTGCGCCTACAGACTTCTACTTTTTCCAGATTTTGAATAACTTCTTGGTGGGAAAAATAATACCCGAGAAGCACTACAAAATGCCTTTAACGAATTTGTTGCCTCCCATCCAGCTGATTTCTTCAAGAAGGGCATCAAGCTACCAATGCGTTGGCAAAGATTTAGAAAAACATATAGAAAAATATATCTTTATTTAATTCATGAAAAATGGCATGAATTAAATAAAGATACACGGACTAATATCTGAAATATATAAAAATTGGCTAAAGTATGAAAATTATTGAGAAAGATATTGAAATTATTTTTTTATAAGAGTTTTATCATATCTAAGACCATAAATCTTATGTAGACAAATCAAAAATCGAATAGGTAATGAAAAACAAATAAATAGAACAGGCCCAAACGCGACGGAGTTATGTTATTTAAACACATAGTTTTCACGGCTGCCTTGCAATTCCATGACCATCGTCAGATCCTAAATATTATATCAAATTAAAGTCATTGTACAAACAAGCCAAATGAACTCTAGGTCAATGGGGTAGCCTCGCTTAATTATAGAGTCAGAGCTTATAAGAATGTGTGAATGTGTAAATAATATAAAAATCATATAAATGCAAAATGCGCTAATTCTCAGGCCTGTTTAATAGGAAACTGATCATAGAAAAATAATTTTCATGAAAGTGTCTAAATATCGTCGAAAAGTGTACATTTCCCTCAAGCATATCAACTCCATTTAGAAAATTAGCCACTTCTTAATTCTAACCCATTCTTAGAATGAATATTGCGCAGGAATAAGCCGTAAAGAGCTCGACTCACCAGTTTGCACATCTCTTACATCGTAAAGCTTAATTATCATTGCTGCTTAAGCGCTTGCTCTGCTCTCTACGATTCCCATGAGGAACAGCCACCAGGGCTTAACAAATTGAACCATAATAATATGTAACACGTGCGAGTTTACCACTCGAAAGATTTTATGCTGATTAGTTAATTTATTAAATTCAGTTTTGAAAAAATCAAAACTTATCACCCGTCATCACATGCAAGTGGTATTTAGTTTAATTTATATCTGTAACAAAAATTCCGTAGAATTATCAGTCGTATATTTTTTACGAAGCATGTTTAATCGGCTACGTAACAAAATACCTCAGTTGATCGACTCTTTAAGACATTTTTTTTCTGAGAAAAAATCTAGTTTTTATATTCATAGATAGAAGACAGTAAACTTTGCAATAAAATTGCTAGCGTCCCCACGTTCAGTGGACTCGTGACAGGGCCAACTTATTTCCAACTAATTCCGCTTCATTCGGACTGTGGCCTGGCTGGCATAGCCTCGGATAACCTAGTTTTACCTAGCATATTTCAATATTAAGAACGAGAACAAATTGTAGGTACTTGTTTGCATTTTAAAGTTATGATAACATTTTATGCCAAATATACTCGTATATAACCATGTAATCCATGAGAAATATAATAAGTATAATTAAAGTGTAATTAATCTATTTGCATGTATTACAAATATAATGCATATACCACAAATTGTATCGGACATTGATTTCAAAGAGAGGAGGTTTTATGTTCGCCAGTAGTATGATTTTATTTACAACTAGCTTTCGCCAGCGGCTTCGCCCGCATGGTCCCTTGGGAAGTGTTTAGTGGGATAAAAAGTATCCCATTATCTAAGTCAGCTAATACCCTATCTGTATACCAAATTTCATCAAAATCCGTTCATTAGTTTCGGCGTGATTGACCGACAAACATCCAAACAAAAAAACTTTCACATTTATACTATTAATAGGATATTATTAAGCAAACGTAGGCCTACACAATTTCTTTTTTTTCATCCTAATATTTGTTTTAGTTTTTTATAGCTTATTTTTGGTTTCTGTTTCAATTATGAAAATTTACTGACATCCAATAGGAACTCATTCCACACAAGAACAAAAAATAGTCCACGTTTAAAACGTAGTCAAAATGTAGATATTTATATATCTATAATCGCTGCAAAACTAGGACTACTTAACTAATGCTAAAAAGTACGACTTCTTCAAATTTTTGCGAATTTATTTACAAAATTCTTTAAAATAAAACTTGTGCTGTTCTGACGTTTGATAAAATTTTACTCTTTTCCAACCAATGAGATACAATTTACTATACGTCAATAGTAAATTATTCTTTTTAGCTCTGCCACCTTATAATTTTGTATTGAAATTGTTATCATTCGGTCACTTTAATAAATCTATGGTCACAACTCACTCCATCGTTTTGTTTTTGCTTTTAAAGAGCTAACGAATATTAGTCTATGCATCCGATAAACGACAATAGTGAACAAGAGTAATTTTCGTCCAGCATTGTCGAGGCACTAACGTGTCGATCTGAATATATCGAAATCTTTTTAGTGAGTACCACTCCTGATAAGCCTGGGTATGATCGTTATAATTTTATCAAACAATTAAAAACCTATTTAAAAACATTAGAGCAGTGGAATATAATTTTTAATAGCGATTTATATTTCTTGATGGTGGCAGTCTTATGTACTTTATTATTCTACTTCTAATTAATATACTTATAATTAATATAATAATATTTAAAAAAATTCGTAATTATAGTATAGTTTTCAAATAAAATATTTCGTGTAAAGATTTCTTTAAGTATAACTTATTTAAACTTGAAGTGTCAAATGACCTGACCCGGCATCTACACACTATGTATTCTGGATAAGGTAAACATAAAAGCCTAACTAACTTACAATACTTAATTAAGTTAGTGACAGTAAGCCTACGGTACAACTCAATTAAGTGAATATTAAAATAACGTCATTCGCTTGCGATATTTTAGGTATCCGTGTGGTTGATTTTAATTTCAATTAGCTGTCACCAGTCGCAGTTAATTATGGAATTTTGTGAGCATATTACCTGTTTAAAATATTACCCTCTCAAAATGTCGTGCTGAAAGTGATAGGTTTATTTAAAGGTAGCATATTTTCAATATCAACTTTAGCCTTCTCTATGGATGGAGCCAAATGAAATCAAATAGAGAGAATGAGCCATGACCCACCACGGGCTCTATCTATCGATCGAGACCAGAACGGCTTAACAGTGATTAGCTTAATAAACAAAGAATAAAATATTTTATGCCAATAAGACTTTAAATAGATAGATAATTAAGTTATTCTAAATGCAACACACAACCACATTATACAGAGAATAAAAAATAAAAATAAAGACATAATAGAAAAAATATTAACTAGGAATAAGTCATGTACCTGTGTGTAGCAGAGAGAAAGGGTCTAGGCTCAGTGCATTGAAATCACCGAAATGTCGTTGAAGCACTGATTTTCAGCCATCACCCCAGTTAAGACGAGCAGGGTCAAAATCAAAGAAAAGGAGTGTCAATCGAAAGAACAAACAAAATGTAGATCAAAAACATGTCAGAAAGAAATGTGGTCAATGTTATAATAATGTCAGAAAGTAAATAGTATATATAAAATCATTGAACAGGGTAATAGAATAATAATTTGGAAAAAAAGGTATCGTGATAATATGATGTCAAATTTGAATGAACATTTTTGATGATTTTAAGATTTAATTTTATGTCAGATTGTTATTAATAATGTCATAAGGTAGTAAATTACGAGTATTATTATTTAATTCAAGTAAAATTATTATTTATCGTAATTCCAGTAAGTGTGCCTTCAATTTTAATTTAAATGTCGAGACAGAGGTGAGACCTCTCAGAGGTGGTGGTCCATTTCACTTCCAACACTTACATGACTGATCATCATGGTTTATTTTTGTAGCCACAACGCGTTGAGTTTGAAGAGCATGTCATCTTCGTAGTCTGTACATGTTAGCCACGACACAGATTTCGCTATAGGGTTATTTTGCGATAGCCACAACGCGTCAAAGGCTACAAAGATAAAAAGATATTAATATTGTTCACATATAGCTTCATAATCTAGAAAACTAAGCATCGCAGAGGCGTGTCGAACAATAAAAAAATCTTTCAGACTTTAAAACAACAAAAAATAAAATAAGATTCGTACAAATTTTTGTCTGTTGCTTATTCTCTATTAATTACCCAAAAGTTCTTTTTTTTTCTAAGTTAGCTCTTAACTCTGTCCAATTTTTTGTTGGTAGCTTAAACCTTAAATAGCAAAGAATTTTAAACTTTTTAATTGATTATTTATTCTAAAATTTGTACCCTTACATGGTATAACAAAGGACCATTTTAACAAATTTGACACCAGTCTGTCGCGGGATTATGCGGCTTTGTCCTTCTCAATGTCGTTCTCAACAGTACAAAGCTAGCCACAGTCTGAATATTTCACAGCTCAAAATCTACTGTAACTGAATGATAGCTATGTGAATGCTATTTAGGCTAGAGTATTACATTAAATGAGTAGCTCGGTGGGGTAGTGGATAAGCGCCACGGCCCGTGATTTTTGTTGTGAAGCAACTTTCTCAAGGGTCGGTCACAAGATGGGTGACCAAATAGTTTTTATCTCGATGTACTTCGTGCTTCGAAAAGCAGGTTAAGCCGTTGGTACTGGCTGCATTTGTAGTCGTAAATGGGTATTCCCATTCCATGGAGGGTTCCAATCTGCATTGGGGATGCGTGGAAGGACATGGCCCATCCCCCTTTACCTTTCATAAGGAAGACCTGAGCCGCTGCATCGAGGACATAAAAAGGGCTGATGATGATAATTAGATTAAAACAGCTAAGCAAGCATAAACACACTCTACACAACCTCTTTATAGCAAGATGAAGAATAAAAAAATGCAATATCTAATTTTTATATTTTATTTCCATTTTATAATTTTTATAATCTCAAAAGATTTTTATTTTAAATATTTGTCTCATCAAATAATTAGGTATACGTATAGTAGGTATTATAACATGATTTTCCTACTATAATTTAGTAGTGAGAGATTGAGTAAGGATATTATGTCATCTTATTTGAAATAATTTTACTTTTCAAGAGGAAATACTATTTACAACAAAGAGTAATGAATCCAGAAATGTCACGACTTTCAACTGAACAACATTAGTGCCTCATTCATTTTCCTTACCTACTAACATTGTACTAAATTTCAATATGGTTTTCCGATTTTGTCAAGAACATCTCTGAGACCGCGGACAAGAAAGATTACATGTCACTATCCTAAGTAATATAGGTGTAGTGCGTATCGATATTCTACATATTAGTTTTTCGGCTTGTGACTATTTTCAGCTGCTGTTTAATTCGATTTCTATCGGCCTCACAGTATTGTGTTTGATTTTTACCTAATAATATTTTTTATTGCATTGATTTAATTAAAATATTACCGAAAACTTTAAGATCAGTGGTTTTATGCTGATTGAAACTATAAGAAATTCTATGTATCAGCAAAATTTAGTCAAAATCCTGTTAAACCTTTTAAAATATGCGTATACATTATTTCCAATTAATTTTTTTGTGAACTTTGCAAACAAAAATACATAGTTTCTTTTCTGAAGTTTATGATCATAGTAGTTTTATAATATTCGTACCTATCTAAATACATTATATTTTTGTATAATAACAGAGATTTTAAATTAGAACCCAAGTAATCCTAAAAAAATAATTAACTGCTACCCAACAGATGTTCTGTGGATTTGCATAGAAAAAAGCACTTACAATGATTTCTTTTTTTTCCCATTTGCCAACTAAGTTTTCTAGTTTTTGCTGCCGTAAGATTTTATTCTGTTAGTACTCTGGCTGGCACAAATTAACATTATTTGTAAATTGTTGACTACTTAAAAAATTGTCCGATAATATTAAAAGAAGTTAGGGCAGTTTTAAACACCATTCCTCATTTATTAATATAGATATTGAAACTTCATACACACGATAAATCTTTCATTACTACTCAATACGAATATAACAGAAATCGAAATTAAAATAATTGGCATAAAATTTAAAATACCGGTAATAATTAATGCCGAATAACGAATATAAGGCACATCACTATTTATGAAATCAGTCCAAGTACTGTGAGGACATAAAGGACCGAAGGGGCCGAAGGGACCGGTGGCATCAACCTTATATGAGTAAATCTAAATCACGATAAGGGCTACAAAAAGGATATTTGTCAAATAAATGTACAGTCATATATTAATAAAATTGTAATATGTTGGTAACATATTATCTATTGTGATTATAGAGTACGTTGGTGATATACAGTATTGAAGAAGAAATTGATCTAGATTGGAAATAAATTGAGGAAATCATTGCCAAGCCAGTAAAAAGATCAGTTTCAACAATCAGTTCAAAGAAGCTGTTTTATTAATATTGTTTACGTACTATTCTCTTTTTCACCTCTGTTTGAATACAAAGAAATTTATTAACAAATCATAAGCAACTAAAGTTTTATTTCAACTGTAAGATTTGATATCTTGAGATAAGAATTGCTGTTTGGGATAATATTTCTAATATGGTAAATGTAGATAAATGTCGACTTCTATATATTAATTTTTTGAAGGCTGTGTGGTTATTTTCCCTGAAATAATTAAATTAAACTAAGATATTTATAGTACAATTTAATATGTTGGAAAAACTGTCAAAGATGATTTAGTGGTCCCTTCCTAATTACCAGTTTACTGTTAAGGTGAACATCCACCTTGTACGCAGCGGACTCACAGTACATAAAGAATTTTCCATAGCTTCGTTATAAACTTGTATAGCACTCCGTCCACGTGTCTCAATATCACGTGTTATATGAGCAAGAAGAATGACGTCATACGTATTATTTCCAACGAGCTACTCGCAGCATTATGTATCTTAAGGTACAATATATCCAACCAGGTATAACTAGATTGTATAAGACGGGTATTAACGCTATAGATTTTGATACCCGTCTTATACAATATAATATAATGCAACGCGAAAGTTTATATAGCAACCAGGTATAAACTTGAAGTGTGTACTAATTACCGAGAAGCTGGAGATAATAAACTTTAGGTCACCTATACTGACTTTTGCAAGCGCAAACGTAAAGCGCTATTTTATTCGTCTTTTAGCTCGCTAGAAATTTCGTACTCGTGAAAATAGAAACAACAAGAGTACAACTGTCATTTTATAGGTGTGGACCCGTAGTAAAACAACCTTAATATACAGGACAGTTCGTTCAAACAACGGTCAAAGTGTTGTTTGGCAATTAAGTGTAGCATACCATCTGCCTTGTGAAAGTTCGAAACAACAATCGCGAACGGCAGCGCTTATCTCTTATTTTTATATTTCTCTAAATAAAAAAAATATATATTTTATAGAAACAAGTTTTTTAACCCTTTTTTTGACGCTGGGAAATTAGCGCTAAGGGAAGCAGGTTTCGCTTCCTAGCGCGGAATCAGGGGGTTAAATAGACCCTTTGGACCCACCACAGAATAGAGCTAGCCAAATAGCAGGGGCATACCCACTAAAACCCAGCGATGTCCCTCAATGGAGGCGATGCACAGGGACAGCATGAGGACCACTTCCCGCTTCGTTCGCTCCTATTTCGGTCCATCCCTTGCGGGGTGGGTCACTCTGCACATTGGGGATACATCTCAGACACATTTGAGATATTCCCCTCAGGACAGGGGCGTGCAATACCCGGCTAGCGCTGAACCCCCGAATAATTAATTTAACATCTACTTAATAATCAAGTAGAATTCGTCGAGAATTAACATACTTAAATAATTTATTTACAATAAAACTGATTATTATAGTTTGAAAAGACTTGTTGCTCATATAACCTTGTCTATTCTTGACGCACTAATCAAGTAGATTTTAAATAAATTAGAATAATATTGATTTAAATTAATTAGATATAATAAGAGTAAAAGCTACTATTATATCAACATCATTGTAATAATGTGAAAATATTGAAAAAGCATAACTCTTTTAACAAAGAAAATCTTTTCTTGAAAACACAAATGTTTAAGTAAGAGAAATACTCTTTTATTAAAATGTTCTATAGCTTGAAGGTAACCGCGATGACATGACTTTGTATACAATTAAAATCTTGTTAGTACTGGTGCGTTCATACACAACATCCATTCAAACAGCGAAGACCAAAAACTAATTTTAAGTGAAGCGTTCCTACGCATGTGTATCTTTAGTGCTGATATAAGCGTCGATAATAATTTATCGATATATATTACTTAAAGACAGGGTGTATGTTATGTAGAATACTAAAATATAGTAGAATAAATTTAATATCCATATAATATCCGGCGAGATACATACCACCATATTTTATCTCTCCAGTCGTGACTGAGGATTCACTAAGTAACACAAAAAAATTAATCATTCAATTTGATACAGTCGTTCGGAAGTTTTGCGTGTAGATACATTTTGACCATTCATTTTAATTTATAGATTAGACAACACATACATTGTTTAGATTATGAATAAAATCCTTTCTAATTTAGAAATCTGAAATCACAATATACAAAATATAATAAATAATTTCGCAAAATTTAAATAAATAAAGTCTAGGCAATAGACTTTGTAATAACAAGCACTTGCGAAATTCGAAAACCTATGCAATCGAGTCGCAGATCTATGTCGAGGAATAAAAAAAAACACGTATTCGTCAAACGATTAACATGCCGTGTTATACTCATGCATAAATTTATATACAATGGGCATATTACAATAACATAAAGGAAAGTAACCTAAAGAAAATTCATCTCCACTATAATAGTCAGCAAGAGCCAGCTGACGTCTCGCTCAATCATATTTCAGAAAATGTAATGATCTGAGTCACGCGTAACTATCACAGAAGAAAATCTATTCGTCCATTAAAAAGAAATTATATAATTTCATCGACACTTATATTTGTACATTAAACCCAACTTTTAAAAATAATTAAGTTAATAAAGTTAATATATATAACAATGATATGCATTAATTTGTTAATTTTGTATATTATAACGAATATATCGATAAAACTATATATTTGGTGGACTGCACTTATGGGATCGCAAAACGTCCTCAGAGATTAAGCGGAGCTTAGTGTACGTTAACATTCTAATACCCGAATACTGCTATTACACATCGCCAGAGAAAGCGACGAGACAATTCAAATACAAATTTCATTCCTGAAAAGTTTGCCTTGGAACAAGTATGAAAAGCAATAATATGTGTAATACTAGTTTACGAATTTGTGATTTTTTAAAGAATTTGATTTATCTGTATTTTTCTACTTTCTAGGATATTTAAATGGTAAAAAAGGGACCGCATTACTATCTGACTCCGCTGTCCAATTGTCTGCCACCAGGATCTATCTCATGAATCGTGATAGCTAGACAGAGAAAAATTGCACAGATGATCTATTTCTGTTGCTGCTATAGCAATGAATACTAAAAACATGAAACATGATTATATTAACTTATATTCATGTTTGTTGTATTGTGTTTTTTAAAGATTGTACGAATTTTTTTAATAGTACGAAACCCTACGTGCCCGAATATGACTTACACTTTGCTTTAACTATACAACTATATCCACTTTTGGGGCATAAGCCTTACCAATAGATGGAATCTAATAGGGAGATGGGCTATAGTCCACCATGGAGTCATAAGTGTAAGTTGGTGTGTATTATCGACGGTAAATACAGTCAAAACCAACGCCTAAAAGTGCCTTCTAAAGCATGGATGAGCTTGAGACTATAGAATTTTGCTCAACTATCCGATTAACGAGCTCCACTGAGCCAACGACCTTCTTTTACAAAATCAAGAATAAATCTATATAATCGTAATTTTGATTGCTAGCATAAAATTTACTGTTTCAAGGCAGACAGTATTATTATAATAATTGATAATGCCGTCTGCTTGATAACATTTTATTAGTCATTAAAACACCAATAATGTCTCCGGCAGCCATGGAGCCGTCCGTGAATAAACATTTACGTTTCACCGTGGCTCCACCATTTAAATTGTTGCCAAAACGATTCGCACCAAAAGCGGTATTCGGCATTACGCTAGCTCGAAATGCGTCACGGTACGCCGAGCAGAAGCAAAACGGAATTTATTTATATTCGGAAATTAATTTCCTTTCCCTTAATAGAGTCAAGACTTCCTCTCGTTTTTTGGAAAAATGACCGTCTCCATGTTGAATTTCTCCGTCCTTTGTACGTCACTTCAACCGCGAAAGGAGAAATTAAATCATCTGTAGGCTTTGCGTGTCGTTTCCAACAGTATTATGCCGTTTTTTTTTATTGAATGAATTTTTGCTTAGGATTTTGAATGTCTATGACCTCTCCTTGCGTATTTCGTACTTGAGATAATTAAGGCCGATTGTAAATAAAATGTCGTAAATTTACATTTGCTAAATACGTTAAATACCAATTTTCTAATTATGTACTTTACACATATTTTTATATAAGGTATTTTAGCTATTTATTTATTTATCAAAAGAAACAAACAGCTGTTAATATTACACATGAATGAGGAAGTTAAATAGGTTATTCATTAGCCAAAAAAACAGTTTCCAACGCTAAATTATACAAACGTGACAATATATATTGGCAAAAGTTGGTCGAGTGATGACAAACAAAAACGATTTACTTTCCATTTGCTTCTCGCCACTGGCCTTGCTACCTAGCCGGGTTGACGCGATGGCCTGGACCAGACGAACGTAACGTTTATTTATCTTTGTTTTTACACTGCGCCGCTTGCCAGGCCTCCCTTTAGTACGAAACTGTTGTATTTGACCGTATTACACAGTACAAACGAACACGTTTAGACTGGGTCAATAAGCCGAATTTTCAACGAAACTATGTACTGTCGGTGAGAACAAGTTTGGACATATAACGTAATGAATGGACTTTTGGATGTGAAATTAGAAAATAAAAAAAGTATAAAATCGTTGTCCTGTGAACACTCAAATGAATGGGGTTTATTATGGGAATCTCAATATAAATATATATTTATAATTAGCGTTACAGTTATTTAACGAAATAAAAGAATATATTTCTGCGTAATCATGTGCATGCGAGTTTGGGACGCTCGTAGTCAGCTTTTATTTTATTTCAAATAATAATTTCGCAGTCGCAGATTTTCACCTTGGTGCAAGTTATTTATAAGGTAGACTTTATGTGTGTAATTTACTTACGTAACTAAGTAATTTACTGTAAGTAAGCTGGATATGATGTTGGAAAAATCGTGCCTACTGAAAATTTTCCACATATTCCCATTTTCTACAGCTCAAATGGCTCTTAAATAATAGGGAAAAACGATGTACGAAAATTAGAAAAAAAACTTATATAGAATCCGGACGGGTTCCTTAAAATTAACCAAATAAATATTTTTAACCGATGATAATTTAACGCACCCGTTAAAGTTAATGTATATTTCTTTTTAGAAATAAATTCGTATACCTTAAAAACGTTTTTGCCTCGAAACGTTTTGGCTACAATTCGAAGGCGAATCGTAAATGCTTATTTGGCGACGATTTCGCAGCCTGGGGGAGTCGTTATAAGTCCATAATGGCCGATAAAACGTCGCCACTTACTCTTGTCAGTGAACGACGTACCTGATGGGAACACATGAATGGTGAAATATGTGAATTTAAGGAAATTTATACCTAATCTATTTAATACTAGAAAATATATATTGGAAACAAAACATATGTATACAAATAATGTAATTTTTTAAAATAAAATATGTCCCCACTTTATAATTAGGATACATCAATGCTATTGGGTTCTTATGTGGTAATGATACTTTTTATAAGATACTGCTACGAGTGCTCAATAGTAACATTGGATACTGAGTACTGGTATCGAATGAAAATACTGTTATCGACTCCGTAGATACCAGAGCATTATGATGTACCCACTCCAGTTATTGCTCAGATAATATAATAAAAAAGCCAACTAGGTGACATGAAAAACATGAAAAAATATGAGATATGGCATAGTAAAAGAAAAAATATCTTATAATAAGGCACAAACAAGTGTTTTTTTCTACATATAAATATATTTGGATTAAGGTAACCGACGGATTACAAGCCGTGTTTCCAGTAGGCTTACTAAAGACTTTGTTCTGAAGCAACCATAGAATTACAGAAAGTTTGTTTAATATGACTCGTAAATTATATTAAAAGAAGATTGTTTAATTAATAAGTGACTGTTTTTGTTACAGATCCCCCAGTCGTGTCACTTTCTTTAGGTAGTACGCTTAATCCTCACGATATCAAGGAAGGCGATGACGTATACTTCGAGTGTTCAGTGCGCGCTAACCCTAGGGAGCATCGCATTTCCTGGTACCATAACGTGAGTTTACCTTAACATAGTTTATTGCAAAGGTAACTAAAATATACACACATACTGCTCACTAATTCTCTACTCGAATTTCCAAATGTTTTAAATTAAATAGTCAAGTTTTTAGTTATTCTTTTTACATAATTGTGTTAGATGGCCAAGTGATATAACCTAATTCGTAGCGTAACAACAAGGTAGACATGAAATTAAAGCCTTACATTTTCCGAAGTTTATTCTTTGACATATTGGTGTACCTTATAGTAAAAGCTCCTCTAACTGCTTATGAATCTTTAATCTCGCTCTAATATCATTTAAATTCCTTCTTCTTTTTTTTCGATTTGTAACTTATACTTCTAGAGCCACTAATTTAGCACACACTCATCTTTTTCCAGCTCTGTTTACACCAAACTATGTTATTTCTGGCTGATATAATAGCAACGTTGCAATAATATTACCGCATGTTTTATAACTACAGTCGCAATTCAGTCGCCAAACTAAGTTTAAGAAAAATGAGGTAGAAAAATTGGGTATCCCCATTTGATTATAATTGACCACCAAAAGATTACCTTACAAGTAAGAAGCTAAGTTACTAGGCAAGAAACTTACATATTTTTGCTTCATACCACAAGGCATCCTTGCCTTGGCAACCTAATACGAAATGACGCCCGGTTTCACTAACCAAGAACAAGGCATAGCTTCACTAGTAATCACTTAATATTAAGAATAGCTTAAGCAGATTTTTCGTTTCACCTAACCTGTAACGTTAGGTAATGCCGTAATAAACACTTGCTTAGGTAGGCAACGTTTGTCTATGATGCATGCATCAGTTCGTCTTCTTTTTTTTTAAATGTATGACTTCATCAATTTCACGTTAGTGGCCTTTACACGTAGAGAGATAATAACAACAATTGAAATTTGAGGTACTAAACGAAGAAAAATAAAACGTCCATAATAAAAACTCCAACTCCTTGTTTCCAACTTACTAAACTGATTTTATTCCATAATGGATCTGTATTATGGCCAAAGAGTAAATGTATATGTATATACGCAAATGCCCAGCCTTAAACACCGCGCACTGCATGTCGTAACTTTAAGCGTTGCCCAAAGTCGTTAGTTGTCTCCTTGTCATTAGTGAAACACATTTTCACCTTTGACAATACACAAATATTTAGGTATCAGATTTGGGTGACTACTAAGTGAAAACGGGCATCAATTCACGATGTATGAAATATACATGATAAAAAAACAGATCTAAAAAACAGCATATGTATCATAATACTGTAAAAAAAATTATAATGATGATATGAGTTTTTTAAGAAAACTGTACCCTTATATTTTAAAATCTTTCCAAAATATTTAGTTAACTTTAAATAGAAACGCATCCTCCATTCGCAAGGTTTATTTTACTAGGTTATCCGCAGACAACAACTGAAAATCCCAGCTTAGCTTTTGTGCTTTTGCATATTTAACCTTACCAAAATACTCTGCAAGTAACATAAATGGCTTAAGAACGATTATGTACTGTATGTTATTAACTATTAGAGTTTGATACAAAAATAATAATAATATTAGAGACTGAGAAACTCAATGCTTTGTACTTTCCGTGTTCGGTCTGCAACTGAGGAAATTGAGCAACTTTTGCAAAACCTTTTCTTCAGATTGGTGACCAAAAAGTATTATCTCGAGCCCCTACGTGCTTTGGTTAACAATCGAAAACGGTCTTGTACCGCGTTACTACGCATCATCTATTGATTATTCGTATCTATATAAGACTAACTGTTTTCCCACAACATTGCCCGCATAAATTGTAACCTTATTAATTGTAACCTTTGTTACCCGCGATAATGTACCTTCCCGTAAATTAAACATTTTTTTATCAGTCGAGTTTTAAGGAGTACTTACGGGATGAACAAACAAACAATCAAATCTTTCCTCTTCATAATATTAGTAAAAATATCGATACCGATTAATAACTCACTAAGGTCAATATACTCGTATAAAATTTTCGATTATAATAATATCCGTTATAATATGTTAATCAAAATCACTTTCGACTTTAAATAAACTATACTTAAATTTAAAAATTATTTCCTCTAAAACGTCGATTACGCCCTTTTGCACTCCAAGATGCCGATAAGCAATATGAGTATAGTACTGCAGCATTGCTCTTACCATCGCTACGTGATCTAAAGCGAGTGACAACCCTCGGGAACGCCGCGTCTCTTGGTATAGGACGCGAGTTGAATTTACGATGCTCAGCCAGATTATTATTTAATCAACCATTATTGGCTTACGGCAAATATTGCCACTACAGCATAAACGAGTAGGAAGCGCTAAAAGCTTAATTTAATATTTTCTTAAAATTCTTATCATGAATACGCAAAAATAGAAGCGATATTTTTTAAATATTTTGTACCTATTGTTGCTATTTATGAGAGGTTGGTTTCTCTTTTAAAATAATATATATAGCGTTTTACGTATGTCTTATCTTTGTTTGTATAGCTCTATTATGATATGAAATTTATTCATGTACGCACAAGCACAAATGTGATTGAATCATCGCCATCTTCCATTCGTTTCATTCTACATATAAAAATTAATTTATTCACTTGACATTGACAGAATTGTGCGAAATGCGCAAATAAACCATTAATAAATGAAGAAGAAGCACAAACTTCAACCTTCAATTCTCTTGGCGTACGCAACATAAAAACTGTCATAAAGTAACAAACCCAATGTTCTCAGTTTCTCAGTTTGCTTAAATATCTTCAAAACTATATAAAAAGGTTATGATTTTCATTTTATATGTCGCATAATATATAGGTAGTATGTTTAAGCTTTCTTACTTTAAATTCACTCTCAAAAGAAGCCACCGTATTTCAAGTTTGCTTAAATATGTTACTTATAAAGCCTTCTTTGGGCCATTGACTTAAAAAGATTAACTGAATTACAATTCAATTGGGAATTTTAAAAAAAGGATTTTCAGAAAAAATCTATCGATAGACCGTCTGAGAGACAACTAAATGATTCTGTAAGGGTTTCGCTTTAAACTGATGTATTCATGTAATTGAACAATATAATTTATTTTATTCTCTATTTTATCAACTAATAAAATGTATGCAAGATAAAGCAAATAAGAAAAAAGAGTCCACGAAATAGTATGTTGAATTTCAGAGAATGTACAAACAAAACCAGTTTCTATATTTTATCCTTATATAAACCTTAACCTCAGATATTAGCAATTCATATAATTACAGTACTCAGCATCTTTCTTTAAAATCCCAATTATCGTAATACATTTGTGTTAATATAAAACACTGCATACTTATAATGAGTTTCGTATTTTCCCGTGGGTACAAATGTGAACCACATTTCCTGTAAACATCAAAGGTCGAAATAACGAATATATTAGATTAACATACGTTATTGAACGATATTACCTCAAAATGATGTACAATGCTTTCTTTAACACCGTGTGCAAGCTTATAAAAACCAAATAAAGGTCAGGACAGTATATAAATAATCACGAAGTGCTTGAAATGAACCTCAATGCCAGAGAATAATTATTACGAAAAGAATGAGAAAATATATAATTTCGTTTTTTTTTTTTGTTTATTGAACTTAGCCCTTCCAGATACTAGTACTCATTGAATTCGATTTAAGACTTTACACATTGCATAAACATTTACAGTTTTGACATATCACAAAATAGGAATGGGGCTAAAGGTACTACAATATCGAGATACTACTATATTGGTTACTACGATATCCGATTCTTAAAAGTTATCGAGATCATTTTTTTTTTATATTTATTAATCAAATATAGTAATATTACAAAATGTTTAGAAGGTAGTTATAATCATAGATAATTTAGACTGAATAAATTATTATGATTTGATTTGAATACATGATTATATGTAAAAAAATACGGTAACACATCTGTGTGAAAACGATTGAGGGTCGGGGTGTCGCTCCGTCTGCGAGCCCAGCAGGCCCGTCGCATTGCTACATAACTACATTAGTTTCAAGTAAAATGCTTTTAAGCTTAAATACTATACACTTGGTAGTAGCCGCGGCCCGCGGACTTTGTTGCTAAGTATCTTTCGCCTACGGGATTCGGAATCGTCTATCACAGGATGGCTGACCAAAAAATGATTGTCTCGAGCTACGCCGTGCTTTGGAAGGTACATTAAGCCGTTGGACTCGGCTGCATTTGCAGTCGTTAATACTCTACAATCCATATTGGAACAGCGTGGAGGCTTGTAGCTCATTAACAAGGTCTCAAGGAGTTATTTTATTGGGCATTATAGTTTGAGTTGATTGCCTGAAAACCAAACTAAATATTAGCCTAAAAAGCAAGATAATTAAGGCAAGGTCTAGGATTATTGACGAAAGCTTTGCTTTAAATAAGTGAAAAAAGGTGTCACTTATTGTTTTTTTGCTATTGCTGTCTGTCTCTTGTAACTTGTGAGTTTTTACACATTTTTTAAATTATATCTTTTTCTTGCTAATCACTCTCCAAGTATCGATAACAAGGACATTCGCCCAATTAAAAAACCTTACCAAAGAACCGTTACTAAAGGTGGGACATATTGTTGACTGTTGAAGTCTCATTGAATAAAATCTTATTTAAAATCTTTTAACGTATGTAAAAAATCTTACTTTTGGGGTAATTTCTTAGCTGGTTATAAATTTGAAACTAAAGCTGTTAGAAAAAACAGTATTATTTTTATAACCAAGACACTTAATTAAGCCAAAAATTCCCTGCAAAATTTTTGAGTGTTATCCTTGATAAATTGTCCATGTGATAAAGAAATCCTATATGCGAGTCAATTCTTTATCTAGTCGCTTTTTAATGCTTCTTTTTGTACATCTTGTTATACGCTATGAAACTCAAGCAATATTTACTTCTAGTTTTAGCATAAATTATATATAAAAATCGGTACGAATTTTTACTTTCATTTGAAAACAGTTTTAACAAGAGTCCCGCACAGTTACAGAAAAATATGATCATAATAGTCTTTTCTCATATATCGTTACCTATCTGTACCTATAACCTGTTTGATATTTGTAAATTGTAATAACTATATCTGGAATCTTGTTAAGTACCGTAAGAACTGTACTTTAAAGTATAATATTTCTTACTAGGAAAAGCAAGTCGTCCACAACGTGGTATCAGGCGTTATTGTAAGTACCAAATCACTGGTGCTCCAAAGAGTGACAAGAGACCATGGAGGTGAATACTCGTGTCGAGCAACCAACGCATTGGGTGAAACAGCAAGCGAAACGACACATCTCAGTATACAATGTACGTATGATACTTAAATAAGTCCAGTATAGATTTAATAGATTTTTATTTTATTCCTTTAGACTGGCAACAGCTTATAACTAAATTGGCTTCGCCCGCGTGCTTCTGTTATATTATACATGTAAACCTCCTCTTGAATCATTATGTAAATTGATGAAAACCATTAAAATCCGTTGTGTTATTATATTGCATACACAATGCTGTACTGGGTTTCGAACTGAGGGTTCGAATCTCAGATATCCGTTGCGTTGTTTAAAATTTCTCAGAACAAAACAGACAGCTGGAAGCCAAAGAAGCTTTGTTTTTTACTTTTTCAGGTAACTCACATTTAAAGTAAACGATTAAAAATAGTTTATATTAAAAATTGAATATGTATGCAAAATTAAACAATACATACATGCATAATAATAAAATAAAATATTTGTATATAAATAGAAAATAGAAATGACGAGATCAATAACCTAAGATCTCTTCAAAACTGTAACTAGTTTTATAAAATGCATACTTGATAATTAATAAAATTTATATCTCCATTTATCAAGAATCTAAATAAGAACACACGCCATGTGAGTATAAATAATTACTTCAACAGATTAAAATTTGTAATAAGAAAGTTTAATACTTTATAATCCAGCATTTACTATTGTCCGAGCGTAGGTAATTCGAATGAGTAAATTAAATCACGGCCTAACTTATTATTCAAATGGAGGTTATTAGTGTAATAAAACCGCATTGCACAAGTCAACTGTTACTAGTTTAATTTCCGGATACAATAAGGGAAAGCCCTTGCCCACCCATAAGACTTCAAATAAAGCATACAATTTTTAAGAAAGCATTTCGATCAAAACCGTCTTAAAAAAAAAATCATATAAACGCGCGCCCTCCAGAACAAGAAACCATTTTACATTACCAAATCAGCGTCCAACAGGAATCAGGTAGATTACAAAGGATAAAAATAAAATACCTCAGTAAGTAAATTTGTTGCCCAGATTACTTCTCCGATCCGAATTGGGGGTCTCTTTTGTCCCTCTATCATCAACAAAGCGCTAATAAATTTAATTTCATCTCGTCGAGTCCTTTTCGCCAATCCGTATTCTACATCAATCATTCCTGAAGAGATCTTTACAAAGATTTGTTATAGTCAACGGGGTAAGACAGCCAGATGTATTGAGCGATTCTCATTCTATGCTGAACCAAGCAATAAATCACGAGACTGTTGAATAGAAGACCTTATACGTGGAAACATAAGAGTTATAAGTGATAAAGTTATCTTGACTTTTCATAACAAGACTTAGCTATTTGCTTTAAGCCTACGAATTGTGTTTGTTGGTATAAACGTACTCATAGTATTCATTAATTTTAAATGCTTTATATGAAAAATGAAACGAGACGCAATTTGACATTATTATAAGATACTTCAAAATTGTTTTCCTAAACCTAAACTTTATAGTAAGTGATCTAAATCCAAAATTTTCGTAGTTTCTATTCCTCTTTTTTAAATCTGCTTACTTAGCTATGAAAATTAATTATTTCCTTCCACATTTATTACCAAATCCATTCTATACTTTCAAAATTGAACAAAACCTTCGAACAAAAAACTAATTTCGCTCGCGTGTAACAAATATGCACATTCTCCAAATATTTACGTTACGCAAAGTTTTGTTAACAAGAACTCGCAACTCTGAACTCAATTTCGCTACTTAATTTTTTACCCTAAATATCAGTTGTCGGATATACCGTGACAAATAATACTTTAACTTTCAACACCATGCGTCAAAACTCCTACGTAACGTTTGAAACATCAATCAATATCAGAACATAAACTATATTATCCTAAGGGATTAATTGACTAGTAACATTGATCAATACATCAAGAGCAGTATCGTGGAGAGTAAATTTCGGCAAGTCTTCGAAGTCACCGGGAAGGCATCAATCATTCAGAAAGAGGCTGGATTTACGCCAGTGAGTTTCCGCGACGGAACGGCGACAAATATACACGATGTCCCCTCCCTATTTGTTACCTCAACTCGTTTGTTTCACTTTGTACCATTCGCTACCGACAGTTTGTTCGCCTTATTGATCTCTCCCTCGGCTACAAATCTAAGGCAAAGAATGTTGTTCTCCGCATGTGCCACACGATCACTTACATCAATCAACATACATATTTTCATATTCTTGCCGCTGTAATCCCTTCTTGGAATGGGCGCTTAACGCGAACAAATATTTGAAGGTTTAATGAAAATCTAAGGCTGCCGGAGCGCAGTTTTATAAGTAGATACCTAAATGAATCACGGCTCCCGGCTGCGACGCCAAGGGGAACAGTTGGACGATAAAATTTATATATCGTGTAACTTCTGTTATGATTTAACGAACTGAATTTGGGTCTCTTTCTGCTCTTTGTGTTAATTACTGCATTCTTCCCTTTGTTGAGATTCGTGATGTTGAGTAACAGAATCAACTTCGTTAGATTAGTTTAATTCAGTGCGATGCGTAAAATTATAGAAATATTTAAATGAAAATGTTATTTTTGAAATTGAGACCTTCTATAGCTAAAACAAATAAAGTGTTATTTTTTCCTTTTATAATTATTTCCTTTAATATATTATTACTCCCAAACACACTTTCTATATTAACTTATTTTTTATGTTATGGTTTAATTTGTATTGGTTATTTATTTACTACGGCTTATAAATATTTATCCAAACTTATGACCAAAAACGCAGGTTCGGATACGACTTGAAGCTGTGTTTTCAACACTAAATTATTAAATTTTAATGTATAGTACTGTATTTTAAATTTTTTACTATTTATTAGATATAATTCATTGCGTTCGGTTTTAATGTTTTGATTTTAAAAATACATATATCTCTAAAAGTGTTTGCTTTGGCTACTGCGGCGCACAACAGTTATTAAGCGTATTAAATTATTGTGCTAATTAATCGATAATGAAAGAACCCATATATTCCTGTGCATAAATCATATAAGATTAAAAATAAAAATATTTATTCGTTAATTAAAATGAAACGTATACATGTCACAGAATATCTATTATGTTCAGATGCGCCAGTTTGTACTCACTCCTCGACACAAGTGCTTGGCGCGCAGATCGAAGAGGCATTACGTGTGAGATGCTCTGTGACTGCGAATCCACCTGATGTCACATTCTTCTGGCAATTCAACAATAGTGGAGAAAGCCTTGACGTTTCTCCGGCAAAATTTGGTAAGTTTATTAATAACTCTATCGGTACATTATTTTGCCAATGATGAACACTAAATGCAGAACATACCAGAATTATAACCGTTGTAACCTGCAAGTGTATCTAAACTTATAAAATATTTAAGAGATAGTACGAAGATGGTGGCAATTCTGCAGACACAAACCATAAACTTACTCAAAATTAAATTTTAAATCTACCTGCAGATGAAGAGGCTGCAGCGGAATTGATCCCATTGCTTTAATACTGCTTGTCAATTAGTGAAGATAGTAAATATGCCATATCAGACAAATCTCAGCTTTTTTTGGTGCACATATAATTGTCTATAACGAGAGTCAAATACTACTTTCTAATTCAATAACAAAAATGAGACTTCCTGAAACTTTTTTTTTGGACTCGTTTATAATCCATATATCATTCCCCTTTAGGTACTGCGAATGGCAGCACAAGTGAATTGAGCTACAAACCACAGAGTGAACGCGACTATGGAACGTTAAGCTGCCGCGGCACCAATTCGGTGGGCAGGCAGCTAGAACCATGCGTGTTCCAAATTGTACCGGCGGGTAAGTAAATATATTATTTTGAAAGTATCAGAATATTAATTTGATCTACATACTACTACAATTAATAAACTAGACTTTAATATTTTAAGTGTAAACAATTGCAATGTAAGAAAAAAAACACGGCATTTATTACTATACTAACCTTAAGAATAATTATATTCACTAAATAATTGCATGTTTACTTTTGCTATTTCAAGATTTACAAATGGGTTTAAAATGGTGATTTTTAAATATTGATCAGTCATCTGATTAAATAGGCAGTAATGCTAAAGGTGCAGGTTCTTTGCATAGTATTGAGAATATAAAGTTAGAGATAAGAAATGTTATACGCGTCGAACTAGGTGAACTACTGAGATAGGGATTTAATTCCTCGAATATGAAGTTAGAAGATATTGGCGAGTTGATGAATTTTATAAGCAAACAATATGATAACATGAAAGAATCTTTGGCTATTAATCAGGACAAAATAAAATCTCTGATAATGGAAAAGGAAGTTCTACAGAAAACTGTTTTGCATTTAACAACAAGAGTAAGATTATGGATTAGTATCTACGTAAAACAAACATAGAAATAAATGGAGTACCAGAAAATAAAAATGAGTCTGTACCATAAACACATGTATGTACTCAACTAATATTTTGTAAATGGAAATAGACATAGATTGTGCAATACATTGTTTGAGTCCCTAAATAAATACTAGGTATGATGAAGGTAAACAAAGAATTTTCAAGACAAACAGTGAACAATTTTATATAATAAAAACTATGATGAAAGGAATTTAATAACAATTTACTGGTATTTTTTTTTAAATTATTTTTAATTTAGAAAATAAATAAAGTAGATTGAAATGCAGTTTTCTTAATTACAATTTGGTTGCACTTCATTTCGATCTAGGCGCTATTTAAAAATGCATGAATTTTGTTAGCTTGTCTAATTCGTTTCTGCTGTTGTTTAATCGACTTTCAATAAAGTTCTTTCTTTTGGAAGAACTTTGTTATTCATAGTTGTACAAGAAAATATAAAAAATAAATGAGCATTAGGCAGTATAAATAGGTAGGTGCAAAGAGATACATAAATACACAAAGGTCACTCAAATTATAAAATATTTTTCAAGTTAACATAAAAGCAATCTGATCCAAATAGCGTGAATGACAAAAAAAAAACTAAATCTGTACTACAATTATTACTAAAACTAGAATGTTTGGCACGCTAATACAACATCAAACAGTATTTAAGTGCACGTTTTAAAAATAGTCACTCTGCAAATAAATTTTACCAAAATTAATCACAATACAATACCAAATAGAGTATTTAGGCTGTTCTTATTTAATAGAATCAGACGTTATTTTGTAAAAGTCTGTTGCTATAAGTGTGGAACTACGACATCTTACAACTTCCACACCAAGTCTATCTATAAGACCTGATTTGCGCTGTCCTCATACAAAGTCACCTACACAAGCAGCAACAAATCCCACTACCTACACTCTTACTCCCTACACGTGTTTCATCCCTCCACAGAGCATCCTCTGGAGTTGTTATCGTCATCCTCATCATCAGTCCATAGATCAGCATGGATGATTAAAGAGGATGGGCCATGGCCCTCCACGCTGGCCAAATGCGGATTAACGAGAGCAAATGCAGCCAGGATCAACGGCTAGCTTAATATTTTTTTTTTTATGTTATCTGTCCCATGATCGACCATATCGAAAATTGCTAAGCAATAACAATCGCAGGCCGCGGAATATCCACAAGGCCACAGCGTTTCTTTGAATTTGTCAGTTGTTTGGCAATATTAGGTCTAATACACAAGGTTGCGAGATTTGTAGCTGCTTGTGTAGTTTTCCGGTGCACAGCAGATCCTGCATATACTAAGAATAAAAGTCATCATAGATATCACAAATACATTATAAATGAAGTAGCGGGCATGCTTTACTGATTCCATTAGGAAACTAACAGAATATAACAGAAAGCAGAGTGCATGGATAACTTTCGAAATCAAATCCTAAAAGCATAACACCTGCACGCCAGTGGCGGACTAAGGGGGGTGACGTGGGAGTCGTATGTACTCGTCCTGGGGGCCTCCACATTGCTGAAAGTTTCCTTAATCAAATCGTAAATTGTAGTTGAAGGCCCCGCAGATAAATAGGTACAGCCTGTGGAGGTAGTTTACATTTTTTTTTATTAGAATTAATTTTATTGTCTTATCGTTCTAATATCCAGTTTCGTAGTTTTTTTACTTTCATTAATTTTTAAATACTATAGTCATCTATTTTGTGTACGCGTAACTAATATTCTTTTATGTTGATTTTTTCACTGGGGGGGAGATAAACATAATATCAACTTCTACCGCGGTTGGCAAAAGTTGTAGATCCGAGCCTGATGCCGCTCCAGGCCTCTGATAAGGTTAGTCCGCCACTGATACACATTGAAATTTTGCACGTATGTATATTTCAACAATCAACAACGGGGTGTGACGATTTACTGTAGAGGGAAGTTTTATAATTTCAGCCTGAGGTGAGGACAAGTGTTTTGTATATGATGTAGTTTTCTATTGTCCAATTACAAATTAAACTTTATTTAAACTTTATTTTATTAACAAAAGTTTGTTTTCGTATTCCCGAAAGTGACAGAGTTTTACATAATTTAAATTGTATGAACCTTCACCATTTCCTTTATATTTTTTAAACAAAGCTCTAACAAATATTTTACAAATTGATATGATACATTAATTATTATTAGATAAGATGAAATAGTCAAGTTCCTGAGACATGTTTCTATAATAATACCGCCAACCAAATAAATGAAATTTAATAATAATTCATATTATTTAATAACTATAGTTATTGATTAAAATAATTTAATTAAATCAAACTATCGAAACCACAATTCACGCAGATGCACTGCTAATATATAGATATCTTCTTCGGTTATATAGTCGTCAGTTTCCCTTATCATGTGTGAAACCGATGTGTGATTGTCTACAAACCAATTGGTTTGTAAGTTTAATGAAACTTATATTATCCGAAGTACATATACAACATCACTAATCTAAATTACTATGAAATAGAGCATAGAAAAAAGTATACCCATAAAATAAGATTGAACTCTCATAATATAACTGTGTATATTTGCAAGTAGAAATATGAGTTTTCTGTGGCGAGGTGCAACGAAATACGTCCCAACCCGCAACGTTTAATATCCAAGCAGTTTGTTATAACATATAACGTATTAAATTGTCGCCCGCCAGCCATAAGTCAAGGGGGAAATTAGTGAATTTAGCGCTGCACTCAATTCTAATTCTCACTCACGCTAGCGACGCAATGCCTTCTGTGGTAGCACGGTTGATTTAAATTCGAGTTAGGCATAAACAACAAACCCTGTTTTCATCAATACATTTACGTAGCTACAATGAAATTCTGAATTAAGATCAAATTCAAAGACGATTCGAATAATATGAAACAAAATGACAATTTTGTACTTGCACTTAAACTTGTTTACATGCGTATCATATCGAATCTTAATGTCATGGTGTAAGTAATGGCAAAAAGTACAGGAGTGGTTTTCTCTAAAACGATTTCGATAAATCCGGATCGTCACGACAGTGGCTTGACAATGTCAGAAGAAACCTACTCTTGTTTATCGGATGCATAGATAAATGTTCGTTAGCTCTTTAAAGGCAAGAACCAAAATATGGAGTGAGTTGTGACCATAGATTTATTAAAAGTGTCCGAATAACATTTTCTAGTAAATTGTATTTTATTAGTTGGAAAAAAGTGAAAAATTGTGTTAGAACAGCTCAAACTTCCTTTTAAAGAATTTTGTGAATAAATTCGCAAAAATTTAAAGAAGTCATTATTTTGACTACTATTTAACTTTGAACGATATCACGAAGATCTAACAATGGACTCATTATGTACCTAGTATATTCAAATGGAAGTCCAAAGTTCAGCAGAAGTGTTGATTGATTCAAAGGTAATCAAATGTTTATAGTACCGTTTGCTAATTCATAAAGTAATCATGCAATTTGCTCACTTTAAATGTATCTATCTACATTACTTTTCTTATACAATTTAATTATTACCAAACTATGTCATTTTTCAGACATATTCATTATTATGGCAGAAATATTTTTCATAGTTTAATTTCACAATTCATGACAATACTCTATTTTTCTGTGCTTAAATTATTTTTCACTGATGTAAGTTAAAACTATATTACGCGTAAAACGTGGACTTTTTCTTGTTATTGTGTAGAATGAATTCCTATTGAACGACGGTAAATATTCCTAATTATAACAGAAACCAAAAATAAGCTATAAAAAAACTAAAATGATTTTTAGGACGATACTAAATATTATTTCGTTGTAATTGTCGAATTATGATGGTTTTTTTTTTCAATTCGTCGTCTGTCAAATTCAATTCATCGTTGCCATTTGGCAGTAGAGGTTACGATGTCTTATGTCAAAAGTTATATCATCATCATCATCAACCCTTTTACGTCCCCACTGTAGGGGCTCAGGCCTTCCTTATGGATGGTTAAGGAGGATGAGCCACGCCCCTCCACGCTGGCCCAATGCGAAATGCGAAAATGCGAAAAAACAATTGGAGGGTATTAACGACTGCAAATGCAACCAGGACCAACGGCTTAACGTGCCTTCCGAAGCACGGAGTACCTCGAGATAAAAATTTCTTGGTCACCCATCCCGTGACCGACCCTTGCGAAAGTTGCTTAACGACAACGATAGTGAGCCGCGGCGCTTATCCACTACGCCACCGAGCTAAAAGTTATATCGAGCTAAAAATGATATATAAAAATTATAACGTGCACCGTTGTAGCATATGAAACAACGAATCCACTGATATATCGAAAATCAGTGCAGAGAGTACCACTCCGAAGTCACGTCATTTTGTATAGAAATCCTATTGATTCCATTTTTTGTATAAAATTGATTTGATAAACTCAGATATTCTATTTCTATACAATTATTTAACTCACTTCACTTATGCTACGAAACGTTATCAATTTTAGCCCGTTATAACTTATCCCGCAAGGGATATATATAATAATTATCCATTTTTGTCTCTTTTGGGTTCCTCGGAATTGTGAACTCAGTTGGTGATTATTAGGCGTAAACTAGGTACGAGGTAGGTACTATTGGCACGAGGTTACAAAGAGGCCCACACGAAAGTCAATAAAAAATGTTGCCTACGCCCACCTATGAAAGTCATTGTAACAACTAAATTTGATTGCCATATCATAAAGTAGATAGTTTATTTATAACTAACACTCTGATTCTAGCCAATGCTATTTATGATCATTATTATTTCAACATTAATATTGTTGTTCTATTCATTCAAAGACAATATAAGCTTTCAAAGCATAGTTTCTGTTTGATAATGACAAGGGTCACGTTACGTCATTGCTCCACTGTTGTTTTTTCTAGCTATCTAAATTCTAGCTATAGCTAGAATTTTTAAATCAAAATATATTCTTAGACGATGCAAAGATTTTTTAAGGTGCTCATCCACTGCCGTCATCAGCATGCACGCACCGGCCGCACGACATGTAACGCATTGCACGGATTTGTTGATGTCATACGTCCACTGCAGTCGCATTTTTCAAAGATGCTTATATGAAAAATGCAACTATCGCGTGTCGTGCGACCGGTGCATGCGTGCTTACATATAGACACCTTTAATCAGGCTTATATATTTATAAATAATTAATACTTTGATTGGTTTACGCAGCACGACCCACGGCTCCACGCAACTGCTCATTGCACACTGGAAACAATAGCACGGAAATCACGAACTGGCTATTAGTTCGTTGCGTGGCGGGCTATGACGGCGGACTACCCCAATCCTTTGTGCTAGAAGCGCTGGATCCTATAACGGGAAAGACCCGTTTCACTAGCAACGCAAACGATACAGGTTCATATTTCTTATTATTATTAATTCAACTTTTACATAAAATACAAAATAACCTTTGTTAAATTTATGCCCTCTTTATCAGACTAGATCGTTTAATTCATGGTGTATAAATATTTCGCAAAAAGGGCTACTATTGGCTGCGGCCAAGAGCAGGCGATAATTGAAGGGTTTGAATCTCATCGTGTATACCTAATACCTCTTTATTAAGGGAATGTTGTATCATCATTAGCCTATTAATGTTGCCTTGTTGGACTAGTCTTTTTTTTAGATGAGGTAGAGATAAAATACTATAACACCCACTCTCGTTCCTTGAGATCATCGGACAACCCGAGACTCGCGATGCCTATGCATACCTCTAGAGTGTTTGACAGATCCTTTAATGTACACGCCGCTCGTCTGTGGAACGAGTTACCGGATGCTGCGAGGCGTGCTCAGTCTTTAAATGTTTTTAAAAACTTAGTTACAGAATACTATCTCTCACATGCTGTACATCCAAATAATATTTATTGTAGATACTAATATTAAATTTATGTAAGTTAAGTTTTTGTGCTTGTGTGTGTGTGTGTGTGTGCGTGTGCGTGTGTGTATGTGTGTGAATTAATTGCATTGTATATTCATATATATAAAGTATACTTTTGCTCAAATACACAACCCTAAATTGTTCTCAGTATCTAATTTCCTATTTGCGGTTGCCTGGAAGAGATCGCATTTAAGCGATAAGTCCGTGTGTTAGCAAGTAATAAGAATGACTAACGGCTAACGTTACTTACGAAGTACGAAGAAAAATAATAAGCTTATTAATCTTTGGTTACCAATCAAATGCCGGTCTTTGCAAAAGGTGCATAACTTCCGCAATCTCCAAATTAACGCATTAACTAGCATCTATCTCGAAAACATCAGACTGATTGGTGAATTATAAAAGTTTTTTGTGAAGATTGAAATAAAAAGTTTTACAATATCCAGATATAAGTAAAGGTCCCGGCCTTTTTACTCAAGAGAAACTAGTTGTCATCATTTTCGCCAATTAGGTCTTATATAACTTATTCTCGTCTGTACAGATGGGGTAGTAACCTTCAAGTTGGACCTCGTGCAGATGACATCAGTGAATGATGGAGAGTCCGGTACATTCAACTTGCTTATCTACGCTAAAAATTTAAAAGGAGAATCAGAAAAAACTTTACTAGAAAATATTGCCTTCAATGACGCCGCTAGAAGAACTGGTAAGTTACTCGTTGGTATAATGTACGTCGTATATATAATGTAAAAGTACGTACCTTGTGCAATAGAGAGACATTGAGTTATCTATAAATAAGAGAAAGTTTAGAAATAGTGTATTATCTATAACATATTTTCTATAACAACTTTGTCCGAAATTATTTAGTTTCATCTTCAGAAGAACTTAGAAATATATTAAAACTTTTATAAATATAAGCTACTTACCTTGATATGTTAATGTATTATCTTGTTTTGTTAGGAAAAATATTAATGAATAAAGTTCACATGGATCTTTTTTTATTAATAAAAGCTGTCTAATACTACGTTTATATTTAGCTCGCCACGCCCACCCCGCGTGGATTTGTTTCATATATTTAATGTAGGACTAATTAAATTAGCCCCGTCCCATGTATCAAGCAAATGTATGATAAAACAAAAAGTCGGGCTGTTAATATCAACAACCTCCTTTGAAATCGGTTTTATTTAAAAAAAAAACTATATTGTTTTAGTGATAATATTGAGTTTATATTTGTAATTGTTATAACGTTCGTTCGCTCAAACGCATCGAAAGAAAAACCATAAGAAATCAAAACACTCAATCTTTTATTTACTTTTAAAGTATATATTTCATCTATTTTTTTATTTTTTTATTTGGCAGAACGCATTCAATTATTTTGTTATGGAAAAACTACTAATCTGATTTTGATAAAATTCGGATGGTACTACCTGAAACCCTTCAAAGCTTTTGAATAAAAAAGAATTTTAAAAATCGATATACAATAAGCGGAATATCGATGAACATATAGAAAATAATCATATATACCCGTCTTACACAGAGCTACCGCCTTTATAAAACAATGTACCGCCTTTATAAACAGTGTCCAAACAAAGTGTCTATATATATATTTCAATTTCCTTTCCGGTGTAATAAAAATTCAGTTTCGAAAATTAATTCATAAGTTATCGTCTATTTGTAGTTTTTCGTGTTTCTAAATTAATTTTAATTCTGTCGAGCGCCAAATTTCAATAAATTACTATGCTACGTGTAAATATCCTTTTCAGTTAAAATACTTCTGTTTCAGCCTGTGGGTGAATGAATTCAAACTTTACGAAAACATTCAAAAAAATTAAATTATTACAAAACAAATATGAAAAAGTCCTGTATTTCAGTTTACAGCACAATGGATGAGAAATATCCGTCAAATCTATTGAAACTTCGTTTCCGTGTAGTCGTCACATCAATTTCAATAATTTTCAAAAATTTCGCCTTGGTGCGGCTATGGATGTGTGACATCACGTTACATCGCGCCGCCCTCGCAGTACTGAGTTACTTAAACATTGTACGGGTTTCTTGACGACAATAACAATAAGCTATTGTTATTGTCGTCAAGTCGTGTGCCATCCATGTGGTACTGCTTAAGCACAAGTATACTCAATGGATGAAACCAATCTGGGTAGATTGGTTTCATCCATACACGGTCCACGTGGTTGATCTACATCGCCCCAAGAAACTAAAAAAATAGTTTATCATCTATCCGATTACTGCCTTTGCGATCGTCGCTTAACCTCCGCAGTCGCAAATCAAAGGCGCTAACCAATACACCATCGAGCTTTTCACCTGTTGCTATAGAAAGGATATATTTAATATGGGATATATTGAATAATGTATCTAATATGATAATATTTTCACATTCAGTACCCATGCATGTGAGATTGCACAACTGATATCGCTTCTAGCGTGTAATTTCATGAGTATTACTTCATACATTCTACTCGATATTGAGCCATGAGTAAAGAGCTCAGGCTCAACATAATAAGTGTTATCCTTGTTTGTGAATTCGATATGTTAAATGATTTTTGACCAGACACAGATCATAACTACTCTAGAGCGTACTACTTGCGCGTTGAGCGAGTGTGACGTCACAGCAGCGAGAGGCGACATCGCGTCGTGCGCCTAACTTAAAAAATCTATGTCTTGAAAACTATACATTTCGATTTTAATGTTATTTTTTATCTTTAATAACGTAAAAATAAAAAATCAATGCCATTCCTGATTTTCACGGTATGTTATTCAAGTTGCATAGTGTTAATATACTAAGTAGTTGTCTTAGATCTTAAAACTGGAGATAATTTTATTGCAGTAATTTAATACTCTTTTTTAACACTCGGACTTTCAAAATGAGCGATTCGTCTAAGGCTTCCTTATACATATTACATTTTAACAAAAAAATCCTCCAGTGTCTAAATCACATTAAAGAAATTACCAGAAACAAAAGATAAATAAGAAACTAATTTGCAAACGGGGCTTCGTTAAGCGCAAACAAATAACCAGAAAGCGAAAAGAAAATTTAACTTTAATTACAGTATTTAGAAGATTTTGTTTATGTTGCAAAACTTCTAGACATGGCGTTACAAAGTTGAGACGTTGAAGTTTCTAACTGCTAATAATTATTTAGTAGATATTATACATTCAAACGTCCTACTTGTAATAATTAATGCAAAGATTAATATATAAAAATAGTTATAATTTACTCGCTCAATAATTGTTCTTATAGCAAATTATATTCATAAAACTTTCGCTTTATCTTTGAAAATGGAAACATCTAGCAAACTGTACAATTAACCTTGAATATGTAAAGAAAATCTCTACTAATTAAAGAGAAATTAGTGACTCGCCCAATAATAATATTTAATTTTAATTTATGAACTAAAATTAAAAATTATTACGTTATTTTCTGAAAAGTTTGAAAGTCATTTACAGTCTTCAAACCTCAGGTGTCTATGAGAGTGATAATTAGACATAAAATATACTAATTGTTTTCGCGCGACTTTGGCCGCGTTACATCAACCGTGTATAATGTAGTTTCCCATAGGTGAAAGAGTTCATGATCGGATCCGTAATGTTATCCACACATGTTTTTTTTTTCTGAAATCTGATATAATAAGAAGCTAATCTCTGAAAATATTCTTTATTAAAAATAAATTATCATGTTCTTAGCTGACAACATTTTGATTATGACTTTATGAAGTATAATAGTTCTATAAGTGCTGATGAATCAACAGTAGCTTTTATTAATATTTTTAACCGACATCGAAAGAAGGTTATCAATTCGAGATATATGTTTGTAACTTAGTTTCGAATGGCATGACATTCAGATATGTTGGAATATATGGGCTTCTCTAAACACGTGTCGTAAATTTTACAGATGTAGGTATATATGTCCACAGAAATATCACAAACTGTACGCGGAATTGCAATATTTTGAAAATATAAACTATTAATAATTAAGCTACTTATAAAAGGAGTAGAAATATAACAGACTTAAAGAGGAGTAAATTTTGTTGACCTTTTTGTTTGTCAACTTCAAAAAAGGAGGCTTTGAATTCACCTGTATATGTACGTCATTAACCAACTTCAACAAAAGAGACTATCAATTTGAACTGTACATTTTTAAACGACCTTAGAAGCGTTGAGTTCATCAATTTTATATGTATGTATATGATTTTATTGGAATACAGCACAATATTCATTTATGTTTGTTTATATGGATTTCTATACACGTCCGAGTATTTCTCGTAAATTATACATCAGATTGAAATTATTTTCTTTTTTTTTGTTTAATTAACTTTTCATCAACTTAGAGAACGGTATAAGAGAAAATTTACTAAATAACTTAAAGAGACGAACTGTAACCAGCTATATGTTAGGTCAGGTTAGGTTAGAACTGCGACACTAACAGAAAATATCTATCCAGTAAATATGAGTATGTTTAAATATATTTATTATAAGTTAAGAGTAATAATGATCTGACAACTTCGATTATTAAAAAAAGATAAGAATAAAAAAAAACAATTTTGAAAAAATTAAACCTACTTCAAAAATACTTAATAAATAGAAACAACTAAAAACAGAGAAATAATACCACAAAATTACAACAACAATTTCTTTGAGAAGTATGGGGATTCTTTGAATTAAATATGTGGTAGAAACTGGTTTTCATATAGTTGCTAGACCTCGCTAATATAATAACTCCCATGCTAAATATATGAAAAGAATCCTCGCAAGCCAGGGGAAAGCGTATATATGTATGCCTATAAATAGTTATGATCGGATAATGTAACGGGTGGACTGTACTGTATACAGCTGTCCTTTAATCAATTTTCATCTATTGATAATAATGTACTAAATGATAGAGGAAATCGCATATATTGAGAAATGTACTATATGTGTTGATAGATGTACCTCCCTCATATTTATATTCTTAATGTATTCATATCTGTAACAAACGACTTGTCATTTTGCTTTGATGTCAAAGCAACATGACAAAAACAATTGAAGCCTTTTCGGTTTTAACTTATTGTAAATGTATATATGATATCAAATTCTTTTATTGATTCTTATTCAGAATTTTATCTCTACTCACACAACTTCTATCTATATGACATCTAAAATGAAAATAAAACCCAATATATTATTTCTAAAGATATTATATTAATATTTTCGAACAAGTCAACCTCATTTTAACGTTGACAGGAAATAGGCTTTTGAACAAGACAATTGTAGAATACTGAAAAAATACATATTTGGATTGTACTCAATTTTCGTTATTAACCGCTACAAAAGATTTAAAGACTATTTAATAATTGTTTTCGAACGATAACCAAGATCTCAACTTACATAAGGAATGAGTTAATGAAAAAGATTTTCATTAACTCAAACTAAACGAAAACGTATTTTTACAATTTCCTGGAAAATGAACACACCTATGACGGGTTCTTAAAAAAAGAAAGATCAATCGAATAAAACCTACTTCAAAGGATAATAAAAGTTCAACAGAATAGGAAAGCTGATTCTGGTGGCACATTTCTGGTTTTCTTGAAAAACCCGTTTGTATGTGTAGTAGGTAAGCCTTATTTAAATAAGTAAATAAATTTTATAGATTTGTTTCCATTTCATCGTAACAGATAAAAGCGCAATAGGGGGCATGACTCTAGGAGTAGTAGTCGCAGCTGTATTGGGTTTACTGCTAGCTGCAGGTGGTATAGTGTTTGTAGCACTGTGCGCACGCAAACGTCGAGCACAGCCGCCTCACAAGCATCCCCCAGGTAAATAAATACCATCAAACAACCTTTAACTAAAAATCAGTTTATTTTTCTCTTTATAATGTTAGTATAAATGAAAAATAAATAGTTGTAAAAGCTTTTCAAAATTAGTTGGCGCCCTATTTGTGATTTTTTTCGAACCAACTATTAACCTCAGTTCATAACCCTAGTAGTCAATTGAAAGTTTAAGATGCTATTCATACCGAATACTATTTATACCTAACATTACAATTAAGTTATTTCTAGTATCGTAAATCTTGACTTTGCTATGTAAAACCTCAATAATTTAGATTTTACTAATAAATAATAAGGGACCTAATATGATTCCCTCAGGTGATATGTTGGAACTCAGCGACGGTGGCCGCCGATACGTCGTTGCATACACCATTAAGCCTTCGCCAGATCTGAAGACTCCTGATCCTCAGCCTGACATTTTGAATGCACCAGGTAAAGTTATGATTATAATAAAGTTAATTAACATTAAATTATAACACCACCAGTATGACACAAAACATTTTCAATATGTTCAAAAATAAACTTAATAATTTATTTTTAATAGATGGTGAAATTCAACCTTCACAACCTCCGATTGAAGAAGCAGATGAGTGGCCTAGCATAAAAGATGTTAAAGGTATTATTCACATTAAATAAAATAAAATTAATAATAATTCTGATGGAATTCTAACATTGTGATCGTTTACTTTGTTAAGGTGACTGGGGTAAAACTGGGGCTGTATTTTCAGCGGAAGATTTAGCTTTGTTGGACTCGACTGGGCGACCACAGCAACAAGTATGTTATATTTTTTTGAACATGAAGAACGATATAATAATAATAATTAGTTCGAAGTGTGCGTAATATGAATTATTGCTTCTCCTTGACAGCTCACTCCAGGCAGTGATATGGCGCCAAGCAATAGACAAGAGGATGTCCTTAATCAGAATCTACCATTAGGGAATAATTTTAGGCCTAACTTCGTAGTTACTAATAGCCCAACACTGGGGAGTCCAAATTTCGTCTGTCCAAACGGCAATATAGGATCTCCTTTTGGTAGTCAAACGTTAACTATGAGCGGACCTACTTTAAGTTCTGGAAGTATTGCAACTTCTACATTACATAGAGCCAAAGGTAAAGGTACAAGAAGAAGAGAGCACGTCTTAGCAGAGAATCTTCCGGGCCCAGAGAGCTGCGTCTGAAAAATATATAATATTTTTTTAGCTAACTGCTACCGCATAAGACTAAACTACCTTTGGCTACGTTTTTCTAACTTCAATTTTCACAAAGTTCCTTTAATTCAATTATGTCTGTTCTAAACGAAATATTGGAAGAACGAAAATTATATATAAATTTATTTCATATATTTGTTAGAAACAAGTCCTTTTCATGAAATCTTTAAACAAAATTTAATAAGTCTCATTTTTGCTCAAAAGACTGTTTACACTTATATTGATAAAATTTAAAAATTAATTGTCGAGGTTTTGTATTAGGGTTGTAAGTTATTGTTTACAATAAAAGGCTCAGAAATTTATTCCATAACTTCTCGGGTATTTAGTTTATAGAAATGTGAATTTGTGTTACTAATTCGGTTGTGTGAATGTAAATAAAAATAGATTAAAAAAAACCAAAGATGTATAGTTATTGTAAAGTATGGCTTTCGTTGTAAATTTGTTTAGGTGGAAATATTATATATAGTATGTACATATATATTTGATAACAAATTGTTATAGGAAACAATTTTGGAAGCACGATGATAGTAGAAATACGGGTGCCTCGTTTGAGATACAACTTTTTGCAAATATTTAATAGGTTTATTAATTTCATTTAATTAAGTGATATGTGCGAGATATATCTTCTAATTTTACAATTTATGTAATTTGATACTTTAATGAAGTAAAAAGTTGGCAAGTACAACCACACTTATAATTGTAATTACTTAAATCTGAGTGCACTATCCATTCAATCTTGTGATATTAAACATCCCAGTTAAAAATTTAAACTATTCGAGGGTATATAATAAAAATAATCACGTAGTTTTTTTTTTCCATTGAATATATTCTACAAAAGCTTCTGAGATCATTTAAATGTTTAGTTTATTATACATATGTGTTTGTCATTACTGTATTGGTGTACAATAAAGTATATTTCACGTATTCATTGAAAGTTGTTAATTAATAATATTATAAAAGGGAGGATATGTTACTCATTATTCCTATCTAAAAACAGGTTAATATTATTGTAGGAATATTTATTATTGCCGGGTTCTTTTTTAAATATGCAATTCCGTACAAATGAAAAAAAAAACTAAACGAAATTCTGAGTTTTGTCGAACTGTACCTAATACAGACTTGTCACGTTGCAGTGAAATGGAAAAGTAAGAAACATTCAATGGTTTTTAATGTTCTCCTTGTAAATGTAATATAAATTAATATACCTTGAGGTGAATTCATACAAAAAAACGCTTAATTTGCCTTCAAAGAAACCTGGGACTGGTAACTATTTTTAGCATTTTTCTTTGATTATATATATATATATAGCATTGTGAATGCATAATTGGTCATGAATAACGTTGTCTTAGTTTAATAAAAAGTGACATGTATGTCTTTTGAGAATAAATTCTATAAATTAAAAATATAAAACACTGTTATGTTGTCATGTAATAAATTATAATGTTTTAAGAAAACTATAAAAAATAATAACTTAAATATGTTCTTTATTTGTAAGCGATTTCAAAATTAGAAAGGAGTCTTCTTAGAACTATAATCATTTTCTTTTCGATAATTTTAGCAACAAAAACAATCTGTTTCGGTGTATTTTTATTGTCAAAATATTTTTACGACGAGTTGAGAAGCAATTATTTTAAAATGTGATTATCTTTATGTGTGTAATATTTGTCAACATGGTTGGTAAATTTAAAATAATAGTATCGTGCTTTTAAAATTGTTAGTCTATATGTAGTGCCATTTTGTATTGATATTGAAAGAACTGTAAATGTTTCGATTTGTGTTGATTCTATAATAATAAAGTTTAATAAACTATGGATTACTTATAGATAATATCAACCGAACTGTTGTAGTTGTCAATAATTCTCCGTGGTCCTAACGATCTGATATCGTAACAATTTTATATAAAAATAAATAAAAAAGTGGTTTATATTGAAAATGTCTTTTGCTTCTCCCTTTTTCCTGTATTATACAATTTAAGCATCAACGGAACTGAATTAAAAAAAAACATATGAAATCCCATAAAAATTGAGTCGCATTATATTTTTAAATTCTCATAAATAGCTATAAACAACATATTCTCGGTTGAAAAATATATTTTTCTACATAGTTGATAGCGAGTTAACTTTAACGCCTATTATCTAAGCCATTTCTTATTGATTTTGAAGCAAAAAAAAAATACGTATCTAATATATTTATGTTATCTGACTGATCTCTATTTTGTTTGTGTTATTATTTTTGATACCCAATGTCGTCTCTTTATTCTTGTAATAAAAACGCATGATCTCTAGGGAACTGTTTAGCGGGATAAAAGTTCATAAAATCATTTACTCCTGTAAAAAATAATAATATATCTCTCATATTCGTAGGTCCTTATTAACCCCAAATGGTGCTTGCAGGTAACCAATAAGCAAAATCTATGGGTGGTAAATAATTTAAAAAAATCACGTCTCTTTCAAAAAAATAGCGTACATCTAACCATCATACTGGTAATAGCCCAATAATCTCTTCGTTATTCAGCCTTTATTAGCCTGATACAAATACCAACTTTCAGTATGGAGATCAAACATTAAAACAACAGCTGGTTATTTTTATTATGAGGGTATCATATATTTCCTTTTTAATATATGAATCAATCCAATTTTCTTTCGGATTACTAATAAAAAAAATAAAAATCCTTTAATTTCTCAATGGAATGATAGGCAAAATACATATAAAGTGAGTTCTACGTATTTTTGCGCTGTTCCTTATGTTACTTCAATGAAATACATAAATTTTCCTAATATTATATTTGGAAATTCATATTTTTATAAAAACATCAATAATATTAAGAATGAAATACGACTTCAATCGATATTACTATATTGCGTTAAGTATATTTTGTTTTGATCCATTGAAAATTTCCATGCGGATATTGCTTACCTAATAGCCTTATAATTATTAATGAAGCAAAAATATTACACGCAATATATGCAGCAGCCTTTTGAGTTAAACAGTGCTAAAAATCATTAAAATCCAGTCAGAAATACTTCAAATGAAGTTTGATCATATTAAACTACTACTACTACAAAAAAAGTAAAGTTCAATAAAAATCACTATATCCTGTAAATTTTTTAGTTGGATTTCAGTAATTTTCATTGTCGCTGTGATAAATAAAACTCAAATTTGTGAAAAAAGTTGTGAGTAAATTTGCGTGAAGGAAATGAAGGTTTTTTGACTTGATGTTTTTTTATACCTTCCGTAGCTAAAATGATATGGATTCTTAAAAAGAGTCTCTTGTAATTGGCTCAGAAACTTGATTAAAAATATTCCAGGCTTGTATCGAATTATTTCCGTTTTTCTCATATGAGAATAATAGTCATCAATTTTAAATATCGAACGGCTAAACTCAATTTCTTTCTTGAAAAAAAAAAATTATTCAGCTTTCCAAAAATGAAACATCTTTCTCGAAATTGATCCGCAACCATCAACTTCTGCTGACGAAAGCTTTATCCCATCAGATTTTGTACATGACCAACAAATATCACAATTTAAAACTATTAACATACCCAAAAAACACATGCCCTTTAAGTTTGAAAAATGTTCTCATTTCACTATAAATTTTAACTAATAAAATGTTTTATTTTTGTGTCGGTTTTTTTCTACTTATCTCACAATTGAGATGTAAAGCAGAGTAGTGAGCTCGGATGTAAGCATCAATTGCACCCTCGAACTATTAATCTATAGTGAAAAGGAAAATGACCAATTTAATAGTAAACAATGCTTACTGTGGTAAAATTTTTACAAACCTATACAAACTTCCACTCCCATTTCTATCCCTTTATTTGCAGTTTTACGGGATAAAATATAGCCTATGTCCACCGCATATGACGTAACTTCCCGAAGGTGTACGAACTATTTAATTCGTTGCATACAAACATTCAAAACTTTTCTCTTTATAATACGAGGGTCAAACTGAAAGTTCTTAGAACTGGCCACTTATAAACAATATAATAAAAAAATAATTCTAAAATTTGAAAATATAACTCTTTGCCAATATTACTGAGTATATTTTTCATTCATTTGTCATTTGTTTTACGATTTGGCGGCAAATTGAAAATTGTCTGTGTCACGTCATCATGAATTTAACACGAGAAAATTTTCGTGCAATGATTTTTTATGACTTTCGATGTCATTTAAGTCAACAAGAAAGTTATGATAGACTACGATTGGCCTTTCACGATGAAGCCCCATCTCGTGCGACTGTTTACAACTGGTTTAATGAGTTTAAACGTGGTCGCACTAATCTCACTGATGATTTACGTGAGGGACGGCCTTCTACGGCGACGACTGAAGATAACATCTGTGTTGTGCGGCGTATGATAGAGACTGACAAAAGAGTGACCTATCAACAGATTCGGACAAGCTTAGGCATCGGTATGAGTCAAGTGCACAAAATCCTCCACGAACATTTAGCGGTCAGGAAGCTTTGCGCCCGGTGGATACCTCATAATTTGACTGAGGCTCAAAAACTCCATCGTGTGGATTGGTGTCGTAAAATGATTGAAAGATTTAACGGAGGTGACTCAAATGCTGTGTTCGACATACTAACAGGTGACGAAAGCTGGATTTACTGTTATGATCCTAAAACCAAAAGACAATCTGCTCAGTGGGTGTTTCCTTTCGAGGAGTTGCCAACTAAAGTGAAGAGAGATCGAAGTGCGGGAAAAAAAATGGTGGCCTCGTTCTTTGGAAGGATAGGTCATTTTGCAACAATTGTGTTAGAGGATCAAAAAACAGTTTCTGCAGAATGGTACACTACCAATTGTTTGCCACTTGTCTTGGAAAAAGTTCGAGAGAAACGACCTCGCAGTAGGATCCTCCTTCACCACGACAACGCCTCGTCGCACACCGCCAAGCGAACGATCGACTATTTGGCGACATCAAACGTTGAATTATTGGGTCACCCGCCGTATAGCCCCGACCTCGCACCTTGTGATTTTTATTTATTTCCAAAAATTAAAGAAAAACTTAAAGGAAAGCGGTTTATGAATGCTGAAGAAGCGGTGGCTGCGTATCGCGATGCCATTGAAGAGACCCCTAAGGACGAGTGGGCAAAGTGCTTTTCCCAGTGGTTCCATCGCATGCAGCGGTGTATTGACGTGAATGGACAATATTTTGAAAAGATATAATAAAACTAATAACTGGCTAATGTATTCAGTTTTTGATTTTCTAAGAACTTTCAGTTTGACCCTCGTATTATATTGTAGAAGTATTTAAACTAATATTATAAAGGAAAGAATTGATTGCTTGTTTTTTGCAACGAATAGGCTCCGAAACTACTGAACTGATTTTATAAATTCTTTTACCTACGGGTAGCTACATCATACGGAGTTGACATAGTGTGACGAGTTCGATGCTTGGGCTAATTAATGAAAGACTGACGTAAGCTTGAGAATTGACTTATTTAATGTAAATAAATAAAGTGTAAAGAAAAAACTGTCACAAACAATAAATGAATATAAAAACAGTTCATAAGATACCTAAATATAAAATTACAATTACCAAATAGAACAAATACATACCCCTTTTTGGGTTTGCCGTTATACGTAAAGTCCAACTTTATATTTCGATATTTCAAGATATAATTTTATTTTAAATAATATATAATTTCAATTTTAATCATAATACTTCATCATTTATTTTATATTTAAATTTATACGATTTACAATAACATGTTTACAATAGAATATTTTTTTACTAACTGACATTCATAAAGAGCATATTTGATTAGTCAAAATTTCAAATTAAGAAAGTTGAATAACAAAAAGAAATAATGTTGAATATAAAAATAACATGCTGAAACCTACGGTGGTGGACGAAATAAACGGTGGTACGGCACACCGTTACAATAGGCTTTAATTTACGCGTGCGAAGTCGCGTGAAAATAGCTAGTATTGATATAAAACATTACATACAGTCCTATCGTAGCCTAACCTTTCTGTTTCACCTTAAACATAACTCTTATAAACCCAAACTTATTATAGTCAATATTATTACCCAAGTCGTTAAGGCTAAGATTGTGGCTAACGCTATTTCCGGTGCAGAGGCGTCGCTCCTGAAGTAACGTGAACATTTCCTTTAAGACTCTGTCATCATTATGTGACGGAGAATACTAATGGAAGTATGGTGATACAATCTCACAAAATAATAAATATTTAAATAGTCCGCCACTTGTACATTTTAATTTTTTCAATAAAGCTTAAATAAATAAACAAGACATACGACATCATCTATACAAATAAATAAAATTGGAGTGTCAGTATTTTTTTGTATACGGTTTTTTTTGTATATGTACACAAAAAAACGTTTTATGCACTTTTGTCTGTTTTTCCCGGCTAGTTTCTAAAACAGCTGGACTGATTTTGATTGGACTTTCACTAGCAGATAGCTTATGCAAGGGATAACTTTAGCTACTTTCCACGCAAACGAAGTCGTTGACACAGACACTTTTACATAAAACTGCCTCACTATAATAAATTCTGTACAGATACGAGCATAATAAACTCAGTATTATTAAAAAACAAGGTTTAGTGTTATAGTAAATATACGCTTAATATTAGTCAAAATTCATATTATTGCAACAGAGACTTAGGAAAGGTTAACCTAGTACAAGGTTCTACGGGTGTAATATTTACTCCTAGAAGGTAAGTACGTTCGCTTATTCTCTCTATAATATGAATTTGGACTAATACAAAAATTTCAATTTTTGCGTAAATTTACACTGACGGTAAAGCTTGTTTATTAAAAGCACTGAAGAATTTCTACTTCCATTGTACAACATAGCGACAGAGTGGCAAAAAATGTGCTACTTTGGTAAAAAACCTCTTTGCATCGGGTTTAATTAAATAGATATATATATTAGCATAATCAACATACAGTTTACTTTAAAATCAATAAGTTTACAATAATATAATATCTAACAAAAGTGTTTTTAAAAACGTTGTTATTTTATTATATTTGATCTATATCGCATTCAGAATGCTATACTGGAAATTATTCTTAATCAAAAATGTTTAAATAAGACTACTTTGTCCCATCACAGAGTGCCAGGGACAAAGTGGATTTTTTAAGCATTTTTCATTAAGTGTGTTGATAACTTATTTAGCTTTAGAGACTTACACCAATATCTTGAGATTAGTTTGGATTTTCAGATTATGTGCCGAAACTAAAAAACTTAATTAATGCCTTGAAATAAGCTTGCTAATGAGGCTTAAGTTTTAACGATAATGAAATGCATAAACATGTATTGTGTAGTTATATTTATTTAGTTTAAATTACAAAACATCTTTAAATCATCCATATCTATATTTTTTTACTATATTAACGGGTTGTATTTATAACGGGTTAAATGTTATATTATTTTTTATTAATCTTTTGAGGAACATCCAACTAAATATATCTAAATATATATCAAATTATGCATTTTCATGCACATTTAAATATTTAAATAGAAATTCCCTAAAATATTCTAAGGTAAGAGTGCTGCGCTGACAGCAATTTCAACTGACGCAAGCAATTACAACGAACGCTTACTGTCGCTAGTTACAACAACTAAATTGGCGTCATTGATCAGAGTCGAGTAGCTGAAGCGAAGTTGGGGAGATCGACCTTTCGAAATGGCCGGTTATAGGGTGGGTAACCAAAAAATTATCTTGAACTTCTCCGTGCTACGGATGATGATCCAGAGTCGCTGCTTTAGGTTTAATAATAAAAAACTACTCCTTAATTAGCGCAGAAAATAACAATTTGGCATTATTTTTTTACCAACACTAAGAAAGACCGAGTTCAAAACGAATTCGTGTTAATTACAAAAATGTCAGACTTTTCTAATGATACTAACTGTTTTACTGCGACTTCTCAAACGCAAATTATAGCCGCTGTCACCCGCGAATGATGTAGTTTCCCGTAGATGAAAGAATTTTCATAATCGGATCAGTATTTCTGAAGATTACCGCCAACAAACAAACAAAGTTAGAAACTTTAGCTCTTTATAGTATTATATATTATAGACCTAAAATTTCCAATATTATTAAAGTAAGTACTTTGAGCATTAAATCCAATATTTAAGAGAGCTGCAATTATAATAAAAGGAAAAGTAAGTAATATTCTCAATAATTGAAGTAGTACTTGCTGGCGATGTAAGTAATTAGCTTATTTTAGGAATGTGAACCAAGGTTACTGAAATCTAGTAAAAGTATCCATTTTTGGTGTCCCATCATCAGAAAACTACTGCTTTCCATGTTTCAGAAAGCATTCCAAAAGAGTAATCTCGAGACCTGACACATCTGTAGTCGTTATTTATGATTACTTATTGCATTTCACAATGTACTCAATTTCAAAGATCCGTAGGACTTTTACGGAACTGTGGAATCAAATTGTCAACATAAGTGATCTGATTATGTTTTTTTAGTTCTTGTATAAAACATTAGTTTCTTACTTCTTCCAATGCATGTTGTGTTTACTTGTAAGTTATTTATAAAAGTAGCACATTTTTTGCCACACTGTCGCTATGTAGTACAATGGAAGTAGAAATTCTTCACTGCTATTAATAAACAAGGTTTAGCATCAGTGTAAATTTATTACTTGCAATTTTAGTATTAGTCTCATCATCATCAGCCCTTTTACGTTTACGTCCCCACTGTAGGGAAGGCCTGACTTCCTTATGGATGGTTAAGGAGGATGGGCCATGACCCTCCACGCTGGCCCAATGCGGATTGGAGGGTATTAACGACTGCAAATACAACCGGGACCAACGGCTTAACGTGCCTTCCGAAGTACGGAGTAGCTCTAGATAATAATTTTTTGGTCACCCATCTCGTGACCGACCCTTACGAAAGTTGCTTAACGACAACGATCTCGGGCCGCGGCGCTTATCCACTACGCCACTACTCCCGAGCTACCACCGAGTATTAGTCTAAATTCATATTAAAGAGAGAATAAGCGAATCTACTACAACTTCTAGGAGCAAGGATATGTATATTACTCCCGTAGAACCTCTTACTAGGTTAACCTTTGCTAAGTCTCTGTTGCAATAATATGAATTTTGACTAACATTAAGTGATGTCTCAGCGAATTTACTCTAACGCTAACCCTTGTTTATTGATAATACTATTATATCTGTACAGAATTTATTATAGTTAGACAGTTTTATGTAAAACTACCTGTATCCACGACTTCGTTTGCGTGGAAAGTAGCCTAAGTTATCCCTTATTGCATAAGTTATCTGCTTGTGAAAGTCCATATAAAAGTAGATACTTTTTACTTCAATAGCATCAATATCTTTCCTGGCCTTTGTCCGTGCTTTAGAAACAGCTCTATTAATTTTATTCTTATCAATAACAAGGCGATCTTTGAAAGATATCAATCCTACGTCAGCTAAGACCGCCGAAGCGACCGCAGTAGTAGATCTTGGAAAACATGCGTGCTTGAACCACTTCTAATTTTCTTGTCTCTGATGTTTCTTTAACATTCTCGTCGTTTCTTTTGTATCTATACCGCTTATTGCCATTTTTCTATCAATTCTTTGATTCAGTAAAAAGTCTCTTTCAGAAAATCGAAAAAAAAATTTTTTTAGGCACCCTACTGGTCATAAAAGCAGCTGCACGCTAGCAAGTTTTTCTTTCGTGGAATGAGTTCAAAGTTAGCACTCAATTTGCACTTCAGCGAAGCAACAGTACACTTTGAATACAAATTCAAGTTAAAACCGACCTAATCAAAAAGTTAGACATGACCTGTTGACAATAGTATACTTACTTTTAGGTAAAAACAGAATTTTATGAGAAGAAAATAATGATAGGTTCTTTTATTTTTATGCATAATAGCACATAGATATATAGTTGAGCAGATCATCAGAATATGTAGTCATTATGTAATGAATTTTTGCATACAAGGTCTATTGACGTCACATGATATCGTTTTTTTACGATTACAAAAGTTTTTCGACAAGTCTATTCAAAGAAAGATATTTGTTTTATAGCTACTTATGGATATTTTCTACAGTAAATACTATTTAATTTGTGCCTGTTTTTCTTGAGCAAGATGTACTCTTCCCGCCATTGCTCAATAATTAGCCAGAAATTATACTCCTAACAGTTTCATATTAGTGATGACCTAGTGAAAGTAAGTAAAAAATACATTTCTGGTCACTCATCCTATGAACGCCTTCAAAGCTCAAAGACCGAAATCGCTCATTGAGCATAAAAATAGATCACAATATAATTAAGAATAAAAAGTTGCTATTGTACGTACATTGAATTTTGCCATGATTCGTAAAACAGATAACAAACCTTAAAGACATTGTGTTCAAATTGTTCTTGGAAACTTCACGACATCACAGTTTATCTCTACTGAATTATTTATGAAGTTGTAATATTTTACGCAGCTACCTCCTCGCTGTACGAAGATTGAAAATTGACATAGTTTTCAGTGATAAATTATTTGTTGCAGCAGTGAAGTCTTTTCAAAGTTTAAGATTAATAGTTAGCGACGTAAAAAGAGTTTTCCCACTCTCAGCTAAAACCCATACAATTCTAAAATGGATCTAAATATAATTAATCTTGTTTTTGTTATTTCATAAAAAAATAATAATAATTTAAATAAATATATAAAATATATGCATATGTAAAATGACTAGCTTTCGCCAGCGGCTTCGCCCGCGTGGTATCTAGAGAAATGTTTAGTGAGATAAAAAGTCATATTATCTAAGTCAGCTAATACCCTACCTGTATACCAAAATTCATCAAAATCCGTTCAGTGGTTTCGGCGTGATTGTCGGCAAACATCCAAACGAAGAAACTTTCACATTTATAATAGTAAAAGGAATTGCCTGAACATTGATAATAATACGCTCTGTAATACCGGAAAAGTAACAAGTGCTTGAAAGATTCGGCAGTCCTGTTAGGTCCTGGGTAGCTCAGTGGTTAGAGCAGTCGCCCGGATTGCGAAAGGTCATGGGTTCAAATCCCATCTCAGGATGCCAGGGACCAATTGGATTTTGAAGCATTTTTCATTAAGAATATTATTCAAATAGCATTGTGAATGCGAAAGTGATAAAATATAATAAATATAAGATGTCCTGACATATTGACTGACAGACAACGCACAGCCTAAACCGCTGGTCGTAGAGACTTAAAATTTGGAGAGTAAATTCGTCTTATTACGTAGAGGTGTACTAAGAATTTTGGAGATTCCACTCCGAAGGGGGTCAAAAAGGATGAAAACGATATGAAACTTCTTTGTTTTTAGACCTACATCGATGATTGGTATTTAAGAAGCTTAAGACCCTAGAAAGGTTACACCCATTTTTACCAACCTAAGATAAGGCATAGCTTAACTAGGAAACGCTTAATATTACAAATTGCTTAAGCAGATTCGTTTAATTTCAATTTTTTTTCTTTAATGCTTAGCGCAAGGCGTTGCCTTATGATATCATAATTTTAGACATTGCTTAATTTCGCTGGGTGGTTCCTATTCAATGATGAAAAGCTTTTGTACCTTTAATTCTTGAAATATTTAGGCGACAGACTTGAGCGACTCCTAGGTTTAGTGAAAAGGGGCATTACATTTTATCCAAAAACCAGCTCTTAAGGGGATGAGAATGTTTTATATAATCAAAATATTAGGTATCATAGCAACCATTGTTTACTATTTGATTTGTCATTCACAAGAAAATTTCCATAAGATCTCCATAAATAATATATGTAGTAATGAAAATTAGTATTTGAGTACATAATTTATAACGAAACTATATTTTAAATTTATTATAAATCTTTGAAAATTTAATTTTCATGTACAAATCATTTTATATAGGAATGAAGACACATTTTATATATTTTTAACCAGACTAGATATTGTTAAGTATAATTCTATATTGCACTGTTTTGTAAAAAGTTGAGATTTAAAATAAAATTTAGTGAGAACTTTAAGTTTGTTGAACTACCAAAATGGCGTTTATTTTCAAAGAATTTTGCGTAGATTTCGATTTTCAATAAATGTTAATGCACTAAACAGAGTTGACTTGAGATTGGACATAAGTTGTTTTTTTTTATGATAAAAGGGTTGAAATAAGGAATAAACGTTTATATCGTTATTGTCAAGGATAAAATCATGAAACTTTATATTCCGGTATTTTACAAGACATAATGAATAAATATTTGTTTTAGCTTCTTTAGAAATGCTATCCAAAGTAGGTATAGTTACACCTACTACGCGGACGAAACAAACAATAAAATATTTCCTTTTTATAATATCAGTATAGATACATTTAAATTAAAGCCATATAAATGTATAGCAGAACACTAGTCTACGACAAAAGAAAAAATACGTATATGATACTTTGTTTGTTCATTTGCATTGAATAGGCTCTAAAACTAGTAGATCGATTTTAAAAATTCTTTTACATATGGAAGCGGACATCAAATGCGGTTCACATAGGATAGATAGAAATTAAGGCAGATAAAAATCACGGGAATATAATTAAGTTAAATATAAATATAATTAAGTAACTAGTGACTTTAACTCACTCGTACGATTCATTTGACGAGTAAAAAATCTGAAAAAAGACACAACATCATTTGTAAATTTTGACTGACTTTTTTTTAATCATTATTTTATATTTAACATATAAAAAATATCTAGGTAAGTTCTTAAGCTTTATCCATTTCTTTCGTCAGTTAAATATTATATTGTGCTCCTAGATAATTCACTATCAATATTCCCGTCGATTTCCCGAGGGTGGATTATTATATTAAATAAGCTGGTTAGGTATACCTCTCTTGACTGGAACATAACGTCTCGTCGGGCCTCTTTGTCTGCAAACTACTTCAACTCTCAAAGAGAAACGAGCTTTGGCTGTGGCTTGTTTAGCCTGAAAGGAAGCAGTTGCCTTGCAATATAAGGAATAAACTGAGTATATTAATGCCATTAGCATTATTTAAAAAGCTGGATTATTTTAATCACCATAGAATTCAAAATGTTTTAATCAATTCAACTCGTGTAACTCGTGAGCTCCTTGAATTGAGTGTAATAGGATATATACCAATCGAATAAACCATGGGAATGAGATCTTTTTTCGCCTACGTCACTTTGCAGCCTCCCCAGTATTACAGCACCAAAATTATACCACAGTAGTTTCTGCAGCGATGTAAAAAGGTAACAAATAAACGTATTTTCATAGCTATAATATTATGATGGTATAGAAAAAGTGAGCTTTAGTTTTAAATTTAATAACTGAATCTACTCTCTTTACATTGAGATTTATATTAATATCGGGATTACGTTGACTATTCTAAGTATTTAACTTACGTAAGAGACCCGTCAGAAGACCACAAATGCGATGAAAGGACGATGTGATAAGGCTGGTGGACACAAACTGGATCCAAGTTGCCCAAAACAGATCACAATGAAGAAAACTGAAGAAGGCCTATATCACTATGGTAAAAAGTGGGCTAAGATGATGAACTTACGTAATTAATAAATCTATAGTATTATTAATATCATAGAAAAGAACGGAGCAAGATAAATCTCACAATGTATAAAACAAATAAAAGTAGAACGCCCGATTTCGTTTAAGCTGTGTTAGGTTAATAATAATAATAATAATTTTATTTATTTACTCTTCACAATAGTTTTCTTAGAACAATAAAGAAATTATAAATTTTATGTATATATCCGTATTGTGAAGAGCTGGTGTCTGAAATAGGTCTTTTTTACAAGACCCGTTACACAGGTCAAAGGTTGCGTCGTAGTTGTAGACAAGTTTTAAGACATTGAAAAGGAGACTTTATTTATTTTAAAAGTATTACAGTTAATCTTGTCAGTTAAGACTCTTGTTGTTGTTGTCTCGATAATGAGGAAACATCTTTTTTCCATAAGGTATTTAATAGTTAAATTTATGAGAAATATTCGAACTCAAGAATTTAAAATTATTAACGTGTAATCAGTAATCCTATCGTATTAAATAAGTTGATCGAGTAGCTCGGTGGCGTAGTGGATAAGCGCCGCGGCCCACGATCGTAGTCGTTAAGCAACTTTCGCAAGGGTCGGTCACGGAATGGGTGACCAAAAAATTATTATCTCGAGCTACTCCGTGCTTCGGAAGGCACGTTAAGCCGTTGGTCCTGGCTGCATTTGCAGTCGTTAATACTCTCCAATTTGCATTGGGCCAGAGTAGAGGGTCATGGCCCATCCTCCTTAACCATCCATAAGGAAGGCCTGAGCCCCTGCAGTGGGGACGTAAAAGGGCTGGTGATTTGTGATTTGAAATAAGTTGAAGTTAAATTACAAAATATACACGAATTGTTTAAATCCTCCTTGAAAACTAGGAGGAGATGGCATAGTTGACATCGCGTGGCTACTTATAAAATGGGTGCCAAATTTATCATCTTGATATACCCGTGCTTCAAAACGCACGTTAAGTTATTGGTCCCGGTTGCATCTGCGGTCGTTTATATCTATCAATCCTCGCTGGGTCCACGTGGTGGGTCATGACATGACTGTATTCGATTCCATTCATAGGGTAAGCCTGTGTCTCATCAGTAGAGGCATTAATAGTCTAACGGTCAGTTACACAAATGTCCATTAAGGTTTAATAAAGCATTTAAGCTCTAATGAATGTCAAATTTATATGGGTAATGACGCTTTAAACTAATGAAATTTTTAATGGACGTTTGTGCAACTATCTGTAATTGTACCAATCATTCATAAATCATTAAATTTAAACGTCATATCTCATTACTGTTTAAAGTTCTTCTGCAACTGGCTATCAGCAATGAAATTTGTACTTGCGGGGTAGGTAAACTTTTACTAAAATGCCCAATATTGGTTAGTGAGTAAAAACTTCCTACGTAAGCCTAGAAATCCATATACGCATTTACCGTGGCCGCGGCGTACGTATCTTTTTTTGTTTTGTATCACAACACTGAATCCAGTTGAAATCGGAAGATATTCCAGGGCGAACCCGCATCGACAAGCGGCTTAGTTCAAATTGAAACATATTGGCGGGGAAGGGAATCCTCGCCTTACGTGTACGATTTCATCTGTTCAATAAAGTAGTCGCGGAGACGTTTCGAAGGATACGGGGCAAAGTGGAAAATTTTTCCCGATGGCTGCTCGCTCAACGGAATGGTTCTGTACACTTAAATTAAGTGGATATCGCATGATTTGGATTTTTAAAATGTCTTGAAGCTGAATACCAGATCGTCTTTTAGAACTATAACAAAGATTTTACGATATTACGCTTATTTGCAGAACAGATGGAAAACGCTCGATTTTATAGTCTTATTAAAACCATCTTTGTTTTTATGCATTTGTGCATGTAATCTGAGGCTTAACTTATTATTAGATTTATTTTTTCATATTTATTTAAAGTATTGATAGTTTTCGTGGCCTTACACAATTTTCGTGGCACTAATACAATGCCGATGTCAAAAATCGATTTCGGTGGTTCGCCAATTACAGTGGTCAAAGTCCATGGAAATTAGGAAAACATCTCGGTTGTTGAAATTGTCTTACTTTCATTCATTTGACACTCGACATGATAAATTTTGTTACCCATCCAAAGAAAGTTGCTAAACTTCCACAATTGCAGCTGCCTTCATGCTCTTTGGATTTCAGTACCTACTCTCAAATTAATTAACAACATAACGTATGTTTTATTTCACATTTGCTTTAAATAGCCATTCCGTCACTCTTTTGACGTGATATTTTCAACATGACTTCTCTGTAAAACCGAGAATAACAAACAACTGAAGTCGAGTTTCATATTTATTCTTTACAGTACAAAGTCTTCTTCTTACTACTTCGTAGCCTTGCAAATTACGCAGCTCTTTGACTTTCACGAGCCCTAGACGGAATAAACTAAATAAATGCTTTACAATATTCTAGAGTTATTTGAATAAAAAATGAATAAACTGCTTTTAATTATATTCTTTATATTATTTTTAAAATGTAAAACCTTTTTATTAAACTTAATAAATTTTGCATTCACAATGCTATACTGAGAAATATTCTTAATGTAAATGCTTAAAAAAACTGTCGTCTGGATTGCGGAAGGTTATGGGTTCGAGTCCCATCTCAGAGTGCTACAGACAAAGTGGACATTTTAAGAATTTTCATTAAGAACGTAAAACCTTGTTAATAATGGTGAACGTCTATATGTCAGCACCACAGAACACGGAAAAGAGGTTAGAAAGGCGATCATGCATCCTTTGTACGAAAACCGATGTAGCCAGTCTTGCCCCACTTTTAGTCCGCCGTACATCAGACGAATAATCAGACCAATTATACAAAAGATTGAGACACACTTGTATTTTAAACATGCCAATCAGAACGTTCCAATATAACTATAACCAATCACGTTCAACCATAACAGACATCTATAGTGCGTAATAAACGTGTAAACGTCATTTTAATTTGACATATCACACTAGTGATTGACATAAAGTTATTCACTATCGATATTGAAAAACAACAAGTCGATTAATTGAAAGGATACTAGATTAATGATTTCTTTATATTATATTGGATATACATTGAATTGTATTAATTATATGAGACATTATCTTTTTTCTTTAGATATAAATTCTTAATTAGTTAAATTACTAATGAACTAACATTGAATCGGTACTAGTCGAGCTTAAATATTTGCATATAAATATGTTTGTTTATTAATAATAATAGTAGGTTTTTTTTTACGTTACGTTACTCGATTTCGTATCAAGTAAACAGATAAGATCGGCAACATCGCTTAAATGAAACTAGTAATATTGACAAACAATATAATGTAAATAAATATATACAAAATAAAAAAATACTATCGGTACAATAAATGCTGTTGGAACTTATCCTGAACAGACTCCGATGATTTAAAAAGTGTTGTTGTTAATGGTTCAAAATAATTAAAAAAAAAACTAGTTTTCTGTTACAATATTAAGAATATAAAAACAGACTTATTACCACACTCATTATTAAATTAATATGCAAACGCATTCCAAACGAAGTTAATATGGTTAATCTCTGATTAAATTTATTTTTTATTACCACTATTTTTATTGTCCATACTTTTATTTAGTTTTTACTACCTAACATACCAAGAATCGATTAAATGTTTCCAGGCACTTCACTACCCATTTACCGTAATCTATTATGTTGCTATTTAAAACGGTAATTTCGCGATATTCATTACATTACGTGCTTAGTAAGACGCAATGTAATAAATATGCGCACTTCTCCAGCAATGTATATTTTCTTGGAAATATTTTTTGAGATTCACACTTTTGATAACATTTCACGATTTTCGACTAAAAATGCTAAATTTGATAAGTGTTCTACTTAATAATGGAAAGAAATCCTTCCTTTGGACCTACTTGAGGATGGGCTTCTTGTTTTGCAATTAATAACTGCGAAAGTCGGCATTTTTAACACTTTTAGTGGCGTGTTTCACAGTACTTACAGCGCGCGCGTTCGTGAATGACTAAACATCGCGATCGCGTGGTGAAGTCATGATCCTGTACATTTGTCTAGGATCGTGGCTCTACTGCCACGCCCACAAGGCCCTTCTAATGTCTTTCTGTGTTCTGTGGTCAGCACGCACTCACTGGCGAAAAAATTCTGTGACGGCATTATCATGATTCCGACGTCAAAACTGATAGACTGCAGTGGACGTATGACATCGATAAATCCCTGCAATGCGTTGCGTGTCGTGCAGCCGGTGCGTGCGTTCTGAGGCAGTGGACAAGCACCTTGAGTTACTTTTTTTTATATAATTGATACATTTTAATGCTACTAAGCTGTCTACCTGCGGCTTCACCCGCGTTCCTATATTACACAATTTTATATTCAGTCTAGACTATTACAAGCACTTGTGAATATTGAAAGCTAGGCTATCGGTTCGCCGTAGATTTGGGAACATTCACAAGTGCTGTTTTATTTCATACAGAGAAATCTTATTGGAAAATGACTTCATTAGACTATGAAGACACTTTTCATTAAAATATCATAAATAACAAAATAGATATTATTTATTAAGTTATACATACCCATTGACAAATCAGTATACCAATATATTTTACAACTTTTGAATGTTTCGGACTCTTTACAGTAACTTTAAGACTCAGGTGTTATTTGTCTTTTTAATTAATAGGATAGCTACATTCAAAACGATAACACTTTTGAACACATTCACAATACTAAAATATATATTTTATAGAATCGTTTACATTTATGAAATTAAATTATTTTCAAAATACATTTCACTTATTTATTCATCGACACGCCGGTTTCAAGGTGTCGCTATCGCTGAGGCCACGGGTTTGATTTCCGGTCGGATCAATGAAGAAAATGAACTTTTCTATAACTGTCCCAGGTCCCAGGTCTGGGTGTTGTTACCTGGGACTTATCTTAAGATACCAGGTACCGGACAATGCGCGAGGGTGGTACGGGGGGTTTTGCACGGTAGGCCTGCTGTAGATAGGGGGTTCTTTAACCCTCCGCAGCAGGAGAGCCCGGGTTCAGTCGGCCTCTCGTCCAGGTCGATGGCATGTAAAGATCAGTTCCCCTCGGTACAAAAAAAAAATTGCTCCCATTGATTTAATGTTTACAGAATGAACTACTAAATTTAAAAACATCCTAATTTTAATGGAGATAAAGGTTGGCATATACCACCGTCTTGGGATCCAGTTATTAGTCAAATAAAATCTCAATCTAGATTAGACATTGCAAAACCAAAAGATACAGTCAGTTCATTGCGCTTGAAAATATAAAAAAACAACATACAGTATTTATAATAAAAGTAAAGAAAATAGACGAATTTAAGTAGTCCAGAACAGACTCATACCCACTGGCAGTACCCGTTCACAAGCATGATGCATGAACCATCCATCGTTTCGCTCAGCAATATTTTTGGGAACGTAAGGACGCACACGACACCACCGCAGAGATTTTTAAGAGAGCGTGACTACTCTAGGCACTTAACATAAGCAGTGAGTAAGGAAGCTAGTTCGAATACATCAGTGGCTGCAGGACACTACACATAATCCATAGTTGCTTACAATGTTAATCACTTCAGGTTAAAATATCTAACACCATACCTTCATGCAAACCTTTATGTCACTTAGATATTCTCTAACGGTATAATATCCTTTAGTTATTGATACTTAAAAAATAGAAAATAGTGTTAAATAGCTATGAAAACGGTTAACATATCCAGTAAACTTTTTTCATTTAGCTTTAACTAACTTTGCTATTAATGTGATATAAATAAAAAGGTAAATTATTATGTATTGATGTATTACTGATTTTGCACAGAAATGCATATCTCGAGTCCGATTCCTGCATACTATGTCACATATTAGATAAACGGCGCTCCTAGGCAGCAATCAATCTTATCAACTGTCAAAGTGTCCACTATTCGTTTTGACGGATTGGGGTCATTGTGACTGCAGTTTGTCGGAGAGCTACTATACATTCTTTGTGAAATAACGTTTAAGGAAACCGTTTTGTCAGAGATATCGCTTACAAAGATTTCATAGAAAATCGTAACAGAAAAATGGGAAATTAAGTTTTTCTTCACATTTATCTAGAGAAATATCTAAAAAGGTTATTACCTTTTTGATATATTTCGGATATAATTCAAAAAAGAGGGTTTTGTACATCCATCTCGGGAAATGATACCTAAAATCAACTCAGGAAATATTACTTATCACTCATAAGTTGATATCAAGCTAAATTAAGAAACTTTAAAAATATGACACTAGATGATTTGTTATATTTGTCCAAAAACTAAATTTCGTCTATTTTCTAAATGTGAATACGACTCAAAAGAAACGCATTTTTCGATAATTTATGATGCAACCGAGGTAGAACATGATACTGTTTCTAATGTAGTTACTAATATAATATAGAGGTAGAACATGATACTGTTTCAAATACGATTTAAAATATCCCAAATTTTCGTCCGAGTACAAATAGGCCCTCAGGTGTTATGTTAATTTGAACGAGCTATATAAATGTTTTTATTTAATACGATATAAACATTCGCCATTTTTATGATACTACGAAACTGATATATGAATTATTATGAGTGTGTCATGTCAGGAATTCCGTGATGCATGAGTTCTATTTCATTTATGGAATTTCCGTCAAAAGTATTTTATAACTCTTCCCATTTTGCTGAGCGCCCGTTTCCGATCGTACGTGCCTGGCATCCAGAAAGGTAGAACCGAGTTCGTGTCATATAGTTATTTGGAAAATCTCAGTCGACTCTTCTTTAATTATAGGATGTACCCTTATTACTTCAGAAACATGTAGGTAGGTATATATCAAATAATAAAAAAAAGTCTTGTGACGGTTGGTTCTCTTTAAATGCCACGAAAAAGATTTGATATAAAGATATAGATGTGAAGCAAGACTATAAAAACAGAGATTTGAAAAAATGCTTAAGGGATACCTATGATTTATTATTCATTTGTTTGGTTTTGAAAAATTCAACACTTAAACATAATAGTTTACGGTATAACACATTTAACGTGTGCCGCAGCGCTGCAAATGAGCGGACACTAAGTGGATTTACTCAGTAGTTGCATCAATAGTCATACGTGTCATACATTAAAAAGGAGGGAAAAGAAAAATTTTATAAAATAAATAAAGAAACACTTTTATTTTAGAAATATTTGTGATTCATTCTAAAGATTTTTTCAAGTAACTTATTTTCACTTTGTGATAATACATTACAAATTAGTACACAAAACCAAGTTAATATCATCATCACGGGCCTTTCTTGAGGATGGCCTCCTCCTGTATGAGTACATTAATTTATTGAAACTATTTTGTTCCCCCCAAGTAGACTGAAAAAATTCATTTAATACCTCAAATAAATATACTACTGCCAAATCTAATCGGTGCCAAAAATATATTCCAATTGCGAAACACAGACTTACCAATTCGCAATGAATAACACAATAATGTCATATTTCAAAGCCGTAGGCTTCATAGTTCTGAAAAGAAATTGTTACTAACAGGCAACAACGTAGACAAAAAAGATCCATAAAGCGGGAGTAATCCAATACCTTGTTTTGATCAAGGTCTTACCACAGCATAAAACTTTGGCCAACGCCTTTGAAGTTGCGCTAAAAGCTACTTCTGTCTAGACTAGACATTTGTCATTGCTGCAAGGTTATTTTGTATTATTTTCTCTTTTTAGTTTTGTCTATTTCAAATTTATTATATCGGTATAATGCGTATATAGGGAATATAATGTAAAATTGAATGTAAGTCTCGCACTGTGTATGTAGGAGAGAAAGCGGGGTTTTGAAATAGATCTGAGTTGAAACAACTTAGAGATCGCGACAAAAATGTGCAAGAATTTCCGACGGTTTGATATATAATAAAATAAAAAACGAAACTGAACTTAGATTGCACAATCATGGACATGCACAAAAAATGGGATAATGTTTGAAGGTTAATTTATTACTAAATTATTAGTAGTTATATAATTAAAAAATAGACTTTCATTTAGGGGAAAAAACATATTCAACTAGATAGAAATTTGTTGTGTGTTTCAGCGCCTGACCTACGCACTGGCTACTGATTAATGGAATGTAAAAAAATATTATAAAAATGGGGGATGTTTATCGTATTAGGGCCCACTTTAACTTCACGCAGATATTAAGCAAGTTTAACATCTAATTTTTATAATCATCGAATAATAGATATGTTTATCATGTGTTTCATGTGTTTTATCACTATAGGTAATAGCTAATGAAACAGTGTTATATATCAACATCTCTAATTTCGGTCTGAATGATTGATGAGAAATTATTTTTCCCATATTTGTTGTAGACAGAATCCCTTGGTTTATAATATACACTGAATAAACAAATATTTATTCGCGTTAATAGCTTTTCCCTGCTTTAGAAGAAATGTGAAATTGTATTTTGCCGTTTTCATGTATCGTCATGGACATAGATTAATGTTTCAGAAGAATTAATGCCGTAAAATGAATATTTTGAACTGGTTATTTAAGTCGTTTTTTAATAAAAATATGTATTCATTAATTAAGTGTTATCCTAGAATTGCTCTAGGATAAAACTTATAGATCAAATCATAACCTACAAGTTATACTATCGCAACTGCATTAGTTTATCGCATTTACGACCTTACTGGATCACAAATCTTTATACATATATACACGGAGCACAGTCCGTTGAAAAGACAGATGTGACGATTGGTGACTGTTAATACGCCTACAAATGACAGAGTTACGGAAGATTTGATTTCATTTAAGCCAAAATCCTTTGTTATCAATATTTTGGAATCACAGAAGACTTTGAAATATATGCACCTATCTCCCGGATTCCTTGTAGATGTGCAATTATTGGTTAGTGTGTGGACCAAAAATAAAATTTAACGTATAAAATTTAGATTTAAGGTTTAAGGTCTAAATCAGAATCACTAATTTCATTTCAATCCAAATGTGTCATAGTTTACGTCTAAAGGTTTGCTCAATTAATTGCCCTTAATTAAGAGCACGTGATAATATTTTCGTTCCAACAATGACCAACATGCTTCGCAACATAATTTTGAAATAAAGAGGATGTTAAAACATAGGCATAATAAACTTAGCTTTATTGCTCTGTTTCGGTGGAGGATACATTCTATTGACTTGGACATTCGCAATCCACGACAGCTCGCGGACTCGGTAGATTTAGTACAAAACACAAGCAATAAATAACTGACCCGGAAGGGACAAAGGTACAGGAGTACCACCGAAATGAATTGAAAGGACCTCATACATAAAACAAGAATCCACTCGCTATCACCTCGGCTCACGCGGATCACAGCTGAATATTTGAATTGAATAACATTTTTGTTACAAGCTTTTAATTAAAAATCTGGCTAGTGAATTAGCCGGTAGCGGACGGCCCGAGATGGCGGCCTATTTTTTTTTTTGTGGTGTAATCAAAGTAATCTGTGGGTATCGAATGAAAAGGTTGGGTGTAATAAATTTTATAAAAATTAAAAGAAAATCATGTATTCATTGTAAATTCAATATGAACGACCGGAAACTCTGCAACAAAATAACAAATGAAGAAAATGTGAGTCAGATTTATTTAGAACATTTTGGCGTCGTGTTCTGTATTCAAAGAGGTATTGTGGGATGCAGTAAGCACTCTTGTATTTGACTACTAACCCTTAACTTAGCTACACTTTATGACTCTACTACTGTTATATTAATTATGAGCAACTCTTTACTCATAATTAGTACAGATTATTATGTTGGAATGAATGTTGTTTCCCCAAAATTCAACTTTATTTTTAGTGACTGTGAAATCTCAAAAGAGACGTCATGAATTCTATTCGAATTTAAAATGCAAGTAGGTATCTTCTGAACTAAATGATTGATTTTCTGGGAACAAAGGTGATGTGCTTACGTCTCACTCAAGCTGGCCCTAGAATAAATTATTCTAGGGCCAGCTTATTAAGAATTATTTATGACATTTTTGTAGAGCTATGGGTACCTGGATCGTATACCTATCTGAAACATGTCATTCTTTTGAGAGACGTAGTGTGCACCATGCGTGGTCGCCGTCATCATCCCGTACCACATACCAAATTTCCGTTCCGTACTTTCGGCGTGATTGAAAGACAAACATCCAAACAAATTAACTTTCACATTTATAATATTAATAAGATAAGGGTATATTAATATAGTTTTCTTTTACATAACTTAATAGGCTATTTCGATATCGAATAAGAAAAGAAACCTAATGTTGTTCTAGAGCCTGCCGCTCCGACATATTTTGTTTTAAAGACATAATATTATAATAATAGTTTTATCGATACAATTAATTTGTTAGGTATATATATGTTTTTCTCCTGCATAGTGCAGTGGAAAACATACTTACAGTGAGCCGGTGTAAGTAAAGTCAACACACCGTGATCAATTGACACCAGCTTTTCCGTTTCCAAACTCCCGGACAGTAAAATAAACGTGTGTGTTATTCTCTTGTATACGCGGCGTTTATTTTCCTCTTGCTACGTTTCTATTTTTGAAATAGCTCAATTTTGGGTATCATAAAGTTCTTTACTCGGTTTTTTCTCTTCGTAACATATTTGTTGTATTTTTTTTATATATATATTTAATAACCCTTTCATTATGGGTGCATTCAATTGTTACATCCCTTACCAACGAGTAATGTATCTGTCGCAGCCAAGTATAATCAGCCCACCAATTGGGCGACTAGCCCTTTAATTGAAAAGCGCCATTAAATTCCATTAAAGCCGCGTATACAAGCGAATAACGCACACGTTTACGTCACCTAAAGCTGGTGTCAATTAATTTTAAAGTTATGGGATTGAATGGTACCGTTCAATTAAATGGCTAGTCATCCACTTGGCTGCGACATATACATTACACGCGTAATTACAACAAAACCTGCTCAGTGCGAGGTCACACTTACGCATGAAGGGTATCCATAAAAAGAAAAATAATAATATTTGTTGTTTCCTATGGAGTTGTTCGAAATTTTCGAGTTAAATACAATTGGTCTATATTACTCGTAAACTTGTAAAGCCAACTTAATTGTGTTAGTTTTCCTTTCAACTTTGTTATATATAAGTACTACTTAAAATATTTTTCTTATTGATTACGATTTCAATATTTTTCTGTGTTTTTGCATACATTTGGGTTTAAATTGCACTGTTTATTATTTTTTCATTATTAAATATCTTTTATTTATTTTTTAAATAAATAGAGCAAGTATCCATATCAAAAAGGATAGTAACTCTATTGACTTTGGCAGATAGTTGCCTTAGGACAAAGAACTGTAAATATATTTTTTTTATGAGCAAAGACAGTTGTTTTTCTTGGTGTTTTTGCATTTCGTTTTACTAATAAAAGAAATACCTACTCAACAGCAAAATTCCTCGTAAGTATAAACGAAAGCCAGGCGTGGTGCCGCGCCACATCAGCTGAACAGAAGATACATAGTTTAGCACTTGCGTTCGTAAAACTAAATAAAAAACCCTGACTTCTGGTGATAATAAATGCTGATGCTAAAATAGATTATTATATTTCTTTATCTTTAAAATGAATACTTACTAATTAATACTTTAATAATTTAATTAGTAATGAATAAAGGATCTCCGTAAATAATAAAAACTGAATACTTAATTTAATCGATGACAATGTCAAAGTTAATTGTCATATTGTTCTATCTTTAAAACGTAATTATATTTCATTGATATTTTGGATATTTAAATACCATTTTGGAGTCTTTTTTGTTGTAATTTTATAATTACAGTATAACTTAAATTTTTAATTAATATTAGATTGTAGTAAATAATAAAAGCTGATATATGATGACTTTAATTTATATAAGTAAATTTTTATTTGAAAAATACATCGACAGGCAACTATCCTCACATAAAGCAAGTATCCCCTGAAACATTTTAACGCTAATCTACTATTCGCCATAGCAGGCAATTATCACCTTTTTTAGAGGTCAAATAAAACAAGATTTACTAAAAACTAATAATATTTATATAAAAAAAAATGGCTACAATAATAGATTAATAAACGATATTCAAGAATACTCTTTGAATAAAATAGCTTTTTTTAAAGTGTGGCAACTAACCGGCTTTTACCCAATTTTTTTTTTATTTCTTGTTTTATTTTTCACATATTTAAAAATCTGATTATTTTTTGCATTAGACAGGTTCCGAAACTACTGAACCGAATTTAAAAATTCTTACACCTATAGGAAGCTATCAGATAATTTACGCAGAAAATTGCTCTTAGGCAAGGCCACCAATTATACAGTTGATAAATTTCCATTCCACTTCTACAAGAAAAAAACATATAACTTCCATTACCTTTATATTTTCGATACCAGCAACCCCTTCCCATAATAAACTGCTTAGTCATAAAAATCCGAAGCAGACGAAAACAAACCATAATAATTATCTTTAGTGCAAGTTCGGCATCGCGGTGGGATAAAGAAGTTAAGTAAAATTGGGGGTTTCCTCCAGGAGAGGTGAGGCGTCCAGAAAGTTCGACATCTTTGGCGATAAAAGGGAATTTATGGCGGCGCCACCGTCGCTGGCGCCGTTCACTCCTGGCGCAATTTCTCGACAGACCGGACTGCATTTGAGGTAGAAAGGATATTCTTTGTGAACAGTTGGCTGCACTTGTTTTATGGTACTGTTAGTGATGCAAGCGATTTTGAAAGTATGGTTTTGCTTTTGTTACTGCTGTTCCATTGAAGCTAGACTTTGATGAAAATTAAAAAAAAACTAAGGACTCGTTGCAAATATCTGGGCATTAGTTAAGACTTACTATGTTATTAAAAAATTTACTGATGTATTTAAAAAAAAATACATAGTGCTCATAATTAAGTAATATTTATTAAACCCTTAATTATCTTAACGATTCAAATTATCACAGGACTTTTTGAAATTAAATATTGAAGTAGAATTTTATAGAGTTAATAAAATATATCTAGTCGTAAATTATAAAGAATTTAAGCAGTAGACCAGATATGATGGTAACAGTTAAAAACACCTAGAAAGGAATCTATTACGTTTTTATTCAGAACAAATATTCATAATCATCATCCTATTAGTAACTCTATTACTGAGGCATAAGTAGGTTTCCCCAATGCACAAAAATATAGGGGTGAACGGGTCATTCATTGCCCTCTTAACAGGCCCAGTATGACAATAAGTAGAAAGATATAAGAAAAGAACAGCCTTTATATAGATTAGATATGAAGGCTGTTTTTTAGCAGATTAGTATTTTCTAATGACAATAGAGACAACCTCTTTGGAAAACACATAATGTCTTCCAAAGCACGTAAGATCAAAAACAATAAATTTTGACGTTGGTGAAAGTTTCTGAACGTCCAAAATCGCCAACCTGATAAGTTTACTACTATACGATGGAGCTAAGATATAGAAGGAAATAATAATGATATTCGCCACCTTAAATAATGAAAAGAGTTCCAAAATACGATGCGCAACAAGTAAATAAAACCGTGGCGCCATGCCACAAACAGACCGATAAACATTGTATGGTTGGAAGGGGAGAAAATAATAAATGATATCTCTATTAGTGCAACTATAAATAAAAGAGGGGCCTGTGCGTGTTTGCGTTATAGAAATCGTCTTGTTTTCCATCAGTTTTTCACTTATGGCACCTACTAGGATAATAATATAACTTAACTCTAAGCAACTTTAGAATTGTAATTATTCAATTTAAATTCCTTAGCGGTAAAATCAAAATGTTAAAAAAAAATTGAATGGGCTTATTGTGAAACTGTCAGATAAATTTTTAACCGTATTTAAACAGAAAAAAACTGGCGAGTGCGAGTCGGAATCGCGCACGAATGGATTCATCCCATCTTTTTAATTTTAATTTAATGATTTATTTTTAAAGATAATTTATACATACATATTCTGTGAATATTTCAAGTATCTACTTGTTGTCTTTATCAATGTCGAGTAAAATTAAGCAAAAAAATAACGTTTGTTGTATAGGAGCCCCCATAAATATTTATTTTATTCAGGTTTTTAGTATTTGTTGATGAAGCGGGAAAATTTCTACTGTCTAACTTTTAACTTTATACAAGGTACAAATATCTGTAACAATCTGACGACACCTCCGTAGCCAAGTGGTTCGCACGCCGGTTTCAAGGTGTCGCCATCTCTGAGGTCCCGGGTTTGGTCGGGTCAATGTAGAAAAATGCACTTTTCTCTATTGTCTCGGGTCTGGGTGTTGTGATACCTTCGTTGTCTCAGATACTCCATAATACTGGGGCTTTAGCTACTCATCTTGGACTCTGAACAATATATGTGATGATGTTTAATATTTATTAATTTATATTATTTACACCTTATTCCTTATTCCTTTGAAATAAAATGTGAAAATAAATTGTGATTTTAAGCTGATGTTTTAAAAATATTTTCATCATCACGCACTGTGCATATCAGCAGGAAATTAATGTTCTACTCGATTCTTAACAAAAACGACAATTTCTTTCGGGACAATCAGACGTGAAAACATTGCTGTTTTGCAGTCTTTTTAGTTTATTTATCGTCGGTAGCTTTTAAATCTTAAAAAAAGAAATATTTTAGGCCTCTTTAGAAACATTTAGCTCACAATTTACAATAATATAAACATAATGCATATAAACGAAAACTCCTTTAGTAGTAGTTTGGTAGTTTAGAAGAACACAGACTCAGTTTAGTCGCTCTATATTGAAGGCTGTTATACATATAAATTCTATGACAAAATACTTTCGAAAATAGCAGAATCCATTGTCTCTCTCTTTCCATCTGGAAACTTGGGAACACAGAAAAGTCAACTCTATTTTCTGATATTAAAATTGAGTAGTAAACCTACTAATTCGTGGTTAGTTATGTGCTTTTTAGAAAATCAAATACAGCTATCAAAAAAATACATTTATGTAATCTCATTTACAATTAAATACAATTACTTTAACTCGCAACCATGGTGCCACTAGATAAGGGTAATAAAGAGTAATATGTTATTTATTAAATTTGTAACTAAGATGCCTAAGAAGTGAATAACAAAGTCATTTAACGGTCGAAAAGTTATATAAGTTAACCATAGCTAACATCGCAGTTCACGCAAATTTAAAAATCTGAGTCGTGGTAGAGACCCTAAAAAAAAAATCGAAATTTAAATAAAATTATAATATATTGGTAGATGGAATCATATTATAGGTTGAGATCAAAAAATAATCAAACTTGATTTGTATGAATCACCCTGAAATAGAACCATATTCTGTATATATTTCAAGCATCTACTTTCACCATTTAAAACAAACGATTTGAATTAAGATAGACAATGTTACCTCACCTCAAAATTTTCATGACATTTTATTTGATCAACGAAAAGTAGATCTATGTATAACTTTTTCACCCAAAAAAGTTTTCATAATATAAAGCAAAAAAAGTTTTATATACAATTTGTTATCCTTTCATTACATAAAATTATTACCTATTTTAATTTGACGTTTTTCAAGCGTTTAAAACTAGTGCCACACCCAATATTGGTCTACAGTTCTTAATTCACTGCACACGTTTATAGAATTTATGTATTAAAATAGAAATACTGCAATTATAAGAAACAGAAATCGCTGAGTGTTCGAGCTTGAATAAACGATAGCTTCAACGAAGTTTTAATGAATTGATTTAACTCTTTGACTTGTTTGATTGTCTTTAGCAATGGGGTTGGATAAAGTGATACCTGCAACTCTTCGTTGATAAAACTTGAAGTGTTTACTTCAATTGGGAAGATACGAACTAAATTGGTTGTTACAGAAATTAATTACTTGCTTCCCACTTAAGATTTTTTTATCCACAACACAGCATAAAAAAACACAAGACACGAGATAAAATAAATGGCTGATCGATTGTACAGCCTACATATAGTATTTAGATATATTTTGTGAGCCTTTAAGTAGACCTCGGCGTTGATTGACTAAATAAATAATACAAACAATAAACACGAAATGTTCTTACTTTTCGAGTTCTTGAAATATGATATGATACTTTATAACGATAAATTCTTTTTTTTTTTTCATATATCCTGCTATTTCATACCTTGTAGTTAAGGATTTTGAAATGCTGTAGATAAGTAAGTTGGCTCAGCGTACACCTCATTCTTAAATTTAAATTTAATTCTATTATCTACTTAACTATAAAACAATCTCAATAAATACGATAGAACTGATTAAAACTATTTTGATTTTGAAACAATAATAAAGCATAACAGGGCAATAAAAAACACTGTTTCTAACTGTCCTTTTTCATAAATGCTCTGCTATTCTGTTAAAAATACAGTGAACAATACAGCACTGTCAAATAAAACCAGTCTTTATAAATGTATAAAAATTCGCTTTTATTCTTATACAATCATTCTCAGTATAAAATACCGTTAAACGAAGAGACGATAAAAAGATTTAAAATTATTATTAATTAGATACCTCAATACAGCTACTCCGAGTTATAATACACAGTAGTATACTGAAAGCGGGAACAGACTTGAGTTACGCTCTGCGGGAACAATTTTAAGTCGCATTCATATTTGTCCTCGCCTTGTCTGCCATCTCGTGGGTGAAGTTAACTTAAAAGTTTATGAAAAATGTGAAAAATTTCAAAATTATACTTTTCTAAAGTGTTCTAAAATATGATAGTGAGCTTCTGCATCTAAGTCTTTCGAGACGTATAAAATTTATAATGTTTCAATATAATTACTATAATAATTAACTATGAAATATTTATATTAAAAATTGGATAAAAAAACAATTATACTATTTTATTTACTCTCGAATTACTACACAATTAATTAAAATTGAATCTAAAAAATAAAATTGTTCTTAAAAGGAATACCTATTACATTTCAATTAATAACGAGACATGAATATAGAAATATAGGCTAAGTTAAACTCTTTTGCTATAATTGGTTTCCATAATTGTTCCTAGGCGTAAGAAATCAAATTTAATGAGATTATAATAATTAACAAGGAAAATATGAAGTCCATATTCAACGTGTAACATTATTAATGCACATCCTGAAAGTAGTTTTTTTTTTTAATTAGATCCTGATTCGATTTCAACAACTTCTAATATAATTTTTTTTCGCTAAATTAAATTAGAATCATATAAACTATGGTCACCTGTAACCACTACAGCCTTAACAAACAAAATATAAACTTAAGTGAATGTAATAAGTCTTTTTAAAATACACTATATTCTTAGCTTGTAATAAAATACAAAATAGGACAAAAAACAAAGAAAAATGAGCTTTCTTTTATTGTGCCTTCAGTCTAAAATGCTTTTAAACGCTATGATGCAAAAGTTCATAAACCAAACGAAGAGGAAAATAATATACCACAAATAAATTTGACATATGTGACAAACGTGACAGTGGTAGTGGATGGTTATTTTATTGCAATTTAAGTTTATCGAATTTTCAATTTCACACGCTTTATACTAACGTACAGTAAATACATCGAAATGCTTAAGGATTAGGCACAATGTGTCACCACTCATACTATGCTCGCCGTATGATCGCAAGACTATGCTAGCTGATACTCATAACAAGTAAGAACCATAATTATTGTCTCAACTTTAAAAACACTGAACCTCGAAACAGAATAATATTTCGTGTCGAGATTTTTTATTTGGAGGTAGGTGGTATCATTGTGATATTGCGCTGTTGGAACTACATCTGTAGTTGCAGGCTAAACCTTCATTGTGTGGATTTGTAAGATGTCCACACTGTCACCCAGCAATTTATTTTTTATTTTATTTTTATTTATTTATTTTAGGACCAAATAACAAGTACATACGAGTATACATTAATATTAATTAATTAAATCAAATTAAATTAATTACATTACATTAAATTAATTACATTACATTAAATTAATTACATTATATCAATATCAAATTACATTAGTATAACAGTGTCCATACATAAATATTTTTTTAGTACATGAAAGTAAAATTGCAATTTTAGATTTATAATCATAAACGTAGTTTCTAATTGGGGTGTATAAAGATATGCGTTATTTCTATTATACGTATATAATAGAAATAATATATAGTCCATATATATAAATTATAGTCCAAAATCTGATTTTCTCGTTCAATTCCATACAATGTTCACTAAAACATTAAAAGTAATATCAGAATTCAAACCAAAGTAACATTGAAAAAGAAACAGACTAAAGAAATCAACATTGTAGAGTTTCCTTCTCTCACAGACACTTGAAATTAAATTAAAAGGAGCAACGAGCTACCTACCTACATGCATTTAGTACTTGGTAAACGTCAATACAAATTCACTGTTACATTCAACTACTTTGTTGAGGAACATATCAAATACCGAAGGCCAAGAGTACAGAAAGAGCAAAATTCTAAGCTACACTTGCGAATGTGATAATCCGGCAAAAACTTCGAAGTATTATTTGAAAAGATCGTTTCTAATTTATTTTATATAAGATCTCTTTTTTTTCTAAGTTGTAACAAATTTAATCAAAATATTTACCCTCATTATCAAAACATTGGTAGCTCGGTGACGTAGTGGATAAGCGCCTCGGCACGCAATCATTGTTGTTAAGCAACTTACGCAAGGGTGACAAAAAAATATTATATCGAACTCCTCCATGCTTTGTAAGACTAGCCGTTGAACCCGGCTATATTTTTTCTACTGCGCTGTTCCGTGAAGTAGATTCTCTCTATTTGAGTCCACCAATAGAGAAAGTCTATGCCTTATTAGTGGCAACATAATGCTGGTGATGATGATAATGATGATGATCAGTAGCCACTTTGCGTGATATAGTAAATATCATTTTATTTCTGCTTACAGTAAATATGTGTTACAAAATGACACACAGTAGGTTTGTGATTACACAATAGGGAGTATAGATACCGCATGCGAGCTCAAACTTTCTAATCTTTTAAACTTTTTCCAACACAAGCCTCAAAGCCTCAGACGTGTTAAGGTTAGGGCTGATAAAAATATAAATCGAATAAATAACTGTATTCTTTTGTAGATTCACAAAATATGTACAGTAAGCAAATTTGGTATAATTTATTGTGAAATTGTATAACACTGGCTGGTTTTCGCTAGTTCATCCGCGTGGACTTCATAAAATGATTAACAGATAACTGAAAATTTACAGAATCTCTTTGTACATAAACTGGCGAATACACATACACATAAAATCTACATACAGATATTCTTGGGAAAAACATCCAGTTCTTAAATCCACAGCAACAATTTGAGCGTCACTTTGACGTTATTACGTTTGAATTCAAAACGGAAAATATAATAGTTTACGCGGTATTAGCACAATTTCACCTGTACCACGGCCGGACAGAAACTCTGCTTCGATAATATTCCTCTGCAGAGCCGTAATCTTAAGCCTGGTATTTAGCCATGCAACGGATGCATAACTTCGGCGGAGGAAAGTTGCTCATTAGCGTTATGGGTACACCGACTCTGAACTTGATTTTGTAAGCGGGTAGACCACTTGATGTAAGTGAATTTAAATATTCAATCGGGTAATTCGTAACGTCATCCTGGATAATGTCATATTATAACAATTGTAAACCAGTTCATCTGTAAAAATTTTCGTTTTAACTTTTTCATTAATTGCCAAATGTTTCCTTTTCCAAATACGGACTGAATTAGTTCCCTTATTTACTTCGGGACAATTCCTTAATGTTCTATATAATATAACAGCTTCGAGGGTTTTTTTGTTGGACGTAATCAAATTGTCGCTAACGATTCGACAGCAATCGTGTAACACTCGCTTTAGAAGAATTTCAAGTGTTTTATAATGCGAAATTCTCATAAAGAGAGTGTTACACGATAGTTGGTGTTGAAGTCCTGTCTAAATAAATTAGGATTTTTAATCCAAATTAAATGTCATCGGAAACGATGTCTTAACAGAAGTTGTCTCAACTGTACTCAGTGGACTCTTGGAGTACCACATCAGATGTTTCAAATGTGTCTGCGTCATTAAAATTTGAAATTTTAATGACACAGCACAATATGCTTGTCAGATGTATCTCTTACTCTTTCGTAGATCTCTTAGGATTCCATATGATGGAGCCACCAAAATGAATGATAGCCTATATTCAAATCATCAATTAATAATAAACATAATCTAACTCTAAGTGTTTATATACGTTATTTTATTTTACATCTCAGACATTACGTAAACTGTCAGTTGCGTGTAGTTATAACAAATGAACGATGAACGTGAGATGTTAGAATGAATATTAGCTGTCAGTTGCGTTTTAATCTAACACATCACTATTAACACTAATGTTTTAGCTCTTTTATTATTATTTATATCGATAAAAATATCTATTTCAATACTCATTATCTTATTCCCGACTGAAAATATACGCGGTAATATTAAGTTTATTAAATATCATCTATAAAATTTAAAATAATCTCGTAGTCTCACAGTCCTCCACCGCATCCGTCTATGTAAATTTTGAAATTGATTCATAAGTATATTATGACGAAACGTTTTCCTATTTGGTAGATATTTTTATTAAAGATAGACGAGTTTTACGACCCTAAAATAGTGCCTAAGTTTTATTTTTATTCACATCTGATGTAGCAAATACGGTCTGCCAGTGGCGTTTCGAAAATCAGGTTGACGCAGGGCTAATGCCATTAGTCTCCGTCACAAGTCCGCGTCGTGGGCTAACTGTAATAACCGAAACTGCTAACAAAACCATATAGATGTAAACGTTGGATGATTTAAATGGATATCACTTTAATATTGCAATACAGGCCCGATTGAATTTTATTTATTTACTTTATAGATCATAATACAATTGCCGCTTCTGATAAATGATTAAATTCAAACATCACATTTCGTGTGGTTTAATTCTTTTATCATCATAGTAACCTACTTATTTGTGTCTAATTTAGGTGTACGTATCTTCCTTACTGTGTAGCTCACATTTCAGTGAAGTGAGATTGCATTACTTGCTTTATAATATGTTATCACATATCGCGTGCTTTGATGTGTTCATTCAGGGACGGTTAAAGCTGAGATTTAAGCACTTAGGAGCTCGCGATCACAAGCTTCAAGAACCTCAAAAGTAAATTAGTCATATTCTTTGTTATTTTTAAAATTACATTTTGTCATGCTCTATCTATAAAATGCCAGGTCTATGGTACACAGTCATATTTAGCAACAAAATTTGTATCACAGTTCTGTTCATCAATGAAACCACCAATCTTGTGATCTGATATAGAAATCTACCTCTGATAGTGACAAGTTATGGATCTTTTACCGACCTAGGGTTAACGCTTAGCGGTTAACTTTTAATTAAGTATGCTTGGAACGAGAACACTTCTTTTAATTCGCATAATATGAGAAAAAATAAAAGGTTCAGTTACGTTAAAACTGCGACCAATCATAAAGCAACCACCATATACTACTACAATTTTAAATAAACTTTAGGATATAATCTTAAATAAATTATTACTACATTAAGGTTTAATAAATATTATCTAATGTGCTCAAATCTGCTTTAAAGTTTACATACAAATAAATGTATTATCAATATTGCCTTGAATGAAATTTATTTATTTATTTTGGTTCTCTAACAGTGAGCATGATGTTACATGACAATATAAAGAGAAATGCACAAAAAATACATGCTTTGCCCCACCACTTACAAGAGAACACTGCATGTACTAAATTGATAGTAACATAAAAATATTATTTTTATTATTATTTATTTTTATCATTTTTAATATTATTTTATTTTATTATATAGTTCATGTTTTTCTTTGCCTCGGGTTGCCTGGAAGAGATTGCTATGTAGCAATAAGGTCGCCCTTTGTAATCTCTCTCTTTTTTCTATCTTCTCTGTATTATGTCCTGTCTAGCATGCAATAAAGAATATTATTATTATTAAATATTTATTATGATTAATTATATATATTTTTTTATATTGGGAACCTATTAACCCACTCTTTAGAAGAAAAAAATATAGTCAGTATACTTGGAATTCATTATGAAAATAGCTTTTTAAATAATCATTCGCATCAGGGACAACGAAGAGAATATTCATGAAAAAGAAATCAAGTTAAATTCCATGTCGACTAATAAAATTGTCACGAACATACTTATCATCTGTGAAATGAAGGCGGAAGCTAATGTCACGTTACCATCCAAGGCATCTCGTTAGTTCCATTTCCAAACATTTGACAGATAATTTAGCATCCATACGTATTATAGTATGCTTTTATATTTATAGACAACTTTTGATAAACATTTAACAGTATATTTGGAAGCTTATTTAAAACATTTATAATAATGAAATACTAAAGACAATGTTTTAGAAAATTTTTATTGTTTACAGAATGAAATAATTATTTCAAACGTTAAATTATCTAAACGATTTCCCTTAATTTCAGAAAAATTCAATTTAGGGACAAAATGTTTTAGTTTCCCAGCGAGTGATTAAGTTAAGTCGTTCGTTATAAATAAAGGTAAGTATAGGATCCTCTTAAAACGGTAATTTCTTACTGGCCCTGCTAGGTAACGACTACATTACGACGCTCACCTCCAAAAAAGGAGCTATTCTCTTTCTTTCAATTATGTTCTAAATAAACCTTGGTATCTTAAAATTCACACTCAAAGGAAAAATGGCCTGCAAATCCGAGAAGTCGTGCTAATCTCGACTCATTTATATGCAGCAGAGACATTGGAATAGTCAACTAATTAAAAAGAGTTGTCTTTGTAATGCAGATGGTTTCGAAGGTACAGCCAAGTTAGTGCCTATTGCCAAGAGACAATCCTTCAAATAAATATCAGATCAAATGTAGCAAGACCTGACGTCTTTTTTTATCTTTGCCTTGCCGTATTTTAATTAAGACCGCAACGAAGACTTAAGAATCAAAAGGGTAACCTGTGCTTTAATTAAAATAGCATTTCCTAAGAAACTTCCTCTTAGAGAACGGTAGACGGAATATTGAAGATCATTTTCCTGTGAAATCTTCATTTCGACTTTAAGGTTTCTAATATGTACGATCTTATTCGCTAAATACCACTATTATACGTATTAATTATACTAATCATTTATATTCTTGCATAAATAATCGCTTTTGAGACAGACTATTTTTATTTAAGGTAAAATATTTTAAGGTAAATATTTTACCTTGATTTTTTACTTGATTGTACCTAAGGGGGACCCGGCCAAAACGCATATGTTAAGAAAATGTAATAAAATAAAATAGAAGTGTGTGATCAACATACGAGTACTTTAAATTCGCACTTTGTTTCATCAACTTTGGAAACATCTTTAAAAAATTAAGAAAAACAAATAAACAATTCTTCTATGAAAATCACTAAAAACAGAAAGTACCTATTATCCTTTTTACCCGCAGAAATCCAGCAAGACGAATATGCTGCTGCTGGATAAAGATAACTCAAAAATAACATAGTCTTGGCTGACGTCAAAAAAAGTAGCTGCCTAGACCTAAATATTAATGGGCCCAATTTTGGCATTGGCTACACTGAATCCAATATTCATTCTGCGGTACAGTGTATTTCTCAGTACACGCCAAACAAAAGAATTAAGATTTAGAATTTTTGTTTTTATTAGATATCTTTCTCCTCTTACTTTTGCTAGAACTTACTGATTCAGATATATCAGTCTTTTTATTGATTGATTTTTCAATGTCTATCTTGTCCTTATGCGTTTTGCCCACAATATTAAATGGATGAACCTAATTCAAAGTTATATGTAAAAAAAAACAAGTGCTTGAAAGATTCATCAGTCCTGTTAGGTCCTGGGTAACTCAGTGGTTAGAGCAGTCAGCCGGATAGCGGAAGGCTATGGGTTCGAATCCCATCTTAGGGCGCCAGGGACCAGGTGGATTTTTTAAGCATTTTCCATTAAGAATATTGTTAATAACTTTTTGTGGTATAAGTGAAGTGAGTTTCGATATGAGATAGAAACAGAATATCTGAGACACGTATAATCAATCAATATTGTTTTGTAATTTTATACAAAAATTGAACCAATAAAATTTCTTCATTAAATGTCGTGACTGACATTTGAGTTAATTCGAATTCAGGTTTGGATTTTCACAGAATCACCTGCTGCATTATTAAAGTCAAACTGTCATGGCGTTGTCAAGTATCGAAGCAAAATCTATTAGAAAAAGCCATTATTCTTCTACACGGCATTAATAAAATCGGTTTGTGCAGTCATAAAATCTGTAAATCTTAAAAGAAGCAACAACTGTCTAACATTATAAATAAAAATATTTTTATAAATTTATGTCATGATAAAAAATGAGCAGTAAACAAAGTGTTATAACGTATAGTCAACTGCACGTCACACTATAAAAAACTGCCAAATTTCCACACTCGATTTTAAACTCAGGCAGGGATGTGTTGTTGATGGGTGAAATTCCCGGTAGGTAATAAAATATCAGTTTCCCTAACAGGTCATGGGGTAACAAGTGGGTCAGGAACCAATATCAGCTCCCACTGTTAACAATGAAGATATTATCGTCACTAGTGTTCGAATACTCAGAATTCTTTTATCAAATAAAAATTATTCTAAATTTATAGTTTTAAAGTTTTTCAGTGTCTTTCTAGGATACATCATAATAACATATTATGACATGACTATAAAATACAAATTCTTTGTTAACGTACGAATCCAAAGCTTAAGTTCCGTTATTTTTTTTATTAAAACTTTAAGGATAAACTGTGCCATTTCCTACGTTATACTTTTAAAGAATGCATTATAGTCATAAAAACAGTCGTCCAAGCGTTTATCTCAGTTTACTCAAGGGATTGCTTTTGGAAAACATTTCAGGCGTTCTTCTAACAGCATTTTTCTTCGACGATAAGTATTTTTGTTGTTTGAAAACTACAAACGGCACTTAGAAAAGTAACTGAAGGCTATGAATGCCCTCATAAAATGTTATCTGTATAAGAATAGACATAACTTTTCTATATCATTCAACTTCTCATTCAAATCGGTATGTAATAAAGGACTTTTTTCGAGTTAATCCTGAATCGTTTCAACAAAAAATAGTAATATCATTTGTATAAAATGAAACATGTACCCAACACTTTTTATTTCGATCGGTTTCAAGGTGTCGCCATCTTTGAATTCGTCCCGGGTTCCATTATCGATCGGGTCAATGTAGAAAATGGACTTTCCTATATTGTCAGGGATCTGGGTGTTGCGGTTTCTTCGATTCTCAAATACTCCATAATACGGGAGCTTTAGCTACTCATCATAAAATCTGAACAATATATGTGATGTTGTCTGACATTTTATTTGAAAAGGTTCCTGAAAATTACGCATAAAAATGTTAGATTCAAAATTTAAATTAACTATTTGATCACCTTTTTCATTATCTGCTTGTTCCAGTTCATATGAGGTCGGTGCATTGTTTCTTCTTTAATTTTTCTCTGTCAGTAAGTAAGCGATGAGACTGAACGACTGCGTTATCTCATCGTTTACTCCCTTTACTTACAAATCATAACTCGCCTAGTCTGTTTATCTTTTCTGTGGTTTTCCTTTTACTCTCCTTCCATCAATTTTCAGCTCCATCAATCTCATAACGACATTAAATTCATTCTTTCTCATAATATGTCCGTACCAGGCCAAACGTTCTCCTTTCAGTTGTTAATTCTGTTACTGTTGCCACTTTCAAACTCCTTCTTACATACTCATTAGAATATTTTAGTAGCGCCACTGTAGCATTTATGAACCGCTTAGTAGTAATAAAGAATGCAGGCTTACTGCTGCAGCGCGACTTAAAAATAATATAATGCGACTAAAACCCCTATAGGTTTCAGCCCTTGCCGAGTTTCTTGCCGGTTCTTCTCTTACGAACCGATGGCGTAGCTCTTGACTTTCACAAGTGTAACAGCCTAGACTGAATAAATAATTTTGATATTGACGTGTAAAAGCGCTCTTAATTGGCTGGTATAAAAATGTATATGATTGATATTTGAATTCATTTACACTTCATTGTACAACACAGAAATTTATAAAACAATACATACATAAAAAATGGATTTGAAATTTGAATTTAAAAATCCCACATTGTACAGTAAGCGGCCTTAACGCTTAAATGCGACTCTATTAGGCAACCTGAATTGTTAGAAGAAATCATATGCACAGAATAAATAAGCGAAAGTAGGATGTTTCTAAAATTAAAATTATTTATTTAAGCAGGAGCATACTAAACTTTAATGATTATAAATAAAATTAAAGTTATCTAATTATACATATATATTAATATAATAACAATAAATAAAAAGACCGCAAGGTACACTGAAAAATAGTAATTTTCAATGATTTGATTCATCAGACAAGAAGTTCTTAACAACTAGATTCATGAAAAACATTAACAAGCACGTCTTTTCAGGCAAAGAATTCCATAACCGTGTGAATTGCAAGACAAAAGATTGGTAATAAAATTTAAAAAAATTTAACGATATATAAAGGCGGAAATTATCAGACGAAACACAGGGAAAGCCCATGAATAACAGACAGAAATTTAAAACGTTCTTTGTGATATGTAGGTGTGAACGGATCGAGCAGCACCGAAAAGAGAATCGATAGAATGTATAAGTGACTGCGATGTCGGATAGCGAGCCATTTTAGTATTTGACGATACTCTGATAATAGAATATATTCCCGCAGACTAATTATGAAAAAAAAATAGCAAAACTTTGGTGACGTTCCAGTTTATCAAGAAGATCGGCTGTAAGATCGGGGTAGCAAACATCTGCGTAATCAAGTACTGGTAAGAGAAGAAATTGTGCAAAAATATTATAATTTTAGTAGCAGTAGGTAATAACTTACGTAAGCGCCGCAGCGCCCCTGCTGTAGCAAACATTCGTCTATTAACTTCTGCAACCTTTTAACGATTACATAATCAATCAATGTTATTAAACTAAATAAGGTTTTAATTATTTATCAAGTAATATTAAGAAAGATCTCAAGCGTTTAGGTAATGATTGGAACGACGACGACGTGATCTTATAATGATTCCTTTTTAACGAAACCCTTAGAGGAATTTCTTTATTGTTTATATATTATTCAGTTACTCAAGCTAACAAATTCTGCTTAATATCAAATTTAAGAATCATTATGACAGTAGGCCGGCCTCGCTTAAGCCTGTCCTTCTCAATACGAGTCGGAGTGCCCTAGTTTAGGGCATAAGTTTGCATTTCCCCTGCGTATATAAAATACTATTTATTAATTACAATATATGTTGTTTGTATTTACGCGTCTTTGTACCGCTTTTACAGTTTTTTTATTTCGTCACTAAAATAAGACGCTGATCGTCTTCAAGCATCTTCAAGACCACCATCTTATTTTGTAGGTCAGAAAAATTCTAAAACTTCTAAAAAATATTGTATTTAACACGCTCGCTTCGCCCGCTTTAAACTTTTGAAAAACCGTTTAATTGAATTCATTATTAATATGTTTGTTATTATCTATACACTGCATGGTTCGTATGGTTACACGCGCAGAACTTTCTCTTCTGTGGTGAGACGTGCCTCTGTATGTAGGTAGGTATAAGTTTTAATAAGTTCTAGTATATTGCCGGGAAGTTGGCCCGGATTTAATTAGACCTTGATCTGATAATCACGTCTTGCCCGTAACAGGATATTCAATAACAAGGCCTTTGTATCGTCTATCTTCCTCTATATATCTTCACACCGGAATAAGATAGACACATCTTTCGAATATAACATCCCAAATAAAAAAGTTATTAAACAAGTTACACACAACAACATATTCCAAACTAAATAGCTAATAGTTCTTGTGTTATAATAATCTGAAATAACGAAGATACCATAATATTCAGAGTTCATTTTGTATTTGAATTGACTGGCATTCGAATCCGAGATGCCGCAATTTTGAGAACGAACAGTCAAGAGTCATTATCTCCATATAGGAACATATAATGCTGTATAGATTAGCTTTTTGGCTTTGAAATTTGAAGTAATTTTTTTTTTATTATAATTCGCACTCAATTTAAAGACTAAGTGTTATTCTTAAAAATATTATTTATAAAGTGGCAATGAGACATTTACCCATTGTGACCAGGAGCATCCCTTCTGAAAGCTTTCTTTAAAAGCAACACGCATAGTATGATAAGCTCGAGGAACGCTTTGTCTATACCAAATGTCATTTTTCCGAAATCAGTAGCCGCCACTAATTATTGGCTGATTTTTAGAAAATAATTAATGATAAAAATTCTTTTAATTTTCATAAGGTTTTTACAAACGAGATTTATGAATTTACTTAAGACCTAAATATATATCGACAAATATCAATATATCGGCTTTGTGAAGCGATATATCAATATCGACTGTAACCGATGATATCGTACTCGATATATCGATATTTTTATGAACCTTGCATCTCTAACTGCTGGTAAGTCGTAAAAAAATAAAATTTAACTTCTTAGAAGAAAGTATAAGAACATATAATAAACTTTTTTGAAGGAAGAATAATTTCAATTTATTTTATACTAGCTTTCTGCCAGTGACTTCGCCCGCATGGTCCTGTATTATACATAAGAACTTTCTTTTTGAATCACCCCATCTACTAAAAATAAATCTGTTGTATAGTTTTACAGATCTAAGACTACGGGAAGCGACTTGGCTTTATACTGTGTATTTATTGTTACGAATTCAAATAAAACAATTTAGAATTTTACAGTTTCAAATCAAAGACTAATTTTCCCAAATATTATGTCAGTATAGTTGATACATCAGTTTTATGCTCAATAATATTAACCTAAGAAAATATATCATTTCAAACTCATGGTGTGAGGATTGAATTACATTTCTGTCTACACCCAAAAGTGTGTCTAACCGTGGCAGCCAGCGGCGCGCCGTCCGGTGGGAGCGCCTTGGCCCTTTCAACTAATGAATAATATGCAAATGAGCTATCTAATGAAACCCGCGACACAATCACTAGTGTTTTAATATTAAATCTTCTTTTTTTTATATTTTAACAACAAAAAAGGTTTAAATTTTCCGTCAAGATTCTAGCCTTTATTTTTATTAAAACACACATTCTGTAAAATATTTAATAATAACCTTTCTGTTCAATAAAATAATCTCAATGTTAAGTTTATCATTATTTTTGTGATTCCATTGCAATAAAGAAAAGTATTTGCGAATGAAATCATTGACATATTTACTTATAAAATAGGTAATCAATGACTGGTAAATAACGTAAATCAGTTGTATATAGGTACAAAGTGTTATTTGTCTTTTAAATGCATTTTTAACTATAACTAACTGAATAGCTACGTAATCAGTTTCAGTTCTTAGTAAGTTTAAGGCCATCAGCGTTTATACTAGGAGAAGTAAAGAAATATCGAAGATTTCTTAGAATTTCTTTACTTCTTGTAACTCTTATTCACGCCAAATTTTGCAAGATAGGGAGTGATTAATAAATGTATATTAAGTTGACCAATAAATAACTATAATTACAATTAAATTTTGCTATCATCTGATGCAACAGCAAATATAAAACAAAATCGGCACTTTAACAGTTGCGTAGGTTTAAGTTTCATGCAACGTACTTGGTACGTGATCGGATGTTAAAGAGTTAATGAGAATAAACTTTCAGTTGAACTCATCATCACTGACTCCTGTCACTAACTTGTCATTTATTATTTCAATTAACAATTTTCGTTGTAATAATATGGAAAATCCAAAATTTCCATTAAAGACTTATTAGAAATTTATCATTAATCCAATATAACTTTAAAACAATGTAAACAATGTGTTAATATTTGTAATTCTAAGAACTTCCCATTTAAACAAACGCGTTTGAGTCAGTATTGAATTTACTTTAGCCTTGTAACTGTACACGTCGGGGAAAATTAATATTTATTTTAGTGTCAAATTGCCGCGTTAGTAACACAAAAGTAAGCAATTCTCAGAAATCTTATAATATCCGCAAAGGAAATATATTTATATTTAATTGTAAATAAAATTGGTAAATCTATAGACCTCGCATCGCAAGAAAATCATTAAGGCCGTGTACTGTAGAAGATTGTTAATTATATAGGATTAGTAAGTATAAAACTCGCCACTATGGAAGCAGTGGCCCGTGAGACCGTTTCATTTAAATAGCCAAACTGACATGGAGGTATAATGGTGCTGAAAATAAGTACAATAAAATCGAACAAACGATTGTCCCTAAAATATACGCGATAGTATTCTGTTAAGCAATCAAGATTACTTACCTTTAATTATATGACTCGGACTCGAACGTCTGTCAACTGATAATTTTTTTACAGTTCAGATACCAATTCATTCATTTATTCATATTCTATAAGCACATTGTATATTAAATTGCAAAAAATATTTGTATAATAAAAAAAAAATAGCGATTCAAGGTATTACTTGTAAAAATTACCACGACACCTGAAGGCCTATTCTATTTCTCCAATTGTGAAATTTCGACTATTTTGGAAATGTTAGTATGACTCCCAAAGAAACTTAATTTTCGTTAATTTAAAAAGCAAAGGAGGTAACTCTGCTGCCTCTGATGCACAGGATTCGAAAATTTAATAAATTTTAAATATAAGAGGGATTCGAAAATTTCGAAATTTTAAATATTCAATTCACCCAAACACACGACACACACTTCACGATTCACAGTTAGATCACTTAATAGTTTGAAAAAAGGAAAAGAAGTAAGAAGCGGCTTCTTCTGAAACATTATACTTGTCTATTGAACATGATTCGATACGCATTTGGCCGGTTTGTTATAAATATAGAATAGGGATAACTGAGTAAAAAAAAATCTATTTCCGTCAGTCAGATAATAGAAAAATATTAAATATGTTTTTTTTTTGCTTCATATTTAAACAAGAAATGGCTTACATAAGATGCATTATAGTTGAGGAGTGGAAGCTCGCTACGTCACAGTTTTGTAGAAAATGAACAACAGCGTGACGTCATCCGTCATTACAACTCAATGTATCGCCAATGTATTGATTACGCAAAAAATAAAAAGATAGGTATTCAATTTCCGTCCTTTACCTGACGGAAAAAAAAAACAAAAATTAGTCGTCATCGCTTTAGTTCAACAACTAATTCAACTAATTCGAACATATCTGTTTAAGACCTCTCTATTTTTCATTACATTAATATTACATAGGTGTATAAATTTATAGTACAATCTGTTTGTTAGGATTTCCAATATCATAAAGCAAACGTTCACAATTAGACATGGAGTTGCGAGTGGGTTTGCGTGTAATCGGCTTCAATGTACATTTGCATAACCAACGTATGTTGGTAAGTGATACCAATCTCAATCAGGGTTGCCGATACTGATGGAGGAGACCTTATTGAAAAGATGATTTAAAAGATCTTTGATTTCTTACGAAGCAGAAGTCTGTTTAATCACTTATGATAAAAATCAGTATCGGTCCCAATAGTTTTTTCACGATTTTTCTGTGTCCAGTACCATTGATGTAGAGCTCGTATATACCATCATACTATTTTATTATTACAAAATTTTTATTAACTTTATTTACACTACCTAGTTGATTAATCGTTTTTTTATTGCATTCTAACTGTATGGGGTCCCCATAGGAATAAACTCAAATCGGAAATTAGAGCTTATTTCCTGTTTAAACCTCTGAAAATTAACAAACTATAAAGACAAGGGGGTTTGCAATCTACTGTGCATTGGTTCGTGCCCTATACCTGAAGAAGTGTTTAGGGATGTGGTAAGTGCTCCTAGTGGTAATTGTAGTTGTAGTTGTAGTATCTACTAGTTGTAACTCGCGGCTTCGCCCACGTGGTCCGAGGTTACGGTTATGATACAATATGTATTGATTACTCTTAAAATGAATAACTTAACTTAGATGTTTCCTATTGAATTGTCGTCATGCAATAGGAAACCAAGCCTTGAATACGATAATAATGTCATTTAAAGTCAATTTTGGATTCGACTTCCGTCAGGCAACGTTTTATTCTTAAATCGTGTTATTCATAAAAAATAAATCAATTGTTAATTAAAATAAGTTTATATGAGAAAAACCAACCCTATTCGCCCCCGTAACAGTTTTCCAAGAAGATTTCCAATAACGGGTCTCGAAAAATATAAATAAAGTTACAGAAAGTTAACAAGTGAAAATCTAGATCAAGTGTAGTTATTACACTTCGTCTCCTGTATCGCGACAGTAAACTTTGCCTCGTATAAGGCTGCCGACCAGCTTCTAGATGTGGGCTTCTAGATGTGGGCTTCTAGATGTCAGCTTCTAGATGTGACAAGGGCGGCTCACCGTTGGTGAGCCGCCCTTGTCGTCGCCTCTAAAGTGAAGTCTTATAAGCTGGCATGAATCAACTTCATCCCGCTGCCGTCGTGCTGCCGGGTCAAAGAGGTTCTATTCAGCTGCAACCTTAATGGTGAACCACCCTGGCTGTCACCGCTGCTATGACGTACTTGCGCTGTCAAGAGTCAGTGTCACACGCCGCCGCCATGATGTCGCGTCCTAGTGGCATTAGCCGCTCCGTTCCTGTTGTTCTTAAAGCCGTCGGTTGCGTTTCTCTAATGCGTCATCTCATCTGATTCTGTGAACGAAATATCTTGAAATGAAGAACTGGTGGTTCTTCGTTATCCTGTCGGTTAAATATGTCGGGTCCTTCGTAAATATTGACCATTGCGATTTTCTAGGTTATTTTGAAGCTAATTTAAATTATAATTCAAGTTAAATAAGTATTTTAAGGCAAATCCTGGACATTTGAACTATTTCTAGCAGACATATTGTTCCTACACGCGCCGAAGCGGCTATATAAATACTACAAACAATTATGACAAAAAATTGTTGTGTGAAATTAACGATTATTGAGTCGAACAACACACTCAGCGAATCATCTCAATTTGTTAAATTTATTTCATATTTTAATTTGAATCCAGTACAAAAGTTACTAAATCTTATTCGCTGTTCACATTTAAACTCTGAAAAAAAAGAGCCCCTCAGAACATTTTCTGTAAACCGTAACCGTAATGTATTTGATTGTATGTATTTGAATGATTTTCTGTACACTGCTCACAGTACACCGATATCTTTCATTTGACAGACGAACTTCTAACTCATACAAAAGCAATTGAGCACACTATAGATACGGGAGATGCAACTCCGATCCAGGTAAAATCCCGTCGTTTTCCTGTATGCCATAAAGAAGAGGTCGATTCTCAAACACGTAAACCCCACTATGGGTAGTCCCAAAGATAATGGATGATTCGGGTAAGAAAATTGGCGAATCGTCATAGATTATTACCGCTTCAATTATGTCACTGTCTCAGAAAGTTATCCTTTGCCTCTCATTACTAACATCTTAGATCAGCTAGGTCATTCAAAATATTTCAGTACCCTGGATATCTCCAGTGACTTCCATAAGACCAAAATGAATCCCATAGACACACAAAAATAGAATTCACGATTAATATTAATTCTTTTATTTCTGGGCACTACGAATTCACTAGAATGCCCTTCGGGTTAAAAAATGCCCCTTCCTCGTTCCAAAGGCTTATATTTATCCTAACTATGTTATTTGTTACTCGACCAATTTATCATTCCACATTATTAATCTCAAGTTTATCTTTGATTACTTACAAAAATTCAATTTAAAGTTAGAGCATGATAAATATGAATTCTTAAGACGCTAAGTTGCATATCTAGGTAACAAGAGAAAAAGGTGTATGTCCTTATCCCGAGAAAATCAAGTCTGTGTCTAAGTATCCTACTCCAAAAAATCCAAAGGATTTTTGAGCCTAATCGGATATTAAAGTCGTTTTTTAAATAACTTTTCACAAATCACTAAGCCATTGACCTCTTTTATTTATGCTGCCAAATTCCAACGCTCACGTGATCAAGAACAAGCTTTTACAACCCTTAAAGAAAAATTTACTTCAGTTCTCTTACTTCAGTATCCCGATTTCAATCGACCCTTTCTCTTAACTATTGACGCGTCAAACTATGCAGTAAGCGCTATTCTATCACAAGGCGATATCGGAAAAGATAAGCCAGTCTTATACGCATCCCGAACTTTAAATAAAGCCCGAGTCAATTACTCGACTATGGAAAAAGAGCTTTTAGCTATTTTATTTGGTGTCCAAACTTTCCGTCCTTACCTATAAGGACGCATAATTAAAATCCTGTGTCCTTATAGGGTGTAAGGGGGTCCGAACAACATCTAACGGATCCCAAGCCAACCTCACCTGCACGCGGTACACCCTGCCGACTAACCAACGAGGCTCTGGCGCTCCCCACCAACCCGCATTGGGCCAGCGTGGTGGGAGATGGCCCAAAACCCTTCAGAGATATTAAAATAGACCCAAACGAAAGGCCCCAAGTGCCCGGCGGTGCCGTAAGCCGTGCTGGCGCGGACGGACGCCTACTCGGCGAAGGCACCAGGGGTGCGAAGAATCCCCGGGCGGCAAAGATCCCCCGTCAAACGACCTTGGCCCTGGCAACCTACAACGCACGCACACTGCGGACCGAGGAGAAGCTGCTGGAACTAGAGAAGGAATTGGGCAGGATTCGTTGGAGTATTGTAGGATTATCCGAAGTCCGAAGAGAGGGCGAGGACACGATGATCCTCAAATCCGGTAACCTGCTCTATTTCCGGGAGGGCGAAGATCTGTCCCAAGGTGGTGTCGGGTTTATCGTCCACAAGTCTCTCGTGAACAATATTGTACAGATCAGAAGTGTATCGAATAGGGTGGCGTACCTTATACTCAGAATCACCGAACGGTATTCGCTGAAGGTCATACAGGTTTACGCCCCGACCTCGACACACCCCGACGAGGAAGTGGAAGCCATGTATGAGGACATTTCCCAGGCAATACATGGTTCCACGACCCACTACACTGTTGTCATGGGAGACTTTAACGCAAGGCTAGGCAAGCGTAGCGATGAGGAGTTGAAGGTGGGGCAATTTGGATCTGGGATCCGGAATCACCGTGGTCAAATGCTAGCCGACTACATGGAGAGGGAAGGACTCTATATGATGAACTCCTTCTTCAAAAAACGGTTGCATCGAAAGTGGACCTGGAAGAGTCCGGATGGTGTGACAAAAAGCGAGATCGACTTCATCATGTCGACTAAGACTCGGATATTCAATGACGTCTCAGTGATCAATTCTTTTAATACGGGAAGCGATCACCGTATGGTAAGAGGCGCATTGAATCTAAATGTAAAAGCTGAACGGTATCGACTAGTGAAGTCTACACTCCGTCCTGAAGCCACCCAGATCCGCGACCCCGAACACTTTCAGCTCGAACTTCAAAACCGCTTCGATTGCCTGGAGAGCTGCTCGGATGTGGACGAATACAATGACAGGGTCGTAGAAACTGTCCTTACGGTGGGTTCAAAATTTCTCAAACCTCGCCGTACTCAAAAAAGAAGCAAGATCTCGAAGCAGACAAGCAAGCTAATGGAAGAAAGGCGTGAAATGGTTCTGCAGTCTTCTGAGGATGCTCGTCGGCAACTCAATAGACAGATCTCGAAGTCTCTCACACGCGACATACGCCAATTTAATACTCAATGTATTAAGGAGGCGATTGAGCGGAATAAAGGCTCCAAAGTGTTCGCTAGAGATCTGTCTCTCGGACAAAGCTTGTTGACGAAGCTAAAGACAGAGGACGGCAGAGTAGTTACATCCCGTCCTGAGCTTGTGGCGGAGATCGAACGCTTCTATGGACAGTTATACACAACATCACAGAAACCTGTCATTGAGGCTAGAGACCCTAGAGCCAAATTAACCCGACATTATACCGAAGACATCCCGGACGTCAGTCTATACGAGATTAGTGTGGCTCTCAAACAGCTCAAGAACAACAAGGCGCCAGGGCATGATGGAATCACAGCGGAACTTCTGAAAGCGGGTGGACTACCAGTCCGGAAAGCGCTTCAGAAGCTATTTAATTCCGCCATACTCGAGGGCAAGACGCCGGAAGCATGGCACAGGGGTGTGGTGGTGCTTTTCTTCAAAAAGGGCGACAGGACCCAATTGAAGAATTACAGACCCATCACACTTCTAAGTCATGTGTACAAGCTGTTTTCGAGAGTCATCACGAATCGTCTCGCACGTAGATTTGACGACTTCCAGCCTCCTGAACAAGCCGGTTTCCGAAAAGGTTACAGTACCATAGACCACATTCATACGCTGCGGCAGGTTATACAGAAGACCGAGGAGTATAATCTGCCTCTGTGCTTGGCGTTTGTGGACTATGAGAAAGCCTTCGACTCCGTTGAGACCTGGGCCGTGCTTAGGTCACTCCAGAGGTGCCAAATAGACTATCGATACATCCAAGTGCTGCAGTCACTGTATGAAAACGCCACCATGACAGTTCGGCTCCAGGATCAAAACTCGAAAGCAATACGACTTCAGCGTGGAGTGAGACAGGGCGACGTTATATCGCCGAAACTGTTCACTGCCGCACTGGAGGACGTGTTTAAGCTTTTGGACTGGAGAGGACTTGGCATCAATATAAACGGCGAGTACATGACGCACCTTCGTTTCGCTGATGATATCGTAGTCATGGCTGAGACCATGGAAGATCTAGGCACAATGCTCGAAGACCTCTGTAGAGTTTCCCAGCAAGTGGGTCTTAAAATGAACATGGAGAAGACAAAAATAATGTCAAACTCCCATGTCGTACCCACTCCAGTGAATGTTGGAGGCTCTACACTGGAAGTTGTCGACGAGTACGTTTACCTGGGACAAATAGTCCGATTAGGTAAGTCCAACTTCCAGAGAGAGGTAAATCGACGGATCCAACTCGGCTGGGCAGCGTTCGGGAAGCTACGCAGTGTATTCTCGGAACAGCTACCGCAGTGTCTCAAGACGAAAGTCTTTAATTCGTGCGTGTTGCCAGTGATGACATACGGTACTGAGACGTGGCCGCTTACGATGGGCCTCATAAGGAAGCTCAAAGTCGCCCAGAGGGCAATGGAAAGGGCTATGCTCGGGGTTTCTTTGCGAGATCGAATTAGAAATGATGAGATCCGCAGAAGAACGAAAGTCACCGACATAGCCCAAAGAATTGCGAACCTCAAGTGGCAGTGGGCAGGGCACATCGCTCGCAGGACTGACGGCCGTTGGGGCGGTAAGGTCCTGGAGTGGCGACCGCGAACCGGGAGACGCAGTGTTGGTAGGCCCCCCACAAGGTGGACCGACGATCTGGTAAAGGTCGCGGGAAGCCGCTGGATGCGGGAGGCGCAGGACCGATCGATTTGGAAATCTTTGGGGGAGGCCTATGCCCAGCAGTGGGCGTCTCTCGGCTGAAGTGATGATGATGATGATGATGTCCTTATAGGTAAGGACAGAACCGACAGACCACAAACCGCTCGTCGCCTGAAGCTCGAGGAATACGATTACGAAATTGTTTATAAAAAGGGTAAACTCAACGCGAGCGCTGAGGCATTATCTCGTTTCCCTGTTAATGTTCTCGATAGTAATGATAATACAAATTCAATGTTATATAACCCCTTAACTATATATTAACAACGATATCGAGTCTAGTCTATATCTGAAATTTATGAACAATTTCTACAAATTATTAAACAACATAGTGTCTCGTTCGCCATTAAAGAAGAACACAATGACATGGAATAAAATTACTATGACAAATTGAAATGAAAGCAATGGCTACTATGGTAACGATTTAATGCCCTATGCGAACTTCCACTCCCATTTTCATCCCTTTATGAGCTTTTTTCAGGATAAGATATAAGATAGACTTAAAGGGGATCAATTTCGTAATACATGATTTCTGCGTAACTTTCACCGTTACGCAAAAATCAAATCATATACCGACAGAAGTGTAGACGAACAGGTACATCAATTAGCTATTATTATTTATTGTTGTAAGGGGCTATGCAGTTCCCTGAGGAACTGTAGTCACTGCGACCTTGAAGATATCTTGTGACTCGCCGCCAGAGCTATAGTAACTGCTTTAGCCCGGTAGACTTCAAAAAGTCGATAATATTCCTGGCTTTTAGAGATTTTATATCTTCTGGGCTGATTATATGTCGTCCCAGATGTATGCTTCGTTTGTGGATCAGTGGTCCACATTGACACAGGAGATCCTAAAATAATTTAGCTAATTTAACTAAGTCAACGAAAAACCTCAATACACAAAGTTATTTTTGCAAAGGTTCGCGAATAAATATAAAATAAGGTGCGTCGCTTAGTAGCCCTACCCGTAGGTCCGGTCAACTAAATAGAATATTCATCACAGCCCGCGTGTATAAGTGTGACGGAAATATACCCGTCTCCCTCTCCACCGGATATTGGTATAGCTGTTAAGAAGACATATAACTAACTTCGTCTTTTCAAGCCAGAACAGTCCACATTGTCCACACAATATTTCGACTTATAAAACGATATTACTTAATCAGAACACCTAAACAAGATATGGTATGCATGCATACATTATCGTAATCAAATCAAATCAAAATATTTTATATTCTTAATGAAGGTCTTTAAGTAAACTTATTGCTTATATGTTTAAAAACCTTTTTAATCATTAAATAATTTTAACTACTACCCAGTAAGTACATTCATAAGCTCAGTGAACCTACAATTATAAACAATTTTCGATATGTCCTGAACGTTATTTGAATCGTGAAGTTTATGGTACTATATAATTATGTACGACCTACAAAATACATCACTTAGACCAGGACAGACGGCGAACTGACCATGATACACGATATGTCGATTTTAAGAGTACTGAATCTGCTCTTAACTTGGTAAGTACAATAACCTCTGTCATTTCTAAATCAATTATTCTCTGAAACCCTAGTTCTTCTGACATTTTCATACCTGTATTCACCTTTTCAATAGGCAAAGTGAAAGAACTGAATATATATTAAAAAAAGCTGTTTAGTCAAATCACAACGATCGAACCTTTACTTCACAGTTTTTTTGTAATTTTTTCTGCTCTCCACCCAAATAATCTCAATAAGTCAATCGATTTCAAGGGCGACATTGAATTTAGCCACAAATATTATACTAAATATTACTAAAATTGTTTTAAAAATCATCATAACTTTACACATTACTAGTATCAGTAGGTAGTTTCTAGTCATTGGTGAAATGCATTTTCGCCTTAGGCATTTGTTAAATACAAACTTGGACGACTCATATTAAATTAAGTGAAAAAAGGCATAAAAGAGTATTCTTGTACAGATAGCTAGATCAAATATATCGTTAAATATTACTTACTTAACGTAAAAAACTCACGAGTATTCACGTCAACTAAATCTTAATACCTACCAGCTACTTTTGTTTCGAATGTCTACATGTCCCAAGTTTTATATCTTCGTAAAGCCCTCGATCCGATTGAAGTCGAAACATTGCCCCAGCTTGATAGTTTGAAACTATCTCACTATAATATATTGACGACGTGCACTATTGGAACCTGTTGCAAAATTATTCTACCTAGTCTAGCCATAAATTCTGTTACTGGCCGTTTACATACGTTTAAAAAAACATTAATTTGAATTTTGATTATGAAATAAAACTTAGGTCTTGGGTTTTACCGGAGATACACAGTACCTTAAATCAGGCACTAAAACAAGAGAGAGTCGAAAGATGTATGACAACTGTTACTGATGAGAGAGTAAAACAACTGTTACTTCGATACGCCGACGAAAAACACAGAAAAAATCTCTTTACCGATGAAACTCTACTCAACTCACTCTACATAACTCTCACTCTACTGATTATCTAGAGTGAGAGTTATGTAGATATAAAACTTTAAAGTATTTTTTTTAAATTATCGGATATTTTCTTTTTAACAGAACAGACTAGGAATTCTTGATGCATAATTCGAAGCTGAGCATAACTTCAATACATACTTGTCAAATTATTTTCAAATTTATAATGCGGCATTAAATAAAGATAATTAGGTCGTGCACTGATATTATAAGAGTGTATTGTTTTTGATTTTATTTTATTTTTAAATGTTATGAATTAGGGCATATTTACTATGTTTGGTATTACATTAAAATTATTTAAAAATTAACCACTACTTCCAAATCAAACTAAAAATAAAAAAAATGTTGTGTGATAACTTGATAAATTCTCATTGCGCTCGGGGGAACTCTTAGATGTTACACAGGTCAGTCGGTTAAGTTTTAAATTATTTATTTTAGAGACCAGTAAATGTATACAAAGTATATATATATTGGGAATAAACTCATCTCATCAGTTACTTTTATTGTTATAATTGAAGAAATATGATTTCTCATATTTTTTGAATGACGTCATAAATCTGCCATATTTAATATTTTTTTAAATATTTAGTCTACGTAACTCCATTTGGGATGATGTAAGTTTTCTAATGATACCATATACATTTATATCCATTAAGTCTTTCGAAAGTTTAGGTGGAATAAAGTTACTCAAATATGTACATAAATACTTACACACATTAACCTTAAACTCAATATAATCCTTTTTTTAGACAGTCGTGTAACAAAACATACACCATCTTATTTCAAACCGTTATGCGACCAAAATACTTGTTGTTTCGTCTTAATTCGACGTTTTCTTGAATGCCTTAAACCAAGTACTAACTTTAGTCTTCGTTTTATAATATAACGGTTAGTTTTACTGTATATTTTAAGCAGTTTTATAGATGATAGTGTAATGATATTCGTAAACCTTAACAACATTGTTCTTGTTAAATTAATTCGATAATGGCGATTGGTTCTAAAGTCTGTTTATTATGGAAAAGACTATACTCCAATCGTCAATTACCTAACTTACCTTAACCTAAATAAACAAGTAATATAAGAAAAACATTCTTACCAAATATGCAAAGTGTAGTCAGAGTTCAAAGCATGAAAATGGACGCACCTAAATAGAAAACATACATATTCTAGATACCCTCGAGTATTCCGTTATATAAAATACTTGAAATTTGTTCGATACCATACCGTATCTATAATAAGAGTAGTTTTGTGAGATTGCTTTTAAATATTCTCACGTGAAAACAGCACCTAGAAGCGAATATCTGAAAGTATTACCATCGCGTGTAAAATGGTGAAGTTCTTCGATACCTATAGATTTCTCGACTGATGTGAATTTTTATTTTACATAAGCTGTAGCATACTCAATAAATTTCAATCGTTTTTTATTACTTTTTTCCATTTGCTTAACATATGAAGTAAAATATGGTCGTTTTTTCTTAACAAGTTCTTCACGTAAGACATATAATTTTGTACTAGTTAAAGGTCACTTTAACTATCTCTTAACAAGCTATATAAAAAATATTTTTGGTCACACCAAAGCCAGATTCCTTTCACAATATAAAAGGGTGAGTGACACTGACGCGCATAGTAATAGAGGTCTGTGTGATTTGCGCTCATGAGATTCAATTTCACGCACCCTGTATGATTGACGGCGACATTATACAGGTGTTCAGGGCTCACGGCTTACTATTTCGCTTTTCTTGTGCCGTTTGTTCTTCGAAATTAGATTTTTTTTGCTTTCATCCTTGATCTAATGAAATTTGTTCGTTTGTGCTTGTTTATATTACTGCTGAAAACGATGACATGGCAGTTTTTTTTTTAATAAAAATATTTAAAATTGACAAGCTCTGTTTTAAATTAGTCTAAGGAGACTACGAACCCTTTAATATAATATGAACCTTTTTGTAAGGTTGTCTGATTTATTGATTACATTTCATTGAAATAAACCGATCCATGTAATATAATTTCTGAAAATATGCTTCATCGGAATGTAAATAACAAAGAGAATGTCCTAAATTCATATATTACAAATGTTATTAATTGAAGCAAATTACAGAATACGAAAATTATTCCTAAAATAGGTAAAATTGTATAGTACTTCCCTAGGAAGTTAATGTGATATAGTAAGCACGTCCTTAATTTAGTATTATGAAAGTGTATATTATTTTTAATTCAGATATAACCTACATGAAGTAATTTTGAAAGTAATCGTATTAAAGGTGAACGTCCATGGTATACGCATGCACGCAACAGCCGTACAGTACCTACGCAACGGGTTTTTCATATCTTTGTATAATTTTGTTTCAAATTCCATCCGCTATTCGCACCGGCCGCACCGTCGATTCAGACAGGATTAATTAAAAATTCTATCGTTTGCTCAAATTGATGTCAATAATAAAATATTTTACATACCGACTCAGAATGTCAGCGATTACGGGTATCACAGTCTCTTCAAAAATTCTCGAGAGTCATCTGTAACCCGATTTTGGATCGCCGAAGTTACGAAATGCAGATATGCTGTTAATGTATCATATCAGCTCCTCGTGCAACCTCAATAGGTTCTAACAAACAAAACTTTTATTACGTTTTGAAGTCGGTTCTATTGATCAATAGAGTCTCTGAAATAATAAAAACCATTTCAAATTGACAAGTTCCATTTGAAGTTGATCTTAGGAGACTTCGAACCCTATCATATAATTTGACCTCTTTGTAAGCTCGGCTGGTAATTTGTTGATTGGTTTTCATTGAAATGAATCGATTCATATAATAGCATTTCTAAAAATATGCTTCATTAAAATGTAAATGAAATGAAATGAAAATATCTTTATTCAAGTAGGCTATTACAAGCACTTTTGAATCGTCCAAAAAAAATTTTTTCCCCTACCACTTGTTCAGGACGTCTTTTAGCTGACAAGAAGAACAAGCGAAAAAAATTTACCAGCTTTTTATCATAAGTAATGATATTTACATAAATCATGTCATTACCAAAATAATATGTATTATCACAATAATAAATACAACTTTCAAAACATATAATTAGTCTTTATAGAACAAAGCGAAGGCTATCAATTCCATGCATTGCGATCCTTAAAATAATCATGAACTTTATAATAGCCTTTACTTATAAGTATATTCTTTACATGAATTTGAAATTTATTTATGGGTAGGTCAATTAAATTTTGTGGAACTTTATTGAACATAGCAATACATTTACCCAGAAATGATCCTCTGGTTTTTTGAAGTCTGAAGCTTGGAACGGCGATTTTATTTTTATTTCTTGTGTTAAGATTATGAACACTACTTTTTTTTGTGAAGGAATCGTTATGTTTTCTTGTGTACATAATATTCTCATAAATGTATTGAGAGGCAACAGTCAGAATATTTATTTCTTTAAATATTTCTTTGAGATATTCCCTAGACCGTAAATTATATATAGCACGGACAGCTCTCTCAAATAAATAGTTCCTGAATTATTAAAATTGTTACAATATCTCTATATATATTTGATTTCGACAGAACTAACGTCAAAACCGTTTTTTCCCCGCAACAGTTCCCACAACTGTTAAATCATCAAGTAAAATCGAAATGTGTATAACTTTCAAAATTACCGTTTGGAACTATATTTCCTTAATTTACGGACTCATTTATCATTTTTGGTTTCACCACGAGTTTATGATGACTATAATATCCCCTTTGTTTTTGGCTCGAGGCCAATATAATTAGAAATGCATTTAATTCATAATACCATCATGCAAAAAGATACCTCATCAAGTTTAAATCTGCAAACAGACCATTTTGCAAAATGAAGAGGGGAGTAAAGTTTTCCCGTAATATATTTTAGCATCTACCGAATTCCGTTGACTTCACAAAAACACATGCTGAGTTCACAATATTCGGAATTGCCTAATAGACGCTAAGGGGAAGTACGTGGGTGTTTACTGATCCCTCGGGCGACGGATCGTAGCCAATGATGTATTATATTTGAGAGAGAATACACGAAGGTAACAAAAAGTCGAGATACTGTTAGTTAAAAATGATCAATGATGAATAATAATTTTGATGTCAATTTATAATAATGTTACGACTTAGGGTTCGGGATAAGAATAGAAATCCGTAGATGAACCTCGCTGCTGCGCTCCGTAATAATAATCTTAAATTAATGACAAATCATATAGAGAATGATAAAAATAAAGCATTTCGAAAGTTTCTTGACGATTGTGGTTTATTTTATTATCTTTGCTTCCCTAAAATAAGAATTAGAATCAAAAAATACCATAAAAAGCAGGAATGGGTTAGTAAAGGCTCAATAATTAGCTGTAAAACTAAAAGGTTGCTGAGATATAACTATTATACAAAATTCATACTTTAGAAATCAGAAACAAGAAACAAGCATCCGCTCCGCTCTTCTCCGTTCTGCTCCGGTCTGCTCCGTTTTGCTCCTATTCTATATTCCCTGGCACTCTGATATGGGACTCGAACCCATGACCTTACGCAATCCGGGCAACTGCTCTAACCACGTAGCTAGCCAGGACCTAATTGATCAATCATCTGTTATTTTTTCGATATTACAGAGCGAGTTTTTGATGTAAGCTAACATATAACAATACTCCTAATATTAATTGTCCAACTCAAATTTATGATAGTAATTTACAACAGAAATAAAATGACCACATCGGTATATTTGGGAAACAGTAACTAAACTATCGTCCCATTAATTTATAACCACTTTGGAGTGTTTTGCACTCTTTGTAAAAATAATACAGGGGGCCAATTCTACTAAATAAATTTTGTTTAAATCGAATCGAAAACGGAACGAAACCGAACGAAACTACAACTTTTAGTGGTTTTCCTATTCTACTCGGTGTCAAAATGGCGTCAAACGATACAGTTCCGGTTCTATTTTAGTTTAGTTAACTATCGATCGACAGAAACTGTAAACGGTATTCTACTCGCTCAATCGAACATAGAACTATATAGATGTAGTTATGCAAACCGGAACCAACCCACAAATCTGTCAAAATCGAGTTATGTGCAGAGAAGCCTAAAAGTGTTGCAATTAAACTCACATGTTGTAAATTCACAAAACTTCTTGATAAATAAATAAAATAAAACATATTCTACAATAAATTATAAGTAAAAACAAGAAACCCATTTTTCTCAAAACTGACATCATGTGGCTGGTTTGCATAACTACGTCCATATACTTGAGTCGATCGTCGGCCCGTCGGCCCTTATTCCACTAAAATTTTGACACTTCGTTGGATCGAAACGCTACTGAAATGTTACTAAATCCGAACGTTTCATCTGTCAAAATTAACGATTTCTAAAAAGTTGCAAATTTCTACTTTTTCATGATCGATAGTTAGCGTTTAATGATAGATGTGAAACAATTTATATTATTTAAAATCTTAAGAGGTGCAATTAGGTACCCCCAATTGCTGAGTGAAATAAAATACCTTGATCCATCTTCAGAATTGATAATTAAAAACATTTTGCCCTACAAAAGTAACTTCGGCAAACATATTTGTAGTGTTTGTATAGAAAAAGTTTTTATCTCGGTACATTGGAGAGCTGTGAAACCTGTTCTTCGGTACCTGAAGGCTATAAAAAATAGGAAACTGACCTATAACAATAGTGGTGATCTAATCGGATTTGCTGATGCCGATTATGGTGGTAATCTGGTGGACAGACAATCCTATACAGGATATAATTTCCAAATGTGTGGTTCAGCAGTGTCATGGGAATCACGTAAACAGAGAACCGTTGCAACATCAACAACAGAAGCTGAGTACATGGCTCTAAGTGAAGCCTGTAAGGAAGCCATCTACATTCGCTCATTACTAAGCGACATCTTTTGCTTTTCGTCACCCATCACCATTAATTGTGATAATCAAAGTGCCATTAAATTAACAAAAAACAACATTCATCACGCCCGCACAAAACATATTGATATTAGACATCATTTTGTTCGTGAGTCTATATCCACTAAACAAGTCAATGTGTCATTCATACCATCAGCTCACCAAACAGCAGACATTCTCACAAAGCCACTGCCTAAGCTGAGACACTATATGTACCTAACTAATTTAGGATTAGTTAAGTGTTATTTGTTTTTTGTTATTAGGTTAATTAGGTTAGGGCATCAGTGTTAAGGTACCTTTGATATAGTTTTTTTGTACATACAGTGTGTTGATATAAAGGGTGTACATAAGTGTCCTGATGACAGGGAGGTGTAGATAAAACCTTTTTCTATATTAATCAGACACTGGCATCTTTTCGTATACCTTTTTGAATTAGTATTTTATACATTGTTTTTTGTTTTTTATGTCACTCTCTTCTTTACTCTCATCTGACTTTTATGTATTTACAATGTGAAATATATTAAATACTCCAATCCACTGTGACTCTTAATTCCTACATTTTAAGAGTTTGTGAGTGAGTTATCAATAGACTGTAAAGAACATAATAAATTGTGTAAATCCATTGATATGTTTGCTTTATCATTAATTATTTATAAAAATACCTTATATTAAGGTACCAAAAAATTTTAATCTTTAACTGTCTAGCACTTCAAGTATATAAAATTTTCTATCCAATATTATTTATTTCACAAAGATACAAGGATACTTTCAATGAGCACCCTGACGTCTGAAGTAAATATACAAAATCTGGGTATCAAACACCAGATTCCTCATCTACCTCATGAGAACATAGCAATCCATATGATATAAATTATGTAAAATTACTAGAAAAAAAATGAAATCGAAAATTATGGAGCTAGATAAACAAGTGTGATAGTGCATGCATATGTTTAATAAACTTTTTATGTACACCATTTCATCTATTTGTTATAGATAGTTCTGTAATTTTGTGGTTGCTTATTGATATGTAAAAATGTTGGCAGACTTTAAAAATAAAATAAATTATATCTTGATTATTAATCTTAAATTATTATTTTTTATTAAAAACTTAAATTTTATAGATAAATTAATAGGTTTTCATTTCTCTATCAATTTGAAATGTTAAATTCATATTATGTAGATTCTTAACATAAATAAGGTCCACCTAGTTGAGGCATATAATGTAAATTAAAATCAATAATTATATTTCTGTTAAAACTTTACATAATTATAAACAATCATTGTAAATAGGAACATCGTAAAAATCATTATTATATTGTAGGGGCTATTGGCTTTAAGTAAACTTATCTATGATTATAAAAACATGAATTTTTGAATATTTTGTATTGAAAAAAGTAAACTATTGTAGTATTTTTACAGGAAAACTTAAAAGTGTGTATTTACAAGCATGTGTGGAATTCATTTAAAAATGGCACTGAAAAAGTCCTTGTTTAAAAATTAATTAATTTATCATTATTTTTTCTGATCACTTGCATTTGCAATACTATATTGATATTTATCTTAAAGGAAAATAATTAAAAAACCCACTTCAAGCAATTAGTGCTTGAGGTGGGATTTAAACCCATAAACACTCACAGTCTGGGCGTCTGCTAAAACCAATTTAACTACCAGATAACCAGCAGGTTTTGTGAATTTAAGAATTACCTGCATTACTAGTGAGCATATGCTCATTTATGTTTAGGAAGTTCACCAAAACTATATTAATAATACCATTATAGAGAATAGAATAGAAAATTCTTTATTGTTAACATTACACAAGTTATATAGGTAAAATAAAATAAAATAACAATTGGCGGCATTATTGCTTAAAGCGATTTCTTCCAGGCAACCATGGGATGGAGAGAGAGAGACAACAATTTATGAAGACAGGGGTGTAAATGTTATCAATAACATTAAAAAGAAAATATGATCAAATAATAATCTTAATTAAAAAATTATAATTATGAATATTTTTTTTTCTGACAAAGTATTACTCACTTTTTTATTTGGAGATTATAATATTATAAAGGATTATTTCATCATATCATCATCATGTTTAAAGGATTGTTAAACAGGTAAATATACTGTTTATAAGATTTTATTCTGAATTATTTTTAATTTTAAAAATAAAATAAAATGATCTTAGCCTCAGCTCAGTTTTATGTAACATTTGAAATAACATGAGGCTTTCTGTAACCATATATTAAGTTGCGTGCAAGATAAATGTTCAGCCTAATTAGTATTAGCTACATGAAAAATACATATTCTACTGTTTTTGACACAAAGTTAAAACCAACCACCAATATTCCAAAGAAAACTGTCATACGCTATGATGGGTTACAATTTAGAACAAAAAAAAAATAAGCCTGTGAATCAGGAGCTCTTGTTCAATTTGGCAGGAATTTTTATATGTAAGTTCTTTTATATCAGTTGAAACTTATACTTAATTTGCTCATAGTCAGCATGGATGACAGCTGCGAGCAGATCCATGCAACTACAAGAATTTAATTTGTATACAACTTAATGTGAAAGATATGTCAAATCATTAATAATTTTCTCTGATCTTACTTATAATATCTAGTCAATAATGACATTTCTAATGGGTTTCTATAACAAACATTGTTTTAAATTTAATCTTGAATAGATTTTCCACAGTATATATTATGTTGCCTTGCTTGATTCGGTGTACAGATGTAGGTATAGCCAGATTTCGAAAGATATTGGATTCATTTCATCATCAATAATTCTCTCTTAAATGTATTAGCGATCAGTAAGCATATAAAACAATATGTCTTATAATAACGTTTTTATTGTTCACTTTACAATAATTTGTCCACTAATTTTAGCACCGAGCTCCGCTCACTTCAATAGTTCACACCCGAATGACCACAATCGTGCCATATGTCAAGATATATGCCAATGTGTCAAACTTAACACTGATTTCCGAACTGGTCTACTTAGTTTGTTGTATTTAATAATTAATGAAAAGTAAAAGAATATCAATAATTAAAATTAATTTAGTTTGCTTTGATTTTATAAATAGCAGAAATAAGAACATTTTGTATTAATAAAAAAATCAACAAACTAAGTAGTTATCCAATTATGTATCATTACAACAACTAGATTCAAATGAGATTATTATTTTAACATAACATTTTAAATAAATGCTAACAATCGGCCTTTCCTGACAATCATGTTTGTCCTCAAACAACTGTTCATTGTATTTTTATTTATTTATTTATTATTATTATTTTTTTTTTTATGAATCTGTTATTACTTATCATTAATATTTAACTAAAATTAGTTACATTATTGTTTTATTGTTAATAATCAAACTATTTCATACATTGATACATTGTTAATTATTTTAACATAATATTCCATCTTTGGAGTGGTTCTCTCAACACTCCCATATCAATTTCACTTAATTAATGGAGTGGTTCTCTCAACACTCACCTCACAAGCATATTCATGTTACCTTAATGTAATGGCTATCACTAAAGATTATAAACCTACTTCAAATTATCTATTACGAAAGGAAAAATAACCATTTAGAGTGGTTCTCTCAACACTCCCATATCAATTTCACTTAATTAATGGAGTGGTTCTCTCAACACTCACCTCACAAGCATATTCATGTTACCTTAATGTAATGGCTATCACTAAAGATTATAAACCTACTTCAAATTATCTATTACGAAAGGAAAAATAACCATCTAGAGTGGTTCTCTCAACACTCCCATATCAATTACACTTAATTAATGGAGTGGTTCTCTCAACACTCACATTACCACACAATCACCAAGAACAATAAATGCTACAATAGTAAATAATAACCCATTAATTTATTTACCAGAGTGGTTCTCTCAACACTCAAAATTCTTTATTCCGTAACATCTACCAATATGATCAACGTACTTATAACTAATAATAAGATTATTTTACATTACATTATATTCGTGATATTAACCTAATTCAATCAAACAACTAGCATTTCATCAATCGATATAAACAAATTTAAACATCTATATCACTGTCAGCCTCAGTGGAACTACTGCTAGACTTATCGCTACAAAGAGTAATCCAAGGTTTAATGCGATCTGATGCCCACACATTAATATAGTTCTTTTGGGTGATATTGGTTCCTGCAATACTTGAAACTTCATAACGATCGTTTTCTAAGACTTTGGTTATCCTAAAGGGTCCCGAGAATTTTGGAAGAAGCTTTTTACTTTTCCCGTCATTACTCGCAATTGGTTTTAAAATTTTAACTAGGTCGCCAACTTTATATACCCTAGCTTTAATTTTATTTTTGTCATAACGAGCTTTCTGTTTCCTTTGATCTTCCTCTATGTGTGAACTTATTTGTTTTCTTAACCCATCTATTTCCAACAGTTGCCGAGTTTCATTCAAGACATCGGCAAAAATGTTATCGCCCTTACTAACAAGATTTATTCCAAATAAGGCTTCTGATGGCGATTTCCCTATACCTTTGTTTATGGTGTTGTTTAGTCCCCATTGTAGTTTTCCTAATACAGAATCCCATTGTCTTTCCCCTAACTTATCGGTATACGCGGTTAATGCGTCGAGAACTGTTCGGTTATACCTCTCTACTTGACCATTGGCCCGTGGAGAAGCTACTGCGTTTAAAACGTGATTTATTTTCGAGTCCTTACAAAATCTTTTAAAATCATTGGAAGTAAACGAAGTGCCCTGATCCGAGATCAATCTATTTGGATAACCGAATGTAGTGAAAATATCTTCTAACGCACGAATAGATAAACTGGATTTTAAATTTCTAAGAGGTTTCAGTAAACAAAATTTTGTGAAACTGTCGACAACTACAAGCAGATATGAGTTACCTCTTGCACTTTTCACAAAGGGTCCTAAATGATCTATGTGGATGGTGTCAAAAGGCTTCTCAACTTTATGAATTGGATGCAATAGACCTTCTTTCGGACCAGTCGGTTCTTTGCTGTATGCGCACTCTATACAAGACTTAACGTATTTTGTTATAAATCGTTTCATTTTCGGAAACCAAAAATCTTTACTTATTTTATCAAATGTTTTTTCTATACCAAAATGGCCAATATCATCGTGGTTTAGCTTACAAAGTTGAAAACGTGCGCTCCTTGGAACCATCCACTTTAAATCATTGCCTATTTTACGAAAAAGCCTATTATTTTTTACAACATAATTTTTGTGTATGTCAATATGTTCTGTATCCTCTAAAATTTTTCTAATACGTTGTGACTCGGAATCAGTTAACTGAACACTTAACAACCAATCTTCCTGAGTTATTCTAAGTATAGACGGCATTGTGTCCCTAGTTACATCAAATTCAATAGGCTGAGCATTTCTACTTAGTGCATCTACATGCGACATGGTATGACCAGGCTTATATTGAATTTCGAAATGGTATTCTTGTAAAGCAATCCACCATCTAGCTACACGTGGAATAAGGTCACGTTTAGCAAATGTTGCTCTTAGAGCACTGCAGTCGGTTACTAAAATAAACTTTAACCCAAGCAAATACACGCGAAAACGTTGGAGAGATGCAATTACAGCTAGTGTTTCTAGTTCATAAGAGTGATATGACTGCTCATCTACAGTCGTTTTCCTACTAAAATATGCAATTGGCCTAGTATATCCTAAAGAATCATTTTGTAATAAAATTCCGGCTAAGCCGTGTTTACTAGCATCAGTGTGCAGAAAGGTCTCATTTTTAGGGTCATAAATACCTAACAAGGGTCTTTTAATTAAAGACTGTTTTAGTTGGTTGAATGACTCTTCTTGTGGCGAATCCCAGCTCCATGCACAGTTTTTACGAGTTAAATCAGTTAAGGGTCTAGCAATTGTTGCAAAGTTTTGAATAAACTTTCTAAAATAACTTGCAAGCCCTATGAACTGTCTAATTTCATGGACGTTCTGAGGTGTAGGAAAGTGTTGAACCGCTGCGATTTTTGCCTTACCTGGTCTAATTCCTCTCTCGCTTATTTCTACACCAAGATACTCTAGCTCTTCTTTAAAAAAATGACACTTCTTTAAATTCAACGTTAACCCGGCCAACTCTAATAATTTTAAAGTTTCTTCTAATCTTTCAAGTTCCTCCGCAAAATTGTTTCCAGGTATTAAAATGTCATCCATATAAGCAAGAGCGGATTTAAACCGTGAGTTACCTAAAACTTTATTTATAGTACGTTGAAAAACTGCAGGAGAATTAGCCAAACCGAAGGGCATTTTTTTAAATTGATACAGACCATCCGGGGTCACGAAAGCTGTAAGATGACGACAGTCCGGACGAATAGGTATTTGGTAATACCCACTAGCCAAATCGAGGCTAGTGAAGTATTTACTTCCATTAAGCATGTCCAATTGGTCATCAATCCTTGGCATCGGAAAATGATCCTTAACAGTTTTACGATTTAATGCCCGGAAATCTACGCACAGTCGGTGTCCACCGGTTTTCTTGGACACTAATATTATGGGACTGGCGTACGAAGAGTTAGACTCCTCCACTACATCATTGTCAATTAGTTCTTTCACCATGTTTCGAACAGTTTCTCTTTCTACGTGACTCAATCGATATGGTCGATAGACAACCGGAGTATGATCATTTAATTCGATATTCATTTCCGTAATCTGAGTGCAGCCTAATTCCGATAAATTGTCAGCAAAACAATCGCGGTACTTATTTATAAGATCAATTACTAAGTTAGACTGTTCTTTGGACAAGTTTTTATTTATATTTATTTCAGATTCTGTGAATGGTACCCTATTACTAGATATTTTATTACAGCAAAAATTTGTTGCACTATCAGGCTCCTGTTGAGTGGTTATAGTGTTGCCTCTCGCCAAAATAGAAAACTTATTTAAGAAAAAGGGTTCATCAGAAAGATTGCAAACTGCAATGCTACACTGACCATCTGTTACGTTATAGAGACCTCCTACTACACAATAATCAACATTTCTAATAGTTCTTAAACTATGCTCTATAAATATGTCACAAGATGAGCTATTATTATCTTCACAATCTACAAACCCGATCTTGTCCACTATAGTATCGGATGTAATTCTTAATACAATTTTATGCTTTTGCTCATTTTGAATTGGTAAGTCGGTCAAGTCTTGAACTAGGTTACGATTTAGAATATCTAACTTTTCATTAGTTTTAATTACCAGTATATCAGACCGCTCAGTAAAGTTTTGTCCTACTAACAAGGGTTCTGTCAAAATAGGTGACGCCACAATGTATGCGTCCACTTCCGCCTCAACCTCACCTATGCATAAAGTGATACGTGTTCTACCTAAGGGAGTATAGATACTATTTCCGAACCCTCGTATATTAGGCAATTCATCGGTATATTTTGGTAAATTATTGTCGTCGACAATATCAAGACGAATAAGAGTACAGTCGCTACCAAAATCAATATAACTTTGAACTTTTATAGATCCGTTAATCGTAGCTTGCTTAAAGAATTTGGAATCTGATTTGATACTTTGAGTTAGTAAAGTTTTCTTTTCGGATACTTTATTATTATTTAAAGACTTATTTAGGTAACAGTCTTCCTGTTTGTGCCCTAAACGATTACAAGTACTACATTTGAGTATGGGTTTTGTGCAATTTGTAGATAAATGACCCTTTTCGTGACAGTTGTAGCACGTGACTTCTCGAATCGTACGGCACTGATTTCCGCGATGTCCTGGCTTCTGACATTTAAAACAAATTATATTATTAGAAGAGCTTCCTACTTCTTTGTTTAACCCAAATTTCTGTTTAAACCTAAAATTAGCTTCCCCACACAAATCTTTGAAAAACTTTAATAAATCTTCTGGATCGCTTAACCGTGCCGATGAAGCGCTAGCTCTTATCATCCGGTCATCAATGCCATATATGAGACAGTCGACCGCCTTTTTCCCACTAATCTCGCATGCATTTAGTAAGGTCATTTTATTATAATAGTATTCGTCAACCGATTCACCTATTCTCATTCTACGTTCTAACATGTTTGATAATAAAGCACCGTAATTACTCTCAGAAGGAAATGACCGAATAAGTCGCTCCTGCCATTCCGTCCAGGTTAGCAATATTGTCTGCAAACCCTCGTACCAGTTTTTGGCATGTCCTGCAAGTTTAGGGAGAGCAAAATGTCTTGTCTGTTCGTCAGTCCAGTTATAAATCGAAGCACACTCATTAACTTTCGTTATCCAACTTTCAACCCTTTGATTTTTTTGTGATGGGTCAAATACAGGTATTATATTTTTATCATATGAGATTCCTTGACTGTTAGATCGTATTAAACCTTGTACTAATTGTGAGAAATCGTTAACGCTAATAAGCATATTTGAGGATGAGTTATTCGGTACTAAATTAGAGTTAACTTCACCAATGTTGTTTTGAGTTGATGATGAACTCCCCGCTGTACAATCACCCAGAAGCGTAGGTCGAGATGACACGGCAGCTGTGATTACTGCGGATGACTCTGCAGCTGTAGCTGCGGTGGACTCTACTGCCACTGCTGCTTGCGCCAACGATGTCAAAGGTTGTGAAGTTTCCGTATGGTCCTGAAATATTTGTTTTGACCAGTATCATTATTTCATTTTTTTTTTTTTTTTTTTTACTATAATAAACCATACTATACTGCATTGCACCGTATTGTACTATACTGTATTATTCTATTAATCTGTACAAATTACCTACCTCTCGTTAGCCCTTACTTATTAATACAATTGCCAAGTACCCACATTTATTGTGAAAAGCAGTAAAGAACTAAGAACTTAAGCTCTGTCTATATGTTTATCTGTTACGTTTTCACGCCCAAACGACTGACCCTATCCCACTGAAGTCCAACACAGAGACAGACTAGATTCCGGGAAATGACAAGTCATTTCTCATCCTACGGAAATCCATACATCTTGTAAATGCGGGCGAAGCCGCGGGTGGAAAGCTAGTGGTTATGTAAAAAGATGGTAACCTCTAACCCACACGTACACGAGGTGTTTTATTAGAGAAAGAGAAAAAAAAATACATATGAATTACAGTCTATAACGTTACACGAGGCATGCATACAAATTTGTTACAAAACGTACCTGATGTAATTCACTGCATTCCTGTGGATTCACGCTGTGCGTTATTACTTCTCTTGATCTTCGGTCCCTATGTCTACGCTTAGAACGAGAATTATGTTTACTTTTACGCCGTTTGTTCCTTGAAACACAGGATTCATTGGATTCCGAAGATGCACTTTTACTGGAATCACTACTGGTACTGAGATGTCGACGTCGCTTGCGTTGTGAATCTTTATCATCTCCTCGTTTCTTGTTACGTTTTCCCGCCATTATAACAGGTTCTTTATCCCACTTCTGATATTAGCGATCAGTAAGCATATAAAACAATATGTCTTATAATAACGTTTTTATTGTTCACTTTACAATAATTTGTCCACTAATTTTAGCACCGAGCTCCGCTCACTTCAATAGTTCACACCCGAATGACCACAATCGTGCCATATGTCAAGATATATGCCAATGTGTCAAACTTAACACTGATTTCCGAACTGGTCTACTTAGTTTGTTGTATTTAATAATTAATGAAAAGTAAAAGAATATCAATAATTAAAATTAATTTAGTTTGCTTTGATTTTATAAATAGCAGAAATAAGAACATTTTGTATTAATAAAAAAATCAACAAACTAAGTAGTTATCCAATTATGTATCATTACAACAACTAGATTCAAATGAGATTATTATTTTAACATAACATTTTAAATAAATGCTAACAAATGTCTACTTTGAATCGACTCTCGTTTATCTTCTTCACTAAGTTATTGATACGTATGAATATTTATTTTCAATCGAAAACTTCTTCTTTTATTAAGGGCTTTCGCATAATTCTGCCAATTTCACGTGCGTAGCCAATACATGGTATGAATTATTTTATAAAATTAATTTTGTAAATAATATTTTCCAGTATAATGTTTCACTTCCTATTACAGTTTAATATTACAAAAAAATACACATATGGGGATTATTTTAGTAGATATCCCATATTAAATTGTCATTTACAATTCAATTTTGTCAATTTCATTCTTCTTTTATTAATGGTATATCTGCGCATTTCACACAATTCAGCCAAAGTCAAGTGAATAAATTAATTTCTACATGTAAAATGAAAAAGTAATGAATGAAAGATTAATTAAAACATTGTCTGTATCATTGTGGTTTGTATTGACAAAAAGTGAATTGGTGTTGCAATGAAAATCATGAAAATCAAACATCGATTGGAAAATAATCGATTAATTCATTCATTATCATATTGAATAAAAAAAACTTTAATATACTTCTAGTTAATTTTGGTGCAATTTTGCATTTTACCTAAGTTTTACGGACTACTACGGTTGTTGATTCAACAACGCCCAAATAAATAAATATATATATTATTATTATTATTATGTAATTTCCAATGCCCGTGATTGGAAATGTTATATGAAAACCTAATGAAGTCCCATAAAGTCACAATATGAACTATGAAGTTCAACTAAATCCATGTAGTTTGATGAAGTCTGGTGATATTCAATGAAGTTTAATGAATTCTGTTTAAATGGATTGAAGTTACTAAAGTCATATGCAATCATCATTTAACTTTAACATTTAATTTTTAGTACAAACAAATGTATAAATTTAATGATTATTTTTGTTGTACATTCTTTTGAAACGGAGTTATTTAAAGTAAAGTATACACCTCTGGATTAATGCTCGTCTTAGTCTTGGACTGATTGCATACCTCACTTCTTACAGTTTGTTAGTGACTGAAAATGAGTCAAAACTTTTCTGTTCACGACCTACCCATGTAGGTACCGTTTTATTTTACGGAATCATATTATTCACTTTCATGCTACTTTATCTCACATAATAACATTTATTTTGCGAATTAAAACTCGGTATAAACAATAAAATAAACCAACACCATTTGAATTTTGAAACTTAACTCTTTAAGCTTGACGTTATCTTTAGTTGACGCCAGGATTTATAGTATTTCATCTGACTTTTTTTGTTAATTAAAAGACTTAATTATATCGGATTTATGCTTTAAATATTAAGCATGTTTAAAGTTGAGTGCTTAATAATAGAATTGGGTATATGACGCTTTTCTGAAAACTAATTAATTAAAATAGTTGTTTGATACATTATAAACACACTGTCAATATATTACATGAGAATCTGTTCTATTTTCGATGAATATAATTTTAAAATCTACAGATTATAAGAAATAAACTTTTATTAGATTATTATCTAACATGATGATAATAATACGCAACTTATTTTTATAGTGTCAAATACCCATAATGATAAAAATATTAATTATAAATTCGCGTTTCGGGTATTTTCCCTTGTAGCTTAACACTTAGGTATACACTTTCTTAATGTAGCTAATATTCGGTTGTTTCGTCCTTATTTTAAAACGATCGAATACAAATGTAACACATTCATTATATAGTGATAAAAAAATGAATAATCATTAATCGTCTCCCGTTTAACTAATAATTTCATTTATTTTATTCTGGTAACACTAATGACAGCAGTTTGGTTCGGCTACGATTACGTTTCAATTTAGTAAACGTTCGTTTGATAATTGACGTTAGCAGAATGCAAATTTACAGCAAAAATCGAAACGTAACCGTTACAGAAACGCTATTGACGATCGATCGTTGTAAATTAGTAGAATTGGCCCCCAGATCGCTTTCTTATGTGATAACATAAACTAAACTAGAATCCGCCAACAAGGCATACATAATATCGAACACAGAATTCAAATTATACCTATTTATAACTAGTTGAATAGCGTTTCACAAATTATAATTTTAACATTTAACAGTAAACGCTTTGAGTATATACATGTTTATAGGTCAAAGAGTTATAACGACAGTGTTATTACCGGTTATATAAATGGAGTTCTATTAGTTATAAAAACAGGGTAATAATACAAATGACGTACGAATCCACTTGTCAGCTGGCAGGATTGAAAATGTGTCACTGAATTTTTCCAAGTTATTTGTCAAAGTTTTGACAAGCAGTGCAATCAACAACGAATCTGGGTTGGAATTTTTCGATCAACAAAATACGTCATGTCGTATCAATTTATTGGAAGCTTGTTGCAATTTCAAGTCTATTCTTTTCGGATTAAATTTTACAGTCAAATCATCGAGCAATTTTGCATAGTATGTTATAATACTAAGTAAACACTACGGAATGTAAATAGGCGTAAATAAAGTCACGTAAGGGTATAGACTCTCAAAATAATATATTAGAAACACTTATGCTGCCTAAAGCAAATAAAAAACTACTGACTAGTGTCAATCGATAATATACACTTCAGCAACACTAAGTTTTAATATACACTTAGTATACGAATACTAATTATTTAAATATACCTGAGAGTTTTAATCAGCCTAATTCATCAGTGGATGTCATCAAATAGGGACAATCAAATTTGTATAATAGAGACTTTCAAAATCCATATCAATATTAGGTTTTTAAAAACGTTTAGGCAAGTCGACGTTACATACAACTTTTTCTTAACCACTTTATTTCTGTGCTTTAGGAACTTTGTGGTAAAATCATTCCATAACTGCCTACTAAATACTCACATTGTTTTTTTAGAAACAGGAACATTCAAGTTACAATAAGTATCATTTTTAGTTACTTATATAAAAAATAGGACCTCGCTGGCGTAGTGGCTAGCGCGCTCGACCTGCGATAAGGCTGTTATGTTATGAAACTTTCACAATGGCGGTCGTAGGGTGGGTGACCCAAAATGTATTATCTTGAAATTCTCCGTGCATCGGAAGGCATGTTAAGCTGTTGGTCCTGGCTGCATTAGCAGTTAATACCCAGCAATCTGCACTGGTCCCACGTGGTGGGAAGGTGCGAAGGTTCTAGCTCCAGCATAGGCAGGTGATGATAATATAAACCGACATCATTAATTACTTTGACTTTTTTGATCGGACACAAATTATTTTTTGCATTTGGACTCTACGGATTCCAATATTATTTAATAGCACACCACTACTTTTAGTTGTGTTGGACTGCCAAGTACGCGTTAACGCGACTGCAAAACTTATCTTAATTAAACGGGAGTCGACTGGGATGTGTGTTGGCCTTTTGTAAACAAGCTCGCTTGTTGGCGCCGAGAACTAAAAGGAAAGTAGCCATCTTATTTGCTACTGATAAACGTCTATATAGTTGTGGCTTGCTGTATCCGCTTAAAATATTCACATGCCAGGTAATAAGTTACTGCCAATATTATATTTTTTTTTTCTGATAATATTCTAGTCATAGATTATATAATGCCATTCTAGTAAGAATATAAATGAGATACAACGAAACCGCATATTCTAATTTGTCTTAAGATATTGATTTTATGTGTGATTTTATTGTTTGATTTTATTTATTATTGTAATCTATTTATTTGCATAATACAAGGGAGTTTCTAACTTAAAAAGATATACGTATGAAGTGGCCTTTCTCGTTAAGCACATATTGTAGCAGTCTTTAGATATTTCAGGAAAGAATCCTATATACAAATTATCAACTTCCTTATATGTCTGGGTCTCTCATAGAACTGGATTCAAATAGAATCTATTGATACTTATAATGTAATTAATATAAAAATTTGATCAAATATAATAAACAAATTTTCATCTTTATCGAAAGTTTCAATATTTGTAAAAATATTTCTGTTTGGGTACCGGAACACTGATGAAAATACTCTCTGTAGTAGCGAAAAAGTAATAAGTTCTTGAAAGATTCGTCAATCCTGTTAGGTCTTGGGTAGCTCAGTGGTTAGAGAAGTCGTCGGGATTGCGAAAGGTCATCGGTTTGAATCCCATCTCAGGGTGCCACGGACCAAGTGGATCTTTTAAGCATTTTTCACTAAGAATATTTTTCAGTAGGTATAGCATTGTAAATGCAAAACTGATAAACTGATAAATATATTTCATTCGGCTGTTTAGGTGGATTTTTAATAATAATAATAATAATTCATTTATTGCATGTCACATAGTAAAACAGGTGTTATTATTGGGTACAATTTATGTGACACCCTGTAAGGGTGTAGCAAATTAAAATTAAAATTTCATTGTAAATAGTAAATGCTTTAAATAAAATCTTCTATATCTTCACTTTCCTCAATATCTTACATTCATAAAATTTCATATAAATTCACATTCGACCCAAATTTTCATTTTATAAATAATCATAAGTATATAAAATTAATGTTAATTGTCAGGTAATTTTCAATTAAGTACAATAAATGTCAAATGCTTAGAATTAAAAATTATAAATTATGTCACAATGTAGATATCAAAACAAAACAAAAGTTAAATTGTCAAGAGATAAATTAAATTGTCAAGGAAGAAAGAAAAACATGGTATGTCAACGGCAATAAAATATTACAATTTGTCATCAAAATATTCTTGGACATTATAATAACACTTGTCAATGAGAATTTGCTTCAATGTCGTTACAAACTTTTTGATATTAATTTCATTTTTTAAATTATGGGGTAATCTATTAAAAAAATTTATTGCCATTACATAGGGACTCGTACTGTGCAAAGTCAATTGTGATTTTGGAAGTATCAAATTATTCTTGTATCTCGCCGGATATCTCCTCGGAATATCATTTTTTTTGGTAAAGAAGTCAGGATATTGTTTAACTAATTTACAAAGCTCTAATATATACAGAGAAGTCACAGTCAATATCTTAAATTGCTTAAAGTATGGTCTACAACTACAAGTAGTGTCAATATTGGCAAGATTTGCCGGAACATTGATGAAAATACACTCTGTAGTAGCGAAAACGTAATAAGCGCTTGAAAAATTCATCAATTCTGTTAGGTCTTGGGTAACTGAGTGGTTGGAACAGTCGCCCGGATTGCCTAAGGTCCCATCTCAAAGTACCAGGGATAAAGTGGATTTTTTTAAGCACAGGTTAAGTGCCCAGAAAACTGCGCGCGTTTCCTCTTCGACCCCAAACAACCCAAATATGTAGGTTTTACTTATAACTGGATACTTTCGCCTTTGAAACTTTCTGCAGCAGCGGCGACTACACCCGCCTCGAGACATGTTCGCGGAAGATGAGTCGGCGCCAAAGTATCAATGCAGGTGGCATCTCATAATAGGGATCGACCCATCCTCCAAGGTACCATGACAACTCATTAGGTCCGTTCGGTTCTAGAATAGTACTGACGCCGAGGCAAGAGCTCGACGGATGATATAATTAATACTTGCATATCGGGAGATACGACAGCACTTTTCTGCATGATAAGCTGTGATGACCTACAGAATAAACCTGATTCCCGGATCGGAAGAAAATGTACAAAGGTCAACTTCAAATATCGCCGTAACTTATTGATTACGCAAAGATAAAATAATTTCACATTTTTCAATAATCTACGATAGACAAAATAAATTATCCACCATCTCCATTATATAGCCCTGTTTTAAGACCAAACAAAAAGAGAAACCGATACACAACGGAACATAAAACAACCACGGAACCACATTGATAAGAAACTGATCTCCAAAATTAAACATTGTTGTGTTTAGTAATTAAACAAGAAAAGATAAATTCTCCTGTGATTACTACAGACAAGTTCTAACAATGTAGCCAACTCGAGTTTACGACTATAGTAGAAATGGTAGAAGGCGCAATAAAAAGAAACACCATGAATTTGCACTCTGATATGCTACAATGAAAGGCAAAGGATAAGATTAACTTCCTATTTCTGGAATTTTTCATTGTATTAAAAATATATTATTGTTTTCTTTTTTAACTAAGATTAAGATAATTATATGATACCCTTTTTCTGGATTAGAGATCTAAAATAGACCTTAACGCTCTACGTAAGGACATACAAATGCCGTAACAAAAGAATAACATTGTAAGTAAGGCCCCGGTGAAAATTATTTAATGGCACTTGCGATCGTCGTAAAACTATATTTTGTGGGCCCAGACGGGACGGGACTCGTTAAAACTCCAGCCGTTCACTAAATCTTACGGGTTTACGATTCCACAAAAATTGGGGCGTGCCCCATTATGATACCCCTTTTTCGTGTGAAAAATTAGGGAAAATTCTAGGTGCTCGAAATACCTCATAAATCTCTTGTCATCTGTTTATGACTACGGATACTATTTCAGCTTACGTCAAGGATCTATTTAAAGCATACATAGTACAAAAGTAATAAAGGAAAAGAAAACTTTCCTGCATTTCAAACGTAGTAGTCCATTATACATTTTGTTGCTTATATTAGGTAATAGTTATATTGACATTCCTCATCAATATTTGTAATCTTTAATTCATTATTGAAAACTAACCCTAAAATAAATTTATGTTTATGTACCCACGTTTCGTTTACGAAAAGAACTAAGCGCCACAAAGCAACATTTACAGACATATTTCGCTTCCTTGACCTCTTAAATACCTACTTTATGAATTACTATTATATGTACGTATAAAATATATAAATATTTCATAAAATAAAAATGTAATCTTAGCCTTCAATTAACTTTTCATTTCTACAAAAATCTAAGTTTGGTTCAACCAGTAGGTATTACATAGATAATGGTGAGTTCAATTAAAATGAATGATCGCCTCTCATTATTTCTCTATGGTTCTACTTAAGTACCGTATATTTACCTTAAATCACCGTATTGTCTGGTATAATGCCAAAATAATACCACTGGTGCTTGATTGCCTTTTGGTGCATAGGGTTGATACTTGGTCAACGAATTAATTATAATCCTATTAATGTTATAAATGTGAAAGTTTCTTTGTTTGGATGTGTGTCGGTCAATCACGCCGAAACTACTGAACGAATTTTGATGAAATTTGGTATACAGATAGGGTATTAGCTGACTTAGATAATAGGATACTTTTCATACCACTAAACGTTTCCCTAGGGTCCACGCGGGCGAAGCCGCTGGCGAAAGCTAGCTTTATATATTTATCATTAGTAATTGAAAAATACTTCACTATACTATATGACATAAAACAGGAAGAAAAAGAAACTGCTTACCGAGTCTTCTATATTTTTTCCTTGCTACGAGCTATTATGTAGGCAAGACTTAATAAATTTGATTTGAACATCATCTATTAAAATATATTAAATCATATAAAAAAATATCAAATACAAATAAGTCTACCTTTCCATTATGATTATAATATGTTAGAAATGATCCTCATTAAATTTTTTTATGCTTGACAACCCTATCGCCAGGTGCGCTTGATCTGAATACTAAACGTGATCGCTTATTATACGCCATTCAATTTCACATTCATTAGTTCGTACTTCACAATGAATTGTTAGGGACAAGATTATGACACATTTTACTGAGTGTTATATTCTTTTAGATAAATGTCATGAACTATACACACAAAGACACGATTGAAAATTTCATAATTATACTTATTGCTTATAATTTCATATACGTTTTCCAAAATTCTTAATAAACGCTAAAATTTCGCTTATATAGCAACCCGAAAATTTACATCAACATATCCGAAAATACGCAAATCTATTTGTAGTGAAGCGCTTTGGTTATATTAACCATTTTTCTAATAATGAATCTTTATTCGAATACTTTCGTTACACATAATTTGTGCAATAGAATCTATACTATTAACTAGCGTTTTGTCTCTTTCTTTTTTTACACTGGTGTTTTATCGAAGCGACATCACACTCAGATCAAACTGAAGCTTTTCCCAAAATTGTACATTAAAGTTGACAGATTAATTTGTTTCAATCTGTGAAACCACAGATTGAAACTCCACAGAAAATCATTGATTTTACGAGATTTTCGTACATCATAATGTAGAATAAATAAAACATATGATGCAAACTTAATATATTAACCACCCTTAAATACGAGATCCAATTCAAGCGCTCTAAGAAAAGCATTTTGCGTCTTACTTAAATACAGTGCTACACAAAAACCACACTTTATTCCCGATCTTCGTCGGCAGTGGAATGATTCAGCGCGAATGTTAATGCATTCCACTTCCTGTATCGTATTTCGTCAATAAAATCGGAGGCTCATCCATCATGTGCTGTTTCCCGCCTATTTAAAAGAACGCCTATCAGCGAATGCAAATTTATGACTGTTTACTCTAGATTGATTTATGTGCAATCTATTGCAAACACTTTTAGCTGAGAAAACAAGAGGGTTATAGGGAGGTATGCTAATAGATTTTTCTTATCTCCATTGAGGAAGATTTTCCTTAAACATCGAGGATATTCAATAATGTTTATATATTAAACTGAAAGGTGAAAGGCAGTTTCCTCACTAGTTCATGTTCTATTGATTCTTTATTGTTAAAAAGACAAATGGCAGACTTGATGTCATAAAGGCGTTCTCTACCGGTCAACCACTATGTACAAAATCTATAGTAAACGATAAAAACGTTATCAGCTTATTTATGTCACCACTGTTGCGACATCGACTCGAATAGAAATAACGGATCATTATTTCTATCTATCCGAAGCACGTAAGATCGAGATAATACATTTTATGCCATCCATCCTATGAATGGCCGTTGCCAGAATTTATCTTAACCTACTTAGACCAAACACGGTAATCATTGCACTATCGAGCTCCTATCCTAGCTAGTTAATAAGGTGAATGTAAACGGAATAATATTATGATTCAACTCATTTTTCTTTATTTAGCCCGCCGGGGAAAAGATATTTGATTCGTCGAATATGGCAATGTCAATTTCTAGCTCCCCGAATATTCCCTCGATTGTTGTTACAGTAATTTTGAAATTATTATTTTCGAATCATTGAATATTAACAGAATTAAGTTACGCACGTAGGTTTGAATTTTAGATATTAAGGTTTTTTTTTTTTTAATGCATAAGCGTCATACATAACATTGAACATTTACTTCTTACAGTTTTTTTATGTGCAAAAAGCTTCAGTTTTTTTTCTGAAAAATCTTTAATTATCATTGACATTTCATCTGGATTTTTGATTATTGTATCTGATAAAATATAAGCAAACAACGTGTTTATAATAAAAGTTTTGAAGGATTTTAATAGTTGCCAACCTATCACATTGATATTTTACTAACAAAATATCAAGCTGCGATAACCGTCTTGGTGTGATGAGTGCCGTTTACGATCACTTGTATCGCTCCGCTGCTGCCAAATAAATCGCTGACGATACTAAATTTATAGGAGCTAATGTATTTTTATAGCGGGATGTGGGACGCGGAATGTTCCAATTTGATTACGCTCCTGAATTTCTGAGGGAAATTTGCTTCTGGTTTTAGGGTAATGGGAATGATGGAACACTGGGTAAATTGATTACGATTTTTTTTCAAAGGTTAACATCGAATTTCATTTATTATTAACCGAATTGAATTTTATTTGATACTAACGATGATTTGATTCCAAGTCCGCATGGAATGATGCTCACAACCGATATTAATTTCTTCGATATCTTCATCAGACATATTGAAGTCTATTTACCCAGAATTATAATTAATTGTACAGTTAAACCTTATGCATAAATTACTTTATGTGTTGGTAGAAAATAAATAAAACTCATTTTAGTAGTTTTTAAATTTACCCCTATATTCAGAGATCCAGTACCCAAGCAGTCAAAAGGCCGGAATTCAAGGCCAAACAGTTTAAAGATACAATTTCAGGAGTAGACCTCTCTTCTAATATAAGTGTTTAACGCCAAAAGAGGGTACTTAGGTAGGAGTAAATTACTTACTTATCATCTGGGGGCACGGAACTGATCCCACTCAGTTACTTTTATATCATAAAATGCAATTCATTCCAATTACTTTTATATCATAAAATGCAGTGTCACAAAAAAAAATGCTAAACAGCCGCCCAATTTGGGCAGCGAGCCTTTTTCAATGCATAGATATGCGCTTATATACACTTAAGGCCCCCTTGTACCAATGCTTAGATTCTCATACAAATATGCACCGAGAGTAAAGAAGCGCTCGCTTGATTTCATATGTAAAAAAAAACTTACACTGCTAAAAAAATATCTTATATTTATTAATTAGTCGTAAAATCGATCCTTGCAAAATATTTGTATCGAGCTTATTATTTAAATTTATTTTTCTGTTTTTGGCAAACCATCGATATATTTTATTTTCATAAAATAATCTTTATTTGCCAAATATCAGCAAAGCCTTAGACTAAAGTTGGTTTTAAAAGTGATAATTTAATACAATCTCGCATTAACCTATGTTTTAAAACGTATTAGTAAATATTCTTCTTTACACCTGCGGTCTTAGTGGCATCACTAAAAGCTAACAGGATACTTGTGGACAAACTGCATTGTTTGTGACTATGGAAACGGTCGACACCCGAGCCTGTCTAGGGACCTCATTATAAAGTGCTAAGCCACTATCACTCCACCCGGCTCTACGCAAGCCGAGGTTATTTAAACAAGTGCAACTTAGCCTTAGCTACCTCAACTTACATCGTTGTATTAAATTTCAGAGTATGAAACCGGTGTAACAAGATTTTTATATATAAACTTACGGTTCCGTACTATCATCCATTAAAAAACTGAAAAAGAAAACACGTTTGTATTTTCTCTGAAGTTATATTAAAGGTTGCCTGGAAGAAATTACTTTTTAGTAATAAGGCCGCCAATTGTGCATTAAATTTAATTGTATTCGATTGTTTTGTCCTGTATTGGTGTACAATAAAGCATATTTCATTCATTCATTCATTATATTTGATTTATTTCGCATTCACAATGCTATACTGAAAACTCGTGGGTTTGAATCCCATCTCAGGGTGCCAGGCTGCCATCTATACGATATGACGAGGAATTTTAAAATATTAATTTATTATTAGCGCGACCAAATAAGATCCACGAAAATGGTAAGATTTGCTTCTACAAATTAGCTATTCTGAGAAACGAATGCGACAAACGAGAACGAATAATTTTATATATTCATAACATTATTTTGTCCACAGTATAATATTATAATATCAGAATAACAAGGATAATTTTGTTGGGCGTTCTGTCTCGTCATTTTGGGAGCAGTCTCGAGACTCTGTTGTAACGCAATTTTGCATGCGTCACATAACACGCGTTTAGGCATAACATACGTGGCGGTTGTAATTAATTCCGCTTTATTTTTAATGCTAATAATATAAAATCTTTAATATTACAGTAACACCATTGAAAATATGTAATTATTAATTACTCCAACAAATATAAGTATTCAAAAAATATAAGTATATAAGCATTCGTATGATATTTTAAGGGGACTCCCATGCAAGAAACACGATTTTTTTTTTAATTTTCTAGAACAAAATCGTTCGTGCCCGAGTTCAACAATTTACATTTATCTATATAAAAACGAGACAGCGAACAGGCGCAAAGAAACTATTTTCCACTAGCCCCAATGCATTTTATATTTTGCTGATATCAATTTTCTTTATGTGTTTCCGCAATCAAAATTTCCAACATTTACGTGTATCTTTGTGACAGATTATAGGTTCAAATCCTAACTGGTGAACTCTACAATATGTAATATATAAATATATATAAAACGATATAACCTGATGATTGAGATCTGAGATTGGTGTTGAGTATTGTTTAAGATACATATGACGTACATATATGGATAAATATATTGATAAATGAAAAACTGATCAAATATATGTTTACATTCTAGTCTTAACTAAATATACTTATTGAATCTAAATATAGTAGCGTAGTCACTAGACATCGTGTAGACATTCAGTAACTTTTAAATGTAAATGTTCCTAATTTAACACGACTAAGTATTTACTTAAAGGAATCAGTAATAAAACTATCACAAGTATCTTAATAATATTATGATATTAAAGCTTACGCCGACAGTCCAAAGGAATACAATTGAGTTAAAGCTGATGTCACATTTCTCTTGAAGGAGCGCGGCACGACGTCGACGTGACGGAGGTAACGCAATTTTGCATCTGTCAACATTTCACTCACCTTTTGTAGCTATTATCTCACGTCTTTTTCTGTGCACAAATTCGTTATGAAAGATATTATTTTAATAACCACGAGCTTTTTTACTGTCGAAATTCATCTATTCGGTGTTTTTTTGTTTTAAATAAATTGTTGATATTACTTATGAGAAAGTACTTAGCACATAATTTAATTTTTCACAATCTATCAACTAGACATTAGTATTTTTTTTTTCCATAGTAAATAGATAATTCCAGATGAATCTTAGTTTTTAAAGCCGGTCCATACCATTTTATCTAAAAAAAAACGCAAAAGAAATCACTTTTGTTTATAACCCTTACATAATTTATTTTATTCTGTTTTTAGTATTTTTTGTTAAACCAGCAACAGAAATATAATAACTGTGAAAATTTCAACTGTCTAGGCATCACGGCCCATGAGGAGCTCGCTGGCGCAGTGGCTAATGCGCTCGGTCTGCGATACGGTTGTTAAGCAACTTTTGTAATGACCAGTCCAGGTTGACCAAAGATTTACTACCTCGATCTTCTCCGTGCTTCGGAAGGCAAGTTAAGCCGTTGATCCCGGCTGCATCTGAAGACGTTAATACGCCATATTCGATTCTATTCCATCCATAAAGAAGACCTGAATCCCAGCAGTAGGTACATAAATAGGGTGGTGATGATGATGAGAGAGATTCGTACAGCCTGGTGACAAAAAGTAACTGACACATGAGGACGTATGTTATTTGTCTTCGAACCAAAATTCGGAAACTTTCAAATCGATTTCAATTAGCATTAAATAGAATAGATTTTCAGTTGTCATGTTAATTCTTATGAGTATAATAATAACAAAATGCAATGCAAAGTTTTTAGTAACATTTTTTTAGTAACACATAGAAAGGTATACAATAATCTAGACACGTTAAGAAGAAATCTTATACACTCATTGTACATAATATCACAAGCATCCTACTTGTCAGGTTTCAACATTAATCTTTAAAACTTTACTCTTATCTCCAATCTTGAAACAAAACAAACTTGTGAAGGTAAATAAATAATCTACACCGTCTTTACTCTGATATTTTAATCTTTTGACGTTGATACTCTTTTTATCTTAAATAGGATATTGTGTTTACTTTTTCCTATTTTGAAGGTGGCTTGGAGCAGCAAAGGGTTTGTTTATCTTATCAAGGGCAATCACTTTCGACCACGAAATGAGCCAATTTCATCCTTTCGCTTAATAAAGACATTTTCTACCCCCAATCAAAGATTAAGAGGGTCGACGCGAATGAGATTTTCAAGATTATCTGGAGGAAAGCTGTAAGAATTAGTGTTCGGATAATATTACAATTTCCTATTCATTTTTTGCGGAATTTGACTTCAATTTTATGGTTTTAAAATAGTAATTTAAATTTAAAATATGGTTAGGTATCGTTGGATATATTTCAATATCTATTTTTATTTCAATATTAAATTATGTTAAAATATGTATTGAACGATGTAATACTTTAGTAATATTTTGTATGACATGGAATCGACGCTTGGGCTTGGGTTACTTTGCCTTTCGACGCGCGCCATAGACTAGGACGCGCTCTATGAGTAATCTGTTCAACTCTATGGCATTATGTCAATTACACGTAACGTTATCACACTTCTGGCCATTAGTACACGTTATAGCTTTTTAATATTAAATGTATAGTCGTAAAATATTCCGTGTTGTCACTGCTGGCTTCTACAGAATATCAGTGTAGTGAGCCCCGCTTACTGCTTATTCTGAGCTGAGGTCAGCTTGGCGAGACACACCATGACACACTTTTTGTCTTTTCTCTTTCATATTGTAAACTTTTTGCAAATTGTGTGTGTGATTAGTGTTGCCAAATAAAACACCATTATATTCTATATATTAAATTAGCAATACCTACACATTAAAATTAAGATAAAAATTAATAAAATAGGGCATATGACTCAGTTTTAGCCATTTTAAAATTATGACCTGGTTTTGACTATCACAAGAGTGACGAGAAAGTAAACTTTGGCACATCACAGCTGGTAATACTCGTAGTATTAGTTTTGCCAAATTGCAACATTTTTGAAACAGTTCACGGTAACGTGTTAGTTAGAATGCCTTGAAGTTTCAAATGGCCAAAAAGGAGGCCTCTACTCCATATCTTCATAAATATATCATGAAACCATTAAAAAAAATCCCTTTCTTCCAGATGTCAAATTATATAATATTATATATTACGCCAAACAAACATTACTTGCGTGATTCAAACTTTAGAAACTTAGCTTAAATTGATATCTTTGATCAGATTCAATACTTCACGTCATTTTATGATAACCTCTTCGAATTTAACTATTTCTAACATATATCATGTAATCAACAAATAGGTCTAGGTTTTAATATCAAGATTCCAATAGCACAAAAAACCGGCATGCATACACTGAAACTCCAACAGGAAGCAACGTTACCGGAAAAAATTGGATTCGATACGCATTTTATTCGAACGACGAGTTCCGGAGTTAATTTATGTTCGCTATCTTGTCACAAGTTGAAATGCAAATTCACCGCTTTATGAAGTTCAAGTTCGTTGACCCGTAATCTCCCAGATCCAGATGTTACATCTCATCACTTAGTGACTCTTTTTATTGAATGAAAAACTTTGGCCAGCTTCTGCTTTCATTTAATGCAAACTGTTTTTATCTCCCTCCGTAATTTTAGTAATATCATCTCGTGGATACTGCAGACTAAGCTATTTTTAGCATTGCACGTAATGTAATAGATTCTTCTTTTTAATTTCATATAGTTTTGATGCTATAATAGTTTATTGTGTAGTATGTTCCATATTATTACATACTAGCTGTTTTCCCTGACTTCGAACTTTGAACTAGCCTGAAAGAATTCAGTATTTCTGAAGATTACCCCTACAAACAAACACATAAAGTAAGATACTTGACTTCTTCATAATATAAGTATCTTATTCAACAGATGAACGACTTAATTAAAATAAAATCAAAGCTCAAATAATCCCATCATAAATATAAGCTGTAAATAAATATATCTTGTTATTATTATATTGTATAAGCATTATTTAGTAGGTATATTAGAATAATTATTTCGAAGTTCACTTATCTTAATCTTATTTATATTGTCGTGTGATTTCACACCTCATAATAATTTTGGTACAAACTTAACTGTAGCGGTGTTAGGTATTGTTTCCTTTATATACCAAATATCCCAGTATGACTAAATCATTCGGACATCTGTGAAGCAGCCCTTTGACTCGTATTCTGAACGCAAGAAATTTATGTAAAATTTTAAATAACTCACTCAAAGAAACAAAGCGGTCATTCTTTCCTTTCTTAAGATTACTTCGTCAAAATATACATAGGCTTTGGGAAGGAAAACCACACTTACGAGTTTTTTTCTATATAAATTTTTATATTAACATTGAAACAAAGCTTTATATTAAAAAAAATGAATGCAAAATTTATCAAATATAATAACAAAACTTTATGTTTGAATTAACAACCTATTTCGTTAATTCCATATAAAAGAAACTAATTTTTATAATTTTATTACAATAATCAAAGCAAATTCGACGCTCAGTATCTGGAAGATCTGCTGTGTACAAAGCCAATGTACAAACGGCAACAAATCTCGCAAAATACTGTACCAACCATCGCGATTACAGCGAAACACGTGTACGTGGTGATTTTGCGAGACGTGGTGTCTTTTGTAAATGTGAATTTGTGTGCGGGCACACGAGGTCTTATATAACTTGTGGACTGGGTGTGGAAGTTAGTAACTGGTGGACCGGGTGTGGAAGTTGCTGGATATCATAGTTTCAGGGTTATTGCAATGGAATTGCACGAAATAATGCCTGATTCTATTAAATAAAATAATCATTTTCTTTTTTAATAGGTAATGTCTAGCAAAATTTTCGACAGATTTTCTTTATGAATTCGAAATTTCATTCACAAACAGAGAATAGACGCCCATAAATGGCCCTGCCAGTTGTGAATGGCTTACATTTGGACAAGGGTAATTAATTGGACTTGCCCGTTGTATGCCCGGTGAATAATAAGAACAAGCTTGAATTCAGAAACATATATGCAGTCATTAACGCGCTACATTCGCTCGTGATAATTAATATCTGCCGGTTGCAATTATATTTTATCAAAATCTCATGCAATAAAATAAAGGAATGATATTTTACCGTAATTACATTCGATACGTTTAAACCACTATAATTATTTTAGAATAATTTGATTTTAATTGACAATATTGAAAACTGTTGAGAAAAATAGGCTCCTGAAAGTACTAATTCCAAACAGATGAAGTTTTGAGTAAAAGTTACTCAAAATGCAATATGTCAACAATTGAATTTAAGAATGTAAACCTCTGGATAAGAAAAAAGTTTCTTTTTTTCAAAGATTTCTAATGCACGCAAAGATACTAGCTAACTATAAAACTCGTAAAAACAATGTGTAATATAAAGAAATAATATTAGGACTAACTCACTTTAATAATAATTAATTATCGCATAGCTATTTCACGACTTACCACGATATTAGCAAGTTGTGGCCGTGAGACATAGACAGGAAAATTGAAAGATTAATAATTAAACTCTACTGTGCTACATGTTCGTTATCATGCAATTAGTTTATTTAACGATTCTTAAACTATTATTAATCAACTTTACCTAATTATCTGTTTCTGAATTGAATATTACATTTAGGGAAAATATTAGTAGATTGCGACTTATAAATTAGAAGTGAAGTTGAATGTTTTTAAAGTCTGATGTGTCATTCTAGAAGGGCTAGCTATACTAAATTAGTATAAATTAAAAAAAAACTCGACCTCCAAAATCGAACTAAAAATAAACAAAACAAGTTTTAAAAAACAAAACAAAAACTGAATGACAAAATTATTTTTGTTTTTAAACTTGTGTCTTTTATTTTCAATTAAATTTCGCCAGTCATGTTTTTTAATTCAATATATACAAAGTTGCCAATTGCATGTGCTCATCAAGACCTTTAATTTGATACCTATATTGTTATAATTTTAATGAAAGGAATATTTTGTTTCTAATGATACCATATATATTTATATCCGTTCGGTCTTTCAAAAGTTATGGCGGTATAAAGAATCTCACATACATTCAAACATTAACCCTAACCTCCTTTCTGGGGCAGTCGTGTAAAAACATAATCAGAAGCAACCATTTAACCATTACCACCTAACCACGTCTGCCAGTGGTGGTTAAGTCCTTGTTTCTCTAAATCAGAAAACATTTGCAATGTAATAATGATGAGTGAAAAAAAAAAGAAATTTTATGGCCGTTATATTTTAGGATAAGCTTCGATACTCATTATACCGGTCATTTAACATGCTGTTGTGTTGTATTTTTTTTAAGGACAAGCTTTTTATACTTTGTAGTTAACATTTTAAATCAATATAGTGTTGTCTTGTTTAAAGATACATTTATTTATTTTCTCAAACAATGTTTATTTAAAAACTGAAAAAAAAACGTATTAGAATAATTTATTTGCAACCATTAATTGAAGTTTTATTAAGATTACGAGAAATACCCAAAAGCAGATCAAGTTAAAAATAAAGAAATATCCATTCCAGTTTTTACCTTATGATTCTAACGTAATTCTTGCTATGTGGCTATTATGTACCATCATAGTAACTCATTAAATATGAGAGATGAAAACAGCCAATTCATATTTATTATATGGCAAATTAAATCATTATGAAAAACAGCTTCATTACTGTTTTAGCGTACCTACACATTTACTTTGGAGAAAGTGCGATTCAATCAGCCTCTCGGTCCGAACTTCGCTATAACAACTTTCTTTGACTGCTCTGTTAATCTAGTTCCCGTTAACTTCATAAAAGCGCCCGTGTGCCTGGTTTATGTTTTCCACGCTGGTTAAGAGCTTTCTAAGAGTTTTCGTCTTCTTTAACAAGGTTCAGGGGCGGGTGATGTTGAAAATTTTTCATCGCTCTCGGTTGTAAAAAAGTAGCGTCATTTAGCTTATATTAGAAAGTGCGATGAGTTATACTTTGGGAACGTAATAAAACTGTGAGGGTTTCAGCCTAAATATTAAATTAAAGATTATTTTAATACCTGTTCAAAACTTTATATTAAAATGCCAAGTTGTACGTGATGTCGAATCAATCTATCGACTGTTGCAACAAAGCGGATTGAAAAAAATAAATTATAGAAGGATCTATATACCAATTATAAAGCCCAAGAGTTTATTTCTTTGTATGTTTGAACTCTATATTTCGAAACGAATTCTTTTTTTATATTAAATAATAAGCGCGACAGCGGCAACATATATATATCTCATATCTTATTCATAGTTGTTTACAATTCAATTTGTCATTGTAATTATATTCCATGTCATCCTTTTCCATATCCATTATAACGATTTAAGCTGTTTACGCAGCATTTAATGATATATTGAATAATTCAAATGGGTACAATCGTTGTCGCTAATATTAAATGCATATGTTATTTTGGTTAGGTATACGAAAATGTTACATTTAGCTGACGCTACTGATCACTAGATGACACTACTGTATTTTAAAACGGAATTTTGATTTTGTTATGTCAGTAGTCTTTATTTTTTCGATTTTTATCAAAGTAGCTTTCGTTTTCAATTTTGTGGTTTTTTTCAATAACGTAATAGCGGTTTGTTAACTGAACGTTAAATAAAAAATGTTACAATAAGCTGTTTTCGCTAGATGACGCTACTATATTTTTAAAATGGCTTATTTTATGTATGTTGTCATTATCATTTCGCTCTCATTTTCAAATTAGCAATTTTCCATAGTCAACAAAGAACTCTTATAGTTTAGTCATATCCGTCGGTTTATAGTTAACTCAAAAACAATTTTCATTAGAAAGGTATAATTTAGCATGAGTATACACTTACAGATATATCAAGCAAAGTGGTAAAAATATTTTTTTTCGAGTACTTCCCTTACATGTAACGTTAAATGAAAATCTCAAAAATATTAGGTATGGGAAGACTGTTTTTCGATTGAGTTAACCATTTGTTTCATAGTGCCAACTTTTCTTAAATTTCAATCCTCCCCCCCCTTTCCTCTACCAACTAAACGGTTGTTAGAAACTCAAAAATTACGACAATAGTATTTATATATAACGAACAATATATATAACGAATTTAATAGGAAAACTATCACACGTAAGTTGGCTTTACAAATTTACAAGTAATACGTATTTAATCCGAAAATTTGTAACTACTAATAACTTCTTTGAAAACAACAAATGTGATTTTTGCGTTTTTTATGGATAATGGTACGGGACCATTCGTGCATGAGTTTAACTTGTGCTTGGTCGCTTTTTATAATATATTTTAATGCAGAATTATTCATCGTACGACAAAATAATGTATGGGTGACTATTAATGAGATACTTTAATGCGAGGAGCTTTAAATTGTTTGCGAAAATTGTATAAACTGTCGATAAATATGAATGAATAAAAGACAAAAAATACTGAAAATGAGCAGTAGCTCATAAGTAAATGATAGGTAACAGATTTATCTAAAATAGCAACTAAAATTCAAAATATCGAAATAATTAATAAATGGGGCGAAAAAATACTAAGTGGATGAAACTATACCTACAAAATGAAGAGATGGCAGAATACCCGTTGTCAAAATAAATTGGCGTCACGCACTAAAATCTCTCAAATGCGTAATTGAAAAAGTATGACGAAACTGACCGTTAAGTTGCTGAGGATCAGACTTAGAATATTGCACATGCTTGTGCATCAGCATCAGGCTATTTTAAACCCTTACAATGGAAACGTCCAGAATAAGCGCAGAAGTAAAAAAATGACAGCGTAATTATTAAACGACTTCAATAAAATAACTACTATTTCAAAGAAAACTGTTTGTATTTTTTACAAAGCGTGTTGATTTTACTGCGCAAAAAAAATTAATGCAATGAAAGATGAGCAACTGGACTATTCTATGAATACATGCGCGTTATTCATAGATACGGTAGATTTTCCATGACTAGTTCCATCTATTGGGCAGGTCCTCACTGCTGGGGGACGCTGATAAGTTAATAATGATATAAAGGTGGATGCTTACTGGCAGATTTTTAATTAAGATTAGCTTAAGACTCCAATATAGTAAAGACCAGTCGGGCCACGTGGGCGAAGCCGCGGGTTACAGCTAGTAATAAATACAATCATATGCATAAAATTTTTTAATGGAGTAATTCTTATGAAATTAACGAGTGTTAAGTTTTAAGTAAGAGTTGATCTTCTTCTTCTTCAAATTTATTTTTAAACATTTGCCTCACATCAAATGTTTATTTTCTACAAAATTTTTAAATTAACACCGCGTCTTATTCTGAAATAAATAATTTATACTTTTCTATTGAACACGACTACATAGTAAAATGTATTTAACTACTTCTGGTCAACGGTTGTTGGTTTTACAATCACAAGACGTAAGAATGATAAGCTACTTTAAATAATTTTAATGTGAAACTGTTTGTTGATCCAACAAAATAAACAGTTTAAATATTTTACTTTTTTTGTTTCTTTCGAGTTGTATGAGTATTATACACTCACTCACTGCTAGAGCAAGTAGCTTATTAATGTCAACGCCAAACTGCATCTCGTTCCGTTTTGTTTACTTACGCATGCTTTGTACCAATTCAATTTGATGTTTAAAGAAACACAATGCTCGATTGTTTTTTTTTTAAATAACTACTTTTGTCTTTCTTATTTTCTTATTATGATGCAAAATGGAGGCGAGCGGTACGAATTCTGAATAAAATATCTAAATTAATTGATCTATTTGTCTGTACCCCGTGTGTATTCACTATTAGGTTATAAGAATATAACTTTAAGGTAATTCATATTCTTATAACCTAATAGGCTACCTGTTATAACAGCGATAAACTTGTAATAATAAATAAATAAAAATGTTATTAATTTACAAATTGTGTACATTTCGTGGCGTACATACATTCATACGTTTGACGAATTTATTCTGCATAAAACGAATTAAATTTATAATTTGTTTGAACAATACCGTAACGAACGATTCGAAAGTTTAGTGTTATTCAACTAAAATATTATGTATCTTAGACGACAGCATTAGGATATAAACGAGGGATTTAAAAATAAAGCTCCATGTCAGAATATAAAAGTTGACAAGAGCCTTTTGGCTTCACTGTGTAATCAAATGTCATAAGTAAATAAGTGAACAATATGATAAATAAACTTCCTTCAATATAAAGATTACATTAACAATATCCACCATAATTTATACCAAAAAAATGTCATAGTACAAACAAAACTATAATAATATTTTTAATATTTAAAGTCTCAAAAATTATGTCAGGTAAGTAAAGTGAATTGAAGAAAATATTTACCGTCGCATAATTTAAATGTAAATCGACCATGTCTCATCTATAATCAATTCGCAATTCAGTGGCATTAACAAATTAACAATCGTATAACAGTATTTCAAATGTCACAAAATTAACATAGCAATAATAAAACTGTATTAGAGTCACGAACAACATTGGTAAACCCGCACTCATTACAATGTGAAACGAACTGCAATTTGGTAGTAAATGGATTGAATGCAGGTGCTTCGGTGGACTGTTGAAAAATTTCTTCATTTTCATTATTCGGAGTCACGAGAGCCGGCAGCTTTTTGATAAATACGTTTTCATATTTATGTTTGCATAAAGTCAGTTCGCAAATATTGGTGCGCCGTCAAATGGACGCCGAATTAATGCACGAAATGTAATAATCACAAATCTTTCTCGAATGGATATTTATAGGTTTGATTTTTAACGATATTGACTGACTATGAACGTTTATTTACTTTTCGTGATACTTTTGAAAAGTTTAATATATTACGTAAGAGGTTGAATGTCAGAGTGATTCGGCTACAGCTTTCCAGGTACCAATTCCAGGTGAGACTACACTATAGGATTTTATAGTGTTTTATCTTAGGCCTTACTCTTAATATTATTAACCGCGGATTAAAAAAAAAGTAGGTATGCCTCCGGGGATCAATAGGTTACATCCACCAATTAAACCCAAGGAGGAGAATCACAATTTACCTCGTTACTAACCAGGTGGCGCGGTCTGGTATACGCTAATTATTTTCCCTAAAATGAATAAGTTATAATTTGCATATAAAAAGTACCGTTAATATTTAACATTTTGAAACACCACAAATATTTCTTGCAAACACGATATCGTGATACGTTCATTACCCTTTTAAAGTGGCCACTAAAGGGGAAAGGTCTTGCCTAATGTCGGAATTATATTGAGAGAACGGAATATAACCCATCACGCAGACTGAGTGCGGGTTAGAAGGTGTTAATGATTACATATGCAGTCGGAACGAATTGCTTAACGTGCCTTCCGAAGCACAGAGGAAATTAAGATAATATTTTTGTCACCCATCCTATGATCGGCACCTACGAAAATATCAATGCAAATTGAACGCGCTAACCACTGCACTTTCAAGCTTTTCAAATACATTTTGAACATCACAGTTTGAGAAAAAGCGGTAACCTGTTAACACTCGATACTATAAATATAAACAAAATAACTGTTGGTTCATTTGTTGACGAAATGTTCGGCAAATCTATACTTATATTATAAAGCTGAAGAGTTTGTTTGTTTGTTTTTTTGAACGCGCTAATCTCAGGAACTACTGGTTCGAATTGAAAAAATCTTTTTGTGTTGAATAGACCATTTATCGAGGAAGGCTTTATGTTATATAAAATCACGCTGCAACTATTAGGAGCGAAGAAATAATGGAAAACGCGGACGAAGTCGCTGGCAGTCACTAGTTATACATACACAATGCTATGTTGATTTTTAATTTCAAAGAAAAATAGTTTAAATAAGATATTTATAAATCCAAACCCAGGGCTTATTCTAAACCGCACCTATTCAATTAAGTGAATTTTATAAATATTCTTCTCTAGAAGATGAAAATGTTGCACTTTGACATTTTATATATTTGACTCGAGACATTTTACTTCGACTGGGCAAAAGTAAGGAAAAACTTGATGTTTGTGGACTTATGCAATAGTTTTTAGTATTTTTTAAAATTTATTATTTGTTAAAAGTTTAGTTTTGTGTGACTTGAAAAGGATTCTTTGTTTTCATAAATATAAAAATGTAAGAGCCTTTTTAAAAACTAAAGCGAATAACAATATGTACCTCATTTTCATTAATTTATATAAATTTAAATGTTACTTTTGATTATATAGCTGTAAATTCTGTTAAACTGAAGCAACTAATTACATATTTATGAGTTTAAAATGTTACCAGATCAAAATTAATACAAAAAGATTATTAGAATCATAAGCTACGATTATATCGTCTAGACCACAGTTCATTTATTAAAATTTAATCTGATGAAATTTATACAAAAGAAATAGTTACAAACGAACCGAAGAATTTAAACTACTCACATAAATTATTTATTTAATTCAAAGAAAGACTCAGCAGTCCATAAATATACGTCGTACAATATGTTATCTACAGTAAATTCGTATGAGAGTCACGTAAAAACCACTGAAAGCTGCGGAACGGGCTTTTATTGTCGTAATCTTTATAGCTCTGGACTAGAAGAAAACTATGGACTAACGCTAGTGTTCTGGGTGAGGGTGTAGAGAATAAACGCATGAACTGAGTTTTACCACTCAACGTTACTCTTATTAGTTTCTGTTTAATGTCTCAATTAAAAAGGTGAGGGTATCTGGTGCCGACAATTCTGATCAAATAACAAATTCGCAACGTGACTGCAGACGAAGTCACAATGTTTTATTGCTGCAAAATCTTAAAAACATTAAATTGAACTCATATATCGGGAACTACAAATAATTTTCTAATTTTACAATAGAAATTTAATTTTATAAAATCAATAACGCAGACGCTTTTGAGGTAAGTATTATTTATCACTTTTTAAGTTTGAAGTCGCTATACTGCTATACTGTGCTATACACAATGGTATACTGAAAAATATTCTTAACTAAAAATACTTAAAAATCCACGAATAAGTAATTCGTATTAAGGAAACCTAGTGAAATATAGAAAACGAAGTTAGATATCACGACACAAAAAATAGGTAACGGCAAACTTAGTTTGTTTAATTTCTGTTTCACTTATTTGAGAGTAGTCAAAAAAACATATTTTTTTCTGGGTACACAAGTCATCGAAACAGTTAGATTACTCATTAATCTCCAAAATGCCGCGTGTTTGTGTTAATTCTCCTGACTTATTTTGTTATGCTTGTGGTGAATTCACTCCTAAAAGTGAAAAAAGCCTATTTCTCCGATGTTTGAGCAGTATTATGATCTTATTTTAAGATTGCAATTAAAAAACGAGATAAACCGTGGGTGCCTAAAGTATGCTGTTTAAGGTGCAATAAGTATCTATTTGACGGGTGGGCACAACAACTATAAAACAAATGCGTTTTGGTGTACCAATGCAGTGGCGTGAACTCAAAAATCACATAGACGATTGTTACTTCTGTTTGACAACTGTGAAAGGTTTTTCGAATAAATCAAAACAGTCGATTAAATACGCTTACGTGACATCAGTGTCGAAGCCGCTACCACATCCTCCAGACATTCCAGTACGGGAAAGATTTTTTAGTTCATCTATTTCGAGTATGGAAGAAGATGATGAAGCAGGCCCTTCTAGTAGTGGAGAGGTATTTCACGGTCAAATAACTACAGAACCATATTTGACTAAAGAAAAATCAGAAATATGAGGCTCAAGATTGAAACAATGGAATCTCTTGCAAACTGGAGTTAAAAATAAAAGTTATCGTAAACGTCACATTTCTTTAGCTAACTTTTATTCAAAAGAAGATGGATTAGTATTCTGTAACAATATCGATGGATTAATATCAGCATTAGGTCACAGCCACGTATCACAAGAGTGGAGACTTTTTATTGAGAGATCGAAACGAAGTTTAAAAGCAGTTTTACCATATAACGGTAGCATACTTTCATCTTTGCTTGTAGCGTACGGCGCTCACTTAAAATAAATCTACAATATTTCAAAACTCATCATCATCATCATCATCACTAGGCCTTTTTCGTCCCCACTGCAGGGGCTCAGGCCTTCCTTATGGATGGTTAAGGAGGATGGGCCATGACCCTCCACGCTGGCCCAATGCGGATTAGAGGGTATTAACGACTGCAGATGCAGCCGGAACCAACGGCTTAACGCGCCTCGAGAACTCGAGATAATATTTTTTTGGTAACCCATCCCGTGACCGACCCTTACGAAAGTTGCTTAACGGCTACGATCGCGGGCCGCGGCGCTTATCTACAACGCCACCGAGCTACTCATTTATTTCGATCAATTTCGATCAAAAGTCGATTATATAAAGTACTCGTACAAATGGTAAATATGTGCAGAATTTAGGATTGCAAACTTTATACGAAATATTTTTGTTTTCTCTGTGAATGGGATAGCAGAGCGCGTTCCGATCACTACACAAAACAAAACTGACCTCTAAGAACTGGGTTCGTACTTAGTCATAAAAATATAAAAAATAAACCATTAGTATCACCTGAGAAAATAATTTACCTCCGCTATACATCAAACTTGGTTTGATAATTTTGTGAAATCACTTCCCGTAGACGGGTCTGGATTTTAATTTCTCCAAAATAAATTTTCTATGCTAAGTAAGGCGAACGATCCCAATTTTTTATCTAGCCTCAGACCCATTGAATATCAAGCATGGCTTTTGTCGATGTCACAAAAAAAAATCTCGGAAATCACAAATCGCCCGATTTCCATGAAAAATAAATAAATAATGCTGGATGCTTATCACATACTAGGATGTAATATGTCACTAAAAATCTATTTTCTACACTCCTATTTAAGTTTTTTTTCAGAAAACATGAGTTCAGTGAATGATGATCATGGAGAAAGATTTCATCGAGAAATTGCAGATTCAAATAATATCGAGGATGCAGTATATTGCTATTTATATTTTTTGTACAGTTCTCCTCCTCAACAAAGCTCAAATTTATTATTATAAGGTTTATTTTACTATTTTCAGGCCTTGATATTAATGAAAATAATCATTTTCATTTTATATTTCCTATGTGACCAGATAATAATTTTTGGTCACCCATCCTATAACCGACCATTGCGAAAGTTGCTTAACAACCGTACCGCAGACCGAGCGCACTAACCACTACGCCATCGAGCAAGTTAGATAAAAGACTAATTATCTTCCCTTGACTCCACTCACGGTTATTCGTGGGAAACTGATGAGAGTGTGAGTTCAATCCTCTTTTTCGGGTCACCGGGGCCTTCCGTCGTTAATTACAGTGATAAGATTCAACTCCACAATTGTTTGAATTATCTATGATTTTACTAATTTCATTTCATAATTTATTACAGATATATGCAGACTATCATTATGCGGTTATCATATTTTAACCTATAACCATCGACGTCACCGATATTGGTGATAACAAGGAAATAAAATTATATGTGACGACACAGGACCGAGCGATAGTATATAGTTCTCTGTTTGTCTAAAAACGTAATTTCGGATAATTTCTAAATGTTCTAATATTACTTTTTTTGGAATCATATCATGCATCAGAGGAAATACAAGGACGTAACCTTCTCAGTGTTTTTTGTCGCTTTCTCTCTCCATATATCGTGCGTATGCTTAAATCTTTAAAACTACGCAACGGATTTTGGTGCGATTTTTTTTCGTAGGCAGGTTTTATGTATAATACAAGACCACGCGAGCGAAGCCGCTGGCGGAAAACTTTATGATATTACATAAAGTTTATAAACTTGATAAACAACAATTCAATAGTAGAATCAGTATATAAGAAAAGAAGGTTTAATTATCATTCCAAATGTATGAAGATACGCTTGGCATACGACTGGATAGTTCCCAATACCTCTCATTTGTCTACCAATTGATTCAAACATTGGCACAACGTGGACACAACGAGCGCATCGTTGTATTTCAGAAACTGTTTGATTAAAGTGAGAAACACATTTGACTATTCAATTAATATATGTAAAATTTCCGGCGATATCACTCACGGAAATTATAGTCTATTTAGTTCCCGTAAATGAGAGAATTTTGAAAATGAATCCAATAATTTCGGATCCTATTCAATACAAAGAAAAATCTCTCTTCGTTAAAATATTAGTAAAAATACTCGTATTAAGCTCAAACATTATTAAGATATCAACAGCTTGTGTAGCTTGTATGTACGTCAGTTTCTTTGTATTACTATCACTAAGGTCCCAGATACGATAAATGAGTACCTATTGTCTCGGATTTGAGTGGTTATGACACCTCAATTATTTCCAATTTCTATAGCACAATAGTGCTTTAGTTGTTAGTCGAGAGTGCCAAGTATGTAATTTATAGTAATTATCATCACTGATTTTTGTCTTTTAGAATATTCAGCTTTGCGTATAAGTAACTAGCTTTTTGCCAGAGGCTTTGCCCGTCTGTATCGCACATATAAACGTTCCTCTTGAAACACTATATATGTATTGATGAAGATTGAAATCCGTTGTGTAAATTAAAAGATCTTAGCGTGTAGACAGCGAGAAGCCACCATATACAGATTTGAGTATGGTTATTAGCACATAAGGTTATACGGAAGTTGAACTTTTGGGTTTTAGGTGGAGTAGAAAATCTTTTGTGGTAAGTATTTTTTGTTGACTTTCTGTACGGCCATTAACACAGCATTTACATAAAACCTACTTCAAATGGTCATAAAGTTTTTATTCAATTGAACCATTCATGCTGCGCCAGATCTGTGTCCGATGCTATATATTTAACAGAACAGGCTGCTGCACGACGCTACCATCATGTTAAAAAATATCCGTCCAACTATTATATAATGATACAAAATTATTTTTGCAAATCTATTATAATTGCTTCTATACATTTATTTAGTGCCTTATTGTGTTTAATCTTTTATGTAACTTGCAATGTATGTAATGTATGCAAAACAGTTATTTTCAACCGATTACGCTTAAATTTTGTAGATTCAGTTCAGAAGTCAATGCGGGGTTTTCTATTAAATTACTATAGCGGACGGCCCAAGAGGGCGGCATAGTTATTTTTTTGTGAACTGTAATGATATGGATATCAAATGGCAGTTTTTGCTTAGAAAAAACGTAAATAATAAAATAAATTAATTTTTATGTTAATATACCTGACTAGTTAAGATAGTGGACAAATTTTGAATTAAGCACTCACATAATATTGGTATCAAACGGAAGGGTCACTGAGAATATTACGATAAAATAACCCAAAATAAATAATAATATTAGCAATAATAATAATTTATAAAAACTAATATTTGGCTTAAATGAGCTAAAAAGTAAAAAAGATTTACCAGAGAGTAAAACCTAGTTCCTATTATTTTTCTTAAAATAGAAAACTTATTATTTTTCGCAAAATAGCGGTCGGTTAACATCAAGAGAATTTCCAGTATGAAAATAAAAAAAATATCTTGCGGTGTTTACTGATGGTGAATGAAAAACTCCAGCTACACACGGGCTACAAAACGGCTTGCGGAATCGTATCTCCGCGTAGAGACAAAAACAAATGGAAGTATTACCGGGGACAATCTACATTTAAATGGATCTTTTTCCTCAATTCGTGCTCGACTCTGGTGATAGGTATCACCACCACCGATTTATTTCGGCGAATTTACCGAATTTACATTTCGCCCCGCGTTCAAATCTGATGCTCTTTTGTTGAGATCGGAGATCGATGCGTTTGCTGCCAGCGTGGTTAGTGTCGTTTTTATGTCACCGCATCTTGTCATTCTTTCACGGTAAAATAAACATATTTTGTCCGTAGTTTTGCCAAATTCGTAGTCTAATTATGGATAGAAAAAAAATTGTTGGGAGAATATTGTCTTATTTTTAAATAACGATACACTGTAGTATTCCAAGTTATATCTGATAAAAAAAAAAGGAACAAAATTTTTATATTAGCATTAAACCCATTAGAATTAAAAGATAGTGTTTGTTGGTTCAAATTTCAATTTTAAGAATGCACTTTGAAAATAAAAGTTCAGGCCATTTAAAGTGACAGTTATAATAACAAAAACATAGTGTTAGACCCTTAGGGTGGTCGACGGATTTCCCGGTCTCATACGTCCACTGCAGCAGCATCTTTCATAAATGCGTCTGTCAGTTTTGACGCTGTAATTGAATGCTGATGACGTCATAGGAAATTTTAATATAAGTTTTGTCATCGGAATTATTCTGAAGACGTCATAAAAGTTTTATAGTTTTGACATATAAACAATAGGAATGGTAATTACAATATCTGATTCTTTAAAGTTATAAAGATTATTTTCTTTTTATTAATGAATATACCATAGTTTTATAGTTATAGCATAACATTTTACATTTAAGTTATTATCATAGATTATAGAAACGAAACTGCTGATCCGATTTCTCGTTATTTTTATAGGGTTTCTGAGGACCTTGCTTTTGTCAATTAAAGTAATTAGAATACGTTCTATGCCTGGTAATCTTCGTTCATGACATGGTAGATGAAAACAGCAGTAGAAAATAAATAGACCGGCGTTGCAATAACATCGACTGAATCGATGAAAGACGATTGATTTAATTCAATATCTGTCTGAAAGTAATTTATTTTACTATATTAAATAAAAATTTTAAGTTTTTTGTTGATTTGTTTTGACAATTAATCATCAACGCCACAGAAATAAATTTAAGCTATTCAGATCAAATACATAAAAGATCAAACATAGGTACGTATTGTACATAAGGAGGCGGTTCATTAATAAACTATGCTCTCTTAAATTTCAAAAATTTAATCCGAAAGATTAAAGTCTAGAGGGCCCTTAGAAAAATAACGAGAAATCGGATCAGCAATTTCGTTTTTATAACAAAATTATTTAAGCTCATGCGATTCTGTGTTTATATGTATCACTATCCTCTTAAATCATTCTATATATTGATAAAAACTGCACTCAAATCCGTTGTGTAGTTTCAAAGATCTCAGCACAAGATAATGGGAAGCAACTTTATTTTCAACTATGTTATTACTACATATTAGCTTAATCGGTACAATATATTTTTAAATGCAATTAGATGCTCTCATTTCGTTACATAATTAGTTCTCGTAATGTCTATATTTCACAACCCCACACGGTTCAGCTTCAACTCGAGTATTTACACTAATAACACTCAGCAAACAGGGTTATCGAATGCCTTTGAAAGATGTTGTTTCAGCAGTCGATGTTATTTGACGGTTGATTCACATAACATTGCTAATGTTTCATAAATTTTATTTGAAAAATGTTATATTATAAACTACAAAGGTTTTATGGACAAGTTTTAGTAGTCTCCGATTGTAATGTTTAAGAAACTTTTGGAAATATGGGTGACTGAGAATCGATTAAGTCGTTCCTATTTGCTTCGTTCGAGGTTCCTAAGTGCAACTATGGTCATTAATATCCTTAGCGAAGCAGATATCTTTCAGCAGTAGGGATATTTAAAAGTTGATATTGAAATTATAAAGTTACGCATCTATAACATTTTACAATGACTTTTATCCATAATAAAGTTTTGCAACCACAAACGCCTTGTTGGGCGAACGAAGAAAACTGAAAAATCTTGTGAAATTTACAAAATATTGTTTTTATTTCTTTAAAAGTGGTAGATTTGTATGTGAAGTCGGTAAAGTGTTAGATAAATGGACTAAGGCCTAAACAACACCCACAAGACTACCCTAATATTTTAATCGGCGCAGTGCTGATTTCACTGCACCAACAAACTACCTTTTATGAAAATTGGATTTGTAATCATTATTTTTATGTTTTAAAATAATTCTTTAGGATTTAAATTAAATTCAATCAGATTCGATTAGAATAAAAACTTCGGAATCAATCGATCAGAAAATTAAAAAAAAACTGATTAATTCAATACAGCCAGAGTTTGAAATGAGAAAAAAAACGACTTCAAAAAGTACACCCGTTTTGTACAAACATCAAATATGTGTAGCATGTTTTCGAATCTATAGTGTAAATACAGTCCCTCCCCATAATGATTATTTGAGCGTACAATTAACATTGGGGAGACTGTCAGAGGCGCAGGGATAATTTGGTTTGGTCGTGCGTCGAGGACTGCAAACAAGCCATTTGGTAATATAAACAACATATCAAACGTAACGCTTGTCTTTTGAGTTTCACTCTTAAGTTTTGTCAACAAAGTAGACACTGCAATTTTGAAGGAAACACAACTTCTGTGACCCTTTGCAGAAAGACACCCTCATTAGCAAGATAGAACAGTCGAATGGCTTTAACACTTGTTTAATTTTAGATGAGTTGAAATTAGTGATGTGACATGAAAAAAACCTTCTGTATTTTCACGAAAAAAGAGTTTGCATTTTGTTTTTTTTTTAGAAAACTATTTGTGGGAGATTTGGACTCTTATTTATTTTGAAATGAAACGTTTATTTGCAAGAAAATGGTCACAAATATGGGGTCGTTCCGTATTTATCCTATGACGTCTCATCCCATTATTTTTTCCTTATTCATCCTATTTTGTTCTTCATTCAACCCACAACATGATGTTATTTTTCAAAGAAAACATAGACATTCTGCCGACTTAATCAACGTACAAATATTCAAATACCTATAACAGTCTAATTTAAATATCTAAATTTCAGATAAACTTAAATAGCGATTTCATTTTCCGTACATGCAATGTCAAATTATTTGAAAAAATGTCAAAACACCTTCATTTTACTGAAGCCAAATCGAATAAATAATCTATTAACGTTTGCTGCGACAGTGAAATTCAAACCATCCTCGTTACATTATAATGTCGCCAATAATAAAATACTGACATCAAAGTTAATATTGCGAATATACCTAACTTTTTAATTCTCAAATTGTAGAGACATCCTCACACTGGCTTAAAATGACAATTTTTATATAATTCATAAGTTATAATGCACTACAAATACATATAAATTACATATCGAAGTAGGCATCAATAATTTACAAAATATTAATAATAAAACGACCTTTTATAAGAAGCGAAAACTTATTAGATGATAATAAGTAAGTCAGTACAACGATAAGGAAGTTAAATGGAATTTCAAAATTCCTCTTCTACATTACAAACTGCTTTCAAGAGAAACCACGTAGCTAATATTCAACATTGTTACTGTCTAGTTAAATTTCAATTTGCGTGCTTCACGAAGTCGGGTAAGATAATAATTGTGCCGCTCAATGTCGTTGCATATTGCAACTGTCTTATAAGCTTGTAGGCGGCATGGTTCCTGAGATCCTTTCTTTATATACACGAAAAAATCATCATTATTTCAAATTTTAAAAGTTAACCACTAATAGCGGCCCTTTCTAACCGATTTCCAAAAAGAAGGGCATCAATTTGATCTGTATCTATGAAATTTTATTGGAGTATGACGCAATATTTACCTATATACGAGGGTCAAACTGAAAGTTCTTAGAACTGGCCACTTATAAACAATATAATAAAAAAATAATTCTAAAATTTGAAAATATAACTCTTTGCCAATATTACTGAGTATATATTTCATTCATTTGTCATTTGTTTTACGATTTGGCGGCAAATTGAAAATTGTCTGTGTCACGTCATCATGAATTTAACACGAGAAAATTTTCGTGCAATGATTTTTTATAACTTTCGATGTCATTTAAGTCAACAAGAAAGTTATGATAGACTACGATTGGCCTTTCACGATGAAGCCCCATCTCGTGCGACTGTTTACAACTGGTTTAATGAGTTTAAACGTGGTCGCACTAATCTCACTGATGATTTACGTGAGGGACGGCCTTCTACGGCGACGACTGAAGATAACATCTGTGTTGTGCGGCGTATGATAGAGACTGACAAAAGAGTGACCTATCAACAGATTCGGACAAGCTTAGGCATCGGTATGAGTCAAGTGCACAAAATCCTCCACGAACATTTAGCGGTCAGGAAGCTTTGCGCCCGGTGGATACCTCATAATTTGACTGAGGCTCAAAAACTCCATCGTGTGGATTGGTGTCGTAAAATGATTGAAAGATTTAACGGAGGTGACTCAAATGCTGTGTTCGACATACTAACAGGTGACGAAAGCTGGATTTACTGTTATGATCCTAAAACCAAAAGACAATCTGCTCAGTGGGTGTTTCCTTTCGAGGAGTTGCCAACTAAAGTGAAGAGAGATCGAAGTGCGGGAAGAAAAATGGTGGCCTCGTTCTTTGGAAGGATAGGTCATTTTGCAACAATTGTGTTAGAGGATCAAAAAACAGTTTCTGCAGAATGGTACACTACCAATTGTTTGCCACTTGTCTTGGAAAAAGTTCGAGAGAAACGACCTCGCAGTAGGATCCTCCTTCACCACGACAACGCCTCGTCGCACACCGCCAAGCGAACGATCGACTATTTGGCGACATCAAACGTTGAATTACTGGGTCACCCGCCGTATAGCCCCGACCTCGCGCCTTGTGATTTTTATTTATTTCCAAAAATTAAAGAAAAACTTAAAGGAAAGCGGTTTATGAATGCTGAAGAAGCGGTGGCTGCGTATCGCGATGCCATTGAAGAGACCCCTAAGGACGAGTGGGCAAAGTGCTTTTCCCAGTGGTTCCATCGCATGCAGCGGTGTATTGACGTGAATGGACAATATTTTGAAAAGATATAATAAAACTAATAACTGGCTAATGTAATCAGTTTTTGATTTTCTAAGAACTTTCAGTTTGACCCTCGTATATGTTAGTCTATATGCGCTTCTAAACACTCGTGCTCCATTTTGAAGGTGTATATTATGTATGTATGTCTATATGTTTAACAATGTATTTCTCTTAAATTAGACATTGGATTGAAATGACACTTTTTGTTTAATTAACTATTTTCAAATATAAAAGAAAACTTACTAAATGATTTTAGATATGGTCTGTTACCAAAATACTAGTGTAAAAACGTCTTGCTCCAAGAATAGTGGATTAGGTTAAGTAAGAACTGCTACCATCACAGAAAAAAAGTATGATTAAATACAGACGAAGGTGTCCATTTATTATTATTAGTTAGAAGTAATAATACGGATCGGTGATCAAGACAAGTTTCAGTCCGATCTCAATAGATTCTCTAAGTATAGTCACGAAAATAAGCTAAAACTAAATACTAATCAATGTAAAGTCATTACTTTCACAAAAAAGAAAAAAATATATAACAGCAAGTACCATTTTAATGGTACAATACTCCAAAAAGTTTGATAATAAGTTGAACAACATATTAATGATATTGTTAGCAGATCCCTCAAGATATACAATTTTGTGATGCACATTAGTACCTCATTTAAGCAAACCTCTACTTACCTTGCACTGTACAGGTCCCAATTTAGATCACAGCTAGAATATGCGGTACCCATCTGGAATCCTTTTTATAACAAATACATAGAAACACTTGAAAATGTCCAAAAGAAGTTGTTACAGGTTATGCATTACAGATGTTATATATGTTATGCATTACAGATACATTGTTATTTGTCCTACGACCAGCTATCTAAAAAATATAATATAATCGATCTAAGTCAAAGACGTACTTTACTTCAAATGAAAATGCTTTACGATCTATGTCATAACAAATAAGACTGTATCTTTATAATAAATAAACTAAGTTACAGAATACCAACCAGAACTCACTGTAGAAATCAATGTAAATTATTTGCAACTGCCTGATGCCGAACAAATGCCGGTAAGCGCTCACCACTTTACCGTATGGTTAATAAATTTAACATATCATTTAATTCTATAGATATTTTGGCGGTGAGTCCTCGTGTATTTAAGAAAATGTTGCTTGAAATACTCCCTTAAACACATAAGTAGTCTATATTAGTAATATTTTGTAATAGTTTGGAATTTAAAATCTGTATTCTTACAAGAGTTCTAAAAATAAATCCAAAAACCGAGTAATTAAAATATTGTTAATGTAGTAAACGGTGTTGGTGGCGAATTTAAAATTGATTATATATTTTTATTTTTAACTATATTACAAATTGTCACTGTTTGTTTACTCTAATAAATGGAAAAAAAAACATCTGTTATTAATAAAATAAGAAAAAATAAAAAACATTCAAAAAAATTAAACCGAATTCAAATAGATTGTAATAAATTGAAGAGATAAATAATACCACAAATTTTTATCTTCAATAAAATCGAAACAAAAAAATATTGTTGCTAGATTATTTTAAGAAAACCATCATATGTGGTAAGAGATTTTTTTTTTCTGATAGGTATGTAGGAAAGAAGTATCTTATTAATAATGGACACGGCTGCCACCGACCTCAAAAAAAAATTGTTGGTCTTTCCACTTTATGTGTTTCGATTTTATTGAAAATAAAATGTATGGTATCATTCCTCTCTTTTCAGTCGTTTCTCTTTATTACGATTTTTTGAAGTCGCTTTAATACTTTTTTAATTGTTTTTATCGACACTAGTATTATGAAGAGGAAATATTTTATTATTTGTTTGCATTAAATAGGTTCCAAAACTACTCGACCGATTTTAAAAGTCGCAGAAAAAGTGCTAGTTGGATATAAACAAGTTTTTAATGTCACTTTGTAGTGTTTTAATTTAATGTTATACTGTTACGCCAAAAAATACTGCAACTGTAGCCTACAATGTATCAGAAACTTAAACCTCACCAAAATTACTTTCAAAATTAAAGTATATTTTACTAAATATTAATTCGATACCGTAAATCTTACCGTAAAAGCTTACATGATCTGGAACTGGGTTATCTTTTTAACGAGAACCAATTGTAGCTATAGCAATATCTCACTTTGACAAGGGCATAAGCACCATTTAATATCTCACGAAGTTCCTGGCACTATGTTGAAATAAATAGGTTCTGATGAGGTTTCAAATCCTTTTGAGAGAAACGCTATAATTTCATTTCACAGTCGATATTCAATACACTGAAATGAGTTCTGTTCTTAGAATCCTGTGTGAAGAGTATTTCTTTGATGTACATCACTTCTCAGATTGAAAAATCAGCTTCTTAGAAAACTGATGTTAAAAGCTCATTTGAGTGAGTGCTATAATAGTGAGAAAAGATTTCATAAAGTTTTAAATTTTACTGACTTCTGAGTATAGTACCCACATTAAAAGTAATATTTTTTTCATTTAACTGACTAATTTTGAAGATAAGACACCGCTTGCTATTTCACAGCCTGAATCCGTTAGTGAATCCGTTTATTCAATATTGGGTAAGGACGTGGTAATTGTATCATTTATTTCTGTAATTAGATTTTTTATCTTTATGATGATACAATATGAAGATCAGAAACATTTACCATGCTTCTCGCAATCAACGGTTCTTTTTGAATAATTTTACTTTTAGGCGATGACGAGACATCCGGTTACTAGTTATTTAAAGATTTTTGACCATCTTATTATTAATCATAGCCGTTTAAGTGTTTTTGATTTCAGATTCGGTATTTATGTTGAGATTGAGCCCTGATACTTGATCAATATTTTTCTTTCAGGTTTCATAATTGGTGTAGTCGTTGCGGTTAATTTGGATGCCTGTTGCTCTTCATACATTTTACGCACATCCACAAAGACTAACGCGCCATAACATAAAAATTTTGACAAATTCTATATCAAGTATTCTTTAAAATGTCTATCTTGTATTTTTTTTTCTGGTATTCAGTGCAAAATTTCATTTTAGATACCATAATATGTAATATATTACAAATCAAAATCTTTTTCAATGTGTATTATAATTCAAACTTAAAAACAATTCTCAATCGAAATTCAGGGATAACTTACTAAGCAACTTGTCAATTACTACGCTCAAGCAAAGCACGGCATAATGTTCCAGTAAATCGAAACGTTTAAACGCAGCACGAAGCGACCACCGTCGATGGCTCTTGCTCGGCTCTGTGTTCGTTGCGAAGACAGCGATGACTCAAGAGCAGCGGGCCTGTTGCGAGTTGTCGTAGTTATCATAGTTGATGACCGGTTATGTACCATTTTGAATTAAATTTCCTTATAACTTTAGAAATAAGTTGAATATCAGAACACTGTTTTCACCTATTGATAATCCGCTCCACTGTCTACAGACTTATTACTTTTACTAAAGAATATAAGTTACAATTTACGGAGACATATAATATACATATACCTTCTTTATATGACTACCGCACGACGATATATTTAGGCAATCATAATAACTGGAATAATTTCTATAACTGGAATAATATTATTTTCTCTAGCAAAAGTATGTACCGTATTTTATTTTCTAATACATATACAACAAAACAATTACGAAATAGGAAGAAATAAAGACTAAACAAGAGCACAATGGATAGAGATAAAAAAAGATAGAAATGTAGCCAGGTAATTATTAACTAGTAGGAGTTGGAAATAATAAACTGTCAGAGTTCACTAGTTGCCGTTCTTTCTCTCTTTTATTTTTGAGAGTTCCTAAAGGAATTTGCTCGGTTGAGGCTTACGGGCATTTTATTTTCTTTCCGAAGAACAGAGTATAATGTCCCCATTGTTTTCGCATCGGGGAAACAACAGCATTTGTGGAGTTACCTCGAAACATTTATGATAGTTCAGATATTATGATCACAGTTATAAAATACCGTATTGGAATTATACTACAATTAATAACTCTAATGTCATAATCATTGTATAAAACAAAGTTGCTTCCCGCTATCTATGCGCTGAGATCTTTTAAACCACACAACGGATTTTAATGCAGTTTCATCAATATACAGAGTGATTCCAGAGCAAGGTTTATTTGCATAATACAGGACCACGCGGGTGAAGCCGCCGGCGAAAAGCTAGTTTTCCACTAAAGTATATGTAATACCCACTCTTTCTCAATACGACAACTATAACAAGATGTTGCCAATGCATAATTATATTTTCGAAATTCTTGATGACATTCGCTGTAAAACCTGCTATTTATAAAAAAAAAAAGCTGTTTATTGTCTCCTTCTAGAAAACAAAACTTCTGAAACAACCGAAATATACTTAAAATCTGTAACTTGAATGTTTAAACAAAATTTAATGTTCGAAGGCAGTTGTTAAATCTGTCGCTTAAATTATCATCAATTCTTAACAGCTTTCTTAAAATTAAGGAGAACTTAGTTTATACTTTACTATTCTAATGACCGGATTAAATCGGTAATGCCATTTGGAGTTAACGACGTTTAAGAAATTTACTAATGAGACTTTCGACTAAGCCGAAAATCCAAGTAGAACTCAAAGGATGATTAGAATGTTTATTGAAAACGCTGGTATTAACACTGGCAAACAAACCTATACAAAATTAAATTTTCTTTTTACCAAACATGGAATTGAACTTACATGTCGTCGTCGCCAAGAAATTGCCGGTACATTTCTATGTTTTCCTGAAACCGTACGTCAATAAGTAGAAAATACGGACGACCGTTATAAATCTTGAGGTTTCTTATTTCCCAGACGTTCTTTGCGCTTTGTGAAAATGCGTAACTTGTTGCAGTTATTAGTGGCGGGCACGGGAATAATGCGGTAACACTGAAATTCCTGCTGCCCTTATTTATAGAGCTAATCAGGTTAAGCTGATGTCAGGGCTGCCTTGACATAGTATGCTGATGAAAACTGAATAAGTCGTTTTCATATTTAAAAAATATTTACCCACACTTCATTATTAAATTTTTATTACACAACTGCCCAAAAAAGGAGTTCGTGTAAGTAGGTATTGTAAATTTCTTTATTTTACTATAATTTGGAAGACTAAATGGATATGCATGTATAGGTTGGTGTGAAATAGAATAAAAAATGTATTTCGTAGTAGATGGTAAAATAAACTTAATGGACTGTTTGTTTTAACTTAATTTTGGCGTGTCAAAAAATAGAAAATATTTAATACATAGGAAAACAACTAATATATTATAACTGCAATGAGATAAGAAGTAGTTGCCTTTAGGCTATTAAAAGGGGAAGAAAAACAAAGACATTTAAAAACGGGATGGAAATATGCACTCACTCTGGTTGCTAATTGATGCTGCAAATAGTTAGCAGTTCATTAGCGGTAGAAGTCTCTTCTTCACTAAATAGCATAATCTTTAAACAATACATTTCTAATAACTTAGGCTTCATAAGAACATAGGAGTCCATATAATAGTCACGACGAATAAGGGTTACAAAAAACTTGACACAAGATGTGTACATATAATAAAAAGGAAGTTGTAGGAAACGCGTAATTAAAATTTATAAAATTATTAAAGCACACCTACAAAGCAACAATAACCAACATAGGATATTATTAAAAACATTACATGATCCCCAGTAACGTCGACTATATATTTATAAAAAAATATAATATGGCGGATGTATAACGCCATTAAAAAAAATTACAGCAGTCTTTCTTTAATTTTAGCAAATTAAAAGTCTTGAAGAGTACATGCCAAAAATATATAACTTGTATAGATAAGTAATTGCACACTAAAAGGAACAAATAAAACTAAATAATTTATGAATTAAAAAACACGACTGCCACAATCGAACAAAAAATGAAAGAAACAATTTGGGCTTAACTAAACAAGATTCTCAGTGCAGTCGGATGATCTCTTAGAATGCAAATGTCCCACAGAACAAGTAATAAATAAGTATAGACTTACCACCAGAGTTACATACAATATCTCCTAGAGCTTGTTAGCGTCCAGGAAAACTATGATGTGCTAGCTTTTAGATTTTATCTCTTGTGTACTGATGATATTTATTGTTGAATTCGTTTGTGTATAAGGGATCACATTCGCATTGGTATTTTCTTGCTATTTCACGTTATCATTTAGGGTATCTGCAAATATCACAAGGTCACTTCAATGTTATGTGAAACTAATAACTCTTTCGCTTGCATTTCCTAATTATACTTGTCTAACCATACCGATTTTTATTTTGTTCAACTCAGGAATCAGAGATCTGCATATAGTTTTGGTTAGCTTCGAGGTAGCGTATGTGACTTCTGGTTGGACCGTATATTTTGAATCACTTAAAATTTTCACTTATGAAGTTGTATAGCAAACTTATTTGGGATATTTCACATCGACTCAGGACCTATCTCTTACTAGTTGTTTAGCTTTCTTCTGTGACGGTTTAGGTGTTGGTTGGTAAGTGAAAGAAGCTTAAGAATTAGGATTATTTATGGGGTAAATAAAAAGCTCCAACATCAAAAAAAAATATTAAGACAGTCCGTTTGGATTTCTAAAATAGTATGGAATACTTAAATTAAACAAATACATACCCCTTTTCTGGGTTTCTTTTTAAATATATAACTTATTTAACACTAACAAACTTTATAAGTATTCACTTTACAAATTCTTAATTTTAACGAATGACATTCAGAAAGAGCATATCGTTTTACTCAAAATTTAAAATTCCAAAAAACGAATAATAAAAAAAATGAGCAAAGACAAAAAGTTTGAATGCGGGAGTCTATTTCAAAATAAACGGTGTGGTAAGACGTACCGTTACAATTCTTACCGATAAATGATATGTAAATTGTCCATTTAAAAATAACTACCATTAAAATGACTCAGTCTTTTATACATTTTAACGTCCATCTACAAAATATTCTAATAACTCGAAAATTTTCAAACTTATTTAGTTTAAAAAGTAATTAGTTTACCTTCCATAAATTTAAGGTAGCGTATACCTTTGCCTGGACACACTTGTATATTTCCTAGATTTGCACTCTCGTTAAATCTGTATCTTTTGCTGCATACGAGTATTTTACATCCTACGTTTTGAGCCATTTGTGAATAAAAGTAGACTTTCCGTATAGCAGGAATTGAGCTCCGCTGACCACGCTTCTGTGCTCGTCAACTCATGTAATTAAAGAAACTCGGAAGCATGATGTATGTGGTCTACTTTTGCTCTGTTGAGTTGTGAAGTATTATGTAAATCCCTTTTGCGTTTTAACAATAAATAGTACTGAAAATTCAAGATTCTCTTACTGCTCACTACCTAATTTATGTATGCTAGCTTTCATAAGTAAAACAGTAAATTCTGTAAAAATCGCTCCCGACCTTAGTCATTTCATGTCGTTTAGACTTCTAACTGCTCCTATTATAGGTAATGGATAAACTAGTTTGATCTAGGCTATATCAGTTTATCCTATCGCGTATTGGAAGAACTTGTTTAGCCTGGGTAATATCAAGAAGAATCAAGAATATTTTATTTTGCATCAGTATGGAAAGTACATGTTACAGTTTAACACATTTTTTTTTCTAAATTTAGCATGTATAATATATTTTATAGCGACATACTTGTATATATCAAAAAGTTACCGTTACATGGTATTTTTATCCCTATTATCTGTTTTCGTTAATACCTTTTTCCAGTTCTGTATCTCTAATCTATCGTTACTTACCTTGTCAAAATTAAACCTATTATTCCGCCTAATCACGAATTCCTTTGTTTGATTATACTTCTATTCCACTTGCTCACCAATTCAATCAGTATCTTTCCTACATTAATTAACACATCACACGAGAGTTAGGTCAATTCCAGGCTTATAGCACCTGGATACATAAGGTAATATGAAGAACTTGATAAACATTATATTTATTTAGCTTATACTATTTATAACTTTGGTTTATTCGCAAAATAAGACAGCATTTTCATTTTATATATAATTAAATTTATACGAATGTTATTAGGAAAGCCTATATTAAATATACTCCGAAACTATTTGGATTGTAAAAAAAAATCCATCAACGTTAAGCTAGATCATTCAAAGACAAATCGCGGTTAAACAGCAAAATATAAATATTTATATATGAATTTATGTACATCTATACTAATGTTATAAAGAGGAAAGACTTGATTGTTTATCTGCTTAGCTCCGAAACTAATGCATCGATTTAGAAATTCTTTCACCTACAGGAAGCTACATCATGTAATATAGGTTATAATTTACGCGAGTGAAGTCGAGAGAAAACAGCTAGTACATAACATAATAATAAAAACAATGCCTCATCATAATACAATAACTACAAATATATAAAAAAAGAAAACTATAAATTGACCTCAATTCTAATAATATTAATGCTATTCTGAAATCTAATATTCTTAATGAAAAATACCTAAGAATTTTCTCTTGCAGTCTTAATTGTGTAATGATTATTAATTGATCTCAATATAAAATAACTCTTAATCAGTTGTAAGTTGAAAGCAGCCCTAGATAAAACTAACATAAGCTCTTATACGCATGAGCAGTTTCGTACAAAAATTATGGAGGCAGACAAATTAGACCTGTACATATATTCGTCTATACACTCATGTGGTTGGCAAAGGTAAATATTGCAGGCTCGGTCCAAAAAGGCAATATTTTACGTCAGCTAACAATTGTGACTTCATACCTATCAAACCACTAAGTATATAGTGGTTAGTAAAATTATACAATATATACAAAATTAATATACATAAAACTAGCTGTTTTCCGGCTATTACATACGCGTAAGTAAAAGAAATTTCATTGATTACTCTTACAAACAAACACAGGTACATACTTTATTTTTTTAATATATTGGTGGAGATACAGAATGTCATGATCGTAGAACAGTGAATTAAATGATTCCAAAGGTTTTTATCACTTATCTTTTTACCCGACTACGCGACGCAAAGGACGGTAATGTGTTTATTATGTGTTTATTCTAGAGACCAAATGCGTAGGCCGATTTTGATGATTCTTACGTCAATCGATTCGTCTTAACCTTGCGAGTGTCACTAAAGACATAACAGTAACCAAAATTCACCACAGCGACAACCATATGCCATATTGTCAGAATAAAAATGAAATCGATGAACTATGTCAAGTGGGGTGTCGTTGAATAGGTATTTTAAAATCATCTTTTATCATTTTTCATTTTAAATAATAGTTAATGATATATGATGATTTAAAGTTGTTTAACAAAACAATCATTCTCGCAAATTTTCTTACTTATTGATTTAAGTTTTTATTTAAAGTATAAACGATATATAAACTAAAAACAGTGAAAAGAGTATAAAGAACAAATATTTTTGGAAAAAAAAAATAAAGCATATGTAGCTTTGAGCCGAGTTAGGTCTCTAGAGGAACTAATCATCAGTAGTTTAGACCACCGCAAGTTACTTAATAATCCCCACGATATTAACTCAATGAAATGAGTACATTGCGGAATTTACCATCTTATAACGAAACAACGAAACGTAACTAAAAGTATAAAATAAAAATAAATAATTTAAAGAAAAACAAAAACCCAACTGCGTAAAAACTAATTTTAAAGAATACATGAAATAATTAACTTATATAAAAACTAAAAAGAAAGAAACAAGCGCAGTAGTTTAGAATTCTGTTAAGAAATACAGAACAGAACGACTCACAGTCGGGGCCAATTCAAATTTTACCAATCAAATCTTACCAAGGGGGGGGCTCCTTGGTAAAATTTGACAGAGCAGAACGACTCATAGTCGGGGGACTATGAGTCCTTCAAATTAAAAAATGCTTTTGAAAAAACGCAAAATTGATACATCAAATGACAAAATGCATTGACGCAAAAGGAAATTGAAAGTTTTGACAACTTTTAGTGCGTCCCAGATATCGTAGATGGCAAGTTAAAATAAATATCACTATATAATGAATTAGACGAAATACATAATTATTATTATTTTTAATATTATCCAAAAAGAAATGTTTCATTTCCGTATTTTTTTAAATATTTCTCTCGCTTACCGACAGTAATGGCAAAGAACATTCTTAAAAACAATCTTTTCATACCCTTAAACTTTTTGAGATAATCTTGTGCCACTACATAAAAAAAAATCAGCGTACTACAAGTACTGCTGTTCTTCAAATTTTAAAGTATCTTAATATAATTAACAGTTGTTAAATCATTTTAAATAAATATTTATTTTATAAAACCATTAATTTTTTTTAAGAAATTAATACAATTTTTAGTGATCCATCTCATAACGTAGAAAAGTGATGGATGCTCGAGACCGCCATTTTATAAGTTTTTATTTAAAGGTTAGATAAAATTTAGTGAGGAAATAATCAAGTTAGTAAAATAATATATTCACAAAAAATAAAAACCACATACAACGCGTGGGTGAGTTCGACGAACAGTGAAGGCGTAGCTCCGACTGATACAAGTGGGAATAGAGGAACGTCTGGCGCATTAATACATCCGTCATTTTTCTATGAGCGTTTATTAAAAAAATTAAAAATAAACTATTTTGAAATATAAACATTTTGTAAACTAGTAATAATATTAAGGGTATATATTATCCAAATGTACTCTTAGCAAAATATGTTTTTTTTGTATATTTTTTTACATCCGTCATTGTTCTACGATTATGACAAGACAGTAAAATATGGCTCAATACTAAGGTAGGTAATTAGTCGTAGGTAGCCAGTAATTTCAGCTACTTTTAAGAATTCGTCCATCCTCTGTAACCGATTGTCCCTCAAGCCGATTTCAAAATATCGCCGTCCATAAGGTCTCCGGTTTGGTTCAAAGTGAAGTTAATACATATATAAATTGATCTTTTTGTATCTGAATATTTGTGGTATTTTCTTTGATTTAGATTTCCACAACAAAAGGTCTTTAGCTACTCGCAACGTGTTGTTTTATTTATTTTAAAAATCGGTATTGTAATTTTGGAGCCCATACGATGCAAACAAACAAACAATCAAATCTTTCGTGTTTATAATATTAGTATAGAAAATATCATTTTTTTAATGCATGTTTGAATTGAAGAAAAAGGAATTGGAAATGCAAAATAAAATCAAACTACAAACAAAAAGCTATTACATTAACTGAAAAAAAAATATTTGTGCTTTCTAACATTATTATATTTCTTGAAAAATAACACATAGTGCACACATCAGAACAACCATAAACATTGATAATCTATCGATTTCTTTCGTCTATTTGATATTTGGAACAAAATCCTAATGTCAAAAATGGTATATAGTTCGCTCCGTTCATTCAAACCGTTAGTGTTGTCACCCAGAAAAAAATTAGCCATGTCAATGTATAGCGAAAAAACGACTCATTGTGCTGGCAACAAATTGGCCAGTAGTTAAATTTGGCTATGTTTTAATTTGGCTTCAAAAAACGAAATAGCGAGTTAACAACTTGTTAATGTTTTAACTATAGTCAAGTTGACAAATGGTGAATTTGACTACGGATCAAAAAACTGGCCCTAAATCGACTATGTAACATTACGTGCCATCGCACACAGGTTCAATCCCATTTTATCCAGGATTTATTTTCAATAAGCTGAAATTCCACTGAAATATTCTCGGATTTACAAGATCAAATTCTAAAGGCAGTAGTAGTGTAAGCAGCACCATTTCCTCGAAAGTTTTGTGCGAAAATTATTTTTTTATACATCCAGAGCTTTGTTGAGAGAATGTCTCTTAATGCTATAAGTTTTGTTAGATTGATGGGCTCGTCAAATATTTGGGAAAGTAAATAAATCTGCTAGAACCCAGAAGGACACACTTATCTTGAAAACATACGTGTGAAATTTTCTTTTCTTCCGTACCGTTGACTTTGTTATTGCCTTGAGCAGTAGTATTAATATGTAGAGTTGCTGTTGTCCATTGGTTATCGGATTTCTTAAACTTTTTAAAGATTTTGTCATTAAGTAATAGAATTTTTGCACGATAAATTATGAAAAGTAATCAAAACTGAAATTGATTATAAATTAGCCAAGTGTTCCACCGTAGCACAATAAGAAGAATTGCTTTAAATAGACTAAACTTTATCGATTTCAAAGGTCAGGACTCCCTTTTTAATCTTTGAACATAATTATAAAAGCACATATGTAACAACCATACACTGAGTGACTCTAAAAAGTAAAGAATTAATATTCTGGTGTCCTTTAAAAATATTTTTATAAAGTAACTGTTTTTGATGACAAGCGAAGTAAAAATCCTCCATAATTTCATTGTGATATACGATAAATCTTACCAAGCGTGGACATGCAATCTTAGATTACATCTACTCATTATAATATGTTCCACCTGAGATGATAGCAAATGCTATAAATAAACTACATACAAAAGAACAACGACCAACACACAATAACAGCGTGCAAAAGTGTTTACTTAATTAAACTTTCATTCAAAGGAAGGAAAGTTTGAATTACGCTCGGCCAGTTTACGGGAAAAGAAAAATGTAATTAATAGTTTCACTAGGTTTATTATAAACTCGGGAACTGTATTAAGATTTACACCAAGAGTTGTGGCCAACCTGAAAACGATGTGATCAATGTTCTATTTGAACTTTTTTAAATTTATATTTTAATTTGAAGGTGAAAATAAAATGGCCCTTTCACCTTATTTTCTTCTATCCGTAGGGAAGACCTATACTTCAGCAGTGGCATTAGTAGGTTATTAAATTGTTAGTCGATCAATATCGACTAATGTTAGTCATTTTTCAATACAAAAAAATTCATTAATAAAGGCAAGCAGTAGCCCTTGCTTGCCTTTATTTACTCGTTTAACTTCTTATTATACGCAGTTTTACACTGACTAAATTTAATGACGCAAAAATTAAGATTTCGCTTTAAAATACTATAGCCCAGCATTTTTGCAATGAAGTAACATTAAAAAATGGTTAAAATTCGTTCTACATAACGTTTGGAAACTCTGAATTTCTCATGATAGATGTAGTTTTATAGCATTTACAGTTTTAAGGTATTTAAAAGCTTCCCTAATAAATATGATACATTTTTTGTAAGGAAGCTCTGTCCTATTCTATTATATTAAAAATACGTAAGTTAGAGCAATAGACAACGGATCAGAGATATCGAATTTCGATTTTAACTTTACTATTGTGCCTTGGTCTGGATGATGATCTCACTCAATCGGTTATTAATGTTGCGTTAAGAAAGACTAATGGCCGGTTTCTGGATTGAGAAAAGTACAAAGTCTTACATGATTATTCTCAATAACTTAAGTTTTTTATGTTTTACACGGTAAAAATTCCTACTTTTATCAAACTGATATCAACTGATCATTGAAAAAAAATAAAATCAAAAACGAAAACCTGTTTAAGCGCGGTGGAAATGGATTAAGTACGGTTTGATACGTGCTTAACTTTAAATTCTCGCTTCCGAAACCGTGTGTATATAATGTCTATCTTATATATACATATATAAATAGGGAGAGGGGGATGACGGATTGTGCAGCAAAATTATTTTCATTAATTCTCGCAATGTATTGTAGCACTTTGGAATATTATGTATTATATTGAAATAGAGACTTAGCAAAGGTTAACCTAGCACGAGGATCTACAGTAGTAATATTCACTCTTAGAAGGTAGAAAGTTTGCTTATTCTCTGTATAATATAAATTTGGACTAATACTAAAATTGCAATTTTAGCGGAAATTTACTCTGACGCTGAACCTTATTTATTAATAGCACTGTAATTTAGAAATATATCTCCTAAATAAAAATTATATAAATACTGTGAAAAAACTTTCAAAGTTATGAAAAAACAAAGTTTTATAACTCTTTCTCTCTCCCATAAGAGTAAAGGCAATGTATACCGGCAAACAAAGTTACATAATGTTTACGTCTACACCTAATCTTTATATGTGCTTAATATAAAAAACAAATATTAATTACACCCTGTAAACTGTCATTCGCATTGCGGCGAGTGACATCGGGACTTAATCTCAATGTTAATTACGATTAATTGGCACTGATAAGTCGGATCTCAATCTGCGGGACCAAAAGACGCCGATGCGTCTTACCCCGATGGGTTAAACTAATAAGAGTATTAACCAATGTTTGATTAACTGTTGTACATAGCGCAGCATTAAAATAATAGATTGTTACGAAAGGGACTTAAATCGAGTTGTAATGAGTTTCGAAAAAAAATACTTCTGTGAAAAATTCTGAAGATTTCGCGCCAATTGTTTTTTCTTTAGTTATATTCGATAGATTATAATAGATCGAAGAGATTAATTAATGATAATACCTTTTGTATATTTTTTTAAATAAAATGTTCGTATACAATACTAACTGTTTCCCGCGACTTTGTCCGCGTAAATTATAGTCTATGTCAACCCTGTATGATGCTCCCCGTAGGAGAAATAATTTTTAAAATCTACCTAGTAGTTTTTGAGCCTATTCGATGCAAACAAACAAACAATCAAATCTTTCCTCTTTATAATATTAGTAAAGACTAAATTGGTTATTAATAAAAACGTGTTTGTCGGTTCGTTGGTGACAGACGCAAAATTTAAGAAAATCCTTTTCCTGCAAGAAAATATAATTATATTTTAGCTTTGTTTTAATACGCTATGAGGACGAACTTTTTTGGGCAAGGTTATCTTATATGACTAAGATTGAACGTGTAAGATGTAGCACAATGTTATAAACGATAAGACTGTTAAAAGACAGCTTTGATAATTTTAAGGCAACCAACATCTCAGAATGACTCTGAAGCTTGTCAAGAATCCGAAACGTGTGCAACGTAATAAATCCTACTAATCTAATTTACACGCGATTAAACGCGTTCAGAAGTTGTGAAATACAAACTAAAAGAAAACAGATCTCATACGAGGATAAGTGGCTTACTAATCTCATTCGACTCAACCAATCGGGCAGTCATCGTATAGAGGAACTAATACATTACTCGAGTCCTTAGTATTCCCGTAAAAGTCCAGCTTAATGTATAAAGGAAGAGGCCGTAACATATATACGGGGCTGTTTTATTTCTGCCCGTACGAGCGTGCTGCGGCGATGTGAACGCGATTTGCGGAATCTTTCAGGGCTGTCATAAAAATAAATAATACGTATTAACTAATCGCTTTTTGTGTGAATTTTCATTAAAGCGAAAATATAATTATTTCGTTTAATTTTAGTTTTCTATCAATTTACGGATCTTTAATAAAGAGATAAAAAAGAAAATATCAATGTCAAATTTTAAAACTACGTTTGTTTACACATGAGGAAAAAAATTATGAAACTTATGCCAAGCCGGGGTACAACAAACCTTTCACAATAAAAATAGGTAAGTGATATCGTAAGGCAATAAAATCGTATATATATGAAAGATAATTAAAAAACCATGCCTTGTGGTGTTCTTCTTTGCCTACACCGCTTAAGATCTGACATAAATTTATTGATATTTTCATTTAATTAATATCGTCATCATAATAGCAGGAAAATCACTACGACGAACAAGTTGCGCATGGTTGCGCAAAATGTTCTATATGATAAACACAAAAACAAAGAAAATTACACAATATAAAACAATTAACTTTTAATAATATATATATATATATATATATATATATATATATATATTTTAAATTTATGATTTTACTAATTTAAATATAATAATAAACATTACTTTATATATATATAAATCGCAGAAACATTATAAAAATCTCAATTAAACATTCGTAGAACATATTCTAACAGAAAAATAGTAAAAAAAAAAACATTATTTTTTATTTGAAATACTAAAGACATCGCATATAACAAAAAATAGCAACCCTACTTGTACTAAACTTAACGGCCACTCGCGTTGCTTTCGACTATGAAAAGCCAATCTAACTTTAATGCACCTCCTTAGCCTGTTCTTTATGGAAACACATCCGTCATTAGACGAGTTATTCTTAATTTTACTAGTTTTATATGACAAGAACTATTTCGTTTCCGTACAGCTACTTTAAGAAAATAATTCGGTATTTAAAGTATTATCTATCGGTAGTATGTCTGAGTATAAAAACAAATATAACATATTTTTAAACAAAAAAAATGCACTTGCTTCTTATTGCTTCTTATGGAACTATCCTTATAAAGTAACTGTTTTCCCGAGACATCGGCCGCGTAAATAGCTTATATCACTCGCGACCTAGCTTCGTGTAGGTGAAAGAAGTATCAAAATCGATTCAGTAGCCGCGCATCTTATTCAACGCAAATAATTAAAATATTTCCCTTTATAATTTATTTATTTAAAAGGACAACCAACAAGACACAAATCCTCTATACGTAAATTATTCAGTGCTTTAATATAAGAACGATGCTAAATTTTGCCTTAATTATAGATTGCCACAACATGCAAATAGAATATTACAAGTCAATGCAAATTATTGAATTACTATCATTTATGACCAATCCATTAAGTGTAAAAAAAGCAATTATAAATAAATTAATTTAAATTATAAAGTATGTATATAATAATAACAACTAAACAAAAATAAAATTTGTTCGGGTTATACCGAAATGATTTGGTAAATGATAATATTTGATTGAATATAAACTGTATATTTGGAAACAACTATTAACACTAACTAACACGTATGAATGTATGATTGAATGTATGAGTACGCGTAGCGCTCTTGGTGGCTGATTACGAACTAAATTTATGATATTTAAGTAATTATAATGACGACTGAACGAATTTGGGTCAAGCGGTGTAAATGCTGACAAGACAATGTACGCGCTTGCTCGTACATATTCCCGGGCGGGAAAATAGGGGTTAGTAGATGATAATTGATGTTGATATGATAACAAGGTGATTACAATTTTGACTATACTAATATGATTTTATGTTAATTTATTTGATGTATTAACAAGGTGATTCGACATTTAAGCTTAAAACTAAGATGATGGTTCGTTTGGAAGTTTAAATAGCGAACGGTGTACAATAGGGGACGACCCTATATCTTTCATTAAAACTCGCGCACTTGCACTTTGTACGTTAGACGACGTACATTTATTTTTTAAGGACACTCGCGCACGATTTTTGTTAAACTCACTGATCTCACTATAATTATCACTGCACTGTGCACTACTCAGCTGCGCTGCTGCAGCTTGTGCCCTAGGCGCAGCTGTGGGAACGGCTCCTGCTGCCGTTTGCATTCCTCTTGCTTTGATGTATCTCCATATCAATGCTGCCATGGTTGCTATTATTATGGCGAACAGTACATATATCGCTACATAGTGGTGTACATCGTGGTATGATACACCTTCAGATATTAGAGGCTGTTCTTGTTTCATGATATCTATGTCCTTTTGAATATTTTGGAGCTGAGAAGATCTGTCGAAGGTTTCTTCTATATCGATTTCTTTAGAAGATTTCGGTAGAGAGATGTTAATGATGTGATTCAACTGAGATATTTCTGGTATTTCTAATTCTTTTCTGATTTCAACTTTGCTGTGATCGTTTCTCTCTGAGTACATAAAGAAATCAGCTGTTCTTATAATGCACGACTGATTTATATTAAATAATCCAACGCGAGTCAAATGAATGGGTGTAACTTGATCTCCGCATAGTAGTTTCAGGTGACATTGTTGGCAACAGAAATACAAATAATTATTCGGTTTATTTATTTCAATCAGCTGATTAGAGCAAGGTCTTTTAATTGTTTTGCATTTGTTTACATTTTGATAAGTTTTACAAAAACTATTATCATTTTTGATAACGTTAATGGGTTTCTTAAGATGACACAATGTTAGAGAAGGGTTTTTGGGGGTGCATGTTTTTAAATCTTCTTTTTCTATTTTTATATAAGAGTCTTGCTTGAGGTTCACGGCCACGTAATTTGATATAGGTAAAGTCTCCATAACAGTTTGGTTTTCTATTAAATGCGGTATTGGGATAAGACGTGAAATTTCGTATGTTTCTTCAGCAATAAGGGGGATTTTAATTTCAAAAATTACAAAACTTTCAGTAGCTCTTGCATGTACTCGTAATAAATTGTAAATTTCTGATAAATTGTCTGTCTTCGTGATAGGTATTGCCAAATCCTTTGGAAGCTGTTCCGCTATGACACTCAACTCTTTTCGTAACTGAGAAGGTGTAAGTAAATGAAAATTAAATTTGCCATTATAAATATTGGAAATAGCATCGAGTAAGGTTTGTTGAATGTTTTTCAAATTGAAGATAACATTGTTTGCTAACATTGAAGTCGCAAGAAAGTCACTTTCTAGTGAAATATTTTGAATTTCTGCTTCGAGCACGCCTGCGTTTTTTTGGACAGTGTTTATCTTTTTATTAATTAATTTATATTGTTTGTCGACCATGTTTTCGGTACGCTTCAATAGATTGAATTCCGCTTCAATCACTGAAGTTTGGTTTTTCCAAAGGGAGGCTAGGTGATTTTGATTTTTTCTGATTAGATGGATATCTTGTTCATATTTTTCGGCGAAATCTTGATCTAATACACCAAAAAGTTTATTGGCAATATATCCAACTCCGTTAATTAGGCCGCGCTTGTAGCGGCTATGTGAGTTTGTATGATGGTTCAATAGCATATCATTATAATATTGAAGTTCGTTGATTTCATGTTGCAACTGTAATATGATATTTTCGCAGTGGGATTGTTTTTGTATTTTAGCGCATATATTTTCTAAATATTGAATATACATATTGACCGCTTTGTTGCCGTCTTGATAAGGCTGCGTATCATAATAGACGATTAGGCGCCACTCATCGCGTATCAAGTTCATCTTTGTAATTTGATCAAAGTAAATGCTATTATTGCTTGGTAGATTTGTTGTATGGTATAAGCATTGTATTTGTGGGATTGCAATTAAAAATAATAATAAGGTCATGGCCAAGGATGATAAAGCGCATGTTTTCTTTTTAGTGGTTTTAGGGGTTGCTTCGCTTTTCTGTTTCTGGTTTTCTTCTTCGGGTCCCTCTTTCGCTTTTTCTACATGGACCGGCAAGATGTTTAATTTTATTACAGGTCGCTTGATATACCCGTTCTTTGTCTTTAGGGTCACGACTCGTACAAAGCCGTCACTACCGGGGTGCAACTCTGCAACGCGTCCTAAACTCCATTTACCCGGGGGCAAGTTGTCGTCCTTGATAACCACAACGTCATCTAATTTTATGTTTGGTCGGGGCTGTCTCCACTTGCATCTTGCTGAAAGTTGAGCTAGATATTCATCACGCCAGCGCCGCCATATATCTACGAATATTCTTTGTGTTAAGGACCATCTTGTTCTAAGATCCTTTTCTGTTTCATATATGGTAAGTACGGGGCCGCAGGCTAAAAAGTGACCGGGTGTCAAAAAATTAAGATCGTCTGGGTCTTCTGTTATGGGGCAGAGAGGACGGGAGTTCAGACATCCTTCTAATTGACTGAGGAGTGTGGTGAATTCTTCGTAGGTGAGATGTTGCTCACCGATCACTCTTTTTAAATGGTGCTTGAGACTTTTGACTGCAGCCTCCCACAAACCGCCTGCTGAAGGCCAAGATGATGCATTAAAATGCCACTCGGTCCCCATTTTTGCTATCTCTGAATGAAAAACTTGATCGTTGATGTGCTGTAATTGTTCCTTTTCTTGATTTAATATTTTGCGTGCTCCTATGAAGTTAGTGCCTTGGTCGCTATACATGTGTCCCGGAACTCCTCTTCGGGCAGCCATCCTTCGCAACGCCGCGAGGAAGGCGGACGTGGTAAGGTCAGAAACGAGCTCCAGATGAACGGCTTTAGTGACCATGCACACAAAAACCGCCACATAACCTTTCGTAGTTTTGATCCCACGACCCTTGTTGGCTTTTATGCTCACGTGGCCGGTGTAGTCCACCCCACAGTGATAAAAGGGGCGAGATGGGTTTGTTCTAGCAGCTGGTAGGTCGCCCATGATTTGTTGCTGTTGATCAGGACTATGTTTTTTGCAGATAACACAGGAACGAAGCCGTTTTTTAACAGCGTTGGTACCTCCTAGAAGCCAATAATTTCTTCTTATGAAAGCACAAGTTAGCCGTGCTCCGCCGTGATAGGTGACGTTATGGGCGTGATCAATGATAAGTTCCGCCAATCTGGTATTATTGGGAATAATGATCGGATGTTTCCTTTCAGAATCCAAATTCGCATGTCGCAGCCTGCCGCCTACACGTAAAATTCCGTTTTCGATAATCGGATTAAGATTGCTTAATTTGCTATTTTTATTGATACTTTTTCCTTCTTGTAACCTTGTTATTTCTTCAGAAAAATATTGATCTTGAATACTCTTGATTATCTTTAATTTGGCGTAATTTAATTCTTGTATGGTTAAATAAATTTCATTAGGTTTCTTGTTGCCTAATCTTAAAATTCTTACTAATGTCCTGATAGCGGTAATAAATGAACTTGTATTATTTAATAGTCTTTCAATAATATCAATGTTATTTGACACCTGTGCAACATTAACTTGTTGTATATTTTTTATCTCTTGGTTTGTCGTGTAATTAAATTTATTTTTGTCTGTTTCAGGTTTATACTCTGGAAGCCACTGTGGTCCCTCCCACCAGAGTTTATGATCTTTAAGTTGTGGGGCGGTGAGACCCCGACTAGCACAGTCGGCTGGGTTCTCGTTCGATTTGACATAGCGCCAGCAGGTTTTCGGCATTGATTCTATTATTTGTTTTACCCTGTTGGCTACGAATGGTTTCCATTTTTCGGAATCGCCATTAAGCCATCCGAGTACGGCAGTCGAGTCACTCCATCCATAAACCTGAATTGGATAATTATTTAAACAAATTTTAATTTTTGTGATTAATTTTGATAGTAGAAGTGCCCCACTAAGCTCTAGACGAGGTAGTGTAACCGATGTTTGTTTATTTACTGGTACTAATTTTGTTTTTCCGGCGATCATTGTTATCGAAGATTGTTTTTTACAGTAAACTATGGCTGCGTAGGCTCTGCTACTCGCATCACAGAAACCATGCAATTCGATGATGTCATTTTGTACTATTTTTAACCACCTAGGGATTTTGTAGGTTTCAATAATCTTTATTTCGCCTTTGATCTTAAGCCACTCTCGAACTATATCCTCTGGTACAGCTTCATCCCATTGTATGTTAGTTTTCCAAATATTTTGAAATAAAATCTTTAATTGAATTGTTAGTGGGGACAGCCAGCCCAGGGGATCAAAGAGTTTTGAAATGTCTGAAAGAAGCGATCTTTTTGTAATTTTCTTAGATGATGAATCTATCTTACATTGAAAAGTGAAACAATCTTGTAATGGATTCCACCCGAGCCCTAATGTTTTTGTCGTTTCAACTTGTTTGAAATCAAAATATGCTTGGTTTTCATGTTCCTGGTTTGGTTCTACTAACTCGGGTAAATTTGATTTCCACTTTCTAAGGTTGAATCCACCGGATTTCAAAAGCTGGATTAATTCCGATTGGATTTGTATGGCGGATCCTGGAGTGTGTGTACCGTAGATGACGTCATCCATATAAAATGAGTTCTGAAGGATGTCTGGTGCTGAACTGTCTTGGTAGTTCATTTTTTCATCGAGAGCTAATTGCTTGAGAGTCATCATAGCGAGAAAAGGCGCCGCCTTTGTTCCGTATGTGACTGTTGCTAACTGGTAAGATTTTAATTGTTTTCTGTTATTATCACGCCATATAATTTTTTGTAGAGCTTGATCCTGCTCATTAAGCCATATTTGCCTAAACATCTTTTCGATGTCGGCTGTAAAGGCATATTGGAACTGTCTCCACTTGATTATGAGACACTGAAGGTCTTGTTGTAAATTAGGGCCTCTACACATGACGTCATTTAATGTATTTCCACTTGTTGTTTTTTCAGATGCGTTAAATACTACTCGTAATTTAGTCGTAGTAGATTCCTGTTTCATGACGCAATGGTGAGGCAAATAGCATTCAGGTGTCGTATGAAATTGGCCAGTCGCTGTCGGTGTCATATGACCGAGTGCAATGTACTCGTTGATAAATGATTTATATTCTATTGCTAATTTATTTTGTTTTTCAAATGTTTTTTCCAACTTATAAAATTGAGCAATCGCTTTTTGTTTTGACTGCCCCAATTTAATCTGAAAATCTTGTTTTAACGGCAGCCTAACTTCGTATCTGCCATCTGCTCGTCTTTTGGTAGTCTCTTGGTAATAATCTATACATTGTTGATCTTCTGTTGATAGCGGAGATGACTCTGTGATTTCTTCGATCTCCCAAAATCGCTTGATATCTTGGAGATCATGCAGTACCACATTACATTGGATGGTTTTATTTATGTTTCCACTTAATATCCAGCCCAGTTGTGTTTGTTGGGCGGTTGTTAGTGTTGAATTTGATCTGCATATACCATCGAGTAATATAAGTGAATATATATCAGCCCCTAGGAGGACGTCCACCGGGGAACTAAGATAAAATTGAGGATCTGCCAATTTGATATGATCTAGATATGACCAGTCCGGTTTTGTAAAAGTACTGCTCGGCAAATTTTTTATTAGACTTTTCATTATTAGAGCATCTGTTTCAAAGGTAAAATCATTAACTAGAGAAGCGCATTTTAAATGAATTAATCCTTTAACGTTGCTATCTTTATCACCGACCCCTGATATGACCCCCATGCATTTTCTTCTTGGTAATCTCAATAACTGAGCGGCGTGCTCGGTAATCAACGAAGTTTGAGATCCCTGGTCTAACAAGGCTCTCAGTTTATAATATAAGCCATCTGCTCCCTGGACGTTGATCATTGCTGTTGGTAACAATACATGGACAGGCTCGTTTGAAATGTGCACGTGTGAACTACTTTTCATAATTTTTCCTTCGTTTGCGGTCGAGGTGACTGAACCTTGCGCCCGCGCCCCCTCGCCGATATCCGTTGTCGCGTGGTTGGATTGCGCAAACGCTTCATGTAACAAGCTATTATGATTTTTATTACAAATTCGACAGCGATTTTCTGATAGGCATTCATTTTGATGATTATTAAGACAATTTGGACACAGTTTAAGTTTGTGTACCAAATTGTTTTTGTTATATGGAGACATATCTAGAAATTTTTGGCAATAATAAATACCGTGATCATTGCATTTACATAGCATGCATCTATATTTAATTGTTGTTAAGCTCTTATTACTCATTGGGCGTGGTTTCATATTAATACTAGATGAAAATGTATTTCTTAGAACATTTTGTTTCTCAGTATTCATTTGATAATAATTTTGATGTTTGTGAACTCCTTGTTGTTTTTGTGTGATTAAGCCGTCCTGTTTTCGGCGTGATGATTCTAACGTGGTAAATTTAGTTTCTAAAAAGAATAAAAAGTCCTTTAAACTTGGTAGCTCTCTTGGTTGTTTGAGAGAAGCGACGTAGTCCATGTGCGACTCGGTATCTAATTTCTGGGATAAAATATGCACAATAAGAGGATCCCACGTGCTTATGTCTATCCCTAAGTTTTTAATAGAGTTTAAACATTCTAATGTAGAATCATGTATGCGCTTTATATGGTTGATCGATTGTTGATGCATTACTGGAATATTTAATAAGATGTTGACGTGTGAAGAAAAAATAAGTTTTTTATTATTGAACCGCTGATTTAAGATTTCCCAGCAAACATCATAGTTGTCTGAACTTACTTTCAGATGCTGTATTAATCTCTCTGCCTCTCCCCTGACTTTCGATTTAAGATATTGCATTTTTTGAGCTTTGGACATAGAATGATTGTTGTGAATGGTTTCAAGAAAAAGATCTTTAAATGAGATCCAATTGACATAATTTCCATTGAATTGTGGTATTTCGATTTGCGGCGTACTTTTTTCTATGTGAGCCATCGACGACATTTTCTTGTTAATAGCCTTCTTCATTTTGTTATATTCCTGTTCATATTGTGTATAGACCTCTTCGTATTGTTTGTTAGAGCCGTTGAGTTCGCTGTCTAATTCCCAATGCAAAGCGTCGACAACTCCCCATCTCAACTGTATTGTGCGTAACAAATCATCAAATTCCCACTTCTCTGTAACGTTGGTTAAATCGATATTTGACATAGCACGCTGGAATGCTTTCAGATTACTTTGCTGTTTCCTTAACATTTCGTCAGTTTTGCTGATTGTTCCACGTGACGAGGTTGATGATTGATTATGGCTTGTTCCTGATGGTTGTAAAGTCGGAAGTTCTAATACGGGAGTACGAGGTCTTCCCGACTCCACTGCTTTATAGTTTTGAATTTGTGAACGTATGCTTTCATACTTCACCCTGACCTTGTCATAATCTTCATTGATAAAATACATATGATTCTCCACACCAAACTCTGACAAACGAGCATGGTTATTTGAAAATTCGTGCCAGTAGTTATCGAGGAGGTCCAGGCGGCGCTGAAGGTAATCTGATGTCTTCCTCTCAGCTCCATCCTTTTTAAAATTGGTAAGGACATGATCAATAGCTTTGGCGATTTGCTGTTGGTTGATGTAAATCTCATCCATGGTTGCCATGATTGATAAAGTAAATTAGACAGATCTTACTTGATAGATGCTGCTGGATGTTGCTGATTGCGTGCAGATATACACGCGACAGGTATGCCTGGTTACCCGTAAGGTTTGTGGTTGCTGGATTGATTGTGCCTTCTTGGTAGCACAGGGCGCGCTGTGACGTAATTGGTATAACGAGCACAGCCACGTACAGTAGACGCACTTTGTCCGAAGGTCACTGACCGGAAGCACTACACGAGTATGTAAAGCAGACGAAATCGATACAAATTTACTATACCGGTGTAGAGGTCCCGCCTTTCGGAAAGCTCGAAGGACCAATGTTCGGGTTATACCGAAATGATTTGGTAAATGATAATATTTGATTGAATATAAACTGTATATTTGGAAACAACTATTAACACTAACTAACACGTATGAATGTATGATTGAATGTATGAGTACGCGTAGCGCTCTTGGTGGCTGATTACGAACTAAATTTATGATATTTAAGTAATTATAATGACGACTGAACGAATTTGGGTCAAGCGGTGTAAATGCTGACAAGACAATGTACGCGCTTGCTCGTACAAAATTAAAATATCAAATTAAATGTCAAAACAGGGACAGTAATATTGCTGCACAGGACCAGATATGAAAGCACGCACCTCCCGCTTGAATTGCAATAGTTTATTGCAAAAAATGTCAGCGTGGCATTCTGGTTGTTTGCTTAACAAATTAAATTGTCTTTGCAGTCTATTGAATGTGGCATGGTGGCCCAGATTACTTTTACTACCCTTCACCGAAAACGAAACATATCTACCTAAACGAGGGAACCAGTGAGGAATACTAAAGGTCAAGCGACTTAATAGAAAAGGGCAATCGATTACTTCATTAACGACTTTATAAATAAACATATGGGCCAGAAGTAATCGTCTTTCCTTCAGACTCATGACTCCAAAAAAGAGAGACGATCTCGCTATGAACGCAGTTCCTTGGCTTTGCGGGTCTGATAGGAAAGATTTTCTGGATTCGTTCAATACGCTAAATATATATGTCATATTGTGGGTTCAACACTTGACTGCCATACTGCAGAATGGAGCGTACCAATGTTGAAAATAACAAAATCTCAGTGGATGGCCTTTTAAAGTCCTTTGCGGTTCTCAGAATAAAACCCAGCATCCGAAATCCTCTTGTCACAATGGAATCCACATGCTTATTAAAAATATAATATTAGTATTGATATGAGTGTTGATTCAATATTATTTCAAAGACATAAAATACTACTTTTTAAAGGTAATCACGTAGATACTGAATAATGGTGGTCGGTATCTACCACTTCATTCAAAGCGGGTTTTCCAATGGTCAATACAAACGAAAAACTATTTTGGATGCCGAAATTCAATAAAACAGAACAAATAATGTCTTACTATCAAAAATTTGTGATTATTTTACTGAACAGAATTGTAATGATTAATTATTTAATTTTTATAATTATGTGTATTTTTAAGTGTTTCTTTAAAAAGCAGCATTCTGGCATTCTTAAATTCTTCACCAAACAAACCAACTTTTATACTCCTCCATCTACGCAATATTCATTAGGAGTCCAAAATTTTTGCATCTCATTTTAATATAATGATATTATTATGAAATTATGATGATTTACAATTAGATTAATTCGTTGATTTATATTATTTAATTTCATTAATATTTATTTTGAGTAAATTATCTCCAATTACGTTTTCTTGTTAAAAATCATTTAAATGATTTAGGCAATATAACAGAAAAGGTTCGTGCCATCGAATTAAATTAATTCACGGAATTAAGTCCAATTTATCCGGGTACAAAAGGTTGCATTTAATAACATACGACCTCGCATTAATACTGCCCTAGGCAATGACGTAAAATTATTACCAATTTTAACTTTATTGGATCTGTTCGTTTATTAAAATGTCAAATACCAACTTTATTAAGTCATTATGTGTCCACGAGTGGGTGGATTTCTTCTCGGTTTTCTATTAGCAATAGCCCTAATATGTTTCTTCTAAGTGCATTATATTAAAATTTTTATTGCCAGTCTCCTGTGTAAATGTTGCAGACAATAGAGATTTCCAAGGATTTTGATCAAGATCCGAAGGATGATATCACAGCTTCAATTTTCTTAAACCTAGATTTTTTTTTTAAATCAAAAACCTAAACTTGTTTAAGTTAGTAACACAATTCATGGTGAGGCGGCGTGTTAATTGCCTAGACTTCATATGGAGTTTAAATAAAATAAGAGCGAGTGAAAAAATTACAAATAAGATAACATTTTGCCTAGAGTCCACGCGATAAATCTCTGATATATAATCGATAGTGCTTACCGGCCTATGAGCACCATCGGGACTCGAACCAGTGCCTACCACACTATCAGTTCTGTTAATCTTTTGCTTTTAAATTGGTAAAGAAAAAATAGTTTGTGATAAAATTCATGTAAATGAGCGGAACAGTATTTTTATTCAAGTGTTGCAAAAAAAGACATGACGAATGCAGTTTTCATCTATCGTTTTGTAGTTTTTTCATCTAATACGGTTGTAGGCAGTAATACGGTAATCTAATACGGTTGTAGGTAGTGTATATTTAAACACTACTTATATATTATTAATAATGTACAGTAGTGTTTAAAAACAAATATTTTATGCTCGTTGACACGTGACCGCAAACAGCGCCTGACGTCACGCCCTTTTTTCTCATACCGGAACTTAGATAATTCAACCTTATGCTTAAATAGAACGTTATTCGTTTCGGAGTGCTGTGACGTCACAGTGACGCCATAATAGAAGTGACGTTCTCACGGGAAAGTTTGAAAATTTTATTTATTTTCGGTTTTTAACTTATTTTATGAATTAAATTTTTTTTATATATTTCATGTAACAAACTAAACGAAAATATTTAAAAAAGTTACCTATACAAGTGTCATCATATCTATCAATATGACAATGATAGTGAACGTCTCTATTCAAAGGAACATTCAAAGAGGTTTACGCAGTATTTCATAGTTTCTGAACATCTTGAACTCAAAATTATCATATCACTTGTTGGCACTTGGAACGAAGATGCTAAATCCGCCTGGTGCAGCCTTTTGTCGGCTCAGAATTCAAGGAATAATTAATTGCCCTGCACCCATTGTGGGAAAGTCGCCTGAGCAGTTCCTTTGTCTCATGATTATGTCAAGTCCCTTTAGGAGACGCGCAAGTGCCTCTCGCTTCCGGAAATTCACATTCAGACCATTTCGGGATATGTCAGAACCGTCTGCAGTTATGTTGAATGCTCTTATCAGTATCATTATGAATGCGAATACATTTTCACATTTAAGATTTCGAACAACTCTTATTTCAACCTGGTTTTCAAAGAATCAATAGGGAATAATAAAATATTTGACATTTGCCAACGTAAAACCAATACAATCAATTTGCGCTCCACTACAAATTAAAATTAATAAAATGCAGGATGAACCTTTATTTGTCAGAGAATTAGTCAAAGAATAAATGTTGAAAGATCCCTTTATTTAAAATAGTTTCTTTGTACCCGTGCGTGACGTCACGCGGCGCAGGCTAGTTTAATTCCCAATTTAGTAACATACTGTTTGTGACTGTACGACTATATACACAAAAAGAAAGATATCCCCTGTCTGGAAAACAAAAATTATAATGTTGATAAAAGTGGTCAAAGGTCTGAAATGGATTTATAAAAATCAGTCAAAATAATTATGAATTATGAATTGCTACGTAACGATACACAATTCATTAGTAATTGTCTGAATAATTAATAATCTTAATAAATAAATTTGTTCTTAATGAAAAATCCACTTAGTTCCTGGCACTATGAGATGGGAATTTCGTAAATATACAGAAAGTGATTTTTTAAACATTTATAATTAAGAATATTTTCAGTATAGCATTGTGAATGGAAAATTGATCAAATAAAATACTTTTGTGATAACCATACTTCTGCTCAATATCAAATCAAATAAAAAGAACAGAGTGCAATATTATTGTGTGCTCTATATCGTACACTGAAAAAAAAAAATGTCTACTTCAATCACAATCTTGTTTATTATAATCACCCTTCTTGTTTCTATTTGAACCTGCTAAGAGTTAAATTGATTTGACTTAGAGAACTTTGTTGAATATTTAATCAAAAATATGTTGAATGCAATTATGAAACAATATCAAATTTACGATTTTCCATAATAGAATCAACTAAGAAAATAGTTATATCAATGCTAATACTTGCTTATTCGAACAAATATTTTATTCAATTCAAACATATTACTTCTTAAGATTCAATAAGACACTACTTAAATCAACCAAGATTCTTAATTCTGCCTACCTAATGCAATTTTAAGCCTACAAAGTATGTTTGTAGATTCAATTTTTCCCATAGTCGTATCAACTAAGAAAATAGTTATATCAACGGTATAACATACTTAGAAGAACAATTAAATTGTTTAATTCAAATACGATACTCATTTAGATTCAATAAGAAACTACTTCAATCGACCAAGACGTTTAGTTGCACCTACTTAATATTATATTGAACCAATTAAACTGCTTGTTTACAATAACATTTATCATATTCAGTGCAAAAATGTGTATTAGCTCTTTCAATCAAGGTCTTGGTCAAGTTTGTCAAATTAGTTTATTATATCTACTAAGAGTGATTGTTGATATGTTCATATCAGATAATTGATCTAATAAAGACACTTCTTCCAATACACAATTAAGCTATAACTACTCTTGTCTGACGCTACACATTGTATCGTTACGGTGTGAACCTAAATAAATAAGTTCACAACGTAACAACACAATGTGTCACAGTCAGACAAGAGTAGTTATAGCTTAATTGTGTATTGGAAGAAGTGTTTTTATTAGATCAATTATCTGATTTTATGAAAATAATAAACGTTTTATTTTAAAATATAAATTTTATTATATCTCTTTTACATTATTTACTTACTTTCTAAATTATTTAATATTTTAGATATATCATAATGCACATCGCTAAGAACATTAATGTTACATGGGATAGGAGACACTAAAGTCTTGTAACATTTAATTACATTTTGATTAGTTTCAGTTTCGGCAACTTGATAAGCAAAAAATGCTCGTCAAATCTCAGTGTCTGCATTAATGTTCCTACAAAAATTAAATCATTTGAGTCATAGGTACAAGTAAACATTGTTAACTAGTAAATACGAGTACGTTCGCAGAATATCAAAACTATGTAACAATTTGAAGTGCGACTTAAGAAATTTTGTATTTGGTAATTGCAAATGACATATATAAAACAAGTGAACATAATGGAAATTATAACTTTTTTAACGTATATTCAATAGTAATATAACCTGATGTTATATTCAATAGTAAAAATGATTTGATCCTAAATAAATTCTCACCAACAAATAATATATATGGTTGTGGGCATATTCCTTTTGTTATCAAATAGTTTAGCCTGGAATCTATTGTTTCATGTATTGCAACATCTGATAGCCATCTCTAGCTTCAGCTTCGGATGGCTTCCAAGAGCATCCAGACTCTGATTTGCCTTTTTTATATTTTAACTTAATGTTAGATGTGTTCAGCGAATCAACGATTGCTAGAAAGACTGCTAGATTTTGTTGTTCTACATTAGAAACTGAAACAGATAAGAATTATTCATTAGAATAAGTAGGCAGGGCAATGGCTATGGGCAGGATATAGCAATATATATATATATAACTTCACGTTCCATATATATTTTAAAGTAAAATAACATTGAGATTAATTACTTTTGTTGTTATTATCATTATTTGTACAAGTATTTTCTAAATACAATGACTAAAAATAATGTTTGTTTGCTTTTATCATTTGGGTAAGTACTTTAGTCGTACTGTAGTCAGATGCAATCAAATTTATATTAAAATAAAAACGCAGTCATAATGATTATGAATTTAAACGGAGATTAATTACCTACTTACACGGACAAACAAACAAAAATTTGTCATCATCCTTATTGTAAGGATACAAAGATATGCGAATGAACGCTAATGAAATAATAATAATGTTAAGTAGTAATCAAAAAAAGTTAATAGAAGAAGACGTAAGATAAAATAAAAAGGTAAAATACATAAATAAACGATATTTAGATAGAGATAAAAGCTTACCGAGATAGATGAGATGTTGTTACTACTCTCGCAACCATTTTGAACTTTCCATGTACTTCAGCATCTGGTGAACAAAACCCTCGGTCCTGATTGAGGAATAAGATCCCTTAGATCTTCTTTTATGAGGGCAGATAATGCCTGAACATAACCCGCTGCTCTAAAACAGAATAAATAATTTATTATTAGATATACGTCATATCAATACTAATAATAACGCTAAAGAGTTTGTTTGTATGTTTGGTTAAACGCGCTTATCTCAGGATTCGAATTTAAAAATTATATTTGTGTCCGATAGTCCATTTATTAAGGAAGGCTATATAACATCACGCTTAGATTAATAGGAAGGGATCAACAATGAAAAATATCGCAAAATAGGGAAGCTGCTGGCGAAAAGCTAGTATAAGTATATAAACTAATCAACACACAGCTGAAACTAATGCATACTCACAAACTTGAAAATTGGTAAAGAGGTTCCTTTCATGATGTAAATAAGTACTAAAAAAGGATTTTTAGAAATAGGGGTGTGAAGTTTATATGGCCCATGCGGATGCGGGCAAAGCCGCTGGCGGAAAACTAGTCAAATATAAAGATTTATACTTATTAATAAACCTGGAACTTACCTTCAAATACTGGAATAAGTTGTGAGAGTTCCCACGCTTGTAACAATTTTTTCACATCTCCGTTCATGCTATTATTTTCATAGTAGCTCAAATTACACACCAACATTGATATGTACTTCCAACGCACTATTTTGTTATTTTTCATCTTTGTGGTGAATAAAAATTTAAATGGGAGGTAAATACCAATTGATACCTAATTAAATAAAACAAAAGTAATTGCGAGCAGTTGAACACGCTGCACCACAATTTCAAATGAATAAATGACAGAGATGGCACGAGACGGACAACGTCGGTTTAGCAGTGTTGTAATCATGGAAGTTATTAATTCAATGCAGTCATTGTTGCAATAACTCAACAAATTAATTGCTACAACTATTGATGTATGTTAATAGAAAAAAATGAAATAATAGAATTTACTATTATCTTATTTAATTCAGCTATAGATCTAATTTAATGTAACGTTTCCAGTGATCGTTATAACATTGCGCATTGTCAATGCAACATATGATCTTCGTTTGTCTAAGTAAACTCTCAATTGATTCAACAATGTTTCTTAGTTGATTTAGATTTAAAAATAGTTAATTTTATATTTATCTTAATTGAAGGGAAGATCAAAATTGTTCATTTTAACATATCTTATAATTATTTCGACTTTGTGCTTTGTTAATCATACAAGCAGCAATTGTTGATACAAATATGACCTCAGCTAAAATAGATAAAAAGAAGAGAGTCGATTTAACTACGTAAATTTTATTAAATTAAAAAATGTCTTATTTATCTTGATTTAGGACTTTTTTGAGTTAACAATTTACCTTTCAAACAAGTAATGGTTTTTGTAACAACTAATGTCGTTTCGTTAAGGTAAAAATATGCAATGTTAAAGTAACCGATGTAATTATTAATTCAACATTTTTTTGGCCAACTAAGAGAAAATGCCACTTAGTTGGCTATCATTTTTTTCAGTGTACCTAAACTAATATTTTCATTCATTCTTGTTGAACCTTGACGATTTTCCGCTAGTTTACCGAGCCAGGTAGAAATGAAAGGTTCTATTTTTGGTCGACACCATATAGAATACTATACTAACTCCGCTATAATTTCTCGGAGTTTCAAGTTAAATTACAACACTATTCACTAAATAAGTAATTTTTATTTGCCATAACACAAACTCTTCAATGACATTATATTGGAACATATTGGAACAAAAATCATGTACACAATTGTATCTTTAAGAAGAAAGCGTAATCGAACTGTAGAGATATTACCTATGACGCCTTAAGAGGTCGCGTAAACCGAAAATCACTACATTGTGGGTTTTGTACAAGGGAATAACATTTTAATAAGCTGTAAGTAACTAAATAGGAGAAAACTATGTCATATTTCTAAGAATTTTGCCACAATCAAATGTGTTTTTTTTTAATCTATAATTTCTTCTCGGGAGCTGTAGATACTCTTTCTAGGTAATATTGATAAATATGTGATTCACTTAAGCTGAGGGCTTTTTAAATAAACGTAATAGCGTTTTCTCTGGTCGATGGGGTCAGCACGTAGTGTGGGCGACATCTGCGTGCTCATCTCAATGGTTAATCGCACCCGGTTGTCATTGACCAGTATAAATACACCATAATGGTTTGCGAGGAATTAATTAAATAGTTTTTGAACCTCTCTTTCCTTCAATTTCATTGACAAACGCGTTTAATTCGTCTCATTTTCTCTTTTTGTCTTTACGTCCACCTTACGCTCTATAAATGTATGTCGTCTTTTCTAAAGTGCTAACTGGTTGGCTACTAATTTAAGTTCGGTTGACTCAGCATGACTTCTAACGAGGCAACGTGGATCGTTTAGATAAGGACGTGAAAATCAGCGCTATTTTTCTCACAATAACGGGTGATATGCGAACTAACGATACAAAACTGTCCACCGACATATGTCTCGATACCGTTTTAAACCTATTTCGCTGATAAGGTATGACTACATTTAGTAATAACAAATTGGTGAGTGTTAACAACTGCAAAAGAAAATATTATTGGTTTATCTGTTTAGTTATTTTCTCTTAACTTATTGCCTTGAATATAAAAATTAATAGTATATAAGTAGTGTTTTTTGCAAATTATTAAAAATATACTAACCTAAACTTTTCTCACGAGATATGAAAATATGCCTGAATGAAACTGACCGATGAAACTGACAATCGTTACAATGTTATATGAAGTAATTCTCTAAATTTTATATAATTAACACTAGCCATTTTCCACTGATCTGCCCGCGTAGTTCGTGTTATAACTAAATGTTTCCTTTGTACTAAAAAAACAATACGCCCCTTTTTAGGACAGTCATCTAAAATAGGGTATGTCATTTTCTAGCTGCCCAATTATCTCTACACAAGAAGCACTCCGATGCAACGTGAAAAAGGGACAAACATACTAACACTTTATTATTTATAATTTTAATCTATACTGATATTACAAGGAGGTGAAGTTTCTAACTTTTTTGTAGTGCATAATGTTCAGAAATACTGATTCGATTATAAAAACTCGGGAACTTACATCATACCCGGGTGACGGGCGAAATATATACAAGTCGCGGGATAACGTCTAGTACAAAATAATTCCATATCTACGAGTAAGTGTAATCTCGGTCATCGTGAACTACAATAGCCCACGTCGAGATAAAAGCGCGGTGGGACGAAGTCAGCACAATTTTCTCCCCAATAACTCGTGCCGCGCGAACTAACGACCTACGCCTGACAAACGCCCACTCGCTCTAACCAGAGAACGGTATGTGTAAACGGGACTTGTGACAGGGCTGGCTATCTGCTGTTTATAACAAGAACTGTAATTGTGAGACGTCAACCTTTCATAGAACTGGCAGATGGAATATACGATATATTTAATATTTATATATTATAATACTTTAAATCATATTTGATTTATTTAGTATTATAATTTACTTTTGATATTTGAGTATAGCATTCACTTCTATTATTTATCTCCATTGAATAATAAAACTCATTTCATCACACTACGAATGCTTTGTTATATTTTTAACCGACTAAATAACCTTTTTATAAATGTAAAAGGAAAGTAAGCAAACAGCTCAGACAATGCCAGAAATCTCACGTTATGCAACATCTCACCAATTAAAAATTCAATTACATTATGCAAATCAAAGTGGTTTCTTTTTAAAATCCGTCCGCCCCTTGACGTATTAAAACTGAGCCATCAATTTCAGCCCTCAGTACCTCCTTATCAACGCCGACGAGGCGGCCCTAGCGACGCGCACCAAATGACGCGGCACTGATGCGAACACCTAACGATTGCTGAGATTTTTACTGTGCTACCTATATACATATATTATTCGTGCTTCGTTATGTGCTGGTATGATAGAAACAGTATTTTTAACATTCACATTTACCTTCTTACAGATGCATAACCTTAATTAAGGTCTAATAATAACCATAGCTACAATTAATAAGCTATAATTTTCTTACAGATGCACAAACCTAATTAAGGTTTAATAATAACTAAAGTTTATAATTAATAAACTATAATTAATGTTCTCAATTTTTAATTTTGCCTCGGTAATTCCGCTTTTAAACGAGCGTTTGTGCAACTGGGCATTAAACCCAGACCTCGATGTCCAACCTTCTGTTTACAAAATATATACATGAAACAAGAAAATTCTTCTAGAAAGAGACATAGTATAGGAAATTAGTAGCACCGTCACTTTGATAGACAGGGCTGCTTGTTAGGTTATTAACATCTGTCAAATTTCTCCAGTTGATTTTAAACTCTACTTTCAATATATTAAGGTTTAACTAAAATCAAGTGAACAAATTTCACATATTTTTATAACATTATGTGCTGTTGTACTGTACATAAAGTTATTTTGTCATGTTGTAAATTACAAGCTTTCCGCCAGTGGCTTCGCCCGCGTGGTCCCTAGGGAACTGTGTATTTGGATATCGATATTTGCAATAACAAATTGAATCGTAAACAATGGTCACTATAGCAACCTTTTCATTCGCCACACAAACATCCTATCCCATTTTCATCCCTTTATTTCTTGTTTTTCGGTATAAAATATAACCTATGTTCACCGCATATGATGTAACTTCCCGTAGGTAAAAGTATTCTCAAAATCAGTCCGGTAGTTTAGGCACCTATTCGTTGCAAATAAACAAACAATGAAATCTTTCCTACTTATAATATTAGTATATATATAGTGCCAAAAATTGGATTCCGAATATGATCACGGTTAAATTTATTTTTGTATCATCATTCATCATAAATAATTTTAAATTAAACGCTGATATTTTATAGTTCCTTCAGAATGGTACACATAAAAGCTCTCTAGGGATTTTCGCAGAATCTAATTTAATAATACAAAGCATGTCTAGCTTACAGTTAGGATTCCATGAGCATACAAAAATAGGAAGCCGTTCTATTGCAGCCCCTTTGAAGCACCCGTCGGTTAATTAAACTACGTACCTATATTTTTGTTAAGAGAAATTGTAAAATACTATAAGGCTACACACGCCCTGATTTTTGTTACCGTAACTTATTATTCTTATAATGCGACGGGAGACACAAGGTCACTTTTATAAAAAATCAATAGTGCATGCACTCACGCGTGCCAGTGTACGGAATTGTATACTTTTCTTATCTAGATTATACGATTACAAAGGAAGATTTGTGTAATGTTTATAAAGACGAAATCATTCGTAAAAATGTCATAGTAAGACAAAGTTGAATTTCAAAATTAAGAAAAGACATGGAAATTCTCGTAAACATTGCTGTTGCCACTGCAGAAACATTATTTAATTGAGGCATGTACAAACCTTAATAAATGTTCATAGTCTTCTAGTATGTAAATACTCATTTATGATTTGGTTAATCACAATACACACTTCTATCGCAACTATTAACTTCATAGAGAAAGTAACCAAATATAGAATATATTACCGTACCGTATCGTATACTAAAATCATATAATTAATTGTCGCGAATAAGCGAAAATTTCTGAATAGTCAATAACTCCATTCATATGTTTGCGAATTTTTAATTCTTGGCGATTTTTTTTCGATTATAAGGAATAGTTTAGGAAATATTTCGTATTAGGGATAATATTCCATATTTGGTTACTTTCCTCTACTACCGAGCTGGATATGATAGCACCAACTTTTATTATTTAATGTATGTATTATTTGAAAGTAAAATGGTATATCAAAAATGTTAATTAAAGTAGGAACAAATATAAGATGTACTGTACATCAACATTTCTTTTTTCATATATTATATTGATTATGATCCAATCGAGTGTCTTCTCATCATCACGGAAAAGTCGAAAGCTTTCACGATGCGCGGGAAATGATGCGACACTGATGTGAACATCTCGATCGCTGCTGCGCCTTTTACCGTGTCACCTAAGGGGATTATTTATGCTTCGCTCCGCACTACGAGGATGATGACTGAAATTATTTTCATCTCCCGTGCCGCGCGTCGGGAATTAGAATCGCTGCGACTGAATGTTTGTTTATTTTCCGTGTGTAACTCCCCTTTGATCGTCGTCGTGCGCGAATGGCGCTTGATTACTGTCGATGCTAACAGTAGAGTTAAATGTTAGTTATTTAGAATATTCCTTGTTTTACAGAATTTTACTGTTATTTAATAAATAAATAAAGTTAATTCAATTAACTTAATTTCTCGATGTTTTATTATTTTTATTCAATTCAAATAACTATATGAGATCTAAAAACTACAATTTCATTACGTTTGACTATTCTAGAAAACTATGGAAAATATTGATGTGTCATTTTTTACTTCACGGTAATATAAACGAACAGCTGCATCTGCAGTCGTTAATACCCACCAATCCGCACTGGGCACGCGTGATGGGTCACAGCCAATTCTCCCTATTCGATACCATCGATAGGGAAGACCTGAGTCACGGCAGTGGGGTCACAACATTAATAGATTACTGATGATTCTACATATTCGTTAAGTAGATATTATATAGGATACCACATTATAAAGATTGCCGATAACATATACACATTTTAGTGCTACAGACAAACAAATAGACGGACATGGAAAAAATAAAACAAAAATATTTAGATACTTTAATTATCAGAGCAAAAGGATTCATAGGAAATATTCAATGATATTTTCCATGGGTCGCACGCCGAAAATTGCAGAAGATTAAGCTAATACACCGCGTAACCATCGTATTAGGTAATAATATCGATAAGAAAATGCTACGCTGGCATATATTGGTGGTACCTCCAGTGAGCCGAAAGCGCATTAACGCTTGGCCCGACGCGTATTGTCAAAACACTGTGTGCTCGCATGATAGCGACGTTAAATCTGTAAAGTATACAATAGGAATGATACCTGGATAATAATAAAAAATCTAATAGTCCGCCAGTCAGATAATTAAAAAATATTAGTGAAATATTATTTTGCTTAAATTTTAGAAGAAATGACTTAGGTAATATGTATTGAAGTTGTAGACTGCTCATTATGTCTATCTGTCAGCTATGTAGAAAATGTACACAGGCATGATGTCTTGCAACATTTCAACTCAATGTACTGCTGTTATGATTTTAAATTTTATATCTTAAGTTTAACGATTTTAAATATTATATTTGACACATATTAAATTTTCAAGTTATACCTGGATTTCTTTACAAGAATAGAAATCGCCTAAATAATACATACTATCTTTCATCCGCCACTTCGTCCACAAGATTATTGCTTTTAATGTCGAATCTCCATACAAATTTTTATCCCCTATTTGGACACCTTTTTACCCAATCAAAACTAACCTGTATCCCGGTTCAGTGGTTTATGCGTGAATCGTTAACAGGCAGACGGAAATATCCTCTCATTTATAATGTAACAAGAAATGTTAAACGCAATAGAGTTTTCACCAGTATACTTGACATGAATTTTGTATAATTATTATTGATTTCAATTAACACATTTCCATTAAATAGCAAAACATTAAATATACAGACATCAAAACTGCTGAAACAATGTAACCTCAATACTAAATATTAACCTTATTATAAGTTTTAACAATTTTTTTTTACAGTAAACTTAATTATAAAAATAGAAGTTGTCCATGCACGTTTTTAATGAAACACATTAGAATAATAATAAAAATAAAATAAAATAGATTATCTAAATACTTCATTTCACGTCATCTTATTATAACCTGTATCGTTTCAAAATATGCAGCCTCTGACACATGAGATTTTTCTTATCCTCGAGAGCGACTCGCCGCGTCGCTCGAAACGTCAAATGACGCGGAAAAGACGCCGGATGAAGCCCTTGATCACAGAATATAAGTCCCCACATGTACTTGCCCCACTTTATTGCTCTATTTCCTAAATTATATACTAATAATACAACGTATACCTAATTGTTATCTTTATAGGTACCTAATATATATAATGTATGTAAGTGGTATGGGATGCAGCATAGTATAGTTTGTATTATAAAATGTTCTAAAAAATTATACTAATTATTTATTAGGTTTTGAAGGTGACTTAATAATTTTGAAGTAATTTTTCAGTAGATTAATATTGTCTGTATGGTATAAAATACCATACATATAAAATAGGAAAAACAGATCACACTAAATCTTCTTCTTCAAATCTTTCTAAGATTCACTACGGTTATTCCCCATATAAGAGTTCTGAAATCTCCGCGGACACCGCAATATAATTTTTAAGTGTATTTTACGGAGATTCCTCCAATTTTATAGCTATCCTTCACACCATCCGTTGATTCTACAGATATTACATCTCAATATTAAGCATTATACGACTTGCAAATCTAAATTAGCTACCAATATAACACAGCAAAGTAGCGAACAGAAAATTGTCAACATCTCAGGTGCCTTATAAAATTAATAAGTCATTTAGGCACCCGTGCTATTATATAAAACAGACCGATATAGACGAAAACAGACTCTTTGGTCCCAGCCGGTGTTATCCTGTCTTCCCGGCCGTTGCGCGGCACTAATGTCCAATATAACACTCATTGTGCCCTAATACGCAGTAACGAAGCCATCCTTTCCCCTTTGTCTGTTGCTCGAGCCCTTCTTTGGATTAGGGTTGCTACCGACGATTGGGCTATTCACGTAATGAATCTTTGTTCGTATCTTAAAATCAGGTTAATGAAATATTTAGACATACAATGAATATTCGACTTTTTACATTTTTTCGTATTATGTTATTAAAATACTAGTACCCTAACATCACTAAAAACAAAATTGAAATAATTGACATTATTTATTGTCTCAACGTATGAATTTCAACAATTAAGAATTTAAGAAACAAAAGCAATTAGGTAACTTATGACGCTATTTATTTTGTGTTGAATAATATTTCCAGAAATAATTTATAACAAATATAAACAATGTATTTTTTTTCATTTGCATCGCCAAAAGATATATTTACAAATATAATACTTCTTTGTCAATTTCGTGATAGATATAGGATTCAGATTTATTTCACAAACAATGGAACGATATACGAACGAAAACAACATCACCAACCCTATTAAAGTTAATGGTGACACGTCATTTTTCCCTTATCAGTTATATGTTACAGTTGCTTATGAATGCACACATTACGTTCATGACAATATATTTACCAAAATATGAGTATGTTATACGCTATGATAAACGTAAAGCTATAGAGATTAAATAAAGCGTTTCAAATCTTATAGGGCAAAAGATTCGGTTTTGGCCACTGGTCCCTTCTTGGCTATTTGGCAATTCAAAGTATTTTAACTAGCGCCTAGGCAAATATATTACCCCACCGTGAACGATTTATAAATGTTACATTATGATAAAACTAATATTTTTGACAGCCGTGATGTATCTAAAGTTCACTTCCTCATAACTCTTAAAAATGGCCAAGACCAGGTGGAAATCTGAAGGTGCAAGGTAAGGAGTATACAGCGGATGCATTAACCAGCCAACTTCTCTTAATTTTTACTGAGATGTAAAAGATGTGAGGTCTAGCGTTATCATGATGAACAACACCCCTTATATCGATTAATTCTGGCAGTTTTCTCTCAACTTCTTGCTTTAATCTCATCAGTTGTTCGCAGTAGAGTTCAGAATCGATACTCTTCCAATCCCACCATATACACATTATAATCTTGCTGCGAGTTAACCCGGGTTTCACCACTGTCTGTGAAGCGTGGCCGACCTTTGACTACATGATTTTTGAAATGTGTATTTTCTTAAACCAAATTTTTGCTATTCTCACAGAAATTGCTCTAGGTTCATAAACATCAAAAATTTTTTTCACGGCTTGCGTTGCATTTTTACCTTTATTGTAATGAAATTTTAAAATGTGTCGAATTTCTACTTTAGGTTTTTTTGGGCGGTAGGCAAAAAAACGCAAAAGTTCTTCTCCTGATTTAATTTTGCTTAAAATTAAGAACAATAGTTTTTTTCTAATAAAAAGTTATTTAAATAAAGGAACAACTTACATTTCATATCATAAAGCGTGGGCAACTTTTCTGGATGTGTATTTAGACACCAATCCAACACATTCCTGGCACTACATTTGTACTCACTATAGTACATAGCTGTCTCTTCTGTTTACCACTATCGTACATCATGGCTAATGTTGCGGCAGTGATGGAAACTCAAAAGTGTCTGGAGTCAATGCTACTGAAGAAGATGAATGAAATGGAATCTCAACTAAAGTCAGTTTCTCCCAAGCAAGATATGGATAGAATCTCTCAGATTGAGGGTGAATTCAGAAGTTTCAAGGATCTTGTTTACACCACCTTCTCTCTACTGCGTCAGCAAATCAGTGAGATCCTTAGATCTCTTGATGAGACTGAAATGAGGCATCGTCAGAAGTCGCTTCTTTTGAGTGGAGTCGCCGAGAGATCTGATGAAGACTTGTTTGCAACAACTATTTCCCTCTTCCAGAGACATCTTGGACTCTCAGATATTAACGACATAATAAAAAGATGTTACAGGTTGAGTCGTTATAGTGAGGGTCATGTACGTCCCATTGTTGTCCAATTTTCAAACCAAACATGCAGATCAACAGTTTGGAAGAACAAGACAAAATTGAAAGGCTCTTCTATGGTTTTGCATGAGTTTTTAACGAAGAATCGTCAAGTCATATTCAAATCAGCAAGGGATCATTTTGGCATGACTAAGGTTTGGACTTTAAATGGCAGTATATACATCTTAACTCCAGATGGCAACAGGGTACGGCTTACATCAAGTGATGAGCTGGATAAGATCAAGAAGCAGTTTCCAAAACCACCGACTAGTACATCAACAACAACTCAAGCTTCTAATCTCAAACTAGTGCAATCTCGATCAAGAAGAGTGAATAAGAAAACTTAAGTCTCAAACTGTCTTCTAACTGCTCTTGAATTAATAGCTAAGTATTATTTAACCCCGAGTATTTGTATGTACACTTTGAAGTATTTGCCACAATAGTATAACTTCCTATTGTTTAGTTTCATTGCATTCATACTATATTGTATTGTTTTGTCGATTCTTAACATAGCAATGATAATTCCAATACAATCCATCTTAAAAATGTTGATGGTAGTTCGGTAACTTTAAACTTCTTTTCTGTAATACACTTTTTGTACTTTTCTTCATTTTTACGAGCACTATGCAGGTACTTTCATAACTTTTCATGGTAACATTAATATTTCAGTTTGTTTGTTAATTTTACAACTTTTATTAAATGCAATGACAATGACAGTTCAGTGATTTGACAGCTTCGTTGTATCTATTCTTTTGTACAAGCAAAGGCATATTATCTGTACAGCCATTAATTGTGTTTGAAATTTATATGTATAGTTATGTGTGAACAGTCTGCTTGCAGGATGTGTGGATTGCGGTGTAATGAATATTGTTGATTGGTAGTGATATTGTTTTATAGTTTATTTATTGTTACGTCTACATATTTTTATATATTAAATTTATTATTATACAGAATGTCGGATGTGGAAAGTTGCGTCTCTGCTAGTGAAAATTCATCTTACCATTCCCTCGATGACTCATTGGATCTGTGCATTTCTCTAACGCGTGAATTTGGTCAGTGTCATGACACATTTAATACTTGTCACATTAACGCACAGAGTATTCCTAGGCATTACTCCGACTTACTTCATACCTTTTCTAGCAACACGGTTCATGCCGTGCTGGTGTCAGAAAGTTGGCTTAAGCCGTGTTTAACTTCTATGTCCTATGAGCTCCCAGGCTACAGTCTTATTCGAAATGACCGTATGGATAGGAGCGGTGGAGGGGTAGCTATTTATCTGTCAAGTTCTCTTTCCTACAAACTCTTAAGTTCCTCCTCCTCTCGTTCTGGCTATATGGAATATCTTTTCCTTGAAGTCGACATTTTGGGTGTCAAGGTTGTCCTGGGAGTAATATACTGTCCACCTTCTATTGACTTTCTTAATGATTTAGATTCTCTTCTCAATTCAGTTGCTACTGACTATACTCATCACATTATCATGGGAGACTTTAATACTGACCTTTTAAGAGACTCTGTTTCTTCTCGCAAGTTACGATCCTTAGTAGAGTCGGTGAACCTCACGATTCTTCCTCTTGACCCCACTCATCATAATCTCACCACCTCGGACTCGTGGATCGATCATATTTACATATCTTCTGCAGAAAATGTCTCTATACACGGTCAATTGCCTGCGCCTGGCTTCTCTAGGCACGATCTCATATTTGTGGCTTATAAAGCAAAACTTCCTAAACCCAAACCCCTCTTAGTACAGATGCGCAATTTCACAAGGCTTGATATTGGTAAACTTAGAGATGACGCTTGTGCCGTTGATTGGACGCCTATTAGTGAAGCTACTTGTGTTGATAATATGGTAGGTCAATTTAATGATTGTGTGTTACAGCTTTTTGATAAACACTCGCCTAAAAAGTACGTCAAACTGAGACGGCCACCTGCGCCATGGATCACCCATGGTGTACGTATGGCCATGAGAAGGCGTAACAAGTTGTTTCGTGTTTTTAAAAGATGTCGTACTGACTTCAATTGGAACGCTTTTAAAACTGCTAGAAATCATTGCAATGGGATGGTAAGAGCAGCAAAACGCCAATATATTCATAACAACATTTTAAATTCCAATATTGCCGATGCTTGGAAGTTTCTTCGTTCGTTGGGCTTTGGTAAGACGGCTCCTCAGTGTGGTTATTCATGCTCGTCGGAAGAACTAAACAAACATTTCTCATCTGTAACCCCGATTTCTAATTCCATTATTAAATCCACCGTTTCTTCCATAAAGTCCACGGCACCCTCTAGTTCTGAACCGTTTTTTTTCAGCCCTTTGTCTGAGGAGACTGTCCGTAAGGTAATTTGGTCCATCAAATCCAACGCCGTGGGTAGTGATGACATTGGTAGAACAATGATCGTTCTCATCCTAGAATGTATTCTCCCGGTTCTTACCTTTATTCTTAACTACTCACTTTCCTCTGGCAAATTTCCCTCCATTTGGCAAAAAGCTTTCACTATTCCTTTACCTAAAGTTTCTAATCCTTCTACTCCAAATCACTTTCGTCCTATTTCCATACTACCTTTCCTCTCCAAGATTCTGGAAGCTGCTGTCCATAGTCAACTCTCATCTTATGTAGCTCGACTGCAGATTTTGAGTCCTTTCCAGTCCGGGTTTCGACCTGGACATAGTACAACTACAGCTCTTCTTAATATCTTGGAAGATATCCGTAATGGTATGGAGCAATCGCAACTCACTGTTATGGTTTTGATCGATTTCTCTAATGCCTTCAACTCGGTTAACCATGATATCCTTCTTGCTATCCTTTCGCAAACCGGTCTTTCTTCCACAGCTCAGGCATGGTTTTCGTCATATCTTCGGGGGCGCCGGCAGGCTGTCCGGACCAATCATAGCACTTCTGATTGGCGTGACTTATCTGCCGGCGTTCCACAGGGCGGCATATTATCTCCACTTCTGTTCACATTATTTATTAACTGTCTTACTTCTCGTCTTCGCTCATCTTATCATCTCTATGCAGACGATCTTCAAATATATGCTCAAGCAGACAAAAGCAACATCAACGATGCTATTTTGAGCCTTAATCAGGATCTCATTACTATTTTGGAGTGGTCCAACTGTTACGGTGTGACCGTTAATACATCTAAGTGCCAAAGTATAGTTATTGGTAGTTCACGCCAGCAGTCAGCTATTGATAGAAATTGCATTGCGCCCATACGATATAACGGTGAAATTATTCCGTTTCAGGCCAGTGTAAAAAATCTGGGCCTGCACATCGATTGTACTCTTAGCTGGGAGGTGCAGATTGGTGAAGTGTGCCGAAAAGTAGTCAACACGCTTAGATCTCTTTATAGACTCAAATTTTTTCTCCCATTCAGCACTAAAATCGCACTGGTACAGACACTCATTTTACCTATCCTCGACTACGCTGACGTCTGCTATTCTGACACCAATCAATATCTTCTCAACAAATTGGATCGTCTTCTCAATAATGCTATTCGTTTTATATATGGCCTTCGTAAATACGACCATATCTCTGATTTCAGGAGGCAACTCGGTTGGCTGACTATCTTTCAACGCAGAGACCTACGAATTCTGTGTATGCTTTATAAAATTTTATTCGATCCATGTACCCCAGGATATTTGAAATCTAGGTTTCGTTATCTTGGTTCCGGTCATGAGCGTAATCTTCGCTCTAGTAGCAACCTCATTCTTCAAACCCCCTTTCATCATACTTCATTTATTTCTAATTCCTTTACCCTCACAGCTATTCGCCTTTGGAATGCTCTTCCGTTTCGCATTAGAAATGCTCAGAGTAAGGTGATATTCAGGAAATTGGTGCGTGAGCACTATCTCGGACTGTAATTGTATCGTTCGCATTCTGTATGTTATTTATGTGTATGTATGTGTAATTAGTATTTATGTAATTATTCAATATTTTTATTTATATATTTTTAATTTGTATTTTTTTTTACTGGATATATCAATCTTTATCGCCTAACATGCAAATCCAACATTCGCTCAGGTTGACTGGTAGAGAATGCCCTTGGCATTAAGTCCGCCATTTGTATTATTTTTATTTAATGCAATAAAGAGTAAATAAATAAAATAAATAAATAAATTCACTCATTTTGACTGTAAGAAAAACATTTTCCTTATTTAAATTCGAAGTTATCTTCTTTAAAATTTAAACTTTTTAATAATACCGAAACCAGCCAGATACAAATAGTTTAGCCAGAAATATTCTATTACAAGTTTATGGATACTATATGCGAAAAGACTTTTCCCCAACCTAATATATTATATAATGATACATGTATACAATAAAACAGAAGTTTTAAGCGTACGCCAATCCTACATCTTGATATGTCTAACTCGCTACCACAAGACAGCACCTTTAAATATCAACAAAAGAAATAATTTATTTAAATTACCGTTAGTTAAGAGTGTTTTTGCCAAACGTCACTATAATTTCCAAGATCCTCGTCTTTATAATAAATTCATCAAGGCTGTCAAAATCCAAACGGCTAACCCTTACTTCATTAAAGCAGGAATATTTAAAAGCCTAAAAGATTTCGATGAAAAACTAGTCTTGGTTTTGAAAAAAAATGTAATGTAATCCAATGATATAGGTACTCACTATACTCACTCAAACATACAAAATACAGACAGCGCGTGCGCGTGCACACACCCACACTCACACATACTCACACACACGCACACACACACACACACACACACACACACACACACACACACACACACACACACACACACAAACACACACACACACGCGCGCACATACACACACACATACACAAAATGATATACACTTAGAAAGCGCTGACTCCTGACATACAGGGCAACCTAATTTGGGAGACAAGGCAAATTAAGTAAGTAAGGACCGTCTCAGAGTAGAACAAAACTCGTAGTTATATTAGAAAAGTAATAAGAAGATAGATCTAGGAGATTTTAATAACGTTATAGTAATTGTTATCTCTGCAAATCCTAAGATCTCGAGCAATCGAGTACACCGTAATCGATAAAAAAGAGTCACAAACATGCTCCCCCAAAATGAACACAAGATATAAATCTGGTGTTCTAATAACATGCGGTGGATTTCTCAACGGGCCGTTTTATTTCGCGGCACAAAGCCTTCGACCCAGTAAATCCGACGATATCTGGGAAATGCGACAGTGTGCCACAGGCGTTCGTTTTGGGACGCACTTTAAATTTTCCGACTGCTAAAGGACGGATATCGCTGTGAAATTTAAAACGGCGACGGGGTGGAGACAAAAGTGTACGAACGGTTAGTGTCGGGGCTAAAATACTATCTGTGGAGAGATTTGAATTAAGAAACAAAGCTGAATTGTATATCCATTTTTACGCTCCCGTCCGTTGTGCCTTCGGTTTGAAGCGTTCCTTTACAGTCTGCTGGCGTTTCATTTGTTTTTATTTCAATCGTACGTATACTGTGTATTCAGACCGCAAAGCAAATTAAAAAATAAACATTGCTTTTTCGTGCTTTCCAACATTTACAATCTTTGCTATAAATAGACTGCAAGATTATAAACATTTCTACACTTACAGTCTCATTTTATTTTTTACGATTACGAAATTACGATTACACATGTGAGGTGAGCCTCTTCAAATGAAATCATTAATGGAAAATCATAAATAATAATTTAGGCAATAGCTACATGCTTACAGCAAATAAAGTGACTGCGTCTTACCTCGAACAACATAATTTTGTTTTATAAACCGATTAAGGTATATATTAAACGGAAAATATAATTTTTATTTTTTTAAATTAAATTTTGTTCTTATCATTTTAGTCATTATAATAAAATTGTATAAAATAACGGCTATATCAATTAATCGGCATATTAAATGAAAGTTATATCAGTTATTTCTTATATTAATTAATAGTTATATTCAATCTAAGCTTTAATAATTGTTCTATTTGAGTAATATATATAATGACGGTTATATTATAAAATTAAATGTAATGTAAATTGTTTTTGGGCGTTTTGAAAATGAATATTAGATAAAACAAGTATTATTTTAAACTTAATTATGAAAATAGTCATTATTTCAAATGTTAATTATATAATAATAACCGTATTGATATGAAATTATATAAAAAGTTGCTATAACAAATAAAGCTTAAAAAATGCACCAGGTCTCTTCGTCTATATACAGCGCGGCAATGTGTGCGAGTCAGGGTGGAGTGTGATCGGCCACACTCGCGGGGACAGCGCGCGCCGCTTTGCATAATGTTGCCACTTACGTACACAATGTCCTCCGGTAATAATGCTACGTGTGGAATTGATTACCGCACAGTTTACTGAATGAAAAATTGAGACTTGACTAAAGTGGAACAGGAAATTTATGCTCGAGCTTTTTTATGTGCACTTTCCGAATCAACATTCTAATCATATATCTTTTTCAGGAAAATGAACCGTGATAAATTGAGCATCTATTGAAAGAAAGCAGTGACAAAATTATACTTCAATCGTGTTTTATTAATATGCAATTTTTCTAAAAATGTTGCAAATATTAAAAAAAAACACGATTAAATTACAAATAAATTATACACACGCTCGTATTTTGATGTAACTATATTACTTAAATTATATTTATAATACTATTTTTTCAGATAAAATATAATATAGATGTCAGAGTTTCGCTACTTTATTCAAATATCAGGTCCTAACATAATGAAATAACGATTTTATCAAATTAGCTATTTGATCCCTAATATCTGGAATTTAATCTAGAATTCGTAACTCTAATTAAGACTCAAAAAATTCTGTCTCAAACGATTTTTTTTGACGATCGTTTGGTTTATGTTTTGTTCACAAAATGGAAAATAAAAATCGTGTTTTATGAGATTCACGGTGGCACCGGAGCGGTGCAGAAACAGCACATATTATTAATTATGTGACAAACTCCGTCAGTAGCTAAATTATGGTCAGCCTTGTAATTCTGTAAAAATCCGAACCCGAATTCGAATTCACTCAGGTCTCCGAATTCACTTCAAAAGCGGCATACCCTCAACCTTTAATTGGTAATAACGTTTCGTGGCATAAGTGAAATAAGTTTCGAAATGACATAATTATAGAATAGCTGAGACACGTATTATCAATCAATTATGTTTTGTATTTTTATATAAAAAAATGGACTCAATAGAATTTATACACTAAATGACTTCGGACACATGAATTAATTCGAATTTTGGAAAACTCAACAAAGCGACAAATGGATGATGAGAAAAACAGAGATTGAATGATTACTTAACAGTCATAATAACGAGAACATTTAAGGTCAATCAGAACTCAGCAGGCCTATTCGCTAACGCAACTGACAAACTAAAGTCGTAATCAGCATAAAAAGTGAGCAACTCCAATGTGTCAAAATTGCTTATTCGTATTACTTATCAACGATTCGCAATTTTGAATCAAAATCTGCAATCTCCACTAAACTTTATTTTGACACTTAATCTTGTATCGATAAGCTGTTATTTCGTATCCCGTAAATATCGTATTAGTGGCCATGAAAGTGAACTTCAACGAGTGATTTCAATTGAATTAAATATAAAACTTGTAACAGAAATAACGCACATCCTTATACACCCCAATTAGAAAATGCATTTATAATCATAAAACGAAAATTTGAAATTTACACTTATTTACTAAAACATTGCTTATGTATGGACACAGTTATACTAATTGCTAGGTAACTAGACATCTTACAAATCCACACAATGACGTTAAAGTTACGGCTTACCCTGCCAACTACACTACATGCAGCATAATACTACAACTATACCATCTATCTAGCAATAAAAAGTCATGTTTATTCGTGGTTATATTATTTTTATGAATTATTTCACTCTTCGGTTTATGAAAGACTCGACAGCACATTAAAAGAAAGCTCATTTTTCTTTGTTTTTGTTTCCTATGTCGTATTTTATTACAAGCTAAAAATATAGTGCATTTTAAAAAGCTTTATTAAATTCACTTGAGTTTATTTTTTGTAATAGTTACAGGTGACCATAATTTACTTGATTCCAATTAAATTTAGCAAAATCATATACTTATACGATATTTAAAGTGATTGGAATCGAATTAGTATCTGATTTTAAACAAACTATTTTCAGGATGTACACGTTGATTATGTTACACGTAGTATATGTATATAACAATTGACTAGGTATTAGTGATTTATTAAAAATGAGTTACGGAATACCAAAACCGCGTGGTTACCCACAGAGCTCTGTAACCAATTTATTTCGGTTATCCTCAGAAGTTACCTAAGTTACAGAATACGAGGGTTGGTCACTCATTATAAATAATTTATCCTTATACGGTAATCATAAATTTTCAGTAATCGAGCACAGCTTACTGCTGCTGCAGGAAAACACTACCCAATACTTCACGACAGATTATCGCCAAAATAGAAAAACTGCCATATGCTAACCATACTCCCTTTACTGTAATAGATGTTCACTTTGTTCGGATTTGAACTATCTTAAAATATTAAAAGAAAAAAAACAATGCCTGTAAGGCGGTCCTAACTGTCATGAAGGATTTATACACTAATCCTACACTTCTATTTTTTCAGCAATAGAATAAGTAAACTACCTTTAAAATTAAAGTGTTGAGATAGAAATGGTATAGGTAATTGATATAATAAGGTATACCTATAATAATTTATAAATATAATAATTTATTTAGGTATACCTAATTATATCAATTATGTAAATATTTAATAACATAACATAAGGCTTTAATTTACATGGGCGAAATCGTGCAAAAACGGCAAAAATTTTATAAGGTGCTAATATCATTTGTAAAGAAAATAATGTGTTCCGTATCTACATGTGCTATGAAAATAACAATGAACCGAACCACTTGATCGAGTCCTCAGAAAGAATATACATTTATGATTTTATTCCTAGAAAAATATTTCATATTGCTACGGAACAGCACTCGCTCCAAAACGAAAATGAAAAATAACCTGAAGTGAGAGATAAAACTTCGCGGTCCACAATGGCTCTGTTTTGAATCGTACGTTGAAACAACAACATTTTATGAATGTCCGGTTTTTTATTTGTGGAACATTAGGCTTTGTAACTGTATGTTATACGTGGACTTAAAATACAAATGAAGTTACTTTAACTAAGTAATGGTGGCAAAAACAAGTAACTATTCAAAACAGTTGATCAATTGGAATATATTTTTTAATCTCACGTTGATTTTGAAATTCACAAAAATCAGTCCATTATTTATCAAAAATATTGTAGAACGTACGTACAGAATATACATCCTAATTGAGCACCTCCTCTCTTTTGAGGTCGATAATGAAAGGTTAAATTAGAAAAAAAAACATTCCAAAAAAACGTACCAAATATTTATGTAGATATTGACAAATAATATATCGATAATATTATATCACATACTCGTATTCCTAATCAACATTTGATGTAGAGTACAAAGTTCTAGAAGTAGGCTTATTTCAACGAAATCGCGAGTAAAAATTTATTTCTAATAGAACGTTAATTTTATATGACGTTGTCACGCTATTAATAAAACTCAAGCAACGATGAAATGAATATAATACAAATTATCCATTGTGTTGACGTAATATCACGTCGAGACGTAGAAATATGTTTTGTTCGGGGGAAAGTGGGTGGCCCCTTGTAAGGGGGACTTCTTCCGATGATTTATCGTCGGCCAGTGCAGTGCCTTGAGCCAGACCTGACTCTTTGTTTTTCTGCATGCACCGTAAACGACGTCATGGATTAATTGCTTTCGAAGTCTATTGTCGCTGACTCGACGTTTATGAGACGATCAATTCGTACCTGAAATATTTTTGTTCAAGTTGCATTTGTTTTTTAATTACATGTGACTATTAAAATTATTTGTGATAGAATATATTAGGTTTCCATATTAAATATTAGGTGTATTAAAATTTGAGTTAATTTATAGTCGACGAGTTGCTACCTAATACCGGGCTTAGTCCTAGCACTTAGTGTTAACTATTGCCTGCTACTTACAACAAATAGCTAACGGATGTTCACTCCTTCTGCGGACTTAAAGCCGTCACTGACGAATGGCTACATTATCGTTAGCAACTTTCAATTTAGCTCTCCGTCCGAACAAAGACGTGAAGATAAACATTGAAAAATAACATGCCGCTCTGATTGTAAGTACTGCAACCGTTATTACGTTTAGCGAAGCGAATATAGAACATGGTAAAACGAGATATGTTTCAACCGGCGACGTATAATTCTTCGTGGACGTTAATTAACTTTTTATTCTTTTCTCGCTACAGAGTGCGAGGTGAGCAAAGAAAACAATACAATTATACCGCAGCACCGATCCTTAACGACCAGACATTCGAGGGGAATTACAAGTGGAGGAAAATTATGAGGAGCTTCAAATAATCATTAAACATAAACGCCTAATGGTTTCCCATTCAAATGATAGCTCGTAGCGGTTAACTACCCCAGTAATGTCTCAACACAATCTCTTCCTTCGAAAATTGTTACGTTTTACCGTTGTATTAATGAGTTATTGCCTATTAAAACATAACAAGAACACATTTCTTTATTGGTGCGCCTTTATTGGGCTGTTAATTTTATAGCCGTTTGTGTGTATGACCGACATAATTATATCGGGGAGTCGCTGTGATTAATCGGCCTTGCCCTAACTGCGGCATCTATAATGCATAGATATTAGTGCTTTGTTATACCATTGGTTCAATGGCTGCATGTGAGAGGGATCTGGCCGATTACACATCTGTTAGTCGGCCTATTCGAATGGCCACATGATTAATCAATTTCCTAATCTCAACAATGAGACAACCAATTACTCAAAGAACAATGGAAAATATTATATTTATAGACTCTTTAAAATCGTATATCATATTGTTAGATGATCTAGTGGCTCAGCTCGCACATCGGTTTTCAGGTCGCCATCTCTGAGATCTCGGGTACGATTCTAGGTCGGGTTAATATAGAACATAACTTATTGTTTTTCTATATTATCTTGAGTCTGAGTGATATAGATGTACTGTTTTAGTTATCTGATAATATGGGTTCTATTTGTCTTTGAATCTGGGTAGTATATTTGATGATGTCTAATATTTTTATACATTTATGAAGTTTTAATTAACTTTAATTTAAATAAGCTATAAAACTCTTTCTCTTATCAATTTTGCGCAAGTACGTGATTACAGCTCTATAGAGCTGTATGTGTATTGTGGGCTGGTAATGATTATGGAGCACAGGCCTTCCTTACGGATGTAATTGAATCTAAATGGGTAGGATGTTCTATGACCCACCACGCAGGCCCAGTGTGGTAGTTTGTGTTAACGAAAAGGAATACAGCCTAAACCAATTGCTAAAAGTGGTTTCCGAAGCACGAAGGAGCTCGAGTTAGTAAAATTTTGGTGACCCATCCTGTGACTGGCCCTTGCGAAAGTAGCTTAATCACCTCATAGCAGAAAAAAACGCGCTAACCATTGTTCTTCCAAATTATTCGATTAACATATCTAAACATTTTGTTTATTATTGCAAATTTTGTTTATTTCAACTTGACAGCATTTATTGACGCGAATAAAACAAAATATATCCATATTGCCTATTGTGTAAATATACGCGGATTAACATTGAATAAATGTACGTGATCAGGAATATTTTTACTAAGTTTAAATTAAATTCTGAATTGCGAAAAGGTTCAAAAGGAAACGTTAAAAATTCATTTCTTGCACAAACCTCTCCTTGTTTTCGATGAGTATCGAATCAACTTGTAGACAGTGACAATATTTTGAAGAATTTGCGTCAGCAAACAGCCGCCTCGCGAACTTTACGCTTCGTTTGCAAATATTCCTGTTTTTCTGCGTTACCTTTCGTGTTGGTCTTGGCAAATGTGTTTTTATATCGAATGTTTACGCAACCACCTTAATGAGAAAGCATTTCAGCATTTCAGTATGACAGTTTATATTTATTATATTTTATTAGTGCTAAGAAGAAAAAAGAATCTCAGAATCGATGACGAAGATAAGATAACGTTTAAGACAGAAAAATTACTCAGTCGAATTGGCAACCACCTTCATTTTTTTAAAGTCGGTTATAAAATAAAAATGGATTATTTATATTAGGACGTTATGAAAGTTCTAGGAATAACGATCTAATCAAATAATTCAGGATCAATAGTGCTTTCATACACGAATCACGGTTACTTTTCGTTGAATTTGGTCTATGTTTCAGTTTTTAAATAACTCATAAATTTGCGTAAATTGAGGTAATTCGAAAACTAATACACGGATTAAAACGCGTCCTAATCTTAAATTATAATACTCGTAGAAAACTATGTTAATTATGTTAAACTACTCTGAATATTTTCATTAAATAAAAAAAAAACATTATTAGATCTACTATTGTGACTATGACGTTTCAACTCAAGATCTGTTAAAGGCCCTTCATGATAAACACCCACTCGCACAAACATCCAATAAGGTTTTATGACGACTTTAAGCACCAATGAATGTTCTAAACTTGAAATTTCGTAAATATCGGTAATAATCGGCAGCGCGCTTGTAGCTTCTCTGGTGTTGCAGGTGTCCATGGGCGGCGGTTATCACTCGCCATGGTGATCCGTATGCTCGTCTGCCTCCTATTCCATAAAAAAGAATAAATATCGCTTTAAACTTATGCCAGTTTTCTTTGACATTTGTGCAAGTGGGTGTAAATGTCTTCAATCATAAATTAAATATGTTAGGAACTCATTTAGACAAAACAATATTTCTTGTGTTATCTTGCTTTCTGATATGTCACTCTGAGTTATTTGAATGTATAATCAATTTCGCTCTCAAATGGCGGATTTTGCAAAGCGAGTGGAGTGTCTCATGAAGGACACTCGAAAACCCCCTCGACACCACTCCGCGATTGTTGCCCGATTAACCTACAGCTATTAACGGCTATCAGGTTGCTTTGTTGCTGAAGTGATGCTTTCAGGATTCATTCCACTCGAACGTACGGGTTTGTGGGAGAAATTTTCGATACCGTTTCCTGGATATTCAGTATTATAATTTTTCGTATCTAATCAGATTACAATAGTGCGTCTGATAGAAAAATTAATGAGAAGAAGACTTTGATAACAACCTTTATTATTTATCCCTAAAATTAAAAAAAAATATCTTCATTACCGTTGCATTCAATTACGTTTAAAAAAGAATAAAGTATATAAGAGAAACTACTTAACGCCTTTAATTACTAACTCACACACACGTTGTTTGTGAATAAAAAAACAAAGAGCCAATATAAAAATATCGTTGCACAGAAAACAATTTCAGTGTCTCTTGGCTGTGCCGTGCAGACATGTATGTAGGTGATACAAGGTAAAATATTAGGTACTTATTGGATCTACTTATATGTGAACATTTTCTGAATAATATGTCGAGTGTTCCGCATGTAACGTTTGTTACCCGATTAATGACCATCCATTACAGAATATCGGATTTTGCTTTGAGTTTGAGCAGCTCTTTGTATTAGATTCGATAGAAATTGAAACAAAAAAGGTACTTTGAGACACTGTTTGAATTTTATATGTGATAAAGATTTGGTAAAACTGTATAATTTTGTTGCTGAAAACTACCAAAAAGCTATTACTTTGTTATTAGTAGATCTGAAGCTGCCATAAATTAACCATTTTTAATTAATTTTTTTATTTAGAATATTCAGTGAAATAACAGGTCCTTATTTATTTGCAACAAAATCCTATGAAAAAGTGAATTAATTAGTTGAAAAAAAACTCTTTTCTTTTACTTCTGAATACGTTGAAAAGTATCGATATTCAGAAGAATGTATTTAATAAAGGTAGTTTAGAATTAACCAAACAATCCATTATGAGATTTTTTTCAATGAAACATTTTCACTAGCAGGAAATGATGGCATTCACTTCCAGAGTAACCCCTGAAACAAAGTCAACTCAGAATTAGAGGCTAATCAGACAGAAGCATAACAGCAAAATCTAATTTCAATTTTCTTTAAAATCCGTACTATTTGACGGTATATTCATAGTTCACTAAACAAAATAGACATAGGTGAGTAACTTTTGCATAAAAAAAATCATGCTTATTATTTATTTGATCCATTTCGCATTCCCAATGCTATACTGAAAAATATTCTTAATGAAAAATGGGATGAGATCGCCATGCTATACTGAAAAAAGATGGAATACGAACCCATGACCTTTCTCATTTCGGGTTTTTAAAACATTTTTATTAACCATGATTATGTTATTTTTTTTTATTTAGTATCAAACGTTTGACTGAACGTTAAAGATTATTGATTTGATGGATTCAAAACCCTACGCCGCGCCTCGTATACCATTCGTCCAAATTTCCCCGTATTTATCCTAATTTCGAGGGCGTGAAAGCGTCTGAATAGGGTTTTAAATACTGTCCGGTTATTTATTAACAATTCTGTGACGCAAACTAGACAACGTTAAGTTTTAATCCTGACAAACGCCATTTTGAACTGTATAAATAACTAAGATGTGAAAAGTAAATTTGTTATATCACCAATGCATGTTTAATTTCTTTAATTATATGTGATTTCGCTTATACCAACTAAGCCAAATTAAATTATATATTTTTTTAGTTTAGGTAAGAGAGTAATTTTCAGAATTAGTACTATTCTCTCTTGTATCGTATAGGAGAGTATAGAAATTTTCGTATTTCAAGCTATAGTTTTTGAGTTCCTTATACACGACCCGACGCATAAGCACTACGTTCGCTTCTCTTGTGCTGACATACTCTGAAGATGAGCAAGTATTTACTTTAGTGGTTTTATTTTATATAAATCAAATAATGGATTTGTTAAATGTATTTTATTTTTACGTTCTTACTCAATGACCACAATCTTAACATGAAGAGAGAAAAACAAACAAAACAAAATTGATTAGCGAGGACATACTTATTATAGATATTAATCCATTATCAACAGCTAGAGAATGGGATGCGGTAGTACTATTTCTTAAACATTTTATGAACAAGAACAGTTGTAAAGAAGAAAAGAATGGATCAGGCGTGGCAAGGGTGAAACATTAGATTCGCGTCCATCACTCAACACTATAGACAGCACGGCTTTATATAAACATGACCTTTTTACAAGCTTTTTCTTACTTAACTTACAAATGTATGTACATACCTATTTGTTAGCCAAATGCAACTAAATCTTAAAGTAGTAAAACGCAATCGATTAAGATGAAAGTTATACATGTTTAGCTTAGGTTACATCATTTTAAATCTAAAATGGCAGACAACATAAAATGATGAACTAGTTAATGTCAGCGCTTGTCGCTTAATGAACATTTTGGTGGCTTTTAAATCAGCCGTCCTGTTGAATGGTCCAGATGTCATAATGATTCAACTAGAAAACTAGGCGTGCAATTCAATTACGTTTATTTGAACGACTCTATTAACCAGTTGGCTGCAACATATACACGCGATCATAAAATTCGCTTGTGACAACCTTGATGTGTCGTATCGTGGTCGTGTCGTCTACACAGGGCCTAACAGCGTCCGGCCGATAGTCCACAACTTAATAGCCCGGGTCTAAAGTAACCTTACAAATTATTCATGCACCGCCCTCGGTGGTGGGTGACCCTTCCTCTCGGGTGATTAGTCGAAAACTAATTGATTTTACGGCTAAGCTCTGGCTGGTGACCGGTCGGGGTAATAGCGCTTGAGTGGTTTGCGCTTCGCTGATCTTTAGGTGTTTGAGCGATGGCAGTTCACGTTTGATTTCATCGACTGAGTGGTTACGTTAATTTGTTGGCACTTTGATGTTTAATAAATTTCGATATAACAACCAAAGCTTAGAGATTCATTAAATTGGTCAATAACAAATAATTATTTAGTTAAAATCACATGTTTTACGACTTATAAATTTTTATTTTAACGGGTAACTGCTCTACCACTGAACCTGCGAACCACTGAACCAGGACCTAAATACTCTCAGAGTACCGTGGAGAATGTGGATTTGCAAGCATTTTTCAATGTTGCATTGTGACTGCGTAGTTGATCAAATATATTTTTTTTCTTATAAGGTTACCTATCATACAATAAATCTATGCTTTCACTTCCATTTTCTATTTATAAAGGCAATCATCCATAAAATGAACCATTTTACTTTTCCGCAAGACCATGGTCCTAACTCCAATAACTGAATCACGACATGTCTAGTCATGCTAAACCATACTCTAATCTGATATAAATATGTTACGATATACCGTGTCAATATTTCAAACCCCCTTATATTATAATTGGATTTAACACATATGTGAAGGATAGTTGAATTAGCAAGCAGCAGAAACCACATGCGTTCGCAACAAGTTCGCAAGCACCTCCAAATGAATATAATTTCAAACACAAACGTACCAGTGGTGCTAATGAAATCCGTTTTAATCAACCCCCCCCCCCCCATCTCTTCCCCTTATACAGTTAACATGTAACTAGTTATTTCATTCAGTTTCAACAAACTCCGTTGTAACAACATACAGGATTTCGACTGACTCGCCAAAGTTATTTTGTTGATTCGGCCTAGCTATCATGGAGAATTTTGGTTTGATTAATTCGGTAATAATCAAACTGAAATTTTCCATGTTTATGCATACCACACATGTCAGGTGTGCTGTTCCGCCGTAGACAATAGAACAAATATTTATATAATAGAATTATTCCTTCCTTCTTTCACTTCAAGAGTTCAAATTTAATACATATTATTTATCTCTAAAGCATATCAAGTGTTTAGATCCCAAATTAAGTAGCTTAAAGAAATCTGAAACAATGGAAGTAGAATAAAAAGAGATACGATTATCTCATAACTATTGAGAAAATTAAAAACAAGATCAGTTAATATTATTTAGTTACTACATATAATAATATTCCATGAGTTAGTGACTCGGTCGCTAACTGTTGGCCTATTACGCAGGCTCATATTCGCGTAGAGGTAATGGAGAGAGCTATACTAGGTGTTTCTCATTGAAATCAAATCAGAAATGAGGAGATTTGCAGACGAACCTAGGTGACTCCAGATGAGCTATTTTGCCGCATTTAACCAAGTAAATTATACCTATATGTCACCACTGTCATTCGCAAATAATCAAGCTTCCCGTAGGTAAAATAATCATTTACAATAGGTCAAGTAGTATCTGAGCCTATTCAATTCAAACAAAGAAACAATTAAATGTTTGTTTCCTCTTTATCTATACTAATATTATAAATAGGTAAAGTGTCTAACTTCTTTTGTTTGTTTTTTAAAAATTCTTTCACCTGAGGAAAGCTTCATCATACATGGGTGAGATAGGCTATAATTTACACGAGCGAAGTCGCAGACAAAGAACTAGTAATCTTAATATAGACACGTATAGACAACAGTCTGCCGCTTTCTTGTGTTATGATTATTTTAGTTTATTATTGTCTCTGTTTCGCATTAGTACGAAGGACAAAAAGTTTTGCGGAAACGTTATTGTAATACGGGACATAACCTTGGACGATATACAAATTGACCTCTGAAAAGTGAAAACGTCTGGCATGAAAGAAAAACGCAACTCATTCTACTATAATAACAAGCGGCAACAAACTTATGCAGAACCTTGACATAAAAGAACGTTATGCTTACTACACAACTTCATTAATGGCATTTATATATTTCTAATATAATTATCTAATACAGAATTCGAAAAAAAAGGATTATAAAATTATGTTGTACCATGGGTTGTGACAAAAGGGTCATTAATATATATACTTTCACACCGTGGCAATACTGGCGGGTATTTTTCATACATACATTACGACATGTAGAATTAATAATTCTCCCATACTAAATATTTAGTTATGAAAGAAATCAGCGTGGGGTGAAGCGTTGCAGACTTAACTTAAACATCGCTTTGTTTTAGCAATAATAGAGTAGCTCGATGGCGTAGTGGATAAGCGCCGCGGCCCGCAATCGCTGTAGTTAAGCAACTTTCGCAAGGGTCGTTCACGGCATGGGTGGCCAAAAAATTTTCTCGAGATACTCCGTGCTACGGCAGATACGTTAAGCCGTTCCAGCTACATCTGCAGTCGTGGAGAATCATCCTCCTTAACAAGCCATAAGTAATGCGTGAGCCCCTACAGTGGTGACGTAAGAGGGCTGATGATGATCATGATTATTATTTCAATATGATCGTAACTGATTATTTTGTTATACGTTCGTCATAATCTTTATATAGTGACGACGGACAGTGGGTGTGTACTTGAAACCAAATACTTATGTAGACTAGACAATCAGTTTAGAAATAAAATTGAGGGAGATATGTAGTGGGAGTAAGAAGAAACGCTAGAAAAGAGTAAACGAGACAGCAACACGAAGTGGTGAAAATATCCACCACCAGTACAAAGTTTGCAAAAGATCTGATTTTTTTAAACTAACAAAGTATTTCGCTAAAGTACCATTAAAAATATTTTTTATTTAAATATTGTATTCAACATATAAATATAAATAGATATTTATAAATAACTGTTTCTCAGCGACTGTGCCGCCTATTTAATGCAAACAAACAATCGAATCTTTCCTTTTTAAAATACTAGTATATATAAGGGTAACTACATAAAACAGTCCCTATCAAAAATATGTACGAGATTTTACACACAGATATTAAAAAATTTAAATTGATAGATTTCCTTAAAATATGTAGATATTTAATCCTACTTTCAACACGTTAAGGTTTAAAATCAATTATAGAAATTTGTGTACCGTAATGTGCTGTTGAGCATACGTCACAACTAAATAAAAATATAATTAATCATTAATGTCGACAAAATATTGAGTCTCTTCAATGAAAATTTTCGACGAGAATACACGCCTAGTAAAAACATTGAACTATATACAATAGCTGGAGTGAATGTAACCTCTACGGCAGATATTGAACGTAAAAGCAATCAAAATCTCGTTACGGACGCTCTCGTGATTTGTCTACAATACCTGTTCCCAATAAAAGATACAGAAACTACACGTTACACATCGTGTGTACTTGTTGGCTGCTTTTCTATGGCATTGAATTTCACGGTATATTATTCTCCCTGATTTTATTTCTAGCTGGGGCATATTATACTCTTTTAATATGGTGTCCTTTTCTAAACCAGAGTGGGGACCGTAAAAGTAACAAATAGTCAGAGTTACTTCATCATTTTTAGAAAAAAAATGTTTGAATGACTTGTTTATTAAACATTTATTACCCAAAACAAATAAGTATTTCATTTTTAGATAAAATATATTTTTATGAATAAAGATCTTTTACGTGAATAATTTATAAGCGCATCTACACGACTTTCCAAAGCTGTCCGTAACATTATGGTAACATGCTCTATGCTACGATCTCCGCAACAAATACCCAATGCTCTCCGCAACGACGATCCGATGCTCTCCCTAACGACAACACAATACTCTCTGCAACGACGCTCGAATGCTCTCCGTAACAACGATCCAATACTCTCCGCAATGACGACCCAATGCTCTCCGTAACGACGGATCCATGCTCTCTGCAACGAAGAGCCAAAAATGAAATTTTGGAGCATCGTTGCGGACCACAAAAATTTTTTTTATTGTTTCTTAATGAAAAACGCTTAAAAATCCACTTTGCCCCTGGTACTCCGAGATGAAACCATGACCCATAACCTTTCGTAATCCGTTAATTTGTTAGTCCTGTTGGGTCCTGGGTAGCTCAGTGATTAAAGCAGCCGTCCGGATTACGAAAGGTCATGGATTCGATTTCCATCTTGGAGTGCCAGAGACAAATTGGATTTGTACAGCTTTTTCCATTAAGAATATTTTTCAGTATAGTTACATTTTGAATGCAAAATTTATCAAATATAATAATTTTATTGTTTCTTTGTTTGCAGTGGATAGTCTTCGACTAATGGACCTCATTTAAAAATTCTTTCACCCAGGGGAAGCTATATCATACGTGGATGACATATGCTATAAATTACGCGAGAAACAGCAAGTCTTAAATATTTTGAATAACGGAATAAAATTTAAATTGCTATTGTACTTTCCATATATTTCTTTGCCATACCAATTATATGGTATTGATTATTATCGCGCCATTTACTATCACGATATTAAATTATAATCGTATTATTTTTGCTGTATATTAGCTTATTGGATGCATTTTCGAACATTCATAACATTCAATATTTTCTTTACTTGATAATCCATTCTGGGTATCTTTTGGTTGACAAGGATGCTAGAAACTTTACATGCTGTCCCAGTTTCCAAAATGAGTCAAGTCCATGTGCAATGGCAGTTAAAATGTTTAACGTATTACAAAGAGATCAACAGTTGTCGGAGACTTTAATGAACTGTCGAATTAGTGACTGCAATACATTAAATAATCTTCAATCAACACTATTTGAGACTGTTGAGTCTTTGAAGAGCTTTTCTTGAAAGTTTTCGGTCGAAAAAATATCGATCGCTTTACCAACGGTTAGCGAGTTCCGACCTCGCTAACCGATACTAAACTCGGTGTTCGGTCTGCAATTCGGAAGTTAAGCTTTCGCAATTATTTGGCAATCCCAGGATGGTCACCCTAAAATTTATATCGAGTTCGGTCCCGTTTGCATCTGCAGTCGTTAACATCCACTAATCCGCTCTGGGCCCAAGTGGTGGGTCATGCCAAATTCTCCATATTTCTTCTTCTACCTGGCCAGGCTGGTAATGATAATGATAACTCAACTAAACAATTTACAACCTTTCATAATTACACTTTTCATGTTTTTTAAACATACGTTCCAGCGGCCATAACTGAAGCTCCTACCCATGAAGGTAAAGACGCCAAACAGAGCATAAAAGATAGTAGTCGGACAAGTGTAGTGTCACGGTTGAACAAATTGATGTTCCTAATGGTGGCCATTACATACATTGTGTGCGCTCGATCGAACATAAAGGTCGACCGTCCGGGATCACCCTCCAAAGGGAAAAAAGTATGAAAGGCGATATTCATAAATTTGTGAAAACCTATATATGCGATTCGAAAAATCCATTCCGAGCATACATCGTTCCCTGATTTTTATTAAATTAAACCGTCCATATAGATTTGTTTAAATTTAGATACTGCTTTTTTATTATATTTTATGACATTAGCATTCAAAATGCTATATTAATTAATATCTTTAAAGAAAATTCTTAAGAAAAAACACCAGTTCCATTACCCGGAGATGGGATTTAAACTCACAAACATTAGTAATCCGGGCGACTGCAGTACACATTGTGCTACCTGAGACCAAACTGGAATGACGAATTCTCAAACGGTTATTACTTTTGCTTTTAATGAGCGTATTTTTGTCAGTGTTCAGGCAATCCACCCAAACATTCAAAAGATTTTTACATATATTTCAAACGTTAGATTGGCATGAACGACTAGTGTTAAAATACTTTTTTTCTAACATCAGGCAATACCGACATATTGCATGAAATAATGCTTAATTAATTATTCGATAAATATAAAAATTATCATCTATACTTTCAATATCTTCCTCTACTACAAAGCTATTTACGTCATTATCCAACTCTCACTGTGAATATAAAAAGAAATTACCACTGTATTAAGAATATATTTAATAGGTACTATGAAAGGGAACTTTTTACCATTCACGATCTACTGCTGAGAGAATTATTCAAAAATATTTTTATTTCATTACCGATGAAATGATTGAAATAGGCCCCGAGTCTCAATTAAATAATAATATCAAAATATATTACAATATCACAAACGTTTCGCAGAAATGTTCATTATCTACATTGCATCAACCGGGAATCGAATTATTATAAAGAAAATTGGCTATAACCATCACGTGAACTCAATATGGCTTTGTAGAAGATAATATCAATTACAAATAAATCTAAATTAATAGCCACACGATAAAATCACTTATTTATCACATAAAATTATTACAAGATAGCTTTCTCTGACGGCTTCGTCCACGTCGTTCGTTTGGAACGGTTTAGTGGGATAAAAAGTAGCCTATATGTTAATTAAGCCATATAGTTATCCTAAGTTATCGTTATACCTAAATTCATCGATCGTTCAATAGTATTGCTTGAAAGAGTAACCGAGCATACATACGTCTTTACAAACTTTCGCATTTATAATATTAGTAAAATTCCAACTTCAAGCATTTTCGTAATAAACATTATATTCAAAGTTATGTACGAAATAAAATATAAAAAAGCTCGGGCTTAACTGTTACGTGCTCACGTTTTAACCAAAAAAAATATATAAGCAAAATCTTCTATTACATACGGTACAGATTTTAATAATATTACGGCCCCAATTACGGACGCTCCAGTTTTACCGTTTCTTCTTGTTATTTACTGATTCCGAATCACAATTCAGAGGCCAAATGTGGGATGGTATTTACCAACCCGCAGGTAAACTCTCTTGCAGTTAAAAAGGAATTGGGGGAGTTTTATCGGTCGTTAGAGACCCAAACGTGGAGCTTGTAGAACTAAAGTATTTCACATCACCTTGCGATATCCGATGATTTCGTATCAAGCTTAGGAAAATTAACACCTCGTTTAATTCGTAATTCAGTCACGTTTCACCTAACTGTCAAATTTATATTTTACATGCAGTGGATTTATCTATACTAACATTATAAACAGGAAAGATTTTTGATTGTATATTTGCATTGAATATCCTCCAAAAATATTGAACCTATTTTAACAATTCTTTTATCCATGCGAAGATACATCATACGCGGGTGACATACACTCGGTTAATGAATTGAGAATTTAAAGTTAAGCATATCTCAAACTGTGGTTATTCGTGACTTTAACAATTTGCGTTTCTGATTTTTGATCAAATGACAGCAGTTTGATTGCGAAACATAAAAAACTTAAGTTATTGAAAATTATCAGTTGAGATTTTCTACGTTTGTTAATTCAGAAATCGGCCGTTAGAGTATAGTTTACGCGTTTAATACTGTATAAAAACGTTTTATTAATTTCAACTACGAAAGTATATATTCTTATAAGAGGATATATTTTTTAAATACAGGTAAAAATCTAATCAGTGCAAATTCACTTTTATATTTGTTACGGTCAATTTACGTTACATTTCTCTTTTTAACCTGATAACCGGAGACAAAAAATATATGATGTCAATAGACATACAAGTTACTACCTATGATAATATAGGTAGTAACGTGTATGTACCTACTGTACCTAGAGAATGATAACCGATTTTTGTTAATAAGTACACCTACAGATTATTTACTATTGTCGAAAATAAACATTATCACTAACTTTAATTTTCAATAAGAAAAAAACACACTTTCGTCTCCTTTTCTTTTCAGCTTACCTTACTTTAAAGTTACGCGAGCACTGGTGAGTACCTATCACCGCGACTTTTTGTGTCCTGTCACCGATTTTGAGAACCCTTACGATGGCACGCGGTCTTGAACACGTGATAATTCGGTGACTTACATACAAATAACAGGAACACGCTGTCAAAAAGAGACAAAAGTTAACGATTACTCAAAATCACCAGTGCGCACGTAACTTAACTCTAACCTATCTCTATGGTAAATTAACTGAAAATAATCGAACGATCGTTTCATTCATTCATGCTCGTTGGCGCGACACTTTTTTTTCTTTACCAGAATCATAACAACGAAATCACATTATGGAAAATTTGACGGGTCGTGTCGCTTTGATTCTGCGCCAGTGGGCGTCAGGCAAGGCTCAAAGTTACAATTTTGGTTCAAAAAATAATAACCCTAATGGCCAAAGTTGAAAATAAATTTTTATGATAAATAAAATATAACATTAGCGACAAAGAAATCGGTTTAATGCTATAATTTTATTTGAAAAATATATTTTATGTCTTAGAATTATATTTAGTTTGATTACACATTATTAACATTACACCTCACCAACATTATTAAACTCATTTTGGATCTTGTTTAAATTACTAAAGTTACGAAAGTTTGTTGACAACGTTGAACTAAAGAATGGTGTTAAAGGTTGCTTACGGCGCCGTCTCGCACAGACCCAAGCTGTCTTAAAAAGTCTCAGTTACGGCAAACTTGGAGTCTGTTCACAGGTAAGGTAAGGCAAACTCCATTAAGGAATCTTAGAAGAAGTAATTGGAGACTCACGAATAAGAACATAATACTACAAGCTCAGATTAAAAGATCGACTATCCAAGAATTTAAAATGTAATACTTGTTTAACGGGACTTCAAAAATAAAATCAATAATATTAATACATGAATCTATTGTTAAAGGAAAGAAAGAATATTTTTAATTATAAATGGTCTCATTAAAACATGAATTTTCACATTATTTTCTTTTACTTCACATTTGTGGTATTTATCTTTATTTTGTTGTTTACAAGTAACGCGCGGACTTCATGCTAAATTAAATCAAGTATAAATAAGTCAAGAGAAATATATATTAAAAAACACTTTCAATACAAAAAAAAAATAGCACAAAGCAAAAGAAAAAACAGTAACAGTAAGTAAAAAGTGATAAGTTTTAAAAGTTGAAATTAGAAAAATATAAATAAGTACTTATCTAATAAAGGCTATTTAAGCTGTCGTGAACAATTTCTGTCGAATGTTTTGCATAAAATATTTTATATCTACTGTGACTAAATGAGATAAACTTAGCCACGTAGTGGTCAGCTCCGTACCTATATATAAGTCGGGTTAGCTGGTCCGCCAACTTGGTCCATTTTGGGCGAGTTTGTTAGTGAGACTTCTCACAGATAACATTGTGTTGGACTGGATATTTAAACTGTTTAGTTAGATCCCGAATTACAAAGGATGTTGACAGTATGAAAGTTCTTGGTCTTAATTAAGCTTATAATAAGGATGATGCCTGGGTAAAAATAAAAAAGAATTTAGTCCTATTACTATGCTATTTAGTCCGTCAATAAAGACAATAGCAAAATATTAGATACGTATTTTTTTGCTTCAATGAACAAGAAATAGCTTTGATAACATGCATTAAAATTGAAGAGTGGATGTCCGCTAGAAAAGTGATGTTATGTGACATTTTAAATCAATGTATCGTAGTTTATTCATTACAATACAATACAAAAATTCTTTATTATACCCACCATTGTTCACAAAACTATGTCGGAAATAATAATATATAAGGTAGTACAAAGGCGGCCTTATTAGGCAAGAACATAAAGGTATGTATTTAATTTTCTTTAGTGAACTACCTGACAGACAAAAATTTTAGTCGTCATCCCTATTAGTTACATTCACGTGTTATATTTAAACAATCTAATAAAAATTTCACAAACTATTTTTTTTAATGGACTAGACTAAAATTTTGCTTCTTTATATCCGCACCTTAACTTTTAAAAAGTACTATTCAAAAAATTAACCACACCTGACTCTTCTCAAATGAAATATAAATTAAACTCTACTTTAATTTATTTAAATTAAAAATTTCAAATACAAGTAGTGCATCAAAAATTGCTGAAATATCTAAAATTATGTCAGTAAAACGTGCTTCACTCACAAAAGAACTTCATTTTCTACAGCTCGCGTAAAACTTGACGTCACAATTATACAGCATGTCTCATTATTTAGTTTGGTTTTCAGTTTGAAATGCTTTTGTTATAATTTAATTTATTTATAATAAATTTTAAAAAGTACCCTTTCTGACTATTTATATAATCAGTGTGAGGCCGCTACCTCAAACTTATATCTATTTGGATAATATTTATGGGAAATATAAAAAAGACAACATTGTTTTTGCAACATTTTCATTGCTAATCCGCTGATACACTGACGGTAATTTTCGTTTCATGCTTTTAGGTGATATTGATTTTTTTAATAAAATAATATTAAACAACATTACTCCTATTCCAAGGAGTAGCTAAAGCCCCTGTACTATGGAGTATCTGAGACAACGAATATACCACAATACCCATACCCGAGACAATATAGAAAAGTTTATTTTATACACTGACCCGACCGGGAATCGAACCTGGGGCCTCAGAGATGGCAACACCTTAAAACCGGCGTACGATCTACTCTGCCTCGGAGGTAACACTAAAAATATTATATACGTTACGACGTAAGTCTTAGAAAAGGAAATTATGTTTATTTCCTCGACATTTTTTTCAATACATATCTATCTATACTCATATTACAAAGAGATACGCGGGCATAGACTGTAATTTACGCAAGCAAAATCGTGGGGATATAGCTAGTTTGATTTAGCTCACAATTCAAGAATAAATTAATGAATTCTTCGTGAATTGATATAAGAAAATAGGTATGTTACTCGTACATTGAAATTGTACATACCTGTTGAACATATAATTTCCTCTTTTCCGATTTTAAATGAATGCAAAATACGTTATCTTTTGCTTTTTCGCTGATATACACACGTCATATATGTATATCGGAGATATCTACTGAACAATATATTTTATTTTGTTATAAAAACAAAAATACTGATTCGATTTAAATAAAATTAACCTTGGGCTAAAGCTGTCGAAAAACAAAAAGAATTTTGAAAAATCTATTTTGAAAAGTTTATTTCTTTTCCTAGAAGTTATATCGTAAAGAATGCCATTCGCTTCGCTTTAATTCTACCTTTTGTGCTACTTATCCAGCCAGAGATCAATGTAAATAAATAATAATCACCGGCTTTTGGTGCTTCACGTGATCCTGATTAATATTATATTATTTAAGCATATATGAATGAATTTTTAATTAATATCACTTCTAATAACAAGTCTTGCTAATTGTGTTTGCTTATTCTTCGTTTCTTTACACTGCCTAATGGAGAGCATTTTCTCTAATTCTATTTAGGTGTTAATAACATAGATTGAACTCGAGACAAAGGATAGAAAAAAAAAGAAACATCCTCTATATGCCAGTTGATGAGATAATAAAACGTGCGTGTTGAATGTGAGAATGTGTACGGTACCCGAAACATACGACATGAGTTTATAACTGATGTGAGATTTGGAGATTTTATGATTATGTTTATGTTGAAATTTATACAACTAATTTTAATGCGAAAGAAAAATAGGAAAAGTTTTATACGATACTTTTATATACGTATTTTATTCATCGTATGATGAATGATAACTTAATTTTTTTGTAATGGTTCAAACTTCAGAAAAATATAATGAAGTCATAGCGTTACATCCTTTCAAATACAACAGACTCATCAAAAAGGTTCGCAATCAACGAAAATATCTGTAAAAAGCAAGGTGTGAATTTATTGCCGACTACACAATTCTAAGATTTAAAAACCTACGCCATCTAATAGAATAGTGATAGATCATGATCTATAATATAAAATAATGATATTCAATCGTTATTTGGCGTGTAAACTACAAATGTATAACTAATGCCTGAAGGTTTCTTAATATAATACGTAAATAATGGTTGAGAGCACTCCATAACTTTTTAATTGCTTTTTACCTCGATGAATCCGTGCTTTTAGTCAGATTGCTTATTTTGTTAATGAACTTGGGAGCTTCAAACGTTTTGCTTTCGTCTCTTGAACAGCTTAAAATTATCTTTAGAACATATTAAAATGATTACGCCGAGAACAAGGGAAAAGGCTGTTTATCTTTCAAAGATTTCGGTTTAGATCCTTACTTTTTGATTGTTATTAATCTGTGACAGTTCGTCCTTTCAGAAAGTTTTCGTAATAATGATAGAATTTCGGATAATGGAAACAATTTTCAAGTTAAATTTAAATACATAAAATATTAGCTATTATTACGTTAATTCTGAATCGCAAATTGTTTCTTGCTGAAATGTTATATAGCTCTAACAATTTATTCTACGAATAGTTCTAAGACAACTGTTTACCATGTCACAATAAAATTATTTTTATTTTTATTGTTATAAAAATAGGTAAATAGGTGTCTTTTAAGACCATAACTTTTGAACTAGGTAAAAGGTAGGTAAATATCAAATCAAAATCTTTTATTCAGTCTAGGCTTATACATAGCACTTATGAAAGTCGAAAACTACGCCAACGGTTCGCAAAACTACTGCGGGAGACCATTTACTGAGCAGAACCGGCAAGAAACTCAGCAAAGGCTGCTTTTTTCTCCTTGTATTGTTACATACAGAGTCGTCTTACTGGAGTGACTTAATTAGGCCATGAAGTCACCTTCCATTACAATATCAGATATAACAAGACAGATAATTTCAATTAGTGATTAATATGCCGGTTGCCGAGTCATACATACTGATTAATAAATCAATATACAGAATTCATAATAAAAGAAAATGGTTGAAATTAAATAGTCCAGAGCAGAAATTTTGTTAAACTTACTAACTCTAAATGTCCATTGTTCGGTTTAATTTCAGCTGGTTTTACTTTTTTACCTTAGGTAAAGTGATTTTAATACATTTGGTTGTTTTAGCATCCAATTGAAGACTATTAAATGTGAACCAAGATATCACTCATCATCATCAATATCAGCCCTTTATTTCGTCCCCACTGCAGGGGCTCAGGCCTTCCTTATGGATGGTTAAGGAGCATGGGCCATGAGCCTCCACGCTGGCCCAATGCGAATTAACGGGTATTAAGCACTACAAATGCAGCCGAGACTAACGACTTAACGTACCTTCCGAAGCCAGAGTAGCTAATATTTTTTTGATCACCCACCCCGTGACCGGCCTTTGCGAAAGTTGCTTAACGACAACGATCGCGTGCCGCGGCGCATATCCACTATGCTACCGAGCTACTAAGATATCACTCGTGAGAAAGCAATGTTTACATCGTCAAAATTATACTTAGTTCTGTCAATGTTAAATATCAATAAAATGACATCTGCAAAAAAACAAGATCTCACATAAGTTTTTTTACAAAAAATAGTAAATAATTTATATATATGAAAAAATGGGTCTAAGATAGAACCTTGGGGAACGCCTATTTTTACATGTGATCCCTACGAGTTTGCACCATTTATATCTACTGTTTGTGTTCTAGAACTGAGATATGACAGCATCAGTTTTTAAACAGCCCCTTTAATACCGTGTTAATTCAGTTAAAACGACAGTATCTGATGCTCAACGTAATCGAATGCTTTGGTCAAATTGTAAAACATTCTAAGAGCGTTTTGCGATCCCTCCTCTATTGTCCAAAGACCCTTGGTAAAACCGTATTGCTTAGTATGCAAAAGTTTGTTGGGATAAAAGTAGAATATTAATTGTTCCAGAATAAGTTTTTCAAAAATCTTACTTAATGTCTGTAGAATTGAAATAGGTCTATAATTACTAGGATCCTGCTTTACCAACTTTATTACCAGCTTTAAAAAGAGGAATCTCTTTACTTAATTTCATGAGATCGGGGAAAATATCCTCGTCTATAGAGTGGTTAAAAATATCAGTGAGATAGGGAGCAATTATATTTATTGATATACCCCATAAGTCACGAGAGTTTCCTTTTTATTTTTATTGATTTGAAGCCTTTAATAACATAAAATGAATATTTGAACATAAATAAGGTATCACATTTTGATCCACAATTCTTAAGGATAGCCATTGCTGCCTCCGGTGAAGGATTCAAATTAGAAGTTGTACCGATCGGAATATTTATGAATAAATCATCAAAAATATTGGCAATTCGTTTAGAAAAAAATGAACTTATTAAATAATAAATAACTTAATAAATAAGTCCGTTTTATAAATTAAGCGCCAATACTCATGTGGTCATGTGGCCTATTTTTACCAGTTTCACGATTGATAAAATATTATCAATCCAATCTAATTCCAATTTCAAGTAATTTTGATTTTACCTCTAAGCTAAACCAATTTTCTTCATAAAAAGTGAGAGTAGTGTCATCTGCATATGAAATTATAGTTCAGTTTTCAAGATGTAGGTTGCAGAGGTCATTTATGTAGCAGAGAAAGAGTTATCACTAAAAACTATCAATAATTCACAGCATTTTGCTCCCCTGCGTACATATGAACTTTGCATATGAAAATTATTTAAATAAAACGACATGCCCTGACCGGCCAAACATTCTATATTTTGATGCATTATATTAATACTAGCTTTTTCCCGCGGCTATATTTTCATATATTTTCCAAAAACGCTGTCGTTTTTCGAGCATATATTTTCCAAAAACGCTGTTGTTTTTCGAGCTGATGATAAAATTACCTTGATGTTTAAGTTTGAAGATACTACTACAAAAAAAACAACCAAATATCAAATATGTTTCAGCACTTCATCTTTGAAAACTTTAGAGATATTGATCCAATCCAATTTTAAATACAGATAGAAAAATCGCGCCATCTAGTATTACTATGTTAATTCTAGAAATTCATGAATAGAAAAATTGTCTCTGGAGTTACACAATAAAACGTTAACGTGATTTTTACAATAATTTCATTTTCCGAGTAACTTAATCGCATAGTGGATAAGCGCCACAGCCCGCGGTCGTAGTTAAGCAACTTTCGAAAAGGTGAGTCACGGGATGGGTGACCAAAAAATTAGTATCTCGAGCTACTCTGTGCTTCGAAAGGCACATAAAGACCGGAAGCAATTGCAGTCGTTAATACCCTCCAATCTGCATTGGGCCAGCGTGGAAGGTCATGGCCCATCCTCCTTACCACCATCTATAACTAAGGCCTGCGTCCTTGCAGTAGAGAGTTAAAAGGGCTGATGATGATGAATAATATTTCTAGTAACAGTAAAACATTTTTTTTTTCAATGAACGACTTATTACGTTAGATATATGTCGTGGCCATATCGTAGAATTAATGATTTTATGATCTGGCAGGCCATTTGATCATATAAATTAGGCATCAACGTTAAATGATATATCAATCCACGTTTGGTTATATCATTAATGTAGGGAGTCCAAAAAATCTATAAAGTAGCTATTTCTGTCTTTCGTAATTTAGTTAATTAATATCAAAAAATTAAATAACGTCACTGTGACGAGATATCATATTATATAGTCATTTTTTTACAGAAATAATATTTGTTTTGTCTCGATAAATGTAACACAGTCCAATATACTCAGCTGGAACTTGCAGAATGTGACAACGTTTAAAGTATTACTTATTTATCTATCGCTGTAGTGTACTAACCCTTTTTGTTATTTCCAAATCTAGGCTCATCATCCTCTTCAACGTCTACCAAAGAGAAAGGTCAAAGAGTAGTTGGCCTTCCTGATAAAACCCTAAAATTAGTTATTTTATTTAGTGGTAATTTTGATAGTCAAATTGATTGTTATAATATTTGATACAATTAGTTAGCTTCAAATAAAAAATAGATATTAAACAATACATACACTGCTCAGATCACAATATTAAAGAGTTATATACACTTGGACTACGGAAATCTGAAACAACAAAAGTACCACAATACCTATTATAGTACTTTTGTTGTCTGGTCGGGACCAGGATTCACACCTGAAGTTTCAGAAACAACAAAAGTACCACAATACCTATTGTAGTACTTTTGTTATCTGGTTGGGACCAGGATTCACACCTGAAGTCTCAGAAATGGCGATATATTATTGAAACCACGTCAATTACATTTCTTATTTTTTTTACTTTTCCCCTACTCAAATCTCGATGAATTCTTACAATACAAATAAATAATATTAATCTCGCTACTCTTTTCATTTGACCTAAGCAACGTATAAAATTATATCGTGAAGTCACTCCTCGATATTTACCCTATTTTCCTTCAAGTACGTATTCAAAACTTTGATCGGAAAATGTTTACTATGACTCAAAGCAGGTAACATTTCGGACATGTAAAGGCGGGTGGCACAAAAGAATTTCAATTTGGCATCGTATTGCGCAACCCTTTTCAACTTACAAAGTAATTTTCCGACGCAAAATTGATTTGTCGGCAGCTTGGTTGTTGTTTGACGCGGCCGCCCGCGACTGCGATTTAATTAATAAAAATCTGCGCAGGTACGACGTGAGGATCCCGCGTTATGGATGTTCCGTATTGTTTTACATGATTTTTTTACTCTTTTCGGTTACGATTTCAGTGCATGTAACTAGTACTTTTGCATAATCACTTTAAGAAACTTTTGCGGGCTTGTTAATCTAATAGCCGGTTTCTCAATTGAGAAAAGTTCAAAATTTCAACTGATTATTCGCAATTACTTAAATTTTTTACGTTTTACATGGCAAAATGGCCTAGTTTTATAAAACTGTTATCAACCTATCATTAAAAAAATTAAAATCAGATTCGAAAACTTGTTTATGATTTTTTTTTTTTTTTAGTGTATGTATTTTAGAGTAGTGATTAACTTTAAATTCTCAATTCAGAAACCGGGTGTAAATATATAAAAAGCAAAAACCATTTATCAAACTACTGGACGGATCGAGCTGAAGTTTGAATCACTAATATATATTATGAAATAACATCATAATCATCAGCCCTTTTATATCTGTACTGCAGGGGCTCAGGTCTTTCTTATGGTTAAGGAGGATGGGCCATGACCCTCCACGCTGGCCCAATGCGTAGGGTATTAACGACTGCAACTACAGCCGGTACCAACGGCTTAACGTGCTTTCTGAAAGGTCGAGATAATATTTTTTTGGTCACCCATCCCGTGACCGACACTTGAGAAAGTTGCATAACAACAACGATCACGGGTACTCCACGGGTATTCATTGCTACGAGTACTCCACTACGAAGGTTATGATATCTAAACCGCAAAAAAGGGTTTATGAAAAGCCACGTCTACCGAGATAAAGTAGTGATTTGAAAATTGTGCTAAGAACTAGTGTATTTATTATCTATGCTAATATTATAAAAGGGAAGGGTTTTATTGTTTTTTGTTATCATTGAATAAGCGCCGAAACTACTGGGCTGATTTTAAAAATTCTTTCACCAACAGGAAGCTATGACATAATCTATAAATTACGCGGGCGAAAACACAGGAAAACAGCTAGTGAATGATTTTTCAAAGCAAGAGTATCAACGTCCACACTGTTAATGCGTTTATAATCAAGAAGACAGATTCCAATACAGGAAAAATTAAAATCAGTGCATAAGGTTTAGTATTGCGTTTACTTAATTACTCTTTTCTTATAGGGTTTTTTAAATATGTGAATCACTTTAATTGCGATTAATGATTTATAAATATTTTTTTACGCACAATCACTATTCTTTGTCCCTATTTCTCTTATTGCTGGACGCATTATGACAGATGTGGCCTGCTTTTTGTCTCTAGAATTAATTACCACAAAACCATATATTTTTAGCGTTATAGAAAATTCACAACAATATTAAATTGTTTCATTCAACAAAATTAAAATAATACTACAAAACATAGGTGATAATTACAAGATTCTTATCTTGTAATAATCACCTATGTTTCGATACTGATTCATATCCAAGATGAACAACATAGCACAATTAAAAGTTTATAATATCCAATACTGAAAAATATCCCGCAACCCCAGTACTATCGGTATCGAGCTACTGCTTAGCACACCTCAGAGGATAATTTAATATATTAACATCTTGCTGTCGAAACTCGCTCGGAGTGACGTTAATATGACAAATAATTTCCCTTTGAGCCTACGGTGGAGGAGGAAACGCGATGAATATGGTAATCATTTCCCATGTGCCCCGCCCGAGCAACGGCACTTTAAACTTAGAAATACTTAGGAATTTCAATAACTCGTTTGAAGATTGTCGTTTGAGCGCCGTCCGTTTGCAACGTGTTACCTCTCTTGATGACGTTTGAAATAACAGAGATATTATTAAGAAAGTTCTCAAATTTTTTGATTGACATGATGAATAGATAAAATACTTTCTTATTTCTATACCTGACGACCTTTAACTCTCTATTTTTAGCTAGTACCCCGAAAACTGGCTAATGGTGTCATCGTATCTGAGAGATTGAAATCCCAGCTGGGTAAATGTGTAATATAAACTTCGCTATTTTTCTTGGGTCTAGGTGTTTCTATAAGTTTTTTCAGAAAATTAACTTCAATTATAGTCTCAATAACGTACAGCTATCGAGCGAGGTCAATTTCATTCGTGACCTTGATATACTGCTTTACATTAAAAGTAGCGAGCTGTACGTCAATCTACACAAACCCTATAGTTGCAAAACTAACAATAACATTCAAATAATAAAGTAAAAGCCAAAAGATAGATAAACTGTAGAAATCGATTAATGGGATTTTATTAGAAAAAAGTAGTTGTTTTGCCGTGACTTCGCCCACGTAAATTATACCTTGATGTAGCTTCTCGTAGGTGAAAGAATTTTCATGATCGGATTAGTATTTCTGAAGCTTACCCTCTGCAAACAAACAAAGTTAAAAGCTTTATCTCTTTATACCTCTAATATTAGTATAATTATACAATACTTTAACATTGTTGCAAACATCAATTTAAAATAGTAAATCTTAGATAGAAACAATGTTCTTATTTAACGTAGGTATTTGTTTCAAATCTCAATGGGTAAAGGAACGGTAAAACAATAATAGCGGAAAACGAGTGTAGCCAGTGGAGTTTCTCTTGAGAATTTGAAGCGAGACAGTTGACAGATGTGTTTATAGTGGTTTTATTTGTCTGAGGTAGTCTTAAATTCAATTTTCGAGATATCACTATCTTTTTACGAGATATCATAGTACTCTGTTCTTTTCTATGATATAAAAAAAAGGTAAGATGGAGTAGAATAGACAACGAAACAGTCTACATGGTATGTCAATTTTAAAAGTGCAGGGCCCGTGTTAGATTGCTGAATGACTGGAATAACGAATTTTTCATAAAAATACAAGAAACTAATCAATACTCGGATGCAATTCATATGTATTATGAGTATTTAAACTGAGTTTAACTTATTATAATAACTCAGCGATCTATTCGAATATAAATTCTGTAAGACACAGAAAGGGTGAACGTACTAAATGGCTTCCTGAACATCACTCTGATCCCTCAGGCTTTTATGGCTGTTCCAATATGGGGTAATACTTTTAGTGTATGCATTTAGTGTCTATCAGTTTTATGATGATAGTTTTTGCGTTCTGATGTTATTCAATACATAAAATAAATATATTAAGTGATTATTATATCAATGTAGAATATAACCAGTCTCACCCATTCCCAAGATCGCAGAAAAATCTTTTCAATTTTTAGGTTTAAAATAATATAAATTGAACGACGAACCTTGTTTGACGTAATTCTATTTTTAAAGTAAGTAAAACATAAAATCTATCCTTTCTATTAGCTAAGCTATCGTTTGCGATAAGATGCATTGATAATATTGTTTTGAGTAAACGACAAACGTTCGTTTTCCATAATTTAAAATTAAACTCCATATATTTTATGTTAGGAAAAGGTATAATACACAGTAGATAGTAAGTATTTGTCCATATACATGTTAATCAATGTTATATTACTGACTTTATTGTATTTTGTTTCCGAGACAAGTTAGCCATTTTGAAAGTTAATAAAACTTGTGAAAATTTCAACTCAATTCATCCACTACTTAGTTCTTCTACTTTTCAAGTTTCAGTTACTAATAAACAACGACCGTAAAAATAAAGACATATTCATAGAAATAAATTACATCTCATATTTATATTATCATATGAATAATAATGGCTATGGCTATATGAATAATAATGTGAAAAAGAATGTGTATAAATCAATAAATATTTATTATGTATTTACTTTTATAAATGTTCTCACTTCTCATGTTCTGTTTCTCCTAATACACTAACCCGCAGATATTTTCCTCAATTGGTATTGTTCCCTATAACAGATTATAGGAATAAATAAATAAAAGGCGCAAAATAAGGTTATCATAGGATGAATACGGAACAACCCAAATAAAAATATACCTAAGGAATAAACTTACCGCAACATCACGAGGCGAAAACTAAATAGAACAAAAGCTACTTGTCACATATCATAAAGAAATTAATCCTATTTACATAGTCCAGTTGATAGCAAGTTCGTAATAGTTCTCTTTAGCTTTATTTTCTTTAGCAAAAATGTTTTAGTTTAGGGTTGCTTGGTAAAGATAACTATGTGTCTAGGTTTCATTTTGTGAAAATTTTTAATAACGCAGTAAAAATATATTCATTCATTTATTAATAATATTCTATTATTTCATTCTATAAATTTATTAATAATATGTAATAGTTAATTCAAACTGTAATAGCAATCTAGAATTAATACTGCGAGTTCTACATTATTGTAAGAACAGGATTATCATCATTAATCCCTGTTTTATGTCTTCAATAAAATCCTTAAGAATAAGTTAATCAGTCGTAATGGCTAATATATTATTTACATGATCCAGCAAAATTTTATTGCTTCAAGTATGAAATCCTACAGTTTTAAGTTCTGGAACGTTTTCCAGCTCAATAAGGTACTCGCTTGATGCTGATTGCTCAAATTTGGAAGGAAAATATACTTTATATGCGCCCGAATAGATTTGAAAATTGTGTGCTCGTTTTTGGATATAAGACAAAAGGGTAATGAGTGTAGGAAGCGCGAGCATCTGCCGGCCTCAGTCACATTACGGAACGTTCTTACCGACTGGTAAGAGGAGGCACACTAGGAACAACAAATAAGGAATAAATAATACGTTAGTACACAACTAACGAGTAACCCTTATATAACAAACAATGATTAATTTTTATTATGTTATACATTCATTGAGAAACACAATAGCGAGTTTGTTCTACAATGCGTAAGTAAAGCAACTTTCGGAAGAGCCGGTCATGGGGTGGGTGAAAAACATATGCTATAACCAACTCCTCCTTTCTTTGGAAGCATATTAAGCCGTTGGTTTCAACTGCATCTGCTCAGTCGTTAATAGCAACCAATCTGAACTGGACCCGGGTGGTGGGTCAAAGTCTATTCCTGCTATTCGATTCAATCCATAGAGACACTAAATGTCAAACATAATAAAATTCAGTTCCAATTCAGTTTACAATTTTTATCAATAATTTTTTGCCAATTCAACAAATTGAATTAAATTACCTTCCTGTTACAAAAATATTGATATTTTTGGAAACCACGTTTTCACTCAGTGTACACCCTGCCTGCCTCTGACCACAATGTAGGTTATTATATCTGTTATCTTCCCCAGTCCATTACAGCCGAAGGACTTCGCCCCGTTCCGAACGGCACTGTCCTTACATTATTAACGAATATTTCTATTATGGTACTGGAGTTTCATTTGCGGATGTTATTACCTGTTAACGTTGTACCATACTCTATTCTATGATTATTGCACGATATATCCTCATATATACCTGTTATGGATTAGTTTTTCAATGTCAAAAAAAAAGCAAACAAATACTAAATAAACCGTTTTGTTGCGCAAAATCAACACGAAAGGTCTTATATTTAATTACATACTCGTAGTTAATTTATGCGTAGAAAAAATCTTAACATATTCAGTCTCTAGAAAAAATGTTCTGGAGTCTGGAGTTGACTGAATATTTTCTAGATAGGATTTGGGACCCATAATCGACTAAGCGAGACTAGATGAGACCTCAACAATATTATTGGGATTCTCAAATACTATTACTTTTAACGCTAGCACAAACTTTATAGGAAGAGACACTCAATTGCCTCAGAAATAAGCCATATTACTTACTAGCTTTCCGCCAGCGGCTTATATTATAGATAAAAACCTTCCTTTTGAATCACCCAATCTATGAAAAAAAGCCGTTGCGTAGTTTTAAAGATTCAAGCATACATAGGAATATAGGGACAAAGCGACTTTGTTTTATACTATGTAATGATAGGCATAATATGAACAATTACTATGCTCACATACCGGTTTCAAAGTGTTGCCTTCTCTGCGGTCTCAGTCGATTCCCGGTCGGATCAATGTAGTAAATGAACTTTTCTATTTTGTCTCGGGTCTGGGTGCTTCGGTACCTTCGTTGTCTCTGATACTCGATAATAGCTACTCATCTTAGAATCTGAGCAATGTATGTGATGTTTTCTAATATTAATTTATTTATATTTACCCATTTGATTTTATTTGAATTATAATATGTATAATCGAATAGGACGAACTGGCCATAAGCTAATACGTTGGCCCATTGATGAAGCTGAAATACAGCCGGGAGTAACAACAACGTGCCTTTCATCACATCACTCTGGCCCAGTGCAGATTGGTGGGTGTTAACGACAGCAGATGCAGCTATAATCAACGACTTATAAATAGAAACTTATACACTAGCTTTTGCCCGCAACTTCGCTTGCTTGTAATTAATCTTTCAAGTACCAATTTCGTTCTCCAAGTTTTCATAAATCCCCATTCAAAATTAGTTTTTCCTAGGGTCTCCTACTCCATACCATAATTTCATTAAATACGTCATCGTCGTAAGCTAAAAAAACGTAACATAGAGATGTTAAAACATGTTTAAACATGGCTCAATATGAAATGAACAAAATGTTCGTTTGCACATAAATGGATTTCACTCGATTCGGTTATTCAATAAACAACGTTCTGGGCACACATACCGACTACACTATTTTATTTCAAAATAGTGACAAATTCAATTGTTCTCTGCGTCCTTTGTACACGTTATGTGAACAAAAATTTTATTAAATATTTTGACGTTCACACTCGCTGAACATGAACTTTTGTATCTTTATTCTAAATTATTCATTCAATATATTTATTAGATATTATACAAATTCAATATCATTTAGTCAGTGTAGGCTGTTCCAAGCACTTGTGAATGTCGAAAGTTATCTAAATTAAAAGCGGGATATTTTGTACTGAGAAGAACTACATAATATATCCATATTGAGGTCAATTTTTAACATAATATTCTAATAACTATATTTTACAAATAAGATAATGGTTCCCTTTGATCCAATTTAGGATCATAAATCAAATAGTTAAATAATAGCAAACTGATTATAAACAATAAACGAAGTTCAAATTAACTGTAAGTAATTGAAAATAATTGGTAATTATGTCACATTATAATCAGACTAAATAAAGAAGTTTTCTTTTGAACGAACAAAGTACCAAAATTCATATAATTTACATAACAAAACAGTTATAAAATTCAACAATATTTCATTTTTCTCGTAATTATATTTCCTTTGACCAGTTGGCTGCTACATTATCTTTTATTATAAAAGAAACAAGTTGTGACGGGTTCGGTGCTTGGTCCAATTAATGAAAGGCTGACTAGCTTGAGAATGGATTTATTTCTGGTATAAAGGATAAAGTAAACATAACTGTAATAAACAAAAAAGAATGTATATATAAACAGTTCGTATGTTAAACTAAATGTATAATTTAAAATACCTAATAAAACGAATACATACCCCTTTTTGGGTTCTTGATAAAAACTTGGATCGTCCAAGTTTTCTACCACAATGTCGTATTATTAAATCATTATTGACAATTATTTTAAAATTTAACACTATACTACATACTGAAACCTAGGAATATAAACGGTGGAATGGCAAACTGTTACAAAGTGACTAACAGACTTATCTATCAGCGCATAGTTTAAACTGTTATACGGAACGGTCTGAAATTTGGCACACTAATAGTATAAAACAGAGGATTCTAATAATGATTTTAAAAAACTGCCCTTAGGTTAAATATTTATCCAAACGGATCGTGGGAGAAATGTTAATTATTAAGATCACGATTTTGCTTTGTTATCTTTTCATCTTTATATATCAAGCCAAAGCCAGATAACCTGCATCAGCTAAGAATCGCATAAGAAAACACCCGAAACATACGTAGAAGACATATTACGTATTACAGATCAGTCTGATGAACTGGCGTTGTACAACCGGACGACTGCTCAGCAGTTACGACAATATTCATGGTAATCTATAAGATAACTGGCAATGGAGACTAAAGGGGAAAGTAAATGTCTTCTATCTAATAGGGATGATGACTGGGTAAAAAAAAAACAAAATCTATTTAGTCCATCAGTAAGATAATAGTAAATTATAGATAGATTTTTTTTTTGCTTCAGTTTAACAAGAAATGAATTAGATAATAGACATTAAAGTTGAGTAGTGGGGACGCGCTATGTTATAACTACATATGTAGAAAATTTTCAAATGTGTGACGTCATACGATATTTCGACTCAATGTATAGCCGTAACTTATTGATTACGAAAAAAAATACATGTTTAATATTCTTCAATAACCTACCTGAAGGACAAACAAACGAAGATTACTCATCATCCATATTTTTATTATGTTCAGGTAAAAGCAGTACAACTCATTAGAACCGTAGTTTTGCAGTTTTAAACATTTTATTCGACTGTGCTAAGTAACCACGAACCCCAGCATGAATCCAGCAGACGAGCATAAATGTCTGAAATTCAATTAAACATCCAAACTCGTTGATGCACGATAAAAAAAATAGTTTTAATAATAAATTCATATTTTTTTAGGTATATGTTAGAATTTGCTTCAAATTAAAACGAACATGACTTGATTGTCAACATACCCAATACACTGAGTTGTTCTCACAAATAACGTTAGCCTTAATCACGACAAATGTTAACTAAAATGTTCATTCGCTTCAGCGAATAATGTTTCTGCCTGCAATAAATTACTCGCACATGTATTCAAATGGTTCTACACCCCGGCATTCACTATACGTACAAAAACTCCACAGTTAACGAATAAAAAGGTCGCTTAAACGATTTTATGCGTGGAGCGTGCTGCCGCCATATTAAATGATCCATATAATATGTCTTGAATATTCAGAGAAGTGCGACGAATTCGTGTGTGTGGTTATTGTGGGGCGTGTTGGTTATACATGCCTATTGAAGATTAAAATTTATATGTTCTACTTACATTTTTTCTCAAGATCACTGCTGCTTTGCCCTGTTTAAACTAGTTTTTTACAGATAGCAAAAAGTTAACAATAATTGCCAGTGTCAATTACAGTTTTATATCAAAAGGTTTGTTGTGATTTTGAAAAAAAGTATAATAAGAAGAATATTGTTGGTTTTAAAACTGCTTTGTGAAAGAGACCCCATTATATTTAATCAATATCACTAGTGTTCTGCTAAGTGTTAGAGTGTGTGATAAACTTAAGCGTTTGGTTTATAAAAGTGTTCCATAACACTTTGAAAAACAAAACAGCATGAATTGGGGATTACAATGAATTAAATATTATATTAAATTGATTTAAACGGAATATGTTTTAAATATTTCAATGTCTATCTATTATAATAACAAAATTTAACTTCAGAAACAAAAGGTAATAAATAAATATCTCAAACTTTTCTAACCTTTGTGATTTACTGATGTTTCGTTGGTTGGTAACCGGTACTCAATACAACCCAAAACATTCTCCAAGAAGAAAATGCAAGTATGAACATAATCTTGATTATTATTTACACTGTAAAAACACATACATACTTGTTCTTACACATACATAACATTGGACATCCAAAACGAGACTATGAATTCTAATTCAAAGGCAATATAAGTTAATATTTACTAGACTTCGCGCATCTTCATCACTATAATTCAGAATTACCATGTTTCTGTTGATCTTAACTATTGATCTTAATAAAAATATATGATAATACGGGCGGTAAACTGCAAGTATATTTGTCTCGAATTTCATCAACCAAATTCGACACAAATACAATACGAAGTTCGCCAACTTATTTTGTTGTGAATATACAAATATTCAAAAATCTAAAAACTTCCACCATTCACATAATTAATATCGTTAGAGTACAGAGTATATTAAATAAGCGATATTTAATACCGATATTACTTTCGAAAAGTAACTGTTTAAAATTTTACACAAAAAGTAATACGGTTTTCATTAAATGGTTGCTAGATGAATAGATTATTGGTATTAAACAGTTAAAATATCAGCCTTAAGCAACAGGAAGTGACCGCCTTCTAAATCTCACCGATCTCGTTTGCACTATTTTTCATAAGTAGTCGCTTAATGACATGAAACATTATTTAGTTATCGAGTGTTGTTATTAAATCTGAAACTAAGAAATCCGTTTTATGTCGAACACTATTTTTATCGCATAAATATATACTTAGAACTATTTTTTTACCGGACTTTTCCGATAAATCCCTGAGAAAAAACACAAATTTTCCTTCTTTTATATCTGCTACAAACTTGATTGGAGTTATTAGAATGATTTATATCGATTTGCCATCAATTTTAATATAATATCAATTATGAACAAGCATAATCCTCTACTAAAATAACAAATTAGCCAACTAGTTGTTTTATCGTGGAAGTGGTGTATTATCGGCGAACGTCGGAACTGTGCTAACTTGGAGAGTCCGCCGCCATATTTATTGCTTCCCGATCGCTCGGTCGAATTGTGTTTCCTGCTTCAACCCCAGGTTAAATTTAGAAACGGAAATAAACGTATATTATTGCGAGCTGCCGAGATACGTAGGTGAGCACGTGACTAATATTGGTGTAATGCAATTGAGGCTATTCTGGAACGTTTTCAATAAACGTTAAAAGATTATTATTAAAAACTGAGATGCCAAAGCGCATGTTGAGTTGATCAGTGCATGCTATCCATCTGTCAAAAATAGAAAACCACCAAATAAGAGTTGCAAATGTAATATGTAACAACAGCTTCAGGATATAATGGATCCTCTTTTTTCAATTGTAAAATATTCTCCGATCTGCGTTTTGGTTACCATAAAATACACGAACAAAAATGTGCAACTGCACAGCATAAATATGCTATGCCCTGGTCAAAGTCTCTGGTTTCCAAAAAACTGCAAACGTCTTATATAAATCGAAAACTGTTCCCCTCATTCAAAATAATTTAACACAAAATAATAAGAATAATCAGATATATCACAGAGAAAACTGATAATTCGAACACCTCATGTATTGGTGCGCGCCGCCCTGAGAGGAATGTGTGCGTCTGTCAAAGCACCCGTCACCGCTGGATCATGGATTTATTACCTACATATTAAAAAATACTATGCCAAAACATGCTTTTTCGAGCTGTGTTTACGTTTGTATGGACATGCTCAGTCCGTCACGTGGTACAGTCCTAGACATATCAACGATGAAGCTTGGGCGCGCATAATCCCCCTCTACTTAGCTGATAAGCAGCCCACGATTCAAAATGATCTCCAGACATATAATCGGTTAACTCTTCAAATTCAGAAATAGAGTAATCTGTAAGATGAACCTACTACAGATAATGGAAAATGAATGAATTTGATTGATGATAAGAATTTATTACGGTAACAATATTTATCTATATATGTTTACTAGGGTCACTCAATTTAAATATCTGGAATGAAATAAACTTTATGTTAGTAATCTGTACTTAATCCATAATATAGATTACAAGCGATTTCTTGAAAGGAACTCCCAAATTTACTAGATCCACACAACATCTCAATAGTCGTATACCTGCATAATATGCCGTATCAATACAGAGGTTTGAAAAGCATAAAATAAATTACATGCCTACACCGTCGGGCCTAACCGTTACTAAAACCCAAAACAAATTGAACTTTACTTACTGAACTTAAGGGATAATTTTATATACAGAACACAGCACACCCTCAACTTCTTAAATAAACATCAGATATAAAACACAACTCGGCTTTATTGAATAAATCAGTGCAGACGATAAGCATAAGAGGGTGCGAGCGAACTGAATATTTCGCTCACGGCTCGTGAACTATGCGTTACACGGGGCAAAATTAAGCATACCAAAAGCATTGGAATTTGCTGCATTTTCTAGTATAAATTTTACAGTTAGTTGAACACGATGCTGGCGTCATTAAAACAGCCTGCGGCGGTCTGTGAAGAATGCACGTTGTTAAATTCGGTGGTGAAAACAGCCGAGCGAGCGTAGCGAACATTTGGCAAGATCCCGCGGTGCTGTTGAATTCTTTACACCCGTCGCGTCATTTTACCCGGTCCCGCTAAGTTGAGATCCAAAGTTTACAGCGCCTAGGTTTCAATTAGCATTCATAATTACAGTTTCATAACTTCTTGAGAGCGCTTCATTCGAACATACGCAAAGTACGATTATTGCCGAGACTTACCCTTGTAAACGGATCTGGCTAATGAATAAAAGTTGGACTTGAACAATTTTGAAGATAGAAGTGCACAGAATGAACGTTGTACATCACATTGTAAAGAGCTATTGGAGTTCCGGACGGATCCTCTCAAACTAAGTGGCACGCGGTTTAGCTTTCAGTGAACTTCGAAATCGTCAATTAAGTTTTGCAGGTCTTTGAATTTTAAAAGAAATATTTAGAACGGTAAATTGATTTTGGACATTACTTCCAATTATTTTGGTTTAGAATGAGAACTTTTAAAGCTTAGCTAATAATTTTCTACCCAATTTTTAGTTATTATAGCTACAAATGAGACCTATTTTTAACACACTTCAAAATCAAAAAGAAAGAGATTCTAAGTTGGACGAGTATTTATGTTTTATACTCTATAAAATCATCGAGTGCCTAAAAACAATATTCACCTCTTAATATGAGGATTAAATTCAAGCGGACTAACAAATGATAGAAATGGAAGCTGTGATGAAACTGTTCGGCTCGCTCTGCCGGCCGCACAGAAATCAAGAACCGACCCCGTAATTTGCACAAATGGACCACGGGATCGTGAAATAAACCACCCATTTATGCTATCGTCGACTGTCTGTTGTAACTGTAACAATAAATAATTTAATGGCACTTAACAATTTAAATAAAAGCTTATCAATGAGCTTATACCATATATTGATCCATATAGAGATGATGAGTAATTTTTATTTGTGCGTCCGTCAGGTAGCTTTTTAAAATTTTGAATTGAAATGTCGCATAATATCACGCTTTTGTACATTTTCTACGAAACTGTGTTGTCACGACCCCACTTCTCAACTTTAATGCCTATTATCTAAGCCATTCCTATTCTCATTCTAAAGTTAATGACTATGAAAGCTTAAAGCAACATACGAGTATTATATGACGTTGTCTTATATTTAATAAAGTACAGGAGACGGGTAGCAACACAATTTTCGGAACTGGAATCTTAAACTTCAATTTTACTATTAAGTACATGTACATATAGAAGTATATACCTGAATCCTAGACGATCGACTCGAATCATAGACATTAGAGATGTGGTTCCAAACGAATGAATGTATCTATTCTCGAGCACCTAAATATTGGAACTAGCCCTGCGATTCTGTGAAAATCCAATTTTACTATTTAGTACATGTACATATACAACTATATACAGACCTGAATCTTAGACGATCATCACGAATCATAGACATTAGAGATGTGGTGCCAAACGAATGAATGTGTCTATTCTCGAGCACCTAAATATTGGAACCAGCCCTGTGATTCTGTGAAAATCACTCATGTATCCGAATTCACGTCACGGAAAGAACTGGTAAAGGAAAAGACCAAAACTTTTTATTAACATGGCGGACTTCAGCAACTGACATGTGCATACGTGTATGTATACATATGTCAATCGATTCATTTTAATACATTAATCAACGTCAAAACCGAAGCCTTCTCATAGTTTTGGTATACAATTTTCAATTATTCATTATTGTAGGTTTTAAATGAGCAACTAAACAATCGATATAACTAGAAAAATCAAAATGCATAACAAACACTCCATAACTAAGTTACTTAATTGTTTAATAATGAAAATTTATGTCGAACGGGCCAGGAGAAACCTTACTAAGTATAATATTATGCCTTTATGCGATAATTTAGTTTCGCGTTAATCAAACATAATCCCTGAATATTCAAATTGAAATTGTAATAATGAAATAGTTCCTACGTAATCAATTCAGTACATACATAACATTAATCATAAATTCAATTACATATACATAACATGCGATTAACTTACGAAAGCTTACATCACATTGAGCTTAAGAAATTATATAGGAAATAATATAACGATATGTGAACCAAAATAGAGGAGCCTGATGACGCAATGGTTAGCACGTCCGGTCTTCGATGTGAAAATTATGCAACTTTAACAAGGGCCAGTTATAGGATGGGAGGTCAAAATTTTGTGTCTCGAGCTACATTTGCAGTCGTTACATCCACCAATCCTCACTGGTTTGGTTGGTCATGACCCGTTCTCCCTATTCGATTCCGTTCATAAGAAAGGCTTATTCCCGGCATAAGTATGCTGATGATAAACGTTTAAACGTAAGGTATTTGATATTATATAAATTAACATTATAATCAAATAGCTTTTATTCAGTCGTTAGTTCTAAAGTAACCTACTTCAAAACGTAATAAGGCTATATATATCATTGAACCACTATGTCGTGGTCGACGTTAATTTTTTTAAAAGTTGATTGAAAAGAGGTACTAAATGCTTACTTAAAAATTTACTTACTTTTTAGTACCATCTTTTATTTTCATAATGAAATTTGATTGAAAAACCACATTGTCCCTGGCACTCTGAGGTGGATCTCGAACCCATGACCTTTCGCTATCCGGGTGACTGCTCTAACCACATTTTCAGTACTACAGAGCGATACGCTCTGTAGTACTGAATGTAAAAAGTACATTAATGTAAAAAATTTGTCAGTCCTAGGTCCTAGGTAGCTCAATGTATGCAGTTTGAATTACGGACGGTCATCGAGTGCCATTTCTGAGTGCCAGGGACAAAGTGGATTTTTGAAGCATTTTTAATTAAGAATATTATTATTTAGAATAGTAAATGCAAAACTTATCAGTTATAATAATCTTTTTTTTTAATTTTTTTGTATCTTCTGTCTCTATCTTTATTGTTAAACGCAGGCATAGTACGTTTGTGATCGACATTGCCATTTCCAGTTAGTTTCTCAAACTTCCATTTGTTCACAGCAAGTCTGAAGAGGTCTTTTCAAATTTGAAGGATTGTTTAATCTCTTTACTATGAAGAATGTCTGTACTACTTTGTAGACCTTAGATATTTCTTGTAATTCACCTAAAATGTAGTTTTATGATCACTCAGTAAGTAAAAAAAATGTTTTTCGTAATAATTTCTGTAATAACACTTTCTATGACAAATATATATTTTAATTAATTTGCTACAGATTAATTCTTTTAGTTTATAGTGTTCTAATAGAACTAGGTACTTACCTACATAAGCTGCTTATTTCCGGTTCAGAGCAATGAGTTTAATGCGATTAAATTTATTCTAAACAAAACCTTATGTTCTCACGTATTGTATTAAGAAATTTACGAAATTTTAGTACAGATATAAACGTTGAAACAGCATTGCGATGGGTTTTACTAAAATTAAATTTCTGGCTTTTGTAATCACTCCTAAGTTATACTGAGTTCCTTTAATTCCCTAGTAATATACAATAAATAAACAAAACCGGTCAAGTGTATAAAGAATATGGATAAAAAATTATAAGACTAACAGCGTCCATGAACAATCAAAACTTATTCTTCGTTGACGTTTTAGCTCACTCTAAATTAAGAAAATGTACTCGATTTATATAGTAATATTGTTAAAGACTAGATAATGTGATAAATAATGAAATTTAAATAAATATCCCCCCTGTCTTTAAGTGCCCTATTGTAAATTATAATACAAATACGAACAATAAAAGAACTGATAAGCAGTTTCTTTGATAAAATTATACTAAAGTTGATTGGCCCGTCAGAAGCCGAAAGCGAGGATTTTTATTATTCCTTGTCATACATAAAAAAGTATTTGTTTAAAAATATGAAAAATAAATAAATACGCTTTTTAAACATCAAACGTTGGCTTTGTTAGTCTTGTGTAGATACTTTATAGATAATTTTTTTTTTTAATATCGAAAAATTGCCATTACTATGGTGTTTTTTATTGCCATTGCCATTACCATTACATAATTGTTCTGTTTCAATATTGATTCACATTATAATATAGTTTCAATTCAGATTATTTAAGACCATCAATAAAAAATCAATATTATTTTTAAAAACAATACTATAAGAAAGTTATAGCACAGATAAACATAAATAGTCATAGTAAAAATCAGCAGGTAAAATGAAAATCATACTACGCTAAAAAAATAGCGGTAGGCATTTGAATACTACGTTTAAAATCTGATATTGTCTTACGAGTAAAACAAAAAACAAAATTATACTCATAGCGTTAGATATAAACTTTTTTATTCATCATCAGAGAACAGTAATAAAATTCAGGTATGAGAAAAAGTTCCATTCTTTTCACGTGTGAACCTTTAAATGTACGGACAAAAAACATAAATCTTCACAATGGGAGTGATATTAGCTAGAAATGGTGCACAATCGAGATTTTTTAGGTGCGGTATTGCAAGCTCTGCATTTAATAAAACGACCGACATATTGTAGGTAATACATTTCACAAATTTCTATGTAATGTTTTTACATACCTTTTTACACGACTGACCAAAAAACGAGTGTATGTTATGTGAGTTACATCACCCCGAGTGGCACCGGCTACATATTTTTTTATGACGGATGTATAACGTTAATTAAAAAAAAAAAGATTTTTTCTTAAATTACAGTAACAGGGGTATCAAATTAAAGGTCTCGCGAAAAACGTTACAAAAATATATAATTTGCATACATAATTAACTGATCGGTAAGAGGAATAAAATAAAAATAAAGAATTTAAAAATTAATTAAAACTCGACTGACAATGAGCAATATCTAATTAATGATAATAAATGAAGTAAAACATGGGAATATTAATTTAATGAACCAACATTTTGTACCATGTTCTATGCAAATAAATTATTTATTTATAAGAATAAGTGCATATCTTACGGAACGTCAGAACCAGCGACCATTAAATTGACTTTATATCATAGTGATGTTACTTTAACACCTCGCTCTGTATCTATAAACTTTTGATAAAAAACTTAATAAATAATATATTGTGCTCCCAACAAACCGTTACTGTCTGCCAGACGACAAAGTTCAGTTCGGTTGCAAAACTAAGTGCCACGTAAACTCTACTCTGAATCAAGATATTTAGAACTTAAAAAGCAAACAAAGGGGAACTTTCTCGCTCTGCAGATAAAAGTGAACAATCAGTAGTAATAATAGAATAGGGATGTGAATTTTTACTCATAGATATGCTGTGGGAGAATATATTTTATATGAATACTGTCGTTTGCCCGCGACTACGTCCACGTGGTATCGTTACTTTATTTAATTTTATTGACGAACTTCCATACAAAATTTAACCCCTTTTAGGGATTATTTTAAAGAATACTTACTTCTTACAGCATGTTTATGTCTTAATAATAATAACATATGCATAAAATAGGAGTAAAATTCTAATTTAACGTCATTATATCATACTATAATAATAGGTTGTGAATATAATATATCAATTGCTATTACAAAATAGGATTCTATTATGGAATTATGAATATCTATCTCGCTTTCTATTCTTGGACCTACAATATCAATAGTTTTTTGAGTTATTTAATAAACCATAATTTTACATGTGAAATTAATTCTGTGTATCTGAAAAGCTAATATCAAGGTTGTCATCAATGTAAATATTATTTTGTAATATATTTTTATTAGTGTTTTCGCATCTCTAGAGTGGAAGATGAACGAGCCCGAAATAGCATTGGTTCAAAGGGGTAAGTTCTTACAAAGAATTTAATCTTCGTAAGATAAGAAACGATTACAATACAAAGAATATAAATTATTTTTACTTTGGTACCAGAAATGTAGTTTTTTTTTTTGTTATTATATTTGATCAATTTTTCATTCACAATGCTATACTGAGAAATATTTTAATGACCTTTCGCAATCCGGGAAACTGCTTAATGACACTCGCCCGGATAGCAAGAGGCCAAGCGTTCGAGTCCCATTTCAGAGTACTAGGGACAAAATGTCAAATAAGATTAAAGTCTAAATATCGTTATTACTTTTTATGTATGTTATATAATGTATATATTTTATATATATATTAATATTTTCGTTTCCTGATCCTATTTCTAAAAACCTGTCGCAAATCCTATCCTTTTTCCTACCATCGTTTCCCCACCTTTGACACTGGCAAATACACAAACCGTGTGACGCCAAAAGAAAAAATATATATGTATATATAACACGATATTAGTGCCGTGAAATGCCATTAAAAATCCACAAAATAACACCGTATGACATGTATAAATTTTATTGGAAAACAATTGAGTCTTATACAATGATCTTATTAAATCTAAAAGATATACTTAATCCGCCTTATTATAAAAAAGGACTAAAATTAGTATTTGGTTTAAAGCTAAAGACGGCCACCGCCTAAAGAAAATTGAGAATGACAGAAATGAAAACGTCAAATTATGAAGTGTTTAATTATTTAGATCGGACAATGGTTTAAACGTGGTACGAAAGTCAATTATTGTTTTGTAATAACACGAAATGTCACGTTTGTGGTCTAATCATCATTTAAATATCTTAAATAGAGAAGGCAAAAGCTTTTATTAGAAATTTTTCGATAGTATTTAATGCGTGATTATGCACCCAACATCGTCATTGCTCCAAAACGGATGATATGGGCTTTTGCTCGTTGCACATATAACACAAACAATTTCTCTTTCTTTTTTTTAACCAAGCTCCGCTCTCTACCGTAATTTTTCTCCACGCCAATTACTTTGTTTCTGTGCGAGAAAGGTATTGCTTCGGTACTTTTTCTAGTCCGCAGTTTTCACTGAAACCGTTTTCAATATTCGCTTCAGAAAAACTTTATTAACATTTTCCTTCCTTTTTGGTTATTTACTTAAACATTATCAAATTTCATATATTGTTACAAAAAGATATTTAAACTTCTTAGTTATTACGATTGAAATCATTGTGATATCATTTTTCAGATTTACTGTGGGTAATAAAAATAAATGACGCTACAGGATTCAATTAGAGCCAATCAAGAGTCAGCCAATTTCGATCTATAGAAGAAGCAAATCCGTGAAATGACAATCCCAGGTTTATTAATGGGCGAGGCCACGGTGAAGCAAATGGCATCGTCGCTGACAAAGACGATTGTTTGCGCCGAGCCGATCCCATTACCTAGATAACCCCACCTTCAACGAGGAATTCTTCTCCGTGACAAGCTTAGCCGGTATATGGAAGAATAGTAGCTACTAGTGTTTCCTGTTAAATTTGCCACAACGATACAGGAAAAATTTGTACATTACATTGTAGTCTTCATATTTTTTAAGATAGAACTGTGAATCACGAAAAATAACTGCAACTTGTTTTATTATCTTTAAGAAAAATTAAAAATATTATAAACAAAATCTTTACACCTTTAGATTTTTATAGTTGAAACCATTCTCGGGCCATAACTTAACAAACCCAACTTATTTAATTTGTTTCTTTATAAATTGCAATCTTTATTGATTTTTATTGCTTTCTGGAAGTTGTTCTACTACAGGTGACAGAAGGTGGCAGAGACAACCAATAAATTAAAGAACATAAATATATCCAGCAGCAAAATCGTGTTAATAACACTTTTTGGAGCGCACTCAAAAAAGTGTAATCAACGCGATTTATGTATGTCACCCGCGAGCACAATAAAAAAATACAAACAATAATCTAAGCATTTTGGTGTGAGTGGTTTGGAATTTATAATAATGTCCAGACACTTAAGCATATACTATCACTTTAGTCGTAACATGTCGTAGCACTGTAACTACGGCGTAGCCTTCAGTCGGTCAATTGAGTTCTAGATTTTACTATAAAAGACTTTTTACAATTTGTAATAAGAACGAAAATCATTCTTTCACGGTGTTCAAGGGATCTGGTGGAACGGCGATCGTAGTATAATTAATTACCAAGGTTAACAAAGACGATGGTTTGCGAATAGCCGATCCCAGCCGGATAATCTCGCCTTTTGTTTCTCTTCTATGAAAGAAATAAACTTTTTATTTCTGGTGAATTGGCCGCCTATATCTTACTTGCCAGTCATCGGGGTTCATTGTCTCGTCTCCAGATTGAATTAACAATTACCTGCGAATTTTCTATGGATGACTAATTCATCAAACCGTTACCGACGATGTTTTTTTATCTTTGTATTGACGTTGATATTAAAATATAATTGATTTAATTCCATTGATGAATAATGATATAATATTAATTGAAATTAATTATATTATGACTTATTTTTTTATATTTATATATATAACTTTTTTTTATTAAGGTACTTTTAAGGTGGTTTTTAAATAAGCTGTTACCTTGAATTAAAGTTGCTTTAAATGAATTTGAAAGTTAAGTACCCTGTTGTAACGACAATCTTTTTGAATACAAAGATTACATAAGTATATAAAATCATTTCACCTTTACAAAATATTTTATTATGTGATATTCGCACGTTCATTCTGTAACAAAGAGAATCTAGCATAAAAAAATACGTTCAAAAAGGATCAATATAGCCGGACGATAACTTCCCAGAATACTCCATGCCCCATTGAATTCCCCGAGTGTATTAAGATAAAAAGAGCTCAGAACAATGCCAAGTAGGTGACGCTAAAGAAACAGCAGCGGCATCTGCGCCAAATTTGCGATTGTCATATCTGAGTGGAGAAAAATTTGCGCGAAATAAACAGTTACAGGGAACGGGAGTCACCTTGTTGTATAAAGCTAAAAAGACTGCTCTGGAGATAACGGCGCAGCACAATGGCCACCCCATCACACCCACCGCCGAATATGAACCCTATTGTCTACTTAATTACAACGGGTGTCTTTGAGATATGGTTTGGTACACACTCCACAAAGGCTGTCATACACAAATAATATTTTATCGTCGAAGTAATGTTTTCTCGTCTCAATTATTGTTAGAGAATGCACGATTGCTTGAAAGACGGCGCTGTTCTGTTTTGTATGTTGTTTATATGAAAATAGTCAAGGAAATTTCAGTTTAAAATAATTCACGACAACACATTATTTCCACGTTCATGATCTTTCTAGCGCTTAAATAGAGATGTCCCTTTTTTACCCCAAAAAAAACCGGTAATTCGGACCCTGTCTAAACCAGCGCCCCCTGTAATCCAACTAGCTGTTTTCCCGCTACCATACCCACGTAAATTATAACCTATGTCACTAGCGTATGATGCAAATGAAGTAATTTAGGTAGATGAAATTATTAAAAAAAAACAATCTAATCTTATCTCTTTAAAATTTTAGTATAGATAATACAAAAAGTTAAAGTTTCTTACTTTGTTTACTTGTTTCTAGGGCATAATCTTTGGAAATACTGATTGGATCAGGAAAATTCTTTCACCCACCCGAAGCTACATTATGCGTGGGTGACATAGCCTATAATTTAAGCGGGCGAAGAAAGATGAAATTTTGGTAAATCTCTACATATCTTGTGAAACACATTTTTACTACATTTATTTGACAATAAGCTAGTTGCACAAACGTCCATTAAAATTGTCATTCGGCTAAAGCGACATTACCCATACAATTTTGACATTCATTAGAGCTTAAAGGCGTCATTAAACCTTAATGGACGTTTGTGCAACTTGCCGTATAAGTCCTTCCTATTATAATAATAAGTAATCATATTTTGTGAGATCTATAGCACTGGTGATGTTATTTTCATAATGAAACTACCTTTTTGCCTGCGTCATCCCAATGTCACCATGTCCTTCTCCAAGGTCAACTCTATCTCTGCACCAAAAAATAAAATTGGTTCTGAAAATTAGGCGTGAAATGTAACATGTGCAGAGTAACTTTTACATCTATAATATTAGTATGAATGTAGTGGAACTATAGATGGTCTTAAACGGTATTCTATAATAATAAAAAAAATCGTGCAGTTAATAAATTCAACTGTAACAAACAGACGGACAGAGAACTGAGTTAAAAGTTAACGATTTAAGGTGTTTTACCTTTTGAGATGCAAACCCTACAAATTTTCGAAAAGTAATTTCAAGCATTACTTTTTTATCTGAATAAGGATAATATGAAGGTCTAATGATAAATGAGATTAATATACTCGTAAGATATAAAAATAATTTACTCGAACAATTGAAATGGGATCTTATATTGCAAAAAGACCAATACCAAATAAGAATCCATTTTGCTGAAGACTGATTAACCTATTATATCAGAAATGAGTGGCCCATACTATACTTTATGAGAAAATAATATTATTTTATGGAATTGGATAATGTATACACAGAACAGAAAAAAATCTCTTTAGCTATTACCATATACATATTGTATTATTGAAGTAATAAATGCTAAAAATATAAATTTTAGCTTAAGATCAAATTATTTACGTGAAAATCATAAAAATAAAATACAGAATGTGTAAAAATAAACGCTGGTTACAGAAAATAAAAATGAAATTTTTAGTGTTACTATATAAAAATATCTTATCACTAAAAATAGAACCGACTTTAAACTATGAACTATTTAAAATATTCCATTATAATCAAAACGGTTTTCGGAAAAACCACTATTCTGACCTGACGATGATTTAGATCTGAATAATATATTGAAAACAATTCTACACGAAGTCGAGTATTCGCTAAATAAATATAATTCAGAAATCAATTATTTAAAAACAAAAATAATGCAATTCCGACCGCACCAGAAACTTCCATTAACTATTAATTTTATGTATAAAGATATAAAAATAGAATATCGCACTCCCGGTGCGACACTGTCACTTATGCAAAAATTTAGTTTTTCAGGAGAAGAGTTTTAAACTCTGCCACCTCACAAAACAATGACTTTAGAAGATAGAGATGAGATGAATCATACGGAACATAGTTCTGTATGATTAATCTACAAAAGTAACATTATCGCACCAAGTAAAGGGGGCTTTAGGACAATTATTACATATTTAACTAATTGTTGAATTTTTTGCAAAAGTGACAGTGTCGCACCGAGGGTGCGATATGTAAATGCCTTTAATTTATTAGGGATAAATATAGATACCAACATAAATTGGAAAGCTCATGTAGAAAAAGTAGCACTGAAACTTTCTAAATTCACATACGCACTTTGGGAATTGAAAAAGAACACTAATGAAAAACCGCCATTACCGCATATTATGTTTATGCTTACGCATGGTTGAGCTATGGCATAATCGTGTGGGGTAATAGCACAGATGCAAAATCTTTATTTATTTTACAGAAATAAAATATGGGAATAGAAAAAAAAAAATTGGATAATACGGTTAATAAAAGTTATTAATTGATGTTACTATTGTAATTTAAATATATGTATTATTTGCCCAACCTCAAACTGAATGACGAATTTGATATATTTTTAACATCTGTCGGTCCAAATTGTCTTGCCCTACCGTCGTCGTTCCAAATAATCTGTCGTTCCAAATTGTCTTGCCCTACCGGGTCATATGTTCACATGTTTATACTTATGCCATCTATTCTATTACATGTGTTGACAATAAATGATTAAGTATGATTTATCACTTTTTTTAAGTTTGACGTCAGTTATATTTTTTTTTAAGTTTTTATATAGAGACAATTATAATAACATTATTCACTTCGTAACCCAGCTCTAGCTTCATTTATAACCTTTTTGCGTTTTTTGATTGCTTAATGTGCCTTCTTACTAGATGTATTCGAATTTCAAACCCATACAAATATAAAAACCGTCTGCCAGTCAGCATGTATATTAAAAAACAATCAACCAGTCAGATTAACATATAAGATTTTCCCGCGCTACCGTTTATAAAATATTATGATCCTGTGTAATAAAAGTAAAAGGTTTGCGATAACAATAATTTTAAATTAGATCAATTTAGGACGATAACGGCTTCAGTTATTATTTCCATAGCGGCGATAAAGCTTGTAAATGGTTTTCCAAACGTCCCAGCCGCGCGGCGAGCCTTTTTATTAGGGTATTTGTCAAGATATTCCCGCCTAAAAGGGACTATAACAGAAAAATTTACTTTCGCATGGCATACGGCCCGCGTCTATCTGATCTGTTAATTTATTTAGGTATCGATTGCTAGTGTAGCTCGGTAACGCGTCCTCTATATCATTAATCTTTATGTTACTCTAATATGGAAAAAATTAATCCTTCTATTTCCTTTTATATCATAAGGTGATAAGATATCCACAAGATGAACCAATGAGTTTAATAACTAGAGAAGCAATCCCATACAAGAGACACGCCAAAAAGCGTAGCACATGACGGAAAACATCCAAACAAAGAAACTTCCACATTTATAATATTAATAGGATAATACATATAAATAGGTTCAGTATGTTTGTCTCCCTCGTATCTACGAATAAACTTTAAATTAAACAAAAACAGAACAAGTGCGAACGATAAAATGAACGGAAAAATGGATAATTGATACAGCTATCAAATATTTTACCCCTTTTGATGAATTAATGAATGAACGAGTAATGTAGATATACAAATAAAATTAATTAGTAAAATACTGTAACTTTGAAATTTCATCCTCAATCGGTTAAGCTGATACTTCACACATATTTAGTGTAGATGGCAATATACAGTTAGCTAAGTGATATTATTTTAAATGTTATATGATGAGCGGCCTAAATGCGGCTTTATATTATATCAATCGTGAGAGTATACTGAAAAGAAATTTGTACACTCTCATGAATACGAAATGAAATGGTTGGCTAAGAAAAAAAATTCTTCATTCTAAATCAATATGGCGGACCTCCGAAGATGGTGAATTGGTTTAAACACTCTCATAGCATGGATATCGAATGAAACTGTTAGCCGAGACGATCATTGTAAAAATCTGATTTCATTATAATTCCAATATGGTGGACGCAGGCCGGCTTGTGAAGAAAGATATAAAATCCTAATGAACTCTTTTTTTATAATGTGATCATTATATCTTAAAATTTAAGCATGCTTATTTCGTCAGAACATATTCCTCTTAAAGAAAATTGATGTGCATTGTTTTTAAAGCTAAATATCAATATGCATTTTAAATGTTAACTACAAATATAATATTCGCCAGGACATGTTGTTTTTTTTATATTCACTACTCCAAAAGGTTAAGTCTAAAATTCAATTTTATTGAATTTCTTCTCATAATGATAGTCGTTTCAACGAAGAAAAGCACTTCAGTTGTTTTTTGCACGCCAATTTCAAGGTGTCACCGCTTCTGCGGTCCCGGGTTCGCTTTCCGGTCGGGTCAAAGTAGAAAATGAACTTTTGTATATTGTCTCGGGTCTGGGTGTTGTGGTACCTTCGTTGTCTCAGATACTTCATAAGACAGGGGCTTTAGCTACTCATTTGTAATCGGAGCAATGTATAGATATTGTCTAATAATTTAATATATATAAACAAGATGTATTTTACACACCTTTTACATAAAAAAAATACACCTTTTTTTAAAATACTTTATACTTTTTATTTCAGGTAATATGCCATTATCTGTATTAAATTGGTTCACTTACTGGCCTATTGATTTGGACTTATTGTCTCTTAATCTAAATACAGTCTATCGTTTTCACCATCTTTTTGAGCAGCAACAATGAGTACGGTTATAAACAGAGATTCTTCATCTGGAGATAACAATATAAATATAACTGATTTTTTAAATGTTCAATGACAGAATCAAAAGCGAAATTAATTTATATAATTGAAGCACTTTAGAATCAACGACTACGCCAACGTGTGCCATAGCAAGTGAGGACACACTCTCGATAGCTGTATCTCCCCACTACACGCCAAAGAGCAGCAAAGCATATTTAAGAAGGAAAAAGAAAAATAATATTTTACTGCTATATCATCTGGATAATAAACCTTATTTTATAGACATTAAATGTTTAATTTTCTCGTGAAATATGATATACGAAAGTAGAAATACCAAAAAACATTTAATCTTATTTAATATAATTAAAAATAACCTCGTCTTTATCATTTATTGTTGTCTGTTTAAAAAAAACACGTAAGTAGGCTGTCTGCATATAAATCCCTTTCCTTTTCAAAAAAGTCAATGATTAAGACAAAAACATTTGTCAAAGTTCATAAAACATCAACAAAGTTCAAATTCCTGTTATAGAGCACCATTAAATGGTAAAGTAACGTAATCTTAAATAACATCATAATCAGCCCTTTTACGTCCCCACTGCAGGGGTTCAGGTATTCCTTATGGATGCTTAATGAGGATGGGCCATGCATGACCTTCCACACTGGCCCAATGTGGATTGGAGGGAATAAACGACTGCAAATGCAGCAGAGACCAACAGCTTAACGTGAATTCCGAAGCATAGTGTAGCTCAAGATAATCCCTTGAAGACTTTCTTTTAAAGTTGCTTAACAACAACGATCGCGGGCCGTGGCGCTTAGCCACCGCGCCACCAAGCTGACAAATAAATACCAATTCCAAATTACAAAAACCTATTCAATACTAATTTTAAAACAACACATATAACAACACTTATACTATACACACAAATATATATACATATACTTATACTAGTAAAGAATATGCATGACTACGTAGCACTCACGTAGACCATCTCGCTGTTGCATCATAGTTTTAATCAAATTGTTTGTATTAAACAGCTGCTTTATATACTAGAAGATGGCGCTGGTCATTATTTGAAATTGCGATATGACAACTTCGTTTTGTTTGATATATATCTTAACTCATTTTACAATAAATTGTCTTTGCCTTGGGAAATGGTGTTTTTGTTCACAAATAGAGAATTATTATCTTTTGAAGTCAATTTTATTTGTTTGACGCTGATTTTTTTACAGAATTTCAAAAAAGTATCTCTCTACCTCTATTATGGTACACATAACAAAGGCGCTTCCCGCTATCTGTACGGTTTGCACGCATACAACGAATTTTAATGGGGTTTTCATCAATTTACTGAGTGATTCAAGAGGAAGATTTACATGTAAAATGCATGACCAGGCAGGCAAAGCAGCTAGCTGAAAGCTAATAAAGTATAAACTCGTCGATTCTATGATTATGCCATAGTTAACGTCTACCCGCGACAGATTAGGCTCCATTAGGGGCTGTTTTCACTTCTATAGAGAGTGACGTGTATATATATATATATATATATATAGGTTTTAGTGGGTATACTGTTATTTGACCAGCTGCTTATGGGGATGGGGTTGCATGTGATAACCCTGCCGAACCGCGCTGGCGAAGTGCTTCATATGCAGTAATGTATTAATCCATCGGCAAAAAAGACTGATAAGTAGTTTGATATAATTTTTAAAATGTTGTCGATGATGAATTTTAAACTGTTTATATTTAAAATAAGTGGATACAATATTAATCTGTGGTATTAATATTATCGTGAGTCAATTTTCATAAACATTACAAGCGATTATTTAAATGTAAATGTTTCTTTTTTATTAATATTTTATTAATGAAGTATATTGAAATTTGCTATAGAAAATTACTTCCGTCTCTTACACTAAAATACGGAGACATGGTTTTACGTGTAGAATCTTTATAATACTGTAGAATTTCGTTACAAAATCCCAGAAACCGTTGGGAGATGAATAAAAATTTACACTCGCAGAAAGGAGCCATTTATTTTGAATCAATTTTACATGTATAAAATGACAGTAATATTTTAATATCGCGATGTAATTCGCCATAACGCCATCTAGATGTCAAAATTAATATAAGTTGCTACAAATACTCTGGAGTCTTTTATTTATTGCTGATTTCCATTATTGATATTTAGTCATTTTCTAATCGCTAACAACAAAATGTTTACCTAACATTAGTTTACCTAAACAAAACTAGAATATAAAAACAAATTCGTCTTATTTTTATTTAAAAGCAAATACATTTTTTGTTTACTTTACTACTATTATTTGAGGTAATGTCTAGTATTTTCATTTATTAGTGCATAAAAGCTAAATAAACAGTAACTAAGGACATTTCATTAAGCTTCAATTATATGCATTAATCAACTTTGGTCTGATATTGGAATTAATTCATATAATTCTATTAATGTCTTTTTTCTATTCTATCAAAATATAAAATCCATAGAATTTCACAATATCATAAGAAATAAGCCAACGTTAGTATTAGCTTCTATAAGATATTTGCTCTTTATATGAGGAGGCATTTTTATTTTGCCTTTACCAATATTTTATCATAATACCATATAAGAAAAAGAAATATGTCTTCTGATAAAATATTCAATACGGTACGTTATAAATAAACATAGGTCATATTTTAAGCGAGGTACTATCCCGTTTATGGAAGAGTGATAATTTATGAAAATAGTAACACGCTGAGGATAATGTGGCGAGAGATATATGAAATTAGTATTCAACGTGCCGAATAATGTAGATAAAACACCGTCCTGAATAATCATGACCAAAGCTGTTTTAAAAGAGTTCTTGATAAAGCATATCTGACATACCGCCGGATTGTATAAATATAGATTTTACCAGCCCACAAACATTCGAATTAAAAAATTCAATGCTCATGTAATTTTGAAAACTTATATAATTTTTCAGACCTTTAGTATCATTCATATGCGCCATTTCGCTAACATCGACGTTGTTGAAAAAGAAATACCTGTTATAATTCTTTAAATGTAAGATACAAGTATTTCTAAAATGTTCAAATTATGGAAGCATTTTGAGAAAATGGATAATATGTAACAGCGATATACTATTATTACCGTTTCCACGTGTAATACGTATTATTATTATTATAAAAGAGCCCATCTGTATTTCTCGAGGTTTCAGAGACCAACGGATAGATTTTTGTAAAAAATTGGTAGAATTATGATGATAATATTTTTAAACTCACACGATTTGTATACATTATAATTATATGCAATCGGGTCTTGTTCGTACATTTTTTAAAACAAATAATTTACCTCGACGTTTCGGCTACGTTACAGCAGCCGTGGTCACGAGGAGACTGGAGAACTGGCGGGTGTCGTCTTCTGATTTTAGTTGAGGGTAATCCGGTAATAATGTTTTAACTGATTTTCAGATGTACCCTCCACTTGATTTTATTATACGTAAAGGTGGCGACACACTGCACTTACGGTATCCGAGAATATTGTTCGTGGTTGTTTGCGATCGCGACACTTATACATTTTTATAACCGGATTCCACGTTGGTGAGAGTTTATATCCACTTTCCCGGTTGAAATTGTTGTGTTTTTTGATTTCAACCGCTTCACGAACAATCCTTGGATAGTAATGTCGTTCAGTGGAAAGGACATGAGGTGTATGTAACTCGATCCAGTGGTTTGATCCAGATGATAATAAGTGCTCTGCAATCGCGGACTTCTCCACTTGACGATTTTTGACCGCTGCTATGTGTTCTCTTACACGTTCGGCGATAGTCCGCTTCGTTTGTCCGATATATGAACTACCGCAGCTGCAGTCAATTTTATAAACGCCAGGTTTTTGGTAAGGAATACTATCCTTTGGTGATCGCAATTGGTGTGACATTTTTGATAAAGGAGTAAAAATGGTGTCTATAGAAAAATTTTTCCTCAAAATGGAACCAATTTTGTCCGTTACCCCCCTTAACATAGCCTAAAAATGCCCGTTGCCTGGGAACCTTAGGTAGTCTTTCCTTACACCTTCGGATAGGGTATGACCTCCTTGCGCTGTATCCATTTTTCCTTAGCACGTCTTGTACATGGGACAACTCATCTGCTAAGAAGTCAGTATTACATAATTCGTTAGCCCTTGAGATTCGGATGATCTCAAGAATCATCCGAATCTCAAGTTCACCTATGAGTTAGAGAGTGACAAAACCTTACCCTTTCTGGACGTTAAAGTCATGGCGCAAGCTGATGGGTCCCTGAAACACACTGTCTACAGGAAACCAACACACACAGACAAGTACCTCCACGCTTCATCTCATCATCATCCTCAACACCTACGTTCTGTGGAGACAACTCTTATTAACAGGGCTAACGCATTATGTAATACTGACTTCTTAGCAGATGAGTTGTCCCATGTACAGGACGTGCTAAGGAAAAATGGATACAGCGCAAGGAGGTCATACCCTATCCGAAGGTGTAAGGAAAGACTACCTAAGGTTCCCAGGCAACGGGCATTTTTAGGCTATGTTAAGGGGGTAACGGACAAAATTGGTTCCATTTTGAGGAAAAATTTTTCTATAGACACCATTTTTACTCCTTTATCAAAAATGTCACACCAATTGCGATCACCAAAGGATAGTATTCCTTACCAAAAACCTGGCGTTTATAAAATTGACTGCAGCTGCGGTAGTTCATATATCGGACAAACGAAGCGGACTATCGCCGAACGTGTAAGAGAACACATAGCAGCGGTCAAAAATCGTCAAGTGGAGAAGTCCGCGATTGCAGAGCACTTATTATCATCTGGATCAAACCACTGGATCGAGTTACATACACCTCATGTCCTTTCCACTGAACGACATTACTATACAAGGATTGTTCGTGAAGCGGTTGAAATCAAAAAACACAACAATTTCAACCGGGAAAGTGGATATAAACTCTCACCAACGTGGAATCCGGTTATAAAAATGTATAAGTGTCGCGATCGCAAACAACCACGAACAATATTCTCGGATACCGTAAGTGCAGTGTGTCGCCACCTTTACGTATAATAAAATCAAGTGGAGGGTACATCTGAAAATCAGTTAAAACATTATTACCGGATTACCCTCAACTAAAATCAGAAGACGACACCCGCCATTTCTCCAGTCTCCTCGTGACCACGGCTGCTGTAACGTAGCCGAAACGTCGAGGTAAATTAATTGTTTTAAAAAATGCACGAACAAGACCCGATTGCATATAATTATAAATTATGATGATGACTGTAGAAGAAATCGCAAAAACTATGCATACGTTGTGTTTTAAAGATAAATTGAATAAATTCAATTGACATTTCGCATATAACAAATCTCACGTAGGTACTTTCTAATCTATATGTTACAGCAAACTGAAATAAACGTTTGTTTATGAACCAATAACGCGTATCCAGACCCGATTACGATTCTATACGTGACTATGGGGGCGAATTTGCATGTTAAATGAAATCATTGTATGTACACGGACGACGTTAATTGAACTAGTAAATCCATTCACTTGTTTATGCATCCCAAACTAATTATGGGATTTGGCAATTGACGTTGACAATGTTTTTTAATGATGACGTAGATTTACAATGAAAAAATTAAATTAGAAATGTTTTAAGTTTCATATTTATAAGTCATGATAATATTTACTATGAATTTCTATGTACAATTACGAAAGGCACATACAATGTACAATAAAACACACTCGATCACGTTTATACGATTTCATACGTAATATGACGTTTTACGTCACTCACTCCAGTGATTCAAGTTGCAACTTGAGATATATTTATGTTCATAATTCGATTTCCCGTTTAATACGCTATCTGGTTCATGGCATGGGTAATATTAACACTGTAATTAAAAATGGTTTCAAGAAGCGGTTTTAGAAATAAATTCGTATTGGAAGAAGAATAACCATGATTGTTTAGTATTTGTCAATACCAATTAAAAAAATAAATATTTGTCTCTGCCTCTTCCGTCTCGGCTTTGCACGAATACGCTTACTCTTTTCGTTACATATTCAGTTAAATTGGTTTATTATTAGATAAGCGTTCAAACTTCTATAAAAATGTTATTAACTGTGTAATCGTCAAGTTGCAATATAGTGTGGTGAAAAGTTCAGCGTTTTATTTATCAATCTCCAACAATGATACTGCAGAATTTTCCTTGCCATAGATTATATATAGATTATATGTATGGATTGTTTTATGGACTCCAAAAAGTCTTGGCATTTAGAGCATGCCTTACTCTTTAAAACTCACCATTAAACATAATCCAGCGGATGAAAATCTGGATTTATACCCAGCACCACACCAAACCATCACTGAAGTGGGATAACGCCCACGTTTTATTTGCTTGCCTAATCATGAAGCTTATTTAGAGCATTGAGCATGAATACGGTCATTTTGTTTATTAAAATATTGCTCAGTTGTGAAAATTTAATTTTCTCATCCGTAAGCATTTTTTTTTTTCTGTGACCTCCATTTGCGTACAGTTTATTAAGTAGTTGTTTTAATTTTGCTAACCTATTATTTTTAAATTATCTATTTAGAAGTGACCAGTCTGTCTCTTATAGATCCTGGGTATTTTCTTTATCTCCCGAAAAAAACCTTTTACTTTCGGACAGAATTTCATCGAATTTTTTCCCTTACTGCTTTGATCGCCTTTTTCTTACCAGCACTATGTGGACGGCCAGATCTATTTCTGCCATAAACAGAGATGTTTACGTTATACCTATTAACCGTTACACTAACATTTGACTAATATCAAGCGTATGGAGAGTTGTTAGTATTGCGTTTGGCTCCAAATGCAATCACAGCAATGCGATTCTCTTCATGGGTGATGAACTCCACTTTAATATCACAAAATATTTTACGAGTATAATGTATTACCGCAAAAATTTGTCGATCTCATATGTTTCATGAAAACTTCAATCGATTGACGATGTTATTGATGCCCTAGGGTGCATTACCATTGCCAAATTAGTCGTTTATCCACCAAAAGAAATGTCGAAATAGTAAAAAGAAACGAAATGTCATGACATCAGACAGAGAGTTAGACTGAATATTTGGAATGCAAACAATAGAGATGACGACAATTTTTTTTTATTTGTCCTTCAGGTAGATTGTTGAAAAATATTAAACAAGTATTTTTTGTTTTTCGCGTAATCAATTAATTACGGCGATACATTCGGTTGAAATGTCGCATGATGTCACACTTCGGTACACTTTCTACAAAACAGCGACGTAGCGAGCCCCCACTCCTCAACTTTAATGCCTTATAAGCCATTACTTGTTTAAATTGAAACGAAAAATACGTATCAATTCTTTTTCTATTATCTTACTGACGGACTAAATAGAATTTCTTTTTTTTTACCCAGTCGTTACCCAGTGTTTTCTATTTTAGTGTAGTAAATGATGCTATATTATAACAATGACATATTTCATAATATGTATGAAAAAAATATTTTGTAATTGACAGATTTATATATTAAACATCTAATTATTATTGTAACATGTAAATTAATTTAACTTTAGAAATAATTACTATTTAACATTTTTAAATTATAAGACTGAAATAATATGTAATAGGAACTGTATCAAATGTTTTAAGTCAAAGATATGTGAATAAAATAATAATAAGGTTAATGCATGAATAGGTTATAATGTAAATAAATTATAAATTAAAACTAATAATATTCTACATGCTAAAACTATTGTCATTCAGTAAATATGTGATACCCTTGTTTTATGATATCTGTTGTACCCGCACCATATTTTATGAAATAAATGATTGATCGATTGATGGTCCTAGCTCTGAATCAAAGTGACGGTAAAGCTGAGGATCATAAACATTCATGATTAGATGATACGAAAAGGCACTACAAAAGTGCACTACAAAAATTCAAAATGTTGTCTTCTATGTCATAAAAATTTTATGCATTCCCCAAAAACTTTTTCTCAATCAAAAATATATGATAAATTTCATTTAGATGTCTCACATAATTTGAAGATACATACGTATATGAAATAAATGATTGATCCATTTATACATTAATAATATATAAATCATTACCTACATTAAATTAATACATATAACCCTTATCCGCTTAGCGCCACGTTTTTGGTCAAATAGGCTGTTCTTTAAAACAAATAGGTAAAAAACCCAATCATAAATAGAGTATGACGCTTAGATATCTCACATAATTTGAAGATACATACATGAAATAAACGTAAATTATTACCTACATTAACTTAATACATATAACCCTATCCCGCTTAGCGCCACGTTTTTGGTCAAATAAGCTGTTTTTAAAACAAATAGGTTTTAGGTAAAAAAAAAAATTTTAATAATAAAAAAGTATCGTGAGCGAAGTTTCGGGAAAACAGCTAGTATACCATAATATGTCAAATTTGTCGCAAATGACTTTTATATCTCTGTCTACATTATATTAAAATTTAAAATCGAGTAGAGAAATTTGTCAGTTTTGTATAGCATGAAGTGCTGTTGACTGTATATGTAAACTTTTAGTAGGTGATGTGATGTAACGTGTTAGGTGACGTGGTGTCATGAATGACGATCGAATCGTCGGCCGGCAATTTCCGGCCAACACCCCCGGACGCCACCTGATTAACTTACGGTATGAGTTGGTACGTTTCATTACTTCCTTACCTGTATTTTAACATCATTATAATTTATTAAGTACTATAAATTTTTTTTTGTTTAATACTACACTTATTCATGTCATTATCATCCTAAATGAACAGCTATTCTATTGACATGCAAAGTATACGCAAAGTTTTGAATTTTTCAATTCAAATATCTTCTGATAGTAGATAATAGTGCCAATGCATATTAAAGTCCCACTGCTGGTGCTCAGGCCTTCTCTGTATGTAGTCGAATAGGGAGAATGACTCATGACCCACCACGTTGGCCCAATGCGGTTTAGTGGATGTTAACAACTGCAGATGCAGCCGGCACGAACTTACGTGCTTTCGGAAGCACGGAGGAGCTTGAGATAATAAATTCATGAACGATCATTGCGAAAATTGCTTAACAACTCTATCGCAGAGCAAAAGCTCTAAGCACTGCGCCATCGAGCTCCTCTTTTTACTGTACCACTTCAGATACATATAAACTGTCACTGGACTTAACTAAAAATGTCTTACTTTAATTTGGGTTTGTTTTAACATTATTCCATAGACATATTTAATCAGACCTCCTGTTACACTTATGTATTTTAAAAGATAATCAGGCTCATAGGCAGATAGGCAGGCTTAATTCTGCTCTTTTAGTTATTTTTTCATTAAGGGATGATGACTAATACTTATATCTTGCCGTTAGGTAGATTATAGAAAAATATTATACAAGTTTTTTTTAATTTTTTGTCATCTAAGATATTGCTTGTAAAATTGTTAGAAAAATATACGTTTCTCATATTTTTCTACTATCTGATGGACTAAATAGAATATCGTTTTTTTTTACCCAGGCGTCATCCCCATTACAAACGCAGATTGACAGAACTAAACCTAAATTTAGTTTGCGCAACATAATAGGGGTAACGAAAAATTTTTAATTGTTTGTCCGTCAGGTGGATTGATGAAGAATATTTATTGACTGTGACGTAGCGAGCCCTTACTCCTCAACTTTAATACTTATTATCTGAGCCATTTCTTGTATAAATTGAAGCAAAAAAAAATACGTATCTAATATTTTTCTATTAATTGACTGACGGACTCAATAGAATTTCTTTTATTTACCATGTTGTTATCCCTATTGCTACAACTCTGCTCGTACATAGAGTCATTTGTTAAAATACAAATAACAACATAAGATATTTTAGCATAAACCATTTTTTATAAACTGGTTAAACTTTTGACCACTTTTCATAAAAGATATTTATCGATTTATAATTGTGGTTACAAATTCGATCACTATAATAATAAACAACTCAACACTTTGAGCAAAAATGATTTTCCTGGATTTTATTTACTGTCGTGACATGTAGATAGATAGATGAATTCTTTATTTTGATCATCAAATTGCACACATCGACGACAGCGAAGAACAAACAAACAACTACATTTTTGGTTAAATTCACTTTTATGTATTTTTTTTCGTCCACATATGTACTTCGGTCAAACAAATTTGACAGTCACGTGTCCGCTTTGACAAGGGGACTTTAGCTAGGTAAATACCTAGCAAAAAGCTCCGTCTCTGTTTCAGACAAAAGCTCATGATATAGATACGAAGGTATCACCAGCAAGTTTCGATTTTCAAATAATCCTATGTGCTCACTCTTGTTGAAATAAGCTCTTTCTACTTTAAGCGCTAGTTATCAGTCTTTAATTTTATAAACTTTGATATGAGAGATGATATGCGGATTGTTAAACTTTTGGCAAGCGAGGATCTGACGAAGTAGCCACCTACTTGTATTGCTTTATATCACAAATTGCTGAAAAAGGAACTAAAAATATAAGTCTATGGTCCGATAATTGTGGCGGATAAAAGCTTAGATATATTTTTAAGCTGCTCAAAATCTAAAAGTCTGCATTAGCCGATTCGATTTTTAGTAAAAGGTCACAAGAACTTGATAGTGATGCGTTAATTACAAGTTCTAAAAATAAAATGATATACAGCTTATGAATAGTAAACTAGAAATAATAATTACGAAATAATAATAGAAGTTTGTATAGAAGATGTTTCTGACTTCAAATTTAATTTGAAACAATATTTGTGGTTCAAGAATTCATAAATGAAAATTATCCAAGAGATAAAACTACTCACAATTAATACATCAATTTTGCATTCAGAATGCTATACTGGAAAATATTCTTAATGAAAGATGCTTAAAAATCCACTCTGAGATGGAAGTTATTTCTTGTAAAATCGTATTTTTTTTTTTTGATATCCGTATCTTCTATGCGGCCGTCGACATAGATATATAGAAAAAAAGAAATAATTTGCAGTAAATCAGGTATAAAGCAAGTTTACAGCATGCGTGCTGCCGTACATATACGTATATAAATGAACTCAAGAAGGACGCTACGCGTTGTCATACCTATAGTACCCGTATGAAGTACCTATAATGCCTGATATGTAAGTAAATCCAAATGCGGTACTTTTGTATACACTTATTAATTTTTCACATTGAAACTGTTTGTCTCTCTGTTTCATTGTTGCACCGCCTTTTTTAAAGCTCTCTGCTACAACTCTCCGGTTGACTGGTAGAGAATGCCCCCATAGCATTAAGTCCGCCATTTGCACATTTTAATTTGTGCAATAAAGCTTAAATAAATTAATTGATATTAACGGGCTGACTTCAATAGTTATATTTACCATATTTATACTATATACCTATCTACCGTCGTCCGTTGATAAATATTAGTTTTCACTTCTTGAAGCTTTTTTGAAATCAGTTATTTTTTATTGAAAATAGTTTCTGCACAGAACTTATTTTCATGCCAGACAGGGAGATATTTAAGCAACAAATTTCAAGTATCGAGATATTCAAATAAAATAAAAGATTTTTGTATGAAATAAAATGTATTAAATAATCAAAACTCGTAGATCAAACGTTATTGTTTATGATGTCAACTATCTAATCATGCAAGTTTTCTGATGTTTAACAAATAACCCTGTAATGTCTTATGTTACCTATCAATACTTACGAGTGTAAAGCTTAATATTTGTATTATATTATTACCGACTCTAATATTCTCACTCTCGTACTGTCATTCCGTATACTTGTTCTTTCTTGCATACCTTCCATTCACCTTTTAATCAGAAGGGTTCACGGTGCAGCTCGATTTTTTTTAAATTTAATACTTTTAACTAAGGGAATTAACAGTAGGCATTTTATTTTATCCCTTTTACATATTTTCTTCAGTTATACTTTATACTGATCTATTATATTATTTCCTTACTTTTGCTTTATACAATGTTTATATATTTAGTACCTTTTACTTTTTATTTCTTATATCATTTTATTACTAACTTATTATTATATCTATCCTTATTGTATTGGATTAGTGATAGTTGTTACCTCGGACATTTAGTAGTGAAGCGAAATGCGACATTGGGCTGGCTGACCAATTTCCGTAATCGGGAACCCCCGGCCGATTTAATATCAGTGATACCGCTTATGCGTCGTTTGAGTAATCACACGCATAAAATATTAAGTGTATGTATTGAATGTAGACCTACCTGCTCGTAAGAAAAGCCTTTAACTTTTCACAAACGAAAATTAACAAGACGGAACCTAAATAATATCAACGATATATTTTAAACCAGCTTTCCCACGACTTCGTCCGCCGAAATTATAGTCTATGTAACCGATATATGATGAAGCTTTCCTCTTTCGACACGTGATGCTAAATGCAAGTTAATAAATTGGTTATTATCTCTTGATAATAATGATACAGAAACATTAATCGACTAACAGAATTGATATTGGCTCAGCTATTACCCTATGTTTCCCTCAATGAATGCCAATATTGAAGATTTTCAAAATATAACATATCAAATATTCATACACACAAACACTCTCACATACACACACGCTCGCGCGCGCGCACACACTCACACACAAATACACACCGCGGTTTAGCTCAAAAACTATTGGTACTAAAATGTTATAATTTGACATGAGTGGTAAAATCGCGAAAAAATAATTTTAGGGTACCAAACGTATTTTTTACTTTTGACAAAATTTTTCTTTGTTAAGTATAAACTTTAAAATGCAAAGATCCCTGTAGACGTAGCTTGCATAGAAACTGCTAGGTGGCGTGGTGACGATACGTTGTTTAGCGGGGCTGCTTACAATTTCTTGAACTTTAAACGCTAATTACTCAAAATCGCATTTTTTGCATTGTGTCACTATCGTTCTCAACGTGCGTATAACAAAGTTAAAAGGAAAACTATGACAATTAAGTTGGCCTTACAAGTTTACGAGTAATAGTCGACCAATTTCGGACAACTCAATAGAAAACAACGTGATTTTTTTACTTTTTTTAATGGATAATGGTAAGGAACCCATTGTGCGTGAGTCCGACACGCACTCGGCCGGTCTTTATTTAATTTAATTTTGAAGGGAACAAATTTTATGCTTAATAATATAAAAGTTTTATTTGCCTCTGAAATTTTCCCTCCGTAATTTAAAAATATATCTAATTAATCCAGATTAACGCTTAGCAAAACAAATTAAAATAATAATAATATTTACGTTAAAACGTCTTGTATTTAATGAAATAGATTATGAATACCTACATCAACATAATAAACGTCGAGTTTAAAAAGCTCACTTAAATATTCCCGTTTAAGTCTCACTGGTACGTGTTAAAATTTTAATGTGTATTAATTTTTCAAATACCAATCTTTTAGTTGAGCTGTATCGTAAGATCTCTGTCGTGAGAATCATAATCTAAAAAATAATACAACAAAGTTAAGGTAAAATTATTTCAGAGAGCACAATAAAATATTCATATATTGTATGTTTTCCTGGTAATTTTTATGCTGTAAAATCTTTAATAGCATCGTTAAATCTTATCACGTGTCTTTTAAAACGAAACGAATTTCTCTGAAATGTTCGAATTAAAAGAAACTCCAGTCGCTTTCACGCGAAGGCTCCGTCGCCGTCGCCACTCTCCCCGAATTAAATAAGCAGGCGCTAAATTTAAATTTAATGAAACAAGTTTCCACCGAGTGCTGAGTTATACGTTTATACCTATTCACTTCATAACTGTGTCCCCTTGTCCCCTTCGTTCGTTACGTAATAGAAATTGTCTCATACAAATTCTCTATTATATAGTTTCCTAGCTGTTTTCTCGCGACTTCGCTTACTCAAATTATAGTGTATACTCCATTTATTATAGAATTACACAGAAGTTAAATAATTCTTTCTAGGATATACTTTGTGACAAAATCTTCATAATCATGTTACTGTTATGATTAATACCTAATTTACTTTAAATCAATTTTAATTACCAGCACATACTTTACTGCTACCGTACGAGTATAAGCAATCTATCAAAGAAATTAATGAGTTTTTAACAAAAATAAAGATTTAAAAACTATTAAAATGATTTAAAAAAACTTTTAGAACCCAAAGAAGCAGGGGTGGATAGTGTCGGTATGTTTCTCATTTCACTTTAGCTCTATCAAATCTAATCCTGTGACATTTTAAGAAGTATGAATAGGTAGATGGTCCAATATCTGAAAAAAGGCTATAAAACTTAATATATAGTTTTATTTATCTGATATAATAAGAGATTGATAGGTACTATTAGTTCCATGCTATTTATATCAGCCATCTCAACACCTGGGTGTCGCAAAGAAGGGAAATTGCCCTGCTCTTTCAGACTACTCATGTTTAATAATAATATTGTTACAGTTTTCAACAAAACTATTATAATTATTTATTTGTATAATTTATCTTGAAAATAAAATGTTAAGCACTCCTGCTTCTATGCTCCTCTTTTTTTAATGTTATAAAAAAAGAGTATAAGTCATTCATGTTTAATTTAGCATCCCATAGGTGAAAGAATTCTTAAAATCGGTTCAGTAATTTCGCAAACTATTATATGCAAACAGATAAACAAACAATCATAGTTTCTTTCGTTATAATATAAGAATATACTAGCTTTCAGCCCGCGGCTTTGCCCGAGTGGTATGGTTATTATTGCCCTTGAACTATTGGTGGTAATCCTGGCTTTTGCATAAAAACTTTCAAATCCTGTATTTCGCGATAATAACTATTCTATACCCTTTTCCAAGCTTTGCTCTATCTGTATACCAAATTTCACTAAAATTAGTTCATCAGTTTTGGTGTCAAAATGTAACAGACACACACAGCGACAGAGTTACGTTCGCATTAATAATACCTATTGGTTTTCATTTCAAACTAAGTAATTATTTGTTTATATGCAATTTTTGATAGTCAACATTAATTTGACAATCGAAATTACCCGCAGATTATGCTGTCCCTTTGTGGCGTACAATGTGACGGAGTGGTGAGTATCCAAAGGCATTGTGGATTTGACAACTTAATCAACAAGCATAATATGCTCGGACCAAAGTCTATATAACGTAGGCAGTTCGTACCTATACATATCTATGAAATAATCTGTCTGGCATTTGAATAATATCAGATTCAGTAAAAGCTGTGATAATTGTTTTAAGAGCTATTGTGGTTATTTATATTATTATTATTAGGATTGTTTCACATTTATATTTTCTGTAAATAATATTACTTGTTGTTGTTGTTAAATAAACGGTATCAACAAAATTCTGTCATTAACCTCCGAGTATAGTAGAGTAATAATAAATAGCAACGCGTTCATATAAGCACCTTTTCCTACTTTGATGTAAGTCGGTTAAAACCCAATAAAATAATTTGTTCCCTGATTCCCAATTCCTCCCTTAGAAATTTTCTGTATATTTAGAAAATTAAAATCGAGTAAAGCTCTGTGTTAGCGATTGTAAACTCGAGATTGCGAGGTGAGCACAAATATTACCAATCTAGGTCATCGAATCGCATCGTCGGAGAGTGCTCAACGGCATAAAATGATTCATGGAAATTGCTCAGTAATTGAAAAAAATATGTTATTCCGGTTTGACGTATTGGTGCTTGCTTTCCGTTATTCCTAAATGGCGAGAGAACAACCCATGAGTTTTTATTAGAGTCACAAAATAGATTTATTTTTGGATTTCTTTGTTTACCAACAATTTTATGTATTACATTTCACATCATCGTCCTATTTTTACAGAGAACTCGCTATAAATTAATTTATTAAACTAAATGTAAATTATGAAGTACGTATTGTTACGACTTAGGGTTCGTATCAAAAATTAACGCCAATTATAGTTCACAATCTGACATTATTTAATACAATAAAATTACAAAAATAATCTAACCTCAAAACTCACACTTCAAATTCACTATTTCACTTCACCGCACTAGTAGATCGTTCATCGCACTAGTAATCGCTTTGAATGCTCTTGCTTTCAGATCTGAAAGATTGTTCACTGCAGAATCCCGGGATGGGTAGACCTCCGCTTATTTATAGGGGCCGATACCTCTTCTTCAATGTACTAGGTTAGGACCTAGAATATTCTAGGTTGGTATATTCTACCGGTGTATTCGAATCATTACCAAAAAGTTCGAGGACAGATACCCGTCCCTTTCTTCTCTAGTAACTGTCCTTTTCTCACCGACCCGATGTATGCCTATATGAGTCAGGTAGTTTCAACAATGTAGCGCAATTCATTGGCGCATAACGCCATCTAGTAACAATATCTATATAATAACAGTTCTTTTCCTACTGCAAGCAAGACCTGAATTATAAATACCCAGCTCAAGTTTGCAGTAGAAAAGTTATTTACAGATTTCTTCTAATTCACAGGTGGATTGGTAGCTTTAACTGGAACTAACTCACTTCTAGATTAATCGAAACTGTCAGCTAAAATCAAAAAGCTAACCGGCTTCTTTAAGGGATTGCAACATCAATCTATATTATAATAAAAACATTAACTGGGCGATGTCTGTACATTGAGGATATATGAAAAAAACTATTATGATGGGCATTTATAAACGTAATAGAATACAAAACAATGTTTTTTTTTTTTATTTTGCCGATTTGTCTGTTTAACTGTGCGTTTCTGCAAGCTAATCTCAAAAACAGCTGAAATGATTTAAATGCAGTTTTCACTATTGTATTGAGATAATTTTCTGTTAAAATTAAGTGTATGTTTTATTTCAATCGGTTCATAAAGAAAAGTAATGTCAATTTAAACGACGAGTACTTTAAGAATTGTTGTAGTTTAAAATACCCTCATTATATCACTGACTCATAGATCATCTAAATTCTGAACTTTTGAAAACTTATTGTTCTACAAATAAAGTAAGGAAAAATCTAATATTATGAAATACATGTTCCATTTTTTTAGATTCTTATATTATTCCGTCAATATGTTGCTTAGTAACATAAACCAAAGAGAATTTTACCGCGTGATACAAACCCACACAAACATTTAGGTACCAAAGAGTAAATAAAATATACATAATTAAAATCTACTCTGAGGAAATTATTACCGCAGGAAAAAACTTCGGAAAAGCTATAATTATTACATTTAGACCTTCGATCAACAATACAACTAGATATCTGGTCAGACTCTCAAAGATGGCCCTCAGTTCAAAGTGGGATCTTATTTTGATTTAGTTTGCGACGGTGCCAACGTTCTGACATATTACTTACTATGCCACAGTGCGTATTGAAACTGCAAATATAACAATCGTAATTGTAGTTGGTACTTGTGTTATAAGGACACGTTATAAGGAGATGTCCGTTCTCACTCGTGGCTCTCACGTCACTGACTACCCCACTACCCGTGTGCTCGAGACACGTCATATCGATTTATTAGATTATAAATCACAAACACTACAGGAATAAAAATGTATCTGTTGGAATATCATATGTACGGGATGTAGGTTAATGTGATTTTACAATGTCTATAATTAATAATCAAAGTATTTAAAAAAAAAACGAGTTTTGTTACGGCAAATATTCGATGTTCTAAGAGGCACATATGTGAAGAAGTGTACTATAACAATTTTTTTACCGAAAATTTGAACAATATTCACTTTTAAACTATCGCGCTGCATTATTAAATACTTATAATTCCGGTATTAGACGCGATTTTACACTGACCTGCGCCGAGCGACGTTTCGGCCTGGTTGCACCGGCCATTGTCATGACGAGACTGGAGCAGCAAGTTTACGCGTTTGCATCCGGGGAAAAATCTTCTTCTACCCTCAGATTTTTTAACCAAATACCGTCACAAACAACACTGACGGTGTCCCTTTTCCGCACATGAGCTGTATTCTAGAGATGTACCGATTGCGAATAAAGAGATTGCGTGTTAGCAAATACTGGATTCCACGCTAGTGACAATTTATATCCGTCTTCCCGATTAAAGTTATTAAGGTGTTTTTTAAATTCCATTCTGAATATAATATAATAAACTCATTATAGATGCATTCACCGAGCTTTACCATATGATTTATCGAAAAAACAGTAAATTAAAAATACATTAACGCCTTTTTATAGAGACCACAGAGACAGAGAGAGAGTATGGTAAAATAATGTGACTTAAAAATTTATCTAAAGTAATTGGCTCTGTGCTTTATTTATTTAAAAGTACTTAGGTGATTATTGACTGTGTGCATTGTTAAGTATTCCTAAATCTATGACAAGCTTGTATAACTGTTCTCACAAAAAAGTAGGTACTGAATTAATTGACTTGGTTTACGCTGATTGCATTGCGTTGTGAGACTTGTGCATTGTTGAACATGTTATGTTTTTAATGGGATACTTTTTATTACACTACAAAAAAATGATATGAATATATCAACAACGAATTCTTCCTGGGAACCAAGCATTGGATGGAAAATCTTTATAATTATATTGAGCTCCTCCGTACTTCATAATGCAAGTTAAGCCGTTGCGTTGGTCCCGGCTGCATCAGTAGTCATTAACACCCACCAATACGCATTGGACCCGTGTAGTGGGTTATGGATCATTGATCCTATTCGATTAGATTTCATCATAGGAAAGAAATAATTTTCTTAATATACTTTCTCATACAGACGAAGTCGCTCGCACAGCTATTTCTTAACAAAACTCCTGTTATCCCTGTAAGGTACTGTGGCGACTTATGGCAACTTAGTCTAATGGTGGAGGTGGGTGGCGCAATGAAAACACTGGTAGCACTCCTTAGTCTTGATTTATTTCTGATAAGAATTACATTTAATCACTTACAGTAATTATACTACGATGCTCACCCTAAGCTGGTCTCGATCAGAAAAGAAAGACTATTCACCAGCAAAACACGAACACGCGAATTCGAATAAGAAAAAGTAATAATTTAAAATATGAACAGCCAGCACTTGACCATAAACCGTCCGAAGAGTAAACCCTACCTATAGTAATGTGCTCGGACGTTACAGTACCTTACGTAAAATTATAATATACAATAAATAGACATGATAAGAGCAGTTACCCAGGCAATAACATGCCAAGTTTTGTACTTTTAACCATACAGTAGACCTACAGTAGTCACTATTATGTCTATCACACACTTCCCATAATCTGGGATGCTTGTAATCTATGAGTACTTCTTAATAATAACATTATTCTGTGTCAAATTCTAATAATATAGTTTCTGAACATGTTGATGTAAGTCTGCCCAACACAGATACTGTTGCTTAAAGTATTCAATCTCAAAAAGTTTCTTCTAAAAGTGGTAACGTAATAAAACCTGTTGAAAGATAAGATTTGTAGATGATGAAATGTCTTTAGGGGGAAGGTGTTTTGGCTTGTAAGGTGACTTTAGAGCTACTATACTAGACATAGATATTTCTATCTATAGTATTTTATAATAAGTCTTTGCTTGATATACAAGCTAAAATCTCATTGAGAAACAAACTTATTAACAGGTCAATAGAAGAATAGGGAGAATAAGATTGCACAATTTCAAATTAAAATAAAAATTTTGTTATTCTTGGTATTAGTATGATACTAAGAAAATATGACACAGTTTTCTTTAAATAAGAATTAAATACCGCTTGTTTCTATCCGAAGTGCTTATCTGTCATAAAAACAGCTTGAACTCGACGTCGAGCGCAGCGCCGTCATAGCTTAGAAGTTCAATGAAATAAAACCTACTTCAAAAGGTATTGTATGCTGTCGTAGCGCTATGCTCGACGTCAAGATCGAGGCATAGGTGTTTTATATCACAGCTCGGTTAATACCAACACGTTATAATGGTTCTAATATAAACCAATCACGAATTTGTGGTAAATCACTAAAATTTAAACAAACACATATTTTTCATAAATAACTTTTAAAATTACGTAATTTTTTTTAAAAGCTCAATTCATCCAATTTGACCATTGTTGACAACCTTGAAAACAGAGCTCATTGATGCTAGGCCATTGGTCTTATTTATGGCCAATTTCCATTCTAGTGTCATTAGGCCTATAGCCTTATAGGCATTGGGTTACTACTTCTTTTTTTTATTATGTACATACAGTGTAAAAGAACAAAAGTTACTGTCCATTTTAACGTCATCGTTTCATGTCATTGTCAGAAATGTGTAAAATATAGTACCGCCATCTAGTGACAATTATTATAATAGCTTCCATATAAAGAAAATGCTTCCTCGTTAATTTGAAACTGATTTTACTATTGTAATTCGCTATTACATTATTTGCTCTCAATTTGCATTCTAATGTTGTGTACATACATTTTCATGGCTGCTGAAGCAAATAGTGTCTAATGGGATTCAGTATAAAAATACAGCTCTACCGTAGGATTCTTTGACGAGCGCCGGGAGGAGTGTTTGCTTATCGAGTTTGCAAATGCTCCAACTCCTGCTACTGATTGCCTGTTTGTACGAAATTTTTATTTTCTCAGCAAGTTCAACGCTGAATTGTGATTTCCAATTTAACTATATTCACTCAGTATGTTGATGTCACATGATTTGAATGTGATTCTAGCAACCAACCGACTTGCAGGTATTGTATTTTTGTTCTATAGCAAAATTTGATTGCTGTAAGTATAAGATAAGACAAACTATCACTTTTGTTTGTTGCAAAAGCTTGTCATTCGTTTGTTTGTCATCTATAAGACTGTCTAAATTGATGCCAAATTATCACTTTTGTTTGTTGCAAAAAGTTTGTCATCTCTAAGTTTATACAAGAGCATTTAAATTGATGAAAAACTATCACTTTTATTTTTTGCAAAAGTTTGTCATTCGTTTTTTGTCATCTGTAGGTATATGCGTTTTGAAGGGAAGATACAAAACTATCTAAATTGATGACAAACTATCACGTTTGCTAGCTGCAAAAGTTTGTCGTTCATTTGTTTGTCATCAATTTAGATTTAGATCACTATTGTGATATCAAGCATCTATTAAACTCTTCTCAATATTTATTACCTGTTTATTTATCTATTATAAAACATACGTAAAGGTCTATGACAACGTACTTATAATAGATATACCATGTCGAGAGAAACCAGAGCGAAGTTGATTCCCACAGGAGAGTATAAGTTTATTTAGATCGTGTTTGTAAATTGGAATCCAAGTTGTTTGAAGTCACAGCTCTCGAAATATTAAAGTTACTTGTAGAAGCTCTATATTTGTGTATTATTACTAGTTTATTAATATATTATTTACTTATTTGTATAACAACGCCCAGTGGTTAGCGCGTTCGGTTGCGATGCGCAAATAAAGCAACTTACACAAAGGCCAGTCATTAGATGAATGACAAAAATTTACTATCTCGAGCTACTCCGAGGTGTGAATGCACGTTAAGATGCTTCTTATTATATGGATTATTATTCTAATGCTGTGCGGCAGTTTTTTAGTTAAAAGCAGACTGCAGCTGTTAGTAACAGACTGTTGCTCTGTGTGGAATCTTATCTAATCAAGTATGGAGAATGAGCCGTGACCCATCACACGAGCCTAGTGTGGATTGGTGGACGTTAGACTTTAGATGCAGTGATTATGAAAAGAACTTTAGTTATGGACAATAAATACTAATAAACTTTAATACACGTTTGCTATCCATGATGAATATTTAACTATGATGGGGAAGAGAAACGTGCTTTTCTCGGTTGAAAAATTCTGCAACAACGTAGGTACCAGAACCACCCAGACCAGTGACATTCTAGAAAAGACTATATTGAACCAGACGTACCACAGAGATAGCGATACACTGAAATCAGGTAAAAACTCGACTACGAGAAATTACAAATAGAGGAAAGTGACCAAATATGGAATAGTATCCCTATAATGGAATACTGAAATGACTTTCTAAATTATTCTATATAGAAATGTTCATACACTTTGAAATAAGCCAAGCGGATTCGTAAACCGATAACATATATTCTCTGGACTTTTATTAGATTTAACCTTTTAGGAACAATTCAAGAAGTAATTTCAGTATTTCATATTAGGCATTATATTCCATATTCGATTATTTTCCTGTACTCTACTTACTACTAAGTAAATTCTTAAGCTTCAATAATGTCAGACTTAATCTCTTAAGATTATTAAAATTATCTTTCTTACTTTAACATCTGGAATTAACAATTTTAGAAATACAAGTATACTTGTACCTATTCATCACAATGCTGTGTTCCAATTTGTCAATTTCTGTACCGAACAAGTTACATCTAACAATAGCAACTCTTACGTCATTAAATTATAGAGTGTCTGAACAGTTGCCTCGAGGGGACCGAAATTTGCCATAAAGCTGCTTTATGGATAATGTCCTTAACTTCATACCACAGGTGTACGATAAGGTTCGAGTCTGAGAAAGTAATCGATATGTGTTTGTGAAGGTTCAACACACACATATCTATTTAAAAATCATCTAACAAGCCTATACAAGAATAGCAACGTAATAAAAGATTTTCATCTGACTTTCAATTATATCATACCCACGCCATAAATCGCCCTGCACGTTATGTTATCGATTTCATACATTTCCACGATATGTAACATTACAAGATAGCATTCCGAATAGCAAACAATTAAATGTTATATAATTTATAAAATGTTTTAGTTAGTCAAATCCAGTACAGTTTCTTTTATTACAAAAGTTTATTTAGTTTTTAAATATACCTTTAGTTCTAATGACAATGCAGTAGGCTAGTTGACTACTTATATTATTTTATATATAAATTGTCCATTAACATATGAGAAATAACACACATAGTAAGAACATAGAAATAACAGCATGTCAACGATTAATAGTTTTGGAGATACGAACTCCACAAACATAGGATCGTAGCAGCAGTTGCTGCTACGACTAATGCCCTACAAATTCAAGCCATGAAGTAACATCACGCTTTGCTACAGTAAGTAAAAACGTAAGAGCGTCTGGGTAATCTTTGTAATATGTATATTACTTGTGCGTTTATGTTTATAGTTGTAGTAATAAAAGCTGTTACGTTTTTTAAATCGTTCATATTTTCCAAATAAATTACAGAAACCTTTATTTTCTCATATAGGACACAACCCTATTATATATAATTTGTATTATTATTAATCTAAAATGGCCGCCGTAACAAAATGGCGGCTTATATATTTCTAAACAACTCACCTAATATGGATATCAAATGAAAGGATACACCAAATAAATGCATGTTTTTTTTAAATATTTGTTTTTTATGACTTTCTCTGATGTATACCTCCACTACATACAGATAAAGTCATAGTTGTGAAAGCCGTGGTTCAGTCTCCTTCATCTTTGATTTATATAATATCATAAATAAACTCTAATCTGATTAGCTATTGGCATTAATGTAAACATGATAGGTTACGGCTAAAGATAGGTAGATAGGATAGGATAGGTGAAAATACATTTCAGATAACCGATTAAACTTAGGTTTATCATCGTAATCGTATCGTATCGTAATCGAGTATAGCATATGCAAAAATAAACAATAGTATGTAAACTTTATCACTGAAAATTTAGGCTTCTAGTTTACTCCACAACGGAGTTACAAGGGGTCAAAAATGGCTCGAATGGCTTCGAGAAAAGGATGGTAGGGCCGTGCCTTTTAACTTTTTTGCTCGACTTGACTGGAGCACTTCCGTGACCCCTACCCCGTGGTCAGAAAATACTATATGCGTATTTTCAGACCACAAAATCATAACTCTGACGAATAAACAAGCTATTTCAGAAAATAATTAGATTTCTTTTTTGGCAACCCTACATTAATGATATGACCAAACGTAGATTGACATATCATTTAACGTTGACGCTTATGAAGGTCACTCTTGCTGCCTCCCTTATTCTACCACTCATTGATTATGCGGATGATTGTTACTCTGACTTAAACGAGGATCTTCTGAATAAGTTGGACCGCCTTATCAACAATGCCATCCGCTTCGACTTCTGTCTTCGGAAATATGATCATGTTTCTTGCTATCGGTCGCAGCTTAAATAGCTACCCGTACGTCAGCGGAGACAACTACGTCTGCTCTGCACACTCTTTTCTCTTCTCTCCAATCCAGGTTCTCCTGATTTCTTAAAATGTAAATTCCAGTATCTTTGCGATTCGCATGATCGACAACTCCGTTCTTCTAACACACTCTAACTTTCTACTCCTCTTTTCATTCTGCCTTTATGTTCGACTCTTTTACCCTCCAAGCCATACGACTGTGGAATGGTTCATAATATTAAACAAATCATCATTGTGTTCATGAGTTTTATTTTAGGTGAGTTTTTTGAAGGTTTTGTTTAGGTTGTTAATATTGACCGTCCGACTTCAGTGAGCGTGGCCATCGCAACAGCTGCAGTGCCTACAAGCGCACACCCCACCGACACGGGAACGCGTTGAGGGCAAGGAAAAATGAAGAAAAAAATATCATTATACTCGTTTTAAAATTATTTAAGTTTACTGGCCTAGCTAACATGAAAATAATATGGATATGACTAACAAGATATTGAAGAAATTTATCATTTCACAGTCTTCTCTTTCGAGAACAGTATAAATCTAAAACCTTAATTCAAATGCATCAAAACCGCAAAGCTGCTCAAGTGGCGCATCCGGAGAACCGAATAAGGCAGGTGCAAGGCGATGATAACGCGTCGATGTTTGCACGGTATAAATCACAGGCAGCAGGTATTGACTGCACTTTGCGCTAACCTTGTTTACACTCAAGCCCTATAGGTATCAGACTGACTAGCCAGCTTCATGCTAGTTCCATTTACTGAAAATAGATCAGTATTTGCTAATATCTTGTAATGGTTCACTGCTTCTTGTAAAGGCAACTGCAGAAAATTTAGTTATTATGGGGTCAAATCAACGTCAGTTGTTCTCATTTCAGTGGCATAAATTAGAATACAATTAAACTAATCAGATAATCAGTTTACAGATTGTTGCCACCAAAATAATTTCTAACTACAATATATAAGGTCGACGTAAAGTATCCATTTCAGTCAAGTACTCTCATGTTTTCGCTTTAATAACCTTCAGACAGTTTCTCTAAAGAAACTTCATCTAGTGTTGTACCAGAGTAAATTAAATATTTCCGGACATGTCCTGGGTGATTTAGATAAATCATAAAAAGATCTTTATGCCAGCAATAGAGTACCTAAATTAGTCTATAAATATACGTAATAAATGCAAGACGGATTTATTCAACATTTAAACATTTTTGAGTTCGGTTGTAAGACATAACTGAATCAACATGTTTCTTTTTCAGAACTCCATCAGAAAGGTTAGACAGGTATACCAGTCAATGAATAAAACATGAATTAACAAGATTTGAACAAAGTAACATATTGTTTAAGGAGACAACAAGGCGCATCACTATTGGAAGCTAAGTTAAGTCGGGTCGTCTGTTCTCGACGTAATCCCGCCGCTGCCGACAAAATGTTCTTGCACCGTTGCGGACAGATCTTCACTTCCTACTTCTACTTTGCCTCGGTACTCTACCACTCAAATTGCAATTTTCCTCGCATGCAAATAATGAATGTTTTTTTCCACTAATATACTATATAGCCGCTGTGGTTAGCGCGTTTAGTTTGCGATGCGGAAGTTCAGCACCTATCGAAAGGGCCAAACATAGGACGGGAGATCAAAAATTAACTATCTCGAACTCCTTCGTGCTTCGAAGGCACGTTAAGCCGTTAGTCCCGGTAGCAACGTACATAGAGTTAAGACGATTGTGGTATATGGTCTACCGCCATTGTAACAGTTTACTAAATAAACTGTCTTTCTTTTGAATGTTTAGCTGATGTGCTTAATTCCTTTTTACTTTTAATTACAAATTATTTTAAAGAAAAATATTATTAACAATAATTGTAGGTACAATGTTAACAATTGTACTATGGAAGTAGGCAGACATGGGAGCGCAGCGCGGCTCATAGTGGTGAAATAGTATATAAATGACTTCTCGCGAAACAATAATATTGAATTTATAAGTTTGTGTTAAATAACCCCGAAATCGGGTGAGTGTTCTAATTCCTTTAATTTTTATTGCTCGCTTACAAGTTATTACCTTGAAGTATTTTATTTTTTAAATCACAAGTCCAATAAGTAACTTTAAATTCTAAATCTATTTCACTGCTTTATAATATTTAACGTTTTTATTGAACATTTAATTCCGAGATGAAGATCTGGTTCTCAACCAAATGTGGGAAAATATTTCATTCTATTGCAATAAAGGTGAAGTAGGTGTTCAAGGAAACATTTTAGAATTTTTGCTATATTTAAGGTAATAACATTCATAAAACAATATATTGAAACAAAACGGAGTTCTGAGACTATGCAAAATTGACATTTTATTATGTTTCGCAGCTTCATTCTTTGCGATTTTGGTTCAACAAGGTGTAGTAGCGCCATCTACTGTAAGCCTCGCACGATAAGTTAAAAGTTTTTTATTTAATTAATTTTAAAAATTAATTTATTATTAACAATTTCATTGTCAAATTACTGGCAACACTACCCCCTCCATACTCATAGAGGGACGCTCAGACTTTCATGTTCGTCATTCTGTGTTATCGTGCTGTAGCCTCCGCACGTCCGCAAAACTTTAGAGCGAGTAGATATATATATATTTTCTAAAAATATGGGGAACAAAAGAAAACGTGAGGACAAAGAAGCTAGAATTGAAAAGAAGATTAGGAAGTTGGAAAAGAAATTACAACAACGAAGACGTGTATCAAGGGACAGTGAGGGTAAGTGAATAATATATTCATTTGAAGAGTTTAGTTTAGTTACGTTACAAGTTGAATGTACAATTTTGTACAACAAAGATAAGTGGTTATGCCTATACAATATATTAATATAATCGTCGTTGGCGATTATCAGTCTAGTTTAGACTTGTTAGTGAATTAAGTTTAATAAAATTAGTAAAAAGGAGTCGCCTTCGTTGAAGGTTTATTGCTCTTTTATAAATCTATTAACTGTTCAATTGTGGCCGTATATAATTTAGCGTCAAGCAGCGACAGTAACTTACTCTTGTTTTACAATAAAAAATAAAAAATGTTATTGTCGTTGACAATAACAATCAATATTAACCTGGTGGAAATATTATTACCGTCGTTGGCGGCTATAATGTAAAGTTTATTAACTACCGTCGTTGACGGCTATAATTGATGTTTACAACTACCGTCGTTGACGGTCATGTTGATGTCGAGTTTCGACTTTAAAACTAATCCGAGCTATATCTGTTACGCAGATTCGGAAGACCAGATTTTGCCCTCATTATCATCATCAAGCTCGCGACGAGCATCGCCTATAGATCATGGTGAGGTAGATTTAAATATGCCCGTTATCGATTCTCCTACACATCGACCACCGTCATGTCAACTCATTCAAACTGAAAATTCAATCGAACCTGGACCTTCTACCAACAATGAAAAGGATCCAAAAAATTCTTCAAACCAGGATGAGGAAGTGGAGTTAGAGGATGAAATTTTACAAATCCTGGGTGAAGCCCCACAGCCAAACTTATCGCTAGGTAAAAATATACATAAAGACATTGCTTCACGTTGGCAGAATATCTTAATAAAAGGACTACCTAGAGAAATAAAAGAGGGCTTACTCAAGAAATATTTAATCCCTAGTAATTGTAACCTTCTTGTAGCCCCTATACTGAACCCCGAAGCTAAAGTTGGTGTGCCGGATATTCTAGCTAAGAGAGACAGTACTTTGTTGCAAAAACAAAATCAGATTGGGGTCGCAATAGCTGCATTATCACAGGTCTCAGAGTTAATTTTAAAGAATGAAACTTCTAAGCAAGCATTGCTTCAACCTCTTAGTGATGCGTGTCGCATACTATGCGATAGCCACAATATTGAAACCAAAACACGACGTAGCATAATCATGAGTTCCATCAATACAAGTCTGCGTGAGACACTGGCAACAACTGACCGTGATAAATATTTATTCGGGGAAGATTTAACCGAGAAGTTGAAAGTTGCAAAAACTGTTCAAAAAACAGGAGAATCATTGCTCAAGGTCAATCCAGTCGCATCTACTAGCAAAACTAATAACCCTAGGAATGCTCCTAAAAGGAATTTAAACTTCAGGGGCCCGATCCAAAGGAAACCACCAATCAGAGCCAGCGAACCATCGTCAGCGAGAGGACGGACAGCGGCGCGTTACCCACGTGCCACAGCCTACTCCCGCCATCCACCACCTTCAGCAAAAACCACATCACCGACCAGGAAGAACTATCGGCGATGAATTCTCAGGTAATTCGTCACGCTGGCCGCTTACAATGTTTTTATTCACAATGGTCACAAATTACGAAGGACCCAATTATATTATCGTGGATTAAAGGATATAAAATTCCATTCAAATCCACTCCTATTCGTTCTGATAATCCAATTACTTTACCAAAATCAGAACAGGAGCATATTGAATACACTAAAGCTATTCAGAAGTTATTATTAGTCAATGCAATATCAAAATGCCATCATGAAGATGGTGAATTTATATCGAGTGTATTTCTTGTGCCTAAGCCAAACGGTGAAAATCGTTTTATTCTTAACCTAAAATTGTTAAATAAATTTATAGAAACCAGTCATTTTAAAATGGAAGATTATAGAACTGCCGTTAAGCTAATTACCCATGGTTGTTATATGGCTTCAGTTGATCTCAAAGATGCTTATTTTTTTGTGAGCATAGAAAAATGTCACAGAAAATATTTACGCTTTAATTATAACGGTAATCTATACGAATTTAATTGCTTACCGTTTGGCTTAAGCACAGCTCCATACGTTTTTACTAAAATATTAAAACCTGTAATAGAACATCTACGTTCTATGAATATGATATCTGTAGTATATCTAGACGATATTTTCCTTATTGGATTAGATTATAGTGATTGCAATCAGAATATAAAACAAACTTGTTCATTATTAGAAAAGTTAGGGTTTATTATAAATATAGATAAAAGCAAGTTAATTCCCAAAACACGCTGCAAATTTTTGGGTTTTATCTTCGATTCTTTAAAAATGATACTAGAATTACCTATAGATAAAAAAGAAAAAATTAAACGAGTTATACAAAATTGTTTAAGTAGAAATAGTAAATATAAATTACGTGAATTTGCAAGAATACTTGGTCTTTTAGTATCAGCTTGTCCGGCGTTACAATTTTCATGGATGCATACAAAATTATTCGAACAATGTAAATACAACACTCTATTGAAAAATGATAGTTACAATCAGACCGTTAAATTGCCACAATTTATAAGGGAAGATCTCAAATGGTGGGTTAATCACATAGATCTTAGTTATTCTCCGATCAAAAGTAATAATTATGTGAAAGAAATTTATACTGATGCTTCCTTAACCGGTTGGGGTGCCTACTGTAATGGTAAAAAATCGTACGGTCATTGGAAAAAAGAGGAAATAAAATTACATATAAACCAGTTAGAATTAAAAGCAGCCTATTTCGGTCTAAAGGTTTTTGCTAATCATTGTTCTGACTGTGAGGTGTTATTGAGAATTGACAATGTTACTGCAATTTCATGCATTAATAGAATGGGCAGCGTTCAGTATCCTCATCTCAATAATGAAACACGAAATCTTTGGAAATGGTGTGAAAGGCGTCGTGTAATGGTTTTTGCATCCTACATTAATACTAAGGATAACAAAGAAGCCGATTTTTTATCTAGGAAAAAATTTAAGGAAACTGAATGGGAATTAGATAACAGTGCATTTGTGAAAATAAAACAAAAATTTGGTCCGCCAGAGGTGGATTTATTTGCTAGTCGTTGCAATGCTAAATGTGATATATATGTCACCTGGAAAAATGAACCCGATTCATGGGCCATTGATGCCTTTACTATCTCGTGGACAGACTTAAAATTTTACGCCTTCCCGCCATTTTCAATGGTATTAAAAATGATCCAAAAAATAATATCTGACAAGGCAGAAGGTATAGTTGTTGTCCCATACTGGCCGACCCAGGCTTGGTATCCATTATTTTCGAGAATATGTCAGTCTGAAATTATAATTTTTTCGCCTAATAAGAACTTATTGAAATCTCCTTACAGGTCAGGCCACAATCTGCACCTCACTCTGACACTAGCTGCCGCGAGATTATCCGGCAAACTCTATTAAAGAAAGCCTTATCGCCGAGGTCCGTTGAAATAATGTTAGCATCCTTGTCAAATAACACTTACAAACAGTATGACGGATGCATAAAAAATTGGTTAAATTATTGTTCAAAAAATAATTATGATTACTCAATTGGATCTATACCAATAATAATTCATTTTCTTACAGAAATATTTGACAAGGGTGCCAAGTACGGGACAATCAACTCTTATAAATCTGCTCTGTCTCTACTATTGGGAAAAAATCTCGATGATGATAGACTTAAGCGTTTCATGAAGGGTATTTTTAAATTAAGACCAAGTACTCCCAAATATAATATGACATGGGATCCCAATATTGTCTTACAATTTTTGTCACAAAAATGGCCTAATGAAAGTCTTGATTTAAAAACCCTTTCTGAAAAAACCGTAACCTTACTTGCCTTGGTTACTGCTCATCGTGTACAAACACTATCTTTGATTAAAACTAATAATATTTTTACAAATCAAAAGGAAATAATAATAAAAATACCGGACATGATAAAAACAACAAAATTAAATTCTCCACAACCTCTTTTAAGATTACCTTTTTATAATAATTGTCCAGAAATCTGTCCGGCAAGATGCCTACAAACCTATATAGATAAAACTAAATTATTGCGTTCAAATGTTACTAATAGTAATTTATTTATTAGTTATAAGAAACCACACTCTAAAATTGGTTCCCAAACTATTAGTAATTGGTTAAAAAAGACTTTGCAAGAGAGTGGTATAGATATAACAATATTCAGTGCTCACAGTACACGACATGCGAGCACATCTAAGGCAAATAAATTAGGCGTTAATATTGAAATAATTAAAAGAACTGCTGGGTGGTCTGATTCATCATCCGCTTTCGCTCAATTTTATAATAAAGATATCATAAACAACAATTGTTTTGCTGAATCAATCCTTGATTCATGTAATAATGATACTCAATAAGTAGATTATTTAATATTTGTATTCTTCGATCAATAAATGATTATTATGTGATTATAATTAGTCTGTTTCTTGAGTAACACCCTAATTTTAAGGTTGTTTATTTTATAATCTCTGCTATAAACATCCTACACCTTGTTGAACCAAAATCGCAAAGAATGAAGCTGCGAAACATAATTGAAGATCAAACGAACTTACCAAGTGAAGTTCGATCATAATTATGTGAGCAGCTTCATTCGAAGCGATTTATAAACACCCGCCCTTAACCCTACCCAATAACAGATTATAAAATAAATAATTATCTTTGTCTTTAAACAGAATGACGAACATGAAAGTCTGAGCGTCCCTCTATGAGTATGGAGGGGGTAGTGTTGCCAGTAATTTGACAATGAAATTGTTAATAATAAATTAATTTTTAAAATTAATTAAATAAAAAACTTTTAACTTATCGTGCGAGGCTTACAGTAGATGGCGCTACTACACCTTGTTGAACCAAAATCGCTTCGAATGAAGCTGCTCACATAATTATGATCGAACTTCACTTGGTAAGTTCGTTTGATCTTCAATTATTTTTCTACCTTACACATTTCATATTTAATTTTGTCTGCTAAAAATTTAATATAATCGATACATTGTCCGAATGCTAGTTATTTTAGTTTCAATTCGTGATTTTGTTTCCATCTCAGGTTCGATTCCCGGGTTGTGCTATAAATAATATTTGATAACCTTGAAATTAACTGTTAACATTGTATTAACAGTTAGTGCTTTAATTTTATTTGAACTACGGGTTCGATTCCCGTGTAATTTAATAGTATTTGTATTTTTTTTTAAGTTACTCATTATTATCATAGCATCTTTTATTTTAACTTCATTCTAAATGATTTTTAATATCACGCTGCTCTGCGTTGTGCCTGAGTCTTCGTGGATCTTCAGTGCTGCTGACCGGAGCTGACGACAGGTCTACACCCTTGCCGGCCCGTGACACTGACCCCGCGAACTCGTCACTAAATCCCCTTACTATACTTAAAGCTAAGTCCTCCCCTCATAATTCAAAATACAAGAACCATAGCGAGCGAATACCTATACCTACCCGCTGTGGGATAAAATAAAGTCTATTAAAACATTATTTTGTTTCTTTTGCTCTTTTTACATGAAGCCTAAGGGGTGCTTCTCACCCCCCATCTACAACCCAACGCTTCACCATCTTAGAAGTTATGTGGTGCATTGATACAATAAAAATTGTTAATACTTTTACGTATCAGGTAAAGAAATATAAGTACTATTATTTTGTTATCATTCACGACAACCACTACAGTTAACAAACAGCTATCCGTTCTGGGTCAGCGCATTAAGTCATGGCCCTATTCGATTCGATTCCATCTATAAGGAAGGCCTGTGCCCAGTATTGTATACATTAATGCCAAGTGATGATGAACCCTTCATAATCATTTTCACAGTATTTTTATTATACTGTAAATGTGTATTTAAACGACAAAACTTCTTGATGTTAAATATGGCTTATTTTTCACAAGTGTGTAGTGGTTGGCTGCAGTTTCATTTATTATTTTACGTTACATTTATTGCCTATGAATCGATTGAATAGTAAAAATATATATACTTTTTATATTTTTAAAATTGTGATGAAATGGATGGAGGGATAACATCATATTTTAATGAACTCATTTTTCAATTTTAAAGACTCTGTATGAAATAAAACAGGGAGAAGAAAGCAGCCCTTGCCGAGTTTCTTGCCGGTTCTTCTCGGTACTGATCTGATCTGATTTAATTAAAACTAGGCGTTATATCTCACGAGTGTTGAAAGCCACCCAATATAGGTTATTAACTAAAAATTTCTTACATAAGCCTAGAAATCCACTGCGCTTATACGAGTATACGCAATTTCCATGGCAGCGACGTACGTATCTTTTTTTTTTATTACTGAGCTAACCACAACAATTAATAGACTGGTGATGATGGTGATAACACTGACTACGACAATGGTCGCCAGTTAAATCTGACAAAATAGTTACTAAGTCAGCTATCGTTTATGTTTGATGTTGATTCACTGGATTCAATAATCGCAAATAGTATTTTACATAAAGTAAGTTGGAATATAAGTATTTTTTCTTTAAAGTTATGTATGAGGAAGTTATTGTTCGATTAGAAATAAACCGCACCCCGCTTGCATCAGATATCCATCAACGAAATCGACAGAAATTACGTAAATGAGTGATGATCGAACGATACTATATATACATCCTGTTACTCTATGAACTAAGAGGCCATATATAACGAAGAACCTCATTATTATACTTTTTTTAAGCTTTTATTTAACTTGCAATGTATGTTAGTATGTTTGTTCGGGTAACTTCAAAATATGACCTCAATTTTTATGTAGATATGTTCAACCGGTTGAGCTGAAATTTTGTATACACGTTTAGTTTGGATGACAATGCATGATAAGATGATGCCATTCTTAATCCAATATGGCGGACCATCTAAGATAGCCATATATTTATTTTTAATGCACTTCTACAATATGGGTACCAATGAAAGGGCTCGTTGAGAGTAACTAGAAAAATAATGTGACGTCATTCCAAATCCAATATGGCGGACCATAAAGGATGGTGAAATAGTTATTTTTAATCCACTTCTACAATATGGGTATCAAATGAAGGGGCTTGTTGAGAGTTACTTTTATTTTCTTCTTTTTAAAGTATTTAAAGGACATTGCTCAACGTCCATACATTGGTGGCCCCAGAGCCAAAAAAATATAGGAAAATACTGATTTTATTGTGTGTCACTAACTAATTCTCATTATGTATTTATAATACCGCGACCAAGTAGTAGAACTTATTATCACGCAAAATATAATTCATTTTGAGGTTATAATTTGTTTGGAAAACCACCAAGAGATGGCACTCTTAAGTACATGACATGATATTGATGACTGATAATATCAAAGCAAAAAAAACTCAACTTTAAGAATGTCGGTTTTTCGTTGTGACTTGTAAAAGTTTCTAAGTCAATAGACAAATAAATCATTCTTATAGTTAAATAATGTACCTATTGATAAATTTAAAATTAAAAAAAACATAGTTTTTTGATGGTTTACATCAAAAGATGGCGCCTTAAATACGTAAATGACATGATGTTAATATGTTTACGAGGAATATAACGGTAATGTAATAGAAATAAAGTAGTTTTTAGGATATGTCGTATGAATATCAATATACAAGAGTGAATTATCATCATTAACAGTTAGTGAATTTAGTTTGTATAATATTCAGTTTTATGTCCTTATGTTTTATTTGGAAAACCACCAAGAGATGGTGCTTTTAGTATAAATAAAACGTTTATACTGAAGTTTACTTTCTTTTAATTTAATGTTTTATTGTTCGATGATTTAAAGGTTGTCTAATAAAAATAAATGATCTTCTTGATCTGACGTGTAAATAACATCCATCTGACTCAATACAATTAAAATGTATTGAATGTGAATATTTGCGAATAAAAATGTTACTGTAAAGTTCTTTTAAATATTAATTTTGGATCGTAGCTTGTCCGTATCAAGTAAATATTTGATAGCAATTTAATAAATTAATTAATAATAATTATTGAAATATTAATATTTAATGGTATTGGAGCCATTTTCAGCGATGTCCTTAAAAAAGTTTTTTGCTTTCATTTTTTTCATCCTTACTAATATTATGAAAAGGTAAAGTTTCTAAGGGAGTAATCTTCGGAAATACTGATCCGATCATAAAAATTATTAAATAATAAATTAACAATGTCAAATACTATTAATAGTTTCAAAGTTATATCGAAGAAAGAAGAAAATTAATATGCTCTAAATAGGGCGTTATGGTTGATATTCAGAGGATAGAAAATTACTTTCCATTTGACTTTGAAAAAAAAATTCTTGACTTATCAAATATCCATCAGTCCGTGAAGAATTTAAATGAGGATAAATTGCCAAAGAAAATCGGAGATATATTAGAGTTCTAATCTGATGCTGTTGTATTTACATCAGCTCTCATATATATCTGTTTATGTATTATGGTATAGTTAAAAAATCTGTCAAGTTGATTTCTTATATTTTACGCGTACTCTCCATATATAAAACAATTTGAAGCGGTTATTTTTGTAGCCAGGGGTAAATAAATAAACCAAATGTATTTTATAAAATAATTCAATTTTATTAATGTAAACGTTTCCATATTTTTTTGTATTGTGAATGTGTCTAATATTAGTAATTATTGTTTTGAAGGTAGCTATACTCTTAATTAAAAAGATCATTAACACCTTAGTCTTATATGAACACGGAACCTGTAAAGCAGGGGTGGGCAAACGGTCGATCGCGATCGACCGGTCGATCGCAAGGGAATCTATGGTCGATCGCATTCCTAAAAATGTACTGACGTGTTGGGCTAATTCCAATAACAGTGGTCTTTTCACCAGTCAAAATACCAGTATCTAAAGTGCGTTCATAAAAAACATTTTATTTTACACGCGCGTAACTTTAAGAAGAAAATACTTGTCAACAAACAACCTTTCACTGCGAAAATGTCGATATGAAATAAGAAGGCACCAGATTTATTTGCGGCTGTACTGTGCACGTGTGCCGGTGTCGGCTCGTTAAACGGCGCGGCGGCGTCCTTTGACCTGTGCGGGCGGCGAATTAGCTTTATGCTTGCCGCCCGATTTACTTTGCTTTGACAATTGCCGACGGCCGGCACGTGTTCGCCAGTCTCGCACAGATTTTGGTTTCAGTGAGACGTCATGTCGTGATTCTGGATTCTGTACTTGTTTATGTTTCCCAATAACTTTCGTGATCGTGTGACTTCGTGCTGCTTATGAATATATTTTGTACTGAGGGTAACTAAAGGAGAGAGTGAAGTTGGTAACTATTATTTAAAATGAGGGCGCCAAAAAAAGTAAAACTTATCATTTCAACGATGAATGGGAAGAAGAATTCTTATTTACCATGGTGAAAGACAAGTGTATTTGTCTTGTTTGTCGAGCTTCAGTAGCTTTGCCTAAACGCGGCAACTTAGAAAGGCATCATAAATCCTTGCATAAAATTTACGAAAGTGATTTTCCTCTCAAAAGTGAAATAAGACGTCAGAAAGTTCAAGATCTGAAATAGGGATGTTAAAAAATAATCGATTTTTATTTTAATCGATTATTATTTTAATATAATCGATTTTTTATAATCGATTTTCCATGTCATATTAATCGATTTTTAACAAATCGATTAAATAAATAGCGCGTTTAAATCGATTTTCATAAATAGCATCATCTATGCGCCAAATGAAAAACTCGAAGCATTATTACTTAAAAGTTGATTATATAAAAACGGCGCCATCTGTAGGTATGTTGATATTTATCGAAAACTAAACATTTAAATTCGTGACGATTTTTTTTTATTATTATATTTAATTTTTTGCGACAATAAGGTTGTCATTTTGTTGGGGTGCTCATTTTTATTATTATATAACGTTTAAAGATACTGAGAATTTCTATCAATAATGATATTTGGTTTTATTATTCCTTACCTTGAAAGTTTAAAAGAACATTTGCTTTGATTTTTAGTTTTGAATTGTCAATTTTTTTATTCATATTATTTTTTTTTAATCTGATTAATTGTTAATATGAATCTTTTAGGTTTATTATTGGAATATGCAAAGCATGTAGGATTTTAAATAATAGCAAAAAAAATCGATTTTTTCGCAAAAATCGATTATTTATTTTCATTACAATCGATTATTGACAAATCGATTTATAATTTATAAAAGTAAATCGATTTTTATTAAATCGATTCTTTTTTATTAATCTCACATCCCTAATCTGAAAGGTAGCTTGAAGGCCGAGCAAGCTATGTTTACCAGGCCAAGTAAACAATCGGAAGCTGCGACAGTTGCGTCCTTCAAAATATCTCATATATTGGCAAAACACAAAAAACCCTTTGAAGATGGCGAGGTATTGAAAAAAGCATTTCTCGAAGGCGCAAATTCATTATTTGGCGACTTTAAAAATAAAACTGAAATCATGTCTGCCATAAAAGAGCTCCAGTTGTCTCGTCGGACTGTAACTAGACGTGTTGAGCTCATGAACAGTGATATCGAGCAAAAGCTAAAAAGTGATATTATGAGATGTTCATTCTTTTCTTTACAATTTGATGAATCCACTGATATGATTGACACTGCCCAGCTATGTGTGTTTATTCGGATGGCATTTCCAGATACGTCGTCTAAAGAAGAGTTCTTAACAATCATACCTTTGAAAGAAACCACTCGCGGTTCAGACATATACGATGCTTTTCTAAGTTTTGCGAAAAACTACGAGCTGCCTCTGTATAAACTAGTGTGCATAACAACAGATGGAGCACCATCAATGACTGGAAAGACTAATGGATTTGTGGCACTGTGCAGAGCTAATGAAGACTTCCCATCTTTTTTTTCTTTACATTGCGTCATTCATCAGCAGGTGTTGTGTTCGAAAGTACTGAACATGGCAGATGTGATGAGCATCACTATGAAGATCGTAAATTCTATACGAGCCAGAAGCTTGCAACGACGCCTCTTCAAAGTGCAATTGGAGGCCAGCGAATCTGAGCACACAGATTTATTGCTCCATACAGACGTAAGGTGGCTGAGCCGGGGGAAGGTTCTTAGAACGGTTTCAAGAATTACTACCTGAAATCATTTCTTTTCTGGATCAAAGGGGTGATGACACGGAGATTCTTAAAAGTGAAAGTTGGCTGTGTGATTTGGCTTTCCTTACTGATGTGACTGGTCATTTGAATTCTATAAACCTGGAGCTACAAGGGAAAGATAAAACTATTATGGACATGATTAGCACAATTAACTCATTTAAAAGTAAATTGCAGCTTCTGATCAACCAACTGAAAAAAAAGGACTTGAAAAATTTTGCGTGTTTGAAAGCAAAAACAAGCGCCGTAATAAATTATAATAAATACGAAACAGAACTTGGAAATATTCTCAGCGAGTTTGAAAGACGTTTTTCTGACTTACAAAAATTGACGAACGTTGTTACTTTCATGATTTATCCTTTTTCTTGTGTGGATGTTGAAATTACTGCTTCTGAAATATCGAACACTTTTGACATGGATTTGTCTTCTCTCGAAAACGAGATGATACAGATCATTTCAGATGTTCACCTAAAAGCCAAAGCAACAGATATCAGTTTTTGGTCTCTTTTGACTCAAGATAAATACCCAAGTCTCCAACAAATCGCACAGCAATTAACTGCTTTGTTTGGGTCGACGTATTTGTGCGAATCTGCGTTTTCTGAAATGAAAATAATTAAATCCAAATACCGCAATCGACTTACCGACGAACATTTGTCTTCCTGTTTACGTTTGGCACTTACTAAATACGTGCCTTCCTATGAGAAATTAGCAGAAAATACGCAGTGCCATGCATCGACCTCTAAGTAAATCAGTCCAGAGAGGCCCGAAAACTGATAAAAACACTCTTAGTTCATGTGATTGGCTTCATACTTATTTTTAGTAGTTATTAGTTATTAACTTGTATAATAAGAAACTGTACTTCTTTAATTGTAAATAAAAGTATATTTAAATAGTGATATGTGCGCAATACCTACAATAAACGATTTAACATAAAAAAATATTGTCTTATTGCAAGTCGATCGCTTGTCGTCTCAATTTATTGATATAGATCGCCATTAGTGAAAGTCTGCCCACCCCTGCTGTAAAGGGTCCGAAACGTCAATTAAACTAAATACAAACGCGATGAAACCGTTTAAAAGTTGTTACATTTTTAAATTTGTCAAGTATCAAAAATGTGTATATAAGCTTTGCATATCCACCACTGCGAGAGTTGTTAATCGATAATTAATACAATATCTTATTGTCCAGCTTTAAAAAACCCAGAAATTACCGAGATTCGTTAAAAATGTCGATAAAAATATTTTACGAATTAATGCCCATGAATGTTTTCTTTTACGGCGAGAAAATACGTGGCGCTGTCCCTTTATATTCTTACCCAAAAGAACCTCACTGGGGGGAAGATAACCTCACTGTTTTTCACTGGGAGAAGAATCCAGGATCTTGCAAGGGGAGTTCCGGATATAATCTAGACTTATTTGGCCAACAGAGTGACTCTGTTGTTCATGACGTCTATGAAGTCGATGAATTATTTACTAATATGGTAAAAAATAGAATCATGTAACAGCATAACTATAAGTATTAATAGATATCACACAACATTTACTGCAATAAGGAACTGCCATAAATGTGTCAGTAAGGAAAACGAACAATAGTCTTTTATTACCATCTAAGTACGAAGTTAAATAGAGACAATTCCAGTAAACAGACACATAATAGTGGCTCGTGAAATTGGCGGTAAAAACGGACCAAATCGCAATGGCGCATAGCGGCTGCGTAGCGTCAGCACATTAACGGAAACGTGATACAGTAAATCGAGGTGTTCCTAAAGAAAGTTGGTTCAAGCCGGCAGGATTACGTAGCCCGAATGAAAACGGTCTGCTAATGAGCATCGCGAGTTAATTGCCGCTAGGGGACCCGAGTCACCACCCTCTCACTGTTTAAAAGCGGCCTGATAAGAACACAATTGGCTTACTGTGTGACTATATATGTATGCAAAGGATATTTTAAAATTAAGCTTTTAATGCATCATGTATCTTGCATTAAAAAGCTAAGCTTGGTCCACAGGGCGGATATTTCGATTATTCATAGGAATGTATGGGGGTCAAACGAGTGTTACTTTTTCTTTTTGAATGGTGCGATATTTTTTCTGGTCTGTGCAAGTTTCTCGTGAACATTTTTTTAACAAATGTATTTTTTGGGGATAAACATTGAAATTCAACATTTTGCCTTATTCGTGAAAAATATTTTCTAGAAAAAACTTGACACTTTGTGAAATATGTTTAATAAAACGTTTTGCTTTGAATCATTTAAGTAGGTTTCAAGGATGTACATATAAGGATGTATGGAAGGGCCTGAAACATATATTGAGGTATATAAAAGATATTTGAATGCAAAATTAGTTTATAAAATAGGTTAAGCAAATGTCAATACTCCAATGGTTGGCTATGTTGATGCAGATTGTGGAGGTGACGATGCAGACAGGAAGTCCACATCAGAATTAATTAGAAAGGTTAATAATGGCTTTACTGTATCTTGGGCATCATGTAAGCAACAATGTTTTGCGTTATCTTCTACAGAGGCGAAATATGAAGCTATTGCAAAAGGTATTATGGAGGGATGTTGGTTAAGCAATTTATTGAAAGAACTCAAATTTGAATGTAACAATGTAACTATTTATGAGGATAATCAATGTGCAATTCATATAGCTAAAATCCAGAAAATCATAAGAGACTAAAAACACATAGATTTGAAATTTCATTTTATTAGGGAGAAAGTAAAGAAGAATATTGTTATGCTAAAGTTTATTAAGAGTGGAAGTTTAGCCAATAATAGAAGTGTAAAATTTTATATTTAGTTCTAGTGATGTGACAGTGAGGAAGGGTGTTGTAGTAACAATGTCACATCACTATTAGAAGGATGTAACCATAGAGAAGTAATGGTCAAGATGGCTGTCTTCGTGTGCGGTGTGTTAAATTCTATTGTATTAAATAATGTGAGACTAAATGTTAAAGTTAAACAAAGAAATTTATACTATAACACGATGCTACGGGAGATGAGACGAAGAGAAACTAGATATGACAAGTATAGCAAATGTATTAACAAAAACGTATGTATGTACAACTGTTATTAACCACAATATGAGCTAACGATGTATCTCATAGGATGAAAATACACCGAAATTGATCTTATATTGTGTGAGCACTATAATACTAAGACGTCTCAACGAGGTAGAAACGTATAGCGTGCTATTTATTTATTTATTTAAAACTTTATTGCAAGAACAGCAAAAGGCGAACTTAATGCCAAAGGCATTCTCTACCAGTCTACCAGACGACGTAGGAGCCAAAAAAATGTAATGTAAAGAATGCAGAAATTCGAAAAGAAAAACAAAAGGATATATTTATACCTACAAATTAATAATAAACATACATGACATTTAAATATATTATGACATACTTAACATCAAAATGCTATATATACATATATAAATACATATAAAATACGATAATATATAACGTCCGTTTACTTAAGGGAGAACTATGGACTATTTAAATAGTGTTCACGCGCTAGTCTCTTGAACACATCTTTGCTTTGTGCTTTCGGGTAAAAGTCAAAGTGAAGGAGCTCGACATAAAGCCAGTCTAATGAACAGGTGTTTGAAGACATAAATTGCTACTAGAGCGAAGTTCACGTTGATGGGAAGCACCCAAAAACTTGAATCTGGATTTTAGATATCCCGGAGTACGTGGATCGTAAAGGATGCTGTAAAGGGTGGAAACAACAGAATAGCATGTCAGAATAGCAGATGTCAGTGTAATCCAGAATAGGCTACATATGTCAGCGTAATCCAGAATAGGCATAACATGCTACACAACAGGATAGTACGGGTAGCAGGTGAAGACAGTACAGGAGCACTGGTCGCGCGGGGTTGCCCTCAAGTGGGAGTACTCTCACCGCTACTATGGAACCTGGTGGTCAACGACCTGATTACCCGCCTGAACGCCAGTCATTTCTACACCATAAGATATGCCGATAACATTACAATACTGACTCTAGGCACCCACGCTGGTATAACCTGCAACATCATGCAAGCAGCCTTGAAACAAGTCGAACGCTGGTGTGCACAATACGATCTGGCCGTGAACCCAGCAAAAACGGAACTGGTAATGTTTACAACCAAACGCAAAGTAGGCACGTACTGCCTACCGAAGCTATTCGGCACCATACTACAACTGTCCAAGGAGGTAAAGTACCTAGGTGTCATTCTCGACAGTAAACTAAACTGGAACAGCCACATAGAACAAAAAATCAAGACTGCTAGCATTGTTCTGTGGCAATGCCGCAGGATTATTGGGAAGCGCTGGGGATTTGCGCCAAAATTGGTTTTGTGGCTATACATCACAGTCATAAGACCGATGGTAAGTTATGGTGCCATCGTATGGTGGCCAAAAACTACTCAGTCTATATGTAAAAACAAACTACAAGGCTTCCAGCGGCAGGCATGCTGCGCCCTAACAGGATTCATGAGCACGGCTCCCACGGCAGCTTTGGAGGTAATGTTAAATATTACACCGCTACACATCTACATTAGACAGAGAGCGGCAAAGACAGCATTGAGACTAAAAAACTACAAACTGGTAAGGTTCGAGACCACCAAACATCTCAATGGCCTACTGACAGCCCCTTGTGCAGAGGATGCATGAGGGCATAAGAAACAGCCGCTCACGTCTTGCTGGAATGCAACGGAGTGGCCAATTACCGGGCAAAGCACCTCGCTGGCCGGGTAACCTCCAGGAGGCCATCGCAAACGTGAAGGCGCTAGGAGCGTTTCTGGCAGAACTGGGGCAGAGCTGGATTGGCTGGAGTAGTATCCGACCACACACCCTCCATACGCAAAACAGGCGCAATCTTGACGTCGAGTTGCGGAGACGCCTGTTGGAAGAAGAAGAAGAAGAAGAATAATCCAGAATAGGGAGGATGAGAGATTGTACGAGTGCAACCTTCGTACTAAAAGGAAGAAAAAATTTAAGTTTGTAGAGCGACCTGAGCGTGTTGATCACCTTATGACACACCTCATTAACCTGGTCTTCCCAGCTAAGCGTGCAGTCGATCAGCAAACCTAAGTTTTAAACTACTGCCTGAAATCGGATGTCATCACCATCGTAATTTAAACAATTGATCGTATTAATATCAATCACAGTCAACTGTCGTGAACTTTCAATTATAATTGCCTGACATTTAAATGTATTAACGGCAATGTATTACAGCTGGAATTTTCCCAAGCATATTTAAAAAAGCAGTTGTAATTCCCATACATAAAGGCGGTGCTGTGGAAACAGTAGAAAACTATAGACCTATCTCACTATTAAGTACTATAAGTAAAATTATGGAAAAAGTAATAAATAATCGTCTCACTGGCTACCTGGAGACTTACAATTTACTTTCGCCTAATCAATATGGTTTTAGGTCAGGCAAAAGCACGGAAGACGCAGTTTCCAGTTTCTCGGCTAAGATAACGGAGTGTTTGGATGCAGGAGAGAGGTGTGCTGCTATTTTTCTAGACCTAAAAAAAGCCTTCGATACGGTTTCCATTCCACTTCTTCTACACAAACTCGAATGCCTTGGAATACGGGGAATTGTGCTAAATTGGTTCCGCAGTTATCTCACGGATAGAAGCCAAGTAGTCAGAGTAGCGGACAAATACAGTACTAACCTACCTGTCAATTATGGAATACCTCAAGGAAGTACAATCGGACCAACGCTATTCTTGATCTATGTAAACGGTCTGTGTAACCTAGAAGTTGACCACAGCTGGGCATTCTCTTTTGCGGATGACACTGCCCTTATATTCAGAGGAAGCACATGGCCACTTGTTCAAAAATACGCTGAAGAAGCATTAAAAAAGGTTACTTCGTGGCTTGACCATAATCTTTTGACCATAAATATTCCTAAAACTAAGTATATCTGTTTTAGAATCAATAAAACAAAAAGGCCTCCTGAGAAATTCAATATTCGAGTTCACTCATCTGCATGTGATGCAGACCCAGCTTGCGACTGCAACTGCGCCTCCCTGGCTCAAGTTGGCAATCATAGATACCTGGGTTTAATAATTGACCAAAATCTCAACTGCCAACCGCAAATTGAGGCTTTAAGCAAAAAAATAAGAAGGCTTTTACATATTTTTAGAAGTCTGCGAAACGTGGCCGACGTTAATTTAATAACAAAGATATACCTTTCATTGTGTCAATCTGTACTTACCTATTGTATTCCAGTTTGGGGGGGTGCACCCGTAACCTACATGGTTGAATTGGAAAGAGCGCAGAGGGCTGTAATTAAAGTAATGCTTCAAAAACCTAGAGACTTTCCCACCACCACTCTATATAAAGAAGCCAAACTACTAACAGTCCGTCATCTTTATATTGCTTGCTCAACCTTGCGTCACCATAGATTTGTTGAACCAACACAACTACCCTTATACAAAAGAAGAGTGCGTACTTTGGTTCCAGTTGTTAAAACCAAATTTGCCCAGCGCCAGGTATCTTATATGTGTTCTTACTTGTATAGATTCTTTAATGATGCAACTCCTATTTTCAAAATGAACAAAAATAATTTAAAATTGTTTTTGCGCACTAAACTGCTTGAGCTTGACTATACTGCAACAGAAAAATTACTCACTCCAAAGATATAAACACACACACACACAACACACACCACCATGCACCCAATACACACACTTAACACTTTAACAAGAGCGCTTTAAACTAACTATTAATTATAAAATATAAATTTAATTGTTTTTGCTAATTCATTCATGGAAATTTGATGAACAAAATTTATTATTATTGTTTTCTTTTTTCTTTTTTTTTAATTTTATTTTATTTTGTTTTCTTTTGATTATCGAATGTAACGGTGTCTCGGTGATATTTGAGAGGTGGAGGATTAATACTCTCGAATACAGGATCTCGCCTAGCGAGATGTCAATCCGCCATAATCTAATTTTCTTCTACATATTTAACCACTACATTTGTAATGATTATGGTGAGAAATAAATAAATTATTATTATTATTATTATTATTATTATAATACCATAACTCCTGGACCACTCTAATATTTTAAGGAGATCTTGATTTAAATTAACAACTGCGCTGTTCAGGTTGCTTTTGTCAGCTTGAGTATAAAGCTGGAGATCGTCTGCGTAGAGATGGTAAGAAGAATGAAATTGAGTGGTAATAGAATCAATAAATAAAGAGAAGAGGAGAGGAGAGAGAATACCGCCCTGTAGTACGCCAGCAGTCAGCTCGCACCAATCAGATATAGACTGATCTACTCGAACCGCCTACTGGCGTCCTTGAAGTAGGTCCTATGTAGTAGTTCTTCTCATCTCTACTGTGCAGGAAGTGTTAAGTAAGAATCTATTATAATACGTATATCGAACTTAATATCAAAATGGTGTTGATTACTTGTTAGAGCGATTTAAAACGGTACAGCGCTATCTGTTGTCAAGAGATGGTACTTTTCATATATGAGGTGTCTTATCTATACTATAATAAAAACGTAACCGATCGATGTCTGTACATTGAAGATATATGAAAAAAACTGTTATGAGGGACATTTATAAGCGCAATAGAACACAAAACAATGATTTTAAAAAATTTTGTCTGTTTGTCTGTTTGTCGGTTTGTCTGTTTGTCTGTGCGTTTGTGCACGATAATCTCAGAAACGGCTGAACTGATTTAAATGAAGTTTTCACTATTATATTGTGGTATTCTTCCGTTAACATTTAGTGTAAGATTTATTTCAATCGGTTCACAAATAAAAAAGTTATGTCAATTTGAAGTGATGTGTTCGCCAAAATTGCTATGAAATATTAACTGTTTTATTAAATTTTCATCTTTGATATATTGATCATCATCATTAACTCTTTGACAGCCAAACTGCAGGGCCTCAGGCCTTTGTTTAATAATTTTTGGTCACCCATCCCGTCAACAACTCTTGCAAAAATCGCTTAGCAATATTGATCGTGCGCAGTGGCGCTTATCCGTAGCGCCACCCAGCTACGAACTAATATTGTCTATAAAATGATAATTTGTATGATGAAAAATAAAAATAAATGATTCCAAAATATTCACACTTCCAAAGTAAGTTGACCTCATTTATAAATGGCTAATAATATTAAATATGGTTCAGGTTATAATGGACGTGTGGTATAGATCACGCGAGTAGGAGAACAAGCGAAAAGAGCCTTCCGATGATGCAATTAAATATCGAGTAGTTTACAGTGAACGCATATTTTTATCAGATTAGGTTCACGTTGTCGTCGGGGCCAGCGGAGGTGGTTGGCAGCCCCCGCATTGCACGGTTTCGTCTGTCTGGGACAGGCACTCGATTTACCCGAGCGTCTCCAATTTTCCATCTGCAAGGGGACCAATGTCAAGTCCAATACTTGAGTGTTCTGGTGACGCGGCCATAGCTTGCCGGGTTTTATCTTCCATGAGACGGTGTCATCATCATCATCATCATCAGCCCTTTTACGTCCCCACTGTAGGGCCTCAGGCTTTCCTTATGGATGGTTAAGGAGGATGGGCCATGACCCTCCACGCTGGCCCAATGTGGATTGGAGGGTATTAACGACTGCAAATGCAGCCGGGACCAACGGCTTAACGTGCCTTCCGAATCACGGCGTAGCTCTAAATAATAATTTTTTGGTCACCCATCCCGTGATCGACCCTTGCAAAAGTTGCTTAACGACAACGATCGCTTTCATAACGACAACGATCGATTATTCATTTGTCACAACACATATAATATAACGCGAGTCTGAGGATCGGTTTAGAGTAGCTCGGTGGCGTAGTGAATAAACGCCATGGCTCGCGATTGTAGTTGTTAAGCAACTTTCGCAAAGGTCGGTCACAGGATGGGTGAACAAACAAATATTATCTTAAACAACTCCAAGCTTTGGAAGGCACGTACAGCGATGGGTCCGTTCTATTTGCAGTCGTTAATATCCTCCAATTCTCATTGGGCCAGCATGGAGGGTCGTAGCCCATTCTCCTTAATCCATAAGGCTCCTGCAGTTGGTGACATAAAAGGGTTGATGATTCCGTTCAAATCCGACGGAAGCTCAGTTAAGCACCTCTCGCAAGTGTGTGTTAGTAGACGATTTCCTTCGAGTCTGGAAAGTCGATATTAAAATATGTATATATTTTTATATCAATAAATAAAACTCAACGTATCTTCCGTCAGACATGTACCGACCGACTTTTAATGACAAAAAAAGAGATCGGACGGAAAGCGCTCGGTCTCGGGAGACACCTAAAAAACGCGAAGCGTATTTAACTACCCATCGCCAGGCTCATGCACTATAAACTTATATCTGAAGCATTTAACATCAGGGACAATCTCTTGAGCTCTCGGAGAACTCATACAACAAGCGTTCTCAGGAAACTTCTGAAGATCACATAGCGCATCTAACAGTATGATCGTAACATACATGCAGTATGGTATGAGTATGAAACTTCCTTTGATAGAGAAATGCGCTTGGTCTCTGAAAGAACTCGCAGTTTGCACAATGGAGATCGAGAAAGTAGTTTCGATTATCGCCAACCCGTGTTGGCTTCATACTCCACAGGCGTACCGCAGATAAGTTTTCACAAGGTATAATGATCTAGCTGTTTCCCCGCGACTTTGCCGCAAAATTATAGCCTATGACATCCGTGATGTAGCTTCCCGTAGGTAGAATCGCTCTGAAACTATCGGTCCAGTAGTTTTGGGGCATTTTCGATGCAAACAAACAAACAACCAAATCTTTCCTCTTTATAATATTAGTATAGCTTAGGTATAAGAGGTCGGATGGCGTAGTGGATTAGCGCATTCGGTTTTAATTGCAGTAAAATAAATAAGTAAAATACTGCACAACAAGGACATACATGAATTCTAATTTTACATAATTAAGTACAAACGATAAACGATAAATCGCTAGCAAGCGATTTCTTCCAGGCAACCTAGCATTACATGGAAAATAGGACAATAAATAGCCGACTGTGCATACAACTGGACAAATAATAATTATTAAAAAAGATCAAAGACAAAAGGACAGTTTCAAGGTACGAATAAAATTCTCAGACACAAACGACAACCAGAGTGCGAGAAACGAGAAAAAAGATAGAAAAATTACATTCGTAAGAACAGGATGGGTGACCAAAACTTTATTATCTTGAGCACTGTGCACAACACTGGCACAATGCACGTTAAGCTGTTAGTCCTGGCGGCATCAGCAACGTTAACACCCACCGATCCGCATTGAGTCCGCATAGTGGGTTATGGCCCATTGATTTTATTCGATTCGACTCCATTCATAGGAATAAAAGAATTCTACCAAAATACTTACCACGCAGACGAAGGTGCGGGCACAGCTAGTACTTACATATAATACTTAAAATTGATTTCCTTGAAGTCACTTTCCTCTAGCAATAACCATCAACAAAAAACATTATTATATTTCATCAATTTTTCATTCACAATGCTGTACTGAAAAATATTGTTTATTTATTTTTTATTTATTTAAGTTAGTTAAGTTTTAAAGTTAGAAACATATTTTTTTATTCTAAATGTAATATGCTTTAATATCCACTTTGTCCCTGGTGTTACCTGGATTTTTAAGCATTTTACATTTCGAATAAAAAATCATGTTTCTAACTTTAAAACTTTCATATAAACTTTCGATTAATGGTAATCGACAGTTACAACGTTATTTATTATACCTCAATGTCTCAACAGTGATATATTCGACGCTGTATTTTAACAGAATAACAAAGCAGTAACTGTAGCACAATAATATCAAAAACTCCCAATAATTATATTCCGGCTATGCAATGCTTTTAACCAAAACCAAATGTTCAAATACAAACAAACTCACTATGAATTTAGACAGCCGTTTCACCAAAAAATCTTACAAGAAAATATAATGACCTCACAAAATGTTTACGCAAGAAATCGACATTGGCTCGCAATGTTTGGCAAATACGGTCTGCGGGCGACTGCGTGTGACAGGAAATCTAATAACCCTTGAACGAGTGCCACGTATAAATTTCTTACACAATCGCCCTAGCTTGTCCCTTTTCTGTAGTCCAGAGAAGCCCTGTTAACATCCTTTTGTCCCCCATATATACTGTTGCCCACTGCAAGTAATAATATAATATAGATATTTGTACAAAGAGACGTCATCTGCTCGATAACAATATAGCTTCAAGTTTGTTACATAACACACAAGTCGTGATATTGAACGAAAATAGAAACCGTCATTTAGTTTATTTAGTTTTAATTATACCACTTTGTGTTGATGTTATACTGATTGAAAAATCATAAAAACAGGTGTTTTCAACATTGGGGAAATTGGGATTGAAAGTTTGTAATACAAATTGCATGTAAGTGGTGTAGCTTTAACAAAGTTATACTCAGTTATACTTATCGCCTCAGATCAAATAAAAAGTATAGACGGAGTTTTGTCTAACAGAAAAGTGAAGCCGACAAAACTACGCCTCGGCGTATTCGTACACAGTTTCACGCACACATACATAACGAAACTACGCCTTCCTTATCAGTCTAACTAAAGACAGTGTGTGGAACGTTTCATTATTAAAATATAAAAAATTTCTTACTAACTGCCGAATTGTGTAGTAAAAGGTTGTAAAAACCAATCCTCAAAAAATAAAAAGCAGGATGGAATCACATTTCACACATAAGTATTGGAGAAAACTTACATTTTCAGTAATTTAAAAATTAAATTTAAGTAATTGCTTGGAACACAAAACCTCAGCCAAATATTACCATCGTTAAACGTTATTATTTACCCCGAAATCAGGTAACTTTAATTTTATAACGCGTTATTTCTAACAAAACACAAATTACGTTATGTATTTTTTTCTTGTTGTATGGAAATGATATTTAATAAATTTTGCATTCAAAATGCTACATAGAGGTCCAGATCACAAATATTTAAGTGTTAGAATAAAGAAATAAAAAATTAAAAAAACGGGTTTAATTTTTTACTTCTTTATTTTTACTAAACGGGTTTGCATACATTTTTTCATTTCCAAACCGACATCAAAATGTGAAAGAGAAGTGGATTTCAGTCATTCGTAATAGTCGAAATGAACTATCGTTCTCAGCGTAGGTACGTTATATTGATATGAAATTGTTCATAATATGTAATTGAACTCATGCTGAACTATGATAAAGTCTCAATGTTCCTTAATACATATTTCGAGGAAGTGGTTACTCTTTCAGAAGGAAGAAGCGCAAAGTGCAGCTTTGTATAAATAAAACAATTTTATTAACACAAATAAGGAACTGATCAGCCGACCGCGCGAACCACTGTTGACGCGAACAGTCCACGTGAACGACTTGTGTCTGCAAAGCTCGAATCAAGAATAAGAATAAATACGAAAAAATACAAAAAGAATATGAGTTATTTATCGAGTTTTGAAAATTAATTTACTTTTACATATGAAAGAAAACCGAAAGGGTCATAGAGAAATCCTAAAAGTACCGTAGCGACATCTAGTTTGATTTCGGGAACTAATGTTTTTTTTTTACTTCATTTGATGGGTCGTGGTAATCTTTTTGTCTTTTATATGTCTTCGCACTTTTTTCGTAAACAGAACCGCGAAACGCCTCATATTAACTCGTTTACTATTAAAGCTATAGTAAAGAAACAGAGTTTAGATACTGTAGAGACAGAGAATGAGAGCCAGAAGCGACGTGACGAGCAATACGAGTGCTCACTCACTTCACGGCTCACCTCGTGATTCGTGTGGAACAAGGAAGTATTTAAAAAAAACGAATGTACTAAAAAGCACCTCCACTAGATTGCGACTCCAGCAAAAGTTGATTTTTGCAGGAAACGAATGGACTAAAACGAAGACAGAGAAAGTAATAGACTAATGGTATGTTCTATCTCATTCATCGGGAAATGAAATGACTTATATCCCAGGTAAGTTAGAAGCATTTTGTTTATTTCTTCGTCAAGGTAAAGTTTCTCATTACCATAACCGATGTGAATCTTATTAAATACGACACAAAACAAGCTAAAAATATTATTAAATAAGTTGAATAAGAATATAACCTCAAATCATGAAGACTGACATCAAAGTGCTTAAAATCTCCCCTCAAAGTGCTTTAAAATTAAATTATCAATATTCTGTTAAACAAATATCAAAATGTTTGAATCTCAACTATTTTATAAGTACATAGAACTACAAAATGCGATTGAAAAAACAATCGGGCAATTTTTTACTTGATTAAAATGAATCCAAGTTTGTAACCTAAAATATTAGCATTTGAAGCCTCTCAGTAAAGTTTTGCCTGATCATATTAAAATACCGCTTAATTTACTGTAATGTAATGTTGAATTACATCTTCTACACTTCATTGAATATCATTTCTGTATTTAGAATCACTAAAAATTATGCTGTGTTTGGTTAGCAATGTTTGAGCTTATAGTAGATAATACAACTAATTTTATCAAAAAAAATTGGCTAAATGTGTTTTTCCTTCATATAATATTGTTATTCCATATGACAATCATGTTATTATCATAATGATGACCTCAATTTTCCAAATTAAAATATGAAATTTCAAAAAATGTGTTTTAGTAATTGTATTTATATTTTAGACTAGCTGTGCCCGCAACTTCGTCTACGTGGGAAGTGTTTTGGTAGAATTCTTTTATTCATATGAATGGAGTCGAATCGAATAAGATCAATGGGCCATAACCCACTGTGCTTAATGTGGATCGGTGGGTGTTCACGTTGCTGATGCAGCCAGGACTAAGGGCTGAACGTGCATTGTGCCAGGGCTGTGCACAGTGCTCAAGATAATAATGTTTTGGTCACCCATCCTGTCCTTACGAATGTAATTTTTCTATCTTTTTTCTCGTTTCTCGCGCTCTGGTTGTCGTTTGTGTCTGAGAATTTTATTCGTACCTTGAAACTGTCCTTCTTTTGTTTTTGATATTTTCAAATTATTATTATTTATCTAGTTGTATGCACAATCGGCTATTTATTGTTCTATTTTCCATGTAATGTTAGGTTGCCTGAAAGAAATCGCTTGCTAGCAATGAGTTTGTCGTTTGTACTTAGTTATGTAAAATAAGTATTCAATTATGTCCTTGTTTATTTCACTGCAATTTAAACCGAATGCGTTAATCCACTACGCCATCGGACCTCTTATACCTAAGATATACTTATATTATAAAGAGGAAAGATTTGGTTGTTCGTTTGTTTGCATCAAATTTGCCCCAAAACTACTGGACCGATAGTTTCAAAGCGATTCTACCTGCGGGAACCTACATCACGGATGTCATAGGCTATAATTTTACGACAAAGTTGCGGGAAAACGCTAGTTCATTATACCTTGTGAAAACTTATCTGCGGTACGCCTGTGGAGTACGAAGCCAACACGGGTTGGCGATAATCGAAACTACTTTCTCGATCTCTATTTTGTAAACTGCGAGCTCTTTCAGAGACCAAGCGCATTTCTCTATCAAAGGAAGTTTCATACTCATACCATACTGCATGTATGTTACGGTTAGCAGTTAGACGTGCTATGTGATCTTCAAAAGTTTTCTGAGATCAAACGCTTGTTGTATGAGTTCTCCGAGAGCTCAAGAGATTGTCCCTGACGGTAAATGCTTCAGATTCAACTTTATAGTGCATGAGCCTCTCGATGGGTAGTTAAATACGCTTCGCGTTATTCAGGTGGTTCCCTAGACCGAACGCTTTCCGTCAAATCTCTTTCTTTGTCAATAAAAGTCGGTCGGTACGTGTCTGACGGAAGATACGTTGAGTTTTATTTATTAATGATAATATATACATATTTTAATTTAGACTTTCCACACTCGACGGTAATCGTCTACTAACACGTACTTCCGAGAGGTGCTTAACTGAGCTTCCGTCAGATTTGAACGACCCTCATCATCATCATCAGCCGTTTTACGTCACCAACAGCAGGAGGCTTTTGGATTAAGGAGGATGGGCCACGACCTCCCATGCTGGCCCAATGCGAATTGAAGGATATCAATGACTGCAAATGCAACCAGGACCAATCGCTTTACGTGCCTTACAAAGCTTGGAGTTGCTTGAGATAATATTTTTTGGTCACCCATCCTGTGACCGACCTTTGTGAAAGTTGCTTAACAACTACAACGCGAGCCATGGCGTTTATTCACTACGCCACCGAGTTACTCTGAACCGATCCTCAGACTCTCGTAATATTATATGTGTTGTGACAAATGAATAATCGATCGTTGTTGTTATGAAAGCGATTGTTGTCGTTAAGCAACTTTTGCAAGGGTCGATCACGGGATGGGTGACCAAAAAATTATTATTTAGAGCTACTTCGTGATTCGGAAGGCACGTTAAGCCGTTGGTCCCGGCTGCATTTGCAGTCGTTAATACCCTCCAATCCACATTGGGCCAGCGTGGAGGGTCATGGCCCATCCTCCTTAACCATCCATAAGGAAAGCCTGAGGCCCTACAGTGGGGACGTAAAAGGGCTGATGATGACGATGATGATGACACCGTCTCATGGGAGATAAAACCCGGCAAGCTATGGCCGCGTCACCAGAACACTCAAGTATTGGACTTGACATTGGTCCCCTTGCAGATGGAAAATTGGAGAGGCTCGGGTAAATCGAGTGCCTGTCCCAGACAGACGAAACCGTGCAATGCGGGGGCTGCCAACCACCTCCGCTGGCCCCGACGACAACGTGAACCTAATCTGATAAAAATATGCGTTCACTGTAAACTACTCGATATTTAATTGCATCATCGGAAGGCTCTTTTCGCTTGTTCTCCTACTCGCGTGATCTATACCACACGTCCATTATAACCTGAACCATATTTAATATTATTAGCCATTTATAAATGAGGTCAACTTACTTTGGAAGTGTGAATATTTTGGAATCATTTATTTTTATTTTTCATCATACAAATTATCATTTTATAGACAATATTAGTTCGTAGCTGGGTGGCGCTACGGATAAGCGCCACTGCGCACGATCAATATTGCTAAGCGATTTTTGCAAGAGTTGTTGACGGGATGGGTGACCAAAAATTATTAAACAAAGGCCTGAGGTCCTGCAGTTTGGCTGTCATAGAGTTAATGATGATGATCAATATATCAAAGATGAAAATTTAATAAAACAGTTAATATTTCATAGCAATTTTGGCGAACACATCACTTCAAATTGACATAACTTTTTTATTTGTGAACCTATTGAAATAAATCTTACACTAAATGTTAACGGAAGAATACCACAATATAATAGTGAAAACTTCATTTAAATCGGTTCAGCCGTTTCTGAGATTATCGTGCACAAACGCACAGACAAACAGACAAACCGACAAACAGACAAAATTTTTTAAAATCATTGTTTTGTGTTCTATTGCGCTTATAAATGTCCTTCATAACAGTTTTTTTCATATATCTTCAATGTACAGACATCGATCGGTTACGTTTTTATTATAGTATAGATTTCCATCATATGAACATGAACTTCAAAATTGATTGATAAATGAAACTGAAGTTCAAAATTAAATTGAAGCTCGTGGAAGACCAAATTGGAAGACTTCAAGGCATGCTGTGTGTTCAATGATTTTAAATGTAGGAAAAAAACAACATTGAAGCCATTTGCTGTTGGCACACCAACAGTATTGGTTTGTATGAGTACATGATATGGATTTTATTAAATAGATATATTAATTAAATACTTATTATACAAGTAAGGTAGTTATTTCTTAACAAGTCCACTTTCTATAATGCCTTCCTCAAAGGGATATACACAATGTAACATTAAGAACGGTAAGTATAGAAAAGCCTGAAACTATAAAATATTGTATGTTAATAGTAAGCAGTTAATACTTTGAAACACAATGAAAAACAATACAAAAATATTTAAAATGCATTATCTTCATATCTTTTCAATTATTTTGTTGGTTTCATACAATATTAATTAACCATATAAAACCTTTTTAGTTTGGGAATATAAGCTGGACATTTTGAAAAATAAAGTGATAGTGTAAGTTTTAAACTTTTAATGTTATTATTAAATAAGAATTGCCCTCATTAAAATTTATCCTATTTTTCTATACTAGCTAGAAATGTTAATTGTTACTATGTAAAGTTATAGTTTTTTTGTACTCAACAGCGTACATCGGCAGAATAGATTAAAATAAGTCTGCAGGTGTAATTATTTACACTAATTTTTATTAATAAAAAACCAAAAATGTTGAAAATTAACTTTCCTTTATTGTCTGGGGTCTGGGAGGTCTGGGTATTATGGTCCTTTGTTGTTACAGATACTTCAATATACGGTGTTTAGTTCTCCAAAATGCACATCTTAGAATATGAGCCATGTATGTGATATTGTTGAATGTTTATTTATCTATACTTAATATTATAAAAATTAAAGATTATATTTTTTTACATCGAATAGGCTTCGAAACCATTGGACTGATTATTATATTTGATCAATCTCAAACTATCAGGGACAAAGTGGTTTTTTAAGAATTTTTATTAAGATTACTGAACCGTTTTCAAAAATTTTTTCATATACGGTAGATACACCATACGCAATTGACATAGGCTACAGTTTACACAAGCGAAGTCGCGTGAAAATAGCTACTTTATAGCTATTCTAGTTTGAGATAAGAAATCTTCTGGGACTGGTACTAGAATTATATCTGCCTTCTCTATTTTATTTTTTACACGACTCTCCAAACAAATAATGTTTTGTGTTTAGGGTTAATGTATGAATATGAGCTTTTTTATTTCACCATAACTTTTGAAAAACTTAACAAACATTAATGTATAAGGTATCATTACAAATGTTATATCATCCCGAGTGACTGTAGCTACATAAATTTACCTCTTAGAAAACAAATGTTTCATAAAACTATTTGCTATATATTAATTATTGATTAATAATTATCTGCATTTTTTTATAATAACTTATACATATTTTAAGAAATTATCAATTTTCAGACTACCGGCCGGCATTGCGATCATAAATCTGAAAATTACGATGTAATGTATACCGTAATAAGGGAAAATAGGGTCCAATATGTTGTAATATACAGAATTGTACCGATAAATACCAAATCAACTGATACCGAATTTCAGCGAGTAATTTGGTGAAGAAAGTTTGAAAATAAAACACTCCCAGTTGAAAAAGGATAAAAATTATTATTTTAATACATTTCTCACTATTTACGCTTGAGTGTAATCTACTTGTTACTGGCAATAAATTGGAAGAAGTAAGATAGAATAAGTTAAGCACACTGACATACCTAATTAAAATATATCAAGTAATATTTCAAACCCTGATGGCAGATTGTGAGGCTGAACTGCAGAAGGCTCTAAATGAGTTCATATCCAGTACTGCCGACCTGGCCTTTAAATTACGGATACGACGGCAGTAGTACACAAACGCCCATACCTCGAAAACACTAATACGTACTCTGCTAATACTATTTTGAAGTGTTGAAATCCAGAATCTGAGTAATTACTGATCAAAGTCAAATATATCTGCAAACTTACATATTTGTTTTCGATCAATGATTATTAAGATTCTGGATATCTATTTATTAGTATTTCGTCACTAAATATGAGACTAGAATATTCGATTAGAGTAGTCAGAATGGTAAAATACTTTGTGGTTACTAAGATCTACGAAATATCAACATGTGTCAATAGTTTCAACGTTTTATTTCATTCCAAAATGACCTAAGGTTTTAAAAAATTATCTTTCTAACAGCAATTAAGTAAACATACAGTGGCGCTGCTGGACTAACGTTAGCCCAACATCGTCACAATGTTTCTTATTTGCCTTTCTAAACATAATTTTATCATTGAATAGGTACGTTATTTTCTTTTAAACGGCTTTCTTTATTTTCTACACATTTTTTTAAAATGTTGGTTATTATAAATTTCAAAATATTTCTAAATTAAATTTTTTGAGCATATTCTAATTTAGTCAAACTAAATTTTATTTAAAAAACTACAGTAACTAAGCCAGTTGATTCAATGTGCTAGTTAATTTAAGATAATAGATAGTGTATCAATATTTCTACAATAAAAAATAATTCTTTACAATAATATTAATTCTTTCACCCTGGGAAGTTACATCATACGTGGGTGACTACGGCTATAATTTGGTAAAGTATAGCCGTAGTCACATAAAAAGTAGGTAGTTTCTGAACATTTCTACAAATTATGCTCACTAAATTATTCCTCCTTTGCTAATAACAAAATATCTATTCATAATCGAGAAACATTTAACTACCTAGTAACACTGATGATTTATTTGTCGTCCTTTACGTTGATACGCGTAATAGCTGTCTATTAGTACGTAGTCTATGGACTAAAGCCAGTCATTTCCGTTCCTTTTAACTAACATATTAAAAAACTGAAATTTGAAAAGTTCGAAACTTAGATATCAATACAAATAGAATACGAGTTGTTTATTGAGTTTTGAAAACTAATGTACTTTTAAACATGAAAGAAAACGAAGGGTTGTTGGAAGAACGTACCGTAGCGACATCCAGTCTGATTTCGGGAACTAACTTTTTTCTTTAAATACATTAATCTCATTGTAAGCCAGAGTTTACTCACTGTAAAGCTTGGCATCGATTTAAGGCGCTCCGAGTCAATTTGAGAATTCACCGTATAATTACAACCTGGCTTAGGTGGATTCCTGAACCTCTAATGCTGTGACAGCACTGTGTTCGACGCTGTAATTTTACAGCATACATAAGCGCCACACCGTTATTTTTACTATTTAACTAGATTTTCCAAGAATTCTTGACAAGAATCGGCAAGAAACTCAGCAAGGGCTGCTTTTTTAATTTCAACTATACAACTCAACTATATTATATTTCAGGGAACGTAACTACTTAATAACGCGACACGACACTACCGCAGAGATTTTAAGAGAGCATGACTACTCTAGGTACTTAGTAAATAATATATTAAAACAAAACTGATTTCTAAAGTAGGTTTTGTAGTACATGTCTTTGAGATTTTGAAATTTAAAGTTATAAACTTGCTGTTCGTTTAGAACAGACGTTTCTTGTTGATTGCTGAATGTTTATTAAGATGATTTAGTTATGAATATAAGATTTGATAATTGATCAAAGTTTTTTAAAGCCTTAATTTCGAAAGCACAAGTTATTTGCACGTTACACTTTGCACAAACGTCATTTTAGCCACAAGTCATGTTATTTTGTACGAATACATAGTACATTTGATACATATCGGGTAAATATATAGATAATAAACGGATTTTTTATTATAATTATTGTTTTTATGCCTTTTGTTGCTAATTAATAAACCCTATTCATCCATTCACCATACGTAATATAAAAATATCATTGAGACTTGATGTAATTTTGTTGTTGTAAGTTCAACAAAACATACAAAAAGTAGCTCGGTGGCGTGGTGGATAAGCACCGCAGCCCACGATCGTAGTCGTTAAACAACTTTCGCAAGGATCGGTCACGGGATGGGTGACAAAAAAATTATTATCTCGAGCTACTCCGTGCTTCGGAAGGCACGATAAGCCGGCTGCATTTGCAGTCGTTAATACCCTCCAAACCGCATTGGGCCAGCGTGGAGGATCATGGCCCATCCTCCTTAACCATCCATAAGGAAGGTCTGAGCCCCTGCAGTGGGGACGTAAAAGGACTGGTGATGATGATGATAATGATGATGAAGTTTAACAAACGACTAATAACAATAAAACTAACTTTATTTATTTATTTATCAAAAGAAACAAACAGCTGTTAATATTAAATACGAATTAGAAACTTAAATAGGTTATTCATTAGCCAAAAAACAGTTTCCAACGCTTAATTATACTAAGGTGATGATGACATTCTTTTAAGGTGAGGTCATACGATATCACCACTATACAATTTTATCACTATCCAAGTTTATTCTAAACAATTTTATTTTTCTCAACAGATTTTTAAAACAGGACAATTTACAATGAAACATATCAATATGCTGGTAACGATAATTATGTTTGCTGCAAGCTCTTACCACATATCTATTTTTAGTTTAATTAGTTTTACATACAGGAGTTTGAGAATACTGCATTGGAGCGAGTATTTGATTTAGGTCATCTAAATAATATACGACTTAGGAGGAAAGGGGAATCGATATGGTTATTTAAATTTTTTACAGATACAGCTGATCCCTGTGTTCGCGTCTTATTTCTAAAGTTTGTAAATAAGGAACATCATGTTTAAATTTATAACTTAGTCTTTTCAGAAACTTATTCTGAATTCTTTCAACTTGTTCAATGTAAGTAGTACAATTTGGGTTCCACGCCGTAAATGCATATTCCAAATGGCTTCTTACTAGAGAATTATACAAGCTAATGTAAGTTTTTAAATTTTTAAAATCTTTGCACTGTTTGAAAACAAACCCTAGCATTTTATAGGCTTTTGTTGTAGCTTTGTCAATATGAGAAGCAAAGCTTAGTTGACTATCGAGATATATACCAAGGTCTCGCACCTCGGCCACTCTTTTAATTGGAATATCGTTGAAGTTATAGCAATAATTTATTGGACACTTTTTTTCTAGAATAGGCTATTGTATTACATTTATTAATATTTAATTTAAGATCATTTTTAGAACAGTATTCATAAAATTTATTTAATTCTTCTTGAAATAATTGACAATGTTGAACAGATTTAACAAGAATTAATATTTTTTGTCATCAGCATACAATAGTGCTTTGGAATGATAAAAACAACTCATTACTTCATTAATAAAAATGTTAATAATAAGAGGGCCAAGGTGGGAACCCTGGGGCACCCCAGAGGTAATGGGAATAAAGCTAGAGGTATATGCTTTAATCGCTACTGCCTGAGATCTGTCGCGCAAGTATGAAGTTAGCCACCTAAGTAGGTCGCCGTGTATACCAAAATTTTCCAATTTTATAATTAGTAGATTATGTGAAATTTTATCAAATACTTTCGAAAAATCGGTATATACTGCGTCCACCTGTTAACAATTCTCCATTTCGTTCAAACACAAGTCTAAGAATTCACACAGATTAGATTCTGTAGACCGCCCACTAAAAAAGCCATGTTGATTAGGTTTATAAGCGGTCTTAACTTGCATAGTTGTTATTGTTTTCAGAACTTTTGTTAAATTTGTAATAACGTTTTGTGTAATTTCTCATTGGTAATAACGTTTCGTGGCATAATGAGGAAGTATTAAAAAAAAAGAACCTACAAAATTTTATGTCACTAGATGGCAGCACAATTTGTAGGATTTAAATATTACAGAATACTAAACCCGCGCGATAATGGTATAATATGTTGGTCCCTATATTGCAACGCCTTGCTCACAGAGCTCTGTGAACAATGTTTTTGTCCATAAAAATTGCGCCCTTAAAAATTGGCCAGTGCCGAGCCCGTTCTTCCTCTTCTTCATTTCATGCCTCATGACAGTGTTTGATTTGCAATTGTTAATATTAAGCGTCGTTAGCAAAGGCTAGTAATGGGATGGGTGGTATCGCTCTTCGTTTTTCTGAACAGAAAACCAAAATTAGGTCAAGCTGATTGAGCCCTTATATAATTAAAGCGATATAGCAGACCATGAAAACGTACATACAATTCGATATCGAGGAGATTTGAGACCGATATTGACAAAGACAGACATGAGACTAGACAATTCTCATGTCATGAATAAACAAACACTTGCGATTCCCCATACATTTTATAAGAATGCACGATTTGTCTGATATCGCTCCTCGATGTCTGAATTGCATGAAGAGCGAAGATTATTTTAATTTATTTGGAAAACATACAATATCGATATAACTAGTGTAGTAACTAAATATGGTATAAATGTACATAGTAAACAGTTATCACATATATACACTATATATATATATAAGACTAATAATGAACAATCAGGGAAAACTAAAGACTACCTTTTGCTAAGGAAGCACATCAAACCATTCACTACTCAGACGCTGTCTGAAATAAGTTAGTTTACCATTAAAAATGTCAAGCGTGGAATTCACCTAATTATAATTTGTATTACAAAACAAGATTTGGTGTCTTGTACCTTTCTTGGAACTCTAAAATTTATTAGAGAGAGGAGTAATGGAGAATTCATAAGAGATTGTGATAGTTTAACTAACGTGACTTTATCGATAATTTTCCGTCTCTCCACGAGAGGTAAGATATCATGTTTCCTACACCTCGCATCGTAATCCGTTTCACAACCTCTGCATCTGTATTGTAAGTTAAGTGCTTACAATAAATTTCCATCGAATCTAAAATACATAATAATAGTAAAAATAAAAACATATTTAATGCACCAAGTTTAACAAGATTATTGTGTACGATAATTCGCGGTATTTAAAAAACTGACCCATAAGAAAAGTCCACTTAACAAACATATTATAGTCATTTTATTTGAAAGAGACAAATAGCCTCTGTACTTGAATACAGCTAGCTGCGAGTGCTCGGTCCTGTTATATTAGGAATACTATGTCCATGGTTGAATATCCAGTACCTACCACAGAGTACCAACCGCACGAATGAGGAAGTATTTTAAGACAAAAAAGACAGCACTAAAAAACACCTCACTAGATGGCGACTCTACTTGATTTTTGTAGGAAACGAATGGAACAAAGATAATAATTTCCGTTCCTTTCAATAAACATATTAAAAAACTGAAATTTGCAACGTTCGAAACGTAGATACAAAAAAGTGAAGATAGAATATGAGTTGTTTATTGAATTTTGAAAATTATTTTATCAAGAAAGTACCGTAGCGACATCTAGTTTGATTTCAGGAACTATTTTATACTTGGCACAATGACATTTTGAAAAGCACACATACTTTATTCCATATATATATATGTACTTTTACTCTTTGCTTCATTCTTTGTGTATTTTTTATATTGGATTATTGTGTAAGTGTACGTGCTTATTATGATGGCTAGCGATTTATATGCAGAAAATAGTGATGTATTGGCTATATTCTTCGATTTGGACAATACATTAATTCAAACTAGGAAAGCGGACGCGAGGACGTGCAGTAAGGCAAGTAAAAATTATATTTTTGTGATTACTTCTTGTGACATTGCCACGGTCATGGATCGGCACGAAGTGCGCGCGCTGTCATCGTAAGTTTCTACGTCGTTACGAAGTCGATCTCAGATTGTTTGCCTTGCTCTATACTTTCTGCGTGTAGCCTACGTTCCAGAGTGTGGTTATAATTAGACTTTCTTAGTTGGAGAACGTGAGCTCGACGTCCAGATTTAGATATTTTGGAAGAGCGTCCATGCTAATTATAAACGTGATGTAGATCGAAACTCGCCGCCCGCTAAAACGATTCAACTGAGGCTAGTGGAGCGCGAACTGCTGCGCTTTGTAATCGCATCCAGTGTTTAGTGACAATGAGTGATTTATCGGAGCCCATAAAAAAATGCGTTCTCATTTTAAAATCTGCAAAAAGCGATACAGAAAAATTCGCTGCCCTATTCATGGTGACGAAGTTAGTGAAAAGCAAAGATTGCAATTCACAAGCAAAGAAAGCATTGTTTGAAGCAATTGGATTCAATTTCCTGAAGAAACTCCTTACTAGTAACAATGTGCAAGATGACTGTCCACCTTCAGTCTACAAATCAGTTGCATTGTCAATCCTTACTACATTTTGCAAAGATCCTGAGTTATCCACACATCCTGAAATGTTAGCAAACATACCATTCTTCCTTGACATTGTACAAACATCAGACAATGATGATTATGATGATAATCTTATAATTATCAGTGAAGCATATACTTGCCTTCAATGCATCGCTGAACAAGAGAGTGGCCAAAAAGCACTTATAGAAGTAGGTGCTATTACAAAAATGTCTGAAATCTACTCTCATCAAAGTTTTCAAACAGATGAGGCACTCAACATACTTGTAAAGTTGGTTAGTAGATATGGACCTGCGGCTTGGGGAAATGATCCCAAGCCTTTCCATGCTTTAGTGAACAAAATTGCATTAGATTTTGCTACAGATCAATCAGATCGAAAATTTGAACTTGCCACTATTTTGAGTGCATTACTTTACAGTTGTAATAAAGCTACTGTATTACCTGGATATGCAGATGAGACATGGCCAATGAGTATCTATAAAGCCCTGTATGATATACTAACAAGTAAAATTGGAAAAAACCAAAGAGATCCTGCTTTAAAACTGGCTGCTAATATTCTTGACCTCCTTGGAATTGAATGGTGCATAGAATGTGGTGATGAAGAGAATCCAAAGAAATTTTTTCTATTATTATTGCAACTATGTGCTATTGAAGTACGAATGCAGTTGGAAGACAGGAGCTTCAAGCAAGCGTTTGCTAATGCAGATTTAGTTACAGCTTGCTTCATTGTTCTCGAGTTGTCAATAAATTACATGGCTACAGACCAACTTGATTTGGAACAAAAGGAAAAACAATCAGTTTATACAAGTCTCAAAGGAGCTTTTAATGCTGTTGTCTCAACTCTTACTAAAGTTTCTAATGACAAAAATAGAGATAAACTTCCTGATGCTGAAAAAGTTTATGTTTGTGCTATGGTGAGAGTACTAGTTGCTTGGATAGCACAAGAGACTACTGCAATGAGGGAACAAATATATTCCTTACTTCCTTTCATATTTACACTAGCAAATGATTCCTTCCATGCATATAGAGCTCGAAAATTAGCTGAAAAAAATAAGTCTGAAGGGGAATCCATGGACATGGATACATCGCTTATGGGACAAATAGACTTACTGCGATTGATGTTGCCAGCTCTTTGTCATTTAGTTGTTGAAGATAAAGCCAGAGATATTGTTTTGAATTTGAAACAAGAAGATATTTTATATGAAGCTATGAATTTTCACTGGTCTATTGTACACTACAAAAAACCTCCAGTACCAAAGTCTGAAAGAGGTAAAGTGAAATCTAAACCAGAACCTGAACTGGATCCTAAAGTTTTGGAAGACATGAAAGACTCTAGAGCTGCTATGGTTAGCCTTTGTAATATTTTTATGAACTTGACAGTACTGGCGCCTAAAGTGGTTGAAAACAGCATGTTGTTTAACACATTACTTAAGTTCATATTTAACAATTTACCTGAACTGAAAGATATTCCTGATAATCTTGTCCTCCATGGACATATGGCCGTATTAGGACTGTTATTACTGAAGCAGCAAGCTACTAAAGTTAAAAAGAATGATTTTTCAATTTGTAGATATATCCAATCAACCATTCGATTCCTTTGGGATGCATACATTGTCGATGAATCCAACGACCCCACTGCACTAGTGGTATCCATGAGCTACAAAGAACATTGGAATGAAATTGCAGATTTGTGGTTTTTGGGTATGCAAACAATGAGTGGTGTTCTCACCATAGTTCCATGGATATCCGAATTTGCCATAGAAAGTGGCTGGGCAGAAGGCATATCTGAAATGCTTGCCAAAGTTAAAGTTGGAACTCTTCCTCCCAATATAAAATCTGCCTTTGAAGATTTTCTGTGTAGATTAGTGGACTCAAATGAAAGTGTAATACCAGTACTGAAAAAAGGTGGAGCCCTAAAAATGTGCAGAAGTCACAGAATGATGGATTTGGGGAAGAAATTGTTTGGTGATTAACTGACATACTTTAATTTTTTGAAAGCTTAACTGTACTTACTTATTTTAATAAAACATTTGTTCACTTTTATATTTATGACTTCTCAATTATAAATTATTTGTTATAAGTAACATTACCAATCACAATTTCGCATACATAATGACTACTATTACTGACAAAAAATACAATTTAATGTTTTATTTATTTCCTATCTTCTATAGTATTTCATCAATCATGTACACTATAAATTATTATCAATGTTGAATATGAATGTAACACAAAATTATATTTAATAAAGTTGACATACCAACTATTCAAACACTTTTATTAAAATTAATAGGTATCAACACATACAAATCACTTTAGGAAATACATTTATGTATATGTAATGAACAGGTAATTAATTGTAATTAATATATCAGCTTACGTGAAGGAGCTTGCCAAGGAAGCCAGGTGAGTGAACGTAGCAATGTCCACATATACAGATCATTGACCTGGGTTATTTCTGAACCACAGATACTTCCGTGAAGAATAGCTCTTCAGAGACGTGACCTATTTAGTTTAAATTCTTTTAAAAGGTCACACTTAATCCGAATATTACCATGTAGGTTGTTGGTACATATATCAATTTTTAACACTTATCTAAGTACATATCTCTATTTATGCTAATATACGCAATACGCAAGTTCTTGGTTCACTTACTAATGATTGTAAAGAATTTTATATACCAATTTCATCAAATACGTATGGAGTCTATCAGAGCCGGATCTAGGGAGTGCAAGTGGGAGCTCTATCTAAATATAAATTGAATAAAAATATACATTGCAAAAATATGGTAATATAAAATGTGTTTTCACGGAGCATAGGGGAAGGGGCTAGAGGAAGGTCGCCAAAGTTCTGAATTTTTTTAGCAGACAGATCATATTTTAGGTGACAGCCTTGGAGTAGGGAAATCGTCACCTTTAAAACTTAAAAATGCCGTATCAGACAGTATGTGTTGCTAAGATTAAAACCGCATCTATATATCATATCAGGTTAAGGTAATTAAACATAACCGCCACCGTTGCTTAGCTAGTACTTGGAGCTTTACTTTATCAATAAAACGTACCCCTTGTAATAGAAGCGTAGATACAATACAATGTCTCTGATGCGGAGCAGTCTGCCTGTTGTTCGTTTACAGGGTGCACTGCGCACAGCTCCGCACTACCTAGTTATGACCTGCAGAACAACCGCCTAACTCTAGCCATATTTATAGCGTATTTCGTTTACTACTTTGACATGTACTTTAAATAGCAGTGATATGAACTTAATCATTTATCCCAAAATGTGTGCACCAAAAGACACGTGAAAGTAGTAAAATGAGAAATATCGTTAAAACGTCGCTAAGATCTCCTACCCTATGGTTAGAATGAGGCGGTCGCACCTCTTTTTTTTTATGTCGAGGAAATGCATTAGGAAATGAAATGCCGACTACCCCTGCCGCCCGGCAAGCGACTTCCCGGGTCTCATCCCCAGGGGAGGGTACACCGTAGGGGTTTTTGTGAGACTCTCCTATGTGAGCCCACCCCGTGGCTAGCCGCGCGGTGGGCTCCCGAAGGCCTACCCACAAAAACCCCTATGGTGTACCCTACCTTGGGGATGAGACCCGGGAAGCCGTGACGCTCACCCCCCAGGCGGTCGCACCCCTGGAACTATAGTCTCGTCAGAGTTTGCGATCGTCATCATTCCCCTGCCCTTATCCCAATTTTATTTGGGGTCGGCGCAGCATGTCTTTTTCTTCCATATCTCCCTATCTGACGTCATCTCACTAGTAACTTCCTTTCTAACCATATCGTCTTTCACACAATCCGTCCATCGTTTCTTTGGTCTTCCTCTTCCTGTATAGCCATCCACATTCATGCTCAAAACCTTTCTCACAATATTTTCTTCCTCCTTTCGCATAACATGACCATACCACGACAACCGGTTTCCACATAACTTTTCGGTTACCGGTGCCACTTTCAAACTTCCTCTAATATACTCATTTCGTACTCTGTCCATTCGCGTAACACCACACATTCCTCTTAACATTCTTATCTCAGCTGCATGCAGTTGTCTTTCATTCATCCCTTTTTAGCCCAACATTCTGATCCATACAGGACAGCAGGTCTGACCATGGTCTTACAGATCTTCCCCTTCAGTTTAAGGGGAATGCGGGGGTCACAAATGGTTCCCGTAACCTGCCGCCATTTCATCCATCGATAGCTAACTCATAGCGATCGTTATTTAATAATAGTGTTGTGTCCTACAAGTGAAAATATATCTGTTATATGTTCGGAAAATATGAACAATTTAATATAAAATTCTCTACAGTTAAGTATATTATTATCTGTAACTCCTGCCGGTTTTACAAATTGACATCGCTTCATTTTACATTTAAGCTGAAACATTTATTAAAGAGAATACAAGAAAATAAAGTATGTAACTCTATTACTTTATGAAGACATCTACTTCGACTGATGGTACCAATACTACCTGCACCCTGATCGCACCTAACAAAACTTTCCAATCTTAGTTTTAGTCTTAGAGAAAAAGAGGGCATAAATATATGTGGCGGTTAGGGGCCTTTCAATATTCGTTCGAGGCCCATAGTTTGGGAAATAATGCTCTAGACTTGTAATCAAATATCTTTATTATTTGATGATTTCAGTTAGTGGAAGTATTGCAGCAAGAATATGGTTTGCCGCAAGATGCAGCGGTGGAGAGCGCCACCACATTTCTGAGAGCTTTTCGCGCACGACCTGACGATGACACCTACGGGCTGGATGAGTGGCCTGCCCATCTCTGGCGCAATTCCCTGCCAAAGAACTACAGACATATCGCCAGTACGTACTAACTAAAAACAATTGCGTTTACATTTTTAGTATTTTTCTGACAACTACAATATTATACCTAAGTAAAGTAGTCATAAAAATTCACGCTAAAAAAATGGTAAAATATTAAGAAAACGGAAACACAGTTTACAATGAACCCTTCCAATTAAATTACAAACATTAAATTAGGTATTACCCCTTTTGGTTTAAAAAGGTCGACAAAATGAAAACGTTAATTATAACTAAGAAACAACCAGTAGAAAAAGTAAAAATTTATATGTATAAATAAATCAAATTCCTACATTGTCCCTACACAACATATATATATATATTATTACATCAATCTATGCTACATGACATTAATGAAATTTGTATTCGCATCTTAAAATAACTGTTTCCTAAACACATAAATCACTGTTATAAATATTGAGAAGGAATATAATTTTGAAACAAATGTAGTTGAGTGTGTAGGCGGCGTACTCTTGTACTCTTGTACATTTTTTTTTATGTTTAGCCTGTTTGTTATTATTGTGTAATATTTTACTAATAGTTAAATGACCGTTAACGTGACAGTTAATTCGTTTTAATAGGTCAAAGATAAGTTTAGACAATATTTATCTAAGGCTATTATGCTGTGTTATGTGCTTTAAGGTGGTGTTCCAATTTGATGTTTTCATGATCAATTTATGAAATTTTATAATAATATGCTTGCATATGCCCATTTCATAACTAAATTAAATAGCTTTATTTTTCTCTCTGAGTTTTTCTATGTTTAATACAAATAAAAAAAAATGAAAAACATCGGCAATGATCATATCGCATCAAATCGCTATGACAAAAAAATCAAGAGATTAGAATACCAGCACCATTAGCTGATTGCCAAACGTAACGAAATGGTGAGCTTCCATCTATATATATAAAAATGAATCGCAAAATGTGTTGGTAAGCGCATAACTCAACAACGCCTCGACCAATTTGGTCAAATCTTTTTTTAAAATGTTCGTTGAAGTTCAAGGATGGTTTTTACGGCGAGAAAAATTAGAATTATTGCTGGAAAAACCCTAAAAATAGCCCTTTTCTTTTTCCCATACAAATGATTTGTAACTAAAACGTAGTCAATTTGAGCTTTATTGCTATGGTATAAAGTTCATATTAAATTACAAGCACTCACTGTTGTCTAAGCAATGTAGGTGTGTTCCTAACGTCAAAGATCATATCTATCAAAACAATGTGCGTGTGTGCGTTGGAGCACAGAATACATAGTTGGAGGAGTTTAATGTCGCGTTCCGAAACTCGCGTTTCTTTTGTATTAGTTTAGGCACGCAGAATTTTTTTAAATACGTAGGCAAAAAAAACTGCCACATTACAAATCTTTTTGACAGGACGAAGTCTGTCGGGTCAGCTAGTTTAAAATAAATGTTTATCATGTCATAATGTACACACGTCAAGCTACCTTAATATGTCAAATTATCAATTGATTTTATACTCTACCCTCAATGCATTATAATCAAGTGGAGAATGTCAGATTTGTATTGAGCTCCTTCATTGTGAGAACTCTTAGTAGCACTGATTGTATCAGTTCCATCAAGTTATTAATATGCATAATGTGTAGGGATGCCGATTGAAACAGCGCAACTGCTTCCTGAGAATGGGGTTAATTTCACAGTATCATAGTAAATTGTGACTTACACAAAATTCTACCACCACATTGAAGTGCGTCCAGGGTAACAAAAAACCAGTCCTTTAAAAATATGCCAATATAAGTACTTTGTGATATTTATTAAAAATAAAGACTAGATTAAAGTAGGCATTAAGTAGGTATTTTTTCGCCCCTTGCCCTTTCCCTAGACCGTTCTGACGAGATCCTAGCTGAATATGGCAACCCTAATCACGTGTAAACTAACAAACAAACATTGCGGCCACTCTTGAGTTATCAAACGTATTAATGTGTTCCAAACGTCTTCAACTTGGCTCGAAGCCCAGAATGTCAACATGTGGCTACAGAACTTTGTAAATAGTGCTAGTTCGTAGTTAATATATAATGAATTAATAGCGACTTTAAGATAAGCAGTTACTGCCTTCTAGTTATCTGTGGACGGTGGTTCTAATTACATTGTACATTATAGTAGGTATTTAATCACATGTCATGCAAAGACGCAACTGTAATTTAGGGTAATGAAAATAATGTAGGATGTTTAGATTACAGGCCTTTCCTATTTAGTACGTTAAGAATAATACAAAATAGGTATAACTATTTAAAAAAAAAACAATATTGATAAAAAATTTAGTGTTCATTTTGTATTTCATATTTTAGCAGAATTACTTGAATAGACAAATTTATTTTGATAGATAATAATGATATAGCTTAGTTTGTTAATCTTTGTAAATATTTTGTATTTAGGTGCATAAAATATTTACAAAGATAGAGAGTTATCTATCAGTAAGAAACTTATGAAATCAATACCATATTATAAGTATTTAAATCCACTGCCGTACATAGGTGCTTAACATAAGAGTGCTCTACTATTCAATTTCAATTTCTCTATGAAAGCTTTATTTCTTAATCTATCTTTATCTTTATATAAATAAAATTGAAATTCCGTTCGTTGATCTCGCTAAAACTCGAGAACGGCTGAACCGATTAGACAAATTTTAGTCTTGAAATATTCGTGGAAGTCCAGGGAAGGTTTAAACGATGAGAAAATATAACAAAATTGAGAGTATAATACTAAAACCGACAATTTGATTTTCCCATACAAACTGTTCTTAGCTGTCAAACGTTCAGTTGACGGATCAATATTTATGGTCGTGCAGTGGTCAGTTAACGCAACTTTTTTCAATATAAATATGGTTTTTATTAAGAGATAAGTGATACGAAGTTCACCGGGTCAGCTAGTTTTATATAATTCCCGTGATCTCATTTTTGTCGCAATGAATCTATAAATACAAAACTTCCCACGTAGAAAGTGAATGAGAATGACGCTCTTAAATCTTCTACAAGGTTTAAAGATAAGCTCTATTAAATGAAGTAGATAATTTTGCATCTAAAATACTATATTAATATGGAAAACACTTACCTTGTCTAAATTCTGGAGCAAAAATTTATAAACCATTGACTCTATAATTTTTCATATGAGCAAAATTTTATAAAACATTAACTTCTATAATTTTTCATATTGTTGATGTTTGTGGTTCAGCAGAAAATTATATATAATTTTTAATGTCATTGAAAAACAGAAATTCTGATTATATTTAAAATTGAAGGGTCTTTTTTTTCATTACAGAAAATATATCTGCCGAATGGATAAATTTAAGATTTAAAAATTTGGCTCTCACAAATGATGTGATACACCTACTAGAAACGTTGCGGTATGTTCTTTAAATTTTTAATCAAACCATTATAGTGTTATGCAGAAATATTTTAAGCTATCTACTACGTTTAAATAAGCATTAATGCAATTTAAGCATATAAAATATTTCTCCATGATATTTTTTTATTTTATATAGTAGATTTAATATGAATAAAAAATCGTCCTTAAGTACATACTACTTACATAAATAGTAAACTAAAAAAAATATATGATTGTTTACTATGAACTTATACATATAAACTTGGAAACTATCTCATACCTTCAATTTGCAGTTAAAAGTTGTTTCAATTGACAAATAATTGTTGTTATTTTCCGTCATTATACCTCACATTTTATCATATTCATATTTTTAGTGAATGATATATTTTTTCATATATCAATATATCTTTTGAAATAACTTTTTCAGCTAAGTGCATGGTTTTATGTGGTACACAAATTGTTTCTTTCATTGCTATTGTCTTGAAGTTAATTATCAGACATGTATTCGACATTAATATACTATATTTTTCATTCATGCATTTTTTCATTATTTACCTAATTACTTTGCCGGATCATGTGGTGCATGCCACATAATACTATGGTTTATCAGTTGAATACTGATCTTCAGAAATTGTCATGTCATGAAAGTCGGCATCAACGCATTGAGGAGGCATTTTAATTTAAATCACCTTTATATGGCTATGATGTCTTCAGTATTGCAGAAAATGCCTTCGCAATTAAGTTGATCCGACTTGGAACGCATGTTGCTAATAAATTACTTGTTTTTCAACAGTTCAGTTGTTGCTCATCGAGTGACTAAACTCGGGGCGCTGCGTGCGCAACACTTAGGTTTGAATTGTATTTGTAAAATATGTGAGGGAGTACATCAAGAAGAAGGTAATACATTACCTCAAAAATTTAAATTTTACTATAGAGATATTTATTAGATTATTCAAAGAACACTTCTGTAGTGAAACGCTTTGAATTTTTATGTTGATATTTTTTTTAAATAAATATCTCTATTGTAACTGTAAGTGAATGCAAAAAGTGTTATGTTGAACCAAAATGATTTATAATAATAAAAAAATGCCTTTACATTTTTACTAAGAAAAATTCAACAAAGCACTTCCCTAATCTTAAGAATAGTTCATTTGTAATTTTTATGTAACTAGAGTTTCCTACAAGTTACATATGAACTTTTTTAACCCTTCATTTCATGACATCCATTCAAGACACCAAATGATCTTGCACGTTTTTATAACCTTTCATGATGACAAATAAATCCTCGAAACGTAATAATTAAATATAATATTATAAGAAATGCTAGTGTAGTAAAATTTCTCGCCTCTCAAGGCCTGCAAGGTCATTAGCGTCCAATTATTCATGTGCTGAGTTACAGCATAACTCGGAGCCAGTAATAACAAAAGGCTGGTGAATGAATGTGGTACAGGGAGGATTACCTACTCGGTCTGATCACGAACGGGCCGTCGCGAGCCCAGTGGCAGAAGATTGAACGTTTGGGCCTCCGCAAGTACTTCGACTGCCTGCTCGTGTCCGGAGACCTGCCTTGGGAGAAACCAGACCAAGAAATCTTTCTTGAAGCTTGTAAGAAGCTGAATGTCGAACCTAGAACGTGCATTATGGTTGGTGATAAACTGGAAACAGATATCAAGGTATTAACACAGATCTATACTTATACTAGTAATAAAGCTGAAGAGTTTGTTTTTTTTTTTGCGTGAACTCTATTTCTTTTGTGTTGAATAGTCCATTTATCGAGGAAGGCTATAGGCTATACAACATCACGCTATGACTTATAGGAATCGAGTGACAATGAAAACTATTGCAGAAACAGGACAGAATATGTAAAGTTGGATTGATTTATTTTAACTTCCTATAGCGTAGAGTATCGTATTCTTCTAAAATATTGGGGGTGTGGGAAGACCGTTTTTTATTTAGTTAATCGTTCGCGACTTTATTAAGTTTCAAAGTGCCAATTCTCATTAGAGTCAAATGTCCCCCCTCTTTACCAAATAAACGGTTTTTGTTAATAATTTAAACGTTACGACAGTAATATAACGAATATAGCTAGAAAACTATCACACTTAAGTTGGCTTTACACGAGTAATTAGTCGACCAAATGTATTTAACTCGAAAATGTCGAACAACTCCTTTGACTATTTTTGCACGAGTCCGACTTGCGCTTACTCGGCTATATTGCTATACCCATATATTTTCTTTGATAATATATGGGTGACTATTAACGAGATACGTTAAATAAGTTTGTGAAAAATGTACTAAACTGTCGATAATTATAAATGGCTAAAATCGTTAAATACTTGAAATGAGCTAGTAATAGTAGGAACAATTTTATTTAAAATAGCAACTAAAATTCAAAATATCAATGTTAATTATTAATTTATTAATTAGGCGACAAAAATACTGAGTGGCCAAAACTATATTCGTATGCCTACAAATTGAAGAGATGTCCATTGAAAAATATTAATTGGCGTCACGCACTAAAACTCTGAAAAATGCTGAATTGAGAAACCAAGAACAAGCAGATCGTCAAGTTGCTATGAAGATGAGGCGTAGAATTTTGCACAATCAAAGCATCAGGCTGTTTTAAACCCTTAAAATGAAAGGCCTTATCTGAAAGTCCAGAATAAGCAGAGTAGTCAAATATACAGATCCAAGCAAAACGACAGTCATTATTAAACGACTTCAATAAAAGGACTATTATTTCAAAGAAAATGTCTGAATTATTTGAAAGGCGTGTCGATTCTACTGCGCACTAAAATAGAAAGAAGAGCAACTGAACCATTCCGTAAAGATTTATCCACAGAAACACCGGTAGATATTTCCTATTTGGTTACATCTATTTGGCAGGCCTATGCCCTAACAGTGAAAACGCTGATAAGCTAATGATGATGATATAAAAATGGATTCTTACTAGCAGATTTTTTTATTAAAATTAAAGACTCCAATATAGCAGGCCAGTGTGCAAGCCACAGGTTACTAGCTAGTATTATAATATGTGTTACATAGTCTTTGAGTAAAATGATTATATTAACAACTGAGTGCTAAAAGAAAATAGAGAAACCAAAACCAAGTCGGATGCGCGCACCAACGGTTCCGAACATATTTGATGAAATTAAAACCAAAGACTTCTTATGTTTTTTTTACAATAAGTGAAAACCATGAAATAATATAAGAATTAAGAGCTAGGAGAGATTGAAATAGACGTTGATTTTCTTTTTATAAATATGAAACTCATCTTTTATCAAATTATGAATGTAAAAAATAATGTTTATACTTTACATTTGAAATAAAATGTAAACGCATTATATTTGATCAATTTTGCATTCACAATGCTATATTGGAAAGTACTCTTATTGAAAAATTCTTAAAAAATCCACTTTGCCCATCTCGGAGTACCTCAGGGCATTTTAAGTATTTTTCATTAAGAATGCAAACGCAGCTGCAGATTAAGCCAATCATATACGCAGTCTTACAAGACTGCACGATTTATAACATTATTTCAATCACTTAAATGTTTTTCAGGGTGGCAAAGAAGCAGAATTAGGAGGAACAGTATGGATACCCCTGCAGAAAGACGAAGAATCATCAGACCTCCCAGATTTCACTATTGAAAAAGTAACTGAACTACCAGAAGTGTTACCAAACTCTCCTAAACTGAAGCGAACCATTGCTAAAGTTTGTTGATGATTTCATTAAGTTTTAGGCTGTGTTCATTTAGTATATTAGACAATATGACACCTGTCTGCTATTTTATGTACAATGTCTCGAACCATGCCTATATTCAGATAATGTTTCAATCACCATATATTAAAGTAAAATAGATATATTTACAAGACAATTAGGTATAATAATTGTTTCTTGTTTTTTAATGTAGATATGATCTGTTCTAGCAGTATTCAAGTACAAAATTTTAGGGATTCAGTATATTTTATGCATGTTGATTATAATTTTAAATGAATGTGCTAGTTACATATTAGTTACCATTAAACTTTCACATGCGCTAAAAAAAAGTAGGTCTCTTATTCAATTGAAAGTTACACAAACTGTTGTGGATTTATTTTTTACATTTTACACATATTTAATAGAGTAGGTATAGATTTATTTACGCATTGTAAATACTGTATGAATATTAGTAGTTATTACTTACGCAAAGTTGAAATAAAGGTCTATTTTATTTCCTTGCATACATTCTGATGTATGAATCGCTAATATATTATTATGAGTGAGCGAATTTAAAAAGTTATATAAATAAAGAGTATTTTCTTACCAGATTCAAAGTATCTATTTTTATGAATATGTTAAGTAAGCCATATGCGCTTTGTGAGGAAGAGGCTTTTCTTATTTTCATTGTTTTCAGTAGTTTCTCTCAAGACTGTTAAATGTGATATTGATATAAGTAACTTCTATTGTTTCTTTCTTTGTTAAATTAATTTTTTATCTCGATGTATATAATAGAGCTCAACATGTAAACTGATAGCCTTGTGTAGTTTGAGTAATATAGAGATTTTAGGTATTTAATGATCTAAAACAGTGGTTCCTAACCTAATTACCCTCAGCTATTCTGTGGGGCTTACAAAGAAACTGATTAGTGAGATCAAATTTCTCAAAGTAAAACATGATTTAGGACGTGCATTAAGCGAAAAGAAAACTATAATATAATACTAGCGAAATCTTTCAGAAGGAGCTCACACAGTGATCGCTTAATTTTCTAGTTATGTTATATCACTATTTTGTTTCTTTTTACGACTTTAATATGTAAATTGTCGTATCCTGTGCTAGAAATTTAGACCTGGCCACCCCTGGCCTGTAGTTAGATACCTCACTGAGAGCGGTGTTCATTGTATGGTGGCAAAAATCAGTTTTCCTAATAGGTCATACTAGTAACAATCATGGAAAGGTTAGGAACTACTGATCAGATTAAGGTGACTATTTTAAGTTGAAATCTCGAATTAACTATAAAAAATGGAAAGTATTAAACTTATTTCTCAAAACTAAAATTGATTGACATAGCTTTTTAAAGTCCAATACACTTGTATTTGTTCATATGACAAGGTATAATTATTACCACATCAAATAGTGTAAAATAAAGAATGGTTGTTGAAAGATTTATTTTTAAATAAAATTAAAAAATTAAAGTTTTATTTTATTGAACAATATACTATTCCTAGTTCTATATGCATAACTACTAAAAATAACGAACACTAGGCAGTTCTCAGCATTTTCGCTTCTCGTCTTTCTTGCAACATTTTCTTTTGTTCTTCTACAATATTCTTTCTTTCTTCCAAAAACTCGCCATATTCCTATATCAATATAACAATATTAATACTAGCTAGCATATTTATAAAATTGTAAATTTAAGCACCTTAGATTTACGATGGACATGATTTCTATCAGGGGTAATTTTAGGACTATACACAAAAAAAAAACATAAACCTAACTAAAAAATACAGACACATACAAAAGAGTAACAGGAATATAAGTATTATTGTAGTGATATATTTGACAGGTAGTTAACCATGTTGTAATTATAATAAATTAAATGTCTGATTACCTTAGCATCTAATTGCCTAACTACTTGTATTCCGCATGTTCTTGCAGTTGCTAATAACATATTACATATTTCTTGCAAAGACTTCCATTCAAGAGTGGGATCCTGGGACTTTATTTTGGCTATTTCATACAAATGCTTCAGTGTTATTTTACCACATATCTCCTTTACTAAAAACCAAGGTTATATTTAAATCAATTTTATTAATTATATTAAAATTTGATTCTTTATTTACTCAATAGACAACTAACCAAAATGTTAACAAAGTATTTGATTCAGTTGACATATGAATATTGAGTAGATTTTATTAAACTAGATGCATAGTCACAAAGTTACTCTTGAACACAATCATTATCAATCGACATTGCGATTGTAACCACCAATTGGCTCAATATTGGGTGGTTATTGAATGAACTAATTGATATTGAGTCTATGTGAAGAATGAAAGCTAAGATTTGATGAAAATTGAGAATGTTATTGGATTAGATTGAAATTGAGACTGCATTAAAGACTAAACCTGCTGAGCTTTTTAACAAACTACAAGAATGATATTATTCAAACAGAGATATAAGATAAATACCAGGATACATGGAGCCTCTATTAACACCTGCTGCCTGCATTAAAAAATAAGATGCTGGTGGTTGGTGGATAACAAGTTGATATGAACGATCAGAATTTACTTTTACTCTTGTTGGTAATGGTATACCTGGTTTAATATTGGCTGTACGTTCATTGAAATCTTTACAAAATGCTGCAATATTGATGTTACGCTAAAAATAAAAGTATGTTATAATATAAATCAATAAAAACCTACAACAGGTTTCTAAACATTTTTCTAACTTAATATTTATTCAAATGGGCAAAAAAAGTTAGTCTTTTTTAATCTTATAACTTACAAGATATATTTTAATTCAGAATTATGTTGGGTACACATTAAAAAAAAATTACGTAATACATTTAAAAAGTTTAATCTATATGTGCAAGTAGATGATCATCTAAATACTATTTTAACAAGTTTGCCTTATTCTTGAATAAAGAGATTTTGCAACACATTACCTGGCCTAGCATAGGTCCGAGAGGAGGTCCAGCGGCAGCCATGCCAGCTGGAATATTCGTTCTTAACTTTGAAGAATGGTCTATTTTATCAGCCACTTTTTTCATAGATTTTAATCGAGCCACTGATTTAGACATTTTTCTATCGGTATAAAAATGCACTCGACTGCTACAGATACATATAAAAGTAAGTATAAAGAGGCAAAACAATAATTATAAACTTGGTTTTGATTTGTGCAGAGTTCAAAACTTGTACGTATAGAAGACTGGTAGAATTGAACAAAATCAAAAATTGTAAAAGCATGTACAAATATATTTTGTATTGTTAACTTAAACCGGTAACTCGACAAAATAAGGTATACATACCAATTATTATTACACCAATTAAAACAAAGCTCCTTTGATTTAAAAACCTGTAAATAATTTAACAAATCACCTATTGATCTATTCAATCACGTTTAATAAAACCTCAACACCTATTTTAAATATTCAATTGTCAAAAAATAAATACTGTCATTTCAACTGTCAATATTTTATTCATGTATGCATAGGCAACCAGCCCATACAGCATAATCTTTGGTGAAAAGACAATAGGGACACGCTCTACCTTTCAAAAGGCCCTAAAGTGCAGTCAATGGTCAGAGCTCCGACCAGTTGACATTGGTAGGTCTTTAAGTGACCTTGATCGGGGCGTCGAGGTGTGTGCATCCACACTGGTTTCCAATCAAGCGTTCCGACCATGGTGGAGAGACTGAAAAAAAACAAAATATTTTACATGTTTTTATTAAATTCAAAATCTATGAAGATGTGAAGTCATTCAATTTGATTTATTTTTAATAACATTTCGATGTGATATGTAAAGAAGTTAAATAAAAGTAGCATTTAGAGTATTTTACTTCGGAAATTTTATTCATTAAAAGTTTTATAATATTAGATTAATAGTGAAAATTAAAAGCCTATAAAAACGACCACATATATAATCAATTTTTATCCTTTTGAGATACCCCAAATACTTGTACTTGTGCGAAATTCCTGTGGCAACACTCCGATTCGACCAAAGTACGCTTCGAAAAAGGGCATTGAAGATCATTATGAAGTTGGTTGGACAGCCCTAGGTTGGCCACCATTAGATGGTCGGTGGTTGGAACTTCGATCACCTACCGTGAGGATTGCACTTTAAAATTGGATAGTGTAATACGCCTTTGAGATATTAGCTCCTTTTTACATAGATAACAATAGGTATTCATTTAGCTCCTTTCCAGCTTATGCGCCGATTACACTACCCAATCTATCGGGCTCGATATATCGGCCTCGATTTAGGGCGGTTGGCGTCGTTGTGATTACACTGCACTAGATCGCCTCCCTAACTCAGTTGACATGCAAACGTGGCGTTGAAAGGATGGCTCCTCCGCTCACAGAGTACCAAAAATAGTATAGCCCATACTTTAACTGCGGGCGTAAATAATAAAACAAAATGTTGGGTGAAAAATATTTGTTTCTAAGAGGCCAACTATGCAGATTGAACTACTACAGAATGAGTTCTGCACAATTTGATCATATATTAAACTTAGTCATACCTTATATAGCGCAAAACAGCGGTTAGCTGTGCTGTAACCTTAAAATTTTTAGCAACGGGAAATGCATATCATGACTTACAGTATAAATACTCAATAAGTTTATTGTTTTTAAATAATTTAAAATAATATTACATAATTAAGTTAGTCTTACTATGGACCCTATCGGGCACAACAATAATATAAAGGATGAGCATTAGTTAGAGTCTGGCAAGCGAAACGTGTCACAAGAAAAGGGCGGCAATTTAAAAAATTCTTAAGCAGTAAACACTGAATGTAGTACTGCAAAATAATTTTGATACTTTTATTAATTATATTTAATCTTAACATTTAGATATCAATTAAAATTATTTGTTTTGGAACATTTGACTAAAGCGTGACTGTTCTTAATTGTACAGTTAACAGCATATCAGTAGGCCTATTCACTAACTCAACTGACAACCAAGAATCGTCATCACCGTAAAAAATAGACACTTTGATTGTGTCAAAATCACTATTTCGTATTCTCTATCAATGATGAGCAATTTCGAAATGTCAATATCGGCATTCTCCACTGGACTCCATTTTGACACTTGATTTCGTATCGATAAACTGTATTAAAGTAACATTGTTGCAAAGCATATTTGAAGTCGTCGCATAGTACCTCTTAAGCCATTTGTTGTTAAATTAAAGCGAAAAAAAATACGTATCCAATATTTTTCTATTATCTGACTGACGGACTAAATCGAATCTTTTTTTTAACCCATTCGTTATACCTATTGGCTAACAGCACTTATAATATTAAAAATTCATATTTGTCATTAATTAAAAGGGTGTTTTTTGCAACGACTTCTTTGTTTTTTTGTAATGAATATGGGCGACTCTGGCCACATTTTTTTAATAAATGTGATGTTAGCCAATTTTGATTTCTGGCCCTTATATTTATAATGTGTTCATAACACATGTCTCCTAAGGGATTTTCATCACAACCTTTTGCTCTGATCCAGAACCACTATCTATCAAATTAAATTAGTCAATATAAACACCAGATTACAATAAAAAAAACATTTATTTTTGTTACAATTAAGTGCCATGGATAAATTACATAATACAGGTGTCACAAAATCATCATGTTAATCACAATAGAAAATTTAAGATAAGATTTTGACTATGAATCAGACTAAAAATACTTTAGTCTGATTCATAGTCAAAATCTGTTTCTAAATATTCTACACCTGATAACAATGACAAGGAATCATCAGAGTCACTCTCTTCACTACTGTCTGCACCAACAGATATAATAAATTTTTCAAGTTCGTTTTCAACAATGCCATCTTTTAATTTGTAATCATTTTCGACATTTAAAACATGATCAGTGTATTTCTTCCAGTCACTAGGGGTAATTAAGTTAAAACACTCTATTATTAAGTTTTCCATTTCCTTTCCTGGTATTCCAATGTTTCTGCTTGCAATTTTTCTTTTTGCTTGACTCCAAACCATCTCTATTGGGTTTAAGTCACAATGATACGGTGGCAGCAATAAAAGTTCATGATTATGTTCTTTTAAAATCTCTTCAGCTTCATATACAGGCAATGTTTTCTTATCATTAACCAAACACATTAACTCTGCCTTTGTCTGATATTCCTCAAAATGTATTCCATTATTTACAAGCCATTTACGGATATCTGCTTTGGTATTAGACATTATAGGCGGTTTATTGATTTGTTTTATATGGTAGCTGGCATTATCCATAACAATTACACTGGGCTTACTTAAATTTGGTATTAATTTTTCTCTGACCCATTTCATAAAGTTCGACGAGTTCATATCATCATGATAATCAGCAGATTTGGATTTACTACTGAACACTAATAATGCACCAGGCACAAAACCTTCCTCAGATCCAGCATGCACAACAATATGCCGTTTTCCAGAGGATATCTTTGTAGTGACACCAGTTGTTGAAGGTCCTTGCCAAGACTTTTTAACTTTATAATTCTGATGTACATAAGTTTCATCAAGGTACACAATTTGCTTTCCTTCGTTTCGTTTTATATTTATTTCTCTCAAATACTTGTGCCTCCATGCAGAAATCTGGTATTTTTCTATAAGCATAGAACGTTCATTTTCATTGCTTTTAAAAGAAAATCCATTCTTAAGCATAATTTTTCGTAAAGTCTCACGGCTACCACTGAATCCTATTGCATCTTTTAATTCATTGTGAAGGCTTCTTAATGTTGGAACAATTTTTTTCACACAGTAAAATTCATTTACTTTATTCCGAATTGCACTTAAATCAAAATTATCTAAAGCAGACACTGTTGGTTGATGAGGTCGTTTTTTCCCAGGAGTGTCCCATTTTCCTTTATTAATTAATGCTTCATTTTTTATCCTTCTTAGTGTCCTTATACTTACATCTATAAAAGATTAAACACTTTGAAACAAAGATATGTTAAATGTATTTAAAAGCAAATAATGATAGACACATACATCAAAATAATTTAAATACCTATTCAACTATGAATGCAATTTATGTTTAATTTAGTTAAGTTTATGTGCATATTTAGCATGTATAACAATTACATGGTTTGATTAGTTTCATGAATTCTGTGAATTTCCTTGTTAAACAAAACATTCTTATGACATCATTGGATGTCAACAATAAAAACCAATACATCATAAAAAACCTATGTAAATATTATAGGAATACTATCAATCTATCTTAAATCAAAACAAGAAAAGAGACCTGTCATTGAAGAAATTTTTTGTAAGTACTGCGTTTCCGAATTCAGCATTTCTTGTTTTTCTAAAGTTTTTATTGCATTTATCTCCTCCATTATTGGTTGAATATCACCATCACAGTTATCTGAAATAGAGCAATATTTTATAAAAAAATATCTGTTTAGTTAATTACAGAAAATTAAAACGAAAGTATCAAAATTATAATACAAAACTAACCTAAAAAAGATACAACTTTATCTAATCGTTGTAATTTCTCCATGAAATTTTTATTTAATTCAGTTTTCACTTCAGTAAACTTGTCAATCATGATGGAAAGAAGTTTCCTCGATGAACTTTTTATCGGCTTCGACATAATTTTTAACCAAAAACACAAGTTCAAATTCGCAAAAACAACAAAATTCAATATTCTTGAATTGTCTAACGTAGTGTCCACGTAGTGTCAAACTGACAGTTCTATGTTGTTGCCATATGAAAACGGAAAAATAGGTGGTGTCACGTTTCGCTTGCCAAACTCTATTATCATTGTAATTTATAAAAAAATTATAATACATAATTATAAATTTTCAATTTCGCTAAAATCATTGATATCAGAACCCCTGCTATCAAAAATTTTACCAGACACATGCAGGGCTATCTAGAAATGTTACTAACATTATATCATATATATATTATAAGAAAAAGTAATAATATTAAATTACATTCAATATTATTTCTTTTTCCTTTAGAGAAGACATTTTTCTCTGTTCGCAAATTTCGTTGTCGTTCACTGACGTCTCACACGCACGCTGCGCAACAACCGACTGAGCGCTCTAACACCCTAACAGCGATCACATTACCCGATAAATCGGCCCTAAATCTCATCGGGCGGTCGGACGCCCACGTTCACCCGATATCGGGACCCTAACTCTCTAACTGCGATTAGACTACCCAATTTACAGTGTACCCGATGGAACGTGCCCGATAGATTGGGTAGTGTAATCGGCGCATTAATGTGTTGGCAGCACTGACTGTCAAAGTCATTTTAGCAATTGTTTGACTTGACGTCATCGTTCAGTTGATATCGTCGTATCGTCGTCTTGTAACTTATTGTAATTTTGCGAAATAAAGATATTTTTTGTAGTGTGTTACAGAGCTGTATATTAGAATTAGACTTGAAATGATCTTAAAATATTCATTTACTCCTCGATAACACAAATTTAATGCTTAATTTCCAAAATTATGTCGTTATAGTGCATTCTAGTTGTTAATTGAATCCGCGCAAAATGTGGTCCTTTTTCTCTCGTGATCCTACAAAAGACTTCCCATTTGAAGTAGGTGATCCAGTTTGTGGCTTAGAAGATAGGTCGGTGTGGTCTGTCCATAAGGGTAAAAAAAGAGGCACACAGGATGAAGTATCTATTTTCTTGTTTGATGTTCAAAAGAATTCGGAAACCTTATTTGACATAGCAAAGGCCTCTTTAAAGAAACTGAAGACTATGAGACATCCTAGCCTTTTACATTACTTAGATAGTTGTGAAACTGAAAAGTTTTTATATGTTGCTACTGAATATGTGGAACCTTTAGCCACTCATATAGAAGAAATGAAATTGGAAGGACAACAAAAAGAACTCTTCATTGCATGGGGAATTTTTCAAATCACTGTAAGTATTCAAGTGTTGTTTCTCTCTTTTAATTTTTTATTTGAGTATAAACATAATATTGAGAACATTACCCCTATATAATCCAATAAGTCTGGGCTAGCAACTCGAAATATTTAAAATGTCTATAAAATGTTCACAGCATGTGTTCCTTAATATTCTTATATCTCTTGAAGTAGAGAAATAGGTGTAAATTGGTTGATATGAATGATATCAAGTATTAAAATGGTTTTATTTCCAATAATAATATATACAGTTTACAGACAGACAGATATTGACAACAAAGTAGTAAATACTACTTTGTCATTTTCCATAATGGCACTATTTTTATATATAATAGAAAAAGTAATATCATATAAAAACTTTGCAACACCTACCTTTACACAAATTTCCTTTTTTAATATTTAATATTGTATTTTTCCAGAGAGCATTATCATTTTTAAATAATGATGGTAATATGAAACACAACAATGTTTGCCTCTACTCAGTGTTTGTGACATTGGCCGGTGAGTGGAAACTTGGTGGGTTTGAGTTCCTCTCTGCTCTGAGTCAGGAATCTTCCAACCCCATTCCCATCAAAATATTACCTGCACTTGAAATTTATGATCCACCAGAGAAAAAAGATTCAGCTAAACTAAAAGCAGTTACTAAGTGGTAAGTGTTAATATTCAAACAATCATATAAATATTTCGTACTAATTTTGCATCCTGATTGAATTTTAACATATACTAATTTCTTTTCTTGAAAGTTCAACAGATATGTGGGGTTTGGGTTGCCTCATTTGGGAAGCTTTTAATGGTCCATTAAAAAACCAACCAGCATTGAAAACTGTTGACCACATACCTAAGCAGCTGTGTACATTATATTGTGAACTAGTCAGTGCAAACCCAGCTTCCAGACCTAATCCTGCAGATATTATAGCTAGGTATGCAAATCAAGATAAACCACATTCATTATTATGAGTTGTTATTATTCATTAGTTGTCATTAAACCTCAATGAACATTTGTGCAACTTACAGTGAGACTTTACCTATGTAACATGTCATAGTCAAACTTATTTCACCACTTCAACAAATTTTCAATGGAGTTTCACTGACTTTAACTTCTAATAAATTGTGTGAATTTCAGATGTCGCAAATTAGGCGGTTATTTCAAAAATGATCTGATTGACTCAATGTTGTTCCTAGAAGAAATCCAAATTAAAGATAAAGTGGAAAAGGGGAAATTTTTCTCGACTCTCACTGGACACTTAGATAACTTTCCTGAGGCAGTTTGTGTTCATAAAATCTTACCCCAGCTACTCACTGCTTTTCATTATGGAGATGCAGGATCTGCTGTACTGCCACCAATGTTTAAGGTGTGTGCATTATGTTATAGCTCTGTTAGCAATTGCTCAACTTAGTTCATCTCAATACAATTGTATCATATGACAACTCACAATAATTCGATGTTGATGTTGTACTCCAAACATCATTATTACAACATAATCTTACTTATATTGTAAGGCCAAAATTTTGTAGGTTTCGAATTTTGTTACTTATTCACATTAAAATGATTAATTTTGAAGAAATATGGGATATTTACATATAGACTACTCTTTATTCAACTAAACAGTTCCCTAGGGATAGAAGCACCATCAAGTCATCAACCAACCAACAAGTAAACCATGTGAAGCTAAAGAAGATAAAGATCTTATATATTATGTCTCATAATGACTATATATCCACTTTCATTAATATCTGTGTTTACATTTTCAGCTAGGAAAATTACTAGATGATGCTGATTATCAAAAACAAATAGTGCCATGTGTTGTAAAATTGTTTGCGTCCAATGACCGCACCACAAGATCACGGCTATTGCAACAACTTGATCAATTCATTATGCATCTACAAAATGCCACAGTAAGTCTATTTACATTATTACTATTTTACATTATTTTCATAGGAAAGTTATAATTCTAATAAAATTGCCTCTGTCTTTAAGGTGAATGACCAAATATTTCCACAAGTGGCTAATGGTTTTCTTGATACTAATCCTATTATCAGGGAACAAACTGTTAAATCTATAATCCATTTGGCACCTAAACTCAACTACAACAACTTGAATGTAGAAGTCCTAAAACATTTTGCTAGATTGCAAGCCAAAGATGATCAAGGAGGAATAAGGTATATTATATTGTGGAACTTATATGACATATATTTTATTGTGTAACTTATATGACATATATTTTATTGTGTAACTTCAACTTTAAATATGCATTCAATGTAAAAAAAATCTGACACACTAATATATGTTGTTTTAAATTTTTATGATTGATAATATTTATATAACAGTTATTTACATTTTAGTTGTGTCTGATTATTGTCAATATTGGTAGGTCTAGTCTACGAAAATGTACATTCATTTGTGTACAAATTTATATCTACCTATATAATTCAAATTAATATGTTTCTATAATGTTGTCAAACGGATAGGGGTGTAGACAACTTTACAAAATATTTTTATTATCATTTGTATAACAAGTTAAAATCTATCATGGTGTCACTAAGACGACACGGCACTGAATCGAATATTGTTCTATGTATGCATATATGGTATATAAATAAGGTATGAGTAAAAAGGTCATGACGTCACGCGCTGTTTGCGGTCACGTGACAACGAGCATAAAATATTTGTTTTATCATAAATATTTTAAGCAATATTATAAATTTAAAAGCATAAAAATGTTATTCTCAGTAATAGTATATTAAACACTACCAGAAAAAAAATATTTTCGTTTACAGTCTACAACTGTATTAGAAGTCAAAATTAAATTTTTTAATTGCTATTTAAGAAAGTCTCTTCTTCTCCATATGAATTATAGTTTTTAGCTTCATATTTATGAATAATATTAAAAAATATCTGTATTGTCACAGGACTAACACTACAGTGTGCCTAGGCAAGATCGCAGCCCATCTACATCCTCAAATCAGACAAAAAGTGTTAGTTTCGGCATTCGTGCGCGCAACCCGCGATGCTTTTCCGCCCGCACGGCAAGCTGGTGTGTTGGCACTTGCTGCGACACAGCAGTATTTTTTGCTCGTTGAAGTCGCTAACAGAGTATTGCCAGCATTATGCCCCCTTACAGCAGATCCAGAAAAACAAGTAGGTGCAACTCTAAAATATTATTTCACATTAAATTGTTTTTTTTTTAAGTTTCATGATCCGGATAGGCCGTGTTCAATTCCCTGAATGAGTCAATGTTAAAAACAAAAATACAATACAGTCTTTGAGTATCTGTTTTTAGTACTATCATTCTTTTTCCATTCCATCCATGGATTTTCATAATACTTAAGGATTTAGTTAGCTGCATGGGCCTTAAGCAAGTTATTCAGTGTATATCTTATATAAACCTACTTACTTGTTCTTAATGATAAACATTTAAAAAATTCACTTGTCCCTGGCACTCTGAGATGGGTGAAGTACATGAAAACTGATTCATAGGAACAAACGAACTACTAGAGTAAAAAAACTAAAAAATATATACCAGCAGAACAATATTCCGGTTGTATTTAAAATAAAAACGCACAAACAAAAACCCAAAAAAACCTTGAATCATTCTCAAATTGTTTTAAAATGGAGAATCTTTTGCTGAGTCCATTCAAATGTCTTATCTTAAATTAATTTAACCTATATTTAGCCATTGAGAGTGACATACTAAAACGATATTTTAATTTACTCCAATTGGTTACATTGAGTAACTGGCTATGACTTGTTTTTCCCGCTGTTTGATAGAAATATTACATGTATTATGTTTTGCAGGTTCGTGATGCCGCCTTTAGGACTATAAAAGGTTTTCTTGGCAAGTTAGAGAAGGTTTCCGAGGATCCTAGCTTGAAGGAAGGAATGGGTAATTAACGTTTTGTCATCTAACAGTGTCGTTTATACCAAATTAATGAATTATGTAAATGGAATTGAAAATAATTAAATTGGTGAATAATGATACATTTGATACAGTAAAATGTTTACAAGCTGAGCACTTTCTCAGTTTCTAAAAATTAGCTAAATTATTTAATATTCTCTCATACCAGGGTGATTCTTTGGGTGAACTTCTGAATACCTTGACTGTAAATTTTTTATACTTTTAAATCTACATAGAGATGATTCATTATTTTTTTAAAGTAATAACGAATGTATGAAACCGGAAGTTCGGTGTCCGCGGAATCACCCACTCGCAAAAAGTACTTGTTACAACTAAATCTCATATCGTGAACATATATGATCTTGATTTCATTGACCATTAATTAACATTGCAGAAGCGGATGTGAATACGGCGACTCCGTCTCTCAGCAACGCGGCGGCGACATGGGCCGGTTGGGCAGTCACAGCCGTCACGGCTAAATTCTACCGCTCGCACTCAGATACTACTCGCGTCCAACATTCTACAAAGTCAGCACTGTCCAAACCGGGATCACTAGGTAATAGCCACGTTATCACAATTTATCTATTATATCTTCCTTGAGATCGTGTGCGAGAGTTCTGCAGCAGTTATAATTTGGAATTTCATTATGTGGAAGTTCTAAAGGTATACATAACTCAGGGAGGGGCATAGCCCCGGAAGAATATGGCTCATATAGACGAGCCTTATTCCTCCGTAATTCAGATCGGTTATTTCCCCCGTTTGTGTGAAACCGGTCTGCGTGCTCTAGATCAGTCACAGGCACTCGTGGAAGTCGAAAACATTGGGTCATCAGTTCATAAACCTAAATCTGAGAAGAACTGGCAAGGATACTTTAATAATTTATTTATAATTCAGCACATTACAATTAGTATACATAAGTGCCAACACTAGGTAATCCTGTAACGTTAGCAGAAAAATCCTGCTAGAATGTAGATATAATGCTATATAAACAAGGATAAATTATTTCATAATGCAAAATGCTTAATCCACTTTGTTCCTTTGAGATCCCATCTCAGAGTGCCAGGGACAATAGTGGATTTTCAAGCATTTTTCATTAAAAAGATTTTTTCATCTAGCATTTCTGAACGCAAAACTGATCAAATATAATAAGGATAAACTGATTGAAAAATGACTTTATTTTTCTATGGAATCATTTCTTTCCATTACAATATTAAAAACCAGGAACTAAATGCGGAGTGAAATTCGGATAGAATAAAAACCGGTTAATTCTCTTGGTTCGTAAAAAGCAATGTTCTTACGCTTTGAATGCGAATTATATCATTTTTAAGCGACGAAATTTATCATACCTGTGTACGGATGTTATAGATAGGAGTGTAGGCACTTAAAAACCGCGCTGAAGTTCGTGAGATCATTGTCTGGAGTCATATTTAAACCGGTTAATTAAGAAAACCGTTTTTCTAGTGAACCTGTTTAAAAACCTGTTCAAAGGAGCTGAACCTTTTATGTAAAGTTCCGCATGTACTTACGTCGAACCGGTTCAAAAAATAAACCGGTTTCCAAGCCCTGTTAAAAACAACAAAAACAAATCCACATGAATCACTTTGTATATTGATAAAAACTTCATTATAATACGTTGTGTAGTTTATAAGATCTTTGTGTACACTGTATAAATCTATTATACAGTACCACGTGTTTTGTCTTTTAGAGCAACCGTCGTCGAGCAGTATGTCAACCACTACATCGTCTGTGACATCGATGACGTCACTGGAACACAGCGAGTCCGTGTCCGATTACGATCCGGAACACTGGGACATGGCCGCGTGGGGAGAGATCGATTCGAGTGCAGGTAAAATCAACCACAATTATCTGCATAACTAACATAAACTTGAGAAATAGACTGTGAGTAATTTACTTTAGCTCGGTAGCGCAGTGGAATAGTGGAGCGCGATCGTTGTCATTAAGCAATTTTCGCAAGGGTCGGTCACGGGATGGGTGACCAAAAAAATATTATCTCGAGCTACTCCGTGCTTCGGAAGGCACGTTAAGCCGTTGGTCCTGCCTCCTTAAGGAAGGCCTGAGCCCCTGCAGTAGGGACGTAAAAGGGCTGATGATGATGATAAATTTACTTAAGACTTAATTTCTATAAAAAAAACTCATACTGCAATCCATATGTCTATGGTACCGGGTGCATCTACAAATAAAATTTACATACTAATAATACCTACCATAATATATTAATAGCATAATTTAAAGAATTCACTTTTGGCCGCTATTGATGGCCATAACCTGCGCGAATTGAAATTATATGACGCGATTATTTCGTACATGGGTACAAACCGGACTCATCGTGTAGGTATGGTGCTCTTTACTGTACCTTATTGTTTATTACTATTATAATAGGGGTGTAGATAACTTTTTTAAATATTTTAATAAAATAATATATTGACAAAATATTTATATACCTTAAATAATATATTTCAAATGAAGTATAAGTAATAATTCATGTAATAAGTTAATATCTTAAAATAAATTTACTTTTCAACATTTCCCGCGAAAACTTAATCTTCTTTCATGCCGTCGCTATGACGTCACGCCCCTACTATACTAACATCGTTCTATATATGCTTAGGGTTAAATTCTCTAAGTTCTGATATGAGTAGAGGACTCGACAACGAGTTTAAAAAACTTTTTTTTTCAAAATTAATTAAACAATAATATAAATATAATAAGCATGAATGTGTAAGTATCGGTGTATATTGAACAATACCAGAATAAAAAAAAATACTATGTATTTATTTTCGTTTTTGTTTAGGTACCGGCGCTAGTGCTAAGTCACCGCCGAGCAGTGGCAGTGCGCAAGCGACGCCTGCGCTAGCGGCGTTATGCGAGGACGATTGGGACAACGATGAATGGGGAACACTTCAGGAACAACCAGTAAGTCGCTATAGATTATTGGGTAATATTTTTATAGTTTTTTCTTTTTAATGTAGAATTTAGTCAGGTAGATTGTTGAAAAATATTAAACACGTACTTTTTTTTCGTAATCATTAAATTATGGCGATACATCGAGTTACAATGTCACATGATGTCACGCTTTTGTACATTTTCTACATAACTGTGACGTAGCGAGCCCCTACTTCTCAACTTTAATGCCTGTTATCTATTTCTTGTTAAATTGAAATAAAAACAAAATCATATCTAATATTTTTCTATTATCTGACTGACGGACTTAATAGAATTTCTTTTTTTTTACCCAGTCCACATCCTTATTGGTTGGTTTTAATTTGTACACACAGCAGCACGCCAGTTTATGAAAATATATCAAAGTTCCGTAAGTGATTTTGTACTGTCGATATATTAAGGTTTAGAATCAAGCGGAGAATTTATGTATAGCCTGACATGCTGTTCACTGTACATTAATTATAATGCATCTACATAAGTCAGTCATCAACACTAGCTTATTAATGCTCGGGTACTAGTTTTAGGTTTTTATATGGATGAAATAGACTCGACTCGGGAGAATATCTTTTTAATTTTATTTTTTATCGTTATTTTGAGTTGATATATGGTACATGTAATTACTCTTTTTAAATTTCGGTTTAATTTAACAGTATTTTTTTTATTTTATTGTAATCTAATTTTAATTAATGTTATCTAATCTTCAGCTAACGCTATCAACTTCATTTTAAAGAACTCAATGATAAGTTATTTGGATTATTTTTTTTATAATAAAGAGATTCAGTGTACACAAGTTCGTAGATTGCAATTCAGGTGTTAATATTAATTATAATTGTTAATTAATTAGATTTCTTATCAGTCGTAATCTGTATTGTGTACCATAAATAAAATAAATGTAAGTCAGTATTTCAGAACGAAGATTCTTTTTATACAATTCCCGTAGATTGCTAATGCGCTAGAACCTTGTCTAAATAAAACCCCCTTGGCGTCATATAAAAATAGAAAGTATCACAAAAGGCAAAAGATAAATTATGTATTAATTACTGAAATATTTATAAAAAATTCCCAAAATATTGTTATAATAATTTAATGCGAGGGATATGCATAGTAAAAAAAAACAACATTTACTTATGTAATAATGTAATGAGAGACATTAGATATATTTGTTATTGGAAAAATTATGTTTACTTTTCACTATGACAAATAACAAGAAAACCAACAAAAACATAATTTTTGAAATGATTCTGTAGTATGTCATATCAACACAACCTAAGTGAACTCCTCTACCAATGTTTTTTGTTAATGGTACTGATTTTTTAACGCAATTACGTCATCAAAATGGCGTCATGCGCATTAGCAAATTGCGGGGATTATATTAGATTTGGTATAATATTTATGAATGTCCTTACAGGCGGCGGAACAAGATCTGGTTAGTCCATCTGAGACGTGGAATAACTCTCAGTGGTTAGAGGGCGGGCTTAATAACGCGAATGCTACGTACGTCCGTCCGCGCAACGTCTCAGCTCACCATCAGAACAGTAACGACTCGCTCGGCGGCTGGGAGGACGGCGAATTCGAACCAATCGAAGAAAACGCAGACGGTAACCACCATTAACTATTAAGGTGATCGCATCTCTATCCGCCGTTGGGGCGGAAAGGTTCTAGAATCGCGACGCTTATAAAGTTTGAGGGAAGCCGCTGGATGCGGGCAGCGCAGGACCGATCGTCGTGGAGATCTATGGGGAAGGCTTATGCTCAGCTGTGGGCGTCTTCAGCTGTTGATGATATCTATCCGAATTGAACGCACCGAAGGAGAAGAGAGAAATTTTAAGATTCGCGAGTTGACTGTAGACTGAAAAAATACTGTTGACGTGCTATCACAAAGATTTATTGGTACAGAATCTGAAAAACATTAAATTCAATTAACAAATTACAATTTATTGATAATTGTCTAATTTATAAATGATTTGTAAATCAATATAACAGCACAGAAAGACATTTAAATATCAAAATCGATCATACCAAGATTGAATCTTGATAAAAATTTCGATTTATTTTCAAATAATAACAACATATAACATTAAAATATTACCTACTTTAAATATGTTAGCTGTCATGCCATATAACAGTTAAATATGCCATATTAAATATGTTAGTTTGTACAAATACGTCACAGATCGAGTTGCCTCTTTTTTGGTTTAATTTATTATTTGAATTTAATGTCGGATTAAAATATTAATTTAAAACAAGTTTTGAAATATTGTCAACCCTCGGATTTATTTAATGACATACTTCTTTAAATGACTTGATTGACTTTTAGTCATTAATAACGCGTCTTTTCTTATATAAAATTATGTAATAAATAAAATATACTGATTTACAGAAAATAATGCTTCAAAAATGGATGAAATGCGACGGAAACGCGAAGAAAGGAAAATACAAAGGCAACGGGAAATGGAAGCGAGACGAAACGCGCGCGCACAAGGCCCTATGAAGCTCGGTACTAAGATCACCGCCCCGCCCTTCTAGTCGGTACTGTTACGATAGCTCTCAGGTACCAGTGTTGAACCAAATTAAATCATTTTATTACTATCAATATTAATACATAGAACTATATTCTTTAAAGAAATAATTTGAATCTATTTTCTGTTGTTCAAATGCATTTCTAGTGATCAGAAGGCCAAACTTTTTCACTTTCATATATTAGAAAAAGCAATTTCATATACGAGGGTCAAACTGAAAGTTCTTAGAAAATCAAAAACTGATTACATTAGCCAGTTATTAGTTTTATTATATCTTTTCAAAATATTGTCCATTCACGTCAATACACCGCTGCATGCGATGGAACCACTGGGAAAAGCACTTTGCCCACTCGTCCTTAGGGGTCTCTTCAATGGCATCGCGATACGCAGCCACCGCTTCTTCAGCATTCATAAACCGCTTTCCTTTAAGTTTTTCTTTAATTTTTGGAAATAAATAAAAATCACAAGGCGCGAGGTCGGGGCTATACGGCGGGTGACCCAGTAATTCAACGTTTGATGTCGCCAAATAGTCGATCGTTCGCTTGGCGGTGTGCGACGAGGCGTTGTCGTGGTGAAGGAGGATCCTACTGCGAGGTCGTTTCTCTCGAACTTTTTCCAAGACAAGTGGCAAACAATTGGTAGTGTACCATTCTGCAGAAACTGTTTTTTGATCCTCTAACACAATTGTTGCAAAATGACCTATCCTTCCAAAGAACGAGGCCACCATTTTTTTTCCCGCACTTCGATCTCTCTTCACTTTAGTTGGCAACTCCTCGAAAGGAAACACCCACTGAGCAGATTGTCTTTTGGTTTTAGGATCATAACAGTAAATCCAGCTTTCGTCACCTGTTAGTATGTCGAACACAGCATTTGAGTCACCTCCGTTAAATCTTTCAATCATTTTACGACACCAATCCACACGATGGAGTTTTTGAGCCTCAGTCAAATTATGAGGTATCCACCGGGCGCAAAGCTTCCTGACCGCTAAATGTTCGTGGAGGATTTTGTGCACTTGACTCATACCAATGCCTTAGCTTGTCCGAATCTGTTGATAGGTCACTCTTTTGTCAGTCTCTATCATACGCCGCACAACACAGATGTTATCTTCAGTCGTCGCCGTAGAAGGCCGTCCCTCACGTAAATCATCAGTGAGATTAGTGCGACCACGTTTAAACTCATTAAACCAGTTGTAAACAGTCGCACGAGATGGGGCTTCATCGTGAAAGGCCAATCGTAGTCTATCATAACTTTCTTGTTGACTTAAATGACATCGAAAGTCATAAAAAATCATTGCACGAAAATTTTCTCGTGTTAAATTCATGATGACGTGACACAGACAATTTTCAATTTGCCGCCAAATCGTAAAACAAATGACAAATGAATGAAATATATACTCAGTAATATTGGCAAAGAGTTATATTTTCAAATTTTAGAATTATTTTTTTATTATATTGTTTATAAGTGGCCAGTTCTAAGAACTTTCAGTTTGACCCTCGTATTTATTTCATACGTTATAATGCAACAAGACGTCCTGAACAAGTGGTATGGGAAAAAAAATGTTTTTTGGACGATTCAAAAGTGCTTGTAACAAACTTACTTGAATAAAGATATTTTCATTTCAACAGAAGTAGAACGCTCCAAATTTTCGTTCGACAATTAATAGAATAGAACAATTTGAGTCCATTTTGTTTTGTAAGATATGTAAATTCAGGTTCCTAGCGATCAGTATGTTTAAAAATTTTGATACGATATTACGACACTTTCTGTGATGGGGAAGTTGAGAAAATTTGCAAGGTCCAGTCATGGAATGGGTAACCTAACTGGTAATTCAAATATTAAGGCAATGGTTGCCTTCTTCGCTGACTTCTGATCGATTATCGACATTTATTCAAACTTTTTGACATAAACTATTTATATAATAGATAGCTATATATATTTTGTCCTTTCTTGTACTGAAAAATTACTGTCAATACTGGTACCCTTAATTCATAAATGAAGTTTGAGATTGGTGTTCTTTAAAATATAGAGCGAGCGCGTACATAAGCAAACCAGTGTGAGCGCAATACTCAAATAACTCGCGAGCTCAGACGCTAATACACATAAATGGGCGATTAAACGATATTTGAATTATTTATTTCTTAGATTTGTTTTATTTGTTGAGTGATCTTCATACAAAAACACAAAGAAATATCTTTTAAATCTAGAGCTATTTATATTATTATAAATATGACATGCACATGTTGCTATTTGTTTTATAAATAGCTCTCTTTTTGTATTAAAAAATCACATCACAGCCGCTAATGAAACCTGGGTAAATAATATACTTTTCACATTGTAAATTTATTACCTAACAATGAAAATTTATTTGAAATATTATATCTTCGATACATGAGTTGCTTAGTTGTTTACATAAAAAGTATTTATCATAATTTAGTAGGTATGTATTCTGATCTATTCTGTTTAATTTATATACCTCGGTACGCCTTACTTATGAATACAACTTATATATTTGAAACAACTATAATGTTCCGCATCCGTTGATAGGCAGGCACTAGGTATTTAAACTCGTTGATTCAAATGTTGCGGCAGTCACCGATGTTGTCCTTGTAAGTGAAGAAAAAAAATGATTATTCAAATTAATACACCATCCACCTAGTTGAACGGTAGCTACTGGGCAGTCCTGTTAAATGAGGTTGATATTAGGGAACAAGTTTTGTAAAATAAGATGCACCAAATATAGGACGCTCAAGTGAGACTAGACATCGATAAGGCTATATAAATTGAAATATTTTCGAATGTACTTAGAAGTGTTCATGCGTACGATAACGGTAATGATGGTACAGAATGCTAATATATAATTTAGACGGAGGAAATACTCTTATACTACCTGTTTACTTCGAGTTGGTTGTTACCATTTACTCGGCTTAACCGCATATAGGCAGATCCTCTGAGTACCGCTAGCAAAGACATCATACTCTATCGCGGTACTACCATACTCTACAGGCATAATTCCTATACTGATTAAATGTTCATAAATTGGACATAATTATACGTACAATATTAAAATTTTTACGTTGTGATTTACAGCGTAGATAATTAGATTGTTGTGGTACTGCCACTAAGCACTCTGCCGCCGTACCACACGATGTTTTTTTACCAAGTAGACATACGGCCGGTTTCTGAATTGAGAAAAGCACAAAATCTCAACTGATTATTCTCAATACTTAAGGTTTTTAAGTTTCAATGGCAAGAAGACTTAGTTTTATCATATTGCTGTCAACTGATCATTTAAATTAAAATCTGAGTAGCTCGGTGGCGTAGTGGATAAGCGCCGCGGCCCGCGATCGTAGTCGTTAAGCAACTTTCGCAAGGGTCGGTCACGGGATGGGTGACCAAAAAATTATTATCTCGAGCTACTCCGTGCTTCGGAAGGCACGTTAAGCCGTTGGTCCCGGCTGCATTTACAGTCGTTAATACCCTCCAATCCGCATTGGGCCAGCGTGGAGGGTCATGGCCCATCCTCCTTAACCATCCAAAAGGAAGGCCTGAGCCCCTGCAGTGGGGACGTAAAAGGGCTGGTGAAGTGTGAAGTGATCATTAAAAAACTATAAATTAGTAATAAAAAACCTTTTTAATTGGCGTTTAAAATGCACTTAAGCACGGTTGCTCAACTTCAAATTCTCAATTCAGAAACCGGGTGATAGTTTACAGATTGTTTTTCTTTAATAAATGTATGTTATATGTATGTTATAAAGAATGAAAATTTAATGAAACAAAAAAAAAACAAATCAATGTTGTCTCATGACTTCAGCATATTATGTCAGGTGTTAGTCGTTTTGTTCTCCCAAGACGTATTAAATTGACGGAAACTGAGTAAAAATATTTTTGTAGACGGTACCAGTCGATTTGCCTGTGATGTCATTTAGTAACGGTCGTCGACAGGTAACTAGAAGCAAACGGCTAATAAAACCTTGTACATATTTGAAAGGTTTTTTCTATTTCTGTAATATTTATATTAAATAATACACAATGTTATTAGTCTGCTCAAAAAGAGAGCCGTCGTGGGCAGCAAAGAAACTAAAGTTAAGATTTTTACAAGGCAACCTAACTCATCCACTATTTGCCAAACGTCATAATTGTTATTTTATCAAGTTGCAGCTTCTCAGTGTTGTGAAGTACAACAAAAACTGTCATTACACAGAGTTACGCCATCAAATCCCATGACGGTTTTTTTATTGCTCAGACTCCAGAAGTGTTTAACCACTACAATAGCTTGTTATTATTACGTCTTACGTTCAAACTACAATATTATACATATTTATTTATATACCAATGCTTTTTCCTACAGCAAAATGGGAATGTGCAATCGGCAAATGAGGGTGTCAATTTGTTGTAATGCTATTAATGTGTATGTTGTTAATAAAATTCCAGGGCTGATACTTGATATTGTAAGTTTTCAAGTACATATGAACGTAACCGACAGACTGGTTTCTTATACGATTTCAAGTATCGAGGACTGATAGCCGTTAGAATGATAGGTAATGTATTTTATATGTATCAATTTATTCATATATATTTTGTAATATTGAACTACCAGACTGAGATGGTCTATGATTTTTTATTGAACATTGTATGTTATTTAATTCCATTACATGTTAGAAAGTAGTAGATCGCATTTAGTTCACTGTATGTATAGTTTTTCATTCCAAACCCTTTCCTAAATGTTTTATATATGTATATCCTAAAATGCCCAAATATATGAAATTTGCTCACTGACGGCAATTTATTTCGATATCATAATTTGTTTTATATCAACAATTTTTAAAATGTGTAATTAAATATTTATTTATTACTAGTTTTACATATGTCTATTAAAATAAATAACATATTAAGAAACCTAAAGACATCCGAAAATTTAGATTTATTGTGATAATTCTATGTTGATATTCTCGGGATGTCTTTACCTTTGGAACCATCGCACTCCTGCTGTAGATGATTTGTATCGGCGAATTAACTATAAGCAGTGTTATTAATAAACAAAGCTTAGCATAAATTATATTAATTTTAACTAATACTAAGTGCATTCTAAACATAAATTTACTAAGACGCTACATCTTGTTTGTTAATAACACTTAGAATCGATTTTTAAATCCCGAGTTAGTCATCATAGTGAAGCGTCAGAAGGAATAAATTAATAGGGCAGAAATTTATTGATACTGTCTACCGGTAATTTTAAGGTATCGGAAATTTTAATACTAATTCTGTCTGCTATTAAAATTTACACTTCTGTAAATAAAAGTTTTGAGAAAAAAAAACACTTAACGTTTTATTCATTAATTATAGGCGTTAAATGAAACAATTGAATCAAGCAAAATGTTTTAATGTTGCGATGTTAGTAATTTACAATACGACAGTTATACTAAACTTTAAGTACATGAGCATGAATTTTACAAATTTTAATACAAATAACACGTGTTAAAATAAATTATAAAAGCAACCAAACTAAAACAATTTTGTTACTCAAAACCAAGCATATTATTATAGTACACACAACAGCGCATCAGGTTATCACAATCTAATTGTCACAATATATTTTAAATTCTGCCGAGATGTATTAGAGATGTAGCCTTAAAAACTAATACACATTATGTTGACTGTTTTATATAATCTGACGTGCTGTTGACTGTACGATTCATTACTAAAAACAACAACAAAATTATGTGCTAGGACAACCATAATCAGTTGTTCACCCCATCAACCATGGATTATCAATCACTCCACTCAAAAAATTGACTGTTCAACCACATTTGATGGATAAAACAACTGACCCTGCAACTGTAACCACAAACCAAGCAGAACTCACAACAAAGAACCTCGTATATGTTTAAAATTACAACCATAAAAAGAATCAAGATTTAAGTATCAAAGAAATGAACAATAAAAGCAACTAATAAGTACAAAATGTTTAAAATTGTCTTTCATTACTAACGATAAATCAGTTGTCGAATATCTTATTAGGTAATTTTCAAATACAGTCGTTTATAAAACTTCTACATGCAAGTCTAGCAGTCTTACATTATAAAGGAAAACAAACTGATCCGGGTGTAGTCTTAAGATTGTAATCAATATGATAACTGATAAGTTACTAGGAAAAACAAATGTATAACAGTAAATGATGAGATAGCAGTGCAGGTGTGGAGGCGGCGTGGTGTTGCGTAATCTGCTCGGTCGCTGTAGAGTATCTACTTACAGTTTGGAGCGCAGGTCGGACGTCCCAGCGGCTAATTGTCAGGATGGATCGTCGAACCTATAAATAACAGTGTAAAATTTACACAAGACGTTTTATAAGCACCTTTATGCCGTGTCACCTTTTGCGACTCAAAAAACACTAGCTTATGACAACATAAATGGGTAAAATATCCTACTCTATTTTAAATATGTATACCATTCCCTATTAAACAACTGAAATGTTTAAATAATTTTGTTTATTTAAAATCGCCAACAAGTATTTTGACTTTAAAGAAAATTGAATCGCACCCCTATTCCATGTAACTACTGTTGGAGGTACAAACCTCATATTCATAGCGTTGGAGTTGCCAGCCTCGAGTCGGTACCCCAGGGTCTCGTAAAACTTGATCAGTTTATCTTTGCAATCCAAAGACATTTTGTAGCAACCAAGTTCTTGCGCCAGAAGAGATACAGTTACCACTATCCTGTTTAATAAGACACGTTGATTTTAGTAATAAAATAAATACGGAAATAATAAGTGGTAGCACTGGACAACGCCTAGGTAGCTAAACTGACAAGTTAATATAGATGGCGCTAGTTAGGTTGGGTTACACTAATATCTTCTTGAGTGTCGGTTTTTCTTGCTCGAACCAAAGAATACGGATGTCATTTAATTTTTGTTTGTTTGTCTGTCAGGTAAATTGTTGATGAATATTAAATAAGTATCTTTTTGCGTAATCAATAATTTACGACGATACATCGAGTTAAAAAGTCGCATGACATCACGCTTTTTATTAATTTTTTACAAAACAGTGACGTGACGACCCCCCATTCCTCAACTTTAATGCCTATTATATAAGCCATTTCTTGTTTAAATTGAAGCAAAAAAAATACGTATCTAGTATTTTTCTATTATCTGACTGACAGGCTAAATAAAATACTTTTTTGTACTCAGTCGTCATCCCTGTTATTATTAACGCCTGACCAAGTGACAGCTGTCATAACCACAACCCTATCTTTGTAGCGCCATGCTTTTCAGATTAACTGCCACTGATATTAATAAATCAAACAAATTATAGGTAACATATTTGAAAAGCGACGGAAATGAATTTTAGAATGATTTTTATGAAAACATAATAACCCGCCGCGCTCTTTCAGTATAAGCCGAATCATTTGAATTCTACTGTCATCTGTCGTGGGTTCGATTCCCATCACAGGGTGCCAGGGACCAAGTGGATTTTTTAAGCATTTTGTATTAAGAATAATTTTCAGTATGGCATTGTGAATACAAAATTAATAAAAATATAATAGCAATATGTTTGCACACTAGTGAAAGAGATATGTAATGCCGGGTACGAAATTATCTGTTCGGCAACTGTTCTATAGTAGTTTTATATTTTCCGCGAATGAGACTAAAATAAATATATTTACAAGATTTTATTAATAGGTTTATAAATGAACTTACAGTTTTCCCAATTGCTTTCCCCTGTACGTGTCATTAACAACTACATCTTCCAAGCGGCCACGCTGAAAACATTTCAAAATTCTTATTAATTAATAACAGTGAAAGTGCGAATCGGACTCGCGAACGAAGGTTAAAAAAAAGTACCGAAAATTAGCAAAACAAAATCATGTTTGAGTTTTTTTTTAATATTTGTTATAAAATCAACATTTCAACTATAATAAATATCCCGGTTCAAGAACTGTTATTCAACAAGTAGAAGGACTGGACTGACACCATAAAGACCGCGACAAAAACCTCAATGGTCCAATGTTCTCGTAACGCATCTTCAGCGTTACAACAAGTGGAGACACATCGCTTAGGCAGCATTATCCAAATCGACCACTCTGTCAAGAGAATGGCTAAAGAGAGAACTATCACGTTTCATAGATACAGCCTGGTGACAAACTGACAGTCAACCTAAGTAATAGGGTCCCTGTAGGCACGGAACCTTAAAAAGCAGATTATTTACATTATTATTAATATTGACAGTGACTTCTTACCAGTGAGCAATTGTGAATGAATTTCTGCTCAACAGTGAGAGTGGCGGCACCAATGATCTTGGAAATACGCGTGTCTTCTATAACAGTAACATAATAACCACCAGCCTGTTTCATTAGAGTAAACCGTTCTGTAAAAATGAAATAGTTATTTTGCATTGAGATATTTTTCGTTTTTTATAAAGATAACTTACAAAACATACACTTAATAAATGTTACAAGATCAAACGGCTCATTTTATGGGATGACTAGTGGCCGCCAGCGACTTCGTCTGCGTTTTCCATTATTTCTTCGCTCCTAATAGTTGCAGCGTGATGTTATATAGCCTAAAGATTTCCTCGATAAATGGTCTATTTAACACAAAAAGAATTTTTCAATTCGAACCAGTAGTTCCTGAGATTAGCGCGTTCAAACAAACAAACAAACTCTTCAGCTTTATAATATTTTTATGGGATGATTTGTTTACAAGCTGCCACTGCGTGCGTTTATGTCATAACAAACAGTAACAACAATCTATTATACAGATATTTGTGCCAATTCTGCTTTGCCGTACTCTAAATTTCTCTTTAAAAATTTGATTATAAATAAGTATATTTCATTTTTCCGTATATTCCGTATTTAGATTTTTTGGCGATCTATGAAACGTTTTCTCATCTTCTGTGTGTAGTCTTTTAATCTTCACATGACATCAGAATGATATCCATAAATGTTTCTTGTTGTATCTTTTTTAGCATTTGTTGACTATTTACTGTTTTTTTCTCCAAAATATGTTATTGAAATTTAATCAATATTTCAGTTATGGATTGTCTCACATAGACGTTTTAATTGTATACCAAGTTGCCTTTACTATACTCTCAAAACCAACTCAACATCCGCCATGTATATAAGTATCTTGACTAATATTATTCCTTTTAATCATTAAAATACCGGGGATCGGAAGTATTCATCAAGTTAACAAAGACATAGGAATGTAGAAAAACTATATATACTTTTCCAGTTCGCTGCGCTCGCATAAAATAATTCTGTGCTATTTATCTAATCAAACCAATCTAAATAAATACCACTTTCGTTTTTATGAATAGTTCCGTGCCACAACGGATATAAGAAGTAGCGGAATTATAATTAACTTTATTCAGTAAAAATGAATTATTTATTGCGAATTTCAATATCAATAAAGAATTTCAATAAAGAACAGGAACAGACAACCTTTAAGAAGGTCATTAGCTTATTATCACACGGCAGTGTATTTCGAGGCCATCTAGCTAAATGTCACTGGAATTTAACATTCTACAAACATTCTGCAAATCATAACTGGTTTACCGCTTCGCAATATACTGGTCATTAATTGATAAGTATGTAATCAAATTGATAAGAAAACACTGATTTAAAAGATAAGAAATCAAGTATATTTACTTCTATTAAATACGAGTCGAAACGACGACGAGTCAAGTCACTGGATACGGGCAATTTCCCAGAAAGGCGTCAAAATTGAAGGCATGCGGCTATGCTGCCATAGTCCTCATTGGACAATAAAAAATATTAAATTCTTATGCAGATTATACAAATTCACGAAAAAACGTATTTTGAGGTTTTCTTTAAAAAAACCTACTTTTTGCCTGGATCAGCTAAGTAACAAAAAATTGACTACCCGTGTGGCACCGAAACCTTATACCATGAGTGACCAAACAGTCGATCGTGCCATTTCAAAAAATATAAATAAAATAAAAATGCTACATAATTAATAATAATAATAATACAATAATAAATACAATAATCATAATAATTGTGTACGAACTATTCTGTTTCATTTAAGATTTTAAGAACTAAAGTAATCGGTAGATCGTACTGGGTGCTGTCAGTGAAAAGTCGATCTTGGGTCTAAACAAGTTGGTTACCCGTGCCTTATACATTTTGTTATTTCTCTAACGAGCAGGCTACCAAAGCATTACCATCAAGTGTCATTTGTTAATATTTTTACAATTTACACCCGGTTTCTGAATTGAGGACTTAAAGTTAAAATCGTCTCAAACTGCACAATAGTGTCACTTAAACAGGTTTTCGTTTCTCATTTGTTTTTTAATGATCAGTTGATAGTAGTTTGATAAAAACTAGCAATTTTACCTTGTGAAGAATATTGAGATTTTGTACTTTTCTCAATTCAGAAACCGGGCGTTAGGATCTAATTTACGCTTTAATTAACACGCTAATTTTTCTTAGCATTAAGTCTGTAGCGTGTTAGTATTTAAACAACTCTATTATAAACTCAGCGCACATTCAGTTTATGACGAATTCGAAGATGTTCCCTGTGTAATTATTTTACTTACGCAGTGTACATTATTGATTTATATTAAATTGTTATTTAAAGGACCAAAAAAATGAGTCACCTGGTCCAAACGAAAAACACTGTCTTTGGAGAGTAAACTAAATAATATTGAAGATACTGAATCAAAAATAAAAATTTGTCAAATGGCAAAAAAAATTGAACTACCGGAATCAACAATCCAAACGATTATGCTACAAGGAAATTTTACGTGAGAAAAGAAAAACTTTACTCGTGAGGCGACATTGTCAGAATATATGAAGATTTCGACATCAAAATAACTTTGATTTACGTTGTTATATTCATTGTATTAAATATGTTTCTTCTAAATTATTGTTTTTTTTGAGACTCATTATTTTGTAAGTCCGGAGTATTTTATACTGTATTTAAGTTTTATGAAATTTCGATGCCTTCTTAAGTTAGCAAAGTGAGATTTTTGACTTCTGACAAAAAAAGAAAAATTGAAACCTATTTAATAATTACTTTTAACCTGGCAAGAATACATTCTGGGCGAAAGAATCTCGAAGTTTTTCAATATTTTTTTTTTTACTTGTGCTGTAACTTACAGTAATATTTTCTAATTAAAATATCGAGATCTATTATTATCAAACTCAAATTGACAATAGGTATATCAAACTCGCATAGGAAATGACATACTAATTTTTCAATATAAGAACTATACAGGATTTTGTTATCCGAAAGTGGCATAGGTAAGTAAAAAATTTGTTAAGTAAGCTATGTAAATAAGAAGTAAATTTTATGTTTGGTGAGATTTTCGACAGAAAGAAAAAACAAATAATTATGAGTTATTTTTATACTCGACCGTTACTATAATTTTTCCTCTATTTCAGACATTATCACTTTCATTATTTACTTAACAAAAATCCAATAACAATAACAGCAAGAGAATTTTTATTAATTAATACCGACAAATATAATTCTGTTGAAAATTTAATAGCGTAAAGACTTATAAGACGCTAACTTTAAGCTGTCGCTACTGAAAGGCGACGACGGGATGTGTCCCACAGGGTAGCGCAGGTGTGTCAATTTCTAATTCAGGTGTCATGTTAACTTGACAAGTAATAATTACCATCAAACTGCTTCCTGGAGATATTTCCGACACTTGTGAGCTGCCCTAGCAGCTGAAGAAATCCTTTATCATAATCTGATCTTTGTAATGGCCTAACTACCATCCAATCTTCACCAGGTTGTGCTGCACTGATTTTTGGCTTAAATATTGCTGGACTCTTATTAAAATCCAAATTTTGGAGAAGATGTGCAGGATAAAGGGATTCTGATTGCCCATCCTAGAAAAATAAAACCAGTTGAAACCGTTAATCATAAAGCATTGTAATCAATTAGCTTTCAACTATCCATACTATTATTTATATCAAATTATTTTTGGCCACCAATGCTACCTACTAGACATGTGCGCGGACCGGCCTGAAGCACGCCGTCAAATAAGCTACGCCGACGCCGCCGGGTTTTTCATCGGCGTTATCGGCGTCAAAATCCTATTTATCCTATTTATCTGTACAAATTTTACTAAATATTGTTCTAATGTCACAGTTCGTCGACCCCCTCCCCCTCCTCCTAAAGTGTGACGTAATTTATGGATGACCCCCAAGGCATTACAATAGTTCTTGTTAAATTACATATTTAACTATGTTATTTCTTTATTTTATGGTCATATCGTAAACAGAAGATTTAGTCAAATTTTTTGTCATTAAATAATAACATTTCCAGTCATCATCATCATCAGCCCTTTTACATCCCCACTGCAGGGGCTCAGGCCTTCCTTATGGATGGTTAAGGAGGATGGGCCATGACCCTCCACGCTGGCCCAATGCAAATCGGAGGATATTAACAACTGCAAATGCAGCTAGGACCAACGGCTTAATGTGCCTTCCGAAGCACAGAGTAGCTCGAGATAAAAATTTTTTGGTCCTTGTGAAAGTAGCTTATTGAAAACGAACTACTTCTTAGAGTGAAGACAGTAGGTTTCCATTTCCAGTAATTTAAGTAATTAATTTGATTTGATAAATACTTTTTATATACTAAACAAGCCTAAATTGTGCAATTATTATTTTGAAATTATGATTTCGTTTTTCTGGAAGTTATAATTATATTTCCTTAGTCATAACTAGGGAAATAAAATATGTCAGTATGCAATCGCCGGGTCAACTAGTATACTTTAAAAATAAAGTAAAAGAATGGAAAAATCACATATGGTTCGATTATAACTGTTACCAAAAATTTGATAAAAAATGGGCATTGTGATATAATATATATTATTATTCCTTATGGATGGATTGACCCCATAAAATATATTATTTCCAATAACTTTACAATATTCATTATGCCTTATCTCTCATGCTAACTGACTGTAAGCTCATTGGAGTCTTTTTAAAAGTTGAATAACTGTTATTAATAACTTTTATTGACCTCACTTTTACCCTATTAAAAAAATAATACAATTAGAAATCTAATGAGAGTGTAATGCCATCTTATTTATTTTTTAACTATAATTAGATACGGTAGGTACCGAATGTATTCTTGAGTTAAGTCTTTAACTTACCCCGTTCTCATTAAAGTTCTCCGTACCCATTTTTTTTTTACTAAACTTGCACTATTGAAGTATGTAGTTTTTGTAAAATTAATTAATACATAATTTTATTAGAGTGAAGACGGTAGGTAGAAAGGAGAAAGCACTTTCGTAGCAATAAAATATCTAAACTATAAACGTTAAAATTATATCTCTCGAATTCTCCACGTTTATTCAATGTTTGTTCAACAAACTTTTTTAAAGTGAAAGTTAACCTCAACACTCAACCAAACAGCTGTTACAAAAAACCAACCCACCACTATTCCCTTCCCACTAATCCACTTTTATGTAGGGATACGTAGTATCCACAGACTAGATATTACGTATCTCCTTCTTGGTCTGTGGTTAGAGGTAAAGCGTATTTACAAGAACAGATCCATCTAATCGGTATTTACTAAGCCGCACCTGTTATTATTTTCTTGTTATTGTTATTTTCTAAATACTTTCTCCACCTAGTTATTCTATAAGTTATACGATTTTCGACACAAAACTAAAGAGTCTAAAACATAAGAGCAATGAGGAAGTATTTAAAAAAAACATTAGTTCCCAAAATCAAACTAGATGTCGCTATGGTACGTTCTTGATTTCTCCATGACAACCCTTCCGATTTTCTTTCATGTTTAAAGTCAAAGTCAAAGTCAAAATAATCTTTATTCAAATAGACTTCTTAAAAGTACTTTTGAATCGTCCAACATTTTTTCCCTACCACTCGTTCAGGACGTCTTTTGGCTGATAAGAAGAACGAGCAAGAAACTCACCAGCTCTAATATGAGTAATGACATTTACAAAAACCATGTCATTACCAGACCAATACATTATAAACAGAGATAAAAAAAACTATGGTCTTATAATAATAACATAATCATTTAATAATAATGGAAACAAGATAATGAGTTTAGAAGTAATCACCTATCCAGTTGCTGGATCATCTCAAGTCCAAGCGTTCTTATCTGTTATATAATCGGATACCTTATAATAAGCTTTTTTAATAAGTATTTTTTTAATAGTAGATTTAAACTGCATGATATCTAATTGTTGTATTTTGCTTGGGACCTTATTGTAGAAGCGCACACAAAGACCCTTGAAAGAGTTATTAACTTTTTGCAGTCTAGTGACAGGCACCGTTAATTTATTTTTATTTCTTGTATTAAAATTGTGTACATCACTTTTTATAGAAAACAAACTAATATTTTTACGAACGTACATTAAGTTCTCGTATATGTATTGAGAAGCAACAGTCATAATGTCTATTTCCTTAAATTTCTCCCTTAAAGAGTCTGTGGCGACTGATACATAGCGACATCTAATTCATCGCAGTAACATCGCCACAACAATCGATAGCGAGAAGACTAGCATCGTCACAGCCATCAATAGCAAGACGAACTGCAATAAGTTTCAACAGCAAGTAACGAGATGGCGCTGTACCTATTCAAGCAGCATAAATTAATAACTACAAGACATTTAGAACAAAGCAACCTACATCACACAGAATAAGTTTCATTACTAATTAACATAAATAGAACGTCCAACCTACATCGGTTGGACCGCGGTCCCCGGGCTAACAGCACCTAGCTCGGAGGGAGACAATTATCCTTTAGTCTCCCTTACCAGTTGTCTCCATCACCACATTAGGGACCAACATTCAACCATACGGTTCCTAAAGTGGTGACCCCAGCAAAACATAAGCAACCTTCAGCATCACAACGCACCCATCACTCTTCATCAACATTCTCTCACCCTTCATCATTAGCTTCTCATCCCTCACCAGCACAGTCACTTCAGCAGCAAGCCAGCCAACACCAAGGTCCATCACAGCAGCATCGACGACGCTTCCTGGATACTTGGTACATCATGGCGGCATCATCCCGACCTGGTCCTCGCAGCCCACGACCGGACCTCAGTTCACACACAACTCACCGGCGTGGCAGCCCTGCACACCAGCAGCTTCGGTCCCGACGTCACAACCATGGCACTTGCAAGCTCTGAAGCACTGACTGCATACCACCTACTATCAACATGGATCGACCTTCGGTCTAGGGGGAAAGTACTGTGGCGACTGATACATAGCGACATCTAATTCATCGCAGTAACATCGCCACAACAATCGATAGCGAGAAGACTAGCATCGTCACAGCCATCGATAGCAAGACGAACTGCAATAAGTTTCAACAGCAAGTAACGAGATGGCGCTGTACCTATTCAAGCAGCATAAATTAATAACTACAAGACATTTAGAACAAAGCAACCTACATCACACAGAATAAGTTTCATTACTAATTAACATAAATAGAACGTCCAACCTACATCGGTTGGACCGCGGTCCCCGGGCTAACAGCACCTAGCTCGGAGGGAGACAATTATCCTTTAGTCTCCCTGACCAGTTGTCTCCGTCACCACAGTTAGGGACCCAACCTTCAATCATAAGGCCCGGGCTAACAACACCTAGCTCGGAGGGAGACAATTATCCTTTAGTCTCCCTGGCCAATTGTCTCCGTCACTACAGTAGGGACCACACCTTCAATCTTAAGGTTCCTAATGTGGTGACCCCGACGTGATCTTCAACCGACGTGATCATCAGCAACCTTACACCTTAAGGTTCCTAAAAGTCCCTAATCCTAAGATTATAAATTGATCGAATTGCTCTTTTCTGAAGCACAAAAATTGATTGTATGTCGGCAGCATTTCCCCACAATAGGATACCGTATGACATAACACTATGAAAGTAACTGAAGTATACTAATCTGGCAGTATCTATGTCAGTTAACCTACGTATCTTCATTACGGCATATGCTGCAGAGCTAAGTCTACTCGACAATCTATCAATATGTGGGCCCCACTGTAGTTTAGAATCTAATGTTATTCCTAAAAATACTGTGGTATCCACAAGGCCCATGTTCTTATCTTTTACATTAACATTTATATCTACTTTTTTAACATTAGGTAGTACAAATTTTAAGCATTTTGTTTTTCCTTCATTAAGGAGAAGATTATTTACATTAAACCAATGTACTACTTTAGCGATAGAATTGTTCACATCGTCATTTAGAGGTAACCCTCTTTTAATTTTAAACAAGAGTGAAGTGTCATCCGCAAACAAAACTATTTCGTGATCATCCCTTACGAAATAAGGCAAGTCATTTATGTAAATCAAAAACAAGAAAGGACCAAGTGTTGAGCCCTGCGGAACGCCCATCTTAATTTTCGATCCAGGGGATCTTTTGCCATTGATATCAACCCTCTGTACTCTGTCAGTCAAGTATGAGACAATAAAATCCAATGAGTTATCTCTAAATCCATAAAAATGCAGTTTCCTAATCAATGTTTCATGAAAAACACAATCAAATGCCTTAGATAGATCACAGAATACACCTAACGCATCATGTGAATCCTCCCAGGCATTAAAAATTTCTTGTATTAACTCGACACCGGCTTCGGTTGTCGAGCGACCCCTTGTAAAACCAAATTGTTGTCGATTCATAAGCTTATTCTTGTAAAAGTACGTTTGTATTTGATCCAGCATGATTTTTTCAAAAATCTTACTAAACGTAGGTAGCACGGATATAGGTCTAAAGTTAGTAGGGTCAGATGTGCTACCCGTAAATTAGTTAGTAGGGTCAGATGTGCTACCCGTATATAAAAGTAAATTAGTTTTCAAAATTCAATAAACAACTCATATTCTTTTTGTACTTTTTCGTATATGTATTGATATCTAAGTTACGAACTTTTCAAATTTCAGTTTTTTAATATGTTAATTAAAAGGAACGGAAATGACTGTCTTTAGTCAATTCGTTTCCTGTAAAAATCAACTTTTATACCTACCTACGTACCTACACGTCATACACATCTCACAAGTTTCTTCACTGTCCCTTTTCACAATAATTTTTTATGTTGGAATGACTGTTGTTGTCTCGAGTTATTAAAATAAAATAAAAAATAGAGACTATATTTGGAGATAAGCGTATAAGTTCGCTAGTATCTAATCTATACTAGGTGAGCTGCAGTGTATTTACTAGAACAGATCCACGTATTAAGTACCTATATCACAATACTTGGCATAATAATAAATCTAATAGACCTATTATTTCTGAAAATTACACATTTTCCGTCACTACTCTTTTATGTTATGGTCATAATTGCGTACGTACCTCCAACGCGCAGAAAGATCCCCCTCATGAGGAGGGCCGAAATGGGGGTGAACGAGCCCTTGCTATTTAACTAGCCCCATTCTGGGATGAGAAGAGTCCCACATAACCCGCTGACACCGCGCTAAGGAGACGCAGGTTTGCGTAAGGATAATCAAATGACTCGAGTCACAAATCCTATTCGATCCAGCAATCTGTCATCATGTGCATGGTCATAGTACTAACATAACAGGACCGATAAATCTGAAAAATTGTCATTACGAAAATGAACTTTAGGCTGATCCATTAAAGTTAAAGTTTCATTTTTCCTTCTACTCTTTCATTTTGCTATTTCTAAAAAAATCGTTATTACTTATTCTCTATTATAGTTTTCTTATAAGAGAGTAATGAGTATAAAAGTGAATTCTGTAATATCTGTGAAGTAAGACAGGTATGTAAGCAGGTTGACGAATTTATATGGTTCACATGATTATAGTTTTGTTATGATATGAACTGATACTTCTGGAAAGTCAAACCGGTCGAGGACATGTGGCTGGTCGGCAGCTTGATGAGTTGATGTAGGGACTGGATGGTCGATGAATTGATGAAGGCTAGCCTTCAAGCGGCCAAGTGCGAGTCGGACTCTCGCACGAAAGGTTCCGTAAAAAAAAGAAGCAAAAAAAATACGTTTTTTTAATGGGAGCCCAATTAAATGTTTATATTGTAGCGACTACAGTAATACACCATCTGTGAAAATTTCAACTATCAACTGTTGTTATTACGGTTCATGAACCGTCATGAAATACAGCCTGGTGATAGACAGACGGACGGATAGATGGATGGACGGACAGCGAAGTCTCACTAATAGGGTCCCGTTTTTACCCTTTCAGTATGGAACCCTAAAAAGAAGTTGTGGATTAGCGATGGTACATATCAAGGTTTGTTTGTATGATATTGCAATATTATTCGTCGCTCGATAGTGTAGATAAGTAACAACTACATTGCGATGATCGAATGGACGTGCCCTAAAATCAGTGGATTGACTACTAAACAGACAACTAAATAACGTATTAGCGCTAATCACATAATAACTGCAGTCGAGCGCAGCGCACGTCCGCGCCGCACCGCACCATAAGTAGTACGCACGGGTATAGTAATATGGCACTGCGCTAAAAATTAATCGAATAAATAATTTCGGTAACCGCAGCGACTCTAGCAAAAGTGGATTTTTGCAGGAAACGAATGGACCAAAGACAGACATTTCTCTTCCTATTAACTAACATATTAAAAAACTGAATTCTGAAAAGTTCGAAAGTTAAATATCAATACAAATATGAAAAAGTACAAATAGAATTTGATTTGTTTATTTAGTTCTGAAAACTTATTTACTTTTCAACATGAAAGAAAACCGGAAAGGTTGTCATGGCGAAATCAAGAACGTACCGTGGCGACATCTAGTTAGATTTCGGGAACTAATGTTTTTTTATTAAATACTTCCTCATTCGATTTTTCTAAATAATAATCGCTAATATATACCGTAGAGATATAAATGGGTTCATAGCTTCATAGGTTTTCCTCTGTGGTACAACATATAATCACATAAAACTTAAAAAAGACTTGGCTGCGGCCTTTTGAACTAGACTTACAATACAAATTTCTATTAAAAAAGACGGCTGTGGCCGTTAAATTTGATTATTAAAGAACATAATTACAAATGACAAGGCTGTACGGACTAAGCACCCTTTGCCTTCCCCTCCCCTGTAGGAATGGGAAAAATTAAACTAAGAAAAAAAAGAAACTCTGTGGTACCTGCGACGACAGCTTCGCTTCGCTCGTTCTCTTCTCGTTCACTTCATGTTTTTTACGGAAAATGGCTACCGAAGAATTGGTGACAGAGCAATTTCAATTTTTAGGAATAGATGTACAAAAGGAAGTTGTGTCGAAATGTAAGTATTTATTATGTTGACATAGTGTAGTTTGTTAATTAATGATAAATTACATTCATGTAAACAAACAATGTAAGTTTCTACCGCTACTTTAACGTTCAAGGTTGTTCCATTATATCTTTCATTTATAGGTGTAAGTTTATGTGAAGAATACGATGTAGATGCAGAATCTTTTATTGAACAATGGATGGCGTATAGTTTGAACCACATGAATGGTGCCTCACCTACTATTGAAAATTTAGAGACTTTAGCGAGAAAGGAATTTTCCAAGCGATCGGCAAACCGAACCAACCCGCCCGCTAAAGAAGCTTTACATTCAAGTACCGGCACTGGCTTGACAGTATACGAGACGACTGTTTCTTCTCAGTATCCTTTTAGTATGCGTCAAGCACATTTATTTTACACAACTATTTTGTGATATTAACGTCGCGATTTATTAAATCTTAAATTAAATTTTATTGTGTGATATGCACTCTTCTGCAATAGCCGATATTTTCAATTTACTATATTTATCTACCAAAATTTTTGAGAAGTAGTTTAATTTAACCTTAAAATATACAGGCCAGATAATGCAGTGCTGTCAAATTACATGTCTTCTATGAATAAGGTTTGTTTTATTTATTTTTTTATTTTGTAATCATAATGAAGGTACTGTTTAAAAACCTAGAAAATAGTCTACACTGTATTTATTATGTTTAACATTTAAAGATTTAGATGGATACTGTGAAAACTTATATCAGATTGTGCACTGCTAAGGAGTTGTTGAGGTTACATTACGACCAATGGGTGTATGTCTAGTGGCACAGTGCTCAATTCTGTGACTAGATCTACACTCATTGATTGTTTTTAACCAAACTACAATCAAATGCTTTCATAATGGAGCATCCTGAAATTATGTCAAGAATATCAAATGAAGAAGTAAGTAGTAAATATGAAGATATTGTTTTGACTTGATGATATTTGTGGGCGAGTTTGCTTCTGGTTCATGTTTTAAACAATCATGACTAGATCCATACTCGTCTGCAGCCATCAACTCAATCTGCATACAATGTTTGGTTTAATAAAAATAATTAGAGAAATCATAGTAAAATCAGTAAAAAAAATATTAGAAAATTAACAAACTCTAAGTTTGGTCAGGTATATGTTGTTCAATAGTGACAAAAAAATATGATATATTTTTTACTTTGTTGGGTGAAAAAATCATAAAAAAACAAAAGTGACATGATTCATAAAAAAAGTAATTTTCATCATCATCGTCAGCCTAAGCCTTAATGTCCCCACTGCTGGTGTTCAGACCTACCCTTTGGATGGAATCAAATCAAATAAAGAGTAAGTTGCATTACTACCGCTTGCAGAAATGGCAGATTTAAGAAAGGCCGAGGTTAGCTTTCACTTCGTTTATTGAATAAACTGAGAATAAATTTGGAGAATTCAAGTGATATAATTTTAACATTTATGATTTAAATATTTTTATTGTTATAAAAGTGCTTGCTCCTTTCTACCTACTGTCTTCAGTCTGATAACATTATAAATTAATTTTATGATAACTACATACTTAAATAGTGTAAGTACATTTCTGTATTGAAAAAGAAAATTGGTATGTAGAAGCTTAATGAGAATGGGGTAAATTAAAGACTTATACAGAGAATACATTACCTACTATATGTACTTAATAGTCAAAAAGCAAGTTAGATGGGATTATGCTCATACATTTTTAATTCTGTTGTTTTAAATAAGGTAAAAATATTATAAAGTATAGTATGTTGATTTTATTTAACTAGGATATTCTTTTATTTTATACCATCTTTTGAATTTACTGTTCATTTTCACTAGTTTATCTGGTAGAGAAATGTGGTTGTTCACTATGGGACTCATAAGGCTCATGTTCACTCAGCGGGCAATAGAGGGAGCAATTGCTGAATTGCTCAGCTGGCAGTGGGCGGGAAATAAAGCGCGTAGATCTAATGGCCGTTGGGGCGGAAAAGTTATCGTATGACGATCACGTATCTGTCGATGCTCGGTGGGTAGGTCCCCCACCAGGTGGACCGACGACGAGACTTATGCTCAGAGTGGGCGTCTTACGGCTGATGATGACCTGGTAGAGATGCCTTTTTGGCATTGAGTCCGTCATTTGCTGTTTTATTGGCAAAAAAAAAACTTAATAAAAATATAGAATTTATCCGAAATATAATCCCTAAGGTGCACACTGACTGAGAAACAAAAGTTAAAGTTTTGAGCTAGAAGCAAAAACCTAATCGGCATACTAGCTAATAATAAAAACTCCAATAAACGTATCACTACTCGACCACATCATCTTTCTACAATGAAGACGATGGCGTCATGAACATTTTTGTGATGGTAACAATATTTCTTTATGTATTTAATTAATATTAATTGATTTATTAATTAATAATTAGTGTGATTATTTCAATATTTAACTGATATTTTCTAGATTTACAAAGATAAACCTTTTTATTATATAAATCGATATGATACATTATAAATTAGAGCTTAAATTGCAGTCTAAATCAGTGGTTTCCAAAGTTGATTGTGCCCCGACCCATGTGACCAAACTTTCGATCTTGTGGCCCTCTTGAATGTTTCGATATATCTTTTGTGTATTTTTACTGTAAGTAGGTTTCGTAGTATGAGGACGCAAAGTTACAGTTCCTGTTTAAATGAAGGCTGAAGGGAGTCTTAACTTTCTGGTCTTGAGTATGTTTTGTCAGTTTTCAGGCAACTGGAGATAGCTTATGATAGGAGTAAATAAATAAAAATTAAATATCTAAAAGACATGCTTCAAAAATTTACCAGTCCCGCATTAACTTTCATTTTCATAGTTGTAAACTAGGATTAAGGAAATATTGATCTAGATGACTGAAAAAAGCTTCATTGTGGATATATTTGATATATTTACAGAAAGTGAAAATTGAAACAGAACCAATACCGACGCTTCACGCGGAACTGCGACCTGCGACATATTCTCCAAATGTGTAAGTAATATATTTATTTCTTGGGTATATTATTCTATACTTGAGTCTATCAATTATTGATATATGTTTATCGTCAAACCCTGCATAGATAGAAGTTTTAATGATGTATTTAAGCTCTAATCGGCCAGTTGCACAAACATCCGTTAGAGTTTCATGACATCTTTAAGCTCTAAAGAATGTCAAATTTGTATGAATAATGTAGCTTTAAACGAATGCCAATTTTAATGGACGTTTGTGCAACTGGCCGTCTGAATGTCAAATTTGTATGGGTAATGTCGCTTTAAACTAATGACAATTTTAATGAACGTTTGTGCAATTTGGTGTTAGCGAGACAAATGAACTGCAAATTATTTTCCAGATTGAAAAACACTTCTAAAATGACGTTTTTCTCTGGTTAGTTGTTAGAAGTATCGTGTGTTGAAAGCAAGGTGGCAAGTTTCATGTAATTAAGTATTTAAAGTGTACAAAAAAAGGTTTTTAATGTACAGAGATTCGAGCTACTACACGATATTTACAGAAATATAACAATCAATGTAAACCTCTCGTTCGACGAGATTATTTTTGTTATGTTGACTTCGTCCAAAGACTAATAAAACAAGTATTTTATTGTATTACAGTGATCGTTCAGCAAAATATGCTTCTAGAAGTAACCCTGGCTCTGTGGTGTATTCGTATGGTGACGAACACCTTCTGCAGCGAATTTCGCAGCCAAATATCTCTAATGACATTCTTAATGTTAATGTCACGCAAGTGCCCAATCATGACGGAATCTGCTACACTAAATCTATGTGAGTAATAAATATTTTAAGATTCCAACTAGTCAACTATTCGACTGACTTTGTTTAGTTAAGGTCACAGCACACATATAAAATCGGAAAGGGATCGCCACCGTGTCACCTCGAGCCGTTCAGTATTGTTTGTATGAAACTCCCTACTGCAACGCACACTAATTGGAATCTTAACGTAATCGCCTCGCCTCGGAACAGGCTCCGAACCGCGATGCGGTGCGTGGTTAACTAGCAGTTCCCGTGCTTACGGTTCGTCGTTCCCGCGCTTACGTCTCTCCGTAACTGAGCTCACGGCTCTTCGTCCACCCTTGCCCCTGTCCCCTCTCGCGACTTGCCTGGCGAAAGGTAACTTCCTTTCGTGTTGCGCGTGGGTTTTATTGAATTTTTAGGTTAGATTCAACACAAAATGACGATGAAAATGGAGAAACTTATTGAAGAATTTGGTGCCAACCAGGTCATCCAGCGGTCGGCGAGCCGTAAGCGCGTTGTCGCCTAGCCTTAGCAGAGTTGACGTACAGGAGCCGCTGCTACGCTTTGGTTACATGTATACGTTAGGTTGACGCCTGGTTGACGGCGAAGCGAAAGGCTATACGGTGACGATCCCTTTCCGATTTGATATGTGTGCTGTGACCTTTAACCACAAGTTATGCAAATATCTAGTATACTGTAATATTGATGCCGTTCAGCTCTGCAAGTGGGTGCAGTCTGTCCTCGTTTTGCCCATTCCACCTTCGTGTGCACGATCTAATACATAAACCATATTATATTTGGGCTACAAATAGTTCAATTCTATATAGCAATATAATCAACATGCATTTTTGAGAGTGGTCCCGCAATCTTGATTTGGATGCATTCCGCTCCGAGGATAAATCAAAATTTTAAATTATAATAATAATTATAATGATCATTAATACATGTAGCTTTATAGCGTAGTGGTTAGCGCGTGGAGTCTTCGATGCAGAAGTTAATCGTCTCGTATCGGCTGCATCTGCAGTCGATAACACCCACCAATCCGCACTGGGTACTCCTGGCGGGTAACGGAGAGTAGGCCATGACTCGTGGCCCGCTCTCTCCATTCGATTCGTTTCTAGTAAGGCCATTAAAGGCTGATGATAATGTTGCCATGTAGGTAGTAATACTCTATTGTTTTTATTTGAATTATTATCTCCCTAAGGTTTGGATTCGAGTTACTACACGAAAAAGCGAGTACATTTGACAACCACATTAGTTATATATCACGATGTATAATGAAAAAAGCTGGTATCGCAGAAAGTACATCAGTCAGACATAAAACACAGGTATGTGGAAAAGTATTTATATAAAATATGTATATTAAATAACTATTTTATAGCTCGAAGAAAAATACTGCTCAAGTATAGTGGTTGGAGGTACAGTCCCATGTAGTATTGAACGTAATCATCTGTATCTATTAAAATATCTTCTTTCTTCAAACAGAATGGGATCTAAAAAAATACTTGATATGACTAAAATCATTTGAAACCAATATCCGGTTTCTGAATCGTCGAGCATTTAAAGTTTAGAACATTTCCAACTGTACTTAAAAAGATTTTCGTTTATTCAATGATCAGTTGATTTGTGAATCGTAAAAAAACTTAAGTTATTAAAAATAATCAGTTGAGATTTTTTTACTTTTCTCAATTCAGTAACCGGCCGCTAGTCTGGCACACTCAAAATTCACTATACTCCCTTAATTATAGCATTAGACAGAAGTTAAATAAGGTTCTTTTTATGGTATACTTTGTGACAAAATATTAACAATCATGTTACTCTGACGACTGCAAACTGAACTGCAAACAAACATTGAACTCTTTGGGCAACAAAAACAAAGTAGTTCTACGATGGGTTCCAGGTCACGCTGGACATGAGGGCAATGAACAGGCGGACAAACTGGCGAAGAAGGGTGCTAAAGACGCCCTTATCGGACCAGAACCTTTCTGTGGCATCCCTCAAAGCCTAACCCAGCTCACCTTGAAAACATACTGCCATTACGCAGCTATTCAACTATGGAGAAACACTCCCGGTATGAAACACTCTAAGACCCTGATTAAAACCTTCAACAAAAAGGCGGCATCAGAGGCCTTAAACTTAACCAAAAATCACCTTCGCACACTAGTACGAGCACTCACGGGACATTGTGGACTGAACAGACACATGTACAATATGGGGATCAGCGGCAGTAGAATGTGCAGAGGATGCAAGGCTGAGGAGGAAACACCTTTGCACATTTTGACCGATTGCCTGTCACTAATGCGAAAACGATGTATCTATCTGGGAAAGCACGTGATGCACCCAGACGATATTAAAGAACTTACGGCCAAGAAAATACTACAGTTCCTTGTAGAATGTAATCTTGACCGTGAACTGTAGTATGTGGAGATCACAATAGATCAGCAATGGTCGCAGTGATACTGGGCTGCATAAACCCAAGATAATCCGCAACTCGAAACAATAACAATACTCTGACGACGGCTGACGGAAGACTGTCGGCTTATTTGCTACATATCCACTTAAATACCAGCTGCTATACTTAACAGTTTTCGTTTAAGCTATCTGTTAAACAAAATTATGAGTATTTGACTAACTTAAAAGACTTAATAAATTTTACAATAAAAAGTGTTCATCTTAAAGAACCTACAGAAGCAGGGTTGGATAGTCTCGGCACGATTCTCATGTCACTATAACTCTACCAAATTGAAAACGTTGCTTAATCCCTTCAAACGTTTCGGTAGTACAGCTTTTTAATTTTGTCAGATTATGATGTATTCATAATAGTCAAAATACGTAATCTGGGATTCTCATTAATTGTGAATGTTATTGCTTTTCTTGTTGTTTTACCGTATTCCGTGATTGAGTTGTTATTAAATTATTGTTGTTTTCTTATAGTTTTGTTTTGGTTGTTATCTTTTTGATGTTAAGTTTTGCTAAATATGGACGATTCCGGTGCAGGTCCAAATGGCCTACAACAATTACCTCTGACATTTCAGGAAGTTTTTCCAATATATTAATCAATAATCTAATAATATCTGAATAAGTGTTATAAAAGTAATACTAAAAATTTCATTTTGTTTACCTTTCTTTCCTGGGCATAAATATTACTAAATTCTATTCTAATTATACACTTACAATTAGAATTTATCAAAACAACAGATAGATAGTTATAGTTCCATATTGGCTTGGGAGTAAAAAATGAATTTAGAAAATTCTAGCCTCATAGCAAAAGAAAATGGAAAATTGCCCAACTCTTTCAGACTACCTAACTTTCAAAGTTTCAACAAAACTATTATACATATTTTAAAATTTGTCTTGATAATAAAATGTTCTGCACTGCTGCTTCTGTGATCCTCTTTTTTCTAATGTTATAATGAATGGAGTATAATGTGTTTTGTAAACGTTTGCTCAAATGATACATTTGGCGGTCGCATAAGGTTTATAGATTTTCATATAACTAACAAGCTCGTCTATCATATGCACCAATTGTAGGCCGAGATATGTATCCAGCCTAATAAACCTAGTGACCTGTAGGTTTATTTTTCGTTTACCTTTAACATTGTTAGACCGAGGTGACTGTAGCTGGCCGAATAGAATGCGATGCAGATGCAAGATTAAATCCGAAATGTGTAATGCTTCAAGGGACTTGGGAAGAATCACTCAGCCAGATAGTCTCCATTGATATGGATAAGTATGAACGAATGCCTTTTTATTAACTACTAGCTTTCCGCCAGCGGCTTCGCCTACGTGTTCCGCTGGTACCTTACCTACCTGTCCGCTGGACCGTGCAGCAGAAATCGTAATATTTTAATTTCGCCATAACTACAAAACCAAACGTCCAATTTTAATCATTCAAAGACCATATATTATCTACATAAACTGTACTTAGTGATTAAATAAATTTATTTTGATAAGGATTAAAAGCATGAGCAAATTAAACGCGTTTAAGGGCCGGTTTCACCGGTTGCTGATAAAGTCCCTGATAGTCTATCAGGAACTTATCTGCCAGATAAACTACAACTTTTGGTTTCACAGGTCTCGGATAAAAATATCTGGCAGATAAAGTATTAGATATGTTATCAGCCGATTCAAGTGGCTGATAAAGACGTTATCTGATAGATAAAAAAAAAGTTTCAATTGACGGGAACGAAAATAGTTTTAGACCATTATTGTGTGCTTTGCGTCGATTGCAGTCACAAGTGTCACAAATATTCTAAAATGGATTTATTTGAGTTTTTAAAAGACGAATTAGATGAATATTTCGAACGTATTACGCGACCCCGTAGGAATCGAGTAATTAACCCTAGACCTAATTATTGAGAATCACTTGAGGATCAAGATTTTAGAAATCGATTTCGGCTTACCAAGCGGGCTGTTATTTATATTCTATCGTTAATAGAAAGTGATATAAAAACTACAACGGGCTATTTAGTAAAAAATCTCCGTTAACTAGTAAGTAAAGAAGCTCCGTTTGTTTCTTCTTGATTAAAATTCACACTTCTTTCACGTTTTTGTTTTTCCATTATTAATTAACAAATACGAAAATAATACACAAAGAAAGTTTAAAAACTGAAAAGCGTCTTAAGCACAAAATATCAACAAAGCAAAACAAATGATAGTTGCTTTTCGTTTCTGTAAACACGTAGCTAAGTATACGAATATCGTATTATTTCATTCTAGAATCATAAAATTATAATTCAAAATATGTAAAGTATAAGTATAAAAAGTTTACTTAAATAATATTGAACACAAAAAATAATATTAATTAAGTTTTAAAAATGATATTTGATTGACGATAATTTGGGTCGTAGTATTGAAACGCAAAAAAGCGACGTTGCCGTTCCGTCAACTAATAAGTGGCCGATAACTTATCTGCCAGATAAATTATCTAGCAGTTTGATGGTGAAACAGAAAAAAGTTAACAGCAACCTTTATCCAGTAGATAGCGTTAACTATCAGATAACTATCTGAAACTTTATCAGTAACCGGTGAAACTGGCCCTAAATATAGTAAAAAAAAAACAAGATTTTGAAATAAAAATATGGTTGTTGTGCTTCACTCGACATAGATAGGTATAGTGTGTCGCGGACTTATTAGGTTCTATCTTTTATTTATAGTATAGGAAGCGTACGCAATATAAGTAACTTTTCTGGTTGATTTTTTACACCTTATGTCCGAAAAACCCAAATATCTTACCGAGCCCTATTTTGTTCCAAAATAAAATATAGTCTATGTTACTCGTGGATAGTGTAGCTTTCGAATGGTGAAAGAATTTTTAAAATCGATCCTGTAGTTTTTGAGCCTATTCATTACAAAAAACTTAGTTTTCCTCTTTATAATAGTATTGTAGATTTAGTACAGGCTTAAAAGATGTTCCCATAAAATTATCGCTTTTTCAGCTTACAACAGTATTCTCTGTTCCCTGGCCAAGTGGTGGTGATGAAAGGTATTAACCCACGTGGCGACAAGTTTATAGCTCATGAGGTTTTTTGTGATTCATCACTTCCTATACCCGATTGTAGAGCAGACATGATGAACTGTTTAGAAGGTAACTAATTTATTGTTAGCCAGATATTTCTATAGAGTAATTTTTGGGCATATTTCTTAGAGCCATTTAAAAAGTTGACATAAACTACACTCACTAACCTAATACTTATTAACAGTACCGGTAAAGAACGAATTCGATATTTCAAAACTTATTTGAAAACCGATTATATGTATCGGTTAACCCAACAAACGATACAAATCGTTACATATAGGAACGTGTTTCGCTCCTTCTCTTTGTAATATAAGCAAAATCCATGATGCAAAAGAGTTGAAGGGAATTTCATATACCTTTAAAAATGACCTTTACATTTTATAGCAGTAAGGTCTATCTTGCGTCGTGTCGTGTAGTGCGGTAATGTATATATATCTAGAACATAACTTTCACAATTAGGTAACTAACCATGATTTGATATCTGAAAACGATTTACATCGATATCAAAAGTTGTTACCAACATTTAACCCTTAAAAAACAGTGAAAATGCTCATATTTAATAAAGGTGCTATTCTACTGTGTGTGCAATGGAATAAGGTTAAAAATTAAATTTTTAGTAATTCAAAATCATATTTATTATATTAAAAAAAAATGTTTTAGGTACACTTTCAATATTGGTAGCTGCCGGTCCATACACAACATCAGACAACTTGAACTATGAGCCACTGAAAGATTTGGTCACACACATTACAACTCACAAGCCTCATGTAGTTATAATGACAGGACCATTTATGGACAGCGAACATTCCATGGTCAAAGAGTTGTCAATGGCCGAAACATTCAAATCATTCTTCGAGAAACTTGTTGACAGCTTGGGAGAATTAAATAATAGCTGGTAAGATACATTTAAGCTTCACTTCTAACCTTATCTTCTATGAGATATTACGAAATACGTACTTTAAAATCAATCAAATTGTCTATGAAAACGAATAATAATAAAACAACTTTAAGCGTTTCAAAGTTGAAACCGTTCAAAGTTGTTTTATTTAATGAGTTGTGCGCGTGAAAATATAAGAAATCAGTAATTTTTCTTTTTATTTTCAGTCCGTTCACAAAAATTTATATCGTATCGAGCTTAAAAGATGCTTTTCATGTCAACATCTATCCCACTCCGGCGTATTCGAGCAGAAGAAAACACATGAATATTAATTTCCTACCGGACCCTTGCACCCTCAACATTAACGGCATCATCGTCGGCGTTACCAGTACTGACGTTCTTATGCATATCAGCCAGGAAGAGATATCTTTGTAAGTGATATGATATCATAGAATGTAATTGTTTTAGTTGTTATGCCGTGTATGTGGTAATAGTAGTTGTAGTTGAAACAAGTTCTTAAATAGGTCAAATATTTCCGGAGCCTTTAATGCAAATAAATATTTCCTATTTATAATATTAATATAGTAAAATCTTACAATTACGAAAAAGTAATCATTAAAAAGTGCCTTATGCGGATATATTTTAAGGCAAACTGTCACTAATTCACTAGTTGTTATTTACGCTTAAACTCGATCATTGACTGTTCAACGATAATCGCACTCAATGGTGCAACAATGTTGTTATAGATCGAACTTATCAACTAAACAAAGAAGAATCGCCACTTTCAATAGTTTTGGGCGTAATAGGTCACGACTGAAATCGATGAGTTAAGTTCGCCGCTGCTAAATGAACTAGTTCAGTCTTTGAGTTCGTGTTTCGTTCCCAGCTATTGGCAGCAGGAGTAGTTTTAAAACCAGCAAACGATCTGCCTTAATTTATTTTAGGGCAGTCTGTTCGCTCACTTATAATACTACTCCTGCTGCGACAAATTAATTTAACGACTCCCTTTTAAGTTTTGGTCATATATTTTTCCGGAACTAACGAACAACGGAACGGGAATGTGACTTCTTGCTCATCTGTGTGTACACGAGGCAAAACTTTATCGTCTTCCCACGTACTGTGAGGATTAGCTAACGTTTTCTGTCTGGTGACCCGCAGAGGTATGGGTGGAGACAGACTGTCACGTTTGGCTGCGCACATCATGCAGCAACAAACATACTACCCGCTGTGGGGGGCGGGGGCGGGGTCTTCGCTGCCTGTCGACGCGGCGCTGTGGGCGGCGCATGCGCAACTACCCACCACGCCCCATGTTATCGTACTACCATCCAACTTCAGATACTTCGTCAAAGTATGTATACGAGGGTCAAACTGAAAGTTCTTAGAAAATCAAAAACTGATTACATTAGCCAGTTATTAGTTTTATTATATCTTTTCAAAATATTGTCCATTCACGTCAATACACCGCTGCATGCGATGGAACCACTGGGAAAAGCACTTTGCCCACTCGTCCTTAGGGGTCTCTTCAATGGCATCGCGATACGCAGCCACCGCTTCTTCAGCATTCATAAACCGCTTTCCTTTAAGTTTTTCTTTAATTTTTGGAAATAAATAAAAATCACAAGGCGCGAGGTCGGGGCTATACGGCGGGTGACCCAGTAATTCAACGTTTGATGTCGCCAAATAGTCGATCGTTCGCTTGGCGATGTGCGACGAGGCGTTGTCGTGGTGAAGGAGGATCCTACTGCGAGGTCGTTTCTCTCGAACTTCTTCCAAGACAAGTGGCAAACAATTGGTAGTGTACCATTCTGCAGAAACTGTTTTTTGATCCTCTAACACAATTGTTGCAAAATGACCTATCCTTCCAAAGAACGAGGCCACCATTTTTTTTCCCGCACTTCGATCTCTCTTCACTTTAGTTGGCAACTCCTCGAAAGGAAACACCCACTGAGCAGATTGTCTTTTGGTTTTAGGATCATAACAGTAAATCCAGCTTTCGTCACCTGTTAGTATGTCGAACACAGCATTTGAGTCACCTCCGTTAAATCTTTCAATCATTTTACGACACCAATCCACACGATGGAGTTTTTGAGCCTCAGTCAAATTATGAGGTATCCACCGGGCGCAAAGCTTCCTGACCGCTAAATGTTCGTGGAGGATTTTGTGCACTTGACTCATACCGATGCCTAAGCTTGTCCGAATCTGTTGATAGGTCACTCTTTTGTCAGTCTCTATCATACGCCGCACAACACAGATGTTATCTTCAGTCGTCGCCGTAGAAGGCCGTCCCTCACGTAAATCATCAGTGAGATTAGTGCGACCACGTTTAAACTCATTAAACCAGTTGTAAACAGTCGCACGAGATGGGGCTTCATCGTGAAAGGCCAATCGTAGTCTATCATAACTTTCTTGTTGACTTAAATGACATCGAAAGTCATAAAAAATCATTGCACGAAAATTTTCTCGTGTTAAATTCATGATGACGTGACACAGACAATTTTCAATTTGCCGCCAAATCGTAAAACAAATGACAAATGAATGAAATATATACTCAGTAATATTGGCAAAGAGTTATATTTTCAAATTTTAGAATTATTTTTTTATTATATTGTTTATAAGTGGCCAGTTCTAAGAACTTTCAGTTTGACCCTCGTAGTAGTATAATAATAATCTTTATTTTACACAAGGCTAAAACACCCAATTATATTAAACAATGGATAAAGTTCACAATATTTTTAATTCCTCTTAGGAAACTATTTAGCTGAGATTTTAGGCTTACACTGCCTGTTGAGGTCTCTCGAAACAACACAAAAGTGTAGTTTTCAGAAATGATTATTGTAATTTATTAGTATTACGAAAGTTTTTATTGTATAATTTAAATTCTATGTAAATTGGCTGATTTACAATCAGAGTATGCAACATGCGTTTCTGATTCCTTGTGACAAAAGAATTACGTTCATAAGAATTACTTACATTTTGGTCCGGGTGACCGTCGGTACAATAGTGCTTTAAATATGAAACCAGGTTATTGGTTCGTGCCTGAGATGGGATGGGCACATGATACGGTTGAATCTTTTATTATTTCTTTAAATAAAGTCGAATTTTTAATCAATTATATATTGCCATGAGTTAAAAATACATTAACATTACATAAATATTACAGGAGATAAACGGGTGCGTTGTTGTGAACCCAGAGCATCTCACTAAGGGCACAGGTGGCGGCACATTTGCTAGATTACTGGTTTCCGCAGAAAAGGAATCTAGGAAGATTTGTGCTCAGATCTTACGCATTTAAGTTAATAAAGACCTTTATATGATGTATTTTTTTCTTTTATCATCATCATCTGTAATTTATATATTTAGAATTAAGACACAGATCTAAACCAAATGGAGGTAGGACCTGAGGCCTCTGATGCACAGGTAATCTCCGCCGATATGAATTTAACAAAATTATAAGAACGTTACAAAATTTTCCGAAATTTTGTTTGTTTCGTTGAAAGTTTTCCTTTTAATAAGGTTCAGGAACGAAAATAATGTTCAAAGAAAATACAATCGTACCTAGAAATCTCGTAAATAATAAGTTTATATTATAAATTGTCTCATTACATATCGAATTAAAGAATCATTTCCACATTCCATACATTGATTGAGCTGTCACATGTTTTTTTAAAGGTCGCGTCTACCCGCTATTATTGATAATTTGAATTAGGTTTTGCTTTAAATAGGATAATATTTTACCATTTTTTCACGATAGAATATGTTTTCCGTAGTTGATGAAACTAAACGTAGCAAACCGTCATTGGGTTCTAATCGTATTCGAGTAATTATCATAGTACTATAAAAAAATAATTATCACCCTCGCAATTTTTATCTTGACCTTATTTTAATATTTAATTTCCTGATATGAAATAAGTAAAAATAAACTACGCTTTAGTAAGTTTTAAGGTCAAAATTGGACATGATTACATTATATAGGTATAGATAATACTCCATACTGTCTCTTGTTTAACGTTTACAGCAATTGGTTATAAAACAAGACTGGTTATAATCGTACTTGTATATTATTGGAATTTATACCTACACCTGATCTTCGCAAACGAAGATTCACAGCACGTCATGTTATACAAAACTTTATTTTAAACTTAAATACATGGAGTGTAGAAGTCAAAATCCATTGTGCAAATTAAACATATTGTTGTAACCTGAAGTGCAGCCTTACGTTACTTTAGGCGACTGAAACTGGATCGTTGACTGATATGACACCGCCGGATTCGGAACGGAGCGCCAACTGTAAACCCATACGTGGAGAGTTGCCGAACGCCTTTCTGATCAATTCATTGTCATGCTGGCGATAGCTGTAAACGAGATTTTGTTAATTATTACAAACAGAATTAGACTGCCTTTGCACAAAAATGGTGAAGAAGACCCATTACGTAATCTGTGATCAAAGTATTTAAGTATAATATTAAAATAAAAATCGTTAAAACAATATGACAATAAAATGAATATTATGACGAATTAAAAATAGATTGAGACTGATTCAATTCTCTTTGTTTTGTTCCTACTTATAGTATATCCATATGACAGGTTTCGTAGCGGTTTTAGTGCAGATTTTTGGCTAGTGAAAGTGATTGAAGGCACTATGGACGTTCGATAACTTGTGCAAATATACCGCGCAGCGCATCGTTGTAGATTCCAGCGGTCTTAACCAACAAAGATATCTTATCTACCATAATAAATAGTAACTTACCCTCTCAGCGTTTGTAAGGGTTCATTATTAGAATTTCTAGAACCAGTTTCAGGATCAAGGGTGGTCAAAACACATCTAAAAATATTTGAAATTTTTAAATATACATACGTGTTTACATCTAAATTCAAAATATAATACAACAGAATGTGATTTAACTGATATTTTACTCCATAAAAATTAGTCTATTCTTATTACTTAATAATTAATATCGACATTAGATTAATTGACAAAATATCGGATATATCAAAGGTATAAATAATTAGTTTATTTTTTGCAAACTACCTACCTCAGACACGGCATAACAACTTCAAACACGTTTTCTCCAATCTTGATAAAGTTCCAGTTATCCTCGTCGTAGGGCTGACACCCAGATATGATAAAGTTAGGTCTAAACTGCCGTGCGGTGACTGCACTGCCCTCCAGCCGGGGATTTAGGTCTTCCACTGAGGCTTCGTTGATGAGATGGTATGAAGTGTCATCAGGAAACGCACCCTGACGTAGATATTGTAGCGGTTACTTTTAGTATTTTTAATAGTAGTAGACAGATAAGGGCGTAGACAAATTTTTTATAAATATTTATTTTATAGATATACATGAAATATATCTAAAAAAAATCATTTATATCGACGCTGGAAAGTAGTGTATAATCTTTATATTTTCCAAAAAAATATCTTTTCTCCGTATAAATTGATTTAGGAACACTTTATTTATAATCATGGATGTTTATAAGAATTATTTTACGATAACAAACCTTTTTTCTGCTCTAATGAATAATATTGGTTTTGCGGGTTACTATACTCCATTCATTATAACATTAGAAAAAAGAGGGTCACAGAAGTAGCAGTGCAGAACATTTTATTTTTAAGATAAATTTTAAAAATATATATAATAGTTTTGCTTAAATTTTGGACGTTAGGTAGTCTGAAAGAGTTGGGCAAATTTCCATTTTCTTTTGCGATGAGGCTAGAATTTTGTAATTCATCTTTTACTCCCAAGCCAATATGGAACTATAACTACCTATCCTGTTGTTTTGATAAATTCTAATTGTAAGTGTATAATTAGAATAGAATTTAGTTATATTTATGCCCAGGAAAGAGAGGTAAACAAAATGAAATTTTTATTATTACTTTTCTAACATTCATTCAGATATTGGAAAAACTTCCTGAAATGTCAGAGGTAATTATTGTAGGCCATTCGGACCTGCACCGGAATCGTCCATAGTTCGCAAAACTTAATTTCAAAAAGATAACTAAAACAAAACTTTCAGAAAACAATAATACAAAAACAACTCAATCACGGAATACGGTAAAACAACAAGAAAGGCAATAACATTCACAATTAACGAGAATCCCAGATTACGTATTTTAACTATTATAAATACATCATAATCTGACAAAATAAAAAGCTGTACTACCAAAACGTTTGAAGGGATTAGGTAATGTTTTAAATTTGGTAGTTATAGTGACATGAGAATCATGCCGAGAGTATCCAACCCTGCTTCTCTAGGTTCTTTAAGATCTATATACTTAAGATCTATATACTTTTTATTGTAAAAGTTATTAAATTTTTTAAGTTAGTCAAATACTCATAATTTTGTTTAATATATAGCTTAAAAGACAACGGTTAAGTATAGCAGCTGGTATTTAAGTGGATATGTAGCGAATTATCCGTTAGTCTTAAGAGTAACATGATTGTTGACATTTTATCACAAAGTATACCATAAAAAGAACCTTGTTTAACTTCTGTCTAATGCTATAATGAACGGAGTATAGGTGTTTGCTTTCCAGCGTCGATATGATAAGTTAAAATCCAAAAATTAATTTTATTTTCAAAATTTCCCACGGAAACTACACTTATGGCATGGCATCGCTATCACGTCATCTCCCTCTGAAACTAATATCGTTCAATGTATGCATAAAATTGAATTCTCTAAGTTCTGATATGAATAAGAAGGGCGTGATGACACGCATATGCGGTTTGTTTTTTCATAATTAATTTAAGCAAAAATTTTCGGAAGAAATATGAATCGAAAATTTACCGTGTCATCTTTGGTGAAATTAAAATATTTGTATCGTGGATCTTTACTGAAGCGGCACTTCTGAGACGCATACAGCACCAAGTAATAATTCTTAGAGGGGCGTTTTAACAATCTGAAAGTAATTAAACCTCAGTATTTTCACGAATAATTGACACTACTTTTGAAATTTCAAAATACTCATATTGTTTTCAAGAAAATTGTTTTATTTCAATTATTTACTTTGTAAACCATTGACTAGCTTCGTTGCCACAGTCATACACAGAGACCTCGTTACCCCAGATAGTAGCTGTTTTAGGGAACTCCGTTGCTATGACCTGGAATTACATAAAATATTACATTTGAAATATATAATATACTCATCTAATAGGCTTAAAGATTGCTACACACATACGACCATATAGGCAGATACGTATCATACATAAATCAATATTTTTTTATTTTCTTCTCCTTTTAGAGTTTAGGTTAAATCTTTTTACTTACTTCTGCCAAATCCACCTTGACGGGAACATCCATAGCAGGGTGCTCCAGAGTGATTACGGAACCATCCACATTGGGCGAAACTAATAAAAGGTCTTGATATACCCTAGCTGTGATGAAGTTATATGAATCATCGACCACACACAAGATTCTAGAACAAAATATATCTCAATAGTTTGTGAACAAAATATATCTCAAGCTCGTATCCCATCATATATCTCATTCATGTCCTTTGGCTAGATTGAGCTCAAGAGTGAGCCGATTATAAATAAAAAAATCATATTTTATGTGATGTGATGTCTAACAAACATGATTAACACAAAAAAATATTACTTTTTCTGTCCAAGACTAACCTATCCCGAAGCCACTCGCGTTTTAGTCCTAATAAAGTGCATTCGGCTTTATCCGTAGAAATTACTCCACACGACTTGATAGGGTATATATTCAAGCTCTTCAAAAACCCTACTGATCTCCATTTTTGTGGCAGCTTCTTTTTCCTCGTTTCTTGATAAAAGCGGTATAAGCAGTAAACTATGCCAAGAACGCCACCTACTGCTGTAACTATCACTGCGGTCCCATGAACTGGAACTTAAATTGTCAATTATCTAACCGGACTGAAAATAGAATCCATCAAAATATTTAAATAAATCCAACTATTGATAATTACCTACATGCTAACGAGGTAAATATAAATTAATAGATATTATAACTAATCTATATATCGCACACCTAGATCTAAATAAGACAACTCAAAAAACTAATTTGGAGATTTGACAATACGTGTGTTTACGTGGCAGGAGCGCGACCACTGTTGATTCAACAAAAGAAAGCTAAAGTTATCTAGCGGCTCATCCCCGAATCTTTATTGAATCTGTTATGTTGGATAGATGCGTATGATCACCAAGTATTTGAATATTGTACCTACTAAGTCAAAACTCGCTCAAATTTTTGAGTTGTCTCAGTTTAGATCTAGATGTGCGATATATAGATTATATTATAATGTATTTTGGTAGGTGTATTATATTATATTTACAAGCAAGACTACATGAGATATTTAAATATTTCCTACAGTTTCATGTATTTCACTGGCACCAATTTAAAAAAAGAAAACTAACACCCGTATGTATAGTCGAGTAAAAGTAAGAAATCAAAGCAAATATTTTAAACAAACAAGAATCTGAATAAAATAAGAACTTAACAGTAAGAAGAATACTATTACTGTTCTTATTTCGTTCAAATTCTCGAATATTGATTAAAATATCTGTTTATGTCTCAAGTATTTAATTATCTCGACTAGAGTAGATATGATATGAGAGTGTAAATTTTATTCTTCGATTTATTCATTTCGTCTCATTGTATTTTTAAGATGAATAATTTAAGTACATATAAAAATAATGAATATTAACTATTTGAAAATTAATATTTACCACTTCATATTTATTTTTTATGTGTTTATTTACTTCTTATTTACCACTCTAATTATTTAAGATTAAATGAGTTAATCCATTATAAAAGTTAAATCGCAGTTTCTATAATAAAAACAGAATTTGAATTGACCTTTGAGTTTTGTGATTTTAACATAAGACGGGTGCCTAAATTTAGAGGTTACTAATAAATTACGCATCTAGATAATCACATACCTTTGTATGACATTGCACTAAAATTCTTCTTTTATTAATGACTTATCTGCGCGTTCACACAATTCTGCCAATGTCAAGTGAATAAATCAGTTAAATTAAAATAAATAAATTTCCACATATAAAATGAGACTGACTACTACTACTCATCATAAGACTTAAATTCGATGGGTTGCCAACATACTACAGATACGATTGTCAAATGAAAAAACAATTGAAACGCGCCGCGTTCCGCCTAGACGTGATAAGAAAACATAATATGAAACAATGATTGCTTCTATATCTCGATTAATATACTTGTAATTACCTATCAGTCACGATTAATTGTTCGAGTAAGTATTTTATTCAGCTCAATGAAATAAGTGGAAATAACGATTGAATTATTGCTTACTTATAGGTATACCATTGTTTATTTATATTAATGAGCTCGAAGATGCAGTGGTTAGCATGTCTTATCTGCAATTTCGTGGGGTAACCAACTGTCGCTATGGCTGGTCATCGGATGGGTGACCAGAAATTTGTTACCCTATAGGTTCCTCCATGTTTCGGAAGGCACGATAAGCCGTTAGTCCCGGCTGCATCTGCAATCGTTAATGCTCACTAATCCACACTGGGCCTGCCTTCTCACTTTTATATCTAAGGATAAAGACATAAATAAAGATACGTTATTTCTTTGTAATAAAATCTCACATGGTGACTGCTTCTATTGTAGGAACAAGTAAAGGGTAGATAGATAGATAGGGTAGAGTGAAGAACTATACGAATCATTAAGCTGAATAACTACAATTGAAGTCAGGCGAATGTTTTCTTTATATACTTACCTAGTTTAAGTATGGTAATTAAATGATAACCGCTCGATTCAAATAACAGTTTCTTTAATAAAGTGAACCGTTTTTAAAAGAAGTATTAATTATCACATTATTGTTAATTTTTTGAAAAAATAAAAATTTTGATTATTTTCAGAACGTATATTATAGGTATCAATAAAATATTAAATGATTATTTGATTATATAAATAGGTCAATAAAATATTAAATGATTATTTGATTATATAATTTTAAGTATTTGACAAAATGCTTCCAGTTTTATTTATATAAAAATATAATCGTCAACACAGAAACAAAAAATAAGTAAACCATCATAAAAACCTTTATTATCCCTTAAACTTAAGAGTAGTTTGTTTATTAACAATATATTTTTATTTAAGAATATATTTTGACAATAATTTTGAAAATAATAAACTTTTCATAAACAAAACTAAGTACAGATAACAACACGTCAGACTATACAAAACTCAAAATCCCCCACTCTGTTTCGAACCTTAATAAAATTCATTACAGAAGTTTGACATATTATGTTAACCTGACGTGCAGCCGTGTGTACATTTTAAGCGACGTAGATTGGCTCATCAAGTGCGACTTGTCCACCGGAGCCTGACCGTAAAGATATTTGTAGACCCATGCAGGGCGAGTTACCTATTGCTTTAAGAAGCACAGGGTCTTCGGTCACTCGATAACTGAAACAAATATCAACTTTTGTAAGTATGCTTTTATTATTACAATAATACTTAACGTTATTCTCATTTCTTTAATTGGATATTGAGAGCATTCTGTTGCACTTAAAGTTTTGATGCTGTCAAATTCAATCGGTGTTTTAATTCCGAAAATAATTAGGAACAGATGTGAACTTATTAATGTGACTATGGAATACCGTCAAAGCAAAGCCAAATCAAACATTTTTTTGTTTAGAGAGTGAGAGAACGGAATTTGGGTCATTTTTACCTCATTCTGAATACGGAAAAAAAAGAAAGAATGAAGAGATAAAACTTAATTTAGATTTCGATGTTTAACTTAATTGCTGGTTTATGGGGTCAAATAGAAATTTATATTTTTTCCTACCCTTCTTAATTTTTAATAGCGTACATACCAAAAAATCTAATAATAAGTAGGTATGATGTGAAACGAAATCGATTTATTCAAATCTTTCAACGAGGTCAGTTTTACATCTTTACCACCTCTTCCTGTATTTTCTATTTAAACATTTATTGAAAGTGTAAACAAAGATTATATACCTTTTCAGAGTTTCAAAGGGTTCAGCTTTTGCATTTCGTACTCCAGTTTCTGGATCAATTGTAGTAAATAAGCACCTGCAATCAATATAATAGATTGTTCCCATTATTATAAAGTACTTAGATTAGTTGGTGAATTAAGTAATAGATATGGTTTTTATACCTTGTGCATGGCTTTAGTACTTCGAATATGTTCTGTCCAATTTTGATAAACTTCCAATTGTCTTCTTCATACGGCTTGGCTGTTCCAGACAAAACGAAGTTAGGCCTAAAGTTGCATGGAGATACCTTCAAGTCTTCCAAGCGCTCGTTCAGGTCATCCACTGAAGCTTGATTGATCAAATTGAAAGGAACCTCGTCTGACAGGGCACCCTATAACAGAACAAAGAACTTTCAGGCTCCACGGATTTTCCTACTAACTAGTATGGAAAAAATAAAAGACCTAGTTATTTATTGTACAGTCGACAGCATAAGGCTATTCAAAACTGTCCAACTTCTCCACTTGATTTTAAACCTTAATGCATTTGTAGGTAGTTTGAGGAAATTGGACATATTGTGGTAGTGTCAGGTGCAGCCGTGTGTACATACCGTATCATCTTTCTTGAAATTTGCATTCACTGGAATGCTTCCACCTCCTAGCGTGCGACAGTTTTCTGATGAATAGTACACCAACTTAAAATTATCTGTCGGATGGTTGATCAAACTGAAACAGTATAGATAATAAGATTTTTAATACTGTATTATGTTAAAGCAAATTGATTCCTCTGCCTGCTTCATCAGCGACAATACGTCAAGTTATACAAAACCAACTGATTTCAAACCTTAAATCGATATTTGAAAATTCGACTAAGGTAGGTACTACAATTTTCCGGGGTTTCCTTGCCAGTTACCAGGTACCGGACTATCGAGAGAGGGTGGTACGGTGGGTTTTGCAGGGTAGGCCAACTGCACTGGACCGACGTTTCTTGCAGTTGGAGAGCCCCGGTTTAGTCGGCCTCTCGTCCAGGTCATGAAATGTTAAAGGTAAGTACCCACCTACTTACTAAGTTAGAGACGTAAAGTGATAGGTATGTCATGAAGAAATGCACGTGATTCCAAAAAAATCTCTTTTGTGTGTGTGTGCACACAGTTAGGAACAGTGCTCTTTGAAGCATCATGGCGTACAGACTTTGGTGTAGTTGTACAAACTGAGACCGTCACTGATGGTAGTTTCAGTGGTTGTTTTTTTAAATAAAGTAATAGAATTGGAATAAGTGCTTTTTAAAATAAATATATTGACTCTGTGGGATGATATCGACGCTGGAAAAAACTACGTGTTTGATTTGCAGTGCCGATATTATGATATTAATATATGAATCAAGATTCCTGTTCTTGTCTTGTGATAGTATAAATAGCTTCACTACTGAATTTAAATTTCAATAGGTGTCTTATTGATAACATTTCATAGAGCTGCTCCGTGTTTCGTAAGGCACATTAAGCCGTTTGGTCTTTACTGCATTTGCAGCTGTTAATAATCACCAATCGTGTAATGGATTAAGGCTGTTCTCCCTATTTGATTCTATTCATAGTGAAGGTGAGAGGCCTTTAGCAGTAGTGAAGTTGTTACCTGGAGAACCACTTGCTGACATCCGAGCCGCAATCAAACACAGGGACTTCAACACCCCAGACAGTAGCTAACTCTGGCTTTTGCAGGGCGATTACCTTGCGTACAACAAATCGTCTATTTAGAAAGTAACTGAATAAGTCAATAGTATTTAAGTCGTCTTACTATGATATATAAGATTTTCAGTGACGTAATTACAGGGTGGCAAGTCGACAAATTGCCACGGGCCCCCAGGTAAAAGGACCGGTAAAAGGACCCGGTCAGATGAATTTGCCACGGGCCTCAAACGGTATAGATACGGCACAGAAGATTTTCATATTTTTAATACACTGACAGCTAAGTAAGTTTATAGTTTTAATGGTTCTTCTAAATTGTATCATGATGCAGTCCATACCTCTGCCAAATTAACATGAATCGTCTCCTTATTAGGATGTGTCAGCGTAAGAATGGAGTTCCTCACAGTAGGATGTACAAGAAGCATTTCCGGGTATTTTCTTGCTGTCACGAAGTTATTCTTTTGGTCGACCACCATCATAATTCTGCGCAATATATTATACGTATATAATGGATATAATACGGCACATAAGAAGTTCAAAGAAATAAGATTTATTATAGAGTTATCTCCAATGTAATAAAACCATATTTTTTAAAGGCTAATACGACTCCAAAGAACGCATTTTTCAATAATTTATGATGCAGCGGAGGAGACACTAAGCTAATTGAAATTTTCCGAATTTTCTTATGAGGAAAAATATAATAGGCACTCAGGTGTCATGTTAATTATGTACAAGTTATAAAGCATCTTTACACCTATTTGACTACGTACATGCTTAAGAATTTAGATTTTATTTATGTATGTTTGTTACATGTGTGTATTACATGTATCTCCATTTTAATACAAAACCAAGGATGGGGCTAAGATGACCAGAAATCTACAAGATGTGCCACTGGTCTAATGGTCTTCCCACGTGGCCATAACTTGCGACTCAATCGCGTAACTGCAGTCGTGATTGATTTATTTATCAAAGTTTTAAGTGATCGATAAGGTAAGAATAGAAAAATTGTCAGCAGACCAATCAGAATTGATCTGTTCAATCCTAGCCTACTCAAGTTATGCAGGAGAGCTTCAGGTTATAACTAGAAGAGGTGGGCAGGTGGGAATAAGAATACGGCTTCGTTAATGATTTTGTAACGTGAGATACTTCCATGCATTATCGTTATTTGAAATTAATCATTAAAAAGCTTCAAGGGATTTCCATTACCTATCCCTCAACCACCCATCCCTTAAACCCAATTGAGTGCATTCGGCTCGTTGTATCTTCTGCGGTGCACATGACTTAATAGGGTACACATAAAGGTCCTTCAGCGTACCCACTTGACGCCAGTCTTCTGGTCGTGGTAACCTCGTTTTGTTTATTTGTTCATAAGCCCGATAAGCGCAGTAGGCACCTCCTAGCACACCAGCAGCTACGGCCGCTGCTGTTATATACGGCCCTAGAAAAATGTAAGATTCATTAATCCGAGTTAGTTCCTATATATTACGCAGAAACGAGGTGTGTGATCTATTTGGACCTGAGTTTGATACGCGATCGGATCAATATATGTATGTAGAAAAGGTGAACTTTACTATGTTGTCTCGATTCTGGATGTTGTAGTATTATCGTTGTTTCAGGTTTCCTCAAGTGTGTTAAAAGCGATTTCATTTGGGCTCAGAGCAATATGCGATGTTGTGAAATATTTTTTATTAATTTCTGTTTAACACAATAAGGGCGCATAAATTATTAAGTATTTTTTGGTCATAAACAAAGAAAAACTCTAAAAAATCTACTAAATGTCAAAATCAAAAAAATCAACTAAACGTACGTGATAATAACCAAATAATATAATAATAAGTTGCAAACTTGTTAATAATTTTACCAAAAGTCACACACACGGAAACGTTATAAAACATTGCGTATAAAACGTTATAAAAACGTTATAAAACGTTATAAAACATATGAGCAGAGTTATACCACCCATCCCGTTTCTTCCGGGAGTCATCATCATCATCAGTCCTTTTACGCCCCACTGCAGGGACTCAGGCCTTTCTTATGGATGGTTAAGGAGGATGGGCCATGACCCTCCACGCTGGCCTAATGCGGAATGCAATTGGAGGGTATTAACGACTGCAAATGTAGTCGGGACAAACGGCTTAACGTGCCTTCCGAAGCACGGAGTAGCTCGAGATAATAATTTTTTGGTCACCCATTCCGTGACCGACCCTTGCGAAAGTTGCTTAAGGACAACGATCGCAGACCGCGGCGCTTATCCACTACGCCACCGAGCTATTCTGGGACAGTCCCGATTTCCAATTCCAATTAATTTTGTCCCAATTTATGAAAGCCTGTAAGTTGTTACAGTAGCCGAATTTGATTCTGACGCGCCACCTCTCCAGCTGCCGGCGCCAACCCTAACAACTCATAATAGTTTTTTAACTGAATTATTTTTTACATTTTTATATTTTATTCCTCTTTTGATCTGATAATTATTGAAAAAAACCATACGCCGTGCTTCAAGAATTTTAATACTTTGTGCTTATCTGTATGCTTATAGGTAGAAGTAATAAAAAAAATAAAAAGCTTTTTATTTCTTTATAAATAAATATATTTAGATTGATATCCGATCGTTTCTGATTATAGTTTGTGCTGATTATCCCATTTTTTTTCAAAAGGAGGCATAATGTAGAGAGAAAATAAAGTACATAAGTGGCATTATTCTGTGATAGTGGTTCCAAGCACAGAATAAATGTTATTGCAAACGAGTTTATTGTAGATAAGCATGCATTATCATGACATTGTAGGTACATATTTATCATTATCACTTCATTTTGATGAAAACCTACTGAATATTGAATGTACCTAGTTTTAATTTTTAGGTATTTAAGTATTTTGATGTGTTGCTGTGTTGCTGTATTAACATTTATGTTAATTTATACTTTAACATACTCAAAAAAAAAATTATACCACGACATGTCGAATTCCCACAATATTTTTTGAACATTACCAACAAAACATTAAGGTTTGAATTATATTGTGGAAATCTGATATATTTCTTTTACCATATACATATTAGTGAAAGAGAGCGCTAGAGCTAGACCTTAGTATAAAATATGATTAGACGATAGACCATTAATGTTACGATGAATGATCATTGCACATACTTCCTAAAACTTACCTTGAGCAGACATAGCTCTCTACTTTTCTACCACAATATTTTCGCGAAATAGTTTCCTTTATTATTTTTATATCTTTGTTCAATATGCAAACATTTCAACAGCAAAACAAACAAACCGGCACAGCAACACAGAACTGTTACATACGATGTTAAATTACTTAGTTACACAAACTACAGTTTTGTATGTACGAGTTCTTATCTTATCTATATTCTGTCTGCTATAGAGATATTCGATATACATCGATGCATCGAATTCACTCGATGTTTACATGTCGATACATCGAATCGGTTCGATGTTTTGAAAGCTATTAATTTCTTCGATGTATCGATGTATTTCATGAAACATCGAATAAATTGTAACTAGCTAACTACTGATTAGGTATATTATAATGATTCAATTCAATTGCTTTATTTTAGAGGACAAAAATAAAACCTATTGGTGGCAATGGTGGCGCTAGTAAGCGGTTCTTCTTTTGTTTATAGCGACGAACTCATGTTTTACCGCTAAGGGTACATTATTCTAGGTTCCGCCAAAGTCACGTGGGTAGCTTTTACTACTTTACATGGCAAGCATAGATGCAAAAATAATTTTGATTAAAATTTTTATTGACGGAATCTAGAAATTAACGTTGGTAACACTGCGTCAGTACATCACAATGACAAAGAATTTAAAAAAGTTTTTGACAGCATCAACCGTTGGTGTTGTTGATTGTGTGTGTCCCGATAATTTGATGAGCTTTAAGTGAAAACATTTAATTACATTTGGATTTAACTGTGTCGTACATTAGCAATTTGCATACATTACAGAATATTAGTGCAGAATACCTTGCTGCTAGTGCAGTACTTGTACTGCACTAGCAGCAAAGTTATTCCACTTATCCACTGCCTTATTTTAAAAGTACAATCTCTTCAGCTCGAAGATTCTCTTGGAAAAGATCTGAAATCGCTAGTCTTAAAAGAGATTGCCAAAAGAATGGGTGTTATAGAGAATGTGACCCCTCTCGCCATAGCTACAGTATTAGACCCAAGATTCAAGAAAATGCATTTCACAAATCCTCTTGCTTGCTCTTCAGCTGTTGCAAAAGTCAAAGACTTATTGAAAACTATAGCACAAAATGAGGTAGAATCAGATTCTTCGGATAATTCTGAGAAACCTGAAGATAACTTTTGTTTATGGGAAGATCACCATAAATTAGTCCGTAAGAACTGGAAAACGTCGACGGCTCTAGTTCTGACGAGCTATCTATATATTTACGTAGTCCAGTAGGAAGACTCAATGAAAACCCATTACAGATATGGAATGATCTTAAAATTCAGCTACCCAAACTACATATAATCGCTTACAAGTACCTCACCATGGTGGGGACTTCAGTGCCAGCTGAACGTTTATTCTCAAAAGCTGCACAAACAGTTAATCAACAACGTAATCGACTAAAGGGCTCCCGCTTAAATAAACTTCTGTTTTTGCAAAGTCTTCCAAAAGAACACTGGAAATATTTCCAGTATTCCATTGGGATTTTTATTTTCGCTGATTTTTTTAAAGTCTTTACAGTCGCCTCTTCTCGTAATAGGTCTACAAATGAGACCCCTGTCACATTATATAAATAGATATATTTTCGATGTACCGAGGTCCTAAGACTATTGAGTAAGTGTTAGTATGATAAGGTTCCACAGTGTATACATAATTCATAGACTTGACTGTACTTTTTGTAATAAAAATAAAGGATATTTTCACACTTACCTTTGGTAATCATTTTTTAAAACTGTTAAAAAAGTACTCGATTTTAGAAAAACATCGATGTTTTAAACCGATGTATCGAAAAGTATCGATGCATAGTCGCGATGTATTGCATCGAAAAAAATATCGATGTATCTTCTTAACGGACACCCCTAGTCTGCTAAAGCATGTACATAAACATTAAAGTACGCCTCATGAAAGAAGTCCCTCGGATCACAATGTTTTCGCTTTTATTACAAAGTAATAAGAGTTATAACGTGGGACTTCTTTCGCGAGACGGACTTTACAAAAGCACTGACTACACGGTTGGCAACTAGTGCTCCGACCAAGTTGATCTTGCGTTCTCAACTCCACCGACTAGACGGGCTCCAACATAACGTTAGTCGCCCTTTGTGGAAGCCATAAATTAGTGGAGGCGTACCTAAATCTTTAATACAACTTATTTATTACAAAGAGCTAAGCTTTGCTCATTTGTTTGTTTGCATTTAATAGGCTCCGAAAGAATTGGACCGAATTTAAGAAAAAAAATCACCTACGGGAAGCTACGTCATACGCGGGGGGCATAGGCTTTGGTCTATGATTATGATTTACGTGGGTAAAGTCGTGGAAAACAGCTAGTTTTATACAAAGAAATCAGTTACAAATAAAATGCACATACCCGTTGAAGGGGGATTTTTGTAATCCTCCTTACGGATTTGGAATGAATTTAAATACGCTATCTTTTGTTCTTACGCTGATATAAGCTTGTCGTTTATGTAAACATTTTAGTGAAAAGGATTCGATTTCGATAAAATTTTTATGTCACCTTAATCGGTATCTAAGTAGAAATAATGTTAGTTTTATTCTTCAAAACATCCGGGTTCGATTTCCGGATGGAGAACTATTTTTTTTAAGTATCTATTATTATTAGCATTTATATTTTTTTAAATTGATGATATGGTTCCTAAGAATATACTTTCGTAAGTGGGTATATCTCATAGTCTCCCATAGGAACAGTCGCTATCTGTATAAATATTTGTTAGATTTGGTTATTAAAAATAAATATTTTTGGATTTTATAAACAGTTCTATCCACGGCTAGCAACCCTAGTATGCTGTATCTGCCTTAGGGTATTAAACCAATGAGATTAATAACTAGAGAAGTCACAGATAACCTCCAATAGATACTGCATGATGACTATGGTGGGGAAGGTGATAGGGCGAGGTAATAGGGATGATGACTGGGTAAAAAAAATGCAATTCCATTTAGTCCGTCAGTCAGATAATAGAAAAATATTGGATCCGTTTTTTTTTGTTTTACTTCAATTTAACAAGAAATAGTATAGATAACAGGCATTAAAGTTGAGGAGTGGGGGCTCGCTACGTCACAGTTGGGTAGAAAACGTATTCTAACGTGACGTCATGCGAAATTACAACTCAATGTAACGCCGTAATTTTATGATTAGTGATTATGAAAAAAATACGTGTTTAATATTTTTTAACACTCTACCTGACGAACAAACAAACAAAAATTAGTCATCATCCCTATTGCGGCGACGCTATTGGCTAGTACAAAGACACGTATTTCGTAGTGATGGGAACCATAATGTGTTAAAGGTATTTCGATAATTGATCGATATTATGCAAATTTTACCATTGGATATTCAGTGGTCGGAATTAGGTAGAGTTATTCATGTACTTACACTGATTTCATACAGCGAAAGAATAAAGTGGATATGCCTCAAATCCCGAGATTAATTTTAAAGAGCAGAAAAAATCCCGTAATTATTTAAATAAAAAGTTATTTACTTTTACACAATATAAACTACTGCACGCACGACGTTGCCAAACTTACATCAATGACATCGGATGTCCAAAGTTGCAAAATACCAATACGCGCGATGTAAACTAATAAAAATTTTATGTTAATTATCTTTATTTTATTTGTCTATCTCTGACGTTGTTATTATTATTTAGTTGTAAGATTGATTGCCCAAGGGATTGTACATTAGAAATCCCGGGATATTAATGTGGACCCATTAATATCAACATTTCGATGCACGTACATAAATAACTCTACCTAATTCCGACCTCTGGATATCATTAAAAACACAAAAATGTAGTTAGAAAGGCTTTGGTTTGTTAATAAATAATAACAGAAGATATTTTTTTGCGTTACACTACCCAATTTCGTATTAAGTAAACAGATAAGTTCGGAAACATTGCTTAAATGAAACTAGTAATATTGACAAACAATATAATGTAAATAAATCCATACAAAATAAAAATAATACAATAAGTACAATAAATGCTGTTGGAACTTATCACGAATGGATTACAACGGTTTAAAAAGTATGGTTTAAAATAATAAAATATAATTTTCTGTTACACCATAAGGAATATACAGTTTCTCTTGCTATAACACACCCATTATTAAATTAATATACAAATGTATTCCAATACCAAAACGACGTCAATATGGTAATCTAGAATAGGGTTTTTAGGTATCTTTCACTTATAAGGGGATGAACCCAATATTTTTTCTGTCTTCTACGTCTTCGCACATCAAGTAATAAAGCAAGCAATTACCGACGTTCCAAAAATCTCATTGTACCAAGCGTAAGTGACGTCTAGCTTCAAAGAGAGCTGTCCTAAACAGCTTGTGCGTTTGTCCGTTTATTTCCGGACAAAAAATTCCGGATAAGCGGACAAAATCACAAGCTACTCATCCGGGTTTATCATGTCATTCCGGACTGGAAAAAATCGGACCGCTGGTCCTGAAAATTCAGTGTGGTGCACAAGCGCCCTAACACACAAATATCGTTTAAATATTTCAGTGACACTTCACTAGCGAAATGACTATCTTTGGTCAATTTGTTTCCTGCAAAAATCAATTTTTGCTAGAGTCGCCATCTAGTAGGGGTACTTTTTTTAGTGCTTTCTTTAAAGATACTAAAAAAAATATTTCACTAGATGGCAGCACAAATCGTAGGATCTAAATGTCAAATGAAAGAGAATAGAATTCTCAGTGTTGTTATGGATCTGATAACTCGGATTGATATCGAGTTGAAATTCAATGAGGAAGTATTGAAGAAAAACATTAGTCCCCGAAATCTAACTAGATGTCGCCACGTTACGTTCTTGATTTCTCCATGACAACCTTTCCGGTTTTCTTTCATGTTTAATTAGTTTTCAAAATTCAATAAACAACTCATATCCTATTTGTACTTTTTCGTATTTGTATTGATATCTAAAAGTACGAGTTCATCGCGTAGTTAGTCAAACTTACATTTTTACATACATTTATGAATAGGAGAATACATTGATAACAATCTGCCAGTCAATAAGTGGCCGCAAGTAATTTTTATTAAATTAATGTTAATTAATTATCCAAAAAATTTTCGTTCATTTGCTTTTTTAATAAAATATCATCCACATCATAGCAATATACGTAAAGAATTTCAAAATTGATAGGTGCCGTTGTATAATCGGCCGTAATACGTTGCAGCCAGGTGTAAACAGGTAAATTTTGGGGTATTTATACGTTCACGACGTATACGCATGTTTTTTATATCAAATTAAAGCTATTTTTTTTTTTAATATGATGATGTAACGCTACCTGTGAACAAATGGCCGCAAATTAAAGTTGCTAACTGTTAAAGACTCGAGGTATCCGAAATAAAGTGAAAGAGAGTTAGCGCGCAACGCTACTTGTTAGACGAGGATGGCGGGTAGCGGTGAGGTGTATTTATCGTAACAGGTAAAAAGAACAAGTATTTCCCTACGGAACATAACAACAAATTCGTAACAAAAATACCTGTTATAGAAAATACTACACGCGAGAACAGTACTATGCGTAAAATATCGTACCAGCACAATCCGCTGTTATATCCTGTTATTGGTCTGCGGTTGTTATCCCTGTGTTCCTGTTATCCTAGCTAGAACATTTCCCCTCTCATTCTTACCTATGAAGTCAAAAAGAGAGCCACCTAGTACTTTCTTCTGAATATCAGGAAATTAAAGTTGACCCCAAATCATAGGCGTCATAAACCAACTTCTTAATATTGCTTCGTCGTATCAACTAATGTTATTCGTCTTTTTCTCTCTCATTCTCTCATACAGGTCATAAGGTAGTAAAAAGAGATGGTGACTAGTATTTTATAATACAAGAATTTTGTATTGACACTTCTTTATTCCATGATACATAAAGTAGATAGACTCCTAAACTTTGTTGTATAATTTAAGCGTAGGAATACGTTCGGATACATTACACATGAACTTTTGTTATTGAAACAAACACACGAGAAAAAAATTGAATAGTCGTCAAATTATTTTATGAATGATGAATTGTTTTCATTCGATACGATCATTTGCATTCGGTTGCTGGTGGTTGCTAAGTGACCTGTGTAGAATGGTAATAGGCGACGAGCGATATCATGCGTTTCTTTGTTTCATCTGCCACACGCTGATCTTCAAAATAAAATTTGAAGCGCGGGTCATTTGTTTAAAAAGTCTTAGCTTCTATCAGAATAAAGTCTATAATCCCAAGTAATACATTGATCGATGACAGCAGACGCCGTGTTCGGATACTTGTACAATAAAATTAAATATACTTGCTTAATCAATTTTCCAATTTTAAACCACGCATTATTGGATTTATTTTTGTATAATTGAACTATAACAGTTCAGGGCTTATTCGAAGCCGGAACGCATCTTGCATTGTGAACTAGAGTAATTCTTACGGGGGCGACGCGTTTCACTTTAACTCGATGCACCTTTTAGGTTCATTTTTATTTTTTCTAATTTTTTGTTGAATAAATATGATAAATTTGGCAAAACTTTTAGGATACCCTGAAAACAAATAACGAGAGATTCAATAATATTACGATTTATATTAATTAATTTCTTGTACCCAGTATCTTTACCTCATAAACTAAAACCTCTTTTAAGAAGTAATACTTATTATAAAATTAAAGAATGGGCACAATAGTCCTTGAAGAAATATACAGTCTGTAAAATAACAATAAATATTTTTTTACATCTAAAATCAAAACAATGAGTGTCCAGTAACGGACTGGTGTTATGATAGTAAAAAGTGGATTAAATAAGTTTTGGTGGATGTATGGAGGAAAACTCCTTGGCCAAATCACCATTATGTGTCAACGTGTCGTTCATACGATTTGACATTGACAGTTCTCATCACACGTTTATTTCTGTAGATAATTGTACGGTTTATAATTGCGAAAAATCAAAAATACCTTCGAATTTTGTATATTTCCATAAAAAATGAATGATTGTTTTACATAATTCTAAAATATATTCATCGATCTTAATAATATACTTCAACACCACTAATTATTAAAAAATATGGTGTTACTAGGAAATGATGAGGTAAAACGATCATTTCAGTTCAAACTTCTTTTCTAAAGGAGTTCTGACTATTATAATAGTGTTATTTATATGTTTTAGTTTCTTGTGGAACTCACGAAACTATTTCAAAAAGCTCGTGGTGAAGGTTCGGTGACTATGACGTTGAAGAGATGTAAGTATAAAACAATACATGCTACCAAATACTTCTGTAACTTAATCTTTGCATACTCTATGTTGTTAAAACTTAGTTGTGCTGCAAATTTTTCTGTTCATTTCAGACGACGGTCGCACAAAACCAGTACCCAGAGATGGTACCCCTGTTATCAAGAACCCAAGTTACAAATGTCTAATTAGAGCTCAATGTCGAAGCAATAAAATTTCTACAGTTGTAGAGCAAAGGGATGTGGAAAAATTTAGCACTGCATATTCAAACTTACTTAAAACAAGTGTCAATGGATTAAAACGATTAAAGAAACCCAAGAAGAAAGCCATGGCTACTCAGTAACCAATTTCTAATGAGGTTAATGTGTAAAGACTAAAAGTTATGACCTAAAGAGTGTATGAAGGAAGTAATAGAAAAGTGCATCAGTGTGTGTTCTAGCATGTGACAGGCTCCATTGAACTGTGCTCTTCGCTCTTTAGTGAGATTTGGGGAGTTGGAGACGTCCATCTCTGCCAGACATGCTGTCATAACTTGATTATTGTCCATCTGTCCAATTATATGATTTTGTATGCATACTTTAGGTCTTTATAAATATAAAGTTTTGTTTATTTACTTCATTATATGTCAAGAACAACTCCCCAATGCGTTGTTTGTCATAATAACATTACACAATGAGAGTTATCAATAAACAACAATTAAGTATAGACTTTATTTTTACAAATGATTAACAATAATAAAATAATAATTCCAATGTTAATAAAACAGTCAGTCAATATCACATCATGAGACCAGTTAAATTGAAGTAATACATCTATTATCTTTTGGTATAATTATTTACAAATAAACTGAATTTCAAATTGATTTATCTACTCAACTAAAAATAAGATGATGAAAATTTTATCACAGTATTTTAGTGAGAACACTATAAGAAAAAGTCTTATGCCCTTAATATTGTTATTGTAAGTTTTCTTAAAGGACTTTACTGACAAGATTTTTGTATATTGCTTTTTCAATTTATTTAAAGTGTATCTGGTTTTTTAGTATTGTGTTTTATTTAATCTTACAACAACAATATACAATCCCTAACAATTTTATTTGAATAAATATATTGAATGTAACAAGTATATACATGTACATTCATAAATTTAACTCGTACACTAAACCAAAAATTTTTCACAAATTTAGGAGGCTCTCTAGTGGCAATTTAGCACGAGGAGAAAAATAGAAAAAAAATTATCACTTATAAACACCAATTATTACCGGCATAATTATTCCCAGTTATTATATAATCAACAAAACACTTAAAATTATTTAATCAGGAACAGTTTAATTCTAATCTTGAGTTATTTATGCTTTTAACTTTTACAATGCAAATGATACGAAGGGATATTACAGATTTAACTGTTAATTTGTTGTTAACAATGATTCAAATAATTTTATATATCATAACACATCATGAATAAAATTGGTATGTACAATAAGTGTTATTCTATAGTTGTCTCATACACTTTCATATGATAAATATAAATATGATAATTACAACATTACAGATATAAATTTGCACTTTTTATATATTGGATTGTCTGCTTTATTATCATTCATTAAATGCAAAACATTATTACATTTATTGACAGTTTCAAATTCTTCAAGAATTTGCATTCATCTTATACTATTTTTATTAGAAGCACCACACACAATAATGAGTCTACTCTCTGGGTCTGTATGTAACGAAGTCATACTCATTTACATTGGTTGACCGGGTTAGCTTGCATAACTCCGGCGACTTTGAAATTGGACTGTAGTAGCAGTGTAAATGAGCTATTTGTTGCATGATAAATCGCAATTAAGGCTCTTCCCATGGCTCGATGCGATGCAATTCGATATCGCACTAATCGCATGCCCTCATAAAATGTATGGAGAATCTCAAGTGTTTACTACCACAATCTATCGATACACCTCGGCTTATCCCGTATCGCATGTAACGTTCCACCCCGCTTAGCCAAGTAAAAAAAATAAACACCCATCCGATTACCAGCCTTTACGAACGTCGCTTATTCTTCACAATAGCAAATCAAACGCGCTAATCAGTTGTGCGCGCACGTGCACGCGAAATCGTAAACACATACATCATAAATAAAAATATATTGATTTAGAAAAAGCTGTTTGGTATACGGATCTCCAATAAATCGTAGTTATATGCAATTAAAATTTACTTGAAATATTTGAAATAGATAGCCTAATTACTAAGGTTTAAATATGCCATAATGCATGATAATGATACTTGTTGACAAATGATTTCCAAATAACTTTTAAAAAAATTTTTTTAATACAGTTCTGCTACTGCAGCACTTCTGCAGCTCAACTGTGCATCACGCTTATTCTGAACAAGACGACAATGTTTTATAAGTTAACTGTTAAATGATAAGGAAATATTTAGAGAGTATTGTCGTTTGTGTACGCGCCACTACTGATCTACTTTGGCGGCGTAGCATAACGCCCAGGAGTAGAATTTAAGGGACCAGTAGTACTTCAGCGGCTTTGCTACGGCAGTACTGCTGCTACGTGCAATGTAGTTTGGAATCATACCTTTAAGCTTATGCATTCAGAAAACAAAGAAATTCCAGTACTAACGTTTTACAGTGGGACATACATCAGTGTGATAGTGCCTTTAGTAATGATATTGTAATGTAGTTAGTACAAAATTTCCGCCACTGTATTTTTCTCATCATCATTGCTATAAAACAGAACTGTATGCTTTATGGGATAAGTATAATTGGAAAATCCTATAAAAATATTAAGAGCGCAGTGCGTTTTCGCTCTATAACTAGATCCTATTATCCATTCTCAAGCATCGTGCATCATCAAATCAAATCGCTTTAAACATAATTCTCCATCAAAGGACGTTCTTTGAGGTGAGCCGCTTGATACAGGCGTTTCTTACATGGTCATTGCCTAATCTCTCGGACTCTTGTAATACCCGGCGAAGATCGTTGGTGCGATCGTTGCGAGCTGCGAGAATGTAGGCGCTGCTCACGTTCCGGCAAGTCAAATAGCATGATATCTGTAAAGTATGACTTGTTTAAATTAACAACACAATTAGGCTACGTGCGCACTGGTCACATTGTCATCGTCACTGTTTGTCTCCAGTTACCGTGCTTTAGAATCCTTGCGGCGACACGCGCTACCTTAATGTGTTTGCATAGAAATAACAGTAGCATTGTGACAGAAACGATGATCAAAAATCACCAGTGTGTGCGTACTCATTAAGCTCGAATACACTTATAAATAATGCTTAGAAACCAATAAAAAAGTGTTGAGAATAATTCTAGTACTACTGTCAGTTTAGAGGTTGGTTTCCGCTGGTTTTTGAGAGGTATTTGGGAGATAAGATAGAGAAAGATATGTCCTACGTAATAAACGGGAGGACATCCATACTTTAGTTCAGCAAAGACGATAAAGTAGAATAAATACCTAATTAAAATATAATATCGGCTGAAAAACTTTAAATTATACTATCCAGAATCGATATTCCTAAACTCCGCATCCATATTGGATTGGATAAAACATAAATTATGATGACGAGAAATTACACGATATAAAAATGACGATTAACGGTCATTGTATTGTTTAGTATTCGATAGGTGGACCAACGTCTTAACATATTTTTAAAAACAGAAGCTGAAAGTAATAAATTTTTAAACACCCATCCCTTAAACGTCCCTTGCGAAGGTTGTTTAACCGCATCCCAGACCTAATGCACTAGATATCACGCCAGTAAACTCCTCACCGCTTAGAGTCTCCATACGACGTATAAAACTCAGTTCTAATCATGAAAAAAATATACATCAATACCTTGATGGTGACGCTATGTATGTCTGCGATGAGTATCTCTGCCTGCTCGTCGTGTAGCTGACCGCGTGCTTCGCACTGAGTTACCACGGCCGTCACGCCCGCTTGCAATACTTGGTCACTCATCAAACTGATTCAAGCATAAAAGGTATTTTATCAAGCAAAAATTTGCATAATTTATTACTGTTTCCAAGTTAAGAACTTACGTATAGCAGGCCAATTCTGATAATGTTTACGTAATAATCGCATCTCAATACAATCTCTATTACGTAAACACAGTAGCGGACTAACCTCATCAGAGGCTCGGGGCTGCAATAGGCCCAAATTAACAACCCTCTCCAACCAGGACAGAAACTTAATATTGTGCTTCCCTCTCCCCTCATACATTTTTAACTCTATGTTATGATTTTGGCGAATAGCTACAGCTTAGTCCGCCACTGCTTAAACATTAGAAAATTAGTCTGTAGGTATTTTAGTCGCGCGATTGACACCTGCTTATTCGTCGTATGTATGGATACCAATGTGTGCTACAGTCTTGCGATTAAGACGCCTATATGAGAAAACGTCCTTTCAGTTATTTTTAAGGTAAAAAAAAGAATTGAATGGACGTTTTCGTACATAAAATTAGAACATCGATTTCGCTATGTATTGGTGCTCTGAATCTGAGCTGACAATAACTAACCACCATGATTAAAACATAAAATTAGCAAAATTAGCCGAGTTGCTTACGTCGGGTTCGATTCCCGGTCAGGTCAATATAGAAAATGAAATTGTTTCAGATACTCCATAATACGAGTGCTTTAGTTACTCGTCTTGGAATCTGAGAAATTTTACTATAGTGTACCACGTCTTACAACTTCAATTTAATACACACAAATAAATACATTATTCTTTTAGGCTTTTCATTAATTTAACATAATGGTAAATTAATGAAAAGCCTTAGATTATAAAAGCTATTTCAAAGTATTGATAAGAATGTTATTTTACTCACTTCGCAGCGATTTCTTTTGACGATCGAATACATTTCGCTAGTGTTTTAACTTCCATGAATCTGTCGGATTGGACAAGATACCTAGCAACGTGGGTGTATATATTCATTGAATCGAGCTTATGTTCTGTGATGATCCTGAAATAAATAAGGTTTAAATAAAAATTAATCAATTAAATAAAAAATATATTTCAATGGTAATTTCTAAGTCAATATTAGAGATAACAATCAGAAATAAATAATAATAATAGGGATAACTAACAGTACGAATGAATTTAAAATGGAAATTACTTGAAAGCCAATTCGAATCCAGCTTCTATAGACTGTCCTGTTGCTAGCACGACCGCCACAAGTCTTATTTTATCTGTCGTTGATCCAAACAGTGTCACCGGTCTGAAATTGTTGTCATCGCGGCGACCGCTCTGGACTGGTATCACTTCATTCAGAACCTTTTCTGTAAGGCGGCCGCTTGCCTCACAGGCGGCTAGATATTTGGTCAGCTCCATCTGACGTGTTATAGTTGTCATCAGATTGTCTATGGTAGCTTTATCCAAGTTGAAGTTAAGCGATTTCGGATCGTTTGTCTCTGCAATTTTTTTATTATAACTTTTAAGAGACAAATTCCATTAATCAGCAGATTAAACAAGTTTTATTTGAGTTAAGATTAATTTAATTAACGTCCCGCTTCAATAACGAAGAATGATATTCATTCATTTATTTTAAGTCTCTCCTCCGCTCTGCTTTGGTAGAGGGTGCTTAGGAGTGTAGATAAAGCTAAATCAACATGTAACGAAACTAAAACGCGAGGCCAATCAAGGAGTTAGACGATTACATTTTTGACGAAATAAAGCAATCTTGAATTACTCAAAAATCATTCATCGTTAGCTCATTCATTACTTGTATACTTCACTCAGCTCACTTTATACTCAGTATACTTTACTTAATCACCATTTGCAGGTGATAAAGTGAAGTATACTCACTGACAGCGACGGGCACGCACTGACTCAGGTGATGCAGGGCCGCGTTGAGGTGATGCTGCCGGGCGTGGAGAGTCGGCAAGTATACTCACTGACAGCGACGGGCACGCACTGGCCCAGGTGGGGGCCGTACTGAGGTGACGCTGCTAGGCATGGAGAGTGGACAAGTATACTCACTGACTGCGACGGGCACGCACTGGCCCAGGTGGGGGCCGTACTGAGGTGACGCTGCTAGGCATGAAGAGTGGACAAGTATACTCACTGACTGCGACGGGCACGCACTGGCCCAGGTGATGCAGGGCCGCGTTGAGATGATGCTGCCGGGCGTGGAGGGCGGCGAAGGGCGTGGGCCCGCGGGCCGTGGGGCGTGAGTACAACAGTGCACACGTGGCTGACGCGCGTGCGTGCTGCCCACTACCACACTGAAGCGCGTATAACGCTTCCAGACGCTTACTCATTTCAAGAGTGCGGCATATATGCATTATATACTCCTGGTTTGAAAATAAAAAAAAACCATTACGGGTACTGGGATAAGGTTCTGACTGGTAAAAAAATCTAACGCGGGATTCGGAATATTAAAAAAAATCGAACTCACCGACCACATCTCCAGTGTGCTGTCCATATCGCTCATAGCCTTCAACAGTTCATTCACGCGATCCTTTTTCAAACATTCCATATAAACACACTCTGTAAAAGTCTCCTTCTCCACGAAATTGTCATAGCAATAAGTGATAACTTCTGTCATATTGCTGTGTTTCAAATAAAATGCTATATTGGCTACATGAGATCCATAATTAGTGAGATAATATACACATTCTTTATAGAAGAACGGGTCGAGCCTTTTATAGTTTTGATCTGTTTTGGGCTCGGAGTGGTTGTTGTTCCTCCGCAGTAGACCCTGAGCAAGACTTTTTTTAGGTTGTAAAAATGCTGTTTGGAAATCACTGTAATCACCTTGTTTGATTTTTTTGACACTAGCTAAAGTGTGCATTATATTAAGAGCAGGTTCTGTCAGCTGTATTTTCTTTTTCCCCATGTTTAATGACGTCAATTTTTCGTTGGTAGTCTGAAGAAAAATACAGATATTAACAAGCTTTAGAAAGAGGAATAGAGAGCTTTTATTGTGTTACTGTTAACTAACCTTTATTGTCTCAGCTTTATTCAAGAGCTGCTGGTTTACTGGATAGTTCATATTCTCCAGCATGTTGACGATCTCATTTAATAAGGGCGGATTAGTTCGTGGTCTCCCATCCGATTGTACACTCGACACCGATGAACTTGATCTTTCAGAATACCTTAGACTCTGAACTCTCCTATTCATAAAATGGGATTCTGAAGCCTCTTTCCCAAACTCGCAGTCATCTTCTACGTAAACATTAACTGTGCTCTTAAAGCAGTGAGCGAACTTTTCACGCGCCTGTTTGAAACAGCCAGCCTTCAAACATGCTTTGCCCCAAGCAGCTAGTACGCTGTTTCGAGGAAGTCCAGATTTTGTTGCTATTTCTAGAGCTAATTCCCATTTCTCGGCCTCTAATAGGGATCGTACTATTTGACCTGCAATGTTTGAATATTTCAAAATTTAGAATTCTTGGAATGATAGTTATCTACGGGATTGCTACCATGTATCTTTTATTTATTGGGGGATTCAATAAATATAAGGTTCATGGTAGTAGTAGTGCAGTCCCGTAAGTTATTCTTTCTAATTTCTAATTTTTAATAATAACATTCTAGCATACATATAGCCTTTCTTGTTTTAGTACTTATAACCTAGTACTCATAATAGTGAATATAAGCAGGCACGTGATATTGTATACGGACGTCTAATTCCAAACAGCTCACAGAAACATGCTCAACGATAGATATAACTTTAGAATAGACCAGCCCCCTAATTGTCTAATTTTAAATCTATTGCAATCGCTTTCAGTTTGAAAGGTGTTGCACAACCATTGCTGCATAATACAAATACTTTTTTTTCAACTGTCTTCAGAAACAAGCAATGGTTGTGCAATACCTTTCAAACTGAAAGCGATTGCAATAGATTTAAAATTAGACAATTAGGGGGCTGCTTTTTACTATCGGGTTCACCCACGTGGTTTTCCCGTTTTTTCCAAAATTTTTCACTGCTGTTCCACTTTTATCGGTCATATAGCCTCCCTCAATAAATCGACTAGGTATTCAAATCGGTCCAATAGTTAAGGGAGTCAATTCGATGCAAACAAAGAAACAATCAAATCTTTCATCTTTATAATATTACTATAGATACGAACTTGGGTGCGCGCCTTGCTGCGGTATGAGGTGATGGGCCTGGTGTTTTACCAGGGTGGCCATGGCATCGGCGTGAGCGAGACACCGTGTCGCGTGCGCCGCTCCCGTTTCCGCCAAACGACTGATGTTTCCCGCGCCACTGCCAATGACAGTTTAGTAGTCAACATTATAGTTTAACAGATTAAAAAGTTTACAGCACATGATAGTTGTACTTGTTTCCTGAAAATCCCTTTTGTCTGAACAGATTTTAGGAATAATAAACATATAAAAACTTTATATTAAAACCTCCATTCTAAGAAAGCCGATAATTTCAAAAACGATATATAAAAATACTACATCAATGAGATTTTATGCAAGACCAATTTGTTTAGACGCTTTACTCACTTTTTCTCCTGCGGTGTCCTTGAATATAATTCGGCAGCGGCAAGGAGTAGAGATCGCCGAGCGCGAACCAACAGCCGCGCGTCGCCACCTCTTGACAACTCACGCGCAACTTCATCGCTACGGTCTAAGAGGAACCTGACGTCATAATAAACCTTAGATACTTATTTACAATCATAAAATGTATTCCAAAACTAAAGCAGAACCCCAAAAGTACGGGTTTGATATAAGCCCATGCAAACGAAGTTCTAAAATAATACAAAGTCGCACATATTACTTTATAAATATATAAACAATCACCTAGGGTAATCCAAATTAATCGAATGCATCTTCATGATACTCAAGCATAGGGTAACGTTTGGTGTAAACTCATAGTTGAACTCGGCTCTCACTGCCTCATTCCTACCAGAATTTGCAGAGAGGCACCAGTCCATGCAAGTAGTGCCACTAGCAGCAGAGTCAGAGTTACTGCTTAACAATACATTGTCATATTCTGAACTTGATTTTTTCGTCATTGTTTGTGTGTAGCAATCGTTGCAAACCCTGAATTTTACACCACTAGGATATGTCGGCACCTAAAAAAGTTTCGTTGGAAGATTTAAAGGAAACTACAATATAGACTGGAAATAAATTAATCAGGTTTTGATTACGATGCACTCACCTGCATTCTTCGGCTAGAACAGGCATGGCACACAAGTCTTCCACATCGCCGGCAATGATGTCGACGGATAATCATTGAGAATATAGATGTGCGACATAACATGCACCGATCGGTAGAGTAGTCCTCCGCCCATTGTTCTTTGGTCGGTACCTGCTCCGGCATGATGAATGGTTTATTAGCTGATTCGATGTTAATAGAGTCAATTGACTGTAGCAAAGAGTCGTCCATAAACTTCGGCGGAACAGGACAAGCGTTTAGAGGATTCTTCATATCCAAAGCTTTCTCCGCATAAAACCTTAACAAGGCATCAACCGCATTCTTCGAAATTATAACACTCTCTATAATTTTAATGTTATAATATAAATTGTCACCACTAGGATCTTTTTTTAAATTTGGCCATATTTTATTAATTATATTAGCCAGTACGTCCAGTTTGGCGTTCATTAAGAACTGCTCTATCATTAATAATGGCTTCTCGATTAGATCCCAAAATAAATGACGAAGGTTCGTATCAATTTCAACCATTATTTGAAGTCCTATTTTAATGTTTTCAAATAATTTCCAATCAAAAGAGTTTTCCGAAATAAATTCAATACAAACTTGAAGTATTTCAACGTTTCTAACTTTTGACATTTCTTCCTGAATAAGATCCATAGCTTGGTTCATCGGAAGTCTCCGTAATAGTTCCTGAATAAATTCAGGAGTCGCTTGATTGGTATATTCGAAAAGTTGTTGCAAGAGGCTTTTCACAATAAGGTTTTTCACATTTTCGGAAACATTGTGTACGTCTGCCCATTCCAAGCAAAGTTTGTACTGGAAAATATTATCATTGTTTAAAAAAAACGAAAAACGACACATAAATCTAGTTACGATGCAAAATTAACAAACTTACCTGTTGACTGTCCAAAAGAAGTTCGATAATATTTTCTGGATTTTCCATAGACTTTTCGTAAACATCGTACCAATGGTTTGCTCCCATTATGGAAGCTATCTATAAATAAAAATAAACATAATTATATTAAACTTCATCAGATGGAGACAAAATGGCACATTCAGACTTACAATGGTCAAATGGCTGTCTTGAGGTTGAATCATAAATTAAATCATGTATATTTTTTCTTTAGATTTTTATGTAATAATATAGCGTTAAATTAACAACAACAATTACCTGACTATATAGAGGTATTTTAATCATCCAGTCTGTACACTTTTCATAAAAACCTTCTTCCAAAACTTCTTGATTTAAAAGAAATCTCAAATAATCTAATATTTCCATTGCCCCTTCAGCTGACCAGCTATTAAGATTATTTAATATCAAGTTAAGTTTTAATTCAGGACATTTTAGGTACTGACAGTATCTCCAGTTATTGCTGATCATAGAATTAGTCGCAAGTTTGAAAAGGATCAAATCTCTCAAATTGCTCAAATTAGCACTACACATTTGCTGTGTTTCTGACAAACTCTCTATAATATTTAAACACTTCAGAATCTTCCCTGCACCTATTAGTTTTGGCATATATACAAAGAGTTTATCCAGATCTATCGACGTGTGAAGTGAAGCTAGATATTTATTACCGTCAAATAATACTTTCAAGCAATTGAATCTTTCTAACTCCATGTAATTATTTAGTGCTTTCGTACGAGCATCCATACTTTGCTGTAAACTGTTTTCATTAGAAGTAGTGTGAATTTTCTTGATTATGTGTGCCAAAACCCAATTATGAAGAATAATATAGGTAAGACACTGTGGATCAGGTGAACGCGGTAACGGTGCAAAATTCGCCACTGGGTCTAAGAATAAATTTTCCTCTGGATTCCTGAATTCATATACATATTGTAGAAGATTATTGAAGTTTTCTTCTGTCGCTTCTTTATGTGAACTCGCCAAAGTTATCGATGGGCAAAAGTTTAAAATTAGTTTTGGGATCAAGTTAACATTCAATTTCTTGCATATCGGTTCTAAATTTGTAACAGGTATCTCGTTTTTGTTAATCATGTTACCGAATACATCGTGTAATTGTTTACCTAATACAAAAAAGTAGGGTAAATCCACAGAAGTATCAGAGGACTGATTTTCTTCTTGCTCTAACTGTGAAACGGTTTTGCAATACATATAACACATCCTCAAGTAAGGTATTCTGGACTTCTTATTACCGTGACATGACACCTCACCAACGTTACAAATGTCTTTATCAGAAGCGGCGACGACGTTCATATATGTTTGATGATACTTTTGGAGTAAATTTTGGTCTATATTTACTGATTCCGTAATATTAACAACATCGACTAAATCATCACAAGACTGTCTCAACTCCTTAGCAAGTTGATTCATTTTGCAAAATTCCTTGTGTTTTAATGGAATTCTACAATCAACAATTAGTCCACATATGTTATCTACGAAATCGAACGATTTATCTGTATTGCCAAATATTTCAAAGGTGACGCTAGCAACGTCTTCAACAAAACGAATATAATTGTTTTTCTTTACCGCAGTAACATCGGTGCAGTTCCTCACTTCGGCGAGTTTCCTTTCTACAACATTAATAAGACCATATGTTATTTCTCTATTAAGACCGCTGCTAAGTAAGATATCTACAGCATTAATAAAAGGAGCATTTTGATGGCTATATAATTGCAAGTGCGGATGTCGTGTCGCGAGTTCTAAAATATCAAATGAATTAGGGGCTCTATTTGTGGCGAGGAATCCTTCTACGAGACCCATGACCTCGGTGGAGACGACTGATAACGATGACAATTCCTTCGTGGCATAACGAGTGTCGTCTCTATAGTAAATTATATTTTTTATTTTCGCTACTAAATGTCTCAATTGTTCCGTGAAAGTTACTTCTGTTGCAATTTCAGAGTCTGCCAAATCGAACATCTAAAACAAAAACGAGAACAGTAAGTACCAACTAATCACATTTACGGTAGCTAAATTTCGAAATGCGGCAAATCTTGGCCAATAAGATTGATTTAAATAGCATGCCATCAGGCAATCTTCGTGCCTGACTCCAGCCGTGCGTGAGGCAGATGGACTACTAATACATTGTATTTTACACCTTACGGTAATTGAAACAAGACTCGTTATACATTTCCAACAGATTTAAATAAATTTGTAATTTTTAAAATACCAGATAATATAATGTCTATAATCTTTATGATGTACAATAGGACTTATAATATTATGGAACATAGCGGAATTCCTATTCAAGTTAATTATTATTAATTTCAAACAAAGAGTAAAATATTCTTAATACAAAATGCAAAAACGAACTAAAAATCACAGGGTGCCAGGGACCAAGTGGATTTTTTAAGCATTTTGTATTAAGAATATTTTTCAGTATGGTATTGTGAATGCAAAATTAATTAAAATATAATAAAGAGTAAAATGTTTCGATGATGTTTCGCTACAGTGCATGATAAATAAGTAACGGTATCTTGTATAAGGCAGGATTTTTAACAATTACGACGACAATTACCGCGATTCTTCGTATATGTGCTGAAGGAAATGAAACTTAGTACCAGATACATGTCCAAAATGTTATAAACTACCGTTTTAACACGCCTGATTGACTACGGCAAAGAGAATGCACTACGTTTGACCATGGTTAGAACTAGGAACAATTTACATCTATGGAACCAAGCCCTGAAATGTCTTGAATTGAATTTTTTGACATTTTCTTAGAAATTGTCATTAAAACATGTTTAAATCAGTAATTTTTTATATTTATTTCAGCAGATAAATAAATGTTATTTTTCATTTTAATATGGGTTCTTAAGCCTATTGATATAAATGCTAGTATAAAAGATTCGTACAACCTCATACGAAACAACAGTCCTCATTATATTAATTATGATATGATTAATATTGGCGATTATGACATTCTGGATAAAAAAGGTCTTTTCACAGTGAAACATAAAGGGGAAATCTTTGAAGAATTAAATAAGTATAATTAAAGTATATACTAATTATTACACCGTTATAATGTTTAATTTGAAACCGATTCCGTTTGAAGTTTGAGAATACTGTACCTACTGAATAATTCCAAGATTATACAAAAAAAAACCGAGTCACGGTCATTGTCAATAATTAATCGAGTAAAAAAACATAGAGTTGAAATGCAATGTGTTTGATTTTTCCAGTTTTTATAGTTTCTGCTTCAGTAACACAATAACAATGGCTGTTTTAAATTACATAAATTCAAATATAAAAGTATATTTCTTTTCAGGCCTACAAATCGAGAATACGGAAAGGAGTCTTTTTATAATAATTTAAATCCTAATTCGTTTAAAATCCTTGAGCATTCAGACTACGTTAACGAGATTGGTTTTGTTATACGGATCCGTCCAGTGAGTAGTCTTATGATATTTTGTGTTAAAACTTTAAACTTCAGTGAGAGTAAGGCGTTAAGTCTAGCCACATAATACAGCTTAGCGATGTTATGACGATATTTCGTTTCATGTTACTACTTTGACATATCTTTCTTTTAGTGGGTTAATTTGGGACAAATGACTAAGTGATAATTATGATATCAATGTTGGTAACACTGATAACAATTCCATAATTATAAGTCTTTATCGTACGTTCGCCGTTACTAAATTACATATCAAATTAGTAAAATGAAACTAAATATCGCCATTACATCGATAAGATGTCGCAACCTTTGGCTAAAATCGTGGCTAGAGAGTTAGGTGGTGGCACCTGTGGGCATGGATAAAAAGTTATATTGTACATCTCTTTCTTTAAAACTTTAAATTCTGATTGAACAGAACAATCAAAATCATTGATACATTAATTATAATAACATAATACAATCAGTTAGAATTACCTACTACCTATTGTTACTCACGCATTTGCACACTTGTACAGATGATTTACTATAACAATAGCTTTGTTTTAATTCCAGAAAAGGCATTCACCCCAAAAGAGAGACGTAACGAGTATTGATACGGAATATAACTATGAGCAACTACTAAACGAATATTACATGGAAACTTCGAATGAGGATACGTCTAATGGGACTTATCATTTTGATCGGATCGGTATATTAACATTTTAACGTGATTTGTAATTTATGGCCAGCAAATACTTCTAAATGATTATTTAGTACTTAATGAGCAATGTCTATATATCTCTGGCAAGTTTATTTTCTTATTATTAAAGTGAGATAGGTAGTTACAAATATTATTTACAAAATGAACATTGTTAATTAAGTTTAAACTTTTAATGAAATGTAGTAAAAAATAAACTACATACCTACACACGAGGCAGAGTAACGAAAAATAGAACACGATTTACTTTTACAATTTTGAAAATGTCAAAAAAGACCATGGGTTCTCTTCGAAAGATATGTGAAAGAGAAAAATAAAAGCAGATTGACATGAACTTTTAAACAAAGGAGAATACATTTATCACAATCTAAGTATGTCTTTTTTTCAGGCACGAATAATGGAGTTTTAAATTCTATGCAAATAATAATGGATGTACACCAGAAATGTAGCAAGGAAAATATTATTTTTAAGACTTTTAAGTGTATTTTCAATGACTATGGACAGATTCAACCCTTGCATTTTTTATTTTGGCGGTGCTGGAAGATTATATGCATATGGACAATTATTTATATAATTGTTGCTGTACCTTTGTGGTGCACAAGAGGTATATTTGACAATTTATCTCATCAGGAATTTCATATATAAGTGGTTGTTAGTTTCAATATTTAAATAAGTGCAATATTGTCATATGAGTACTGTCGGCTAATTTATCGGAGTAATTTGCGTAGAATAGTAAGCTAAAACTGATTACGAGTAATAACATCTTTGAAATACCTCGCACATAGTAGATGAAGGTATGTTATATTATGAATTTAATGTAGGTGGATGTTACAGCTAAAGCAATAAATCGAGTTATTGTATAGGTAAAATAATTCTAGACATTATGCACAATATCTACCTCAATTGAACAAAGTTATTAAAAAAGATGAATTTATCACTTTATTTAAATTATGTAAATCTGAACTCTGTATAGTCCCTTCTGATTTGTTTTATTACGTATTTGTTACTTACGCCAATCCCAAATCGTAATTATGAATAATCTCTAGATAGAAATAATTGGCTTTAACATAAACTGGAACGAAGTATTTTCATGCCATATTTTAGGAGAAATTAGACTACGGAAGGCATTTCATAATGGATTTATCTTTACAAATATTATAAATAGGAAAAATTTGATATGATGTAATCTGTATTAATAATGTATTAATTTAATTCAAATGGTCGTCAAGCAAGTAAATCCTTAAAGTTATTTACTAATAGATCAATGCAATACGACCGATGTAGAATCGATCGTAGATTTTTCGCGTTTGATTTGCAATAGTAAATAGAAAGCGACGTTCGCAAATGCGGTAATCGGGTGGGTGATCTTTTTTTTTTATTTGGCTGAGCAGGGTGGAATGAAACAGGCGTTATGGGACAGGGCGGGGTATAGTGGCTTTTTGCTCTCTTCTCTTCTTTCCATCCGATTACCGGCCATTGCAAACCTCGCTCAAAATTCCCAATCGCATTGATAGTTTTGGACTTGTTTATATAGCAGGGATATTACCGTGGCTTTATGTAAAATATATATATTTATGTATATAAAGTTCTTGTGTTACTGAGTGACTGACTACCATACAACATACAGTTGAAACTACAGAGCGTAGAAAGTTCAAATTTGGAATAATGATTCCTTAGGGAGTGTAGAGAAGCACTAATAGAGGATTTTTGAAAATTCCACCCCGAAGGAGCTAAATACGTTACTACAAGTGCTAGGAGTTTCAAATTTTGCATGCTAGTTCATTTTAGGACGTAGGTGCTCATTACGACGGTATTTTACGAAAATCGACCCCTAAAGGGGTGAATTAGGGGATGGAAGTTTTTATAGAATTTTCTCATTTCTAGACTAAAAATAGACCGCGTGGGCAAAGTCGTGGCCAAAAGCTAGTTGAATATATTTTGATATATCATAAAGATCAAGATTACGCAACTGAATCACACCTCGATTTTACTGAACAGAAAATCGAAAACAGATCGAGCGTTCGATACACATTAAGATTTTATTTGCTTAAGAAAATTCTTTTGTATTAATTGTCAAATTAGTAAACAGTCTGTCCATTCCGTTGTTTATAAGGTTTTTAAAAACGGATTTTATCTAAAAAATTGTCCTTTTATTATAGGCTTATGTTGCTGCTGTTTATTTTGCGATTTCTTCAAACCACATCAAAGTATTATGAAAGCCAAGAGATATTTAATAAGAAATCCACCAGGTTTAATGACAATAAAGCACCACGAAATATTATATGAACCTTCAAGAAGTGAAAGGGAAAGTTATGAAGAGTTTGAACACCTAATGAGAACAATATGAACATAAGTATTAATATTAAATGATAATAATGTAAGCAAGAAGACAAATACTGTACTTTTCCCAATTAATCATTTCATTAATTAATCATTTGATAGATAGCTTGTCACAGTAGGTACTATTCATTATCAGCTATAAGGATTTAAGAGAAATTGTTTTCAAATTAAAGCCTTAATTAATTGGTAGTTAAGTTCATTATTATTACTTATTATAATAAGATTGTTACTATATTCTTTAGTACTTACTACCATAGAAAAATAAAAAAACATAATTTTTAATAACTTCGCTGTGACTTAGGGGTTCCCTCCTAATAAAAGAGGTGTTGTTAGTAAATTAGGAAAATGTTAAGCGGACGCAACGTTGCCATTATTTATTCGTTTAATTATTAAAAGATTGCTAAACATTTGAGTTTTGAAGTGACATGAATGTAAGTAGGTTAGCCTGGGTACGGTTGTAACAACTCGAATATCATCGAAACTATGAATGGTAGATGAGGGACAAAAAGGGAAGGGCCCGCGGGTAACAAGTCTCGACACGATCGCCAATGTAGTCACCTTTCGCGCGATAATAACTATTACAAGGAGACCCCTTGTGTTTTGTCAACCAAAAGTAAGTATTTCTGGGGTATTACTTTATGATATAGCTTAAATATTAATATAATTATCGTATTTCGAAATGTGCTTATGTAATCGTCGTATTTTTAAGATTATAAAAAGCCCATTCGTTTTTGTATAAGTTATGCTATCTCATCCTTTTGATAGACTTATTACCAAATGGGAGGGTGGGGACGGTTGTAACGATTTTAATGGGGACGGTTGTAACATTAATTTTATAATATTTTTGTATTGTGGATGCCTAGGAAATGCATAACAAAGACTTCGGGAGGTGGAGTTAATTATGTATCTCTTTTGAGATACAAGCGAAAGCCGTATGCAGTTAATTAAGATAACCAAGAATATGTTGCACATGTTAGCATGGGATATGTAGCTCATTATAGTTTTTAGCGACTACCAAGAGCGGTATTATTGTCTTCTTTGCCTAGAGACGTATTCTGCTACTCGGTCTGGAGAGAGTTGGATTCAGTGTGAAGGCTAACAATGGTGTCACATAGCTTGTACTAATCGGAGTAGATATTATATAAAGCATAATTGCGATAAGTTTGATTTAATACAGAAAAAACTATTGTATAACCTCAGATATTATTGACTAACTTTGATTAATTATTATTATTTAAAAAGACTATTTAAATGTGCCTTAAATGTTGTTATTTTGTATAACGTGGGATTTATATATTATTTTTTAGCGTTACAACTGCCCCCCATAGGTGTTCCAACCGCCCCTGGTGTGGGGTCGATTGTAACAATCTCACACACTCTTTAAAACGGCTTATTCCTGCTAAATTGTCTTACCTAAACTATTGGTTTTGATATTAATTTAAAGACAAGTAAATATGCTTTCATTTCAAAAACTTTGGAGATTGTTTCCAGTTGTAGCTGTGCTGTGGAAAATTAAAGTAAAATTGTTACAACCGTACCCAGCCTCCCCTAGGTATCCTACGTAACATTGACTATTTAGCTCTGTAACGATGTATCGCAGTACAAAATTTATTTGAACTAGGTTTCCGCATCCAAAATGTTTGTCTCTGATCTTTAAGATCATTTCTTTTTATTATTCTTTTTTTTATGTTATTCGTAATATTTTTTAAATACGTCATGAATGTCATTTCACTTCGTAAAAACATCTTCTGGCAAGAACACGATTATCATATTGTCATATATGAATAATGTTTTTTTCTAATGTCTAGTAATGTCTATACTCCATTAATTATAACATTAGAAAATAGAGGGTCATAGAAGCAGCAGTGCAGAACATTTTATTTTCAAGATCAATTTAAAATATATCAATTTAAATTGTGTTGAAACTTTGAATGTTAGGTAGTCTGAAAGAGCTGGGCAATTTTCCATTTTTTACGATACCTCGGGGTTGAGATGAGGCCAGCATTTTATAAATTCATCTTTTACTCCCAAGCCAACATGGAACTAAAACTGAAACTATCTGTCTGTTGTTTTGATGAATTCTAATTGTAAGTGTAATTAGTTAGTCAAAGATTGAGGGTAGGGGCTTAGAGCGTAATTTTTGTAGGCCACTCGGGCCTGCACCGGCATCGTCCATATTTAACAAAAATTAACAACAAAAACAAAACAAAAAATAAAACAATAACAACTTAATCACGGAAAACGGCAAAACAACAAGAAAGGAAAAAAAAATAATTTTAAAATAATAAATAGATCATTTTAAGAATCTTAAGACTCACATGTAAGTACATAATTTTGTGTTAAGAGAATAAATGATTATTATTATTAATAATATTCTGACAAAATTAAAAAGCTGTACTGCCGAAACGTTTGAAGGGGTTAGGCAACGTTTTAAATTTGGTAAAGTTATAGTAACATGAAAATCGTGCCAAAACTATCCAACCCTGCTTCTTTAGGTTCTTTACGATGAACACTTTTTATTGTAATAGTTATTAATTTAATAGATAGCTTAAATGACAACATTTAAGTATAGCAACTGGTATTTAAGTGGATATGTAGCAAATTAGCCGTCAGTCTTAAGAGTAACATGATTATTGATATTTTGTCACAAAGTATACCATAAAAAGAACCTTATTTAACTTCTGTCTAATGCTATAATAAATGGAGTATACATATGTACTACATTTTTGTAAATCCCATAAAACTGTTTTTATGATTTCTATTTTATTGTTACACTTCTTTCTTTTACCGTAAATATACTTGTCAAGCCTATTCAGCCTTTTAGCTCGACCCGTAACAACTGGCGCCCAATGTGGACGCCAAATGTTTCAACATGAAAAGAGTTTCAAATCTATGATGTAATGCACAAGTTATAAGGTTTCGTTTTTTTTCTGATAACTAATTTGTGATTTGATAAGCGCCATCTATTACTATTTAGTTAAAACATAATATTTTCTCAATGAATGAAAGCTAGTGAAAATAAAATATTTGATTTGCTGATTATTTCTCTCTAAAAATTGAACTACAACTTACAAAATAAATAAATAAAATGATGAAGTGCAATAAGAAGCAGTGTTTGGTCAATTTATGTAAATTAAAACAAGTGGCGACATCTAGTATGCTATTTGTTAAGCTTTACTGTTTTTGGGTAGTCAACAATCTATGTCTGCTTATTTAAACAAAAAGTATTTGAAACTCACCTCTAGAATTTGGTTGGCTTTAGAAAAGTCATTATTAAAGAGTGCCAATGCAACTAAACAATTTGGTTGAGAAAGCATTGTTGATATGAAGTCAATACTATTTCCTTTCATTCCAAGATAAGCTGAAACAAATAAATGGATAATAATAATAATAATTATGGTTTTAAATACAGTATTCATTGAAAACCAGTAAACTTGCTTAATACCGTCTTCATTAGCCGATATAGTAGATGTAAGCATGGCATGATCAACATCTTGCTTAGAGTTATGCTTTCGCCTATTTTTTGTCTTTTTACGTAAAGCCTTTACATCATATTCATGTTCTTCCTCTTCACTACTTCCATCAACTTCGACATAATCAAGACACAGCTTCAGTTGCAATGGATTTGTTTCCGGTGATAAAGTTGATACAAGTTGTAATTTCCACATAGAATGGTTGACAATCTTAATCAGATTTTTAAATCGTGCTACCATATCAGGGTCTATATCCTCCACCACTAAGTCATCATCAATCTTTTCTAGGCATAATTTTAATGTATTCAACACAATTTGCATTGTGAAAGCATTGCAAATAAAGCCTACATTGTCGGTGCTGATGTATTTTGGACTCTTGGTCTGTTTCTTTGAATAAAAATAAGAACATTCGGAGTGTGTACCACAAGGAAATTCCTGAGTTTGCTCATAGCATGAAAAAAACTCATATCTCAGAAACAGACAGGAGAATATGTTTTCAATAACTTCTACACAATATTGTAATGGTTGTAGTGATAAAATTAGCCGTTTTACATCCTCTAATGATGAAGAAGTTTCTTGAGGATCATCTGCACCTTCTGACGAATTCAATATGGTATCTATTACTTTGGTAATAGCACAATAACTGTTATAAGTGAGAACATCCCAATTAATAGAATTAGATTCTCTTTTTTTAACCTCCTTTTTACTGCTTAAAGTCACCAATTCATTCATAAAATCATTATTAATATTAAGGAGTCTTGATACTTTATATCTGTCAATTTTAGAGAGCCTACAAACTTGTGAAATAACTGTCAATGCGCTCTGAGAAAGAACTTGACTGAATATGCAAGTGGTCATTATTTTACAATTATTCTCCAAGCAAAATTTGATAACAGTCAATTCCCTCTTAATTTCTGTTAAATAGAATTGAAGTTGATCATCAGATGTAGTGTAAGTATCAAGAATGGAAAAAATATTTGTAAGTTGATGAACTAATGATGATAAATCATATGTCTCAGCACTATTAGTCAAGTCTATGAGTACCATAATAAGTATTTGTTTTGTAAAATTGTTTATTTTGAATGTTACACTCTCCATATCAAGTAGTTGATGTTTGTATACCTCTGCTGCTTTAAGTAACCAATGTATCTTGTCTTGATAGCATAGCTCTAGCATATATTCTGGAGTTAATTTGAATTCCTTTTGTGGTTCATTTCTTTGCATAGCCTCAGATGCAACACTTAACAAATATGGTTTGTCATGTGGTAGAAGGCTCAGTAGAATTTGTTTCCTGTACTGTCTAAAGCCATCCTCAGTTAAGTGTATTAGGATCTGGTGTATGAATTTGTCCACGAAGTTCTCCTTCCACTTTATAAGTGATATTAATGTAATTAATTTATCTGAACAGTTATTTTCAGACAGTTCTACTTTTAAAATTTCCAAATAAATAATTTGAATATTGTTTATGACAGTTTCATTTTGAGATTGTTCTTGTATGTACATTAATATTTTAGACGTTGTCACAGGATTGTTTTTTAGGTTAATTTTAAAGAAGTCCCATGTTTCCTTTGAAAATTCTGAGTGTGGTATTCTTCTTTCAACTTCATCATGAAATTTTAATATTTCCTGAAAAAATGATACAATTTTAAAACCTAGGGAAAATACCAGAAGTCGACCCTGAACGAATAATCGGCCGTTACAGATTTTAAAGTCATAAAAATAGTGAGGACCGATTGATGAGCTGTTCGTTTATTTTCACTGTCGCCAACGACATGACCGAAAGTGTCGCCATTCTAATATTCGTCATAAGGATACGTGTTCATGATTAAGGTAAGTTTTTCATGAGTTTTTCATGAATTTTGGTGGATTTTAATGTTATATTATTTATTATAAAATGTTTGTGTTGTAAATTAATTAAGCATAAGCGTCATTTTATTTGTTTATTACATTATAATTCACTACTGGATATTGATTTTTAAGGTTGACTCTGTGCTCGGCCTGAAGTGGCTGACTCCCAGTTTTATTAGAATTTTCTTTGATTTCAATGAAATTCATACAAAAGATAGTTCATATTTTTGCTTTGAATTGATTTTAACTCTTAGATGAAAATAATTTACCAGTAGTTGGCCATGTATAAAAGTGACTGTATGTTGATGGCCGACTAATGGACTTTTGACTCCAGCAGTTGGCCATTAGTTTTACTGTATATTATTAAATCTTATTACTGTTTAATAAGGATTATCTCTAGCACATTTATTTTAGTATACAAATCATTGATTATAGAATCCCACCCAGAAGTTTGAAAAACAGAAAGAGGAAGTAAACAAACAGAAAAAGACAAAAAGGAAATCAGAATTACAAAAAACAAAATCTGTTGAAGTCTAAAAATAGTTATAAGATCATTTAAAGAATATTAGTTGTGGTTATTTGAAATTTATCTAATTTGCTGGTTTATTTGATGTCTATGAGAATATTCCTATATATTAAATAATTTGTATGTCTAATATGCAAGAGTACCTTAATGTAGGTAAGAGGCCAACTACAGGACAGGAGATAGTCGACTTGTGGCGCACATGAGGCTGAGTACTGGTGAAAAGTGCTATATTTTGTTTAATGTTAACTATTTGTATAAATCCAATCTAATTATAACGTTTTATTGATCTCTTTAGAAAATATAATAAACAACCTAGAAAGGTTGTATATTATATTTATTATCAGAAGATAAAAATATCATTGAATCAGATTGACATTCACACTTAAAGGCCGACTACTGAGTATTTTACCCTATTAAAATTATAATATGTGGAAAAAGACACAGGAAACCAGGTAATTTAAAATAATAATTAAACTAATTTTCATATTTGCTATATTCAGATTAAAATAATATAAAATATTAATTATTCAAAATATTCTTGACAGATTATTGCATATTATATTTCATTTAAAAGTAAAAATCTAAAGACTGCCATATAGTTCTATAATGTAATACAGCAGGCAAATCTGCTTTCAAGTATAAATAATATGTATATTTGATTACTAAAATACATTAATGTAATATTTGGAACTGATCTTTAAACAGTGTCTTGTGTATTATCTCTTTAGTTAACTGGTAGAGAATGCCTACAGGCATTAAGTACACCATTTGTACAGTTTACAAAAAAATTACCTCCAATATTGCATCACTGAGATCATCAAGAAGGCGCATGACATATTTCAATTCATCCTCCTCCATTTTACATAAGCAACCTTAAAACATAAAATCAGTTGTTAATACAAAGTCAATAATCAAAATACTAATAGTAACACAGTCTTTAAGTTTAGAATTTCATTTTAATCATACTATCAGAAAGTTTGTTTTTGTTGGCAATGTAAATGAAGTAATTTAAGCATATATTTATATTAGCTCCTTATCAAAGGACAATATAGCCAATTCATGTCACAGGTCATTGTTCTACTTTTGAGAATATCAATGCAGATAATTAAAATTTTTTAACACAAAGAAAATTTGTCTGAATAGGTATCAACAAATTGGGAGAAATAATCCAAAATAAAAGATATACAGGCATAGTATTTAAACAGTATATATGTATGTAACAGTAGATAACTTTCAATTCATCGGTATATGGACAATATTAGTACTTAATATATCAAAACCATTGCTTTACGATGTGTTTAATAAGCAAAGTATTGACTTACAAAATATTCACGGATGTATCTTGGAGCAAATTACATTGGAAATAATTACGTTACAACAAAAAAATTAAGACACAATTTAAGAAATGTTGATAAACGCTAATATTTTGAAAATCAATTAAAAATCAAGTATGTATGTTAGAGAACTTGAAATTTGGATAGAATCTCCGTTAGGAGTACAATTATTCTATGGATAGAATGCACAAGAATGTAATAAATCAAAACAAGACGAGAAACTGTGACAAGAAATGTCAACTTTTGCAACAAGCAATCATGGACTTAGTACTTACAACAGGACTTCTAGCTTCGAAAAATTGTAATTACAAAAATGTATCTCACTATTATCAATTAAAGTATATTTTTGATTATTTTTCCTAAAGAAGTTAATCTTAGCCGAAAATAGTAGTCACAACGGAGGCTGTATGTCTCCTTCTTGCTTCTTGCCATTATTAAAAAATAGTTTTCATCAAAAATTTAAACTAAAATAATCTTAGTAGAAACTTGTGTATTTTAATGGTAACTATTTTAAAATTTTATTATTTCTTTTTAAAATATTTTTTTTTTTGTGGTATATCTTTGAGGTATTATGGCGATGATTAGTTGTTGATATTTTTATTTCAGTAGTTTCATATACATTCCAACAGTTAAAATGATGAAAAGCGTAGCGTTTATGTTTGTCCAATTTTAATGGTTGCAATACGTTTTGATACACCATCATCCACATGCTATAAGACCATGAAGTGTTATATATAATATTGGGTGGAACGGAACGACCGGCACTCCCGAGGTTCCTTGAGAGTACTATTTGTCTTTAATATGATGCAAAAAAGTTTTTGAAAAAAAATTAGTGTTTTCAATCCTAAGTCCGCTGTTTTTGGGACGTACTAAGGCACAAGTTTTCTTTTCTAAAAACTAAATTAACTAGTTTATGATTCATAAGACCGCTTTCATGCAAATTCTACCAGACAATCACTAAACAAGGCAGTTTCTGATTTAAAAAAAGTAGAAAATCTCTACTGCTTAATAAAATAAATAAATAGTCCTAGTTTTATCAAACTGCTATCAACTGATCATCAAAAAACTAAAATCGCAAACGAAAACTAAGTAATGTTAGTAAACTGTTTTGTAACAATTTCAAAATGACTATCACTAAACGAATCAGTCAAAATGCTGAAATTACTTAATAGACTAACGTTTAATAAATCGTTGTAAAAAGATTATTTTAATGTTAACTTGTTTACATTAGGTTACTACATTATTTCAAATAGTCAGAGTTTCCAAACAAATTGTAACTAAATGGATCAAATAACACGATAATTTATTAAAGGAGTTAAACTAATACATCATCCATTAACATAAAGTACATTTGTGATAATAATGAACCATTATCACAAATGTATTTTATGTTAAAACACTAAGTAAGGGTTTGGTTACTTATTTATATTGTATTATATTACGGATCTCCAATAAGTCTGTCGAATTGCATCGCGCTTTATTGAGCCATGAGTAAAGAGCCGTAGGATGACGAGGTCTCATACTTTAAAAATAATAGGTATATATCAATGGTAAATTCTAGTTTTGACTATACTGGGAGGAACAAAATGACCGACACAGCCGAAAGTTTCAAGTTAGGTTACATGCAAACGTTCATTTTATTTGACAAATATTTCAAAATAGAGGAGGTGTAAAAATGGAGTAAAAATTTTAAATTTCTAAGTGTTAACAGCCCTATAACGCGCATGCGCAATATCGATTGTGTGCAGATTACAACGGACCGCGAAATACATTAATTTAATTAAATAATTTACCGATATCTTAATGATAGTGGATGCTGAAAATGTCCACTTCCTCTCTGAAGACTGAGCTAAGCACGCTCTTTTCAATGCCGGCGCATGCACGCGCAAAACACATCACATTTCACACAAAACTAAACACAATCTTCACTAAACTAAACTTAACACTCAAGACGAATACTCTAGTATCTTATTAACAAAAATTCAATTAAAAATGCACTAGAACAAAACAAAAATCGACAAAAAAGACGCTTCGCAGCGGTGCGTCGGCGGCGATGCGCGACAACACTCCAGCGCAAAAGGTCGACGGCGACTGATCGGCCGGACAATACCGACAGAATAATGAAGCCGCCTGGCGGCTGGCGGGCGGGTGGGGCTTTGATATCGAGGGACGAACTCGGTTCACATTTTTTTTTCGTCTTTTGATATCAGGCATTTTTTAATGTTCTTTTTGAATGCTATTTTAATAACAAATTCCTCAATGATTTTAAAACAAAGTTCATTTGTGTTAATGATGAATCGCTGGAAGATTTGTGAGTTTATCGAGTTTAATTAACGATCCCGTTGTTAAAGGAGTATTACCCCATTCAAACAATTTTTTTGGAGAATTGCTCTTTTAAAATAACGTAGGTTAATGTTAGACTGATCTCTCTACAATAATTTAGGAAATTTACACTCGTTTCTTAATTGAGAATTTAAAGTTAAACGTCTCAAACTAACATCACTTAGTTTTCGTTTCCGATTTTAGTTTTTTGATGATCAGTTGATAGCAGTTTGATAAAGCAGTTTGAGAAATTAAAAAAACTAAGGTTATTCAGAATAAGCAGTAGAAATTTTCTACTTTTTTCAAATCAGAAACCGGCTGTTAGTCTGTAAATCGATTTAAGCATTTTGACTGCCTTGTTTATTGATTGTCTGGTAGAATTTGCATGAAAGCAGTCTTATAAATCACAAACTAGTTTATTTCGTTTTTAGAAATGAAGAAGTCAATGACCGATTTAAAACTTTTCCTTAGTACGTCCCAAAAACAGCTGACTCAGGGTTGAAAACACTCATTTTTTTTCAAAAACTTTGTAATTTAATATCTCCGAAACTATTTGACCTAGACTTATAATTTTTTTACATCATATTAAAGACAAATAGTACTCTCCAGGAACCTCGGGAGTGTCGGTCGTTCTGTTCCACCGAGTATACTCCGAGTATTAACAGAAGCATTTAGAAAAAAACTTGTTCTAACTAAGAAAAACGTAGGTTTAACTATAGCACATTCGTATAGGTTTACAGCTAACTTGCTGTAATAAGTTATTACAGAAAGTTTTTACTAAAAACTCTTTTTATGAGAAGATCCCGCGTACAGCACGACAAGTAACTGATTCATCTTTGATTTGAAAAGTCTGACGAATGCATTCATAAGGCTCCAAATACGAATCTATAAAAAAAGATATAAATCCATTCCGCATAATAATTTCTTTAGGTGAAATTTTCGGTATTATGCCCACATTTGGTGACTTTTGATCGATAGTCGATAAAAATGTACATCACTATGATTTTTTTTAATAAAATGCTATAGTCTAAATAGTGACATTCAATAATTTAAGACCCACCAGCAGGGTGTTTCTTCTGAAAAAGGGTATTTGACACTTTTCTAACAACTATTTTAAATGGTTGTTTGCTTCAATCTTCAATACAAGTTGTTTGATACATTTTAAACACACTGTTATTATATTTTATGGGAATATGTTCTATTTTCGTTGGTAATTGTTGTTAAAGTTTAATTTATTATTAACACAAAAATACAACACAAAACTACTGCTTACTTTTTACTATATAAGTATACAAGAACTCTAACTGGCCATACAAACTTTGAAGGTTGCTTACTTTCATGTACGCATATAAACCGACACAAGATGGCAAACTCCAAATATATAATATTTGCAAATGTCCTGCAACACTTGGCGTTTTTGTAGCTGTTTTTGTATTTGAGTACATACATGTCTGGCATAGGCTTCAAGGTTAAGGATTAATGAGTGACCATAACCCAATGAACGTTCAGTGAAAAAGACCTATCATGCGTTTACATCACAAAATGTTCTAAGAAATTACTACAAGTCTTTCTCGTGGATTTTCGGCATTTTTACTTTAGAAAGACTAGGATGTATGGACTAAAATATCTTTGCTATAAATAATAACTACTATTAAACATATCATTGTCATTGTCAATGTCACCATGTATATTTTTTGTAATCTCAAATTTCGAAATGTTGCGTGAATGTAAACAATATTAAATTGTATGAAAAATTCTCAATAGGAGAGTTTATTTAAATCCTCATGTTTTATTATTCCTCTTAAATAAATAATTTTAACTATGACACTTGCAAGAAACATAAATTCTGTTTTAAGGCATTTCTCTAACTGGCATAGGTTTCAAGTGGCTAACAGCGGTAGCCGTCAATTTAAACAAATACTTAATAAATTCAAAAATAATAAAGTTACGATAACCTATCCATCAACATTACCTGCACTGTCGTTTGTGAAATGTTATTCAGACGATAAAAAACACTTCATTAAAATTGAGAAACACACTGAAACATTACGAACCGCATTTGAGCAGAGAAAAGAACAGTTGAAGGATACAGAGTCCCGAATAAGACAGAAAAGTGAAGAAATTGTACGTGATATCAAGTGTAAAAAAGAAAAAACTGAACATAAGTTACGAATAAAAAAAGATCACCTGATCAAAGATCTATTGGAAACTAAAGCAAAAGTTAAAGAGAGACTTGAAGAGGTTGTTGAGGTAATTACAGTCAAATTCAAAGTTAGTCATTTCAATACTAACTTTAATAAAATTTATATTCATTTATAGTACCTTCATTAATAAAATCTGTACATTACTTATATAAACATCGGAAACAATTTTCATTCTACTAAAATTAATATATATATATATTACTTTTATATATTAATAATTTCATGAGGCTCTGCCTCAAGTGGTCACTTGGGATGCTTCAAAAGAAGGTAGTTAAGAACCACTAATATAAATATGAACAGCTTAATGAAAATGATTAAGTAATACCACTTTATTTAATTTTTTATGTAATGTTTGTTTCAGCGGGAAAATGTGTTCACAATACCAAACATATTGTGTGTGGCTAGAATAGCTATGTCACCATATCTAGGATACGTTATTTTTCAAGACAACTATACATTTGCTTTAGGTTTACTTGCATTTGCTGGTGTTACAGATTTGGTGAGTAATATGAACTCCAGAAAAAATTATATATTAAAAAGGAAAATGTTTTAAATAGGTTATTAAAACTTTGATGATAAAGGCTCTATTACTAATACAAACCTATTATCTACATGGCTATAAAAATTGAGCTTGAATGGCCACTGCATTACATTTTTAGTTAATATTTAGTATTTTTTCTTTTATTGAATCAACTATATCTGAAAGTTTCATGATCACTACGAATAATATAAGAGATAACATTTTACTGGATGTCTCAAAAGAAAATACACATTTGTTTTGCTTGTTGCGTGAACACAACTATTCCGATCGGCATGGGGGGTATGTCAATCGGTAGCCTGGCTCTTGGGAATTTAGTTGTAATGGAGCATTTCTCGGGAGCAGACTGTTTGTTGTGCATACGTGAGTTTTACAAAAACGGTAATTCAGGGACTGTGGTGTGTAGAAAATTCTGCAATATTTGACATATTCATTTGACAAACCTTTCAATTCGTGAACATGCTTTTGCTTTCGAAGTACACAGATCGTCATTATTCCACATTTTACACAAATATTTAAAGCTGCACCTACAAAATTCAGTTGGTGCATGAAGTGAAGCCTCAAGATGCTGGTCAAAGGGTTAACTTCATAAACCAGATGACTTTCCAACATTTACCAATCTCTTGTTTTCGGACTAAGCTCATTTTCATCTTAATGGGCACGTAAATAAGCAAAATTGCCTCCACTGGAGTGCTATCTATACAAAACACAAACATCAGAAACCCCTACATTGTGAACCTGAAGTGAACGTATGGGCTGCGCTCTCGGCGCGAGGAATTATCGGTCCTTACTTTTTTAAAGATGAAAGGGACGTACAGTAACAGTGACTTCAGAGCTTTATGTGGAGATGTTAGACGACTTCTTCGTGCCTGAACTACAAAACTTTCCTGGTTAACTAAAGAAAATGGTTCCAGCAGGACGGAGCAACTTAACACACGTCCCACAGGTCTCTACCACGAGTGAATGAATTTTTCCTGGCAAATTGATCTCAAGGAGAGGTGACATAATTTGGCCTCCACGCAGTCCCGATTTAACACCTATGGACTTTTTCTTAGTGAATTATAACAAATCAAAAGTTTACGTCAGTAAACCGATTTCCCTGGCACAATTAAAAGAAAATATCCGACACGAAATGGCAGCCATCACGGAGAATAACTGCCGAGCTGTCATAGGTAATTTTAGTGCTCGATTAAATGAATGCCGTGAGCGCAACGGTTTACATTTGGGCGATATTATTTTTAAAAATTAAATTCCCGAACAATGTATTTTAATATGTCTTAAACATTTTTTCAATAAACTTTTATTAAAGCATTTGACTGCTTAAGACATGACATCGTATTAACAAAACTAAAATTCTATAGATTACTGGAAAAAGAACTAAAAATTGTCGAAAGCTGTCTAACAAACCGTAGCCAAGTTGTCTCAGTTGATAATTACAACTCAAGCATATGCAAAATAGATGTAGGAGTACCTCAGGGCTCTATTTTAGGCCCAGTATTATTCTTAATATACATAAATGATCTTGCTAGTGCTGTGCCAAATTGGTCTCACATTAGTTTATTTGCGGATGTCACTCACGTAGGTATAAGAGACAAATCTGAAGAATACTTAGGATATAAAATTCATTACGCGATGGATATTCTTAAGGATTGGTTCAAAGCAAACGGAATTATGTTGAATACTAACAAGAGTATCGTAATGAAGTATTGTGCTAAAAAAATAAAAATCAAGTAACAACAACGGAAAACAAATTTCTAGGCTATACAGTAGACTACACAATCTGTCATTCTAACCATATTACAAATATTTGCAAAAGAATAGCCAGTGCAAATTATGGTTTAATGAAACTGAAGCCATTAGTAGACAAACGCACACTCATTACAGTAAATTATGCCTATATTCACTCAATTATAAGATATGCAATCACAGTATGGGGATATGCTGCTGAAATACAGAGTGTGCTCAAACAACAAAAAAGAGCAATAAGAACTATAAATAGCGTAAGTAAGCGTACATCAGCGAGAGCCTATTTTTTAAAATGTGAACTTTCTTTTTGAGACATATGATATTCTTTAAATAATGAAATGAAGTTGTAAAAGTGTTTCTTAGTATCTCAAAAAAGTACCTTTTTACAAATCTTTCTCTACAACGTTGGGTTTAATTAAAAAGCAAATAACAATTACAAAAAGCAAAGCCACTATGAACTACGCCAATAGTAATTCTGTACTATTATTATTATGTAAAATTATTATTATTATTTCAGCTTGATGGCTGGATTGCCAGAAACTGGAAAGGACAATCATCAAAAATGGGTTCATTTTTAGATCCAATGGCAGACAAAGTGCTTATAGCTACACTTTTCATTTCTTTAACTTGGCAGGATTTGATACCACTATGTTTGACCCTTCTGATTGTGGGTCGTGATATAGCCCTTGTTGCTGCTGGTTTTGTAATCAGATACATAAGTTTACCTCCACCAGTAAGTGTGTGAAATATCATTCAGCCAATCGTTCCATGATATGTGTCATTAGAGATGTCTAACTTATAGTCCAGGTCTAAATGGGATTTATCCTTAGTGTTGTGTTTAACTGAAGTTATACAGACAGTTTAAAACACTATGTATGAAAAATGTCACATAGTGTTTAGCTATAGACTAATATCTCTCCTGACACATGTCTCCGGACAATTGCCTTCTAGTGATACCTAGTGATTACTTCAGTATGTTCCAAGGGCCAAAATAGTATTTTTTTTTACAATTTGTTTGGATAATTCCCAATAGTCTGGTAATTAACTTGTTAGTTTGATAAAGTTCTGGTTCTGGCTACTGTATTCTGATAACTTTGAGATTGCAATAATTACTTATTTGAATTGAAATCCCTATGAATCGAAATATTTTCAAAAATTCCCAGTAAACAGGAAGTTTGTAGATGAAAAATTTTTCTCCAATGGAGAAATGAGAAACCAACAATGTAAAGATTAAAATAATATTGATCTACAATATGAACTCTTATCGATGGAAAAACTTGTGCTTTTTAGAGTTTCTCATTTACAACAGATTATGGTTTCACCATATCCATCTGTTTGTCCGTCCGCGATTTAGCTCAAAAACTATTGATACTAGAAAGTTATAATTTGGCATGAGTACACATGATACATGTTAATAAGTCGAAAAAGTGGGAAAACAAAGCTTTGAAAAAAAAAATGGATGGTTACATCCCAATAGTCTGGTACCCTACATGTAAAGTGGGGATAATATATTTTTTATTCCTAATACTACCACCTATATATAACGAAGTTGAAAGGAAAACTATGACACAAAAGTTGGCTATAACGTCTATATTACGAGTTTTTAATTCGAAAATTTCGAATAACTACATAGAAAACATTAAACGCGAATGTTTGTTTTTCTTTTTAATGGTAAATGGTACGGAACACTTCGTGCGCGAGTCCGATTCGCACTTGGCAGGTTTTTGTTTTACTCTCATGACTGATTAGTGGGAATCATTTAAATTATTTATTTGTAATTTATATAACTTATGCATGGAGACTTAGTGTTCTGCGTTATAATTTCTGTCGTTTGGTTTTATTTTACAAGTAAATAAAACTGAGTAAATTATCATTTTTTGTTTTCTTCTTCAACTTATTTATCACAGGCTTTCGTGGATCCGGATTGATGTGTTCTAAATGATGACACCAAATTATTGGTATTGGCGGCGGTCCGAAATTGGTCCGTGGACCGTAGTTTGGAGACCCTTGTTCTAATAAATATTAAATTTTAATAGTTTTATACTTACCTCGTGTGTTCATAAGTTTTGAGACGAAATAAAAGTTGCATAACTTTTTTAATAATTAACTTGTATTTCTTAAATATTCAGTAACCATAAAATTGATAATAATCAACAATAAAATAAATATATTTTATTCAAAATGACGATTTGGCCAGTCATCAATGGCGGCACGAATATTTTCTAGCGGAATTCGCTTTGCTTCTCGAACAAGGGTTCGCTTCAGTGACTCCAAGTTTGGGTGGGATTTTCGGCAAACCCTGAGCTTTAATGAGGAAGTATTTAAAAAAAAATTAGTTCCCGAAATCAAACTAGATGTCGCTACGGTACGTTCTTGATTTCTCCATAACAAATAACAACCCTTCCGGTTTTCTTTCATGTTTAAAAGTAAATTAGTTTTCAAAACTCAATAAACAACTCGCATTCTATTTGTACTTTTTCGTATTTGTATTGATGTCTAAGTTACGATCTTTTCAAATTTCAGTTATTTAATATGTTAGTTAAAAGAAATGGAATTGACTGTCTTTGGTCCATTCATTTCCTGCAAAAATCAACTTTTGCTAGAGTCGTCATCTAGTGGAGGTGATTTTTTAGTGCTTTCTTTTTTTTTAAATACTTCCTCATTCAGTCCATAAAGAATAATCCAGCGGGTAGAGGTCGGGGCTGGAGGAGGGCTACACGTCCTCCGCGATGAAGGACGTCACATTCTCCCTCAACCAAGTTTGGGTGCTTCTTGCCTTATGGAATGCAAGAAGCACCCAAACTTGATTAAAAACTCAATCCCCTTGGTGAAGTATCAGACAGGAGTTTCACCATGGGCTCTAAGATATCTCTCTGATAATTCTTGGCTTTCACCTTGACACTTTGTTGGCAGAAATGGAGCGGAGTGACACCTTCCGAAACTCCCTACCATACCATCACACTAACCGGATGATGAGTGCGCGAGACATTTCGTGCATAAGCTGGTACATCCTTGCTACTTTTCGCGTACAACAATAAATTTTTTGTCGGTTGAACTTTTCTACGACAGTAAAAATTTTCTCGTCGGTGAAGAGAATCTTCCTGGCATCATGTCTTCTCAGCAGCAATGAACTAAGTTACCGTCGTAACTTCCGAAGATGATCGTTTAAAAAGTAAACTTTTCTACGAGTATAGGTTTTTACCTTAAGATCATATTTCAGTATTCTGTTCACTGAAACATACGAAATATTAGTTTGCAGAGCGAGTTTCGCAGTCAGAACGACATGGATTTCGGCGAAGTCGCGGTCGGATGATTTTGATGTTCACAGGCGTCCTCACATAGCGTGGCCGACCACTCCTTTGGCGATCTTGCAGAGAAATTGTCTCTGTACCGCTGTATTGTGTAATGGACAAAGTTACGATTTACAGGAAAACTATTCGCCTCGCGGAAAATCTGCATCGGTTTTTTTTCCCTCCTTATAGAGCGCAATGACAGTTGCACGTAATTGTTTCGTTGCCCCCATAATGAGAAAATATATACAAATGAGTTTGCGATATAAATATACTACACATACTACAAATATAATAAGTTAACATTTCAAATTCAACATCGGTAAAAAAATAACAGCCAATAAAATTTTATTTTATTTATTCAGTAAAAAGTTTGTCTCAAAACTTATGAACACACGAGGTAGATAAAAAGGGGCGCCAAAAACATGATTACATAATATAATATATCATGGACTGTATCATTGACTAACACCCGCTTTCTGAATTGATAATTTAAAGTTGAGCATACCTCAAACCGTATTTAAGCCATTTTTAACATCATTTAAACAGGTTTTCGTAAGTCCTCAAATAATACATTGCAAAAATAAATCAATAAAAATACATAGTGGAATAAGGGCGCAATTTCAAGTTTCTGCCCTGGTTGGAAAAAGCTGTAGATCCGGGCCTAAGAAATAGAAATCTAAAATAGCAAAAATAATAATATGTACATAGTTGATCTTTTAATTTTCAATAGTCTGTATATAACTCATGTTTTGTTTTTCTTACAGCGGACTCTTAGTAGATATTTCGATGTAACACACGCTACAGCGCAACTAGCTCCCACCACAATTAGCAAATTCAACACCGCTTTACAACTGTTATTGGTAATGTATATTTAATGATATACTTACAGTACATTCTAGATACCATTTTCAAAAGCAGCATCAGCAAATTTCGTTCAAAAAATATATGTTACCGAGAATCTTGTAATTTTTTGTAAATTGTTTCATACATGACCATCACCAGGCGTCTAGTTAAAAGCGTCATTATCTATTTACATTACATTAATCAGAGCTTAAAGTCGTAATTAAACCTTATTGCACATTCTCATTTACCTACAAGATGTCTCAGAATTCAACGTCAAGCCGAAACGGAGTGACAGGATTGATTGTAACCATCATGAGAAAAATCAGAAAAAAAAATCTATAAAAATATAAATATAAAAATCCCATCATGCATTTTGAAAATTATGGGCATGTAAGAAAAACCTAGAAATTTGGTCAGACTGCAACAATTTTTCGGTTATTGTGGTTAATTTTTATTATTTTTGTCTATTTAATCTTGGGAACCGTAACCCTTAATAACATTTCTGGAATCACAGTGCGATACGGACCCATCCGGCTTCACAGAAATCTTTACACCCAGAAAAGGCAACGTCCTTTCCACATCCAACTCAAAAGTGGATTTCATTTTCGGGTGAATTTAATTAATATGTTGTAGTAGTATCTCTCGTTCACCGCCTTTGATGATACAGAATATATCGTCCACATACCTCTTCCAAAGCCGTATGATGGATGGCTTAAAATTCTTCACATTTATTTCAAAATGTTCCATCTATATATTGGCAAGTACCGGGGCTACTGGCTTTCCCATGGCGATGCCGTCAATTTGGAGGTAGTACTGACCTTGGGAAACGAAATAGTTCCCTTCTAAGCGGTTCTTCAGGAGATCAGTATAATTGAGAGTCATCTCTCCATCTATCAGAATTTCTTTCATCACATCGATGCACTCTCTAATCTCCATAATATGTACATTTATTTTATTAATAAATATGTAATTACATGTACAGCTGTTGTTGTTCGTTTAATAAATAAATATAGCTTTTTGTTGTAGTGTCTTCGAAGTTGAAAATCAAGGCAATTTCATTCTGATATCGTGGATATTTTGTTATTCATATAATTTAATTAAATTAAGAATTGTGTTTCGTATCGTGATCCCGACAGTTAACCAGTTCCCTGGGCTTTGTACAGCCGCACAGTAGAAAGATGCTTTAATGATTACTTAGCTGACAATATTGTGATGTATATTGTTTTTAGGCTATTTAATTGGATAACTGTCTGGTATTCTCATAATATGTGATGTAATGAGCGACAAGGAGAATCCCTTTTTTATTCCATGCGATATGTACATGCGATAGTAAGTCTGCGTATATGTCTGTTAAGTTATAACGCCTAAATCACTAAACCGAACCTTGACCTGAGGTAGCCTAAGATAGTAGAACATATAAACATAGGTTACTCTTTAATGAAAAAGGTTGAAATAGGGAATTAAAGTTTATATGGAAGTTCGTTATTGTCTAATATTCAGGTATTTTACACGATACTATGAATAAATATTTGTTTTAGCATTATTGAAAATGTTGTTCAAAGTAATTATTTTGAAATATTATATGTACCTTTAAGGAATCACATATCAATAGGTATGGCTGGACCATAGCTGTATGCGTTGTGTTGTACTCTAAGCGTAATATATAAATAGATAATTCATTTATTTAAAATGCAACACACAACTACATTTAACAGAGAAAAATAAATAAAGACTTACTAGAATAAATATATAATTGCTAAACATGCTAATAATGCTAGACATTCTAGTAAATGACGTTGATTTTTTAATTCTGACTTGATATCTTAATATATTTTACATTTGGCTGTTTATATAGACAACAATTGTAAGACATTTTTTTGTTTACAATAAAGTATATTTTAAAGCAAAAAAAATTATTAACATTTCAGGTGGGAACTGCTCTCGCTTCACCAGTTTTTGGCTATGTGGACCATCCAGCTCTCACAGCCTTATGTGGCGTTACAGCTGTGTCAACAGTCGTATCGGCAATCAGCTATTTAGTTAGTAAGGACACATATAAGTTTTTGAAAAAAAAGTCTTGAAAGAATTGAAATAATAAAATTTTTTTTTTTAACAAGATTTTGCAGTGATGTCTTCCAATCTTGAAATAATAATTTTAACAAGAATAGTTTTGAAATGCTGTATAAATGTAAATAAAAGATTAATAAGTTATTTTTATCGTTTCGTATATGTTTATCTACTCGTATATTCGTTATATATAAAATCCCGTGTCACGATGTATATCATTGATATACTCCTCAACTACAGAACCGATTAAGGTAAATTACATGTACTACTTATCAGTTATTTGGTCTTGATTTAAAAGATAGGATAGCTTTTATCTCAATTATTTATCTCTGAGCCATAGCTATTATAATTTATTATTCCCGCATTCGATTTAATATTTCACCATTTTCAGCCGTATTAAAGACAACATTAACAAACAGTTGTCAAATAGAATGTTCATTTGGAATATTACCTTTTTTTAATCTATCCACGTTCTGACCAATCCAAGCATATAGTTAAATAGAAGATACATATTCGCCTGACTATAGACAGTGAGGGTCTCCCCCGCTAACGGACCTACTCAGTGGGAAAACCCATAAGGGGGCGTCCATAAATTACGTGAGGTGTTTTTTCAAATTTTCTGACCCTCCCTCCCCCCCTGGTGAGATGTCGTGAGATTTCATTCAATCCCCTCCCCCATCCCCAAATCTCACGTGAGATTTTTCAAAATGTGGGTTTCTTATTTAAACACGTTGGATTTTTTTAATAAAAAGAAAAAAAAATTCGCTTCGTTCTTTTATTTACGACTAGACTAGAGACTAGTAATCAATATTGCCGAGAGCTACAAGTGTAATAAAGATTAAACAATAGAATACTTAATTCGTAACTACTGCGATTAAAAAAGGAATATCTACTCTAATTCAGTCCATGGAGAATCATGCACGGTCTCGAGAGAGACTATTGGAACCAGCATGTCCATATGATTTTCAGTAACCTGAGTGATAGGGTATGGAGGTGACAGAAAACGGTCGTGAAGAATCATATGTATATCACTCCGGCGTGGGCTGCAACACTACTGGGCATCGCATTTCACAACCTAAAAAAATAAATAAAAATAATTTCACTTTGTAACTCTTAATAAAAATTTGTTGACACTCGCGCTCGTCAAAAAATTTCAAAAAAAGAAAAATAGCTACGCATAAAAAATAGATATAAACAAACTGCAATATACCTGGAGTAAATATTGGCTTTCTCTAGTGTACCAGTGCTCGTACCAGCTTGAATCGAAGAACTGTTAGAGATTTTAGTGTTGGTCTAAAATCAAAGCATCATAATAAAGAAATGAATCTAATAAATTAAAAAGATTGGCAGAGCTTGGTTGGTGCAGACGTTAATGCGTTGGTTTGGCAATAAAACAGCGCGGGCCCCGGTCGGCACTATGTACCAATGGGATTTATTTCCTGCGTACATCATACTATGACTCAAAAATCATGACTGAAAACAGTAAAAGAAATGACCGCGCTAATATTTTGTAGATTTGATTTTATCACATTTTATCAAGAATTTCACTGTTTCAGTTTTTTGAATGCTATTAATTATAATAATAAATTTTATATAAAAGAAGTATTTTCTTAGAAAAATATATTTAACCTACCTTTTGAAGAAATGTTAAAGTAGACCGAACTTTTCTCTCAGTAGCTTCCTTGAGAAGCCGTTCAATCTCATGTTGAATGTGATGTATTAAATCTTCTTTCTTCGGGAATTTTTCCTTCGCTGTATTCCATAATTTTATCACATCGTCCTGACAGGACTTCTTCGTCTTATAGACGTATCTTTTGACGAATGCCTTATAAAAATCTTGATAACTCATTATAACTTAATAAGAGCATGCACTGAGTCGAGTAAAACATTTGCAAGAATAAACAAAGCAGGTTAGAACCTGTCTGTGTGTCGCTGCACTCAGCTCGTACGCTCTCATTCATCGAGTCACACGTTCAGCTGACAGTGGCGCGAAAACAAATGACGGGCTACATTGTACCGTAAATTCAAATTAAATTGAGCTATTTGGTATAAAACGAGTATAGTGCTTTGACAATCAGGAGTGATGTATAATGTCAAAGTACGAATGAAATTATTTTCTTTCCAACGAATTGGTGAATGATCTTAACCTTAGACTTGTCACTATATGAGGGATTTCCCACACCGAGCCATATTTTAAAAATTGCGTGATATTTGCCGAGACCCCCCCTCTCTCCAACGTGAGATTAGATGAGATTTGACTCGACTCCCTCCCCCCCTTAAACATCTCACGTAATTTATGGACGCCCCCTAAGTAGATCAAAGGGTGAACCACTAAAATAAAAACCTGAGGCAAGCCCGGTATATGGGAACCCAGATTTAGTCACCGGGTTAATGGCAATGATCCATGGATTTTAAAATTACCAATCTCATCACCACTCCCATTTTCCTCCTATGCGGTCGCAAAATCATACTGCCATTGTCTTTCTACTGTTGCTGTAACCAACCCAGCAACCCAGTAAGGTTAAACATGTTATAACTATGAATAAGTATTTAAAAAAAACATTAGTTACCGAAATCAAACTAGATGTTACTACAGCACTTTCTTGATTTCTCCATGACAACCCTTCCGGTTTTCTTTCATGTATAAAAATAAATTAGTTTTTAAAACTCAATAAACAACTTTATATTCTATTTGTACTTTTTCGTATTTGTATTGAATGTATGTTTCGAACTTTGTAAATTTCAGTTTTTTAATATGTTAGTTAACCCTTAATTTGGCACCGATAAAAATATTCAAAATATATGAATTTGACAATTTTGTGGTTTCAGGAGTATGTCATAATGTTCTAGAAAAATGAAAAAAAAAATCTACAATAGCCCACTGCTGGGAAAACTGGTGTCCGTCACAGCGGACCTTGCCAATTACTGTGAAATTAATGGTCAGATTTATATGTTCTCTGAGGCGGACACTGCCAAACTACGGAAAATAAAAACAAACAGCTATTTTTTATTTTTACAAAGTATTTTAGTTATTTTTACAAAGAAAAATACAGAAATGAACATTTTAGAACTAATTGATACCGAAGTACAGTTTATTTTGTATGAAAAGTTAAAAAACAATTTCTGGGGGCTTTTCCTGTCACTAAACATAATCTTGTGTTGCATTTTATGCAATACACGACAGTTTTCTTTTGGCAGAACCTGCAGCGTCCTTCTTCCATGGTCGAAGGGAAATGTCCTATATTGTCGTATTTTAATGGACTCAAAGGGCGGCGTGCATGTGGTTTCTTTACTTTGACGGATTCAGTCTGTTTTCTTGTAGCCGACCTGTTTGCCTTGCACAATCATGCAATTCAGTTTCCGAATCTAATATTTCGCTAACATCTGAAGGTGCATGTTCATTCGGCACTAAAGCAATAATTTTAATTGCGCAATTAGGCTGTTGGCAAAGAAAAAAAAAACAAACTCAGAGCCATAACCAAACAAGCAGAAGCACACACATTTTGGCGTTGTCCGCCGCAGCGGACAAAGTAATAAAGTATTACTTTTCTATACAATTAGCAATGTCCGCTGTGACGGACAAAACATTTTAGTTACAAATAAACACCATAAAAATGTAATAAAGTGCGCATGTTTCTGTAAATAATTATTGAAATGTTTATTACCAATAAATAAATCTATAACTCAATTCATTTTTCCACAAAAAAATAAGAAAAACAATTATAAATACCTTGAGCAAAAAAGGTGGCCGCCTTTTCGCAGACATTTTGGGTCCCAACTGACATATGCAATGTTGCCACAATTATTACTTCTTTTTTACTATTTGTTTATGGTATAAATAAACATTTAAATGATAAGAAATCGATGAACATGAAATAAAAACTTGGCAGGATTTATTTTAAATAAGTGTCCGTCACACCGGACTTTATCAAATTAAGGGTTAAAAGGAACGAAAAATTACTATCTTTGGTCCAATCGTTTCCTGCAAAAATCAATGGCGAAAATGTGATGGGCGAAATGCAGAGTAACTAAAACAAACAAACAAAAAATTGTTCATCAAGTATCTACCTACGCACCGTTACACACGGCACTCGCGAATGTCAACTTCATACAAACTGCTGATTCTAAATATGTACCTATAGAACACAATATCGCCAAAAACCGTCGCTTAGATCAATTAGCCTTTAACCATCGATATTTTTGTTTTGTTTTGGAGATTGATTTAGAATGTTTTATTGCTCTTTTTCCCTAAAGTAAAAAAATACAAACAAAGAAATATTACAGATCAGAAAAGTATTTGTTTTCGTACAAGAACAATAAGTAGCAAAAATACGTATACTTCCACTCGTATCTGTAGTCGAGAGAAATAATAGCTTGATAATATCTGACTATTCCGAATAAGGGGTCATCCATAAATTACGTCACACGATTTTCATGATTTTTTTGCCCCTCCCCCCGTCTTAGTCACAGCTGGTCACATTTGTAAGACTCCCCCCTCCTAGTGTGATGTCACATATTTTGCAAGGTTTTCGTAAAGTAATACTTTAAAATTCGTGTTTTAACACTTAGATTATAATATATTTTGAAATGTGACGTCACCAAAATTTAGGAGCCCTCCCACCCCTTGTCACACAATGTCACACTTCGTCGACCCCCTCCCTCCACCTTAACGTGTGACGTAATTTATGGATGTAAGATCGTTACCTAAACAGTATATCGTAACAATAATATGAAACTAGAACATTCAATTAGAATAGTCAGAGCAGTAAAACAATGTGGTCACAGAAAATATAAAAAGGTAGAAAGATTAAGTGGGCGGGGTCGTGCGACCATCCATATGCCTAAACGGTCATATGAACGTCACGTTATTCAAATTTCCAATTTAGTATTTGCACAATGTCAAAGTGGTCTATGGTGCGTCGCAAAATACGAAAATATGCCGAATTATGCCGTTATCCTACGTGTTGTTTGCGTAGTGAAAATATTAGTCTGAAAAAAGGAGAAATTTCATTTCATCGGTAAGTAAAAAATATTGGTTATAAAACAGTATATCGAGATATAATCACAATTCTTTTTTCGGGAGATTGTGTCAGTTATTAACATAGTGCTTGCAGATATTGATAAAATGTTATCGATAGAAGTTAACCCATATATTTTGAATGGTAATGAATTTACAAATTTACAGCAAACTTTTATTAAGATAAATATTTAACAGTATTTTTTTAAAGATTATGTATGTTCAAGTTTTCCTAGAAACCCCGACATAAAAGAAAAGTGGATTGACGCAAGTGGTAAAAATGGACAATGGTTTCCTTCTAAAACTAGTTGCATTTGTTCAACACATTTTTCTGAAAATGATTTTATAAAATGATACATAAAATAATATGATAAATTACTTACATATTTGGAATGAAATATTATGTATTACATCTAATTTTCTGATTGTATTGTCAAATTAAATGTTATATTGGGATATTATTGAAATATAGTTTCAATGAGACTTCTTAGTTATTATTTTCCATTCTTAATATATTGTGCTTCATATAATACAAAGTTAGTAAAAATAATAATTATGATTAAATATACAAAAAAAAAAAATAACTAGGTATCAAAAAATAAAACTATGAATTTATAATACAAAAAAAAGCTAATTAAAATTATAAATATCTAGCCCCCAAAGGGCCAAATTGTCATTACTGTCACCTGCCCTTGATATGTAACTCCGTTCTATCTTTTTCAGATTAAAGCTGTCAAAAATCGCAGTACATTACTACTTTAGCAAGAAAGGAATTGGTCTAATTGATCGAGCCGTTTCAAGTGAGGGTTGATTACATACATTGTGAAGTGATTACATACATATAGTATTTATTTTCATTGGGTTTTTTTTTTCGTGACAGATAAATTAATAAATTATTTTATTATATTAACCAAATATATTAATGATTTTCTGATTATCGATATCAAATTGTGAATCACAGGGCACTTCACTATTTCAGTGTTGACAGAAGCGTAAAATTCTTTGCATTATATTTTGAAAAATTGTTTTAATGCAGATACGTCGTTTATTTTTATGTTTTGAAGCATGTACGAGGGTCAAACTGAAAGTTCTTAGAAAATCAAAAACTGATTACATTAGCCAGTTATTAGTTTTATTATATCTTTTCAAAATATTGTCCATTCACGTCAATACACCGCTGCATGCGATGGAACCACTGGGAAAAGCACTTTGCCCACTCGTCCTTAGGGGTCTCTTCAATGGCATCGCGATACGCAGCCACCGCTTCTTCAGCATTCATAAACCGCTTTCCTTTAAGTTTTTCTTTAATTTTTGGAAATAAATAAAAATCACAAGGCGCGAGGTCGGGGCTATACGGCGGGTGACCCAGTAATTCAACGTTTGATGTCGCCAAATAGTCGATCGTTCGCTTGGCGGTGTGCGACGAGGCGTTGTCGTGGTGAAGGAGGATCCTACTGCGAGGTCGTTTCTCTCGAACTTTTTCCAAGACAAGTGGCAAACAATTGGTAGTGTACCATTCTGCAGAAACTGTTTTTTGATCCTCTAACACAATTGTTGCAAAATGACCTATCCTTCCAAAGAACGAGGCCACCATTTTTTTTCCCGCACTTCGATCTCTCTTCACTTTAGTTGGCAACTCCTCGAAAGGAAACACCCACTGAGCAGATTGTCTTTTGGTTTTAGGATCATAACAGTAAATCCAGCTTTCGTCACCTGTTAGTATGTCGAACACAGCATTTGAGTCACCTCCGTTAAATCTTTCAATCTTTTTACGACACCAATCCACACGATGGAGTTTTTGAGCCTCAGTCAAATTATGAGGTATCCACCGGGCGCAAAGCTTCCTGACCGCTAAATGTTCGTGGAGGATTTTGTGCACTTGACTCATACCGATGCCTAAGCTTGTCCGAATCTGTTGATAGGTCACTCTTTTGTCAGTCTCTATCATACGCCGCACAACACAGATGTTATCTTCAGTCGTCGCCGTAGAAGGCCGTCCCTCACGTAAATCATCAGTGAGATTAGTGCGACCACGTTTAAACTCATTAAACCAGTTGTAAACAGTCGCACGAGATGGGGCTTCATCGTGAAAGGCCAATCGTAGTCTATCATAACTTTCTTGTTGACTTAAATGACATCGAAAGTCATAAAAAATCATTGCACGAAAATTTTCTCGTGTTAAATTCATGATGACGTGACACAGACAATTTTCAATTTGCCGCCAAATCGTAAAACAAATGACAAATGAATGAAATATATACTCAGTAATATTGGCAAAGAGTTATATTTTCAAATTTTAGAATTATTTTTTTATTATATTGTTTATAAGTGGCCAGTTCTAAGAACTTTCAGTTTGACCCTCGTATTTCAAATGTTTGCACATTAACTAATTTAATATCCGCGCACAAAATATATTTAGAACTAACAAAAGTAATTGTGCAGATTTTTATTATAGCTAGCCATACATTTTGTGTATTACTGTAAAATCACCTGTATTAATAGGCTAGTAAACACTAATTTTGGTGAAACTTTTGTAGCCAATGGTAGCATCGCTCTCTTTGTGAGCTGAATAGGTGAAGTTTTATGTCTGTTTGATATGTGGCATGCGCGGTCCTAGTACTAATGTTAGTACTTTATTATTCTAACCTTTTTATCTGTTCTGTGAATGTGGTTGTTGAGATCATTTAACTAATTTACTCTACTTCATGGTACCTATGAGTGGTGACTTTTCGCAGAATGTAATGTTTCAATAATTTATGAACTTGTGCTAAGATGACTGGATATTAATAAAAAAATAAGCTTCCCAAAACGTGTACTGACGTCTGTGGTATGCTGTTAAGACTGGCGTCAGCCCAGCAGCAACATATATTTTTTTAAATGATCTCTAAAACTATTTACTTAGCCATTTAACGCCTTTATGTCTCAAATTTTATAAATAACGGAGTAAAAGATACTCTACCCTATATCGTAAAGACTGATAAATAAAGGATTATATGAATCAAGAATTCATCTAAAAGGATGGCGCTGCCAACCTGACACACGTAGTATATGTAGAATACTTTGTTCAGGTCAGAAGACAAGTTGGATTATCAGTGTCAGATTTGGACATTTTATAAACGAGATGGGCAATTTATTTTTTATTTATTTTATTCGGGTTGGCAACAGCTTATAGCTAATTACTACAATTATTGTATTACAGCAATTGATGAGACGATAATAGCCATCCTCGATTTAATAAGCTAACATTATCAAGCATATAATTATAATTATTTCTCTACATATATCACAATGCCATTCAGACACCTAACTCACGTTTAAAATTACAAAAATTTGGAATATGAGTAAGAGTCAATTTACATTAATAATAATAAAATAAAATATTGAATATTAAAAGTAAATAAGATAAAAGGTTATAATAAATAGATAAATAAATATTAACATACATACATTTATCAATACATAGTCTATATTTCTATTTGAAAGTGTTCATTACTTTTCGTTTGAAGTTAAGTTTCGAGCCAACAAAAAGATAGATATCACAAAACTGTCGGTTGTAAATATCCATAACGCGGGTAAGAACACAATTTTTACCATAGTTTGTAGAATGGAACAGCGTGCAGAAAGTGGATGACTTGCGAGTTCTACGGGATGGTACGCACAAAGACAAACCTGCGAGTAAATCAGGACAATCAACATGACCATTACTGATGTCATATAAGAACGTCATATCCATTATTATGCGTCGGTTTGAGAGTGAATCAAGGTTGTATTTTCTTAATAATTATCAAACGTGTGGCGGAACTTGTAATTTAAGTGATAAGAGATTTTTTTTTAATCTTTTCAATTTTACTTATTTGTACTTCGTAATATGGGTTCCACTTCCAAATCACAGAAGCATATTCAAGTATACTTCTTACATATGCATTGAAAATTATTTTAAAACTTATTTCACTCTCAAAAAAGGAGCATGTGCGCACCACAAATCCCAAGGCGCGATATGGCCGATTGACGATACTATCAATGTGAATATTCATAGTCATCTTCGCGTCGAGTAACACTCCCAGGTCCCTCACAGCGGTAACTCTTTCCAAAATGATGCCGTTAAATTTAAAAGGGTATAAAAATGGACTCCTCCTCTTAGTAAAACTTATACATTGACATTTCCGAAGACTGACGGAGACGTTTTTTTTATAGTAACTGTACAGATTATCTAAGTCTTGCTGTAATATCTCGCATTCAGCTCTAGACCGTACAGGGATAAACACTTTCTTGTCATCTGCATACAGCAGATGCTTAGAAGAGCCTATGTGAGAGTCAATGTCATAAATATAAGAGTTCCAGAAAAGAGGACCAAAATGGGATCCCTGCGGGATTCCTGACGGAATAGATATGTAGTCTGATCTGTAACCACCCAACACGACAGCCTGGGAACGGTTTCTCAGGTATGAATCCACCCATCTTAGCAAACTACCGTGAATTCCTAGTCTTTCTAGCTTGCTCAAAAGAATGACGTGATTCACACGGTCGAACGCTTTTTCGAAATCCGTGTAGACCATGTCGACCTGTCCACCCTTTTCCTTATTATTTAATTATATAAAATTAATTGAGTAAACCACGCGAGATTGGTGTTTGTTGAACGTCCGCGAAGGAAACCGTGCTGGGTATTAGGAATATTGCGAGCTATAAAAGGATACATAACTTTAAGAACGATCTTCTCAAATACTTTGGCCAAGGTATTTAAAATAGATATCGGACGATAGTTTTCTATTTTATGGGAATAGATATGTATGGGAAGTATATTTGCTCGTTTCCAAAGAGATGGAAACTTGCATTCTCTTAAAGATTGTTCAAATAATATGTGCTAAGAGCTTAGGAATTGAAATGTTGAAACCTAACGACAAATTAACCATAGCCTCCTTGGTTTACAGTTACATTTTGCTTGTAAAAACACTGCCTGAACATTTAACATGCATTGCATAAAATGATAACAATTATTTTACAAATGGAATCAATTTATTATGTTTTATACACATGAATAAATTGAGAAAAATTTATGTGAAAATTATACAATTTTATAAAAAAAATGTAATAAAATTACAAATTATACTTAAACTAACAAAAATATAATAGTATAAAAGATAATCATAGCATTCCAATCTCAACGTATAAAGCAAAATAATAAGTTGGACTTTACTTTTTGCACATTTCATTATTGCAAACCGGTTTTTAAACAAAATGCATATAAAAATAACATTGTGGAATGTTGAATTTTCGATATTTTTAAGTTTTAGTAAAATTAATTAGTTGTATTAATTTTATTCCACTTTTGCTTCCTACTTTATAAGATGTTTTCCTCTAAAAGTAGGCAAGTACAAACATCATAATATTTAATAAGGATTAACATTAACATTGATTGTTAGTTATAAGACTGGTTGAATAATGGAAATATGAATCTGAAAGGCACACGTTATTAAATTAAACTCTATACCAATTATTATTTTATATAAAAATTACCTATTTAGGGTACCATTTAAATTTTTGGTATATTATCTCATTTCTGCTAATCTAAAGAAAAGCATAATCAGTTGAATTGAAAGGAGAAAAGCATTTATTTTAAGACATGCTATTTTTTAATCTATAACTGGCTTTAATATCTATAAAGCTTGAGAGTTTTTCACATTCTTTACAGGTTAGGATTAGTCCACTAAATCTTTCACATTTTTATATTATGTCACAAAATAAAATTGTGTAAGGACTAGAAAAAGCATAGAGAAGTAATTTTTGATATGATACTACATAATTTATAAATATTGTTATTCTAGCACTAAGGGACATTATATTAATGAATAAATCTACATTAAGCACATCATAACAATTAAATAGAATAATACTTATGATTTATTTATACAAAAGGATTCAAATTAAATATGGCAGCTAGTGTACATACAATAGGAAATAATGAATATCCATATAAAACCAGTGAATTTGATTTTGAATACATTTTTTATAAAATATTCAATTTATTCTGGATATCAAACAGGTCTGTAAACATGTATAGGTATAGATTTTAACATAGCAATGTTTTCATTTTCTATTTTCATCTTAAATTGACATCAACTCAAATAATTAATAATAATATACAGTTTCATTTGGAATTCAAACCTAATAGGCCTCATAAACAACAATGTCACAGTGTGATAAAATCTTATTCTAAATCATATACATAAACAAAAATGATGACATGGTTGATTGCACAAATGGTTTTACAAAATAATTAAAATACAATTTGCAATGGTAACAGATTAACTGCTTGTTATTTATCAATAATTACAATGTTATTATGTTAACATATATTACATTATTTTAAACAATGCTAAATAATCATTTATTTTAATAAAAATATAAAAGAGAAATGAGTGAAGAACTTTTAACCAACCTTGTTGATTAGTTCATCACATATAGCTGTAAGTTCTTCATTATCTTTTATTTTCTGTGCTAATGATTCTTGCAATGAGGATGCATGCACTTCACTCTTTTTTAGCATTGCATTTAACTTGAGAATTTCAGCTTGATGGACTTTCTTAACAGAATCGAGTTCAGCATTGGCTTTGTTAAGCTGTTGCATTGCATGTTGTCTTAGTGTCTCATAACGAGCTTCAAGTTTTTGAATTGCATCATTGTTTTCCTCTACTGTTCTCTTCAAAGTTTCTTCATTGCTTTTATATCCTTGTATAATAACTTTGCACCTCTCATATTTAGTATGGACATCATTGAAAGCATGTTCCATTGAAGCTAAATGAGCAGCAGCTTCATCTCTCTCTCTTATCAAAGTTGTTCTTTCTTCTGTCCATCTCTTTGCTTCTGTCTCTCGTTCACCAATTAAAGATGATATAGTCCGTTCGTATTCTTCCATAACCACACTCATCTGTTTGTTATTTCTTACCTTTTCAGCAACTCTCTGTGAAAGTACCTTTTCTTTTTCTGCATATTCATCATTTTGGTCAGTCAGCTTTTTTATTTTAGTCTCACATTCCTCTAAACGTTCTCTTAATTCACGATTCAGATCTCTTAAGTTTTGAGCTTCCTCCTCTTGAGCTGTTAATAGTTCCTTCACTGCTCTTAGTTGTTCAACTGTGTGAGGATCCATGTCTGAAGATCTTGTAATTACTGGAGGTGGTGGAGGTGGTGGTATATTTGCACCTAGGCTCAATAAACGATCTATTGTAGCAATAGCAGGAGACACTGTGTTAGATTTCACAGGAGTTGATTTTATAACTGCTGATGGTTTAATAGCTGGTGTCACTACTTGAGTGGGTTTTTCTGTAGGTCCACTGTTACTAGGTTGCATAGATAATTGTTGCATTGAGTTCGTTATATTCTGTTCGACACCTGACATGGTAATGTCCACAGTTGTCACTATTCATGAAATTAAAATTTTAGATTCAACAGTGAATACATGGTGCTGCCTAAGGGAAATCAAACAAATAATTGTAAATAACTAAATGAAATGTATCTAATGAAATTCATAGGCCCACGCACGGTGCCATTACTTGATTAGAACAAAAAGAAATGTTACGTACAAATTAGGAAATGTAACTTACCTTAATGTCCTCGAACCACCTATTATTATCATATGGTCAGGATTATACCTGTATTAAGATTATTTATTTTCCTAAATAATATATGATATTGACTATCAATTATTATAGTAGTGTGCAATTTAAAAATACAGATTCTATTAGAATTTTACTTTGTTGGATAAAAAAAATTACTCTGATACAAAGACATATTAATGGTGAGACGATGACATCACGGACTACTATAGAACAGAGAGTAAAGTATTAAAAGCATAAAGTAGCGATGACCAGTTAAATCAACCGCTGACGTAGAATCAACGCGTCGACAGTCAACAGTTCTTTGATCAACTAGTTAAAAAGTCGACGCCTAAACGAAGAACGTCCCGTTCTTCTATCAACATGTTACGAAACTGCAACGCTTAACTTTATCTGTATAATACAATGGTATTCGGTTGTTTTCCATTTATAAAGATTCGATGTAACTTTGACAGCTGAAATAATTTAAACTCTAAAATCTCTCTAAAGTCAAACAAAGTAAGTAAATATTTGAACACGCGTGTCTAATACATAGTCCCTGTCTAAATAAATGTTAAACTTGATTGTTGATTACGTTAGTCCTTGATAGATGGTGTTACACGATTTTTGACATGGCGGTGTTAAGAATTTTACTACTTAGTATGGGTGCTTGTGCACTATACTGAATTTTAAGGTCCGGCGGTCCGATTTTGTCCGGTCTGGAATGACATGAAAAACCCGGATGAGTAGCTTGTGCAGTTGTCCGTTTTTTTTCCTGATCGGAGCGGCGCAGTGTAGGGCAGCTCTCTTTAAAGCTACACGTCACTTACGCTAGGTACGATGAGATTTTTGGAACGTCGGTGATGGCGTTCGAAGACGTAGAACATGTTATACATTTACATAAACCTTAATTAATGGAGGCAAGACGAAAGCAATTTTTTTACTTCTATCGGATGACTACTATCAGATGTAAAAACTTATACCCTAAGGGCGCTTGTGCACTACACTGAATTTTCAGGTCCGGCGGTCCGATTTGTTCCGGTCCGGAATGACATGAAAAACCCGGATGAGTAGCTTGTGCACTTGTCCGTTTTTTTCCTGATCGTAGCGGCGCAGTGTAGGGCAACTCTCTTTGAAGCTACACGTCACTTACGCTAGGTAGGATGAGATTTTTAGAACGTCGGTAATTGCGTTCGAAGACGTAGAACATATTATATTTTTACATAAACCTTAATAAATTGAGGCAAGACGAAAGCATTTTTTTACTACTATCGGATGACTACTATCAGATATAAAAACTTATACTCTTAGGGCGCTTGTGCACTACACTGAATTTTCAGGTCCAGTGGTCTGATTTTTTCCGGTCCGGAATGACATGAATACCCGGATGAGTAGCTTGTGCACTTGTCCGGTTTTTTCCTGATCGGAGCGGCGCAGTGTAGGACAGCTCTCTTTGAAGCTATACGTCACTTACGCTAGGTACGATGAGATTTTAGGTACATCGGTAATTGCGTTCGAAGACGTAGAAAGGTACCTAAATAATTACCTGATCATTTTACATAAACCATAATAAATTATGGCAAGACGAAAGAATTTTTTTTACTACTATCGGATGACTACTATCAGATGTAAAAACTTATACCCTTACTAATTAAGGAAGAGCATTATTCACATAAAATAGCTAAAAATATCTGTGACATTAGAATAAAATTACTGATAATGGTCTAGTACTTGATGTTTAAATTTATAAACGTGCTATTTTTTTTACAACAACTTTAAGCGATTACAAAGATAGACCAATCGGTGGCGCCATTTCGTAAACAAATCGAAATTAGTCCCGTGTAAGCGGAGAATTAAGATGCTAAATGAACTTTACGAGATCAGTTGACTGTATTATATATAGGCATAATTTTATACGCGTGGTGTAGTTTCTTTTAGCAGAAATATTTTTCCCTTAGGATACTTCTTTTTTTTTAAATTTATTTATGACATAAACAGTTATTTCAAATTTTATTAAATTCGAAAAAGACATTGAGTGTCACTTAATTACTTCTGTTTATTCTTTATTATTACTTCTGTTATCAAATATTTATCTATACTTATTAATTGTCTAAAAAAATTTTGATAATGACAAATTTCCAGGCAAACTTTCATCCCCTATTTTTAATATATAACGTAGGCGATAAAATGTAGTCTTTCTATGTCCTTTCTTAAAGTTGAGTCTATTTACTATATTAATTTCCATTTAGATGGGTTCAGTTGTTTAGGCATCTAAGCGTAACAACACTTATTTATCTTACCTTAAGTTATCGATACTTTTAATACGATTCTAAAATCTAGCTAAGTATCGATACTAGAACCATACGCTGATCAAATGAGAACTATACCGAGTTTGCCAAAGCATATGTAGTGATATTTACCAACTATATATTAAATCATTATATAAAATATAGCGTTTTAAAATCTACAATTAATATCAATTATAAGATTATTGGAAATTAACAATATCACCGAAATAAATATCGATTATACACAAATCGATTATTTTTTCCCAAGCCTATTCCTCACGAATTTTACGGATCGCGGACACAGCAGTGCACAAGCGCAAACAAGCTTGTGCACTACACTGAATTTTCATGTACGGCGGTACGATTTTTTCAGGTCTGATATGTCAGGCCATATGTAGGTAATGCGCGCTTGATACAATTGATACAGAAATAGACTTAACCTTGAAAAAGGACATAGGCTACCATTTAACGCGAAAAAGAGATGGAAATAGTCGATGGAAGTTTGCATGGAAATTTGTCAATATCAAAATTTGTTTTTAGGCAATTGATAAGATAAGTATAAATAAATATTTGATAACAGAAATATTCTAAAAGAAAAATAATTCTGCTCTAAGAAACTATACCACGCGTATAAAATAAAAGCTAGTTAGTATGTATATAATGCAGTCAACTGATTTTACAATGATTGTAGTTAAATCATGAAATTTAAAACTTACAATAGGAAGGCTGATTTAATTGCCATCGTACAGTTCATTTAGCATATTAATTCTCCGCTTACACGGCACTATTTCGATTTGTTTACGAAATGGCGCCAACGATTGGTCTATCTCTGTCATCGCTTGAAGTTGATTTAAATAGCATAAAAATAGCACGATTATAAATTTAAACATCAAGTACTAGAACATTATCAGTAATTTTATTCTAATTTCACAGATATTTTTAGTTATTGTATGTGAATAATGCTATTCCTAAATTAGTATAATTTTTTACATCTGATAGTAGTCATCCGATAGTAGTAAAAAAATGCTTTCGTCTTGCCTCAATTTATTTTGGTTTATGTAAAATGACCCTGTCAAGTCATTATTTATGTACCTTTCACTGTCTTCTACGTCTTCGCACGTAGAGTAACAAAGCTACCAATTATCGACGTTCCAAAAATTTCATCGTACCTAGCATAAGTGAGGTGTAGCTTCAAAGAGAGCTGCCCTACACTGCGCCGCTTCGATCTGGAAAAAAACGACCAAGTGCACAAGCTACTCATCCGGGTTTTTCATGTCATTCCGGACCGGAAAAAATCGGACCGCCGGACCTGAAAATTCAGTGTAGTGCACAAGCGCCCTATGAGTTAACTATTTCTATTATAATAAAGCTTCCCTTATAAGATTTATATGATTATACGAATTATAAGATGATTCATTAAGTTTTAAGATGATTAATTAATTAAATTAATAATCATATTATAGAACATTTTAATAATATTTTTTTACTGTATGTTTAAAAAACGGCTACTTACGTGAGAATTGGACTCCGCGCGAAGAGTCCCGTACCATTATGTATAAAACGGCAAAAAATCAAGTTTTTTGTAAATACAATGTAAAATGTCTCCCATAATGTCAATACAAAATGTCTCCCATACAAATGTATGGGAGACAATTTGAGTATTTGTTTTATTTAAATTGAATTATTTATTTTTAAAGTGAATCCCTTTATAGCTATATCTTCTGTTAATATTTCATTATTTTATTAAATAAAAGCAAATATTATTCTATTTGTTAGTGAACAAATACTAATATATAATATTGGTGACAGGAATGTATCTTATGTGAAAATTTTAACTATACATCTATCAAGGTTCTTGAGATACAGCCTGGTGACAGACCCAGTATCTATGTGACAGACGGTTACCCTTAGATTACGAAACCCTAAAAAACTAATTAGAATAATAGCGCTATCTTTTGAGAATAAAAATTCATGAACTGTTAATTTTTACCATCATAACCACATATATACAAAATAAAATCATAACCTATTTAACAATACGTATTCCTACGTTAACACGAGAAAAACCATCACCGATTGATATACGGTTTGATTAAACCATTCAAACCGTAACTACGCCCAAAGTTCGTAGCGTTGACGTAGTTTCATACGTTAACTGTGGTTAAAATTAACTATTTGATCGACTAATCGATCAAGGTCCAAGAACGGCTTCGTTTCGTCGACGGCAAATCTCTCAAAGTCCCATCTCTAGCAAAAAGAATTAAAGTAACCTTCGGTTTTATTCATAGGGTACTTTGTTTTATATCAGTGATTCCCGAAATGGTCCAGGTGGACCCCCAGGGTCCACGAGGGATTCAACGGGGGTCTACGTTGGCATGAAATAAAAACAATTTCCATCGTTAGACGAATTTGGACGAATTTTGGGAATATGGTAAAAATGTAGCAGCACTTCACTTCCACCTCCACCATACATGTCCACCGAAACCAGTAAATTTTTTAAAATGGTTTACGAGAAAAGAATGTTTGGGAAACTCTACTATATATAATAGAACCAAAAACTAACTCAATAAACTGGAATGCTTACAAGACTAACATAATAATATATGCATAAGCACCTTGGAGTTTTCAGTTAACCGAAAGTTGTAGAATTGCTGAGAAATTTACACAATAGTGGTGTGGCGACTGATACATAGCGACATCTAATTCATCGCAGTAACATCGCCACAACAATCGATAGCGAGAAGACTAGCATCGTCACAGCCATCGATAGCAAGACGAACTGCAATAAGTTTCAAGAGCAAGTAACGAGATGGCGCTGCACCAATACAAACAGCATAAATTAATAACTACAAGACATTTAGAACAAAGAAACCTACATCACACAGAATAAGTTTAATTACCAATTAACATAAATAGAACGTCCAACCTACATCGGTTGGACCGCGGTCCCCGGGCTAACAACACCTAGCTCGGAGGGAGACAATTATCCTTTAGTCTCCCTGGCCAGTTGTCTCCATCGCTCGGAGGGAGACAATTATCCTTTAGTCTCCCTGGCTAGTTGTCTCCATCGCCACAATAGGAACACCAACCTTCAATCTTACGGTTCCTAAATGTTATTTACAACCCCAGAGGCGTATTCTTTATCGAAACTCTCACTGAGTGGTAGACTAAGAGACCACCGAGCAAATTCGTGCCACTTAAGCAGGGTAAACTTGAATAAGTATTTCTTTTTGGTTATTTGTTTAAAGAACGAGTCTTATATTTAATTTCAGTGACCTACATGTAGGCTCACGAGATTGGATAAGTCATTGGATCCACAATACGTCAGTTCATATTTGTTTCAATATGGTTTCGATGGCGTGCAGCACAGAAATATTCTTTTATTTCCATGTTGCACGAAAAGTGTGTTAACTTCCGCAATTTTGAAATAACTTCTTGATCTATCTAGTTCAGACAGCAGAAAGAAACTCTCCTGATGGTAAAATTATAACAAACACACACTAATGTGTGTGTTTGTTATAATTTTACCATCAACACACATTAGTGTGTGTTTGTAATAATTTTATAATTTTGTTATAACCACAATAGGGTATTTGACAACATTAAAAATATATTGAAAACTAGCTGTACCCACGACTTCGTCTGCGTGGGAAACTATATCAGAATTGTTCTTTTCCTATGGTTGGGATCGAATAGAGTTGGACCAATGGTCCGTAACGCACTACGCTGACCCAATGCGAATTGGTGGGTGTTAACGACTACTGATGCAGCCGGGACCAACGACTTAATTTGCATTCCAAAGCACGGATCAGCTCAAGATAATAATGTTTTGGTCATCCACACTATGAACGGCCTTTACTATAGTTATTTTTCTACTTTTTCTCACTTCTCTTTCTCTGCTCATGTGTCTGATCATTTTTATCGTATATTAGGTATACTCGTATTAATGATACTTACGATTTTGATCCTTTTAAAATGTTATTTGTTCATCTGTCTAGTTGTATGCGCAATCTATTATTTTTTGTTATGTTTATCTATCCAATACTAGGTTTCCCGAAAGAAATCGCTGGCTAGCGCTAAGTTTTTTCTTTAGTACATAGTTCTGAATGTTATGTATGAAAAATATATATGTATCTTCGTTTAATCTTCTTGTTGTGCAATAAAGACTTTCCCCAGATAGCAATTTAAACTTGTTTCTGACTTGCAACATGTTTGATACGTCAAAAAAGAAGACTTGCTTCAAGTTTGCCATGACAACTGCAGCAACTTGCAGCAAGTTTAAATCAAACTTTCTAGTTTCAAATTTAGAAAATTATTATTTCTACTACCGTGGTAGTAATGATAATTTTCCTAGGTACAGACTCGAATACCTGGCAGGTACCGGGGTACTCAAATACTGGGAAAGTGTAATTTGTAAATAATATATTGAGGTTATAAGAACTGTTAAAACTCGAAATAATTGCGGATTTTGGTTTTATTTAATTGCATTACTTTAATTCATACCATTAAAGTGAGATTTGAAAATCATAAAATATTACAAATGTATTGTAATATTTTATGATTTTCAAATCTCACACAGCTTTAAAGTATTATTCTAATGTAATATAGTCCAAAAAAATGCTGTTGTGTTTTTTTCGAATCATTTTTTATTTCTTTGCTTTGCTACTATTTATTTGACTAAAGTATAATTGGAATACTAAAATCGATTACATAATGTCGTTTTCAGTTTTAGATTATATTATAATATAGAAATAAAAACAGTTTGTTATAAAATTATTTATTCACTACCACTTTCTTTTCTTAGAACTACTTCAACCAAAAATGCAGCTGGAGGATTAATGTTAGGTGCCTGGCTGCCTAGCCCAACCCAGATACCACACAATCGTCATAACATGTGCACAACAACCTACATTACGACGTCCATTTCTTTTTTTTTATACCGAGGGGAACTGACCTTAACACCATCGACCGGGTGAAAGGCCGACTGAACCCGGGCTCTCCCACTGCAAGAGACGGCGGTCCAATGCAGTGGGCATACCGTGAAAAACCCCCCGTACTACCCTCTCTCTTGGTCCGGCACCTGGTATCTTAAAATAAGTCCCAGGTGGGCCCGGACCGTGACATTACGACGTCATACAAGGTAATTGCAACAATACTCTTTAATGCCTTCTCGTCCATTAACACCATTTATAATCAAAATATAAAAATAATACTGGCGCCTTGAGATATGCCGTTCCGTTTGATGCAAAAGAATTTCGTTCTATGCGTAACTGGTTCAACTCTACGTTCATTTTTCATATCATTCATACCATTAAAATAAGTTTTATAAAATATTATTCTCAGTTGAGGTAATAAAATTAGATGTAATCGTTATTGTGCACTTTTTTAACCTTAAGACGAATTAATATATTTCTCGTAGTAGATGAAACGAATCGGAAACGGTCATTCTGCGGTCCGAATCGCGTTCTCGTATTTAACATAGAACTTTTTTTAAACTTTATCGGCCCCCTTATTTTTTCCTAGTCTTATTTTAATATTTTATTATGGACTATGAAATACGTAAAAAATAAGCTATATCTATATTAATATTATAAAGCTGAAGAGTTTGTTTGAACGCGCTAATCTCAGAAACGACTGGTTCGAATTGAAAAAATATATTTGTGTTGAATAGACCATTTATCGAGGAAGGCTTTAAGCTATATAACATCACGCTGCAACTATTAGGAGCGAAGAAATAATGGAAAACGCGGACGAAGTAGCTGGCGGTCACTAGTTTTGAGATATATCTCATCACTAGACGCGTCAGTTTATTTCTAGGTCAAAATTGGACATGATTCTTTATGTCACTAGATGGCAGCACAAATTGTAGGATCTAAATGTCATGGATCTGATAACTCAGATTAATATCGAGTTGAAATTCAACTCGAAGTTTAACTTTTCGCCATTGGTACTGCGGACGTGGAGGCAGCAGTGTCGTCAGTCCAACTTTTTGCCAGCGAATGATTCGCATTGAGCTAAGTTTCGTCTGTAAATACAACATTTGACATTCACCATTCAATTTCATCAAGATTCACCAAATTTGAAGTTTCCATTAATAAACCGCTTGTATCTTCCCTATTAGTTTTCATCAAAGATTACAAGGTGTTTTCGTCTCAGATAAAATGACAAAAAATATTTAATTTTATTTAGTATAATCTCCAAAATTTATATTTTTATAATTTTACAAACCAGCCTTCTGATCACCTGACCTGTCAAAAAGTTTCTTTTTTAACTCTTAAATTAGTTTAGCTATTCAAAGATAAAACGCTCGCAGCCTTCTGGGTACCTTAGCTGTAGGCAATGATCTGGGAGACATTTTTTTATTTAGTATAGTTATTATTTTAAGACATAGTTTAGAAAAGTAAATTAGTTTGCAAAACGAAATATATTTTTTAAGTCCTAAAAACCCTTTTTACAAAATGACGCCAAAAATACTTATTACTTAAATTAAAGCAAAATCTCATTATATTACATTCAAAAATATAAAATTTGAATGTTTTTGTACCATAATTTACCATTAATTAAATAATTATACATATTTAAATGCGTTTTTCTTTTTACTTATCTTTTATTGTATCTCTGATCACTATTCTATTTTTAGTGTCTCTCTGAGAGATAGACTCCATATATCTGTTATTTTTGTCAATTTTCCCCTTAAAGATTTCCATTAACAAATTTAAATGTCAATTCAAAGTTTAAAAATGTTGACTAAAGTTAATTAAGATTAATGTTGACTATAACATTAATCTCTGTAGCCTGTCCGATTGTCTCTCTGTTTGTTTAACCGCAGATGTTTCTTTTAATTAATTTTCGAAATCCTTTTATGATCTTTCTATGATAACATTATGTCCTGTTATTAAAATCCCTGAGGTATATCTCGTATGGAAAAATAATTTAAACCAGATATTCATTATTAAGGATTATTGGAATTAATAAATGTAAATCCTATATTACGAAAGAAGTGTATTTTTAATGATTCAGTTTCTAAACACCAACAATATATTTATCAGTTTTATACATTTCATATGCGAATTCTTCCTCGTGTGTCGGATCAAACTCCAATCCTGAAAAAGATATAACACATACTTAATAGAATAGTAATGACTAATATATGTATATATAATAGACCTTCGCTTAAGCTCCTGTTTATTATAGTTATAGGCGTAATAATGACATACCAATATATTCTATTTCCAAATTAAATTTGCCAGGAATCTTGTCACCACAAGATATACCGAAATGCGTCACTTTATCAGGCCGCATTCTGTTCTGTTTGTCTTGTAATCTTCCTTTTGACCCTAAGACGAATTTAGAGAAGGGTATCTGAAAATTAATAAACCGATAAGTAACGGTCTTTTGATCCGTGGTTAACTCAAACATTTGTTAAAATCTTCGACAAATGGTTAAATATCAGAAAAATATGTTTTTTGATTAATAGTTAGATTAACCACTGAGGTACAGTGTAAATATAAGTAGACAGTGGTGAAACTGCCTACAAGCGTTCAAAATCGCACGCACACATAAACACGCTCACCGACGAGCCGCCTAAGTGGACCTAAGTAACGCGTATCGCGTCGAGATGAGGGGTCACGTTACACGTTCCGCGATCGTTTTTATTTAAAAAATGAAGGAAAGATTAAGGAAAGGAGTAGGCTTATGTGAAATAAAAAATAAGTTTTTTTTTTATTTAGATGTTTTTTTAAATACCCGTTTCAGTATCATGCATATTTTCGGGTTGAAACGAAGTACGGTCCCACCCGAAAATGCTTGATAAACACCCAAAAACAGCCGCTCATGAGCGCGCCACCTAAATGCAGTGCCTACCTACCACGCCGATCCAATCCAATCCAATCCGAAGAGAGAGTCCGCTCTTCGGCTATGTGTCCGTCAAAACTTGTAAAAGGTTATGCCGTAATGTCAAGTTAAAGATCAACATAAAAACAAAGATTTATAAGTTGTGTCAATATTAAACTATTTCTCGTATGTTAAACTATCGTCTTTTGCTGAGATTGACCGATTTTTAACCGACTTCAAAAAATGAAGGTTATCTTCGACCTGTGCGTATATGTATTTTTCCAGAACTGCCCAGTTTTCGCATATGTTATTTAATTAGTTATTACAATTCGATTGATTAATAATGTCAGAACTCCTTTTATATTTTGTAAAAGAAACATTCAAAATGACAACCCTATGGTTTCAATGGAGCGTAGGTATTTATTTTATCAAATAAGCTTAGTTTCTATACTGTGTCATTCTTATACTGTGACTGAGGAAGTATTTTAAGAAAAAAAGAAAGCACTGAAAAGCACCTCACTAGATGGCGACTCTAGCAAAAGTTGATTATTGCAGGAAACGAATGGACCAAAAGAGTCATTTCCTTTCCTTTTGACTAACTTAATAAAAAAATGAAATTTGAAAAGTGCGAAACTTAGATATCAATACAAATACGAAAAAGTACAAATACAATACGAGTTGTTTATTGAGTTTTGAAAACTAATTTACTTTTAAACACGAAGAAAATCGTAAAGGTTGTCATGGAGAAATCAAGAACGTACCGCAGCGACATCTTGTTTGATTTGGGGAACTAATTTTTTTTTAAATTCTTCCTATCCTTTAGGGTTTTAAAATAACGCGTGGGCAAAACGGACAAAGCACGCGATGAAGTCTACTCTGTCTCTTCTCTATGTGAAGTTTTTACTCTTAAGAAAAAATTAGGCAGACACTCAAAAATATTTAAAAATTCAAATAGATACTAAGAGATGTTAGCAATAACAATTATATTTTTTTATAACCTCACAACCACAACTTAATTGAATCTATTTCAATAAACTATTTCAAGACAGTAAATTCGTATGCAGGGCCTAAAAAGGGGCGGTGGCCAAACTTAACCAGCCTCTGGATTAAGTATTATGAAAAATTAAGTATAGGTATTACTGAGAAAATTTAATTGGTTTCTGGGCAGAAACTCACACGTATTTCTAGAAAATAAAGTTCTATATAATACAAGTTTATTTTATAGCAGGAAAACGGTATTAATTGAATGAAACTGGTGCAGATTAAAAGATGCATTCTTCGCGGGAAGATTAAACCTTCACCGACAATTTGCACATAACCCGTCAGCAGAGACGATCGCATGCTAAAGATTTAAAAAAAAAAATACTGGGACTGGTGTAACATTGATCAAATATACCTAGTCTAGCCATACATAAGTTCTGTTACAAAGAAAATACCCGATAATTACTAAACAATAATTTTATTTTAAAATGTTATATGTGATTATGTAGAGTGAAAAAGATATAAACTAGTTATTCAAAGTGGCCACCCTTAGCTTTTAGGCACGCTTTTAAACGGTCGGGTCATTCCTCGATGGATTTACGAACGGTTTTCATTAGAAACTTGGTCACTGCTGTCTCCAAAGATTTCTTGAGCGACTCAATATTTGGGTGACACTTGAAGCAGACCATGTCCTCTAGCACAGACCACAATTTATAGTCCAATGGATTTAAGTCGCGACTAGCCGAAGGCCAATCATCAGCCTTTATGAAGTCTGGAACATTTTGCTCAAGCCATATTTGGGTAGTGCGTGCCTTATGACCCGGGGCTGAATCCACACTTCGTTTTTGAATAGTGTTGTTGAGAGGTTAACTACCGCTTCTAACACGGTATCTTGATACACTTTGGCTGAAGTTGTCACTCTTTTTTCGCAAAAATGGAGTTTTGTAAGCCCTTGGTAGCAGACACCCCAGCAAACCATGACGTATGCTAGATGATCGCCTCGCTGAACTTTGGCCAAAACCTCTGAAGCTTCTTTAGAGCTGTGTGCATACACTCGATCATTTTGCTTATTGTAGTGCTCCTCGATTGAAATTTTTTTTTATTGGTAAAGAGAATTTTTCTGTGTTTTTCGTCAGCGTATCGAAGTAACAGCTGTTTTGATCTTTCGATTCTATTTTGTTTTAGTGCCTAATTTAAGGTATGTCCTGTGTATCTCCGGTAATCCCTAGACCCCAAGTCTTGTTTAATAATCCGGGAAAGTGTCCTCGTTGGTATTCTCATTTCTCTGGAAAGGAAAAGATAAACATTCGGCTAATCCCTAGCTTTTTCAATGTATCAAAAATGTCGGCTGGCTCCTTACCTACTTTGTACAGTGCAATTACTGCTATCCTATTCTCTTTAGTTCCCCACTCCATTTTCAAAACAAATCATTTCTAAACAAAAAAAAAACATACAATAATGGCGGGAAAGAAGTCAACTTTTTATCGTAGAAGATAATGTTCGGAATTAAAATTAATGTTTATTTTAAATGTATGTAAAGGGCTAGTAACAGAATTTATAACTAGACTAGGTAATAATTGTACTACCTTACACGCATCGAGTCTGATCTCACGTTATACGCTCAATTTACAAATCCATAACTCTATAAACTATGTAATTGACATTATATTTATTATTTTAATGAGAACAATAATTCAAAATTAGTGAACATTCTTATTACCTTAGAAATTTGCCAATATGGTCCGCCTCTAGTGTAGAGTACATAATGGTAGATGTCGTTCCATGTTATGTCATAGTAACCTTCACAAGATATATTCAATAAATATGAGCGACCATCGCCTCTCACTTTCAATACTAATGTGTTGTATAAATGCCAGTCATAAGTAGCTTCACGTTTGAATGATTTCTGTAAGAAATTACACATGAAAGAAATATGATGTTTATGTAAAAGGATTCAAGAAAATAACGACAATATTTACAGAACAAGAAGCAGTTCTGTATATATTGTCGTTATTTTTATCAACAATCTCTCATTACAATATTTTATCAATTATCTCTCTTTCAGGCACACAATATTACCCGCTGTTATTATAGGTATGTTCCCATTGTTTTATTACGTCATTTAATGTTTTTAGTATAAATTTATTAATAAGTATTCTTTTACTATTACTACTTATTTAAGCAGAATTTATTTGCTTTAATAAAATAACGCAACAATTTTTTTCGTAAGGAAATCCAGTGATTTGCGGACCATACATTTTCTTTATGGAACTATGGCTTGAATTTATCTTTTAGTATAATTTTGGTCTCTGAAAGGTTGTTTAGCATGGCATGGCAAAAAGGTTATGTTTGCTTTTATAAAAAATAAAGAATGTATTATTTGCCCATATCCATTAATGACCATATCCACAGTATTCCATCGTTTATTTTAAAACAGTATTACCCAAGGAGTTTTAACCCTAGACGAAAAACAAAAACAGATGGGTGTTATAAGTTTGACCCTTTTGTATGCCTGTGTGTATGTGTGTGTCAGCTGTCTCTCTCTCTCTCTCGGTGTGTGTATGTTAGTGTGTGTGTGTGTGTGTTTGTTTGACTAAATAGAATTTCTTTTTTTATACCCTATCAAAACTTATGTTTAATATGAGTATGAAATATTTATAGTACTTATTTATTTATATATTAAGAATACTGATTTGAATGTCGATATTACTTTAAAATTAGTAACTGCAGTATACATCAAAAACACCTTTCAGAAACCGGAATTTACAAAAGTCAAGCACGTCTCAGTTTTTTAACTTTCAGTTGATAAAGTATGTTAAAGTTTATGTAATAATCGCATCTCAATAGAATCTCAACTACTTGCATTTAGCCCTTGTACTATCTACCTGAAGCCCAATATTATTATATATCTGTCTCAATCGATGTGTGAGCAAGACATTGCACTAATAATATTGGACTTTGGGTAGATAATACAATGGTAAAATGCAAGTCGTTGAGATTATATTGAGATGCGATTATTATGTAAACTTTAACAAAGTTTGCCTATAGAACGGTTCATACATAGCTACACAAGCATTTCCATCTAGTATACCGAACTCATCTACGTTGCTGTTCAAACTACACTCGGTTACATCGCTATGGGTGGGGCACATTGTGACTCATTCTCTTTTCACGCGCCAGCCAGTTACTCAAAAAATATTAACTGTCAATCGGAATTATTATTTTCTGCGAAACACATTCTCACTTATTAGAAACGCTTACTCAACGCTTGCGCGAACTCGAAAATGTCCTTAATAAACCTCATATGAGCCCTGATGATCAGGCTTGTGAACATATACATCCACCATAAAATTTACAACCTTCAAAATTAGGTAATTTATTTGTAAAAATTATAAAAGATCAAAGGTCACTTCATTAGACGTCTCTTCACACAGAACTGTTTATCGCCCTGACAAACAAATTTATATAAGACGCACCTAGTGCCCAGGGATAGCTGTTTATATAGCTCCGGTAAATTTACGAATTCTCAGTCTCAAACGTGACACTTACTAGAATTCATTCATCCGCTTTTAAGTTTTATTTAAATATATAGTAGTGCCCGCGACTTCGTCCGCGTGGAATAGTGACTTCCGGCAGATCTTTAATTTTTAGGGTTCCATACCCAAAGGGTAAAACGACAACCCTATTATAAAGACTTCGCTGTCTGTCTGTCTGGCACCAAGCTGTATCAGATGAACCGTGAAATTAGACAGTTGAATTTTTCACGGATTATGTACTTCTGTTACCGCTTCAAGAACAATAGAATAAAATAAAAATTCAAGGGGTCTTCCATACAACAAAACGTGATTTTTCATCAAATAGTTCACGGTTCGTGAGATATAGCCGTATGGTACTAACAGCAAACCAGTTGAGATTTTCACAGATCTCTTGCCGCTATAACAACAAATACTAAAAATACAGAGTAAAATAAATATTTAAGGGGCTCCCATACAACAAACGTGATTTTTTTGTTCGTTTTCGGTACGGAACCTTTCGTGCATGAGTTGACTCGCACTTAGCGGGTTTTTTAGGCTAATTATTATACAAATGAAACACATTTATTCATTAAAAAAAACTATTTAAAGTATTTCACATTATTTTAGAACAAAAAATAAATAAATTTTAATAGACCCAAATAATCAAAACCTCTGTAGTTTTTCGAATTATTTGACTTGTGAACGTAAGCAAAGAAAAATTTAAAGTTAGTTTGGAAAGCATAACGCAAAGATCATGGATAAATAGGCATTCTAATAAGTTACCTAATATATGTCATTCAATTAAAATGTTTCAAATAATATCTTTAATTTAAAAACTCGGTTTATTTAGTAAACAGAGTTTTTAATAAATATTTATCGACCATGTTTTCAAACGTACATGCAATGTAGATCAAAATTGCTTTTTACACTATATCAAAAAAAATAAAAATAATGAGTTATCGAAAAATAAAAAATGTCCGGGCGAGTCATTAAATATCGATAAATAAAAATGAATCGCCTAAACGTATGTAGGCGCATAACTTCCGAAATCTAGTTCCGACTGCACCAAATTGGATGATTCTATTTTAATGTGTTCCACGATTCATGACACGGTTTCGAAATAAAAGTAGGCAAAAACAAACAAAATAAAAGGCAACAGACATACTTTCGCATCAGATTCATCCTTCACATTAGTTTTTATATAAGAATCACTCATGTTTGTTTTATTTTGAATGACTAAATAAATATATTAAACAACATCACATACATTGCTCGGATTCCAAGGCGAGAAGCTAAAGCCCCCGTATTATGGAGTATCTGCGACAACGAAGGTACCACAACACCCAAACCCGAGACAATATAGAAAAGTTCATTTTCTACATTGACCCGACCGGGAATCGAACCCGGGACCTCAGAGATGGCACAAAATGTACAAATAATAAATTGAATGAATAAATAAACACACAAAGTGGGCCTAAATGGTGTTCATTCAGCATAGTGCCGAGATGTAATTAAGATACCTCGACGCTGATCTTCCTTGGACACTAGATGAGGAGAACGCCTTTACAGTAACAGATATTATGAATTACCAGTCGGAAAATGAATAGAGGTTATTTTTTTTTTAGTTAGTGTTTAAGGGTCTTTTTAATACGTAACAAACATCATAAAACTCAAGATTATTGGCGTTTATGAAATATTACCTAGTAAAAACTTTTCACCTACTCTAATTCTTTGAGATCTCATCGCTGCATAGCCGGCTTTTTTAATTCGGCCGTCTTTTGGCACTCTCATGTCTAAGTTGCCGTGGAACAGTGCACGCCCAGCACTACTCATCTCTAAGCTGCACGTGCTGTAACCTTGATTGTGATCACTATCACTTGTTGTTACAAACTTGTCCAACACATTTGGCTCGTTAAAGCACCAAAGAAGATCAATCTCCCCTATAACCAAATTTTAAAAAATATATATAGACATATATAGACATGAGGCGATAAACGGCTAAAGCAAATACTTAACGTTGACGTCAGTCTGGGAGCGTCACGCTATATCTTCTAAGCTATAGCAGTTTAGAATTTTATTATTATAAAACGTCAAGTCACGTAGCATGAGTTCATTAAACATTGAAACATTTGACATCCTGCCCATCCTGAAAATTAACAAATTTCGCAAGTATTCTCAATCACTAGTATTTTACCGCTCAACTATTCCAATCGAACCTAGAACCGGAATAATTATGATGGACCAAAAACAATCATTTCCTTTCCTTTTAACTAACTAAATAAAAAACTGAAATATCAAAACAAATACGAAAAAGTACAAATACAATATGAGTTGTTTATTGAGTTTTGAAAACTAATTTACTTTTAAACATGAAAGAAAACCGAAAAGGTTGTCATGGAGAAATCAAGAACGTACCGTAGCGATCTGTAGTTTGATTTCGGGAACTAATGTTTTTTTAAATACTTCCTCATTCTAGCTTCCACTTCATGGCTACACTAGGCTCTGGTGAATAGTCGTAGGATGTCAAACATTTCAATATTTTATGAATCCATACTTCTTAGAATATTGAATATAAATCTAAGCCTTACTTATGACTTGACTTGTATTTTAAAAGAATGGGGTTATTTATCACCGCTATCCCCCTGACTCTATGACAAATAGGGGATTAAAAGATGACCCTGAAAAGTTTTTTAAATTAATTATAAATACAGAGTTCTAGCAGTAGCGTCACAGGCTCTCATTTAACTCCGAAATTACGTAACTTTACTATTTGTGCTTATTTCGTAACGGATTGATGGGATACATGGATAAAGAACTCATTTCAAAATTTGATCGGTCTAGAATTAATTTCAAAATGCAAGATTCAAATAAAGGCTTAATAAATTTAAGCCTTTACATACTTTCCAACTTTAAATACTTTCCATTTTCCATGTGGCTCCTCAATTCGGATCTTTAGATTGAGAAGCCACCTTTACATTCATACTTTTCCTACAAATTACACTTTTACTATAATTATTTTACAACAAATTTCAGTATTAAGCCTACAAAATTATTTGATTCCCTACTGAATACAGGGGTAAATTTCGTTTTAAAATATGTAGTAGCTCCTGAAGCCAAACAGACATAATTTTCTTAGCCTCTATTCATGATTTATTCTACCGCCATATTTGGGATTATACATCTAATAGGTATTGCCAATTTATTATTTGGTCTGGGAAGTAATATAACTATAGAAACGTATCTAGCAAGACACAGTATTGACTGGGTAGTGTAGCACTACTTTCAATAATTTAAACAAGTATTAATTGAAGTGAAATAAATAGGTACACGAAATAAATAAGACAAAAGATTTTATTGATAAAATAGTCTAAAACTAGGTAAGTACATTAAATGAAAGCACCGAGAATATAAGTTTAAGATAATTGTTATACTAATGTAATTAATAGGCACTTTTTTCATAACAATGTTAGGTGTGGCTACTCACAATATATTCAATGTATGTAATAAAAATGATGAAGTTCTGTATGTATGTTTCAGCTAGTTATCAGAGGATGGCCACATTCATAAAAGTCTGCATAAAAAGTAAGTCAATGATTGTCATGACTTTTGTATTTATAATTCTCAAAATAAATAGAATATTAAACTAAAAATGTAATTCCAGAAATGTGAACAACGTTTCTAAAATAACTATGTTCAAAATGAAATAATAAAAACCATAATTACAGAAACATATTACACTATATAAGACATCAACTAAGTGAGTTTATAAATATAATAATAGTAAATTTAGTCATAATTTTAATGTCATTTATGTCAAGTCGAAATATAAGTTGAAGAGTTTAAAATAAATTTTAAGATTCATCACAGAAAGATTTTCAGACCCTTATATAATCATAATCTTTAAATTTTTATAACAAAAAGCACCATTATAATTATAGGGTACTAAATATTTGTTCAACGAACTTCATTTATAAGTTGGTCACAGATTCTGGTTAATTCTTCATTATCCCTTATTTTCTGTGCAAGCGATTCCTGGAGAGAAGCATTAGTAATTTCGTGTTTTTTTATTGTAGCATTCAGCTTAGTCACTTCAAGATTATGACTTTTTTTATTATTTTCTAATGTTTCATTAGCTTTAGCTAAGGTATCTGATGTAACTTGTTTAAGATTATTGTATAAAGTTTCATATTTTTGTAGACCTTCTTCATATTCTGATATTTTCTGTTCAAAAACTTTCTCCCTGTCCTTCAATTCTAGAACAATGCTCTTACATTTTTCATATTTAGCCAAAAGGTCATTGAATGAACTTTCCATACTAGATAGATGGTTAACTGCCTGATCTCTTTCAGATAATAACTTATCATGAATCTCTTGATGTTGGATTTTATCTCTTTGCTGTTCTCCAATTAGTGAAGATATAGTTTTTTCATATTCTTCCACAACAATGCTCATTTGTCTATTATTTAAGTTCTTTTCATTCAATTGTTGTACAAGTTTATTTTCTCTTTGTAATAAATTGTCTCTTTCGTCAGTTATCTTTTTTAATTTTGATTCTAAATCTTCAATTGACCGTGAATGTCTATGTTCGACATCTTGTAATGCTGACCTTAACTCTCTGTTATCTTGTCTGAGGAGAAGCACTTCTTGATCTTGTTTTTGAAGTATGACTCTCAATGATTGTAAACGATCCACTTCCTGCATGCTAAAATTGTGATAACGAGGGCTACGAGGAGCAGCTGTAGGAGGAGTGTTACCAGCAATACTGATGAGTCTATCTGTAGCTACTTCTGAAGGGGTTAAAATAGCAGAGACACTACGAATAAGAGCTGGAGTGACTCGTGTTTGAGATGAACTACATTTTTGTTGCTCTAAACTTACCACTGGTGGGACAACCTGCATGGGCTTTTCTCTTGTGTATGTTGTTTGAATACATCCAACAGACACAGAGTGTTTTGGTGAAGCAACATGACTGTCAGTAAAGGCTGACACCGCACTTCCTGTTTCATAACCAATATCACCTTCTGTGGAATTTGCTGTTGAATCCGTATGAGTTGAAGTTGCACTCTCCTGATATTTTTTTGCATATAATGGATCAAACTTCACGAATAGACTTTCTTTTCCTCTGTCAATAATGTTATGATGACGATTAGATTCAGCACATTTCACTAAATAATCTAAACTACTTGCATCTATGAACATATCATCAAAAGCGGGAATTTCTTGCCTAGTAACATCACAAATACTGTCAAATTCGGATCCAGTGAGTAGATCACTAGTTATATCGGGCTCTTCCTTTACATTAATCGTATTTTTTGGCGACATTGCCATTAAATCGCCCATGGATGACACGGGTGTAATAAAGGTATTCTCGTCTGAAGCAGACATGCTCCGAGCTGACAATGTAGGTTTATTTATTTCACTAAAATTATAAGGACGTTTTATGAAGTTTTGTAATTTATCATAAATTTTTTTCAAATTGCTTTTATCGTTATTTTCCAAAGATTGCTCAGATAAATTAGTCGTAGTCGAAAACATTCAACGCCTGCACCCTATAAGGATGCCCTTAAAGTGACTGATGAGCAACTATACCAATATAGAAGAAACGCCGAGACAGACTAGACTAGTTCGTTCAACGAGTCGTGTTATTTTTAACTCTTCAAATAAAAACAAAAGTCTCCAGACGTATTATTTTCAAAGATTTCCAACGGACATTTTACGCCTGCGGAACCGTTTTTTTTTAGTTAAATACAAAGGAATCAAGTCCTTACAGCCATATGCGATTTTTATTTTATGTAAGCCGAAGATACATTCTATATAGCAATTTTGGCACACATGAAAGTATTTTCGTGTAATTGATAAACAGGCAGGCTCGTCAAGATCGAAGCTTTACTATGCGCGAATACGAACTATGCGAAAATAGTTGTGTGAAAGTAGTTTCGGGAAAAATATATGTGTCGCAAGAAAATTGGTTATGAATGTGTATTGAAAGAGGTGACCAGTTTGCATCCTAACAGGTCACCTCTTTCCTATGGACGTTTCTGCATGCGTCGTCACGTCACTAAGGTTATACTGTAATCTTATGATAATAATACAGATTGACGAGCAAGGCTGTACGGACTACAGCCCCTTTGCTTCTGTTGTTTAGTATTTACATGAATAAGATAAATGAAAAAGTGGGTGAAATTAAGAAAGAATATGTATATATGACTATTTTTTCATAAATAACTATGGTGATTATTGTATTTTTATAAGTTTTACCTGGTCGTGCAACAAGAAGAGGATCCGTTTCTATCAAAGCTTTTATTTCTTTGCCCAATAACTTAGACTCTATTGTGATTTCCTTGAATCCATTTTTCAAATGATCTAGTAAGGAAATTTTATGAGAAGTATCATATCCACCTTTTCTATCACGCTCCCAAAACAAATAACGATTAGAGACACAAAGTGTTAGATGAAACTTAGTTTTATTTTGTCTATTTACATTTCCACTTAAAACTGAATACAACCGATAATTTCTCCAAAATCCACTGATTTTGATAAGCGAATTCATGTCAATGATTATTAATAATCCATTCTTATTCACAATAGAAATTCACTGCACTGATTTTAAGGTTAGATAATTAATGAGCAGGGATACCAACCTTCTAAGTACGGATAGAATATGGGTGGGTGGGCGATTTAACAGAAGGGAGACAGCAATAACCGAGCAAAAGTGACAAAATTTTTTTTTGTTGGTGTTTACGGCTCTGGATACTAGTCCTTTTAAGCTTAACATAGTTTTTTGACAGAATACAAGACTAAAAATTCGTTCATTGTTCTTTCTTCTCACGAGCTTCTCACTCAGATATTTTTTACTGTGTTGACAACAAACTTGAATAACGGTTTAAAGTATTTGTAGTCTTTTAATAATTCTTCCAGCGTTGATGGTATGTTCTTGGTGATTGCTTCAAGTTCGCTAACAAGTATCAAGCGATGTAGTCCAAACCGTTTACATTTAAATATGATATGTTGCAGATCTTCATTTTCTTTACAATCAGGGCATTTTGAATCATCTGTCATCTTCAGTCTATGCAGGTGAGTACGAAACTGACCATGACCAAATCTCAATCTGTTTATAGTAGTTATGAACTTTCTACTCTGTACTGATTTATTGTATCACCAAGGTTGGGCGGGTGGGCTTCCTTGGACCGCAAAGCAGAATTATTAGCAAAATTAGTAGACTTAAGGAGACATGCTGAAACAAAAAATGAAAATTATATTCGCCAATAAAACGATTTAATTCGCGCCTGGTGAAAAGTTTACAAACCCAAAATCTCGCCAAGCTGAAGGAATTCTCGCTCTATACATTACAGAACAGTTCAGTTTCCTGTATTGATAATGTAATAGATTTAGTAACATCGACTTTCTCTGATTCCAAAGCAACGGACGACTTAAAAATGCATCGTACCAAGTGTACTGAAGTTATTAAGAATGTTTTGGCGCCACATTTCGGTGAAGAATTAATAAAGGATATAGGAGGACAGTAATACAGTCTTATCATTGACGAATCAACCGATATTAGTACGAGCAAGCAACTGGGTATTGTAATCAGGTATTTCAGTCGAAAACTTAAAAAGTGTTTCATCTTTTCTTGCTCTAGAACCACTGAAATCCAGCAATGCAGCCGGAATTGTAGAATCCCTTCTTTCTTGCTTACAAAAATATGGTCTTGATAAAAGTAAAATGGTTGGATTGGGAACAGACAATGCGTCAGTCATGACTGGTGTAAATAATGGAGTGTACAAAATATTGAAAACTGATATAAGTACCAAATTTAATTCTTATTAGATGAACTTGCCATTCTTTACAGCTTGCAGTGTCTCATCATCAGAACAGACGCTACAAAGAAACATAGAATTCTTGATTAGGGAAACATATAATTGGTTTGCCCACTCTACGAAACGAAAAAGTGAATACCAAAAAATTTATGAAACTATTAATTGCAGTGAAGCACCTTTAAAAATTTTACAGGTATGTGACACACGCTGGTTGTCTATTGAACCAGCAGTGCAAAGAATTATTACACAATGGAAAGAACTGTCCCTACATTTCGGGCTAGTCTGTGATCGATGCTACACTTCAGAGTGATTATATTCTATGTATAAGGACGAGTCGAATTATTTGTATTTACTGTTTTTGAAAAGTATATTAAACGATGTGCCAATTGCTGTAAAGACTTTCGGCATGAATGGGCCGGCTCGACCGGAGTGACACCACGGCCTCACAGAAAACCGACGTGAAGCAACGCTTGCGTTGTGTTTCGTCGTGTGAGTGAGGGTACCGGAGGCCCAACCCCTCCCTATTCTCTTCCCTCTACCCCTCAACCCTTCCCTCTAAGGCCGGCAGCGCGCTTGTAGCTCCTCCGGTGTTGCAGGTGTCCATGGGCGACGGTAATCACTTACCATCCAGGTGATCCGTCTGCTCGTCTGCCCCCTATCCCATAAAAAAAAAAAGAAATTCAAATCCGCTTCAATTATTTAATGTGTTGATAACACTATTAAGATCAGTTTGCAACAGGGTACAGTTACCGAATGTAGCCATTACAGATAAAGATTTTCTAAATATTGACATGGAACAAAACCTTAACCCAGTCCCATTCATAAGATACCTCTTTAAATCGGAAAGTGCAAGAACAGCATTAAGACCTGATGCTGTATCAGCCATAAAACGTCGCTGTATTAAATTTCATGTGAAACTAGCAACGGAAATTCAACAAAGATTGCCTACTAATTATAGTGTGCTGGAGTTGATGTCTAGATTATCCCCAGAGACGATTCTTTGCCAAGGTAAGAACAACTCAATTTCAGAACTAGCCAAAGAACTTGGCTATAATGCAAGTGACATTGACATGATATTAACCCAATGGCATAACATCTGTTTTGTCCAGGTATTTTGGGTCGAGGTAGATGAGTACAGAAACCATCTGGAGCAATGATATTTATATGTCTAGATACGCAATACATACCAAAAATCTGAAGCTACTAAAACTAAGACGTTTGTCTTAGTTTTTTCGTTTTGCACTTCATTACTCATTCAACTCCCGCCAAGAAAGTACAAAAAAAATGCTCCGTAAAAACAAAGAAAAACAGTAGATAAAATTCGATTCTCTTTCACAAATTCACATAATACGAAAGAATATTAAGTTTCACACTTAAATCATTAACATTTTTGGCAATAAATACAAAATTAAAGCTAGGTTATAAAATAAAAATATTGAATTTTTTTCAAATAAAATTTCGACATTTTGTCGTCAGTGTTGCCACTGCTATTCACTTTCATTTTTCCCAAGTATATGGGAACCTTTTCTTTTTAATTAACGTGGCTATAATTTATCTAAATATCTTTTTATAATTAATTATATAGCTCAGCTTAAGTATAGGCAACTGCGCAAATTTTTTTATTTATGCACACAGATGCTAATGTAGTTTAATTTTTTCAATGCGTGGAATAATTCGTTGTCGAGATACAACTTTTGAAAATACGTAAAATAGTTTGTTTGATGTTTTATGAACTTTGACAAATGCTTTTGTCTTAACCACTAACTTTATCGAAAAACAAAGGGATATATATGCACAGAGCCTACTTTCGTAATTGTTTTTTTTTCAAAGTTGCAAACAAATTTTCAAAGTTACAGTATTTTACTAATTGATTTTATACATAAATCTACACTACTCGTTCATTCATCACAATGGGTGAAATTTTCGACAGCTGGCAATACAATATCAATTAGCCATTTTTCCGTTCATTCTGTCGTTCGCGCATATTCTGTCTTTGTTTAATTTAAAGTTTAATCGTAGATATGAGGGAGATAAATATAATAAATCTATTTATATTATATAGTATAAATATTATTTGCAAAGCTACGTCCTGATTTCGGAAAAGTGCTACGCTTTTTGGCGCGTCTGTTGTATGGGATTGCTTCTCTAGTTATTAAACTCATTGGTCTGGAGTGAACGTCTTTGGAGAACTAGTCGATCTTGCCATATCTGCATTATCTTTATGTATTGTTAGTGAAACTACTTTTAGTTTTATTGTTATTTCTTTGTATTTGTAGCTTTTACAACTTTATTCTGTTATACTCTAAATACTGCCTTAACTACGCCATCTTGTTGTGTGTTTCCCGCTCTCTCTCTCATTGCCAGCTACATGACACAACACTTTACCCCATTCTAATGCGGGTATCGAAAGAATATTCAATATCATGAACATAATAAAAAACAAGCTATGGAATAGGATGGCTAGTCCACTACTCAATGCCATAATATTTATAAGAAATAGACTAAAATTTATCAATGCCAGATGTTTTAATTATGAATTACCAAATGATGTCATTGCAGCCATTGGGAAAAATATAAAGTACTCATACAAAAACGATCCTCAACCAACAACACCTTCAGCATCGGCGTCGACGTCAACGATAGTACAGTCGGCGTCTGTGGATGATGATGAAGTTATACCATTTGATAATTTTGAATTTTAACTTTCCTTTTTTTTATTGAACATTGATTCTTTACTAATTTAAGTACAAATGAATGAACAGATTTATGCTTTTTATTTATTTTGTTTTATTTTACTAAATATTAAAAATTTTATTAAGTCAAGTTATATCTATTAGGTAGATTACATTTTTTAAATACGTAATTTTTTATAATAAATAATAACTTCACTAGATACAACTATTTTAGCTCTATTTTATACGAAATTGTTAGTTTTTAGTTAAAACAATTATAGCTAACACACAAATAACACCAGTCTGCTGTTATTCTCAGATAATATATTGATTTAGCGCTATCTGGTGGTTTTATTTTTACGAAAATGTATGAAATCTGGCGCTATTTTACTTTCGATCTAGCGCCTTAAAAAATCCAAGGTGGCAACACTGATTTGCACTGATAATATGGCCCCATATGGCCCTATGTAGTCTGTGGTGATTATGATAAGTTTTTTTCTGGGCTAATATTTTTTTTTTGTTTGAAGAAAATATAAAGCATAGGTAATACATAATACTGGTATATAAAGTAAAAAGAACACTTTTAGACATAATTGGTGTACTCGTAGCAAAATGGCAATGGCTGATGATATTTTATTTGAACTATTGCATTCTGAAATTGTAAATTATGCATTGGGACAAAGTAAGGATAACTGCGATAAAAAGGTATGTGGGTACAGGTATAAATAATATTCCCTTGACTGATAGCAGATCAATTATAGTTGAAGAAGTTGAACGAATTGAGTTTTCTTATTGCCATTCATAACAGATTACATGAATTCTGGGAATTCGTCTGGTACTGATGTTTCCAAAGATTAACTTTTTTTCACACAATTTCATTTTCATACAATTCGTCTTGAACATGAAGGCATGTTACTACATTCGGATTATGAACCTTAGCTGAGTGACCTGCAAGTCTGCTTCAAGGTGGATTTCCCAAAAGAGACCATCTTACTGACTCAGTCTTGTTCTAATAGAGGTCATATGTTTTGAATAGATTACTACGCTTTCACCTTCCACTAGTTGCTGAAGTTATCAGCTGGAAAGTAAAATTTATTTTGTATTCTTTCTATAATTCCATTTAAGCTCAGTTTGTTTGGTAGGTACCGAGTTTGTTAGTATTTGTAGTGTTCATGTTTTTTCTCAATATAATTTACAGATTACTAGATAGAGCCTACCTTGTTTAACATGATGATTTCTATTCACTACTCAATATTACAATAAATACCTACATACTACCAGCTAGAGGTTGATGACATAAAATGTTTAGTTACTTTATAGAATATAAATTCAACAATTTCCATGTTTCCCAAAAACTTGTTCATTAAGTATGTAATTACAGTTTTATTGTAATAGGTTTCTTCAATTGAGATAGAATTTTCATGGTTTGAGGTTTTTGAAAGAAACTTTTCACATGGTTTCTATGATGTTCTTCTTTAAATCCAAGTTTACTAAATATAACAAAAATTTTATCTTAGGGTTCTACTTCAGATTGGTTTCTATATTTAATTTTTAAGTAGTGTGTAAACTCTGCCTCATATTTATAAGTTGTGACAAAAGATATTGAAAATTTATTGCTTGATGAGCTTACTTAATCTAACATGGCGGGAATGTCGTGACCCGGTATTTTGATGGCCCAGTACTGGATTGCGACCCAGCAAGTGGGAAACACTGCTCTACTTAATCTCACCCTGTGATAAAGTCAGTTACTGATTATTTTAAAGAAAATGTTACAAAAATCTATTTCTTTCAATATATTTTGGTTTTTATTTAGGAGGTGGATTTGTCCGTTGTAGAATACATTGGTTTTGCTGCTGGATATAAAATTATGGAAAGATTGACTAGAGAGTGGCCAAGGTTTAAAGATGAGCTGGATACAATGAAGTTCATATGCACAGATTTCTGGACATGTATATATAAAAAACAAATTGATAATTTGCGGACCAACCATCAAGGAGTTTATGTTTTACAAGATAATGCCTTTAGATTTTTGACTAACTTTTCCAATGGTCATCAATATTTGGAATTTGCCCCAAGGGTATGTAATTTTAATACCTAAATTTTCAATTTATTATGAATGTAATGAATGTATACCATACAGTTATGTTATACATCCAGACATGGTTAAAGACAGTTTTATTTTATATTCCAGTTTGTGGCCTACACATGTGGATTAATCAGAGGAGGTTTGGCCAATTTATGCATCAACAGTGTGGTTACTGCAGAAGTTCAGTCTATGCCATCATGTAAATTTCATATACATGTCCAAAGAACATAAATTGATGAAACAGAATGCTTGATTGTTGTTATTGTTCAGTGTTGATTTGACCCAACGAGTTTCGTGCTGGATCCCGAGACCTTCCCCCCCTAGTGCACTCGCAGTGGTTTTTACCAGGTAGGCCAGCCTCGCTTAAGCCTTTCCTTTTTAGGATAGGTACGGGGTTAGAGAATCCCTTAAGTCCCTTTAGGAGAGGCTTAAGGTAGCATTTCCCCTTTGAGGTTTTATTTCATTTAGTTGCGCTGCGCTCGAAGACGAGCTCAAGGCTGTTTTTAACATAATAGCACTGTTGTTCAACTGGTAAAGAATGTCTCTTGGCATAAATCTGTAATTTATTTATTTTTACTAGGTTATAAAGATTTAATAAATATTTTCGAAAAAAGAATTTGGTATTATACTGTTCTATACCTGCTTACTTAATAATAAATGGATCCCGAAATTGGCACAGTATATAAGGTCTTGAAAAAATATGATCAATGCTCAGTATACTACTTTTTAATTATATCATTAAACATCTTTCTGAGCTTCCTGACTATCATGTTTACGGTGAGTTGCACAAACGACCATTAGGGTTTAATGATGTCTTTATACTTTAATGAATGTCAAATTTGTATGGGTAATGTCACTTTTAACTAATGACAATTTTAATGGACGATCGTGCAACTGCCAGACACGTTAGACACTGTTTAGTTTCGACATATTATGAAGACTGAATAGTTACGAACACGCTAAACTTTGAAGTAATATAATAAGAAAAAATACCTAAATTTAAAAAAAAAATGGCAATCATATTTTTTTCTTTTTAATCTTTGATTCTGGAGCATTGGGATTAGTCCCTTTATAAAATTGCTTTAGTAGTGACATTGCTTCATCGGCTAAAATATTACTTGTTAATGTGTAACAATGCTTATAAAAATTACTTATATCTAACACAGTTTTACCACCAAATCTGTCATTGGCGCATCCATATACAACCTCCTTGACACAGAGATTGTTTAATGCAGCTGCACACATGATGCAGGGTTCAACAGTAACATATACTACAATTCTTTTAAAAAAATCATGGTAGTTAAGATTGCGACGTCTACAGTATAGTATTATTTTGTCAATACAATTAATTTCCGCATGTCTGGTAGCGTTTCGGGTGAAATTTACGGTGTTTCTTGATTCTGCAATAATGATGCCATCTACTGTAAAAACACACCCAACTGGCACTTCTTGGGCTGCAAGTGCCTCTTTTGCTAGATCAAGTGCTCTTCTCATTAGCTCTGTCATGATTGAATATGTTTTTAATAGGTCTGAAAACTAGAAAATAATATTAAACATACTTTCATATGTTATCATTATGATTACAGTTTGACACTAAGGGACTTACAATAATCTTTCAGTATCTTCAGTTTTTATTGAGAATTAGCATAAAATTTTAAAAGATCATATTTTTTTAAATGGTCTCTAGCTTTTTGGTCCCAATTGTTGTTATTTACAGATCGCGGACTTGGATGAGGCAAATACACAACCTGTAAAAAGAGAACTGTCTTAATTAAAATTCGTATAAAAATACTGTCTTTCTGCCATTGTTAATAGTAGGGGAGCCCACGATGCTAAATCAGGATTTACTCGAGCATCATAGAGACCTATTGGGTTGCGAAGCTTAGATGATAACAAATAAAAAATTTCATATAATATATACCTTTTCATCGGTGGGGGAAGCGGCTATAGATTATTAAACTAGCTTTCGCTTGGTTGCCCCGGGCTGCGAGCAGCCCGGGGAAGTCACGAGTAGCTGGTGGAATCGGGGCGGTGGGGTTTCAAGTCCGCCTATTGTTATGTCGGGTTTACAGTCTGAAATTGCCTAGAAAAGGTCAGTAAGTTCTATCTTCAAATAAAAGGTGTTAAAGGACACAAAGCACCATACATCAAAGAAAAAGTGTTGCCAGTTGACACTTAATATAAAAATAAATATTCAGTCGAAAAACGCAAGCAAAACTTAAAATAAATTTTGTATAGATGTTAAAATAAGTTTTGTCTTTTATTCTCTTATTCTTATTTATTAGTAAATTACTGTATAATATTAAAAACAATCGAACATATATTTCCATCAGTGTTACTATCATTAATTAATCAATTAAATGTCAAGAAATAGTATTTATTGTATTTGCATTATTACATTACATTATTTATGTAAGATTTATTTATTACTAGCTGACCCGACAGACTTCGTCCTGTCAAAAAGATTTGTAATGTGGCAGTTTTTTTGCCTACGTATTTAAAAAAATTCTGATGCATTTTATCTCGCGTGCCGAAACTAATACAAAAGAAACGCGAGTTTCGGAACGCGACATTAAACTCCTCCAACTATGTATTCTGTGCTCCAACGCACACACGCACATTGTTTTGATAGATATGATCTTTGACGTTAGGAACACACCTACATTGCTTAGACAACAGTGAGTGCTTGTAATTTAATATGAACTTTATACCATAGCAATAAAGCTCAAATTGACTACGTTTTAGTTACAAATCATTTGTATGGGAAAAAGAAAAGGGCTATTTTTAGGGTTTTTCCAGCAATAATTCTAATTTTTCTCGCCGTAAAAACCGTCCTTGAACTTCAACGAACATTTTAAAAAAAGATTTGGCCAAATTGGTCGAGGCGTTGTTGAGTTATGCGCTTACCAACACATTTTGCGATTCATTTTTATATATAAGATACGAAAAGGGAACCGATGTCGTGGCCAGATATTAGAATAGATCAATTCACGACGCGATGAGGTTTTAAGTCCGCCTTCGTTTCAGAATAGAAGCTATCGCTTGATTGCCCCGGGCTGCGAGCAGCCCGGGGAGGTAACGAGAAGCTGGTGGAATCGGGGCGGTGGGGTTTCAAGTCCGCCTCGGAAGCGGATTTTAATATTTTTTGTTTTTTTTTTATCACATTCGGTTTACAGTTTGAAATTGCCTACAAAAAGTTAGTAAGTTCTATCTTCAAATGAAAGGTTTTTAAGTACACAAAGCACCATACACTCAATTGAAAAACAGTTGCCCATATACACTCAATAGAAAATGAAATATTCAGTCGAAAAACGCTAGATAGGCTTGTAGTATTTTACACTCTTATTCTTATTCAATACTAAATTTATATTTATTATTAACAATAACAATCGAAAATATATTTCCGCAAGTGTTACTATGATTAATCATTATTTATTGTTTTTGCATATACATATATTTTAAAACTTGGAAAAAATACTCTATAATACTAAACTTTGAGAAAAGGTGTGTGCGTTTATAGAAACTTTTACACAGAAATTAAGTTACAATATTAAATAAGTTTTTATAAAAAAATAACATAATTTCTTATTAGTCTAAAAGTATAGAAAAGTGTACTTTAAAAAGTAATTATCGTGTCAAAAATTGGAAAAATTGGGAAAAGAAATGATCCATATACACGCTATAAAGCTCTTGAATTGTCAAGTGAATCAAAATCAAATCTGAAATTAAAATGGCCACAGCGTGGGCTGGATTGCTCATAGTCAGCCTTACACGATCATCTTTTAAACATTATAAATCAAATGTTTACCATCCACCATACCAGCAACAAAAGCGATTCGTTTCTGGCACTTCGCCGGCCGCTGCCGCGGCACGCTCGCTACGCTCGCTCGGCTCGTGCGTTGTTTTTCATACACTAACCTAACCTAACCCATATGACATAATAAACCTATACAAGTATAGGTCCGCCTCTTGTTATGTTTACAGTTTGAAATTGCCTAGCAAAAGTTAGTGAGTTCTATCTTCAAATGAATTATTTTTAAGTACACAAAGCACCATACGTCAAAGAAAAAGGGTTGCCGGTTAACACTAAATAAAAAAGAAATATTCAGTCAAAAAACGCAAGAAAACCTTAAAATAAATTTTGTATAGATTGGCTCGTAGTCTGTTATTCTCTTCTTCTTATTCAATAGTAAATAAATATTTAATTAATACAGATATTGGGGTTTTAAGTCCGCCTCTTGTTATGTTGGGCTTACAGTATAAAATTGCCTAGTAAAACTTAATAAGTTCTATCTTCAAATGAAAGTTGTTTAAGTACACAAAGCACCATACACTCAAAAGAAAAACAGTTGCCCATTTACACTCAATAGAAAATGAAATATTTAGTAGAAAAAGCTTATATTATTTTACGCTCATATTCTTATTCAATAGTAAATTAATATTTAGTATTAACAACAACAATCTCTAGAATTATGGCTCGCTTCGCTCGCTCTTTATTTTTGTCACGGTACCCTACGCAATTGACCAGGTCTCCATTTTTTTAAGGCTCGCTTCGCTCGCTTTTTGTTTTATTTACAGTTCTAATATAACTGATTGACCAGGCCTCTATTGATGGTGTTCTTTATGGCTCGCTTCGCTTGCATTTTATTTTAGTCACAGTCCTAACCTTATCAATTAACAAAATCTCTCTTAATGGTTACTCTTTATGGCTCGCTTCGCTCGCTTTTTCTTTTACTCACAGTGCTAACATAACCAATTGATCAGGTTTCTTTTAATGGTCTCGCATTTTGGCTCGCTTCGCTCGCTCTTTATTTTGGTCACAGTCCTTTAAACGATTGACCAGGTCTCCATTTATGATGGCTCGCTTCGCCCGCTTTTTGTTTTATTTACAGTTCTAATCTAACTGATTGATCAGATATCTATTGATGGTGTTCTTTATGGCTCGCTTCGCTCGCATTTTATTTTAGTCACAGTCCTAACCTTATCAATTAACTAAATCTCTCTTAATGGTTACTCTTTATGGCTCGCTTCGCTCGCTTTTTGTTGTACTCACAGTGCTAACATAACCGATTGATCAGGTTTCTTTTAATGGTCTCGGATTTTGGCTCGCGTCGCTCGCTCTTTATTTTGGTCACAGTCCTTTAAACGATTGACCAGGTCTCCATTTATTATGGCTCGCTTCGCTCGCTTTTTGTTTTATTTACAGTTCTAATCTAACTGATTGATCAGATATCTATTGATGGTGTTCTTTATGGCTCGCTTTGCTCGCATTTTATTTTAGTTATAGTTCAAACCTTGCCATTTATTCAAATCTCTCTAAATGGTCAACCTTTATGGCTCGCTTCGCTCGCTTTTTGTTTTAGTCACAGTTCTAATTTAACCGAATGACAATGTCTCGCTCGCTTTATTTTTCTGGCGTAAATATTGGATTCTTTTTTCTCACCACCTAAAGATTGAGTAAAGATACACAAACGATCTTAATATGCTATAAAGTTCCCGAGTCGCCAACTCGGTCAAAATCAATCTGAAATATGGTGACTACTATCAGTGTTGCTTGTCGATCACTCAAATTATTCCATCGATTATGTTACAAAAACAACAGTAAATTTTTTGAATTAAAACTTTTTTCATCAATGTCATATATGACAGTTCCTCAAAAATCCCGGTATCAAAAAATTTTCAGATTTTTGTTCATCTGGCAACACTTCAGCAGAATACATGTTTTTTGTTAGAAGTATTCTTAAAAATGTTGCCAAAAACGCCAAAATCAGCTCTATAAAGTGAAAGTCGTGAAAAATGATCAATTTTCTAGATAAAATGGTTGCTATCTAATCCGCCATCTTGAATTTTGAAATTTTAACCTCATAACTATATAACCCACCTATTAGCGCATCCAACGCACTTTCTATTATTTTTCTAGCCGCAATAGTGACTGTGCTAGAGTCCAAAACGTGAATACTGGGCATTAAATCTTCAACCCGCTGTAGCTGCCGGGGTTGCCAGGTGTAGGCAATGAAAACAGTCAAATGTGATTTCGGGATGCGCCCTCCATCGACAGATATCAATTTTCAAGTTCTAAAATTGTTCCTTTGACAGTTACAGTTTTTGGGGTAAATCTCAAAAACTACCCTAAAATCGGGTAATTTTTTTCCACCATATGAAAGAGTCTATAGAGATACACAATCGCTCCATACATGCCAAATACCTGCGGGGTTGCCAAGTCGGTCAAAATGTAGGTTGAATTTCAAACGTTGTTTGCTCTCAGTGCTGCCAGTCGATCGTTCTATTTTTTCCATCGGGTATCTTAAAAAGTTAAAATTAAAATATTTGCATCGAAAAAAATTCAAAATTCGACAAAAAGTGTTTCCCCAAAAATCTCATAAAGTATCAAAAATTTTCGAGATTTTTTTTCACCTGGCAACACTTTAGTTACTTGCCTAAAAATTATTTCCTCGGAAGTACGCTGACAAATGTCGCCAAGTGCGTCAAAATCGGCTCGACGTGGTGACGATACCCAATTTTTCGGATAAAATGGCCGCTGATATGGCCGCCATCTTGAATTTTGAAAATCCGGCTCCATACCGGTGTGGCCAACTCGATAGTGCATCCGATGCACTTTTTACCATTTTCCTAGTGGCAATACTGGCTGCGCTAAAGTCGACAAAGTAAAAAATGGGCGAAATTTTTCTAATCGCCGCTCCTACCAGGGTTGCTAGGTGACGACGATCAAAAGGCCGAATGTCATTTCTGAGAGTGCCCTCCATCGAGGAAAAGCATTTTTAAAATTCCCAAACGGCTCCTTCTACTTTTCACCTTTTTGGGGTAAATCTCCGAAATTACCCTAAAATCGGGGAAAATTTTCACCTCATAAGAAAGAGCCGGCGGAGACTCACGACCGGTCCATACCAAGCGAAGAGCTACAGTGTTGCCATGTAGGGTAAAAGTGCGATTGAATTTTTCGAAAAAGTGAAAAAATCACAAAATGGCCGCTGCCGGCGCCGCCATATTGATTTTCCCGAGTTTCATAATTTTCCCATAGTCACGACTATATCAGGCAAGGGACCTCATTCACAGATTTTCTCCACTGGCCACCCAGGTTCCCAAACAATTCGGGTTATGAGGGCATGTCGAAAAACACGTTTTCTACCGTGGAGCCCAGGGTTGTCAGCTCGCTGAAACGAAAACTACCAAAAGTCATAGGGCTCCCCCGGCACCACACCGCACCGAGTCTGTTTTCCGCGAAAAGTGCGTATTTCGAAATTTCACTTTTCTCCCAAAATCTCATAAACTACCACGAAAATGGTAGAAATTAGTACTAATATGGAAAGATCCTACCGAGCCCCACGACCGCCCCATATAAAGAAAACCAGTATATTGCCGCCATCTTGGAGAAAATCTCACTGGAAAATGGCGATTTTTCATTGCCGAAACAAAATGGCCGCCCCCGCCGTCGCCATGTTGAAGCGCAAATGAAAATTCCCTCTACGTGAAAATCGACTATACTTCCGAGCTGAAGGAGCAAAAATCCCCCCTCCGGACCCACAAAAAAAGAAATGACAATCGCCCAAACAGAGGTCGAAAAATGTCAATTTTCGAGGTAAAATATCTCGGCCGCCATTTTGTTTTTTTTAACAAACCTTTTTCCAGTCTCATTTTTTTAGCCAAATCTACGACCATTTCGAATATCGTAACCGTAGAGTGAATAATGTAGAAACTAAAAAAATTATCTCGCCGCCATTTTGTTTTTTGGCTGTACCGATACGCCATTTCAACTCATTTTAAAAAAATATTATCAGTCTCCATACATGAAAATGTCATTTTCCCCCTTCTTCTACCCGAAAAAAGCATGGAGTGAGTCAGTGAGTCAGTGAGTGGTAATTAAGCTTTATATATTATAGAAATGTAAAAAAAAAAAACTGTTGTATGGACATACTCGAGCGCGTCAGATATTAATATCATCCATGTCCTACGCATTTTTAAAAACTGTAGTATGTTAATCTGATCGTTTCCTTGATGGGGGTGGTTATACGTAAGGGTTGAAAATGAAAAAAAAAAAAATTTTAATCGAGCGCGTCTGATTTTTTGAGGGGATGTCAAGTGAACCTAAAAAAAAGCTCTCATATAATAATCTGACGATTTGGATGTGACGCAAACGCGTGGCCATTATTAGAATGTGCAAAAAAAAAATCGCCATTTTGAAATACTCAAGCGCGTCAGATTAAGACATATATGGTTCATCTTTATGCCCCAGACGTGATATCTCATAATCTGACGATTATCTGAAGGGATTTACTTAAACTGACACTAAAAATTTTTTTTTTTAATTTTTTCAAATCATTGAGCTTAATTAAATAGAAAAGCACCGGAGTTAGCATGCAAATAAAAAAGTGTATGTTTTTTTATGTAAAATACTTATATTTATAAGAAAATGATTATATGAAAATTTTATTTTTACAGTATTTTTTATTAATTATCATCTTCATCGCTAGAATCATCTTCCTCTTCTTCTCTTAGTAAATATGTAAAAAGTTTAATTCACAAAATTTATATTAAAATAACAAAATAAGCAAAAACGTTGGAAATACGATGTAAACAATATCACGCCACGAACGATCAGCTGTCATGGCGTCATGGCAACCGAAACCAGAGTGGGGACGGAATGAGAGAGAAATAGACAGAAAAAGAGAGAGAAATAATGATGCGGAGAAGGAAATATAGGTATCACGTAGCTTAAACGCATTAAATCTTATCGATGAATTCTTATTACTTCGGCATGTGACAATCGTCAGATTATATATTTTTCGTAATCCGTGAATGATTCCCTTCAAAATAAAAAAAAAATAGCCACGCTCGAGAATGTCAAAGTGACTTTTTTTTTACAACTTTGTAGCCTTCCCCCTTCTTTACGTCACTCTCAAATTGTCAGATTAGAGGTATGTACACATTTTAGCATGTAACTAGCTCACCTTACCTTAATCTGACGCGCTCGAGATTTTCAGATGATCAATTTTTTTTTACCAATCTGACCCTTCTCCTTGCCAGGCGGCCATTTTTATAGGGCTTATACTTGGTCCAGGTACTTAACTGGGTACAAGGTATCCCCCTGTATCTTAATCTGCCGCGCTTTTGTAAATCCCGAAATCCCCGCTTGGGCTCCCCTACTATAAGCTTAAAGCTTGTTATTGATTCAGTATTAAATTATAAAATAAATTATACCTGAATGGAATGATCTGGTAAATATTTTTTTAACGCTCGGTGTGCTCTGACCTCACAAAACTTTCCAATGGCCACAATAGTTTTCACATCATACAATTCCAAAACTCTTATAAATATTGGATCACAAATTTCAAATAATGGTTCCATTTCCATCATCTGTAAACAGTAGTTATACTACAAGTCAAGTTCAAGTACGAATATTTTGATAATGCTATAAAGGGAAATTATAATTTAATATAGATAAATTTTTGACAATATATTAAAAGGAAAAAATAACGTTTTACAAGACTCGTAATACGGGTGTAGACAGTAAACAAAAATAAATACACAGGTATTAAAACTTAGAGAATTCAACCACATCCACTGCTTAAAACAGTCGTTCAATTGGGCGGCTAGCCATTTAATTGAATTGAGGGATCGTTTGTCAAATCGTTTTGAAAAAATGTCCTCAAAATTTTAATTTCTAACCAATCACGTGACCTACAGGACCAAAATAACTTTGTTGTTTATCATTTTATGTTGTTGTTAACGATTGTAGCACCATACTTCGAAATAAACATACTAAAACAATAGGGATGACGACTAATTTTTGTTTGTTTGTCCGTCAGATAGCGTTAAAAAATATTAAACACGTATTTTTTAATTTTTTTCGTAATCATAAAATTACGGCATTACATGGAGTTGAAATTTCGCATGACGTCACGTTATGCTACGTTTTCTACCAAACTGTGACGTAGCGAGCCCCCACTCCTCAACTTTAATGCCTGTTATCTAAGCTATTTCTTGTTAAATTGAAGTAAAAAAAAAATACGTATCTAATATTTTTCTATTATCTGACTGCAGGACTAAAAAGAATTGCATTATTTTTACCCAGTCGTCATCCCTATTGCAGCCAAATACATTCAATAGACGGCGCTGTGGCCATCTCAATCGGTATACCTTGTCTTTGTCTAATTTTATTAGTACTACTTGCGTTAATGGTGTGTATGTTAGCTGTATAGGATCGTATCTTTTTAATCAGTATTGTATCTGTATTAATTACAGATCGTAACAAGGAGCTTTTAAGTTTTATTTAAAATCACCCACTGCAATATTTATTTTGCTTTATGTTTAATCCTACCAATAAATTAAAGTATTCCTAGTGAATTGACAGTCAATTAGTTGACCTTTGTTCAGCCAAATTGTAAAATGTTACGATTAGCTACTCGGCTGATCGAAGGTCAGACCATTAATTGAATGGTGCCATTCAATTAAAAGGCTAGCCGCCCAATTGGTCTGCTAATTATACACATCGTTTCAGTGCCGTGACGTCATAGCGACGCCGTGACAGAAGTGGCGATATAGTTAACAAACTTTGAAAATTAAATTTAGTTTTCGGTTTTAGCTTTAATATATGAATGAATTTTTTTTTAATATTTTGTTTGTAGATAGATATATTTCATGTATATCTTTAAAATAAAAAAGTTTTCTTTACCCCTATTATATTCAGTAACAATAGAAAGGTAGGGAATCTTGTGTGTGGTCAAATAATATACATTAACTTATAGAATCTCTTTTTTATTTTTGTTAAAATCTGTTATATGTACTTAAGGGTACTAGGCAATTATTTTAGTGCAGAATAAGTGTCCGGGTTATCAACTACTGTTTTTAAAGTTATGTATGCAGTATGTAACTATACTTTTGTTATTTACAATTATCATAAAAAATATTCACAATTGGTTACCTTAAAGTCGGCAGGTGTAATGTTGCAGCCATTGCTTTTCATCCACTGTTGTGGCAAATAGTTATAAACAAAGCTTGTATTAAAAAAGTTTTCAGGAGTATCACATAAATCCTTAAACAGTCCCCAGAATCTCTTGCCACTTATCTGTAAATAATGGTTTAAAAAATAATTTGTATTAGGAAAAGTTATGGTTCATTTTTAAAATAACTATTAAAGTATTTATTGCAATTTGTAAAACTTGTTTTATAACAAAAATACTGAAACGATGTAGGTAATACCTCAGTCCTACTGCAATTGAATCCTTTGATGGGCCTAGTAATAACTTCTTTTGATGGTTTCCCAACTGGACCCTCTATACGCAACCAATCTCTTACAGAACCAATTTCACCAAAGGGTACCTGAATATTAAAGGTGTGACATAAAAATTAAATAAATATGAAAAGTCAGTTATAACTTTTACAAATCTAGTGCTACATGGATAGAAAAACTGAAAGTTACTACAGACACTAGATAATATACTGATAAATGCTTTCAGGAAGACCTATTTTGTGTAGTACAAACAAACAGGTCCAAAGGGTTTGCACCTGTATAAATGTATGGACTGACAGTGAGTAAGTATATAATATTTATATTAGCCTGTTATGGAATTCTTTCTTTGTCCACATTAACATTTGGTTTACTAAAATTACAGTAGATATATACTACATACATTGCATGCATATAAAAAACAAATGCTTACACCAGTCTGAGACATTCCCCATGGGCCAGGGTTCATACCAAAATAAACAATTTGCTTTTTTGTGTTGCAATATTTGCAAACATATTTTTCGAATGTATGCCTAGCATAAATAGTTGGATTGTAGATACATTGAATTGATTTTGGGAGTTCCAACAGTTCTAAAGAGCTATTTAATTCATCTATTAGGTCTATAAATTTACAACTTAAATCAATCTCTCTAGAGAAGTAAGATGATATTACTTCAGTATTAACTTCAGTAGGTTCCATGATCATTCTCACCACTTACCAAAAGGTATCATATTTTCAAAACTCACATCCGAGTTTTCTACTCTGTCTGAGTGTTAGTATAGGTACCCTATTTTTATAGAGTGAGAGTAGGGTTAGTATTACTATTTTTCGACATAAAAAACAAGCCTATTAATTCTTTATACTGAATTAACACGGGATACAAATTATAGAAAACAAATTTTTCACTCTTGAATTAAAGGATAGGTATCGTTTATATTTCCTCTGAATTTTATCTTATTATTATTGTTTAACTTTGATTTGATATGCCTTGCCTTGCAGAAACGCCACTTTAATGATGTGCGAAATCGATTAATCGATTTTTCAAATAATCAGTCGCTATAGATTATTATTTCCTAATAGACGATTAACCAACGATTATTTCTTTAAACGTGTGTATAGTACTTTACTTCGATGGCTCAGCAACCCATAGCTATCGCGATCGCAAGTGTGAATATTACATAGGTAATAGTAGACATCAGCAAAACATTGGTCGCTGTGATTTCTACTCTTATTGGAAAAAAATAAGATCATATTATTTCTCAAGCAGCCGACTCTTCTTCTATAAGATAAATGACAATCTTAATTTATTCCATTACAGATATATTACGATATCAGTAATTCTCTCTCTTACCTAAGAAAGACAGGAATCAGAAATGCATGTTATAAGTACCCACAGTAATAATTTCTTAGGCTAATTTTTTTATCTTCATATAAAATATATTCAATTTGTATGCTAAAAATAAATCAAGTGTGCAAAATATTGTCACTTACTATTTCAGTTAATATACCTATGAACAGTCAACATAACGTTAGCTTATAGAAATTTGTCAAATGACTTAATTTGATTTTAACCTTGTGACGGGTTTGATGCATAGGCAAAATTAATAAAAAACTGATTAAGCTTGAGAACTTGATTTAACGGATTTGATGAGTATTTTAACTTTACTATATTTGATTAAATACAAACTCGTAAGCATAACGGAAACAGTTAATAATAAATGGGGTCTGATTTACAAGAAATTGCTATTGATTAAAATCAAATTTGTATAATGTTCCGAACTCAATGGATTTTCATGAACAGACATTATAAAATTCAGAGTTCATAAAGAGCATATTGGATTATAAATTTCTAATTACGAAAAGTGAATAATAAAAATAACTGATGTTGAACATCAACGACAAAAAGTTTGCATGTGGAAACCTAGGACGAAATAATCGGTGGCGGTGGTATGATTAAACCGACCGAGGACAGTGTAAGCAAAGTTTTGGCTTAAAGTACTTTACAACCAAGCCAATTTAAAAAAAAATGTTTGGATTATTATGATTACTTTTTGGTTGGAGTTATTTATTATTCCAGTGATTCCAAGTATAATTGACTTGTAAGATAAGTTTAAAAGTTTACAGGTAGTGGAGAAATATTAGAAATGTCTTCATTAGATGGCGAAATCCTACGAAATTTATCAACAAAGATTGGCGCGCCATTAGTGCTTAGAGATTTCATTAGAAAATGGCCTATGTGTCAATGGAGCGCTGAAAAGTGGTGTTCAATATTTGGTGAAAAAGAAATGCCATTTCGGTGTTCAAAAAGGAATTTTGTTTCTGATGAACCCTGCTGGGAACGTAAATGTAAAGTAAAATCGATGACTTTCAAAAATTTTGTTTCTAATTTGGATTCTAGTGACGAGTGGATGTATTTTGACTACAAATATCTTCATCAATGGTTTAGTTCGGATTCCGAGCTATTTAAGGTGCATAAAGATATTTAAATGTTGATTGAAATATAATAATGTTAGGCTATGCTATAGGTTTTTGTTGTAACTATAATTATGATATTGGTTAATTTTTGATTTATGTGAAGAAATAATAAATAATTATTATCTTTATAAATGCCCACTGTGTAATGTAATTTGATAAGAATTTACTGGTTTGTTCTTAAAGTTAATTGGAGCTGATGAATTGTGAGTCAGAATTATTATAACATAAGTCCCTGTAATTATTACACTACATTACTATTTTATCCATTTGGTTTTCAATTAAAATCTAAAAATTCTTATGTATATGATATGTTTTGTAAAAGTGTTGAGTTTTGTAGTAAGTCATTTTATTTTGTAAAATATGAATTATATTTGTTTATTTTCTAATCTTAAGAATAAACAATCTATCAATAATAGTTATTGTACATATTTTATTTGTTCTAGGAAGTATCTTGGAAAGATTTTGGATATTCTAACAAAGGAGCAAGTGATACAACACTATGGGTAGGCAACAAGGGTGCCCACACACCCGCTCACCAGGATACCTATGGATTTAATATTGTATCACAGGTTTATGGAAAGTGAGAGATGCATTAATTTTTGATATAATGACAAATTATTCTCAACTTAAAAAGTATTACTTAAGATGTATTTTTGTAGGAAGCTATGGATTTTATTTCCACCAGAGGCAGGTGGATTAAAGCCAACACGAGTACCTTATGAAGAATCTAGTATATACAGTGAACTTAACTTCTACTGTCCCAACAATTTAGATGTTTTTAATGGTATTTTTATTAAGGTTATACTTGTTCTAGAATTAATTTGTAGAAAACTAAAACACACATTTATTTGGCTATAAGTTTCACTAGTTACAAAGTATATGCAACTGGTTTTTTATTTTAATTGGTGGCTAATGGAAATTTTGATTTTTTTGGTATTATTATACATATATTAGAGAAAAAGTGATAGCTGTTTAACTGCATACTAGATAAACAACCAACCTTGATACACACCTTCTAAATAAATGACTGTCATGTCTACTGTTAATCTAGAGTTTAGATCACTGATTCCCTAAGTGGATTTAATGAGGGTCTATGTTGGCGTGAAATTAAAATAGGGGTTCATAAGTTGTAAGTGGGGTCTACAAGAAAATTATTATTAATCTAATATTAAAATTATCTGGTTTCGATAGTAGAGAACAAAAATGTTGGCTTGGCCTTACCTACACACAATGTGCAGGTAGGCGATAAAATTGTAAGGTCAGCGTGTGTTACTTGTAAAAATTTGCTTTTTCAATATTCAGTACAACGCATGTCGGCATGACTTGCAATGCGCCGCCGCCGCCCGCCCGCACGCGATGCTTGGTTGCACGTGCACAGCTACGAAATACCACTTCTGCTGTGCTAACAATCTTGTATGAACTTGTTGGATGCTTCACCAATATAAATACGAATTTTGAAGAGAAAAGTGTGAGTGAATCTATGTCAGTGTTTGCCGGTCCCGGGAAAGTAAGTACCTCCCTGCCTATTTGATTGTAATAATATTATATTTGTTATGTTTGCGTGTAGTAGATTCATACCTAATAAAAATTAAATACTGAACAGGTTCATTATTTGATTTATTTTGTACTTATTATTATACAATTATTTATTTACCCGGCTGAAGTTATTCAGTAACGGAGGAGATATATGATTGACCTGCATGTTTGTAATAATATGACTTATTTAATTTTTTGTAGGATGGTACAGATCCTGGCAGAAAGTAAATTATTCTAGCTATACTATACTATACACTTGATTATTTTTTTAGGTAGGTAACTGATACGAAACATGGCTGAATCTAAGAAGAAATGTCGGCAATACAATATTGATTATTTGAAATTGGGTTTTCTTTTCTTCTATCAAAGGCAGATATACGATTGCTGACATGCCTTTTATGCAACAAAGTTTTAAGCAATGACTCAGAAACCATCGAAGCCCGAAGACCATCTAAGAAGGTGTCATCCTGATAAAATAGGTAAAGATTTAAATATTTTCAAGCATTGAAGGAAAAATATGAAAAGAGACCCACCGTGGCCAGTATGTTCGCTTCAAAGTCTCAAAGTAACGATGATGGCTTGCAGGCATCTTTCAATATCTCATTGCTTATTGCGAAATCTGGGAAACCGCACACCATCGGAGAACAGTTTATATTACCCGCTGTTGAAGAGGTTTTAAAAACTGTTCTACACATGCCTTCACGTGACGTACTTAAAATAATTCCTTTAAGTAACAACACTGTACAAAGACGTATTGATGAAACGTATTGAGAGTTATACCAGGAGAAACCCCAACGGCGACGAAAATGATGAAGACTTCCGACGATTGCTTCTATATACGAATGAAGTTTGCTGGTTGTCGAAAGGTGCGTGTTTAAAAAGGCTTTCCTAATTTTAGAGTTTCTGGAAAGTAAAGATCCAGATTTTGACATAATGACATTAACTTGCAGTTACAAGGGGATAGTCTTAATTTAATAAAAACAAAGAGTGTAATTTCGGATTTTCTTGCAAATTTATGAAGCAAAATATTAGTCGGCGCGAATTCTCACAGTTTCCAAACTTCATATACAGCATGTCTTGATGAAGATATCCAGACATACGTTCAACATTTAAATGCGCTGCACTGACTTCAAAAACAGATTTGAAGATATTTTGTTAATGGAAATACAACCATGGATCATAAATCTATTTGATGAAACGGATGTGGCGGATGTGGTATTACAAGAGGAACTACTCGAGCTCGGCACCAATGAAGCACCTTTAGCTCAAAGGTGCAATTTAAAAAAGGCTATCAAAGATTTTGGCTGCAGCCAGAAATACCCGAAAAATATCCAGAGCTGTGGGAAATTGCGAGAAAACTTTTGATTGATTTGCATTGTTGAAGTTACGTAACGTTATTAGTATTTCATTTTAAGTCTATTAAGTCTGTTATCATTATTATTTCAATAAAAAGATAAAATATACTATTTTTTATTTATTTTTACCACCCCGAATTAAGGGTTGGAACTCACCCGCGACGCCAATTTCCATCGTTAGATCTTCACATTTTGGACGAATTTTGAGAATATGGTAAAGCAGCAGAGGGTCCACCGAACAAGTAAATTTTTTAAAATGGTCTACGAGAAAAAATTGTTTGGGAACCTCTGGTCTAGATAAACAATAGACATGACAGTCATTTATTTAGCTGGTCTAGATTCTAGATACTCATTGAATAAAATTATGGTTTCATTGCAAACATTATTGTAAAAAGAAATATCAATAAAGCATTCTGCTGTGAATACAAAATATATCTCATATAGTACTAAATACATAACAAAATAAATAATTTATTTTCCTATTAAAATAAATAACAATAAGAAACAACATAATGGGCATCTAACCAGACCATCATTTTAGGCTTATCTGGTGGTCGAATGGTGGTGTTATCAGCTGGTGATGCACTTTTGGTACCTCGAGGATGGTGGCATTACGTCCAAAATGTTGACCCTCTCAACATAAGTCTGAATATGTGGCTACCTCATGTAAGTTATAACTCTGCTTTAAAATATTCAATAGTGATGTTGACAATTCTCTTTTGTATATTGATTTCATAGATGAATATAAAAAAAAATATTTAAGAAAGTATGATTCATATAATTAGTTAAATACAAAAAATAAATTTTGTTGTCAAAATTTACCGCGGAAACGCTGTCATGGCGTCGCTATGACGTCACGGCCCTCTATAACTAATATCGTTCTACATATGCATTAGGTTGAATCCTCCAAGTTGTGATATAAGTAAGAGGGATTTCACGCGTTGTTTGCGGTCAACAAATATAATAAGCATAAAGTGTGATAAACGGTTATAGTATATTAACCACTATCAAAAAAAAGTATATTTAATCATAAACTTGGCCCCTGGCACCCTGAGATAGAGATTTTTTAAGCATTTATCATTTATCATTAAGAATATTTTACAGTATAGCATCGAGAATGTGAAATTGATCAAATATACAAATAATGTATTTATTTTCGTTTACTAAACCCGTATTGCAACACTTAAATAAAGTTATGGAAATTTTTTGTACAGGAAAAAGATACAACAACACGTGTCTCGGAAGCACTGATTAAAATATTTATAGCGCAAATATGCAAAGATTTGCCTCAAGAAACAGCAAAGTTGCTACTCAACCCCAATGAAGTAAGTGCAAAATCTTGTTATAGTTAAGAAAACCGGCTTAGAATGTCTATGCATGTATTATTTTATGAAAGTAAATGAGCAGGCAGGACCGTCACACTAGGCGCATCCATTTATATCTGATATGGCGCCATTCCTCTTTTTATATTTTTTATTTGGCCAGTTAAAATAAACTCTGATTCAAGTATCATGCCATCCGGCGCTCCATCAACGTGTGTGAACCCCGTGCAATGTAGGCGAAACAGGCACTTAACGCATTGTATTTCATCATCATCATCAGCAGCCCTTTTACGTCCCCACTGCAGGGGCTCAGGCTTTCCTTATGGATGGTTAAGGAGGATGGGCCATGACCTTCCACGCTTATTAATATATATTATAGTATTAACGACTGCAAATGCAGCCGGGACCAACGGCTTAACGTGCCTTCCGAAGCACGGAGTAGCTCGAGATAATAATTTTTTGGTCACCCATCCCGACCGACCCTTGCGAAATTTTCTTAACGACAACGATCGCAGGCCGCGGCGCTTATCCACAGCCACCGAGCTACTCAGTATTTAATTTATTTCAGTATTTACACCTCTATAACTATTGAAACAAGACACTTTTAAATTTTAATCGTACATTTGGTTATTCTCGGTATTACGAAGATTCACCATACCCTATAATAGTTGGAACTTATAGTACATAAATATGGCTTTATCGGATGCACATTTTGGTTTTTACCCTAACAGGATGATATATCTGATACACCGTTGGCAGTTCTGTTTCTGCAATTGGAAACAGTGGCGAACATTTATTTAGACAGTAGACGTAAAGCGCGTCGTGTGAAACGTCAAAAAACTTGTGAAGACGACAAGCTTGCTACGACGGCTGATCCCGAAGAGTACGATCTTAAAATGCTACTAGAAGATAAAGCGAATAAAATGGAAATTGCTCCAAGTATAACTGCTAGTGATCTAATCGACTTGTTAAAGAAGAATCTTAAAGAGAATGTGAGTACTGATGCTGTGTTAGAGGACGACGATGTGGATGGATCCACCAGTACTCTTTGTTTGACTAAAGCGGTCATAGATGCTTTCAGTCAAAATAATGTGATAGAATTAGTGAAACAAAATTTGTTCACACGACTTAGTCAGTCTTATTAAATTTTATTTATTATGTTAGGGTCTGATAACTGAGGCTCCTGTCAGAGGAGCAAGTTTTGTGCGAATCTTGCTGGATTTTATATGCACAATTTATCTTATCGCTTTTGAACTAATCATTCAAAGAACTATGAGTTAAGTTTAAAAATGGAAGTAGTTTTACAGTTTTGTGTAACCTGCTTAGCCATTTAATTGATTCAGTTAAAAATATTAATTTCATTTCTGTTAAAGTTGGACTGTCATTATGAAAAATATGAATGTTATTTTTAGTGGGACTATTAGTGTAATATTATAATGGAATTCATTGTCCCTATAGAGGTCATCTTCATGTAATTAAGATGAATTGTAATGTTTTTGATGTGATTATTTTATTATACTGAAATTTTATTGCAATTTCTCCTTGGAACCATAGTTTGAGTAAATCACAGATGTTGTTGTACAGAGTGGTAAAGTGTAAATTTTATGCTAACGCATTCAGTAGTGAACGCATTAAGAATTTGTATGGAGTAGTCACCGCTGTACCGGATTCCATACTAAAATCTTAATGCGCTCATGATCGACGGTGAACGTAAACGTCAAAAATACTTATATTAAGTGCTCAGTATCACTGTGATTTAAGTTTTGTCTTGTGCAATAAAGTGCCTTAAACTTTTATAGTTAATATTGGCATTGTAATATTTAAGAATGAAAAAAGATACCTAGTGATTTAATTTTAGAGCACCAATTTATTGTAAAGCTGCTTAAATTGTAGCAATTAATTTATAATAAAACACTTAGTATTATGTTATAAGGTCTAATTTTTAAACATATATCGATACTCTTTACAGTTGAATCCTTTTATATAATATTGCCGTATTCCAGTTTTTGCAAAAAGTAAATCATACGCCACAGCCACGACTTCAATGGCGGTTTGCCTCGGTTTTTTCTAACCTTCTCTGTTTCACGGATGGACAGATGGAAAACAAGCAAAATACTTTTACATATACAATATACAGGTGAAGAAGAAATGGAAAAATTGTTCATTTTAGGGATAAATTTAGAAATATGAAGCTTTCGAGTTCCGTACCCGTAGGGTAAAACGGGAACTCTATTACTAAGACTTCGCCGTCTGTCACCAGGCTGTATATCATGAACCGTGAAAGTTCCACAGATGATCTGTTTCTGTTGCCGCTTCAACAAAAAATACTAAAAACCAGAATAAAATATATTAAAGGGGCTCCCATACAACAAACGTGATTTTTTTCTTGTTTTTGCTCGATATTGACGACAACAAGAAAATGCCTGAAATATTTAAAGAATATATATTTATAATAGTATGCTTAAAAATAAATAATTGAATTAAAATTAAACAAATATTTACAATAAATGCGTTTTTTTTGGTCGTTCAGTTTTAGTACCGAGCATATTCGGTTGAAGTATTTCTATTTTCATGGCTACACACGCAAAAGAATTAAAAGACAAAACTTATGGAAAAATGTTACAATATAATTTAAAGAAATCCTATGAAAACTGCTTAATAAAATAATGTAGCTTCAGATCATATATATTTATCTAATAAACTATAAAAATATAATAGAGAACAGAAATTAAATAAAAGATAAGCAAAAATAAATATATTTTAATAATCAATGGTACAGTCTGTCTATAAAGTCATGAAAAAAATTGAGGGCGCTGCGATCGTGCACGTAGCAACCCTGTGTAGTGCGACAAATGATTTTGATAGTTGGATTTTCTTTATTTATAGTAAAATAAACCGGATATTTTTTTTTACTTTTATTACCCCAGAAAAGGTAAAGAAAGGCGTATAATTCGTAGACAATGAGTTTATTCTACATTGAAGATTACAATATAGTAATCGTAATTTTTGATAAATCTTTTTTTTTATAATTGCCAAGTTGTTTTCTCGTTTTACTGCAATGTGTGCTTGTGTTCGATTAAAGCCTGGTACTTTGACACTCCTTGTAAGAAAACCCAATCTATTTCAGAATTTAACGCAGGACTTCTAGGCTACAATTAAAATCCAGATCGGTTTTGGCAATCCACTGATGTTTTCTTCATGTAGGTACCTCTTTTTTTCATAGAGTAAAAGAACTGAATCTTTTGCACTAATGTTGCAGTTAACCATTTATTTCTTAGGACGACTATCTATATTTCCCAGGGGTTTCAAATATGCCACCATTTTTATAGCCTTCATCTACAATACGTATCACTATATTCTCTGATTTTCCTGAAAGTAAGTTTTAAAAATGTAATACCTATAGATATTTGGCAAAAAGAATGGAATCGCCACAATGATCAAATTAATGCTATATTTTAAGTAATATAAAGCACAAACTTTTTATTGACGTACGTAGGTAAAAATCGTACATTCCTAACAGATATATTTTTTATTCAGATTAAAATCAATGAGAAATTTGATTATCCAAAAGTATTAAAAGTTCGGGCCGCACTACAATATAGCCTTCTAACATTTTCAATCTAACCTATAAATGCATAATGTAAACAATACTTATTTTAGACTTAAATTCATATATTTAGTAAATTTGAAACTTCTGGTAACCAAAACTCAATCAGTAACACGATTACATACCAGTCATAACTGCCGTTCGAGCTTTAACATCCTACAAATATGATAAAATGTGTCCAGCTTCTTGTTCCAATAAACATCACTGAAACACTTTATAAATAATATCCTGAGCTTCACTCCGATTAATTCTCTTCATTTTTAACACTTTTCTACGGAGTTTAGAAGAAGTAGCTTCAGTTTAATCAAAACAAATCTAATTAAGTCAATTAAATGCAGAAAATCGAGCTAAAAATTCAAGTTGTTGACAGTCGATGTACTTTGATTCAGTGTTGTCATACATGTGTCTAATGTTAGTTCCTCAAACATTCTTTTCATGACTTTATAGACTGACTGTAACTCATGGTGTAGAAGCACCAAGCTCTGCTCTCTCCGGCAAGTCTGTTGGGTTTTTAACCGCCTGCAAAATCGAAAAGGAGGAGCTTATATATTCGACAGCATTGTATTTTTTATGTACGAGTATGTTAATTCACAGAGTTTTCAGCGAATTAAGACCGATTTTAAAAATTCTTTCTTTATAAGACAGCTTAATGGACCTATGTGGCCCCGTTTAAATTTTATCTAAATTGAAGCAGTAATTCCCTTTTATAACAAAACAAAATATGCTTTTCATCAGTAAAAACCAAACGAGAGATTGCGTATTTTGCATTCATTCAAAATCAAAATGGAGGATTTTTTGTGTTTAATGAGCATATTCATTTTTTTCATGTAAGTAGATATGTTCATCGATTTCCTCTTGAAATCTGAACTATTTTCTATCAAACTATCTGTTTCCTCGCGAGTTTGCTTGCGTAAATAACCAGCTTTAACGAGTTATTACTCTGTATTATGTAGCTAAAATTATTTCCCAAATTCTACAATTTGGGAAATAATTTTATTATTCATACAATTGTTTCGGAGTCTGTTCAATGCAAACAAACAAGTACCTAATCAAATCTTTCCTCTTTCCACTGGAAAAACCATGTCGAGCAAATAAACAAAATCTCATTTCTTAAGACTTTCATTTTGTTGACATATTTTTATACAAATATATAATATTTTTTGTTTCCTATGATATAAAAATATCATTATCACTAAAAAGGTTGAAACAAATATTTTTTAATAAATTTTAAAAAAGGGATAAATAATATTTATCTCAAAAGATATTTATTCGAGCAATTGCTATTGAAACCAGGCGCCTATAATTTAATTCATAACCTACAGTAAACCTCCGCCCGACTTTAATTACAGTTCCTTGAATAAGTCGCTTTTGAGATAAGTATTATTTAAATTTTTATCCTTTATATAGGTTATCTGCTTCCGAAATCATTGTTCGCTATATTACAAAGAGCACTTAGGAACACTCTGGCTAAATAAAAATAATGAAATGGTAATTCGGCCGAATTTTCGGGTTGAAATATTTGGTGAAGCCGTACCGTTTGAATCCTTACAGAAGAATCTCAATTATCCGGATCAATTGAAACGTATTCCGTATAATCTAAAATCCGGATAATCGATTTCAACGTAAACCATTTTTATTATTAATTGGGTTTCCATTCGTCGTAGCTTAGATGATGCAATATATAAAAACCAAGCTATATGGATAATGAATTAAATAAATACATATCGACGCTGGAAATCAAACACGTAGTAACCCGCAAAACCAAAATGGATATTTCAAGTGGAAAATCTTTATATTTTTCCAAAATAACATATCTTATTTCCGTATAAACGTCCATGGTAATACTAAGGAACACCTTATTTATTACCATGGACGTTTATAGGAATTATTTGTCGAAAAAAAAAAGCTTTTCTGCTCTGAAGGGCTATTTTGGTTTTGCGGGTTACTACGTGTTTGCTTTCCAGCGTCGATATGTAATTTATAATTTTGATTGGAAATAACATGTTATTGATCTTTGCTTTGATGTAATGAATCACACCCCTGATGCGCTTCAATTGTCACATCTGTATAGGACACGATTAGTCGTGTCTTTCAAAGTAACATCAAGAGCTTTAAAAGCTTTTGCATAAGATAGTATACATTTGTGCCGAAAAAGTAGTATTTTTACTTAATCATTTAAACGCAATCGAAAAAAACAAATAATATAAACAATATGGCAAATAAATGAGAGCTGGGGAGCAATTCTGTAAAAAGTCCGAACCCGAATTCAATTTCACTCATGTGTCTGAATTCACGTCATTTAGCGTAGAAATTCTTATTGGTTCCATTTTTGTATAAAAATAAGATTGATTGATTCATACGTGTCTCAAATATTATACTCCTTTGCCATTTCAAAACTTCCTTCACTTATAACCAACTAGCTTTGGTCAGCGGCTTCGCCCGCGTGGTCACTAGGGAAATGTTTAGTCGGACAAAAAGTATCCTATTATCTAAGTCAGCTAATACCCTATCTGTATACCAAATTTCATCAAAATCCGTTCAATAGTTTCGGCGTGATTGACGGACAAACATCCAAACAAAAAAACTTTCACATTTATAATATTAATTGGATTCAACGTTGAACGGATGCCGCTTTTGAAGTAAATTCGGACACCTGAGTGAATAACTTTTATTGCGTAATGAACTGTAATTTAAATACTATTTGATGAGCCGCGAGACTTGAATTAAATAAAAATGATGACATCATACAAATAAAATGTAGTGTCGGGACGTAGGATGATCGGTCTGCAAGACTTGATGACCTTTCTCATCGGCGATGGTAGGTAACGACGCAGTTAAATTCTTTTCTCTAAAGAAATTACTTGGCTATCTGGAAGGAGATTCTGATGCACTCAAGCCTCATCCTCCGTAAGGGTGACCTATGGCCTGAACGGTGGCTGGGTTTGGAGCCGTCCCTGTCGAATCCCAGGCGCTTCCCCTAAAAGTGAGGGTGCATCGGAGGGGGTTTAGTAGGTATGCCTACGACCCTACGTGTTTAGACTAGCCTTCGGGCGGTTGTGTGATGGAGAGTACGACACATCCTCCTGCCGCTTGTCAAAGGAATAGGGACAGTGCATAATGCATTCCCACTACGACACAATAAAGGTGTGCTTACAGCAGACACACACAAAATATTCCTGACTTAGGAAAGAAGCGAAAGAAAATAGTTTTTAATTTGGCTAATTACAGCGACATAACCCCCAGGGTTGGGAAAGAGTATACTGTACCTGCTCTTAGTATTAGCTGATACTTGATCCAAATCTACCTAGTATTGCTAATCGTTTAGTCTTACATATCAAGCTGTAGTTATTTAATCAAAAATACTGAATAGCGCAAAAATAAGATTCTTTTTATTTAAAAAATACATGGCTCATTGAAGCCACGTTTTCACTAATCCTTTTCGACCGTAATTTGCAAAACATTAAACTCATCTGCCTAGTATTCGTAGTTTACGAAGTGATTGCAAAAGCTAGAAGCTGCTAGTTTACAAACAAATAGGACTTAAATAAATACTAGGTTAGGTTTAATTAAATAAGTACTAACAATTTTAGGTGAATTTTCAAACAAGTAGGTATTTTCTTCTATTAAAATAGTACTATATTGAATCTACCTTCGAATGGAATATAATTCCGCGTGTTAAAATTGTTAAATGTAGAAATATACTAGGTAATATCACGAGGCGTACTAATCCAAGGTTCCGATATTGTGATATTCCGAGATATCCGCCCTAGGGACGCGACAGAACAGTTTTGTCCCTGGTGTGCGCGGGGACTAAAGGTTATCTTTATGGGAGGAAACACAATTTCCATCCAACAAGGATGCGACCGCCTGATTTCCTTGATTCTAGCCATAGTATACGACATCTTAGCGATATTTCGTTACATGTTAGGGTAAGGATGCCGAATATGAGATAGTCGCCAAATATGAGATAGTTAGGTTTTGGCGAAACTAATCGCCGCAGCCATTTGGTGCTACTGTCGCTAGAAGCCACGTGGCAAAAGATCAAAACGTGTGTTAGTGATTCCCAGTCCAAGGCGAAGTTAGGTTGTGTACACGTGGGTTTTCACGAAACCCCAAAACCAAATTTTCTCATCAAATATTTACAAGGTATACTACAGCTGTATTAATTACACTGAATGATTTTAATTTACCGTCATTCTATCAATTATATCATGAATTTTATGATACATATGCAGTTTTATTACATTTTCTTTACTGAGAAATAATGTGCAGCCATTTTGTTGAATGTAGATGTTTTCCTAATATGAGACATGCGAGTGCTCCTAAAATGAGATATCTCGTATGTAGGATATATAAAAATATGACTATTTGAAAAATCCTTTTTACTAGATGGGGCCGATCAAAAGGAAATCCTGAGACCATGGATCGTGGAGAAGTAACCACAGATCGATTTTTGTGTTTGTGTTTAAATATCTAAGATTTAGAATAAAAGTTTTGACTTTTGTTGATTACTAATATTGTTTAATAAGTATGATTTGAAAATCTCTGTGATTATGATGAGTCTGACATAAATCATATCTAAGATTTAGCATAATACTTTTGTTTTTGATACTGTTTAATAAGTGCCATTTGAAAATCACTGATTATGATAAGTTTAATATAAATTATAACCATGTACGTTACATACACATATTAAGTCGTACTCAGACCTATTTATTTAGGAGTATGATGTTGTTAATTAGAGAATATAGCCAATAAAAAGTTTAATTCAAATTAATTTCTTTCCTTTTTCTCCAAATCTATACTCAAACCCTAAAGAACCTAATATGAGATACTGTCTCATATTAGCAACCCTCAGTATCTCATAATAGGAGACCATTTGCCTAAGACGTAATTTCTGAACTTCTTAATATTTTTTGATATAATAAAAAATCTATTATACTCAGAACTAAACGGTCTCTCATAAATAAACTTCATTAAATACCCTATCAAATATTGCAATTTTCAAAATGATTAGTGCAATAATTTATGTTTTATATCCAAAAATAAAAATGGTATCCATATTCGGCATCCTTACCCTACTACTTTGACATGTGTCTTGGTGGATAAATTTGGAGTAAATTACTAAGTTTGTAACACTGCTATTATTTCCATAATCATAATTCTTTACTGTTCGTTTGTAATTCCTAAAGTACATGTCACAAGTAGTAAAATTAATCGCTAGAATCATTTAGAGAGTTATGCGGTCGCTCTGCAGCTACCCATCGACTAATATAAATAAATGGTACATACAATAATACATTATCCGCTAAATTACTTATATGATTTTATTTAATTGTTGTTTGGTTTTACAATGTAGGCCTTATAATAAAAGTCACAGAACAAAATGGTCATAAATAGGTTCTGCGGGATCAGAATGTAGATGGGCTGGCGTGGGAACGCACAGTTTTTAGTAGCCAGCAGCATTAGGAAGTGGAGTAGTATTGCGGTAAACTGAATCTGAAATTAAAAACATTAGTAGGTACTATCAATTTTCTCTATAAGTTGAAAATTAATAAAGATAGATAAGCAAAGAAGTCTTTGTAGATACGACGTTTATTCACTTGTATTAATTAAGCATTATGCCAGTAAAATTTAAGGCAGAAACATATATTTGTGTCATTGTTGCCGTCGTGTGTTGAATTTATTTTTTGAGTGAATTAGAATTAAATGGAAATATTTTTAACTAATACATAAGAATTTGAATGAAGTAAGAACTTTTGATAGCTAGTTATAATAGTATCTAACTATTAATATTTCTTACTTCATTCAACTCCTGTTTATTTGGTAAAAATATCTGCTTAAGATTAAACTTAAGAATATAAGTAATTTCTTCTCTCGAGTATAGATACGACTGTGACTAGGACAGATGTACATATATTCTATAATAATAGAAAACTATGTACATCTGTTCTAGTTACAGTCGACTTACAATCTGGAGTTGAGTGAGATGCTTCTTCCACCAGAACTGCTTATAGGAATTGTCCCAGATTGTCAGCAAATAGTATATGTACATGAATATATGCACGAAGGAATTTGCAGTAACTAGAAATGTGACGTGGCCACCTGTAACAGAGTCAAACCTCAGGTAGGTGGTACAACTGAGACTTATTATTCGATTTTTAGAAGACTATTTGTATTGTGCTCCCTGTCGTCTGCGGCGCGCTTACCATGGTAGGTGTTTAACGTGCACCAGTGTGGCCTCGCATCTGCGGCTGTGTATCATGCACGAGACATGCGCCATTTACTTTAGGTCTGTGGCGCGTAAACGTTCTAAATTGTTTATGCCAATGGCAGATTGGCAGCGCTCCTACAAAATTTCTCTTCTTACAAAAGTTTACAGTGTGAAGCTACAAAGAAATGTTTTGCAAATGTTTGAGCAGTGTTGTGAAGTGTTTATTTCGGAATATGATAAGTACTTGTTTTTTTGTTGGACTTTTGTGTTTTTTTGTTGGTATTTTGATAATATAATAATAAAATAAGCATACAGCCCTAAATTGTGTTCTTTTTGTTTAATAAAAACATCGATAGATTTTATCGATATGTGAATTATACTTCGCGCCTCGTTCTCGAGATTAGTATTTATTTGATTACATTATATTACTAGTAGTATCGCATATGTGTCACTACTCCGGCACTATAGTTGAGATTTCTTTGCATTTGCTTTTTTTTTTTTTTTTTTTTATTATTACGAGGGTAGTTCTCATCTTCTTAGTCGATACCGTTCCCTGCCATCTTCATTCGCTTTATAGTGCCCGACTGCTCCGGTCGTATTCCCAATAACGCGTATAACAGATCGTTAAAATGCCGAAACGTACGAAAGTTAGAACATGTGAAGAAGAGTTAAAACATCCTCAAAAGAAAATGCGTAAATTAGAACAAAAATTATGTGATAAGGAAAGTTCAGTTAGTGACTTGTGCCCGAATTTATGGGTACGGAATGCAATCAGAAAAGTCATTGGGGCTTATTCAACGCATTCAGTAAATCAGTTAGCGTTCAATCCATTGGGGATCTACCTAACTTTGACAAGATAACTATCGTTATCTAAAAGTGCTATTGTACATATCGTACCTATCAGACTATAACGTATTTACGTTAAAACAAAAAGTATGCACCTGAACTGCCGTTGGGGTTGATTCGTCGCATACTTTTATGGATGACTATGATCGTCATAGTCATAATATGAATGAAAATCTCAAACGATTTTCTTATCTTTCTGCCACCCCACCTATGGTGCCGAGTGATTGGTTATTAGAACAACCTCATTATGACGATGATCCACAATCCATTATTGGTATCAGTGACATTCAAAAGTTATACTATACACTGAGGATGACTGTGTCGACGCGACGACCGTTTACGAACCACCTGTCGAGTCAGAGTTACGGCCCCAAGAAGGGGTCCATAACGAAAATGATCTGGACACCGATATCCTTTAAATTCTCGGCGAAGATCCTTCGCACTTAGAGAAGCTCGGTAATGATATCCGACATAACTCGCTTGTCGACTAACTCATATTACCATAGAAGGGCTTAATAAGGATATCCGTAAGGAGCTGATAGCGAAGTACCCAATTGCTGCTAATTGCTCTCTTATTAGTGCTCCAAAACTTAACCCTGAAATTAAGGCTGGCATACTTGAAAATACTCTTAAGAGGGACAAAGGCATAGAGGGTAAACAAACGCAAATGGCCAGTGCTATTGCTTGTCTTGGAGAAATAATTATTACTCATCTTGACTCTAAGGAAAAGGATAAAGAATAACTGCTTTAGCTAATGGACCGCAGTCGTTTACTGTGCGATATTCAAAATAGCTATTCAGTTACTAGAAGAAACTTTATAATGTTTTCATTAAAAAAGATCGATTCATTTTTATTCGGCGAAACATTGACTGAAACTCTTATGACAGTAAAATCAATAAACAAGTCTGGAATCGAATTAAAGGCTGACCCTTCTACAAAAAATATAAGTAAACGGCAAAAAATATCTAATCAGAATCAGTTAAACCGGAAAGCTCCCGGGCCAGCGTACAGGCAACCAGGCCCATCGCAGAGGAGTCGCGAGCCTGCATTCCCGCGCAGATTACCTCCCCAAGGCAGTGGCCGCGTCCGCAACCGCTGCCGCCGCCACCACCGCCACCGTCTCAAACACAGGGACGACGTCGCCACTGAATACATTCCCGAAGGATTCACGAATCGATTACCCTGGTGGCAGCAACCTTACCAGGAACGCGTTATCAAGAAGGAGCTTACCAACTTCCTCCATGAAGCTGAAACTAGCAGCTACGCGGTGATCAAGGCCAGGGACGACACGCGGAGTGGGGCCCGCGCCCCCGATAAAATTTAATGTATGAATAACTACTTACAAAGTGGATAATAAAGAGAAGATGAGCATAAAAAATTATAAACAAAAGAGACCCATTCATCTCCAAATTTATGCAACAAATTTTATTCAAAGACATGGTTTTGAAATGTAAGAAGTCGTAACTTTGTTCCTTACCATCAGATATTAATAAAATTCAATTCAGAACTATGTTATGATGCAATTATAGTGTTGACAAAGTTACAAAAGGAATACTCGATTCCTTCCATTTTTTCTGATAATTTTTATTAATTAAAAGCCACTTTTGACCATGAAAAAAATCATAACTTTGTTACTTAACATCAGATATTAATAAAATTTAATCCAGAACTATGTTATGATGCAATTATAGTGTTGACAGAGTTACAAAAGGGATACTCGATTCCTTCCATTTTCTCTGATAATTTTTATTAATTAAAAGCCACTTTTGACCATGAAAAAAGTCATAACTTTGTTCCTTATCATCAGATATTAATAAAATTCAATTCAGAACTATGTTATGATGCAATTATAGTGTTGACAAAGTTACAAAAGGGATACTCGATTCCTTCCATTTTTTCTGATAATTTTTATTAATTAAAAGCCACTTTTGACCATGAAAAAAGTCATAACTTTGTTCCTTACCATCAGATATTAATAAAATTTAATCCAGAACTATGTTATGATGCAATTATAGTGTTGACAAAGTTACAAAAGGGATACTCGATTCCTTCCATTTTCTCTGATAATTTTTATTAATTAAAAGCCACTTTTGACCATGAAAAAGTCATAACTTTGTTCCTTACCATCAGATATTAATAAAATTCAATTCAGAACTATGTTATGATGCAATTACAGTGTTGACAAAGTTACAAAAGGGATACTCGATTCCTTCCATTTTTTCTAATAATTTTCATTAATTAAAAGCCACTTTTGACCATGAAAAAAGTCATAACTTTGTTCCTTATCATCAGATATTAATAAAATTTCATTCAGAACTATGTTATGATGCAATCATAGCGATGACAAAGTTACAAAAGGGATACTCGATTCCTTCCATTTTTTCTGATAATTTTTATTAATTAAAAGCCACTTTTGACCATGAAAAAAGTCATAACTTTGTTCCTTACCATCAGATATCAATAAAATTCAATTCAGAACTATGTTATGATGCAATACGAGTGATGACAAAGTTACAAAAGGGATACTCGATCACTTCCATTTTTTCTAATACTTTTTATTAATTAAAAGCCACTTTTGACCATGAAAAAAGTCATAACTTTGTTCCTTACCGTCAGATATCAATAAAATTCAATTCAGAACTATGTTATGATGCAATACGAGTGATGACAAAGTTACAAAAGGGATACTCGATCACTTCCATTTTTTCTAATAATTTTTATTAATTAATAGCAACTTTTGACCATGAAAAAAGTCATAACTTTGTTCCTTACCATCAGATATTAATAAAATTTGATTCAGAACGATGTTATGATGCAAGAAGGAAGGGAGAAAGTTGGCACGAAGGAAACTCGTTTTTTTTTGGTTTTTACTGCGATTTTTATTAACTACTCAATAGTTCTTATGATTTTTTGGGTTGTAACCCCGTCGGTATAAGCTAGAAATCCATAAAATTTAGATAACAAAACCTTTTTTTCTTCATTCATCAATCTTATAATATTTCGCTGCTGAAGTCATATTTGTATTTTTGTTTTACGAAAAAAATTTTTTTTTTATCCGGTTTTTATCTATTTTTCTTTTTCTTAAGTATTATTTATCCTTATTCTTTGTACTATTATATATTTATGTTATTTTAATTTAGTTTGTAATTAATAATTAATCTGTTGGCTAGAAATAAAGATATAATTTTCAAAACGTCAATCTTTATTGATAAAAATTGTTGGAAATTAAAGAAGAAGCAGAGTATCCCCCTTGTCCTCGACACTACTTTTTCCTTACATCATAATTAAGTTACAGACCAAGTTTTATTAGAATCTGTTGGCTAGAAATAAAGATATAATTTTTCACATTTCAAAAAATAAATCTCTATTGATAAAAATTGCTGGAAATTAAAGAAGAGGCAGAGTATCCCTCTTGCCCACGACACTACTTTTCCTTTACATCATAATGAAGTAACAGACCAAGTTTTATTAGAATCTGTTGGCTAGAAATAAAGATATGATTTTTCACATCTCAAAAAGTCAATCTTTATTGATAAAAATTGCTGGAAATTAAAGAAGGAGCAAAGTATCCCTCTTGCCCTCGACACTACTTTTCCCTTACATCATAATGAAGTAACAGACCGAGTTTTATTAGAATCTGTTGGCTAGAAATAAAGATATGATTTTTCACATCTTAAAAAGTCAATCTTTATTGATAAAAATTGCTGGAAATTAAAGAAGGAGCAAAGTATCCCTCTTGCCCTCGACACTACTTTTCCCTTACATCATAATGAAGTTAAAGACCAAGTTTTATTAGAATCTGTTGGCTAGAAATAAAGATATGATTTTTTACATCTCAAAAAGTCAATCTTTTTTAATAAAAATTGCTGGAATAAAAAGAAGGAGCAGAGTATCCCTCTTGCCCTCGACACTACTTTTACCTTACATCATATTGAAGTAACAGACCAAGTTTTATTAGAATCTGTTGGCTAGAAATAAAGATATGATTTTTTACATCTCAAAAAGTCAATCTTTATTAATAAAAATTGCTGGAAATTAAAGAAGGAGCAGAGTATCCCTCTTGCCCTCGACACTACTTTTCCCTTACATCATAATGAAGTAACAGACCAAGTTTTATCAGAATCTGTTGGTTAGAAATAAAGATATAATTTTTCACATCTCAAAAACTGAATCTTTATTGATAAAAATTGCTGGAATAAAAAGAAGGAGCAGAGTATCCCTCTTGCCCTCGACACTACTTTTCCCTTACATCATAATGAAGTAACTGACCAAGTTTTATCAGAATCTGTTGGCTAGAAATAAAGATATAATTTTTCACATCTCAAAAAGTCAATCTTTATTGATAAAAATTGCTGGAAATTAAAGAAGAAGCAGAGTATCCTTTTTGCCCTCGACACTACTTTTTCCTTACATCATAATGAAGTTACAGACCAAGTTTTATTAGAATCTGTTGGCTAGAAATAAAGATATAATTTTTCACATCTCAAAAAGTCAATCTTTATTGATAAAAATTGCTGGAAATTAAAGAAGAAGCAGAGTATCCTTTTTGCCCTCGACACTACTTTTTCCTTACATCATAATGAAGTTACAGACCAAGTTTTATTAGAATCTGTTGGTTAGAAATGAAGATATGATTTTTCACATCTCAAAAAGTCAATCTTTATTGATAAAAATTGTTGGAATAAAAAGAAGGAGCAGAGTATCCCTCTTGCCCTCGACACTACTTTTTCCTTACATCATAATGAAGTAACAGACAAAGTTTTATTAGAATCTGTTGGCTAGAAATAAAGATATGATTTTTTACATCTCAAAAAGTCAATCTTTATTAATAAAAATTGCTGGAATAAAAAGAAGGAGCAGAGTATCCCTTTTGCCCTCGACACTACTTTTCCCTTACATCATAATGAAGTAACAGACCAAGTTTTATCAGAATCTGTTGGCTAGAAATAAAGATATAATTTTTCACATCTCAAAAAGTCAATCTTTATTGATAAAAATTGCTGGAAATTAAAGAAGAAGCAGAGTATCCCTCTTGCCCTCGACACTACTTTTCCCTTACATCATAATGAAGTAACAGACCAAGTTTTATTAGAATCTGTTGGCTAGAAATAAAGATATGATTTTTTTACATCTCATAAAGTCAATCTTTATTAATAAAAATTGCTGGAATAAAAAGAAGGAGCAGAGTATCCCTTTTGCCCTCGACACTACTTTTCCCTTACATCATAATGAAGTAACAGACCAAGTTTTATCAGAATCTGTTGGCTAGAAATAAAGATATAATTTTTCACATCTCAAAAAGTCAATCATTATTGATAAAAATTGCTGGAAATTAAAGAAGAAGCAGAGTATCCCTCTTGCCCTCGACACTACTTTTCCCTTACATCATAATGAAGTAACAGACCAAGTTTTATTAGAATCTGTTGGCTAGAAATAAAGATATGATTTTTTTACATCTCATAAAGTTAATCTTTATTAATAAAAATTGCTGGAATAAAAAGAAGGAGCAGAGTATCCCTCTTGCCCTCGACACTACTTTTCCCTTACATCATAATGAAGTAACAGACCAAGTTTTATTAGAATCTGTTGGCTAGAAATAAAGATATAATTTTTCACATCTCAAAAAGTCAATCTTTATTGATAAAAATTGCTGGAAATTAAAGAAGAAGCAGAGTATCCCTCTTGCCCTCGACACTTCTTTTTCCTTACATCATAATGAAGTAACAGACCAAGTTTTATTAGAATCTGTTGGCTAGAAATAAAGATATGATTTTTCACATCTCAAAAAGTCAATCTTTATTGATAAAAATTGCTGGAATAAAAAGAAGGAGCAGAGTATCCTTCTTGCCCTCGACACTACTTTTTCCTTACATCATAATGAAGTAACAGACCAAGTTTTATTAGAATCTGTTGGCTAGAAATAAAGATATGATTTTTCACATCTCAAAAAGTCAATCTTTATTGATAAAAATTGCTGGAAATTAAAGAAGGAGCAAAGTATCCCTCTTGCCCTCGACACTACTTTTCCCTTACATCATAATGAAGTAACAGACCGAGTTTTATTAGAATCTGTTGGCTAGAAATAAAGATATGATTTTTCACATCTTAAAAAGTCAATCTTTATTGATAAAAATTGCTGGAAATTAAAGAAGGAGCAAAGTATCCCTCTTGCCCTCGACACTACTTTTCCCTTACATCATAATGAAGTTAAAGACCAAGTTTTATTAGAATCTGTTGGCTAGAAATAAAGATATGATTTTTCACATCTCAAAAAGTCAACCTTTATTGATAAAAATTGCTGGAAATTAAAGAAGGAGCAAAGTATCCCTCTTGCCCTCGACACTACCTTTCCCTTACATCATAATGAAGTTAAAGACCAAGTTTTATTAGAATCTGTTGGCTAGAAATAAAGATATGATTTTTCACATCTCAAAAAGTCTATCTTTATTGATAAAAATTACTGAAAAATAGAGAAGGGTGGAGTTTTTTTTTTCGTGGTTATTATTATCCGTCCTGAATTTATTTTTCTCTTTTTATTGAACTTATTATCCGGGGAATAGTCAATCATGTTTTAAAAAAAAATACAGTTGTGGGCCCGGGTCTTTTTTTCTACGTTTCGTCCCTGCGGCTGTCAGCTGGTAGCTGCTAATTTCAGTTTCATACTTCCTCCTTGGATATAATGTTAGCATCATTATCCTTAATTCACTCAGTCAATATGACGTATACTTAAAAAAAAAAAAAATGTTGGACCTTTTGCAATAATAATTCCATTGACTTATTTACAGCTTCAGTCCCTACCGTTATTTACTTCCTTACTGTGTTGTTTAACGATGGTGGTCAATTCGGTACATTGAATTCATGCAGATCTGCCTTATCTTTTTTATTAGGATCACACATAGGTAAAGATGACAGAGTTCAGAGATTCTTAAGGGTGTGTTTCGTCTTCAACCACCCCTTCTAAAGTATAACTTTACACGGGATACGAATTGCGTTTTAGATCAGATACGCCAATGGTTCCCAAATGAGGACCTAACGTTAGAGCAATTGACTAAAAAGACATTAACCTTACTGGCATTAACTACAGCACATAGAATGCAAACGTTGTCAAAAATCGAAATCAAAAACATACACATATCTCAGTCAGGTTGTTATTAAAATACCACAAATTATTAATACTTCAAAACCAGGTCGTGAGCAACCAATACTTTATCTACCATTTTTCAACAGTATGTAGGCCTAATGTGTGTCCAGCAAAAACACTACTATGTTATATTAATGAGACAAACTCCCTTAAGAAAATCTGATGCTCTGTTTATAGGTACTAAAAAGCCGTCAGTGCGATCCGTAATACTGCGGGCTGGAGGGGCAAGTCTACCGTGTTCGCACGATTTTACAACAGGCCTATTCATAATCATGGTTGTACATCATTAGCCCAATCAATTATTGACCATTAAGTAAATAAATCAGTGTATCAAAATTTCGTAATTACTACCTATACTATAATTTAGAATGGAAATAAATGTCAAAAGGAATTGTTCAGTTTGTATGGGCACTTTGGCTTTGAGTGGACATTATCTACAGTTATAAAAAACATTATTTTTCAATATTTCATATCTTAAGGTTAGAAATAAGAAGCAGAGATGGTTAAATAAAAAAATTGTAGATTTACACATATTTACCTTTAATTTGACAATACAATTCTACAAGCAAAAGACAGTACTTCTAAATACACTTATTTATAAGAATAGACTTTACATGATCACTTAATAAATAAGTTACACTGCTCATACAGTTTGTCTTCAGCTGGAGGCTGGCATTCGGGTGGTCAAAAAAGCAGCTACATTTATATAAGTTGGTCACATGATATCCTTATCGTTAAATCTTCCATGGCCTCTCATGAAGTGTGCTTGCAGTCAAACACAACTATTCTCCTAATTTGTGCTCAACCTCAAGAATAACTCTTCGCCTTGGAGTGGCTGTAGACTCACATTTACATCTGCGTCTATTAACAGAAAGAACTATTTTAAAACACCTATCCAGTATATTTGTACATTACTATTAAAAAATAAATTAACATTAAATGTTGAACTACAGGTACAGTATTCCCACGCCTTCGCACATGTAAATAGTAGCCTATATCATCCTGATGAAAGATGTAGCTTCCCTTAAGTAAAAGGATTTTTTTTTTTACATCAGTCTTGTAGTTTCGAAGTTTGTTAACAAGCTCAACTAACAATCAAATTTTTCTAGTTTATAATATAAGTAGAGGATAAGAGGCAACAAAGCTCACAAACTAGTTTCACTATTTTTACAATAATAAGGCAAAAATAATAAACAATTTTACCTGATAACATGTGGGAATGGTCAGTCGCTGTGGTGAGTCGCAACCAGGAACAAAACAATATACTTGTGAATCAGGTGCTCTTTTATAATCCAGTAATGATCTGTATAGGTTCCGGAATATTATATCTGCTTGCTGCTAACATAGATGACAGACGCGATATGGATCTGCCATACACCTAAAGAGTATAATATAATATTAAATTATTTGTCAACAAAATGTTACTTAAACGATATGGCAGCGATATATTAATGTTTTACTTGTCATAAAGGAAGCTTAATTATGGTAAAATAATCAAAATAAATAAAAATAACTATAATCCTACCTGTCGTGGGGATATCCAATTAATAATTATATTACTAATGTGTTTCTTTGACGGATATTTTTTGCAGATGTGATCTAGTACGTAATATAGATCTTTCACAATTTATACAAAGCTGCCGACGATGTCCTCTACTTGTGCTTGGTTTGGTGTCCATAGGTATAGCCGGGTCATCATTTCGAGAGGTTAATAAATAAATTGGTCGAAAGTAACAACAAAATCAAAACGTAAGAATTATCATTATCACTCAAATGTCTTTGTTGACAAAAGTGAAATGGTGCTGCCCTATAAAAATTATTAATCGATTAAAAAGTAATCGATGGTTTGTGTAAATTAACTTATATATCTAACCGAAAAGGATTATTTCTTATGTTTTTAATATATATGATACATGATATTGCAAAAGATTACCTAATGTTTATGTATTAATATATAAATACTTTATTTACTTTTATTTTTATTAAAGTTAAAACTTATTGATTAATCGATACTATTAGTAATAGTACTTCAATAACATTTATTGATATGGAAACACAGTGAAATATGTTAACAAAACACATCCGAATCCAAAAAATACTTTTTTATGTGATATTTTTAATGAGTATTAAAAATAATTTTTCTTTCAGTTTTAATAATAATTTACTGTTTACATATTTTTTACTTATTAGCTTGTCCACCAAAAGCCAAAATTGAACAATTCTCTTTATGTTCTTTTTTTGTTAATAATTAATAAATACTTATATATATAAAAAGCAAGTTATCGTCATTTATTGATGATATTTCCTAAATCTATTTTTCAACACTCTCAAAGTCTACTAGTAATATAATGTAATCAAATAAATACTAATCTCGAGAACGAGGCGCGAAGTATAATTAATGATTAAACGAACTTACCAAGTGAAGTTCTATCATAATTATACGAAGCGCCTCGTTCGAAGAGATTAGTAAACCCGCCCAACCCTATGAACATTATTCCCAATACTAAGCTCTCCGGAAATACATCAATAAACCAGATCTATCTCTAAACTTAATGAAGATGGCAGGGAACGGTATCGACTAAGAAGATGAGAACTACCCTCGTAATAATAAAAAAAAAAAAAAAAAAAAGCAAATGCAAAGAAATCTCAACTATAGTGCCGGAGTAGTGACACATATGCGATACTACTAGTAATATAATGTAATCAAATAAATACTAATCTCTTCGAACGAGGCGCTTCGTATAATTATGATAGAACTTCACTTGGTAAGTTCGTTTAATCATTAATTATCCACATCGTATAAAATATGTGTCTATTGCTACTTATACTATTTTTGTTCTCGTAAGCGAGTTTAGTTATCTAAGAACAACAACACAAAAAATCGCTTGTTAATCCATTGATACTTCTAGTATTAGAGGCGATAATATAAAAGCTCGGAAATTGTTTACGTTATGCGTGCGATAAGCACTTCTGCACTTCTTTGCCGCATTGACGAGGAGAACGTGCGCGGCGGAGGGCGCCACGAACTCCAGGTTAAGAGATTAGTTTGTCAAATCCTTAATCTTAGTTTAGAATCTTATAAAAGTGTTCTAATTCAGTTTTAACCGCGGTTAGCCAAACAGGACGTACGCGTTTTTAGAGACTACCACATTACGCGCGTTTCTTTAATTTTGAGCTACCTGAGACTGGGTCAATGAAAGTCAGTGCTTTAAAAACAGGGCTAAGAAAAAGAAGTGCAAAATGAAGCGAGTTTTGGCGCGCTCGATATTTTTAATAAATTCGTTTATTTGCGTATGATCTATGTTTACGCTCTTAATAAACATAGGATCTCTCACGACTGTTGCGTCATCCTCCGGCTAGTATTGGCGGGCAAATTCAAATGCCACTTGTGGCTCGTGGACCTGGCGGTTAGTCAGTCATCTCGATACAGAGTCTGTGGTGCGACTTAAGTTCATTTTTACTTTTATTGTTCCGGTATCATCGGCAGTTAAAATGGGTGATAAAGATAAAATATTATTATACTTATAGATATGACGCACCTGGTACCCATTTAACGACGCCCCATGCCACAGCCACCATTCCAACATGATGGTAAACGTGAAGGAATGTTACTTGGTTTTGTTTCTTGCGGAGAACAAAAAATATCTGAAAAATAAAAAAGATCTTTACAGAGACATTGCACAATCTTTGTTTAATAATGATAAATACAATAATTGAAGATCAAACGAACTTACCAAGTGAAGTTCGATCATAATTATGTGAGCAGCTTCATTCGAAGCGATTTTGGTTCAACAAGGTGTAGTAGCGCCATCTACTGTAAGCCTCGCACGATAAGTTAAAAGTTTTTTATTTAATTAATTTTAAAAATTAATTTATTATTAACAATTTCATTGTCAAATTACTGGCAACACTACCCCCTCCATACTCATAGAGGGACGCTCAGACTTTCATGTTCGTCATTCTGTTTAAAGACAAAGATAATTATTTATTTTATAATCTGTTATTGGGTAGGGTTAAGGGCGGGTGTTTATAAATCGCTTCGAATGAAGCTGCTCACATAATTATGATCGAACTTCACTTGGTAAGTTCGTTTGATCTTCAATTATGTTTCGCAGCTTCATTCTTTGCGATTTTGGTTCAACAAGGTGTAGGATGTTTATAGCAGAGATTATAAAATAAACAACCTTAAAATTAGGGTGTTACTCAAGAAACAGACTAATTATAATCACATAATAATCATTTATTGATCGAAGAATACAAATATTAAATAATCTACTTATTGAGTATCATTATTACATGAATCAAGGATTGATTCAGCAAAACAATTGTTGTTTATGATATCTTTATTATAAAATTGAGCGAAAGCGGATGATGAATCAGACCACCCAGCAGTTCTTTTAATTATTTCAATATTAACGCCTAATTTATTTGCCTTAGATGTGCTCGCATGTCGTGTACTGTGAGCACTGAATATTGTTATATCTATACCACTCTCTTGCAAAGTCTTTTTTAACCAATTACTAATAGTTTGGGAACCAATTTTAGAGTGTGGTTTCTTATAACTAATAAATAAATTACTATTAGTAACATTTGAACGCAATAATTTAGTTTTATCTATATAGGTTTGTAGGCATCTTGCCGGACAGATTTCTGGACAATTATTATAAAAAGGTAATCTTAAAAGAGGTTGTGGAGAATTTAATTTTGTTGTTTTTATCATGTCCGGTATTTTTATTATTATTTCCTTTTGATTTGTAAAAATATTATTAGTTTTAATCAAAGATAGTGTTTGTACACGATGAGCAGTAACCAAGGCAAGTAAGGTTACGGTTTTTTCAGAAAGGGTTTTTAAATCAAGACTTTCATTAGGCCATTTTTGTGACAAAAATTGTAAGACAATATTGGGATCCCATGTCATATTATATTTGGGAGTACTTGGTCTTAATTTAAAAATACCCTTCATGAAACGCTTAAGTCTATCATCATCGAGATTTTTTCCCAATAGTAGAGACAGAGCAGATTTATAAGAGTTGATTGTCCCGTACTTGGCACCCTTGTCAAATATTTCTGTAAGAAAATGAATTATTATTGGTATAGATCCAATTGAGTAATCATAATTATTTTTTGAACAATAATTTAACCAATTTTTTATGCATCCGTCATACTGTTTGTAAGTGTTATTTGACAAGGATGCTAACATTATTTCAACGGACCTCGGCGATAAGGCTTTCTTTAATAGAGTTTGCCGGATAATCTCGCGGCAGCTAGTGTCAGAGTGAGGTGCAGATTGTGGCCTGACCTGTAAGGAGATTTCAATAAGTTCTTATTAGGCGAAAAAATTATAATTTCAGACTGACATATTCTCGAAAATAATGGATACCAAGCCTGGGTCGGCCAGTATGGGACAACAACTATACCTTCTGCCTTGTCAGATATTATTTTTTGGATCATTTTTAATACCATTGAAAATGGCGGGAAGGCGTAAAATTTTAAGTCTGTCCACGAGATAGTAAAGGCATCAATGGCCCATGAATCGGGTTCATTTTTCCAGGTGACATATATATCACATTTAGCATTGCAACGACTAGCAAATAAATCCACCTCTGGCGGACCAAATTTTTGTTTTATTTTCACAAATGCACTGTTATCTAATTCCCATTCAGTTTCCTTAAATTTTTTCCTAGATAAAAAATCGGCTTCTTTGTTATCCTTAGTATTAATGTAGGATGCAAAAACCATTACACGACGCCTTTCACACCATTTCCAAAGATTTCGTGTTTCATTATTGAGATGAGGATACTGAACGCTGCCCATTCTATTAATGCATGAAATTGCAGTAACATTGTCAATTCTCAATAACACCTCACAGTCAGAACAATGATTAGCAAAAACCTTTAGACCGAAATAGGCTGCTTTTAATTCTAACTGGTTTATATGTAATTTTATTTCCTCTTTTTTCCAATGACCGTACGATTTTTTACCATTACAGTAGGCACCCCAACCGGTTAAGGAAGCATCAGTATAAATTTCTTTCACATAATTATTACTTTTGATCGGAGAATAACTAAGATCTATGTGATTAACCCACCATTTGAGATCTTCCCTTATAAATTGTGGCAATTTAACGGTCTGATTGTAACTATCATTTTTCAATAGAGTGTTGTATTTAAATTGTTCGAATAATTTTGTATGCATCCATGAAAATTGTAACGCCGGACAAGCTGATACTAAAAGACCAAGTATTCTTGCAAATTCACGTAATTTATATTTACTATTTCTACTTAAACAATTTTGTATAACTCGTTTAATTTTTTCTTTTTTATCTATAGGTAATTCTAGTATCATTTTTAAAGAATCGAAGATAAAACCCAAAAATTTGCAGCGTGTTTTGGGAATTAACTTGCTTTTATCTATATTTATAATAAACCCTAACTTTTCTAATAATGAACAAGTTTGTTTTATATTCTGATTGCAATCACTATAATCTAATCCAATAAGGAAAATATCGTCTAGATATACTACAGATATCATATTCATAGAACGTAGATGTTCTATTACAGGTTTTAATATTTTAGTAAAAACGTATGGAGCTGTGCTTAAGCCAAACGGTAAGCAATTAAATTCGTATAGATTACCGTTATAATTAAAGCGTAAATATTTTCTGTGACATTTTTCTATGCTCACAAAAAAATAAGCATCTTTGAGATCAACTGAAGCCATATAACAACCATGGGTAATTAGCTTAACGGCAGTTCTATAATCTTCCATTTTAAAATGACTGGTTTCTATAAATTTATTTAACAATTTTAGGTTAAGAATAAAACGATTTTCACCGTTTGGCTTAGGCACAAGAAATACACTCGATATAAATTCACCATCTTCATGATGGCATTTTGATATTGCATTGACTAATAATAACTTCTGAATAGCTTTAGTGTATTCAATATGCTCCTGTTCTGATTTTGGTAAAGTAATTGGATTATCAGAACGAATAGGAGTGGATTTGAATGGAATTTTATATCCTTTAATCCACGATAATATAATTGGGTCCTTCGTAATTTGTGACCATTGTGAATAAAAACATTGTAAGCGGCCAGCGTAACGAATTACCTGAGAATTCATCGCCGATAGTTCTTCCTGGTCGGTGATGTGGTTTTTGCTGAAGGTGGTGGATGGCGGGAGTAGGCTGTGGCACGTGGGTAACGCGCCGCTGTCCGTCCTCTCGCTGACGATGGTTCGCTGGCTCTGATTGGTGGTTTCCTTTGGATCGGGCCCCTGAAGTTTAAATTCCTTTTAGGAGCATTCCTAGGGTTATTAGTTTTGCTAGTAGATGCGACTGGATTGACCTTGAGCAATGATTCTCCTGTTTTTTGAACAGTTTTTGCAACTTTCAACTTCTCGGTTAAATCTTCCCCGAATAAATATTTATCACGGTCAGTTGTTGCCAGTGTCTCACGCAGACTTGTATTGATGGAACTCATGATTATGCTACGTCGTGTTTTGGTTTCAATATTGTGGCTATCGCATAGTATGCGACACGCATCACTAAGAGGTTGAAGCAATGCTTGCTTAGAAGTTTCATTCTTTAAAATTAACTCTGAGACCTGTGATAATGCAGCTATTGCGACCCCAATCTGATTTTGTTTTTGCAACAAAGTACTGTCTCTCTTAGCTAGAATATCCGGCACACCAACTTTAGCTTCGGGGTTCAGTATAGGGGCTACAAGAAGGTTACAATTACTAGGGATTAAATATTTCTTGAGTAAGCCCTCTTTTATTTCTCTAGGTAGTCCTTTTATTAAGATATTCTGCCAACGTGAAGCAATGTCTTTATGTATATTTTTACCTAGCGATAAGTTTGGCTGTGGGGCTTCACCCAGGATTTGTAAAATTTCATCCTCTAACTCCACTTCCTCATCCTGGTTTGAAGAATTTTTTGGATCCTTTTCATTGTTGGTAGAAGGTCCAGGTTCGATTGAATTTTCAGTTTGAATGAGTTGACATGACGGTGGTCGATGTGTAGGAGAATCGATAACGGGCATATTTAAATCTACCTCACCATGATCTATAGACGATGCTCGTCGCGAGCTTGATGATGATAATGAGGGCAAAATCTGGTCTTCCGAATCTGCGTAACAGATATAGCTCGGATTAGTTTTAAAGTCGAAACTCGACATCAACATGACCGTCAACGACGGTAGTTGTAAACATCAATTATAGCCGTCAACGACGGTAGTTAATAAACTTTACATTATAGCCGCCAACGACGGTAATAATATTTCCACCAGGTTAATATTGATTGTTATTGTCAACGACAATAACATTTTTTATTTTTTATTTTTTATTGTAAAACAAGAGTAAGTTACTGTCGCTGCTTGACGCTAAATTATATACGGCCACAATTGAACAGTTAATAGATTTATAAAAGAGCAATAAACCTTCAACGAAGGCGACTCCTTTTTACTAATTTTATTAAACTTAATTCACTAACAAGTCTAAACTAGACTGATAATCGCCAACGACGATTATATTAATATATTGTATAGGCATAACCACTTATCTTTGTTGTACAAAATTGTACATTCAACTTGTAACGTAACTAAACTAAACTCTTCAAATGAATATATTATTCACTTACCCTCACTGTCCCTTGATACACGTCTTCGTTGTTGTAATTTCTTTTCCAACTTCCTAATCTTCTTTTCAATTCTAGCTTCTTTGTCCTCACGTTTTCTTTTGTTCCCCATATTTTTAGAAAATATATATATATCTACTCGCTCTAAAGTTTTGCGGACGTGCGGAGGCTACAGCACGATAACACAGAATGACGAACATGAAAGTCTGAGCGTCCCTCTATGAGTATGGAGGGGGTAGTGTTGCCAGTAATTTGACAATGAAATTGTTAATAATAAATTAATTTTTAAAATTAATTAAATAAAAAACTTTTAACTTATCGTGCGAGGCTTACAGTAGATGGCGCTACTACACCTTGTTGAACCAAAATCGCAAAGAATGAAGCTGCGAAACATAATGATAGATACAATTTCAAAATCTTGAAAAAAAAAATCGCCTTTTATACACTTAGGTAGTTAAATAAGGACACATCATTTAACATTTTTCATATACACTAACCGTAACTTACTCGTTACATTAACTCAAATTACTTTTTAAGCATACTTATTATAAATTATATCTATTACTTATTTCATTACCGTATCTAAAAGGTCCACAATCTTGATAGCAAAATATGTGTAGCAGACCTTCCAGGCGTACACTTCGCTGTAAGGTCCGTCGTTGGAAGGGTGACACACGAGCGAATAGTGGTTCAGCCAGCCTAACACTAGACTCTGTAAATGATTTTCAAATTTGTAAATAAATAACATTATTTAGATTAGATTTATCAAACGTACCTATACCTACTAGAAGCAAATGCGGGACTTACTGTATTTAAAAAAATGTCCCACATCACTTTGAACTTAGTACAGTAAGCTAGTTGTTGTAGTATAGGTACATCAGTTGTGATGTGGCTCTCTGATGTACCTGCGCAGAAGGCTTAATTTCGAAGCACGACTAATGACGACCAATCAGAATGATTCAAGTATCATGCCATCATAAAAAATATTCTCATAAATACATATCCAAATCAAAAATTCTATATTCATAACATACCTCAATGCCAATTAAAATGACACAATAAATACATATATATTCCACCCCCCACCCTCACCGCCCCTATTGTTCAATCATCAAACCGTTGCGTCTTGTCACTTGTGTAGCTAAATCTAAGGCGCACAATACACTATTCGCAAAGTTAAATAAAGTGAATTGAATACGATAGTGATAGTATGATAGTGTAAGTGATGCCATAGCATTACTTCACTTCGTACAAACTCATCACGCTTCGTTCAAGTTTTTAACCCGATTCAAAGGAAATGAAGCGTTCCTTGCGAAGCAGCACGAATGTGTGTAGTCATGAACTTACTTGTAACTTTCGCGATGACTTTACGTAGTGTATTGAAGGCATAATGAAAGTGTTGCTTATAAATATTCGTGAATGTCAAGATAGCAGGCACATCGAGTTTGAGGGTCTTATGTATGTCAATAATTTGTGAGTAATTAGTGATATAAAGCATATAATTAGTGACATTGTAAGTTAAAAGATATTGGAAGATCTTAGTGTGCCTGCTAACTAGAAGTCTAGGTAGTAGGCCCACTAGAAATACAATATTTATTAGTTTGAATTACATGTCAAAAATTTGTATCTTATTATTGATTTTTATTACACGAATTGTCATTTCACTGACTTCAATAGAATTTCTGATTATTTTTGTTAATTTGAAGCTAATAAATACACAAATCATTTGTGACTGAAATTGTGATTCTCGTGATACATATAACCTAAAGATTTCTTCCTTATTATTCTTTAAAAATAAAAAAATATTTTTCATGCTAAATGTACATGAATGCTTGCGATGAATTTTAATATTATTGTACTGCAATAAAGTTCAAATATATTTTTAGTATTTTTAGTAAATGAAAAAAAAGAAGGGAAGAAAGTTTTATAAAAATACTGATACCTATATCGATTGCAGGTGATATCGATACCTATCGAAATAAAATCAGAAATATCTCCAATTCTATTGAATGAGTGAAATGAAAGTTCGTGGTATAGAAGTCACTAATTAATCACAAATTTTTGACATTTAATTCAAACTATTACGAATCGTATTTCTAGTGTACCTGGTTCCTTGATGTTCCTGGATCACTTATATTACGGTGTCACTATTATATATTATGTATCACTAATTGTACTATTTACTCAAAAATTATTAATTTTTAATTAATTACATATCACTTGCATGTTATTTAGAACATAATATAAACTAAGTAAAGTTTTTCTTTAAACTTTGGTTCGAATACTCATTTTAAATACTGCACAATATTGGCAAAACAAAATAATCATCCCAAATCTACAACGCTGCAAACATAGATATGATGCATCGACTTGCCTTTGACCACACCACAGAAAACGACCTGCCTACCGGTCGTCGCCTGCGAGTGTTGTGGCACATACGGTTGCTCCGTTATTTAATAATAATATAAGTATTTTTTAAGTTTTTCCAAATAATAATTTTGTATTTAAAAATTTTAAATACAAAATTATTCGTACGACGAATCGTACGACGTTTTTTAACACATTTGCGAGGAAACAGAAAAAAAAACATTAAGTAAACTCAATCTGTGAATGTACACTGTTGCTTTCCCGCCATTTTAACAGCGCGCTAGCGCTGCCTACTGACTGGCGCCGCGCGGCGATTAGTTCGAAATTTGAATAGCAACAGCGCGCGAAATGCTGTTATGGAATTTGTATGGACTATAACTTAACTATTTGTTTTGGTAACACACGCGTTTTTTATGACCCGCCTTACATATTTATATCCGGTGGAATTACATCAGTTTTACGAGCAAAGGTGTTAAAAAAGTTATTATTTCAGGGAGTGATATTTTACGATGAAGCGAACTTCTCGTAAATTTTATTGATGTCACTAGTTTTCTAATTGCGTAATTAAAGTAATTTCCTTCATAAGACAATCAAACTTGTTGGTGTGCCTGCTACCTTGACGTTCACAAATATTTTACCGGACACGATCTATGTAAAAAGTAAAGTGTTCGTTCAAAATTAGCCAGAAAGCTTATATAGCGATAATTTCGTAAAGTTACGTTATTCGCGGAAAGAAGTGGTTAGGCGCAAATCTTAAGTCTTCGAAAATTTTAAATCTACAGAAAAACAATTAAAATTCGGACTTGATCTGTGTCCGATTCTAACCCAGTAAACCAACCAGTAAATAACACACACCACATTTTCAATCAGTTGAATGAATCTTACTTGATAAAATACATATGTACATCCAATAATTTGTACTATATTATAGACTGCCATTAATGCTCGTAAGTCATAGGCAGGTCGTTTACTCATGTGATCTGGTAACCATTTATAAACGGTAATAAAATAAAGAGCCATGAGAGTCAATCCCGGCCATGGGGTCCGCATAAGTGGCCAATCTTGTATTCTTTCATCTGGATGAATAAAATTATAAAAATACTTGTTAGATCTCTGATTAAAATTATAATTCTGTTAACTGAGGGTCGGAGCCAACTCTCGCGCAAGTAATGCATCGTAACGTTTTACAAGACCCTCCTGCATGATTCTAATATACTCGTAATTAGTAAAAAATACGTTTTTTGAAGTGTCCACTGGCCGCTAACTTTCGTAATTTCTTTTTGTCATCTAGATTTTGCACCAAACGCACGGCAAAGCACCAAAAGATGCAAGAGTCTGCATGCATGAGCATTTAGTTACACATTGGTATTGGAAGTAGATTGCGCTAATCAACTTCTGCAATTTTTAGAATTCACTTTAGAAAGAAACCCAAAACTAGCGTAAAACGAAACGAAAGCAGCGGTTTCAAAGTTTTCGGCGGTGGAACCCTTCCCTATGGCTTATTCGAATCGAATAGAGAATGGGGCACTACCAACAAAGGGTGCCCTGTGTTGATTGGTGGGTGTTAATGACTGCAGATGCTGCCAGGTCCAACCTAAAGTGCCTTCCACAATACGAGTAGGCACTCAAGATAAAAAATGTTGGTCATCCATTCTATGACCCTTCCTTACGAGAAGTGCTTAACTTGACTATAATAAAACGAAATCATGTTTTACTCGTATGTAAAGGTACTTCGATCATAGAACAAATTATAAATAGATAGACACTTTATTGCACAAAAATAAAATATTTTATAGTTAAAGTAGGTAAAGGCAGTTTTATCGCTAAAGGCGATCTCTTCCTGACAACCTCAAATATAGGACACAGTGATGGGATCAGGAGAGAGCGCGGAGGTAGTATACTGAGGGTAGCTATATCATCATCATCATCAGCCCTTTTACGTCCTCACTGCAGGGGCTCAGGCCTTCCTTATGGATGGTTAAGGAGGATGGGCCATGACCCCCCCACGCTGGCCCAATGCGGATTGGAAGGTATTAACGACTGCAAATGCAGCCGGGACCAACTGCTTAACATTTCTTCCGAAGCACGAAGTTGCTCGAGATAATAATTTTTTGGTCACCCATCCCGTGACCGACCCTTGCGAAAGTTGCTTAACAACAAATATCGCGGGCCGCGGCGCTTATCCATATATACATATATACCACTATACACAAATCCTACTATATAACATAATATCATAATATAATTAATAAATAAGATTTACATGTATGTACACTTAGAGAACTAGAAAAAAAATCAGGCCCGAAGACTTATTTAATACGTAATAAATAACACGTAAAAAAAAACAGCTCTGAAACTCGACGTAGACACGTCGAGTTTCAGGGCTGTTTTTTTTTAAACACTGGTTGACGAGTCCATTTATTGAGTTGGGTTGTGTCGAAATTACACATCACTTTTGTTGTTTTTGTTTATTTCGATTGTTATTATCAAGTTTTATTGTTATTTGTTATGGTTGACTAAAATAGCATCAGCGATTATGATTTTCACAATAAGTAAATATAATTTTACTAATAATAAATTTATTTATTTTTACTTTCCGTTTTTTGTCGTGTTATTTATTACAAAGATATATATAAGATATATATATAAATAACATAAAAATTGAGTCTTCCAAAAATTCATGCAATATATTAACAAACTAAAAGTTATTAAATTATTGTAATAATATTTTGGGGTTTATTCATTAATACCTATTTCATTAATTAATAAATAATTTATCTCTTGCCTTTTGTGCGATCTATACTTTCTATTTTCATATGACAACACGTGGGTGTTATTTATTAGACAAGGTTCCAGCGCATTAGCAATTTACGGGAGTAATACCTGCAATTTCCTCGTTTAGGTAATTGTATAATTTAGCAGCGCCCCTTATAATGACAGCCATGGTTTGAATTTCAATAAACAACTGAAACATATTTAAACATTACAATGTGTTAGCAATATTTATTCATTTAATATGCAAATAATGAATGTTTATGTAAAACATTTGATGCATAATAGCATAAAGAGTTGTATGTTATTATTCGACATTAGGGTAGGTGAGCCTGTTTGATATCACTATCTTTGTTTTACCATTATATTTACGCGTTATTTAGCACTCTCTTCGTTAAGCTGAATTTCATTAATTACAAGAAAGCTCTATCGCGATGCCCGCCAGATTTGCATGCAACATTTGGATTATAGATGAGACAGGATTGTAAGTATTCAGTGCACGTCCCTCCAAAAATTCTGGCACCAACTGGAGTTAAGCAAGTAGAATCCGTGACAAGCGCTGGAAGAGGAATCGCTGTTACAGATGCGTAAAGTCACTTTTGTGATATGTATGAATCATTTTATAAAATCTGCAAGACCTTCTAAAGAGCGGCCTGCCTTTGCTCTCGTGGACAATCACGAAATTCACATTTCTATTCGAGCAATTCGCATGGCAAAAGAAAATGGTCTGGTTGTTGTTACATTACATACACCACCAACCGTTGGACAAATCAGTATTTGGGTCGTTTAAAACGTATTTAAATCAGCCAGCTAATATTAAATGATACCTCCTGGACATATATGAAAACTTTTGGACGTAATTTGATGTCAAAATATTGAAAAGAATACCTAGTACAAAAAGATAGGATAGGTTTTTCCAAACTTTTACTTGATTATTGTTGCTAATAACTGAAATAATTGTAAGTTGCAAATGCTAAAATGATTATCCAATTATTTCAAATGATTATTCAACAGAAAATAAATAAGTTATAGCTAATAAAAGTGTTTATTTCAATTTGAACCTGCCTAGTGCAAGGTACAACGTACACGGTCCAAGGTAGTTTTCAAAACTCAATAAACAACTCATAATCTATTTGTACTTTATCGTATTTGTATTGATATCTAAGTTTGAAACTTTTCAAATTTCAGTTTTTCATTAAGTTAGTTAAAAGGAAAGGAAGTGACTGCATTTGATCTATTCGTTTCCTGTAAAAATCAGTGATGTGCCGGATCATTAAAAATGTATATCCGCGGATACGGATCCGAATACGGATATTTGGTGTCAAGATCCACGGATACGGGTACGGATACGGATCTTTATATATATATATATACTATATGTTTCAAGTTCCTCTAATTTTCACTGTGTTTGCTCATGTAATTCAATGTTTACACTTTATATGGTAGGTAGTACCTACTAGGTACGCAGTGTTAATTTACTTCATTAGAATATATTTTTGGTTTTCTCATCATCTCATAGTTATAAAAGTGATCTTATAACTTATATTTTTTTATTATATTGATCTCATTATAATTATAAAAAAGATTTAAATTTTGGTTTTCTCGTTTTCTTATATATATAAAAGTGATGTTATAACTTTCTATAATATTGATCTCATTATAAAGATAGTTGACCTTTGAGTTATCTACTATTGGTATAGTAACTTACCTACTACGATAAATGTTTGCAATATAAAGGTGCCAAATATTTGATTTTAAGAAATAATAAATACTTGAATTGAATTTTATAGTTTTTTAAATCTACCTAATCACCTATATATAGCATTTCATCCTATCAATTGAAAATTAATAAGTTAAAAGATCCGTAAATTATCCGCGAGTAAAGTAACGGATACGGATCTTTATTTTCCGTCGGATATCCGCGGATACGGATACGGATATCCGGAACATCACTAGTAAAAATCAACTTTTGCTAGAGTCGCCATCTAATGGAGTTGCTTTTTTAGTGTTTTCTAGGTTTGGACAAATGGGAAAAAATATCGATTTATTTCAAATATATCGATAAATATCGATAAACATATCGATATGTTAATATATCGATATTTTCTGCGTGATAAGCGATTATCAATGAAAATTTTTCTGATATTGACATCAGGAGCACACTCAGTGATACCAACCAAACCAACAAGCAGTGTCATAGTCATAGACCAGTGTCGGCAACCTTTTGGTAAGCAAGGGCCACATAGTGGCAAATAAACTAAAGGCGGGCCACACTTGTGATAATTAACCTTAGAAGCCTAATATAGTCCCCGAATAATTGGTCATATCACAGAGAAAAATGAAAATGTAATTAATATTTATATCGTACACCGAATGAAGACTACAAAGTAAATGTGGGAATAAATTAATATGTTATTGTTAATGTGTACTTTTTATCCTTATGATGAAACTAGTTTTCGCCAGTGGTTTAGCCCGCGTGGTCCCTAGGGAAATGTTAAGTGGGATAAGTATTCTATTACCTAAGACAGCTAATACCCTATCTGTATGCCAAATTTCATCAAAATCCGTTCAGTAGTTTCGGCGTCATTGGCGAACAAACATCCAAACAAAGAAACTATCACATTTATAATCTTAATAGAATAATATTTTCTGTAGTAGAAGAAAAGAAACGCTGCATACCATATATTTTTAACAAACCGTCATCGTACGGTCCGAATACCATTGGGATAGTGTAGCAAACTGACAGTGTAGGGTCGGAATCGCATAGGGATAACTTTTTGAAAATATTTATCAGCCTCGCGAATTTTATCCTGAATTATTTTAAGACTTAATTACACGATTAAATAAGTAAAAAATAAGCTACATTTTGAGATATGTCTTTCACTAAACGCGTTAATAAATATTGAGGTCAAAATTGAACATGATTCTTTCAGTGTGATGTTTGAGGTTGCATTTGGTTAGAATAAGTTCTCAAATGCTCATCTGAAAGACGAGAAGCATATTTATTTTTCCTGTAATTCACAATTGAAAACGTTTCTTCTCATAAATAAGTGCTACCAAAAATTGTTATTATCTGCTGAGTCAACCTTCTCAATTCGCCATAAGATGGCAAGCTGCCATAAAATTTAATAAGATCATTGATTTCCCTGAAAGAGCTTTTCAGAGATTCATTCCATTTGAAATCAATCATGTTCATTTCAAAATGACTTGACACTGGATCCACGTTATCCAGCCGATCGCGATTCGTTCATGAATTTATTTCGATATTTAAAACTTATTAACCAGACACTTACGGGCTGCAATTAAGACGTTCGCGGGCCGCGTTTTGTCGACCACTATCATAGACAAACAAAAAAGACAAGCACATAATAGATTAAACTCATACAGCCTACATATTCTTTTTTTAAATATACGAAATACACGATGTGACGCATGAGCAGACAGCAGAACTTTAAAAAAATATCAATTTTGATACGAATTTGATATCTGAAAATAAATATCGAAAGCCGATATATCGAGGAAAAAAAATCGTTGATTTATATCGATTTTTTTAGAAAAAATATCGATATTTTGGTATATCGATAGTCTTTGCCCAATTTCATTAGCACCATTATTTTTTAATCAAATTTCAAAAACTGGCTTAAATACAACAGGTTAATTAATGTATGAACAAAAGTATTACACATACTTTTTTATTAGACATTGTGATGCACCTATAAAACGGTATAATCCTTAAATGGTGCACCTTTACAGGATTTTAGCTGATTACTAGTGTTTTGAATGATTTAGAAAAAGTTTTTTTTGTGTATACTACATACAAGTCGTTTCCAACGATGAAAAAAATCCAATGTTTCTTTTAGTAGAAAAGTCGCCGCCATTTAAATGTTTCCATGAAATCTTTGTTGCTAAAATATAAAAAACTAAATCAATGTGAACAAACTGCACATGACTGGTGACATCACCCTGTGTAGGTATATTAAGACCGATTTGATATTAATTATGCTTCACCGTTGGACCTTATTGTAATTTTGTGGAAAGTTCAAAGTTGAAGCTACGTGGTTTTTAAATTGTCTTTAAAATTCCGCACCTCAAAAAGAAAACTTAGCATTACTCGGATGTCTATGTCTGTCCGTTCGTTCGTTTGTATATCATAGTTAATTGTCTTTAGTGTCCGTCAGGCTAGCAGCGCTATCCTCTTGGATTCTGATATGGTTTTTTATTTGAACTATTTAGTTTCTTATTTATCAGTCCGTTACAAAATAGGGACCAATGCCTAAGTTACGTAGTTTCCGAGATAAGCGAGTCTTTGTGCCGGCATATAAAACCTACAATCAGAATAATTATGGATCAAATTCAAATTTTTCTTCGGATAGTTAATTTTGTTTAGATAGTGTAACATTGATTTTGATTCGTCAGGTTTTTGAAGCACTTTCACATTGCTAGGTTTGGCAGGCAGAATCTGTAGGTTTTCATTTTTGACTTGATTTCATATTTTCTTTTATCGCGTCGATAGGGGTTGTGTGCTGCAGGTTGAGTATGATTAAACGTCGCGATCGCAATCGCTCTTTCATATCAAATAGTTGTAGTGATATTATGTAATCTAGATTGTAGCATGAAGTTAATCTTTCAAATGAATTTAAAATTGTAGGGCTCTGGTAGCACTCGTAAAACGTTGACGTTTAATATGTTGAAATGTGGTGTCACAGTATGCTCATTGTAATCCAAAGGATGTAAATTTCAATTTTGAAAAACTAAAATATACTTATAATTTATTTTTACACACAAAATACTACAAAGTTATTGTTCACATATAATTTATCATTTATAACATATTTCATTATTTATTGTAATAACTGTCAAATAGCCAATCCATTAGAAATAAATACAGAGTTCAGAGAACATCAGCTCAGCAGCGCCACAAGGGCTCGATTATCTCCTATTTAATTTTGAGCAAAATTACGTAACTTGTCTATTTGTCCCTTATTTCGTAACAGACTGATAAATAAGGGGCTAAATGGGTCAAGATTGCATTCTCAACTTGTGGATAATGAACACTCCGGTTTCTAAGACATTACTGTCTTTATTGTATTAGCAGAAAAGAAATACATCTTAATATTTATGAAAAAAAATTAAACACTATGCCTATGACACAGAATTTAAATGACATTTTTGTTTATCTTCGAAAATAACAAAATAATCATCATACAGCATCTTCCATAAATCTTCATAACACATTCTAATACTACCTGACCCTATGTGTGGCTGCAATCTGAGATTAATGTAATAGTGTTGGATTAAGAAATTTAAGTCCTTATTTTGTATTAACCATTGAAAACTGTTGTGTTTAAAAATCTAAGCATTGTATTTTTAATTTTTGCATAAAAATTAAATAAAAAATTTGGCAATTTAATTTGCCTTTTAAAGGCAAAGTATAAATTGAAGCTTTACAGTAGTACATGAATTAATGAATATTTTAAAATAAACAAAAAGAATATCATCTGGTAGGTCACATAGGTAATACACAACCAGTCAAATTAGTATAATACATCCTCATTCTTCCTTGCCTAAATCTCGTATAATAATACATATATTAACCTCTTCATTTACACTTTGTCCTTAAATCTAGAGCATAAACACTCACCGTTTAAACATAAAAGTGAGATCTTAACTGAACTGGAATACTTACACCTTTGACATGCACAACTTACTACTGACAAAATATCCACAGGGATATCACAGAATAATTTCACTAAACCTAACATGAGATCCCACATTTATATTCCCACAGTGATAAAGAATATAATAATTTGTACAACAGGGCATTAAAATATCATAGCAAAGTAACTAAATGCATTATGCTTAACTTGTTCCTACCATTCAATTTGTTATGTTGCAGAATTATTGTTGGAGTTGTTATATTATAATTTTCTATATATTTGTGACTTCCTATTTTTCAAAAACATTATAAATAATTAAGTGTTTAAGCATTAAGAAACAAAGCAATAAGAGAATTGATAAAAAATCCATAAAATCATGCCAATAAAGAGTTACAACTCATGTTACTGACGTTAAGACAATCAAAGCGCTAATTAATAATAATCATAAATTAACAAAAAGTCTGCAACACATCAATTATAAATTGAATTCATATTGGTTTAAAATATTAAGCAATCATAAAATTATTATTTACATACTCAACAATTATTTTGATCCATTAATCAACTTTGGTCACTGATATACAACACTACTTTTCATTTGGACTATGAAAACCATTTACAAGCGGACATTCAGTTTCTGATGCATCAATTATTCCGTTTTCACCATTTAGATTCATAATCTCATTTTCATTTAAAATAATATCATTCGATTCTGCTGATTGTAAATTGTTTGCTGGACTGTTACTACGACTTGAGCTACTGCAAGAATCTGAACTAGATGAACTGTCACTTTCTGAATCTTCACTTGTTGAACCTTGAGATGCTTGTTGTAAATGTTCATTTTCTTGATGTAACTTTTCATTTGCCAATTTCAATTCGCGAATTTGGTCCTCTTGCTCTTTCAAGCGCTGTAACATATCGGCAATAGTAGGTTCAACCGGATATAATGTACTGGATTGATTGGAAGTACCAGAAGTATCTCTGTCTGTTACCATACTATCCTTATCAGTTGTTGACATATTATCTTTGTCCGTGTCATTACCATCTTTCTCCTCATCTGAGAGCTTAGGTTTCGAGCGATCGGTCCTCTTTACGAGACTGTCGTATTTTGCTTCAAGAATAAGGTACTCTTGAATCAATTCGTTTTTAGACATGTTGGATAAACGTTCTGTTTGAGCGTCTTCATAAACACTAGAAAACTCTTTAGTCAAGTACTCTTCTTCATCTTCAGGCAAAGAGAAGAAGTAATTATCTTCAGAATCGATGCTAAAACTGGAATCCCGTGTTCGTGCTGAAGGAGTTTGCGCTAGATGAAAATTATTTTCCGGTTCTGGTTTATGTATTTCCATTAAAAATTGATTATTATTGAAAGGAGCGCGTGTCTTGGCCACTACAATTTTTCGGAATCTATTATTTCTCTTGGGTTTATCGTATTTTCTTCTATCTTGCCAAGGTACTTTAAGAAACGGTTTCATAATTTTTCGTTTGGTTTTGCCGCGCCTTCTCTTTTTTTTGACAATCCCATCTGTAGGTTTCTCTACTTCCCTAATAGGTGGCGCCTCAATTAAAAGAGGTTGCGTCGTATCACCATCTTTTATCTCCAAAGAAGTATTTTTATCCATTTGCTTCCAGTATACGAGACTTGCAATCTTTAGAATTTAAATAAAAAACAATAAAAAAAAGAAACTTCACCGAACTTACGACAACAGTCTTTTATAAAATATAATCAAAATTATTTCACTGCACGCACTACGCAACCAAACACAGCAATTTGACAATTTATTGCGCCATCTTTATTTAACTAACGTGTTGCCAGTATAACACTATGTTGCCAACGGTCGACTTTGCTATTCAGTGAGTAAGTAAAAAACTACCGAATTTTGCTAACCACCTTTTTATACTAGCGAAACCACCAGTCACTAAATAAGAATCAATCCTATCATTAAATCACAAAATATTATATGAGAAATGATTTGATATTGCGAAGAAAGCAATGTTTAATACTTATTGATTTTGTGTTAGTCTGGTTAGACAGAATTCAAATTCAAATTTCTTGTTTAAGCTAAAGTCTATAAAAATTTGCACTTTTTGGTAGATACGTGGATGTGATTTTTCTTTCGTAATTTTTAATGCATTGAAAATAATAGTCGTCAAAGAACGTTTTGACATGATTATTTAGCGAATACTTATATTATTTATGGTTTTATATCACTAGAAGAATCAAATTCAAATGTAGAAACATTTGTTCTCTTACTCTCTTATAAATTATTTAGTCTTGTAAACGGAATTACTACTTATATCAGTAGAGTACTCCCATTCGGAAAGTGAACCCAAAAAGATATCAAGTACAGAGGATATTTGTCTATTTCAAATATTGTGACAATCATATTTTGATTAACTGAGACTTTTCATATTTCAGTTTTTTAGCACAATAATCTTGTTAATCTTTTTAAAAGGCTTTTCATACAATTCAATATTAACGAGCATTATCTCACGATTCGCCCTTATAATATGTATGGAGAATTACAAGTGTTTGTTTGCTCACGAGATTACACAATCTGTCAATATCGGTCACTAATCTCGTCTATAATCTATAATATCAAATTTCTTCGAAGAGCTCTTCTCGCATTCGGTCTAACATTCTCCATTTGATCCAACCCCGAGGTCTCTTGAGCCAGGATCTTAAGCTGATCAAGAAAGCCATTGCTTTCAGGTGACTCACCTTGTTAGTCGTGTAACTCCCGGAGAGTGATGAAATCGCTTGGTGATACCATCTGAAGCAATAAAATGGGTAATAGAGCAAAGTAAGTCATCTTGTCTTTCACAAAATAATTTAACTGTTATCGTGACCGATCTGTTGCGGCTCACGGGTCGTCCGGCTGCGTTTCGAGGGCCAATGGGGTGCGGCTCGCGAGCCGTCCGGTTGTTGCACATCAGCCGGTTTACTGAGGCTCGCAAGCCAAATTTTACGGTGCTAAATGAACTTTGCGGTGGCATTTTTAGGTTTTAAATTCGATTTTTTTTTAAATACTACCTCATTGATAAGTATATACCGCGTGTTACAAAAAAACCCGTTACCCCGAAAATGGCATTGAGTATACATAAAACTGAGATAATGGACGCTGTCCTTTATATCGTAGCCGTTGTATTTATTGAAAAAAACAATATCGAAGTTTAGCAAAATTTTCGATACCATTTATCGAAGCACATCGACATTATGATCAGCTGTTTCAGTTCATTGACTTCTAAATCAAAGACTATTATTTTGCCAGACTGGTTATATCTACTGGTATTTAGTGCCTACGTCACAGTACAGCGAAATAATTTATCTAGTTATGTGTATTTACGCAAATATTCGAACATGCAAAATATTACACGAAAACATTATTTTAAAACTATTTCTAAAATTCGTTTTTATTCAAATTAGAGCTCCCTTTCCAATATACCTTGCCATATTACTATGCCCGTGCTACGCACATATCAGGCACGGAAACAAACAATAAACAGTATGCTATAGTCACTGCACTGGATTAAATACTTTGAAATGCTGAAATGCTCGTACAATATCTCTTTACGAACTGTAGACGGCCCATCCAAAATAATAATCTTTATAATTAATGCTACGACACGTGACTCAATAATGTACTCATAAAATCAATTTCATCTAATCTAAACAAATAGAGAAGCAGAGGAAGAAGAAATATCGCGACCTCTAGATAAGTAGAATATTCGTTATTGCACGAACAATTTTTTTTCATAATTAGGTAGTTTCATTTTTATGAAAATAATTACAATATTATGAAAGTAGGCGACGTATATCACTGAGTGTCTTCGGTATTTTTGTCTATCTGTAGCTGCTTCATCTTTGAACCAGAATTTTTACACATCGTGTCTTTAAATCATGATAACCTGGTACTCGTACCTACAATCTTCTGTTACGAAAGTAAACCTAATATGACGTCAGCGCAGATACAGTCGGGGAATAAATTGAAACATTGATCAATATTCGTGTACATATTTCAATTGTGTTTATGGTCAATTTATTTCTTTTCTAATATTTTTACAATAAAAAGATCAGACTTAAAATGGAATATGAACCTTAATCGGGAATATGATCATTCCCGATTATGGTTTCAACCACTTACTCTTACTACATGTAAATTGTTTCAAGTAAAATGGATTGCTACCTTAGAGTTAATGACATGCACTACACTTAGGTGTCTTAAAAGCATCTGACAAGAAAAAATGTCGACAAAGAGCCGCTTTCTGAATTGAGAAAAGTACAAAATCTCAACTGAATATTCTCAATAACTGAAGTTTTTTTATATTTCACTAGTCAAAAGTCCTAGTTTTATCAAACTGCTAACAACTAATTATAAAAAAAAAACCGGCCACGTGAGAGTTGGACTCGCGCAGGAAGGGTTGTATCCGGTGCTAAGAAATAACTTCATTAGCTTAACTCTTAAAAATATTTTTTATTGTTTAGGTATTTAAATACGTAAGAGAAATCAATACATAATCGGTAAAATCGAGCCTAAAACAAATTCACTTATTCCCCCGAGTGTACAATGACGTAAGATAGAGATAGAGAGGGAGGGAAAGAGAGAGAGAGAAAGAAACGAAACATTATCGTTCGTGTTTGTGTGATGTCGCGCGCGAGTGACTACTTGACGCTAGATACGGTAGTAGTAAACATTTGGCACGGATTTTAATTTATTATCTATTTTATTACTGTGGGCTATTCAACTGAATTTTAGAATCAGAGTATAGGATTCACTATTTTAATGCTGTAAGAAATGAAAATGATTGAGACGTTTTATTATGTACTGTTTACCTATTTCCTTAAATAGAAAAAGCCCTAAAACGACCGACACAGCTAACAAACAAATGGTCATTTATTTGAAAAATAGTTCAAAATAGAAAAGGTGTATAAAATGAATTAAAATTTTAAACAGGTATGTCGATTGTATGCAGATTACTACGGCCCACGAAATACATTAATTTATTTATTTAACGATGTCTTATGATAGTCGATGCTACTTCCTCTCTACAGACTGAGCCAAGCATGCTCGTTTGCAGGTGCAGCGTGAAAGTATATCACATTTCTCACTTAAACTAGTCTTTACCAAACATTAACAACGTTTAAATTTGTAAATACTAAAAATACAACCATGTACTATCTTATCAACAACAATAAAAATTTACAAAATCTTTGTCAATTAACAATTCCTAATACGTAACGTATTATGTACTTACGTACGTATGTAAAAAAATTAGTTGCAACAATGATTTTTTTAATTTGTACAATAAAATGTTGATCACCTCGGTACTAGGCAACTAGAAGTTTAGGCTCAAACTTTAACATTGCCGCCTGTCTAGGGTTGTCATCTATCCGTCTTTAGCGGGACATGTTTGACTTTTTAGATTGTGTGCAGCTAAATGTTAATGTCACATGTCCGGCGGTATAGTTTTCATAGGTTTTTGGTATACCTGTGCCGAAGCTATATCAAATAAACTATGAATACACACAAATTCGAAAAACGTCAAATACCCAAAAAGACGCAGTGTTGCACGGGCATTTGCGAAATTTGAATACAAATCGTTAGTTTGTTTGCATCGTATAGTCTCCGAAATTACTTTATAAAAAAAACCTTTTTCAAAATAGGTTGTGCAGTTTTGATGTTACGATCAAGCCTTATTTTATGAATTCACGTTTTGGCTGTGATAAAAGCGTTAAAATTATGATGTAGTTATCTTATCTTTAATTACCGCTTATTTGTATGTAACGTCTTACTACAAAATCAATTGAAAGTTAGTGATTTTTGCTTAACGCACCCTCTGAATAACTAGGCAGTAACCCTCGCGAAGCCGTGAACTAATATTGCTGTCTACTACGGTAATATTGTTTTACGGCTTCGCGAGAGATTTGACTTAGTCCGGCTTTAAGGACAAAATTTCCGATCTAATAAGAGAAGAAGGCAACCCTATCCCGCTACTTCTCAGATTTAATTGCGGAACTATAGGTACCTTTCTGTGCGCCTTTGACATGCCGCACACTATGCAGCGGCTTATAATAAAGGACTCAAATTGGCGGCTTTCCCTTTTTATCACTTTTTCTTTATTCAGTTGTTCATACGTCGTCGATGTGATCACGTTTCGAAAATGCCCGTGTTCTCTAATTCCGAGTTCTATGAAAAGTGCTTTTATCAGTGTTACATGGGATGCAGTGTTGTATTGATATAAATTGAGACTATTTTGAAAAGATGTAATTATACTGAAACGTCAGTGAACCAGAGGTTGGCCGCGATCTTTAGTTTTTTCTTGTGGAATAAAATTAAGTGCCTAATAAAGTGTAGGTGAGTGAACCTCACAAGTAATGCTTAAACAGTGAATAAGGAAGTGAAAAGGTAAAGTACAAATAGTAATTCGCAAATATTTATTTTTAAATACGCCAAAATCGTTTGTGAATTATGTCGCATATCATTTTTTTTTTATTATCGTAATATCAATCTGATTTGTCGGACCATTAAAGAATGAACTAAAAGTTAGACTCGTATATCAGTGTTTAAATAAATTTTACCTATCTATCATAAATAGGTACTACTTAAAATGGTGTTTGATCTGTAATTCAGAAACAGCTGAGTCGGAAACGATGCTATGAAATGATGTGCGCGTTGATAATTTTTTTCCGCCTTTCGCGGTCGTCGCAAGCAGACGTGCGTTTGTTGTTTATCATCAATTTTAAATATTATTATAAATCTGTGCAATCTATAACAGCCCATATTCCATATACAGTGAATTCAGTTTCCATCATTTGCGAGTGTGATCTGTGTTCTCCACATACCTAGAACTGTGAGGCGAAAGGGACAAATAGCCGTTTCCTTTCTTTTTTCTTCTCATTCACGCGCGCTATTAACCAACGTAAGATGAACGTCGTGCGCTCCCCAGGTAAAGAAATCTGCGGCTCAAGCTACACTGGTTCCTTAACCGACCTCTCTAAGTGCGACTCGTCCCCGCTGACATTGGACACATTGATTAACACGCGTAAAAACAAACGCAAACTACCTGATTCAGACACTGAACTAAGACATGAACTCATGGATTTTCGTAACGAAATGATGGGATTTCTTCGTGAGTTTAGAAAATCTCATGACGAGGACATGAACCGTATTAGAGATAATGTCTCCGAAATAAAAAATCAAGTCTGCTCCATAAAGACCATCACGGATTCCATTATAGTTGAACATAATATCATCAAGACGGAATTGGATACACTGTCCGCTTCTATGGAATTTCATTCAAAGGAACAGGATGACTTAAAGATCACCTTCGGCAAGATGTCATCGGACATCAGACACCTGCTTAATATGCAACACGACCTCGCTGAATGTAAAAGCACAATTGAACGATTACAAAATGAACAATACATAACACAACAACGTGAACGCATTCACAACTTGGAGATCTGCGACATTCCAGAATATGCTGGAGAGAATGTAGCTCGATATCTAATCTCTATCGCGAACTGTGTCGGGTTAAAAGTCTCTGAGGACGATTTGATACATGCACACCGTGTTCCGACCCGTGTACCTAATAAACCTAAGAATATCGTCGCAAAGTTCAAGTCACTTCAATTAAAGGATAACATCCTCTCGGGTATCAGAAAAAGGAAAGGCATCACAACAGCCGACATCGGTATCGCAGGCGACCCACGCAAAATATTCGTATGTGAACATCTAATACCTCACTATAAACAACTCCATAAAAAAGCCAGAGAAGCAGCTGTAGTCGCTAACTTCAAATATGTTTGGATTCGCAACTGTAAAATTTACATTCGTAAAAATGATACCTCACCTTCATTCATAATTAAGGACCTTAGTGATCTTTGTAAAATTAAGTGACTTTTTCTATTTGCTTTATTTTTTGTGACGTCTTTGACGCCTTATAGCAGTTTTGTCAAAATATGTCTATATTTGTATACCCATAATTCTACTAATATAACCACAGGTAAAAAATTTCATTTAATCTTAAGTTTTGAAATATATATTCGTTATGTATATTATATGTACTTTGTCTTTTGCTTATCTTATCAACAAATAAATCGTAAAGCATCTAACTCAATCAGGACCATAAACTTAAATTACAAATTATTATTATCACTTCCAATCAATTGCCGTGACTTTTTGGTAGGTAGATCTAAAACATTTATTTATTTTACTCCTCATAATTATTATATGGGTACTCATCACTATTCAATTATGACCATGCACTCTCTAATTATTGTATTTCGAGACAAATCGAAGCAAACAACTACCGGAAAACAATACATAATTGCATATAAATTATTATTCTACATGCGTCTGTTTATTGCCCCACTGAATTCCTATATAAGATATCATCGTTACATTTTATCACTTGACATTGACATCAGTAATGGCTATTCGTCACAGACTATATGTCTGTGTCTAGTATGCCTATTCACCACACTTATTATTAATATCATACCTATCTCAATAGACGATGCATCTGTGTCATTATCACAGTTCTTTTCACAGGCTTGTTTCCGTCGACTTCAAACTATACGTATATATAGTTCATCTGGGCCCCTCTTATGCATAATATCAGACTGCGCCCGCTGCAACAGGTTTTCTTCGTTCATTTATACAATTGTATGGCGTTTCGCTCACAATTTAATAACATTGTTACTTCAAATTGCAACGTATAACAATTATTCTTTATTAATACCCAATGGCTACTAATAAACTTTTTTTTAATAATCTAAACGTTTACTATCAAAATTCTCGCGGCTTGCGCACTAAATGTATCGAATTAGCGCACAATATTTTAAATAATGAATATGATCTTCTTTTATTTACGGAAACCTGGCTGCAGGGGGACGTTCTGAATTCGGAATTTTGTGACCCACGTTATGATGTCTTTAGATGCGACCGTAACCTACGGGTAACACAAAAAAAAACGGGAGGTGGCGTGATGATATGTTCGAAAAGGGACATCAATGTGATTCATAGGACTCAGTGGTTACGAAACGATCTCACGGAAACTTTATGCGTTACTGTGCCTGCCCGCGCCTTGCGCGCCTCATTTGATCTTCATGTTATCCTCGTATACATACCTCCTGAAAGAAATAATTTCCTTGAACGTGTGGAAGACCTGAGGCGTGATTTACATCTCATCACATCGCTTCACCCTTCCGATAAATTTCTTTTAATTGGAGATTTTAATTTTTCTTGCATAGCCTGGAATAACGATAGTTACAGTCGCTCGCATAATCACTCTAATGTTTCATTCGATGAGGTATCGAGTTTCTTGGATGATCTAAGTTTCTTCGGACTATCACAGTACAACTACACACACAACTCAAAAGGCAATATACTTGATCTTTGCTTCTCGAACCTTCCATTAGCTGTTACAACGTGTGCCTACCCTATAGTTAAGGAAGACGCACACCACCCCTCCCTAATCATAGTAGTTCTTGATCTACATATCTCGCCTCTGAAAGAGGGCTATTCTCCACGGTATAATTTTCATAAGTGCGACTACAACAAGATAAATACATTTTTTTTAAATAAGGACTGGACGAAATTACTACAGAATAAACCAATGGATAGCGCTCTTAACACTTTTAACACTGTTCTACAGGAATGTGTCACGTTATACGTACCTCTTAGTAGGTTTCCTAACTTAAAGAATTACCCTGCATGGTACACTCCTGCGCTGATTAAGATTAATCGCGAAAAAATTAAAATGCATAAGAAGTGGAAACGCTTTAAAAATTCATTGGACTATGACGAGTTCTCTCTACTTTGAGCCAGAGAAAAACGAATTCAGTCGCAATGTTTCATTAAGTTCACGCTTAACGCAGAGGAACATATCCGACGCAATCCTAAACACTTCTGGAAATATATAAAATCTAAAAAAAAACACCTCTAGTTTTCCAAAAAATATAAAATTTGTTGATGATTATGTTAACGACGGAAATGAAATATGCTCTGCCTTTAACCGATTTTTTGAGAGCTTTTTCATAAAACCGAATAATGGTACTTATAATCCTCTTTTCGACTATACACCCCCAAGCCTTGAAATACTATCTAAGATTAACATAAATTACGATACTGTGAATAAACACTTGCGCTCATTGGACATCTCAAAAGGCCCCGGCAGCGACGGTATTCCTCCCATTTTTCTTCAATCATGTGCGGACACATTAGCATCACCAATACTAATGCTTTTTCGTAAATCTCTTAGTGAATGCGTATTTCCAGTGCTTTGGAAACGAGCACAAATTATCCCTCTGCACAAAAAAGGCTCACGCTTATGTATTGAAAACTATCGACCCATTTCAATTTTAAATTCCATAAGTAAAATCTTTGAGGCAATAGTTTACACAGACGTTTATCACACCATAGTCAAAGGTTTACCCAGTACACAACACGGTTTTTTAAAGGGACGCTCCACTGTGTCTAACCTAGCTTTGTTTTCGGATTACGTGATTAATAATATGGAAGACGGCGGTCAAGTTGACGTGATCTACACGGATTTCGAGAAAGCTTTCGACCGTGTGGATCATAACATTCTTCTCCACAAACTTGAACTCCTAGGTATACACGGAGACTTGCTTCGCTGGGTGCGCTCATATCTAACCAACAGGTCCCAGGCGGTCGTCTTGGGAGGCTACAGATCGGATTATATTGATGTGCCCTCTGGGGTTCCCCAAGGCTCGCATCTTGGCCCCCTCCTCTACAACGCTTATATTTTTGACATAAATACTTGCTTCAGTAACGCTAACCACATAATGTATGCAGACGACAAAAAAATATATATGCGCATTCGCTCAATTTCTGATTGTGAGCTTCTACAATCAGACTTAAATAAACTTTTTGAATACTACACAGTAAACAGAATCACAATAAGTATTAAAAAATGTCAGTGCATCAGCTTCACCCGTAATAGGAAACCTATTACTTTCTCCTATAATTTCAATAACGTTGTATTGGAGCGGACCGATGTCGTGCGGGATCTCGGCGTTTTCTTTGATACAAAATTTCTTCTAACCGATCACGTATCTAGGATGGTTAATAAAGCTTACAGAAATCTGGGGTTCATTATGAGAACCTGCAAACAGTTCAATAATTCTTTGAGCATCTTAGTCGTTTACTATGCGTACGTTCGTAGCATATTAGAGTACGCGAGTCCCATATGGTCACCATGTTACAAAACCCACACTTACCGCATTGAAAGGATTCAAAAGAAGTTTATAAAATATCTAAGCTTTAAATGCCACAAGCCCTCCACAAGCTATACTACAAGTTGTCGAGCATTTCACTTGCTCACTCTCGAAGCACGCCGCCGAGCTTTAGACGCATGCTTGGTATTTGATATAGTGCGTGGTCGCTTTGATTGTCCCGACCTCACAAATCATATCTCCCTTTGTGCACCGACACGTCGTACCAGACACACGCCACTGTTTCACGTACCACATCATACTACCAATTACGGTAAGAATGCCGTTTTCACCCGTATTGTCAACTCATATAACAAAAATTTTTCTGCAATCGACCCTTTCACTGAATCTAAGCAATCATTCAAAGACAAAATACATACACACCTAAGCACCAGCATTTAGATGTCTTATTTCTTGTATGTTCTCTCCGCGGCATAACGTGTATGAAGTGACCTACTCGCTCAGTGTTTGCTTACTTTTTTATGTGGTTCAATTGCTCACTGTATTAAAACTCAGTTTAATTGCTTTTCTGAATGACGATTAACATAATTTATATTACTAACAATAGATCTAATCATATCTTAGTATTATTTATAAATTAATTAGTTCTAAGTAACACCTGGCTGCTAACGACCTCTATATAATGTATCGTGGATAGCTATAAATGGCTTAGATTTATATAAGACACTATGTACAATATATTTAGTATAAAAGCTGTTGTTATCCCAAATAAAAAAAAAAAAAAAAAAAAAAAAAAAAAATAATATGTATTATAATTTTTTTTACTGAAATTAGACTACCGGCTGAACAGCGTCGGTTACCATACCATTTTGCCAATGATTTGATTCCTATTTAATTTCTTTTCATTCTATTTTCGATCGAAATAGGTTAAGTATTTACTGTGTAAACTGGCAAACGCAGACGTGTTTTTAAGTATATTTTCTCTCTCATTCTTAGTGTGTATGTGTGGGTGTGTACTAGGAGAATAGAAAAAAAAATTAGAAAACATAGGATATAGGTAGTGTGCCATTACTCCTGGTAAGGTCATTAACCTAAAATAGTGATGTGACATAGCACACTCGATGTATTTATTAATTATTAAAAATTAGCCTTTTTACTGAAAGTTAAAAGTTAATGCAAAGGTTTTGAAAATTTGGCAGAGTACTGTTTATATGATATACTTCAACACCCTTCAGCTATAACGGGTATTTTTGTAACACCCGGTATAAATGGCCAAAATTGATCTGCTATAGATTCGTATGAATTATATGTTTGAAACAAAATGATTCCAGTAAAGAGGAAGATGACATGAGATGAATACGAAGAAAATGATAAAGCTTACGATATGTCTGTCTCAGATTTGGAACCTACATTAATGATGCAGCCAATTTCACTATGCGGTTATATTTAATATGTCTGACATTTAGATATCGGCGCTGTTCTTGAATATTTTTCTAGTGCTTCATATGGAAATACTCATTAATTTAGTCCAATCTTACGTATTCCCTAAATTGAAGAGCGTCGGCGAGAGGGCATCGCCCTATTTAGCGTTACCAGTTCGCTAAACCTAATAGCCGGACAGATTGCCTATTTGGCCGGACATTTGGGTAAAAAGTTTAGGCACCCTACATTGTCGAGGATTATGTGCTTAGAGTTTATATAATTTTGTGTCATAAATTCTACTAATATTATAAAGGTGAAAGTTTGTATGGCATGTTAAGGTCAGTCCCCCTCGGTATATAAAAAAAGGTTTGAATATTTGGTACTTTGGTTGTTTGTTACTTCTTCACGCATTAACTGAAGGATTTAGATGAAATTTGGTATATACGCAATTTTTGTTCTGGATTAACATACAAGTTTTTGTTTTCTGTAGAAATACATCCAAAGGCCCCTTTTTTGTGAACGCTGCCTAAACTGTAAGAGATATACGAATGTGAACTAAAGAAAAAATGGAGAGCTTTAAATCTATATATACAGGATGTTTGGAAATACATGTATAATCCCGAAACATGGCCATACAACTTAGCACAAAGAACATAATTAATATGTCAAAAAACAATTTCACGTAAATTGAGATTTTCATACAAATATTTGAAAAATTTGTTTTCAATTAATATGCTACAACCCTGAAAGCTTACACGTGCCGTCGTACGGCGTACTCACTCTCTCTCTCTCTCTCATTACCTCTCACTCTCGTTTCCTAGAATACACTTTGATGTCGCCGACGCGCGCACTCGACTGCGTATGAATTTACTTGTAATTAAAACAATTTAAGATTAAACAGGTACATACCTAGAGGCAGCGTTCTAATCACTCTCTTAGCTCTCACTTGTCAACATTACCCACACTTCACCTCCACTTTATCAGTCCAAGGTCTCGACGTAAAATCATATCTTCTGTCTCGATGGAATAGGTGTTCGACCGGCCTTCCTGTATCACACTATGGAATGAACCAGTTGTATGTAACCGATTCACAAGTTCCGCGAAGCACCGGTAAGAAGCAAGACGTCGAGGGTTTTCAGATCTTCCTGACACGTGGCGCTTGTCATAAAGCCGCCGAGCCGCAGCAAGATTACCGTCACAAGCACCTACACACAATATCATCTCGTAATATTAGGCATTTGAGTACGAACTCATTGCACTGACCGCATACAAACACACACACAGGTAAACAGAACGAGCATGAAAAATAAACCAAAAGTCCCGAAAGAACTAAAACGTAAGTTGACCTTCTAATTTCTGAAAACTCACAAGTGCACCGATGAAAGCCTCGGACGCGACTGAAGCGATGACTAAAACTACATAGGTAATTATTGCAACTCGAACACCAATGTAGATACCTAAACCAAAAGTGCACCGATTTAGGGTTCCGCGTCATCAAATTCTGTGTTAGGTAACCTACCTTACAAAAAATCGTTATTAATTATTTAATTAAACAATGAAATTTCAATGTAACTTATACTATCTTTTTTACTGACGAAATTGATAATTAGGCTGTTTACTTATTATTACAATTTTATTTACGCTTTTCACGGTTACAAAAGAAAAAAAGGCCATAATATTAAAAGTGGTTACCTAATTTAGGACCAAGTCATTAACAAAATTATAAGGCATAAAAATTATTGATTAAATTAGAAAAGAAATATTATTTATTATTAGACCTTTCCATTACAACTAACCTTTATTTAATTATCATTTAAACTAAGAACAAGCGAGATATTTAGATTATTAATATCATTGTGTAAGTCCGTATTTTATTGTTTCGTGAAAATAACACTGCTTTATGAAAAAAATAACAAAAATTCAAAGCAATTAATCTACAGAACCTTACTGACACATCAGAAACCCAAGTTTCTCAATACACATCGTTGTCGACTTTATGTCTCTGTCGCTCCTTCTTGCATAGACTAATGTGAGCAATAGTGCAGATATCTAACTTCAATCAAAGTATTTGCAATTTCTTTTTTATTCTGACTGTATTATTAGAAAAGTTTTCTTAATAATAGTTTTTGAAACACCGTGAATCACAGGATTGGTGTACTTTTATGGTTAAAAGTCATTTACTACTATAGGCAAACCATTTAACTCGCGGGACGCCTGCGGGGCTAGAGGTAGGTGGGCGCGGAGGAACTCACAGACGTTTCAGAGGTGAAGGCGCGCGCGCGCGGCAGGGAGCACAAGTGACGTTTCTCAGTACGCTACGCTAGCGGCTCTCGCGGCGTGCAGTCGGCTTTTTGGTTACGGACGCTCGGCACAAGATCTACACGAGGTTATTTTTCCTGAGATATTTTCCAAGATGAACGCTGAAGGACGGTCCAAAATTTTTGCTAAAAAAATTAACAAGCAAGCTAAACAATTAGTATACAATGTTTATTCTTTCTTTCAACAAAGAAAACAAGATCAAACTTCCACGGAAATTTTACAAGATGTAAACCTGCACAAAATCGTCTCCCAAGCAACGCAAATATCACTGTCTCCTGTGAGTAAAATCATCAAAGAAGGAAATGATCTGAAACGCGACCAGAGAAGTGTAGTATTTAAATCCCCAAGAAGTAAAAAACAGAACCGAACTAAAAGAATTGAAATAGATAATTTTACTGAAGGTGTCATCAGACGAAAAATAACTCAATTTTATACTATATACAAAAAGGTACCCACATTGAAAACATCAGATTTTAAATTTAAAAAATGTCAGTCAAAAAGAAAGCTGCTTGTTGAGCAACCAAATATTATTTCTTGGAGATGGAGATATCTAAACACGATAAAAAAACATCGACGAGACAAGAGATCTATTGTTTATCTTGATGAGACATACGTAAATGCGTCTTTAAATGTTCCATCGTGTTGGCAATCTGCAAAAGAACGTGGAGTGCTGTCACATATTGGCAAAGGGCCGAGATTAATTATTGTACATGCAGGTGGCCAAGCTGGTTTTGTAGAAGGAGCTCTATTAATTTTTAAATCGAAAAATAAAACCGGAGATTATCATAATGATATGAATTTTGTAAATTTTAATAAATGGACCAAAGAGAAATTATTGCCAAATTTACCTCCAAGATCTGTAATCGTTATGGATAACGCTGCCTATCACTCAGTGCAGGAAGATGACCATCACAAAGGCTAACATGCAGGCCTGGCTGCAAAGACATAATGTCGAATTTGATAATTCCTTAAGAAAATGTGACCTGCTTAAGCTGATTAAGCAGAATGGTTCTGAAAATGTTTATAAGATTGATGAATTGCTCAAAGCTGCGGGTCACGAAGTATTAAGACTTCCCCCCTACCACCCATACTTAAATCCTATTGAGTTGGTTTGGGGGGATATCAAAGGTCAACTGGCAAGAAACGAACTGGACAGTAATTTAGATAAAAAGAAGATTGCACTCGAGCAATTATTCAACGAATTTCCAGCAGAAAAATGGGCAGCATGTGACAGTCATGTCCAAAAAATTGAAGATGAGTATTGTAGTCACGATGGACTATTCGATAATGCTATGGACCAAATAATAATCAATTTACAAGATGACTCGGATTCGTCCAACTGGACAGAAGAAGAAACAGAAGATGATTCAAGTGTCATGGACATCAGTGAAGAAGAAAACCTGTAAAATAAATATATACTTAATTCTGATTGATATAAATTCTTATTATAAGTGTAAAATATTGTTTATTTTTTTATTATGTCATCCCGTCCCATCCGTCAACCCGTGAAAAAACACCAGAGATTGTTTTTTTTTTTTACCTGATATTGGGAAGGCAATGGAACTGAGCCATGCATCCTAATCTACTTACCATCTTACTAATATAAGACTACGCTAATGTCTTCGTATTCGTAAAGGGAAGCCGGTGATAATCGAACAACTTGAATTAATATCAAAGAAAAAATATTTATTGCATAAATAATATAAATATTAAAATAAATAAATAAATATGTTCCAAAATAAGTAAATATGTTCCAAAAACATTTACATTTATTTTATATGTAAGTGAAATGAAATGACAAAGTTTATTATTTATTTTGCATCCGAGTAAGATATCTCGGGATTTATCTCGAAACAAGTCATTACGTGTGTACCGATACCCGCGCCCACCTACCTCTTACCCTGCAGGCGTCCCGCGAGTTAAATGGTTTGCCTATAACTTTTTCTTTGTTTTTGAAATAATAAATTACTCTCGGATGCATATTTATTCTAGGCATTTATCTTTAGATTTATTTAACTTCTGTTATTTTTTAAACTAGTTCGGCACATGAAGTCGATGACCAAATACAACACAACAGTTGTTTTTAGGGTTGTCAGCGTACAGTTTTACTTCGAAGAAAAAAGCTAAATATCTAGGTCATTTGCTGGGTTTCAGATTTAGTGATCATTTTCCTGGGTTCTATTCATCATACCGTATGTGCCATATTCGGGATTATACAGGTATTACCAAACACGCTGTATAAACATTTTATGTCACGATGTATGTTGTCAATAAACTCCAAAACTACTGAACCGATTTCTATCAAATTTCACATGTAGCCGTATTTTGGTCTAACTTACTGGATAGGATAGTTATCATCTCAATTATTCACTTATGTCGTGAATGTAAACGAATAAAATGTTCTAATCAATTGTATCTTAAGCAAATGTTTATTTACTGTTTAGTTTTATGAAGTTCTCATAGATGGCGGTGTACGTCGATTCATAGATAAAATTCTTCAATATCGTTTGACATCTAGGTTGCAAATACACCCAATAGATGGCGCTGTGTTCTAGATGACATTTATTCTAAAGTAATCTGCGGTAACGTTTCTTTCAAAGAATTTTGCGTAGATTACGTTTTCGATTAAGTTTTGTGTAAACTTCAGAACTGTTTTTTTTCATCTTTATTTCAAATTGCATGAATTGGATTAATATCTCTAAAGTTGATTGCCGATTTTCTAAATACTATTTCATATGTACGAGGGCGGGTCAATAAGTTTGTGGCTTTTTGAATAAGACACAGGTTTTTATTTTTCAACGTAGTCTCCTTTGAATTCTATACACTTTTTTATTTTATTTTTTTTATTTATTTATTTAGGTTTACCAGAAACAAATAACATTATTTCTATCGTCTATGGAACATCTTATGACTAAATATAAATGTATTTGTTATATAAAGGCAAACACAGCATGCATGAAAATTGACGTTAATTAATAATAATGTATAATAACAGCACAACTAAGATTACTAAAAAAAGAAACTAAACATCTCGACTGTTGATTTGCAACTTAAATTTTCTCAAGCTCATAGCGTGGACGTCCATGTCATCACTGCAGCAGTTATTATATATTTTACACACTCGAGAAATTGCGGAATTTGAGCCTGCCTTGGTATGACGAAAAGGTGGACAGAGAGGTGCGATTGGTTTACGTGGATATCTAACTAATATATCTAAACTGGCACCCGAAATCTAATTCTACTTAATAAAAAAGGGCAATCGATTTGGTGGTTCAATAATTTATAAAGAAAAACCATATCGGAATTTTGTCTCCGTTTCTCTAAAGTTGCCATTTCAAAATGTGTTAGTCTAGTGTTGTAACTTACTGTACGTTTACCCAAACCCACCGTGAATGCCAGGCTTCATACAAACCTCTTTTGAATACGCTCAATCCGTAGTAAGTGTGTTGAATAATGAGGCCGCCACACCACACTAGCGTATTCCAAAATACTTCTAACAAGACTGTTATATAATATTTATTTCGTTTTATCATTTCGAAAGCTCTTTGTATTTCGTATAATAAACCCTAACATTCTAGAAGACTTTTTTATCGTCTCCTCAATATGTTGAACAAATGTGAGTTTACTGTCCAAGAGCACCCCAAGATCCCTAACTGTTTCAGTCTCGTTAATGTTCGTTTTATCAATTAAATATCTTGATGAAATTACATTCCTTGTTTTCCTCGTGAATTTGATATGGTTGCATTTGTTTATATTAATATTGAGCCCATTCAACTCCAACTTAGTCCAACATTTCTCCAATTTTTTTATCCCTTCCGAAAAATATGATTTGTCGAAGTCATCAAAATAGGCATTTGTTTGTAAGATGACTTCGTCGTTGGAGTCAAATCTCTTTCCGCCGAGCCATTTTTTCAAGTTTGGAAATAAGAAATAGTCACTTGGGGCTAAATCTGGAGAATACGGCGGATGAGCGAGCAATTCGTAGCCCAATTCATGGATTCTTGCCATGGAAACTGCACATGTGTGCACCCTTGCATTGTCCTGGTGGAAAAGAACTTTTTTCTTAGCCAAATGCGGTCGTTTTTTTTAAGTTCCTCATTAAATCGACTCAATAAGTTGGTATAATATTCGCCATTGATTGTTTTACCCTTTTGAAGGTAGTCAATGTGGATTATACCGCGTGCATCCCAAAAAACGGTCGTCATGACTTTATTGGCTGACAACCCATCTTTGCCTTCTTTGGCGCCGATTCACCCCGAGAAACCCACTGTTTTGACTGCTGTTTGGTCTCCGGTGTGTTGTGGTGAATCCACGTTTCGTCCACGGTTACGAAACGGCGCAAAAACTCGTCCCTATTACGGTTGAACAACGCCAAACATTCCTGAGAAGCTGTCACACGGTTGCGTTTGTGATCGATTGTGAGCAAACGCGGCACCCATCTTGCGGAAAGCTTTCTCATACCCAAGTGATCATTCAAAATTGAAACCACTGAGCCATGTGAGATGCCTATGGCTTCCACAATCTCTCTCACTTTCAATCTCCTATCGGATAAAACCATATCATGAATTTTTTCAATTGTTTCGGTTGTAGAGACCTCAACTGGGCGTCCAAAACGTTCGGCATCTTCCGTGCTTGTACGGCCACATCGGAATTCAGTAAACCACTTCTTTACCATGGAAATGGATGGTGCAGAGTCCCCATAATATTTATCCAGCTTAGCCTTGGTTTGAGTGATTGTTTTTTTCCGCAAAAAATAATGTTTAATAAGCACTCGAAATTCGCTTTTTTCCATTTTCTTTTCAAAACGCGCGGTAGTCTGCTATTAACGACTGTAAAACACAAATTAAATGACGCGGCTTGTTGAAATTTTGACAGATGTCAACTGACAGCTGCCTGTTGAAAGGTGCAGTGTTGCAATTTTAATTAAAAGACGGGAAATTAAAAAAGTCACGAACTTATTGACCCGCCCTCGTATGTTGCAGTTTTTTTTACATAAATTTGATAACTTTTATATTTATTAGGACTGTAGTAATTATATTATTGTGTTTCTAATCAAAATTAAGAAAGAAACGATGGCTAAGAGAGCATTTAGTAACAAGGAACACCTTTTCAAGTTGAGATTGCCAGTCAACATAGCCTAATTGCCTAAGAAGATTATCTATAATAGTATAAGGCTTTAATAGTGTTGGAGAAGGATGAAAAAGATTATCTCGGTGGAAATAAAATCGATTGAATATTTATTGTAAATCATCAACGAAAAAAGACGGCTATTACGGCTACCGCTTACAAAATTAGCTTCGATTTGGTTGACATTGGCTTGCACTCAATGTTCAATGTAATATGTTTATTATATTGAGTTAAACCTAATGTAATTTAACGTTGAGTGCATTCTGATTAATCTCAATATCAATCAAATCGAAGCCAATTTTGTCACGCGGTGGGCTTGCTGGAAACCATTGAAAACAGATTAGAGAGAATAGATTTTCTCTTCATTTTATACTATGACTTCTTTAAAACCAGGCTGTAAGCAAAAAGAATCTAATGACAAGCAAAACTATTATTGTGACACTATCGAGAATCATTTAGAATGCAACGAAAGTTTTGCATTCTAAATGAATTGCGCTAAGCAAAATATGAATCAACACTAGCTCAGAAACTCGGAAGATTACTAACAGCAGTACATAGGTATATTCTGTCCCAAAAAAAGTAACAAAAATAAACAAGAACTGTGTGCATAGGTTATTCTCTAGAAACAACATTGTCAAAATAACGGCCAAGTGACAGTCACACTTGCAAATGGAGGGTCCTGGGGAACGACTAAAAGCATTGATTAAATATGTAAACAATAAAAAATGATTAATTTTTAAAAACAATATCAACAGATTCATGTGTAAAATCTATAAAGCGTAGGTTATAGTTACGACTACGGCTACGTCCATGATTTAGGCGGTCGCACCCCTGGACCGGAAACGAGTAAAAAAAACACGTTTTATATATGGGAATTCCCTTAAACTTCTTTTTTAGTTTTATTTGTTATTATAGTGGCAACAGAAATACATCATCTGTGAAAATTTCAAATGTCTAACTATAACTGTTCATGAGAAATAGCCTGATGACAGATAGACTGACATGCGGACGGACAGACGGATGAATAGACGGAGGGATGGAAAAAATCTTAGCAATAGGGTTTGGTTTTTTATTCTTTAGGTACGGAACTCTAACACTAATCTGATTACAACAAATTTTAACTGTAAATCGTATATATATTACTACTTTTCATATATTCTGTATATTCCTCTTCCTCAATAAAGTTTAAACCCTCAATTTTTTGTATTTTTATTAAAAAGATGCATTTAAAATGTTTTGCAGTGAGAAATTGTAGAAGAATAACGGTACGGGGTTTTAAAGATAATTTTATGTTGGCTACCAGGAAACCACTTTCTCGAAATTAATAAATCCCAATAATAAACCTTCACTTTTGCATCTTGTGAATTTTGTTACTTACCAGTGAAGTGGTATTTCTTTCTTATTAACTTTCTTATTAACTCGGTCTGAAACCATTTAGATAAAATTTGATATGAAAAAGTATGAGATATTGAACAAGATATAGAATAGATTTCATATAAATCCTATGAAAGGAATAAAAAGGCCAGTAGAAGTTTATATGGGGATATTTTATTTAATTACATTCTTATACTTTTCTTTAAAACCAAATAATTAGTTTTTATACCAATTTAAAAATAATGTAAACTTGGAGAAAAAACGACTTCAAAATGATCGAATAATTCTTATAAATTCAATAATTTATAAGAATAGGAATTATTAAAAAATTTAATTCTGTCTGACTTCAAACGAAGTTTAATTTGTCTGAGGTCTGTTTATTTATGAAAATAGATATTTTTATTATTCTATGTAAGAACCACCACATCGAATTCATTTTGGCAATGTAGTTATCCCCGTCTTTTTAAACTAAAAAAAACTACTGATCTTTTTAAATCAAAGTTGTTTAAATATAATGATATATAAATATAATCGAATGCAAAATCAGTGTGAGCACTTTATTTCTATATGGACGAAAGCAATGCTTAATTTATCTTCTGTGTATCAAAATCGTATTTGATAAATTTTGACGAGTGGGTGGTACGGCTTAGGTATAAAGGTTTTAAGTCTTAGATCTAAGGTTTTAGTGCTTCGATCTTGCTTCGATCAACGATACAGTGCCAAAAATGTTTCTTGATATAGGCCCACCTATTACTTCTATACTAATATTATACACAGGAGGTCTGAAGAAGAGAAGGTCTGTTTGCTTTGAATAGGTTCCGAAATTACAGAATCGGTTTGAAAAATTCACCTTACATCATATGCGGGTAACATAGGCTAATTTAGCCGGGCGAAGTCGCGTGAAAACATTATTAGATAAATATATTTAATTTTTCTACAGACTCAAGTTTCGTGTTGAACTTTATTTGCCATAACACATGATTGAGCAATGCAAAGGCTCACTCATACATCGTGTTCGTTGAAAGAGTAGGTACTACTTTATGAAGATGAATCTAGTCTGGGTACTTATTTTTATCTTAATTAGGTATGCACATTGCACATTATGTGACAAGATATGTTTAAAGTAACGATGTAACACAATTTCTTGTATTACATAGCTAATACTGCGATGTGTTCTCCCTGTAATTTATGCAAAGCTAACAAATAAAAGTATGATGACATCAACCAGCACACCCGAACAAAAGAACCGTCGCGTACTAATACTATCAATATAATATTATCGTGAAACTATTAGTTTTATCTTAGCATGAGGCGCACGACGGATCTTCCGATAGATTAGTTCCTAAGTATGGTTGCCGTTGATTATTATTTTGTGGGTTATATCTCTGGTAATATGCAAAGATCTCTGTAGAAGTACTTGGTATTTTTTTCTCAGCTTCATAAAATTAAAGGAATAATGCGTTAATATTATAAGTAATCATTTTTATTCAAATTAATTCAATTTTATTCAATTAAATACGATTGAGTGACATAAATGCTAATTAGGAACAGAAATCATCAAGTTTATTTCTTGAAAGGGAACTCTGGATGTTTGTCTATGCCAACGAAAAAGGAAAAATCACAGATGCGGCCATCTTCTCCGCGGTCAAGTGCAGCTAGTTCAAGCATTTCTTCTTTAGTAAGCGCGAAATCCCACAGTGAGATGTTCTGAAATAAAATAAAATATCTTACTTCTTCAATGATATTTATACATGTTCTTTACAATTAAATAGGGTGATTCTCTAAGTTTTATTACGTAATATACTATCCATAACATTAGTTAGATTTGAAATCAAAAGAAACTCCGGTGATACCTGTGTGATCCGTTCGGGATTTGTGCTTTTTGGTATGACGGCGAGTCCTCGCTGCAGAGTGTAACGCAGTAAAACTTGCGCTGGAGTGCGCGCGTGACTATTTGCGATACGCTGCACTGCCTCCAACTTCAGCAAGTCAGGATATTCGCGCCTGGATCATATTTATACGTCTAACACTCAGTTGCATAAACGTCCATTAAGATTTAATGATGACTTTAAGCTCTAATTTGAAAATATGTATTAATTATGTCGCTTTAAGCTAATAACAATTTTAATGGATATTTGTGCAGTGGGTGTAAGTAATGTAACAGACATGTGCTTAAGACAAAAAATAAATACTACGCCAGATATATAAGGATACCGCTTTTGTTGGTACAAAATATGGTTAATTTTTTTGGTGACAGCATAGTTTGGTAGAGTTCGCACCGAGAGTACACAGTTTCTAGGCATAGCATATTTGAGAATTTGATATTTCCGTTTGATCCTTCCATGCATTCCTGAAAATACGGCTCATAAAAGAGAAATGTACGGATACAACAAAACGGTCTAATACGATGTCTTTACAGGCGTCTCATTTTATAATTTATAAGTACTCCTGCAGATGTTACAAACATTCTATACACTTATTCTTAGAATAAAAATAACAATCATAATATGAAAATAAGTTCATACTTTTTTCGTTAAGCATCGAGGTCCTTTGTATAATTGCACTCTTAGGCACATGCCTAGTTAACTTAGGGGATAATACGCAAATAACGTCTTATATAGACAATCTAAAAACATGAGCTGTTCACGCTATCTTATAATGAACTAGCTATGTAGAAGGGGAATATGTTGCGGTGACTTTAGTCAGCTGTTGTTATAGAATGGCTGTTACTAAATCTAAGCCACCCGTACAATTAAACCGCATTGACAATCACTGGCTTGACTGCAACATGTCATTATAAATTTGATTTGTTCGGTACGCTTCTGATAGAAAGATGCGTTTTCTGATGCATTAATATATTTAATTTTACGGTATTGTAAATATCGTAAGTGTGCGAGAAGAACATATAACTACCCGGTTTTAGCAGATAAGGCATCAGCAAGTGCTTTGGATCCAAGAGGAGAATAGGCAACTACAGAGATCCCGAGCTTAGTCGCTGCAGCCACTAAGTCCTTTTGTTGGCAGAGCACGTGCACCTCCACCTGAAGAAATTATATAATTTATTTATGTATTTATTTGTAATTGTTACCTTTAAAAACTTTGAAAATATAACAAATAAGCCTTTCACGTACAAAGTTCACTGATGCGAAACAATTTTGATGATAACAATTGGACATGCCTGACGCGTGACGATAAGTGTTCGTCTTGTGTCGTTTATGTATGCACAGTTTACATTAAGCATCCATTTTCATATACTACGTACGATTTAAGTAGAATATAGTTCTTATAACAAGGAAAACGTAAAAATTTTAAAGTTTTCTTCTACTTTACAATCCCATCCAATAAAAACACACTTCAAAGAGTTTTCAGAGCTGGTGTTCATATTATAACTTCATTTTTTTTTTATTGAAAACAATATTTTAAACCTGTAGACAGGCCGGCTTGTAAACGCTTGTTAATCGCTTGAGCTGCTCCTCGTTGACATTGGATACTCCCACGTGACGCACGCGACCAGATTCTTTAAGCTTTAGGATTTCCTGAAATAGTAGTAGTATTGGTTTTTAGTGTTTGAATTAACTAAAACCTCTGTGGTAATATATAATAGTAGTGATTAACGTCGCTTCTATATTAGGCATAATAATAGGCGTTCAACAGAGCTACCGTCTATACATTTTTAATGAAGACAATTGATAAAAAATGACGATTATTGGTTTGACAAGAGTGTTACCAACTTAATCGTTTATCCATCGTAAGATCTATAAAAGTAAGTAGTAAAACGAAACGGAATGTCGTCATAATATTCGCTAAGATGTCGGGTAGTATGGAAAGAGTTGTGGTTAGATAGTTAGGCCATCGTGTCTATAATCGAGCTTGATGGCGCTGTCTGGAGTGATCAGCGCGCTTTCTCTACGATTCGTTTGTTGAGGCCAGTTACAGGATGGGTGACCAAAAATATATTTTACGAGCTCCTCCATGCTTTAAAAGACTCGTTAAGCCATTGGTCCCGGCTGCATCTCCGTTAATACACACCACCGCATTGGGTGCGCATGGAGGGCCATAGCCCATTCTCTCTATTCGATTTGATTCGAATCCATCATAGGAAAGGCCTGAATCCTAGCTATGGGGCAATAATAGTGGTGACGATTTATAATTATCCCGCTGACTCCGCACACCGGACGCGCCCACACGTAGCAAATTTGTTCATAGATTTTTAAGTTTGAAGTCGGTTCTACTTTTTATATATTTTTTCATACATTTTCATATGATTTAGCTTCCCGTAAGTGAAAGAATTTTTAAGATCTGTCCAGTGGTTATTGGCGGAAATATCGATGAACATACAAAAAAAACATACTACGCCATCGAACATATATAACCTCCTCCTTTTAGATTTTGAAGTCGATTAAAATGTCCTAAATCGAGTATCATATTGGGTACATATTTTTGGTTGGTATAAAACAATACCACATTTTGACTTCTCTTCTTCTGCATCGATTCAATAAAGAGAAGCTATACTTGTTGTTTTAATAAGTAATGTGCAAAACGATTTGTTTTAATGAAAATATTACAAACATTTTAATCATCTTGTACGTTCTGTTTATTGTACAATTACAGTGTTTTTATCTTATCAAACTGTATCATACGCTGGTGACATAGGCTGTAATTTACACGGGCGAAGTCTCGGGAAACAAAAACATGCCAGGTTGGTAGTCTATACTCTATAACCAATCACTAGTCCCACTGAATTTTAAAAGTTAATAGGTATTAATTTATTTCTTTATAATGTCATTTCATTTAAGACATTCTTATCTTTTCTTTTAGTACATAGTATACTTATGTTTATAAAAAAATGTACGTGGTCTTCAATACGTTATTAATATAGAATAACGTTATTAGGAAAATGTTTTAATTAAAATTAGTATAAGAAAATTAATGTATCGTTATCTGCGAGTATACTAATATTATAAAGAGGAAATAATTGATTGTTTATTGTTTGCATCGAATAGGCTCCAAATCAACTACACTAATTTTAAAAATTCATTCATCTGCATGAAGCTATATCATAGGAGGGTGACATTGGTAAATAATAGTAGTACAGTACAGTAGAGCGTCGATTATCCGAACGTCGATCAACCGAACGGCCGCTTATCCGAACTCCCGACTCTCGTGCGCGCACTTGTTTCGACTTCAACAATATTCAATTTCTACAATATTAAATCTGATGACTAATAAAACTGACACCACTTCATCTACTGCAAGTTCAGATAATGAAGATGAAAACATAATTGGTGCTTCAGAAGCGTTTACTTGCTTAGATATTGCATTGCGTTGGTTTGACACACAAGTCGAGAACGACCGGTATCAAATATATGTCCTTAAAAAATACGTGACCTAGCCGCTCGGCTTGCTTCGGCAGACGAAAATTGAAGATTTTTAAGCGTTAGTAAATTACACTTAATACTCTTCGTTTTTCACCAATATTGTACTTAGAATGTTTTGTTGCAAATACTTCAGTTTATTTGTTTTCTAATTCCTATTTTTCAATAAAGATATTATTATGAAAGTACATATGTAAATATGGATTTTATTCACCCGTGGATAAATAAATATGTATGGCTATATCAATACAGTTCGATTATCCGAAAAAAACAGTTTTTCGAACACCCCTGTCCCCCAATTAGTTAGGATAATCGACGCTCTACTGTATATAGCTAGTTTTTTAGTCTAAATAAACGTTCTTATTGAAAAATGCCCAAAAATTTATTAAGTGGAGTTTTTGGGCCTTTTTCATTAAAAATATTTTTCGGTTTAGCAAATATTTTTCGGTTTAGCAGCAAAATTGATCAAATATAATAAAAAAGAAACGTTTTTATTTAAATACGTAAAAGAAACAAATCTTTGAAATCAAAGTTTAGGCTTTAAATAGGTATTTATATGTATTTGGTTATTTTGGCATCTTCTTCTTCGTCTGTATTTTAAAATAAAAATGATGGTAAATAATTGTGGTGAATGCTTTTTAAAAGGTTTCTGCCTGTCTCATAAATACCAAATAAATAATAACTTGGAAAATCTGTTTAAGATTAAAAAAAAACATAACTTGTTTACCTAAGAACTTCCGACATCAGACTTCACAACTTCTTATGACCGGCATGTTTTATTGGTCGTCCTTTATAAGAAGAGGTTTTACAAATTTTATGTTACTCGAGGCAGACACAGTATCTGCAGCGGACGTGTTACTGAAAGTTTTCGGTGTATGAAGGAATAGTAAATTCTTCTTATTACTTTTCTCAAATGTATGTGATCTTTTTTTTCTTATCTTATTAGTGAAATGGCTTAGAAAAAGATGAACGCTTCTGTATTCATTTGCGTATTTCTTGAACTGCTTTTGCCATTTTAAGCTGAAAATACTTTGCAACGAGGAGAGTTGGGAAATGGACTTTGTTGGTAAATGTGAATTTATTTCTAAGCTGTTATTTGATTGAAGATTAAATTGGCATTCTAAATCACACACAGTTCTTGAAATCAAATTGTTCTGTTCTACATTTAATGGACTTTTTGATTGAACCTGATGTTTTATTCCTTCTTCTTTATTGAATCCTAAGTAACAAAAAATTTTTTCGATAAAAATATACTTTTTTTGCGTGATATAAAACTCATCAAAAGTCTACTGCCATAAGTTTATCGTATAACGCCGAATGTATGTGCGTAAGTTAGACTCGTTTTTAACTTTCGCGATATAATAAAATTTTATATGTACTCTTACGATATTTCTTTTGTAATACCTGCATTAAGAGTAGCGGGAAACTGTGACATCAATGTTGAAAGTGTTTGTTGGAAACTAGAGTTTGAGCGCAAGCTATCAAGTTTGATAGTGCAAAAATAAATTTCAGTCTCGTTTTCATTCTGTGGGTCTCTGGTATGAGGCCTTCGTCGTTTCTTTCGGCGTACATATTCCACGTTTTCTACTTTACGTGTAATCGTAGGCTTAGGCATAGGAGTTTTTGTTTTTCGAGGTGGTTTATCCATAAAGGTTTTGTCATAGTCCTCAGGAGTGAAACTCCAGCAGCAATTGCAACAACGGCACCGTAGTAGATCTATACATTTTCGTCTGAATTTACGACAACATCTTCCCACGCAGAATTTGCGACATTTGTGGCATATTTTGAATTTACGTGCACACCACCCGCATAGGCAGCAGCCGTCCCAGAAAGAGTACCAGCAACGTTTGCATGCCGAGGGGCCCGAGTTGCGGCACTCACCTCGGCAACTCACTCGCGAAGGGGACGGCGAGGGGTACGCAGCAGAGGACGATGACTGAGTCATGATGTAACTGCATTATCAAATAACTATTGTTTCCAATTTATGAACCGCGATGTTGTCTTTAGATTCTCACTTTCATTATTTTGGCACATTTTATTGATTCGTCATGTTTTAACAGGTAATGTATCTTCAAAATACGTCACAAATTTTTATTTTGTAAATAAGATTACATTTTTATTACTACATTTATAATTTTTCTCTATGATTGCTACTTAGATCTATGACAAATTCTGTCACATGTCTTGTGTCTATCAATTAATCAACCTCATTGCTCATATCTTCTTTCATTAAACGTTTTCCAGGAGCTTGCCTGGAGGTCACACATCTCCACTCCAATTTTTATTCTTAGGCTGTTTTAATTCTATTTACTCCTAACTTATTGAATAAATATATCATTTTTATAATAGAGCGTTCTTTATGGCAACTGCGTTTTTATATGAGTTGCATAACAAAATTTTAATAAGTTTAGTATATATTTTTGGTGTCTTCTTTGCTTTCAAGTGTCTATGTAACTGTATAATGCTTTTAATAGATGGATCCAATTCTAAAGAAGATAATATTGCATTAGAATCTGTTTTCAATTCAATGCTCTCATATGAATCTTTATTATTTTTGTAGCAATAACGTGAATCGACTGCATCGTCTCCTCCTGTACAACACGGGCATGTAAGCCACGGTGATATCAATTTAGACCATAAGTTCGATTTCTTATTTGACAAAGGTTTAAAAAAGGATGTCATCGAAGTGCTTACAGTCTGAGTTGTCACAATGGATGGTGCCAGATTGGCGTTATAATCGCTTTCTAGCTCTACGGGGAACAAAAAACTTAAATCATTAGGTACAAGAGATTCATTTTTCACAATAGACTTTTTGCTATCTATTTGTCGTTTAAAAGTTGGCGATTTGTATACCTTCGACCAAAAGAAGTGGTCGCCGTTTATTTTGTTGCTGCTCGATTGTTTCTTAATCTTTATCGGAGCGGCTTTTTTCAGTTTCGGCGAATACTTTGGATAGCTGCAATCTTTATACACCAACTGACTTCTACAAGAATTATTTGTAGTTAATTCTTTGAAATATTTATTTTGTGTTTTACCTTTTTTGTAATTTGGATAATCTGAATATTGTTCTAAGTACGAAATTCCCATTTTTTTCCTGTTTTAAAGATTTACAAGTACACTAATGATTTACATGCATAATTTGAAATATTTTGAAATAAAGGATCATACAATTTTCTCTATGAAAATATCTTTACTCTTTGGAAAGTATCAAAAACGTTGATCGAAGATCAAAGAAGGTATACTTTATGACCAAAAAGTAAACTACGAGTACATTTTTCAATAATGTCTCGTTTTGGGCGGTTTGAGTGTTGTGGTCAATCAAATCAAATGTGTGGCAAGATATAAACTTCTTGTTGTTTGGATGTGGTTATGTCGAAGTCTTGTCATTAGATGCTCATCACGGAATCTTACCAGTGTGCTGTGCTATTTATTTGAATGGTCTTTTAAACTGATATTTCATCTGAAAAATGTAATAATCTCCAAAAATACACGTGACAAAAAGTTTAAAGTTTGTTTTATTTGTTGAGTAGGAAATCAGTAATAATTATTTATTTATTGGATTACTCACTAATCTTTATGATTATTTTAAAGTGCTTTATCTCGACCCTCGGCTACAACCGACCTTTAGCAATCCGGGCAACTGCTCTAGCCACTGAGCTACTCAGGATGTAACAGGACTGACAAATTTTTCAAGCACTTGTTACTTTTCGGCACTACAGAGCGTATTTTCACGAATGTTCAGGTAATCCGCCGAGAAAAATATTTTTATGAACATTTAATCTTTCGATAAAGATATAAATTTGTTCTAATTATTATATTTGCTAAATTTGCATTCACAATGCTATACTGAAAAATATTCTTAATGACCTTTCGCAATTTTTCATACAGAGTATTTTTCAGTAAAGCGTTGTGAATGCAGAAGTGGTCAAATATAAAAGTAAAACTATTGTTTTATAATTTTTAATTAGGCCGTATTTGAAAGTAATTTTTTTAAACAAAACCCAATTTAAAGTGAGTTATAGTGATTTCTGATATACGATCTTTAAAAGTCTAGGAATAATGAAGCGTTGATGTCTTTTCTTCGACAAAAGCTTGTAACAGAATGTAACAATTTCTTATTTATTTTTATTAAAAAATCGAAATTGAGGGTATTGTAATCGTAAAGCATTTATACTTTTTATTTGGTTATTAAATTTTAAAATAATAAGGTGTTGGGTTATATCGGATGTATTTTTCGTTGTGTGGTTGTAAATTGTAACGTATCCACTCAAATGTAATTTTTATGTCTGTAAAACTTTTGGATTTTGTTAAAAATAATTATTAAGATATTAAAAATAGCGGAGATGAAACGTTACTCCATGTATGGCTCACTTAGATTGGTCGACAAGGCATGCGTAATGTGGGTGATTTCTAAAAGCTAATTCCATTTGTCGATAAAACAAAAACAGTTTAAATCCGACCAATAAAAATGAAGCAAATTAGCCCGTACTCCACAAAACATACCTCCTGATGGCTCATTTATATTGGTCCTGTCGACCAATATAAATGAGCCATCAGGAATAGATCAAGATTTTGCGTGACGATGTATAATTAACAAATTAAAACAACACCCACCTTCCAAACAGCAATCAGATCAGTGGTGAAATCCACGCGCATGGATCCGTCTGGATGTTTAGGGTGCATATCACCAGGCACATGTTCAAATGCAAACGGTGTATGTATAAGGTACATGTCTAAATAGTCAAGACCCAAATCCCGCATCGAGGCATCGAACCACTTCTGTACTAATTCGGGTCGGTTCCCTAGAATAGATCAACGAAACCACAACAATTACAATAATATCGTGAGTAAACTCCGAAGTAGCGACGAGCCACACACAATCCACTATGCGGGTTCATTGCGGATTAGGGCAGAAGACAATTAAAGGCGATCAAAATAACGCTTTAGTAATTATACTTGATCGTGAAGTTTTTAAAATTTTGCATTATGTCAAAATTTATATCATTAATAACTATTATGTGACAAAGCTCACTTCGTTGTATGACTGATTAAATGTTCAAAACCAGTTCATAACTTTAAAATGACCAGGGGCGCGACCGCCTAACTCATGGACGTAGCCGTAGTCGTAGCTATAACCTACGCTTTATCGATATTTCTTATGAATATGTTTATATTCTTTTAAAATTAATTGTTTTTTTTTAATTTATATATTTTATCAAACATTTTGGTTTGTTTTTCTATTCGAAATAGCATTGTTTGTATCAATTCGACATTTTGTAAATTTCGTTTAACTTTAATAATTCAGCAAACAAAAACAACTAAAGCATATTAAATATGTAAATAATAAAAAAATAATAATTTTAAAACAATATCAACAGATTCATGTGTAAAACCTATAAAGCGTAGGTTATAGCTACGACTACGGCTACGTCCATGAGTTAGGCGATCGCACCCCAGGTCCGGTCACCTGCATAGATGCAACGGCATAACATAACATGGATAAGCCTGTAAAATTGCAGACGATCACAGCCCACTGTTGTGCCATTTAAAATAAAGAAAAGGGTTTAAGGTCTTCATGATACTAGCGTTTAGAGTGAATGACCTGACATTGGCAGAATTGTGCGAAATGCCATTAATAAAAGAAGAAGAAGTAGAAGGCCATGAAAAAAAAAAATTAAATCAAGAAAACATTATAATACTGCAGATCGATTCCGTAAAACCAACCAGAATTCGAATTCACTCAAGTGATCGAATTCAAAAGTTACGTAAGTTTAATACTAATTCAAGACGCGCTTTCAAAGTAAATTCGGACACCTGAATGAATTCTAATTGTGGTTAGGATTTCACGGAATCGCTCTGCTTAGCGCCATACTTAAACGAAATAGAGGTACTTATTATTTTATCGTATCGCTTATCACCCCGACCTACGCCTATGTTTGGTAGTCTAGACGACATAGTTGGTAGTCTTAATACAGTTAGTAGTAAGCACGTGTCTTTACCTCCAGGTGGAAGTTTTGTAACGATGAATAATTCTTTCCTCCGGTTAGGATCTCCTCCGATCCACTTCTTGAGGGCACGTCCTAACGCAGCCTCGTTTTCGTAAACTGGAGCAGCGTCGAAGTGTCGGTACCCCGCCTCCAAAGCGGATTCCACTGCTTTCTCAAGTTCCTCATCAGATGTCTGCAATGTCAATAAAATTTTAAAACATCACAACTTTTACTGTTTATCTTCAAAATTATTTTGATTCCATATTAAAAAATTTACGCCCAGTTGCACAAATGTCCATAAGGTTAAATTACGACTTGTGTCATAAATGTCGTTATAAACAACTTATTTATTAGATTATAGTTAGTTATTAGATTGCAATAATCGGATTTATTAAAAATATTAATATATTTTATATATTATTCAAGAGGTATGTGGTATATTTTATAAATTTTATTTTAGAGGTAGATTATAACCGTCCTTATTATAACCGTAGAGAAAATAAATATTTTGATCATGGGTCATAATCATAATATCATCAGAACAATTTGGAAAATACCTATGATCACTATGAAAAGATTATTTTCCTGTTCTTATCCTTATTTTTTTTCAATATAACCTAGTCAGATAGATTGCCTAAAATAGGGACTACGCTTTGATTTTATATAATTATTATTATCAAAGATACTACGTTGTAAACATACAGTTTTATCTTTTTGTTAGATCGGTCATTAAGAAAGATATTTGCTTTAAATCTATGGTTACTTAAAATTACGTATAGGTATAATACTATTCTTTGGTATGTATGTAGTTTGTGCTACATAATTAGTACAGTCATTAGTACAGTTGTGGTACCGTCAGTGCTCTTAGATGTTTACTTTGATATCAAGATAAAATTGTCTGTCATTCAGTCGTCATTCACATTGAACCTATTTTGTGACCGATAACATATCTACTCAGAATATATGTCTGAGAAAAATACCACAACTGCCGCAACCTTCGAGTCTTTACCCCTGTCTTGACTGCCTTTGCACAAAAGTCAAATAAATTTATTATTAGTTTAAAAAGACATTACCGAATCAAATATTCAAATTTTGAACATTTATTAGAGCTTAAAAACAGTGATTCAAGAGGTTATAATTATTATTATGATTTAAAGGGCTATGCAGTTCCTTATGGAACTGTAGACTTCGACCTTTAATATCTTTTATGACCCGCCGCCGAAGTCATAGTAGCTTCTTTAGCCTGGTGGTGACTCGGTCATGACTTCCCGGATCTCATCCCTAGGGGAGGGTATATCGTAGGGGTTTTGTGTGTAGACCACCGGGTACCCATCACGCGGCTAACCACGAGGTGAATTCACGAAGTAAAGTCCCACTGTCGCCATTGTAGTGTTTAATGCATTTCCGCGAAGTCATAAAAAAAACGTATTATTATTACTGTAGTGTCATACTACAGTAATCTTATTACAGATGTTATTAAACAAATTGTAAGCAAGAACTCTATATCATACAATGGTAAAAAATGACAATATATTGTATAAAAATTTGTTTATAATGGTATATTGTGATATGTATAAATTAGTAGTGTTTAATGTCGACAAATTGGTATTTTTTTAAAGCTACTACAACTTTATGAGATTCTTGTTCCTACTTACATACTCCTACTTCTTCTTCTTTTATTAATGGCTTGTCTGCGCATTACGCACAATTCTGCCAATGTCAAGAAAATTATTTTCTCTTTGATATCAACTATGACAAGTTTGACACGGAAATTTAAGTTCAAGCAGTATTAAGTTATAGCAAATTTAAACAATAAATTCATGAGACGTGATGGCAATATCCTATAATTAGCGTATAGGAGAGAACGCAGTGATATTATGAAGCATTGGAAATTTGATAATACGTATGTAATCGTATCTAATAAATCGGAAAGGTATCATTAGTGATGTATGTACAAGGGGAAAGTAAAAATTGATATTCAATAACAAAATGGATGATCAAATATTTTAGGAACAATGTAAAGTAGTATGTCTGGCAAGTCCTTACAACAGTGTAGACCTAGTAGGGAAGCATTTTTGTTGACGACATGGTCTCAAGATAGTGACACTGGTCACCCTTCTACGTCCCGTGGTGCATCGCAATCCACCGGAGACTATGAAGAAACGGAATCGTTCTGCACCGGGAAATGTTCATGTGGCTCCGAAAATAATTACCTTTCAGAATCTTGTGAAAAACCTTGCACTATAATAGACTCTGCATCCAAACTACACATATCGAAATGGAGAAAAATAAAAAACTATTTCAATTATAATATAAAGAGAACGGCACCAGTTAAGAATTCCAAAAATAATAAGAAGCAGTTATAACAATAAAAATTCGAGACCTCGTTTAACTTTTATTGTCCAAACTGTAGTTTTGTTTTTTAATATGGGACAGTCCAAATTTTCTATTTCACACGAGTTTATTTGCATAAAATAGTTGAAGTATTTATATATTTTATATGCTTTTCTATTTTTATAGTTGCATGTCTCAAAAGTAGAAAAAATGCGCCTTATTTAATTAGATTGTAATAAAAAATTTTTCTCTTTAAATATAAAACAGATAAAAAAATTAAACTGACTTAAAAAAATAAATAAAGAGAAACGACTGAAAAGTGAGAAATAATACCATATGTTTTTATCTTCAATAAAATCGAAACACAAAAAGTGAATACACTAACAATTTTTTGAGGTCTGTGCCAGATCAAGAAAAATATCATGTATAGTAAAACAGAAATAGATTTTCTGATAGTGCTGTTTTACTTCTTACTTATAATAACACGGCTAGTACCTACTTCAAGAAATTATTGGTGTATCCAATTTTTGTGTTTCGATTTTATTGAAGATAAAAACATTTCAATTCAATGTCTAATTTATGAGAAATAAATTATCAAATATATAGACGCACCTACATACATATACATTTACAAAATATAGCACATAGGTTTAGAAGCGCATATAAACTAAAATATATAAATACTGCGCTATCAAAATTACATACATACCTATAGACCAAATTGATCGCCTGTTTGACTGAAGGTCGGTTATAAACGTACAGGTCAAATTAAAAACCTCTTTTTATATCAAATACAAAAAAGACAATTCATCTGTTTTTTGCTCCTGTTTGATAACCAATTTGATAGTTAATATAATAAAGCAATGTTAGTAACTCATTGGATTGATATTATCAATATTCATTATTTTTTAATTATTCGTTCAGTGGTTTAAAGTTAATAACATTCAGACTGTACATAATACATAATATTATCAAGATTTAGGAAGTGAAAACATATAATAGAATCAGAAATAGAAGAGGAACAGCAACTTATCATATGACAAATAAATTTAATATGAAGAATTTTGGGTTACTTGTAAATATAAACAAAAACTCTATCATTTCTGATTGGGCCAAAGTATACAAAGTAACATACTTACAAACTCTTTTTAGTGTACATTCTCACCTGCCATGTCCCAAAACCAATCCTTGGCATACGGTCACCACCTTCCAACTCGAAATATTCTGTATTGGCCATGACACTGAAGTTATATTTTTGTCACAAAGTTTTAAGAGTTGTATTGTGTTGACGTTCAACGGCCGCGGCTCACGGCGCTGCACTGTCGAGCATTAAGCATGACCGAGAAAACAGCCGTCTCTACTCCACCGACCTTGTACCGGTTTTCCGCATACTTCCAAAACAACTAGCGATATGTAAGTCCGTTATAACTGCGGTTTTGCATTATAAGTGCATGAGAAGTAGTTAAATTACCTAGATTTCACAATCTTTGTCGATGGTCTGATAATCGAAAATTTAGTAGATTTATTTATCCTCGAAAATATGTACCTTGTTGATTTCTATGTTATCAACTTTGTTAGGACTACTGTAGAATTTTATTATTTATTATAGCTAATATAAAGGTAGGTGATAAAGACACCATCGTCATTAGCCCGTCAATGTCTCCAATGGGCCACAGGCCTTCTCTATGAATGACTCACTCAAATTTAAACAAATGGCCGTGACCCACCACGGAGCTCAGTGTGCATTGGTGCATACGACTGCTGATAGAGACGCGCGCGATTAACGGCTTAACATGACTTCCGAAAAACGGAGGAGCTCAAGATGCAAGTCAGAAATTTTTTAATATCACGAAGCGTTTGAGCATTTGTCCTGTCTTTTTTATTAAGGAAATCAATTTAATGTACAAGCCTTTGGTATCTTCCTTTTTGAAAAATCTTGCGTGATCAAAACCAAAACATCAAAATGTTAAAAGTCGTTATGGGTTGATCTTCAGATTTGACCGTATGCTTTGTCTTGTCCAATCCAGTCTTTACTAACGACCATAACTTACCCTTTATCTATTATTAATACGAAGATCGATCAGTATTTTTCTAAACAGTAGATGATGTAATAAAATATTAAAAAATAATATTAATATTACAGCTACGTAAACACAAACGACATGTACCTAACTACCAACTTGTGTGTACGTAGTTTGAAACTACAGAGACACTGTTTATCAACGTAAAATAACTTAATCCCAAAATAGTCCTTAAAATAGGTTTTGTATATTTTATCAAACATATTATGTTTTTATATTTGCTACTAATGTATACCCCTTTAATGTTATATTTATTCAATTTACATAGATAAAGAGTTCATTTTAGGGGGTCGTAGTAAACAAGGATCCCTTAAAGTTTCGCCATGTTCGTCTGTCTGCGGCTTAGCTAAAAGACTATTGATTCTAGAAAGTTTTATTTAGCAAGAGTATACACGTCAATTATGCCGACAAAGTGGTAAATAAAATAAAAAAAAATTGTAAGGGTCCTCCCCTCTATGTAAAGTGGGGATGATATTTTTTTGGCTTTCCGCATTGTGTGCGGCAAGGCCGTTTTTTATATTTAGTAAACCGTATTGTGATTTATTAAGCTTTAAAGAGCTAATTTTCATTAGCGTTAAATTAAAAAATCATACGTTACGGCAGTAGTGTGATATATATACCGGAGTTAAAAGGAAAACTATCATACTTAAGTTGGCTTTACAAGTTTACGAGTAATAGTCGACCATTTGTATTTAACCCGAAATTTCGAACAACTTTATAGAAAACAACAAACGTGATTTTTATTTTTGATCAATTTATATTTGACTCTTTAAGGGAGAAATTTAAGGAAATAGACATTATGACTGTTGTTTCTCAATACATATACGAGAACTTAATGTACGTTCCTAAAAATATTAGTTTGTTTTCTATATAAAAGTGATGTACACAATTTTAATATAAGAAATAAAAAAAAATTAACGATGCCTGTCACTAGACTGCAAAAAGTTAATAACTCATTCAAGGGTCTTTGTGTGCGCTTCTACAATAAGGTCCCAAGCAAAATACAACAATTAGATATCATGCAGTTTAAATCTACTGTTAAAAAAATACTTATTAAAAAAGTATCCGATCTTATTACAAGGTATCCGATTATATAACAGATAAGAACGCTTGGACTTGAGATGATCCAGCAACTGGATAAGTGATTACTTCTAAACTCATTATCTTGTTTCCATTATTATTAAATGATTATGTTATCATTATAAGACCATAGTTTTTTTTTCTATCTCTGTTTATAATGTATTGATCTGGTAATGACATGGTTTTTGTAAATGTCATTACTCTTATTAGAGCTGGTGAATTTCTTGCTCGTCTTTCTTATCAGCCAAAAGACGTCCTGGACGAGTGGTAGGGTAAAAAAATTTTGGCCGATTCAAAAGTACTTTTGAGAAGTCCATTTGACTAAAGATTATTTTGACTCTGAAAAATATTCCCAGATGGGATACCATCTCAGGGTGCCAGGGACCAAGTGGATCTTTTAAGAATTTTTCATTAATAAATGTGTTTTTTTTTACTTTTTTCAATAGCTAATAGTACGAAATCCTTTATGCGTGAGTTCGACTCGCACGTGGCCGGTTTTTTATTAGTGGTCAATAGACATGATTTTCTAATCAAAAACAGAACCGAATTTTGTTTTTGATTAGAAAAAAAAAGTGAGAAATAATACTCGTACAATCTTAAAAGCGTCTTAATTATTCAAGAAACTGTTGGTTGTTACGAGTATTTGATAACCGCCCTTGAACATAATATAACTTCCTCCTTTTCAATTTTGTAGAGAGCGCTTATTCAACTCACCTCACAAAAAAGTGCCATAGGCAGTTGCCAAGTATGCCTATATGGACGGGCCGATCCTGATTGTAGAATAAGTAATTACTATCATGGGCGAATATTATTTTGTTCATGCTATCGGATCGGTCGAGTCATCGCTGTAGTTAATGTTACATTGACAATATAGTTGTAATGGGGACATTCTGTTATTGTTCTCGTTTTTGTGCAAGATATTGACAATAAAGCGATGTGGCTCTTAAGCCTGCCGCCGGCATATCAATTGTATACAAAACGATTAAACGTAAAGAGCTCTTGTTGACCATAAAAGATTTAATCAACTGTACAGAAGAATGATTATATTCGTATCTATTTTCGCTTCTTTTAAGTATATGAAATAGAAAGTTTATCATTAGAAAACATTTAGAAATCACAATATCGGTTAAAACTTTAAAATGTTTCTATTACATTTGTTTCATAAACTTTTTGATACATAAATCTATTACTTCTTCAAAATACTATACACAATGAAAATTACAAAACAAATATATTTTCGCAATATAGAAATATACCTATATAATTTTATTTTTGTCAAATAGGATCGCCTAGCAGCTATCCGCCGGAAAATACGTCGCGTTACACGAATCATCGATGGCGTAACGAAAATGACAAACACTATAATATGGTATGAGGTCTTATGTCAGTTAAATAGCATCACCATACCAGTAATTATTTCATGGTTGCAACTTGCGATGTCATCCTGCAAACAAATTTGCTATGGGTGACTTTTTAACCGACTTCAAAATCTAAAAGGAGGAGTTTATAAGTTCGACGGCGATGTATGATTTTTTTTATATATGTTCACCTATATTTCAGCCAATTGTTGACTGATATTCAAAAATTTGATTTTTTTTCTACTACTTAATGGACCAAGGTAATACATTAAAGTTTATAGAAAACAAATCAGTAGTCTTACATTTATAACAAAAAAAAAATATATCAGATATCGCCTAAATATTTAATCAATAAGTTTAAATAAATCGATATCACAGAAAAATCAAAAGCATATTTTGCATTCATTAAAATTCGAAATTTTGGAATTCGGAAAGGAAGAATTTCTTTGTTCAACGGGTATGTATATTTTCAATGTAAATAGGTATGTGCATCGATTTCTTTTTGAATTGGACGTAGTTAATCAAAAAGGATCCATCCCACACAATGTCACTTTTGAGATATAGACGATTGAAGTTTAAGCTGTATTTTCATGTTGATTTAACTTTTTTGTGTATTATATATTTATATAATAGCGTAGAAAACCACTTACATTATCTAATTTTAATGTCATTTTAACAGAACTAACAATATTTATTAAAATATTAAGGTTAAAGTATTTTTAGATCCTTTTTGATATATTTCGGTTTTTATTACCTTATTCTTACAAAACAAATATCAAAAAGGATCCACATTAAGAAATAATAGAATAATTCACTGAAACGCCAAAATTTTATCGTATAAACTATTTATTAAAGGTTCTTTGTATTTATTGTTTAAATTTTTAATGTCAAATGTATTCTCACTATCTAAAATTACCTTCTTACACCTTTTAATAAAATTACCTTTTAACAAAAAAAATTCAAGCGTTTTGAACCTTTATTGTGATTTTTAACCAAGATTAGTGCCTTTAATTTGCAATTTTACTATATAGATCCAAGAAGCTTGAGTCGTTTTCATGGAACTAAAATATGAACCCACCAAAGATGTGGGATGGTAACTACCATTGAAAAAACGTCAAATATTAAATACAGCTCAGAGCTCTTTTCCTATATGAAAGTATAGATCCCGATGGACATTTTGCTATTTATATTAAGTAAATTATAGCTTATGTCCCTCGCGTATTATAGGTAAAGCTTTTTGAAAAAAAAATTTAAACGTCTAATAGTTTCGGAGCCTATTCAATGCAAGCAAACAAGCAATCAAATCATTCCTCTTTATAATATGAGTGAGTATAGATATGTATTGAAAAAAAATATGTCGAGCAAATAAATATAATCTCCTTTCCTATGTTGACATATTTTTTCATATACTTATTCAATTACCTTTTTACCTTTAAAAAAATATTAATATCACAAAATAACATAATTTATATATTTTTTTAAATAGAACTGTCTTCATTCATTAAAAAGTATGAAATAATACAAGAAACTGCTATTGAAGTCGGGCAGAGGTTAATTAGGTTATTAATTAAATGATAGCTGCCCGAAAAATTATATTCAAAGCAGATTTTGTAATTTCAGGACATTGATTTCTATTATTTGAATATTTGAATAGTAAAATTACTGAGAATAGGTAATTTAAAGAACAATTTGCCTGAAAAAATTATACACTCGGGTAAGGTGTTCTTATGCTATTTATGTATGTAATTAAAAATTTAACTAGAATACACAAAAAATGTGAAAAACAAATACCATTCAAAGTTAACATTTAAAATATTCTGAAGAATTTTGTCTTATACTGAACACAAAAGTAATAAAGCTATACACGTCAGAATGTCTAAATATACAAAATATTAATTAAAAATAATTCTTATTAGTATATTCATACGATTCTTCAATATGGCATCAAATTACATAAACCCATAAGGTTATTACACCGAACAAAGCTTTTATAATGGAAGTTACAAATTACTTTTCCCACATACCCTTATAGTAATTTTATCTTTTGTGTGCAAACAGTATCCATTACTTATTCAATTTGCGGAACCTATGAATGAGTCCGCGTCACAACACTTGTAAGCTCATTGGTGCGTGCATTCCATTGATTGCGGTAGTAGATAACATCTAAATAAGGGATGAGTTTTGAGCATCCCCTTCTGGTTAATTTCATTAGGCGTGGTTTATAAAGTATCTGGCCCACCTCCTTTTGTTGCTGTTAGATTTATGAATAATCCCCTTTTAATGGTTTTCAAGTTAGTATTACCATGGAGCTCTCTCCGATACAATCCAGTGCGAAGTGTAGCAGTTCCGACTTTAGTATAGACCGCATTTTAAGCAATGAATCAGGGAAAAATAAGGAACAGAAAATTGAACCACCAAGTTGGTTGTGTTGTACTCGTTACCAGCCGCCTCGACTTCCACGTTAGTATGATTTTTCTTAATCGAACAGTTACCTTCAAATATTTTGTTGCTAATGATTATATCGTGTTAATAAGGTATCGTGTAAATGCCTTAAATTATTTTTCTAATGTGTTCTAATAGTATTGAGATGTTTGCCCTTTTAAAAAGAACGGTTAGTTAATTATTTAGTTAACTTGGCCCTGCTAAGCCAAAAAAAAACTTTCAAAAATCAACAGTATAATTACGTGTTTATACCTTACTTTAAATAATACCGTGATTTTTTTGTTTGCTTTATCCTTCTTAATTGATTGGTACAGAAATTAATGACCTTCTTAATTGATTGGTACAGAAATTAATGATAAATCTGTGACTTGGGCGGTTCTCCTCGCAATGGGTGTTGGGCGTAAGGTGAAAAATTTATTAACTGTTCTGCCATAGTTCTTGTAGAAATGACGGTCAAGCCATATATTTTTCACAAGGTGTAAAGTTTGAGTTTGTAAAGCGTGTAGAGTTGTGTCAATTGAAAAGGGTGAACGATACTAAAAGCTGGTACAAGATGCAGTGGCGAACTAACCTCATCGGAGTTCCCGGGTCGTCAATAGGCCTGAATAAGTTTTTATAAGCGGGGCAGACACTTTTTACAGACCAAAAAACCAGACAAAATTGATTATCTGGACGTTATTTATTAATAAACATAAAGTCTTTCAACTGTTTTAAATAAGTTTTGTTCATTATTTTACTCAGTCTGTAAATAATTTACAGACTTAAAAAAATAATTTGCAATTAACACTCAAATTAAAATGAATATTATACCTAGGTTAGGCACTTAATTAACTTTTAATTTATCGACGAAGGAAGGTTTCCAATTCGAAAGAGTCAAAAGGAGTTAACTAAACTGTAACTCGTATACCACCAGCTAAATATTATTTTTAGTATTTCACAAATGTTTTGGTATTTCAATTTGATAGTTATTACGGTGCGTAACGCATCTTCCCTGGGTCACAAAAAAGGCTATTTCAATTTGCGACCTTAGGGGGCGTGTGTCTTAAATTTTTCCCACTCAAGCGGTCGAGCTGACCGTCGAGTTTTGGCTAGTTGTTTATTCGTTAACATCGATTGGAGCTACAAGTCTACAGAAGTATACATCGTGATTGTCGTTGTATAAATTATTAGTAATTTTAATTAACTATTTTAAGATAAATAATAAAACAAGATTATCTTTTGTCAACCTTTATTTTTGTGACAATGATGAGCGTAGGTTCAGCGAGTGCGTCGTGCCGGTCGCGACGGTCGGGTCGTCACGCACGGGTGCCGTTCACCGCTGCGCAGGCGCAGGCGTTGGAGGCCGCGTATACACGGTCGCCTTACCTCGCCCCGCCAGCTTTGCGTGCCCTTGCTGCTGCACTACAGCTACGTGATGATCGGGTGAGGAACTTTCACTAAGTAGTACTAGTAGCACTAGTAGTTATTAGCTAACTAACCTACCTAACATAATAGATTGGTCATCTAGTGAGGTGCTTTTTAGTGCTTTCTGTTTTTTCTTAGAATACTTCCTCATTACGCTCAACAATCACTACCGTTAAAAAATAAACATTGATTGACGAGTATTCTTATTTAGTGGTATATATAAACAAGGTTTAGTTTCTGAGTAAATATACGCTAAAATTGCAATTTTAGTAATTATCCAAATTCATATTATACAAAATATAACCTTCGAGGAGTAAATATTACTCCCGAAGAACCTCGTACTAGGTAAGTAAATCTTTGCCAAGTCTCTGTTTATTAATATGAATTTTGACTAATACTAAGTGCAGTCTCAGCGTAAATTTACTCCAACGTGATTGATTTGGATTATGTCGAGACCACACACAATTTTTGTTGTTTTCGATTATCATTGTTAAGTTTTCTTGTTACTTGTTATGTTGACCAAATAGCAACCGCTATTCCGATTTTCACGACATGTAAACCTTATTTCACTAAAAATAAATATATCTAATGTTTCTCATTCCATTATTACTTTTTGCTTTGTTTAAAAAAATGTTATTATTACAAAGCAAATGCTATTTCTTCATATTATTCAATATATCTCAATATTAACATACAAAAAGTTATTAAATTATTTTAACAATATTTTGGGGATTATTTATAGATATTTCAATAATTAATATGTAATAATTTATCTCTTATATTTTGTGCTAACTATACTTTCTATTTTTAAATGACATCACGCGGATGTTATTTAGTCAAGATTCCAGCGCATAAGCAATTTACGGGACTTATAAGGAATAATGTTACAAATATATAAAACTTTTGCATTTTTATGTTTTATTGGTGTTAATTCTACTAACCACTTATGAATTAAACTAAAAAATAGGTAACCTTAGTTTGGACTTCTTGTTACGTTATTTAATAGCCATCTGTAAAAAAATATTAATGTGCTCCTGTATAGTAAAATATAATACGTTTACTTCTATTCCTTTGACCAGAAGTAAAGGTATATATTCCTCGGGTTCATATACGGGGCTCCGTTGATTGGTCCAACGGAGCTCCGTATATGAATGGGTCCCGACTGTTAATCTTTCTATTCTGATTTTGAATTTTTGATATGTTTTATATGTGTATTGACTTAAAAACTATTTCAATGGAGCAGTTATTCCTACTGGACTTGTTCTTTTCTTTTTAGTGAAAGTAATTAATATATCTTTTACTTCTTTTTTAGTTTTCACGCAATCGGGTTTTTTGTTTTTAAAATATTTTTTTTATTTTACACTTTTAGTTAGTTCTCATTGACTTGATTAATTATTCTTAATATAAAATGCTTAAAAATCCACTTGGTCCCAAGTTTCAATATTTGTAACAATATTTCTTTCGGCTGTTTGGGTGGATGCCTGAATATTGATGAGAATACGCTTTGTAGTAGCGAAAAGTAACAAGTGCTTGAAACATTCGTCAGTCCTGTTAGGTCTTGGGTAGCTCAATGGTTAGAGCAGTCGACCGGCTTTGGATTTTTTAAGCATTTTGTATTAAGAATAATTTTCAGTATGTCATTGAAAATGCAAAATTAATCAAAATATAATTGATTAATTATATTAATAGAACTATAAGACGGTAAATTTCGCAACCTTGTCATTTCATTGAGGGAGTTTATATCGTGAGCATTATTAAGCAACTTGTAGTGGTCTAACCTACTGATTATTATTAGTCCCTCTAGAGATCGCACTCGACCTACATATGCTTAACCTTTAGCAAAAATTCGCGAACTTATGTCAACCACAGCTCGGTCCAAAGTAGTTCTTGGCACTTAAACTCTTAATAATTTGCGAACGGCCCACTATATCTAAAAACGGTCGTCACACACTTCAAATATTTTTGAAAGACCTATCTAACAGTATCCCACACTATAGGGAAATAGAATATATAAAATATTATCCCCAGTTTTCATGTAGAGAAGGTAGGAAGGTAAAGCCTTTCAAATAGTTCGAACCTAATAATCATTTTTGGAATACCTAATCAACCTAAAAAAGACGAAGTATACCTAATAATCATTTTTTAAATACTTAATCAACGATCCCCGTTTGACACGGTTGGTCGGTTTTGTTATTCATTGTGACAATATATAGCGTCTGGTAGTTGCTATGGTGAATTTTGATTACTGGGGGCCAATTCTACTAAATAAATTTTGTTTAAATCGAATCGAAAACGGAACGAAACCGAACAATACTACAACTTTTAGTGGTTTTCCTATTCTACTCGGTGTCAAAATGGCGTCAAACGATACAGTTCCGGTTCTATTTTAGTTTAGTTAACTATCGATCGACAGAAACTGTAAACGGTATTCTACTCGCTCAATCGAACATAGAACTATATAGATGTAGTTATGCAAACCGGAACCAACCCACAAATCTGTCAAAATCGAGTTATGTGCAGAGAAGCCTAAAAGTGTTGCAATTAAACTCACATGTTGTAAATTCACAAAACTTCTTGATAAATAAATAAAATAAAATATATTCTACAATAAATTATAAGTAAAAACAAGAAACCCATTTTTCTCAAAACTGACATCATGTGGCTGGTTTGCATAACTACGTCCATATACTTGAGTCGATCGTCGGCCCGTCGGCCCTTATTCCACTAAAATTTTGACACTTCGTTGGATCGAAACGCTACTGAAATGTTACTAAATCCGAACGTTTCATCTGTCAAAATTAACGATTTCTAAAAAGTTGCAAATTTCTACTTTTTCATGATCGATAGTTAGCGTTTAATGATAGATGTGAAACAATTTATATTATTTAAAATCTTAAGAGGTGCAATTAGGTACCCCCAATTGCTGAGTGAAATAAAATACCTTGATCCATCTTCATAATTGATAATTAAAAACATTTTGCCCTACAAAAGTAACTTCGGCAAACATATTTGTAGTGTTTGTATAGAAAAAGTTTTTATCTCGGTACATTGGAGAGCTGTGAAACCTGTTCTTCGGTACCTGAAGGCTATAAAAAATAGGAAACTGACCTATAACAATAGTGGTGATCTAATCGGATTTGCTGATGCCGATTATGGTGGTAATCTGGTGGACAGACGATCCTATACAGGATATGTTTTCCAAATGTGTGGTTCAGCAGTGTCATGGGAATCACGTAAACAGAGAACCGTTGCAACATCAACAACAGAAGCTGAGTACATGGCTCTAAGTGAAGCCTGTAAGGAAGCCATCTACATTCGCTCATTACTAAGCGACATCTTTTGCTTTTCGTCACCCATCACCATTAATTGTGATAATCAAAGTGCCATTAAATTAACAAAAAACAACATTCATCACGCCCGCACAAAACATATTGATATTAGACATCATTTTGTTCGTGAGTCTATATCCTCTAAACAAGTCAATGTGTCATTCATACCATCAGCTCACCAAACAGCAGACATTCTCACAAAGCCACTGCCTAAGCTGAGACACTATATGTGCCTAACTAATTTAGGATTAGTTTAGTGTTATTTGTTTTGTGTTATTAGGTTAATTAGGTTAGGGCATCAGTGTTAAGGTACCTTTGATATAGTGTTTTTGTACATACAGTGTGTTGATATAAAGGGTGTACATAAGTGTCCTGATGACAGGGAGGTGTAGATAAAACCTTTTTCTATATTAATCAGACACTGGCATCTTTTCGTATACCTTTTTGAATTAGTATTTTATACATTGTTTTTTGTTTTTTATGTCACTCTCTTCTTTACTCTCATCTGACTTTTATGTATTTACAATGTGAAATATATTAAATACTCCAATCCACTGTGACTCTTAATTCCTACATTTTAAGAGTTTGTGAGTGAGTTATCAATAGACTGTAAAGAACATAATAAATTGTGTAAATCCATTGATATGTTTGCTTTATCATTAATTATTTATAAAAATACCTTATATTAAGGTACCAAAAAATTTTAATCTTTAACTGTCTAGCACTTCAAGTATATAAAATTTTCTATCCAATATTATTTATTTCACAAAGATACAAGGATACTTTCAATGAGCACCCTGACGTCTGAAGTAAATATACAAAATCTGGGTATCAAACACCAGATTCCTCATCTACCTCATGAGAACATAGCAATCCATATGATATAAATTATGTAAAATTACTAGAAAAAAAATGAAATCGAAAACTATGGAGCTAGATAAACAAGTGTGATAGTGCATGCATATGTTTAATAAACTTTTTATGTACACCATTTCATCTATTTGTTATAGATAGTTCTGTAATTTTGTGGTTGCTTATTGATATGTAAAAATGTTGGCAGACTTTAAAAATAAAATAAATTATATCTTGATTATTAATCTTAAATTATTATTTTTTATTAAAAACTTAAATTTTATAGATAAATTAATAGGTTTTCATTTCTCCATAAGGTCCACCTAGTTGAGGCATATAATGTAAATTAAAATCAATAATTATATTTCTGTTAAAACTTTACATAATTATAAACAATCATTGTAAATAGGAACATTGTAAAAATCATTATTATATTGTAGGGGCTATTGGCTTTAAGTAAACTTATCTATGATTATAAAAACATGAATTTTTGAATATTTTGTATTGAAAAAAGTAAACTATTGTAGTATTTTTACAGGAAAACTTAAAAGTGTGTATTTACAAGCATGTGTGGAATTCCAATAAAAATGGCACTGAAAAAGTCCTTGTTTAAAAATTAATTAATTTATCATTATTTTTTCTGATCACTTGCATTTGCAATACTATATTGATATTTATCTTAAAGGAAAATAATTAAAAAACCCACTTCAAGCAATTAGTGCTTGAGGTGGGATTTAAACCCATAAACACTCACAGTCTGGGCGTCTGCTAAAACCAATTTAACTACCAGATAACCAGCAGGTTTTGTGAATTTAAGAATTACCTGCATTACTAGTGAGCATATGCTCATTTATGTTTAGGAAGTTCACCAAAACTATATTAATAATACCATTATAGAGAATAGAATAGAAAATTCTTTATTGTTAACATTACACAAGTTATATAGGTAAAATAAAATAAAATAACAATTGGCGGCATTATTGCTTAAAGCGATTTCTTCCAGGCAACCATGGGTTGGAGAGAGAGAGACAACAATTTATGAAGACAGGGGTGTAAATGTTATCAATAACATTAAAAAGAAAATATGATCAAATAATAATCTTAATTAAAAAATTATAATTATGAATATTTTTTTTTCTGACAAAGTATTACTCACTTTTTTATTTGGAGATTATAATATTATAAAGGATTATTTCATCATATCATCATCATGTTTAAAGGATTGTTAAACAGGTAAATATACTGTTTATAAGATTTTATTCTGAATTATTTTTAATTTTAAAAATAAAATAAAATGATCTTAGCCTCAGCTCAGTTTTATGTAACATTTGAAATAACATGAGGCTTTCTGTAACCATATATTAAGTTGCGTGCAAGATAAATGTTCAGCCTAATTAGTATTAGCTACATGAAAAATACATATTCTACTGTTTTTGACACAAAATTAAAACCAACCACCAATATTCCAAAGAAAACTGTCATACGCTATGATGGGTTACAATTTAGAACAAAAAAAAATAAGCCTGTGAATCAGGAGCTCTTGTTCAATTTGGCAGGAATTTATATGTGTAAGTTCTTTTATATCAGTTGAAACTTATACTTAATTTGCTCATAGTCAGCATGGATGACAGCTGCGAGCAGATCCATGCAACTACAAGAATTTAATTTGTATACAACTTAATGTGAAAGATATGTCAAATCATTAATAATTTTCTCTGATCTTACTTATAATATCTAGTCAATAATGACATTTCTAATGGGTTTCTATAACAAACATTGTTTTAAATTTAATCTTGAATAGATTTTCCACAGTATATATTATGTTGCCTTGCTTGATTCGGTGTACAGATGTAGGTATAGCCAGATTTCGAAAGATATTGGATTCATTTCATCATCAATAATTCTCTCTTAAATGTCTACTTTGAATCGACTATCGTTTATCTTCTTCACTAAGTTATTGATACGTATGAATATTTATTTTCAATCGAAAACTTCTTCTTTTATTAAGGGCTTTCGCATAATTCTGCCAATTTCACGTGCGTAGCCAATACATGGTATGAATTATTTTATAAAATTAATTTTGTAAATAATATTTTCCAGTATAATGTTTCACTTCCTATTACAGTTTAATATTACAAAAAAATACACATATGGGGATTGTTTTAGTAGATATCCCATATTAAATTGTCATTTACAATTCAATTTTGTCAATTTCATTCTTCTTTTATTAATGGTATATCTGCGCATTTCACACAATTCAGCCAAAGTCAAGTGAATAAATTAATTTCTACATGTAAAATGAAAAACGAATGAATGAAAGATTAATTAAAACATTGTCTGTATCATTGTGGTTTGTATTGACAAAAAGTGAATTGGTGTTGCAATGAAAATCATGAAAATCAAACATCGATTGGAAAATAATCGATTAATTCATTCATTATCATATTGAATAAAAAAAACTTTAATATACTTTTAGTTAATTTTGGTGCAATTTTGCATTTTACCTAAGTTTTACGGACTACTACGGTTGTTGATTCAACAACGCCCAAATAAATAAATATATATATTATTATTATTATGTAATTTCCAATGCCCGTGATTGGAAATGTTATATGAAAACCTAATGAAGTCCCATAAAGTCACAATATGAACTATGAAGTTCAACTAAGTCCATGTAGTTTGATGAAGTCTGATGATATTCAATGAAGTTTAATGAATTCTGTTTAAATGGATTGAAGTTACTAAAGTCATATGCAATCATCATTTAACTTTAACATTTAATTTTTAGTACAAACAAATGTATAAATTTAATGATTATTTTTGTTGTACATTCTTTTGAAACGGAGTTGTTTAAAGTAAAGTATACACCTCTGGATTAATGCTCGTCTTAGTCTTGGACTGATTGCATACCTCACTTCTTACAGTTTGTTAGTGACTGAAAATGAGTCAAAACTTTTCTGTTCACGACCTACCCATGTAGGTACCGTTTTATTTTACGGAATCATATTATTCACTTTCATGCTACTTTATCTCACATAATAACATTTATTTTGCGAATTAAAACTCGGTATAAACAATAAAATAAACCAACACCATTTGAATTTTGAAACTTAACTCTTTAAGCTTGACGTTATCTTTAGTTGACGCCAGGATTTATAGTATTTCATCTGACTTTTTTTGTTAATTAAAAGACTTAATTATATCGGATTTATGCTTTAAATATTAAGCATGTTTAAAGTTGAGTGCTTAATAATAGAATTGGGTATATGACGCTTTTCTGAAAACTAATTAATTAAAATAGTTGTTTGATACATTATAAACACACTGTCAATATATTACATGAGAATCTGTTCTATTTTCGATGAATATAATTTTAAAATCTACAGATTATAAGAAATAAACTTTTATTAGATTATTATCTAACATGATGATAATAATACGCAACTTATTTTTATAGTGTCAAATACCCATAATGATAAAAATATTAATTATAAATTCGCGTTTCGGGTATTTTCCCTTGTAGCTTAACACTTAGGTATGCACTTTCTTAATGTAGCTAATATTCGGTTGTTTCGTCCTTATTTTAAAACGATCGAATACAAATGTAATACATTCATTATATAGTGATAAAAAAATGAATAATCATTAATCGTCTCCCGTTTAACTAATAATTTCATTTATTTTATTCTGGTAACACTAATGACAGCTGTTTGGTTCGGCTACGATTACGTTTCAATTTAGTAAACGTTCGTTTGATAATTGACGTTAGCAGAATGCAAATTTACAGCAAAAATCGAAACGTAACCGTTACAGAAACGCTATTGACGATCGATCGTTGTAAATTAGTAGAATTGGCCCCCAGGTTTACTTTCATGTTTAAAAGTAAATTAGTTTTCAAAACTCAGTAAACAACTCATATTCTTTTTGTAATTTTTCGTATTTGTATTGATATCTAACTTTTCAAATATCAGTTTTTTAATATGTTAGTTAAAAGGAACGAAAATGACTGTCTTTGGTCCATTCGTTTCCCGTAAAAATCATCTTTTGCTTGAGTCTCCATCTAATGGAGGTGCTTTTTTAGTGCTTTCGTTTAGTGTTATTCATTTATCTGGCATTCCTTCCACATTTCTGAACTATAAGGTAGCAATATAAAACAAAGTTTTTTTTTCTTATGCGATTTTATTATGTTTTCTAAGACGAGTTCCGCGGTCCCTTTATTTGATGCCAATTAGTATGCGAGTCAGCACCGTCGTAAAATCTGGCCTTAGCTTAGCAACAGTGCAGTTTTATGTACGTACATGATGTTGTCTTATATTTACATACATACAATTTGCATAGGTACATGTACTTTATACGTTTGATTAAATGAAGTTTACTTTTTTAATTATATAACGTGCCACTAAAATTAACCTTCTCTAAAAGTAAAAGTTGACTGAGAGAATGGATTTTATATTGTCCTTTTTGTGTGTAACAGACTGGCAACCTGTCACTATTCGGGTCACTGACTTAGATACTTAGATATATTGAAATAGAATATCATTTATTGCCGGAACATATTGGTAAGTATTTAATCTTTAACAGAGGATTGTTTTCTATAACATTTATTATTTAAATTTACGTAGGCAGGAAAGTGGTTATGATTAAAAAATATTTTTGATTTGTCAAATCCTAGTATTTATCAAAAAAAAATATATATATAACATTTTCAATGATCAGTTGAACATTTTAATTTTATATCTAAAGATGTATCTTGACATTGATGAATCGATCGATGAGTAAAACTCTTTATTCCAAGCCTACTATCATTATTGTTCAAGAACAAATAATTATCTGTCCAGTCGAGTACGTAAACATGATAATAGCGAGGACGTCTAGGTGCCAAGTGAATATATTACAAAATCACTTAAGCCGAAATCAGCAGATAACAAATTGTAAGTATTGACTTCACTGTACAACGTGAAAATTAAACTGCATGTTAATGAAATAAAATACTGTATTTAACTGCTGTCTGCTTAGAATGCTATTTCAAACTATCGAAAACTGTCACTTCAGTAAATTACACTCCAGAACTTTACCAGGAAAATGGCCAGATCAGTTAATCGTTGAAACTCTGCAACTGTCAATTTGTCACAGTTATCTTACATTTCTAACACCATAAATAATATTCATCCTGCATTTGGTAATCCCAATAGGGTGTCAGAACAGAATAACGTAAGTTGCTAAGAATCACCTTTATCTTCAATGTTGAATTCCGCATGGGGTAGGCAAATTATGTAGATATTGTTACATAGAAAATCAATAATAGAGCGACTAAATAAAACCGAGGTCAATTCTCTCCTAAGCTATCCAAAAGAAAAGCATGAGCCCCTGCAGTGGGGACGTTAAAAGGCTGATGATGATAATAAAATGCCCCAGAAGTACCGAAAAACCTTTCAAACATTGATAAGAGTTTTTTCTATTACAAATTGAACCTCCTATAGGTTGTACCAACGCCCCGTGTCGCATAAATCTCCAACATTGCTAAGGCAATTGCTTAAACTCTAGACAGGGTCAAGTGCGCGTGAACCCGGTTATAATTTGATGCTGTCACAATGGGGCTTTTATGCAATCGGTGGCACAAACGGATCGTTATGAATTATCTACACCACTCGTACCACCGAACTCGTGTAGGTACTGCCTCAATTTTCAATAATTAAATTTGAACTTTACATTTTTCATAACAATGCATATTTTGATTACCGCCACTTATACACAAGAGAAAATAAAACAAAAGTATTTTCATTCCGATCGACCCCAAGACCAGAAGATCTACCGTGTAACTTTAATTGATATGCCAAAAAAAAACAATTCTAGGCACAATTGATTATGTTTGACCTTCCTTTGGGATAGCTTAATCTTAAGGATACAATATTCGTATGAATGACAACAGTATAACATTCATTTATTTAAGCTGAAGAGGGCAGGAGCTTTTCTCTGTATTTTGGACTATGATAAAATTTCATCCTTAAACTAAAATTGTCAACATTATGTATACTAATGTACAAAATCTTGATGAACTTAACATGTGATTTTGTCAAAAGTATATGATATTTAATTTTATTTTTTTAGCAACACTTCTCCAACATGTTTGAACAAAGAATTCAAATTGATATAGTTCCCTTGTGAAAAGAAAATAATCGTTGTGGTTATTTCGATAAGCACGAAATATGTGGTGTAAGCCATTTATTTGATTTTGAGATACAAATTGGCAATTCTTTGAATCAGTGCCGGTCACCGGTGAGTACACTTACTTTTTGGATTTTAGGTCATAGAAACTAAATTTATCTCATCGTAATACGGAAAAAACCAAAAAAGTTGCTATAATTATACGAGGATCAATATGTTGTAAATTAATATTAACCTCAATCATTTTTACAGATTTCGTACACGCCAAACAAGAGTTAAATGTCAAAATTAATATTAAACAATGAGACCAATCATGTTATTATAAACTTGATATTATTCCCAGAAAGACAGATTTTGAATGTTTAATGTATTTTAAACGATGATTTAATGTATTTTAGATAATTGTAATGAATTTTACTTATTATTATTATTTGTTTATATTTTGATTTTAAAATTTATTCCATGTTTTTTAATTTTCAATTTTATTTATTTGTATAAACTAAATTTTAATTTGTGTATATGAGTATTAATGCTTGTAATAAATGGAATAAATAAATAAAATAAATAAAATTTACGGCGTGGGAAATATCCTCACACATTATGTTTCAATAGTTATTCTTAAAAAAATAACCATTAAAAGAATAGACACAATTCAAAAACCTAATTTTGATAGCACAAATAACATTACAGCTCTGTAGTTATCATAAAGTTAATGGTATTTATTTGTACAGCATTTCAAACAAAATATACACTTATCTATCAACAACGTAGGTTTAGATCACACCACCAGATATCCTTAATTCAATTAAGAACCAACAGGAACAATTTACTCACAGATTCCTTACGGATAACTTCAAGCCTGTCTTAATAATTTCACATGAGTTCGTTTGACAACCTGTTTTGTTGAAGAAAATGACTACGCGACCAGCATGTGGCCAAATTACAAAAAAAGGCCACATTATTCTTTGACAAAAAGTTAATACTTTTCTCCTGTTATTGTCAAATTATATGCGAATGTTATTGTCAAAATATATTGAATTATGTTATTTAAACAAAACTGGAAAGTTAAATGCCAAGAAGCAGTTTAACAGCACTTTCTTAATGTTATCTTATGAAATAAGAGGAATTTTTACGGCGCCGTGTATGCAGTACCGTATTTAAAGTTTCGAGTTCAATTTTAAGACATTACAAAAAATACCAGACTCAATTAAGCTCACTGGCATAGCATAAACAGACACATGATTGGTTACTTATCAAATTAATCCCAAAATTTGAATAAATGAACAGTACACCGTAGTCCAGCTTTAATCAATATGAGAAATCGATAAAGTTTGGTGGCACAATCGACGGTGTTATCACCAAAGAGCAATTCCTTCGAGGCAACAGGATAGACTATTACTTGTATAGATGGGCAGTAGATTGTATATTACTAAAATTTTATTATATCTGCATATATTAATGAAATTTATAAAATATTCATAAAGTTGCTGAGTATCTATATGATGGCGGGTAGTCAGAAGAGGCTATTATGAAGTCCAAATAGATCGTCCATATCGGAGGACTATGTTTAAAGTAACACTGCAGGCGTGTATACCAATGTGGATATATTCCATTTTATCACAACGACAATATAACGAGATGAGCGTGATGTCGTCGGATGTCTTTACTCCTGAACAATCGGAAACAGAATGCGTGCCAAAATGGCAGCAACTTGCTTTACGTTAGCGAATTGCCAAAGTCAGTGTTACCATTCTAATAAAATTAAAAGTATCGATGATCACGCCCTGTCAATGATCAATGTGATCAATTAAATAATCGAGTAACTAACAATTTAAAAAAAAAGAAACTAAATCAACGATCGTCGTAAAAACAATGAAGATATTCTGCGACATATGTAACAGCATAAAAAGCTAAAAGTTTAGTTATACAGTTTAATTTGATGAAAATTTGTAAACATCAATATCTCATCAATTATAAACAACTTTTATACATATTGTTTTAATGTTTTTACCAATTTATAGAATTGTATAGTAATACAATCGAAAGATTATATTCCAATAACAATATGGAATGCAACTCAAACAACAATGAATTATTGTCTTTATATTTAAGCAGCAACAACAGTATAGATCGTGTTTGTAATATGCCCATGACATTTTTAACAGTAGCACGTTGGTTCTTGATGTACAGCGAGATAAGTTCTATAAATAACAAAAAATATATTTGTTGCACAAATGCAATACATAAAACAAAATGTCTCTCGGAAATGAAATAAATGGCAATTTGAAAGCGCTGTAATTAAATCTGACGTGTGACTGTCATTTCAGACATTAGTTCTAGTATTTTTTGCATTTACTATGCTCTATATTAATGTTATTAAGGAAGCTTACCTGAATAATGACGGCCACTAAACTAAAGTTAGTACTTGGTTTAAATCACTGGTCGCCCAAAGCAAATTAACAATGACAGAAGAGAAAACGTCAAGTTTGAGATGTATTGAATTATTATATTTGATTTTCGTCGATTAATAGTGTACACTTGGTACTTACTTAAGTCAGTCCTCGTTCTAATAATACTGATTAGAGCTCTATTAAGTAGTTCCTTTTGTTAAGAGCATTTACATGGTCAACGAAAGGTTTTACTTCGTAACATAGGTTCTGATGTACTAATTCTGGATCAGTAGGATATTAGTGATTCTATAATAAAAGTATTATTTTTATAATAAAAAGTGTATTTACAAGCCATTTAGACTCATAATTATATACTAAGTCAAAAAATAGTTTATCAATCACCGAGAGGGCTGTACTATTATGGATAATGTAATGATGTACATTATTTTATTGTATTAATAAGGGAACCAACAAGACATTCAATACAAGTTACTTGTACAAGTTGTGCGCCATCTTATGTAAAATCGAATTTAATTTGGTTTTTATTTGTATCATGTCCTAACTTAGTAAATAAATTAGGAACGTAGAGAATACAAGGTGCTCACGACACGGCTAGTGACCTTACGTGTATTGAGTTGTCAAGTAGTTAACTTAATTTTGAGCAACTTAATTAAGTAAATGTTTAAACTCTAAATTTAGCCGGGTAATAATTCATATGCACTATGGTAAATGTTAAAATTCTTATGATTCACACACGCATTTATTCAATTAAAAATTATTTTTTGTTTACAAACTAGAGGGGCGTAGATAATGACAGTGTTGACATTGACAATATTGCTTCTATTTTTTTGTTTACTCAAGTCAAAAGGATTAAACTCTTGCAGCCATAAATTCTTTTTTTTTCTTCTTTTTTTTGTACACTTCTTTGAAGACTCTTGCTGAATTATGGGTATATTTTAACGATATTGGTCCAACACTGTCAGTGATCGCCGCTTTTCTGTATGATAGCTCGTTTTTAATTATAATTGCTTTTATCTATAAATTTGAATATTTACTTCGTCATTCGAAATTAGATTTTCACTATATTGTGTATTTTTACTTTATATTGTGACAGTTGACCGGCGGGTTGGACACCTTCTTATTTAAAATACTTTTTATTTTTTCTTTTTTTTCAATAATTAATTAACCTATTCATATTGTTTATTTTAGGGTATATCTAAATATATATATTGATATTTATTATTATAAGTTTATGTCGGATTCAGAGGAATTAGATTTTCAGTCATGCGGCAGTTCTGATTCTTCGTTTCACTCTTTGGATAGTATGCGGGCTGACACAGAGGTGTTGGGCGATCAGATTTCTAAAGCCTTTTCTACCGTAACCGGAACTTTCAACGTTTGTCATGTTAACGCACAAAGCATACCGAGGCATTATACGGAGCTACTTAATGGTTTCACTGCTGATGTCACTCACGCGATACTCATTTCGGAAACCTGGTTTAAACCATGCCACAATTCCTTTACATACGCCTTACCCGGCTACGATCTTGTGCGAAATGACAGATTGGTGAAGCGAGGTGGCGGTGTGGCCATCTATCTACGAACTGGTATCCCATATCAAATCCTTGCCACTTCTTACCAGCTTGCAAGTAACATCGAATATCTCATTCTTGAGATTTCATTATCTGGTTCCAAAGCAGTTCTCGGAGTCGTATATTGTCCACCTGCTGTCGAATATATTTCTACTCTCATTTCCGTGTTTGACACGTTTGCAGCTAATTACGCACATCACATGATCCTGGGTGATTTCAATACTGATCTTTTGAAGGACAATCTTACCTCCCGTTTATTTCGATCAACCATCGAGTCGTATAATCTCTCTCTTCTTGAGCTTGATGCTACACACCATAATATCGACACAAATGACACGTGGATTGATCACATGCTTGTATCCTCTCCAGATAATGTCTCCCATTATGGTCAAATTCCAGCTCCAGGCTTTTCCCGACACGATCTTATTTACCTCTCCTATAGAATCAAACCTCCTAAACGTACACCAGAACTGGTAAAAATGCGAAACTTTGCACGTATTAACCTTCAAAAGCTGTCACAGGACGGGTCTAACTTAGATTGGACGGATGTTCTATCTGCACATGATATAGATGACAAGATCAACATTTTTAATGGGTTAGTTTTAAATCTTTTTGATGATCACGCGCCACTGCGTACAGTAAAAATTAAGAGACCACCAGCTCCCTGGATAACTCCTTTGGTGCGAATTGCGATGAGAAGGCGTGATAGAGCTTTTATTAAATTTAAAAGACGTAGAACCAGTGATAATTGGATCAATTTTAAAATAATGCGTAACCGTTGTAATCAGATGGTGAGAATTGCTAAACGCCGCTATTTTCATGATAGTATCCTTCAGTCATCTCAAGCCGATATTTGGAAGTTCCTTAGGTCCCTTGGTCTCGTTAAGTCTAAAAACGACACCCTCCCACATTTCTTTTCTCTTAACGATATTAACAAACACTTCTCTATCAACTCGTCATCCTTTCTATTAGATACCTCAAAAGCGCTTACTCTTATACCCTCTCTGTGCAATAGGCCTACTAATGACTTCTCTTTTTCTCTGGTGACGGAAACAGAGGTTCGCAAGTCTATTTTGTCTATTAAGTCGAAAGCGATCGGTTATGATGGTGTGAGTAGGCAGATGATTGTTTTGATTCTGGACAGTGTCCTACCAATTATCACTCATATTATAAATCACTCCCTATCTACTGGTACCTTCCCAATAATTTGGCGTAATGCGCTAGTTATGCCACTCCCTAAAGTTAATAACCCAGCAACATTAAACCAATTAAGACCGATTTCTATTCTGCCATTTATATCAAAAGTTTTGGAAGCCATTGTGCATAGTCAATTATCTGCTTATGTAGCCAGTAATCATATTTTGAACCAGTATCAGTCTGGCTTTCGTCGAGGTCATAGCACCACTACCGCTTTATTAAAAGTAACTGAGGATTTACGCGATGGCATGGGGATGTCACGGCTAACAGTTTTAGTTCTAATCGATTTCTCTAACGCTTTCAATGCTGTTAACCTTGATATTCTCATTGCGTTGCTTTCATACTTGCGAATCTCGTCTCCTGAACTAGACTGGTTCTCTTCCTATCTTCGGGGTCGTCGGCAGGCAATTCGTGTAAAGCATACACTGTCAGATTGGTGCGATTTGTCTGCTGGTGTTCCACAAGGCGGTATTCTTTCTCCCCTTCTCTTCTCACTCTTCATCAATATGATTTCACCTGTTCTCGGTAACTCTCAACATCTGTATGCGGATGACCTGCAGATTTATGGTCAAGCTGAAGTAAATGATTTGGATAATGTGATAGACTCAATTAATAAGGATTTACATAAGATTTTAGACTGGTCCGATACTTTTGGGATTCGTATCAATCCTAACAAGTGCCAGGCCATCATCGTGGGCAGTTCTCGTCATTTAGCAAAGTTGGACATGAGATCGGTAGCGCCAGTCATCTTCAACAACAATTGCATAAAATTTTCTTCTCATGTTGTAGATTTAGGCATTTGTATTGATAGCTCACTAAGCTGGCACACGCAGATAGAGTCTATTAGCCGAAAAGTCATTGGCACCCTTAGGTCTTTCTACCAGTTTAAAAATTTCCTTCCTATATCCTCTAAAATCCTTCTAATCCAATCAATCATATTTCCCATTATAGATTATGCTGATGTGTGTTATGCTGATATCACACAGGAACTTCTCAACAAATTGGATCGATTACTTAATAATTGCATACGTTTTATTTTCTGTCTTCGTAAGTACGATCACGTCTCTTCTTTTCGGAAAAAGTTAAACTGGTTAACTATTCGGCAGCGTCGAGATCTGAGGATGTTATGTACCCTTTATTCCATCATTAAAGATCCATGTGCGCCTGGATATTTGAAATGTAAGTTTCAGTATCTAGGTGCTTCACACAGCCGAAACCTTCGCTCAGACAGCAAAGAAACTCTCGCCACTCCTTTTCACCGTACAGGGTTCATTTCAAACTCATTTTCGCTTCAGGCTATACGACTTTGGAACGCACTCCCTCCCCATATTCAAACTGCTCCAAATAAATTATGCTTCAAAAGACTGTTACGCGATAAGCTATTAAATTCTCCAACCGCTTGTAATTAATCTGACTTATTTATGTATGTATTATATATTTATTTATGTTATGTAATTTGTTATGTATTTTTATTTCTATATTTTTATATATATCTATTGTTTAAGTGTAAGACACTTTATTTATATTTTGCATAGCACCGCCTCATTAAATTCTTTATGTCTTAACTCTCCGGTTGACTGGTAGAGAATGCCTACTGGCATTAAGTCCGCCATTTGTACACTTTATTTGTGCAAAAAAGTTTAAATAAATAAATAAATAAATAAATTGCAACATATTCAACATTATTTTAAATGTTAAAGAAAATCGTGTTTGTTTAAAGTGCACATACAGATAAGTATACAAGGTTCTGGTTTAATGATAATATGAAACTTGGTAATTGTTATACAATTTATCGTTAATTTTGGATAAATTCCTTTTAGCAGGATGCTTAAACCAAAGTATAAATAAAATTATGACCGTAAAAAGTAAAGTCCAATAAACTGTTAAATCAAGCTTAAAACGAGACGTCATAGGTTTAAATGAAGTATTTGAACTAAAACGTGTATTAGTAAATTTATCGCAACCTCTCTAAAATGTCCTTATTATTATACTAAATAAGGATTTAAAATTTGTAGGGGTGATTTGGATAGGTCTATTTCAAAAACATTGAGAGTGTGGGAAGGCCCTTTTTCGTTTTAATAAACCATTTGTGACTTATTAAGTTTTAAAGAGCTAATTTTCGTTAGACTCAAGTACTCCCTTCTGCCCTCTAACAAATAAACGGTCGTTGGTAAAAATCCAAACATCACGACAGTAGTACATATGGATAACGAAATTAAAAGGAAAGCTATCACACTTAAGTTGGGTTCAAAAGTTTTCGAGAAACAGTCGACCAATTGTATTTATCGCGAAACTTTCGAACAACTTCATGGAAGACAATAAAAGTATTTTTTTTATTAGATAATGGTACGGAACCGTTCGTGCGAGAGTCCGACTCGCACTTGGGCGGTTTTAACTAGAAATATAATGAACACTGACTGAAGATATAAAACAGGATTAAAAAATTTGTAAAAAAAAAGAATCATATAACCCGCTGACAAGAAGTAAGCTTTTATATATAATTCAAACTAAAACCAAAATCAGCTAAATCGGCCCAGTGATTCTCAAGTTTTAGAGAGACAAATGAGCACCAATTTATTTATTTTCTTTGATTGAATTCCACAATGTAGTATTAAGATGTTTTTTAAATATATAGAAGATATAGATATATATTACGAAATATATTAAAGATTTGATTTCTTCTCCATATTATTCCTAAAAATCGTTAAATAAATATTTAACTTACTGATCTTTATAATTATTGTTCACATGTAAATGGCCAGTCTTTAATTCTACACAGAAACACAAAAGACATACCTACTGACATACAACAGTAATATATATTCCGTTTCGTGACTGACTTTTACCACTTACCTAGGCGTCCAGCCAAGCCAATGAATACCTAATTAATAAAAGAACTAATAAAAACTCTTTGCGTACTGCTTTGCTTCAATGATTCAGGTCCGTAAGCCGGATGACGTATACCAACAATATTATATAACTACATAGAGTACAGAGTCGACAACAGGCTTGGTAAGTAATGAGTATTTGACTGTCATTAAAAATAAAAATTCATATTGAATTGCAATAACAAAATATATTCATATTAAATTGCAGTAATAGCTATTGCTGAAGTTATTCAGTTTATAAGAAAAATATATGTTTATTACTTCCTCCAACCTTTCAACAATATTGGATCTTCTCAACTAAACTTGGGCAGACGACTTGACATCGCAAGATAAGGTAAGGACAGCTATTGCGCATGATCCTACTTCACTAGCTGTCTTCGCATTCAGAATCTGTTTCCTCATGATATCTGTTAAAGTTTATTTTCGCCTGTTTGCAAAAATATAACCGTATAAAATACAATTACAAAATTTATTCATATAGGCCGTCTTCGTACAAACTGATATTTGAACCGGTTCTATGCAAAACATGTTGCAGGCGGAAAGGTAAATTTATAATATTATATGTTGTAAAATAAGTGACAATTCAAAAGGACGTTGGTACCATAACCATGTAGACCCGAATCAAAACCGAAAAGTTCATTTTCTACAAACCCTATCTGAAATCGTACCCAGAGCCTTAGAAATGTCACTTTGGTACCTTGAATCTTTTTATTGCAACATTATTAAAATTTACATAATATTACAACTTAAACATTATACAACATCAATCTTAGTAGCTGTTGAATGTTAGAAACACAAGACAAACAAATTATTTATTTACATAGAGCTTAGATCCGTTTTACACGCTGGAGAAATCTGGAAGATTTCACCAGACTGGGGACAACGCATAAATCCTAGAATTCCCGCTGTTATGTCCAATGTAAGGTTCTTGTCTGCTTTGTTTTTCCCCTAAATTTATATCCAAACACGGTTTGGCACAAGTGGAGAGCTTTAGTATTTCGCGCCTCCAAACCACGAAGAAGAAACAAGAAGAAGAATATCAGAACAGAACAAAGTATGCAACTACACATACTCTACAATCTAGGATTTTTTTTTTTCAGTATAAATACAATAAACAGTAAACTTAATTTTTATGTTATATCTATTCTAAGATATATATCCTATAATATAAATACACTGCAAGGACCAGGAATTAACCTTATGATATTAAGTCAGTGTCAGTTCTGTGTAAGATTTTACACTATTGTTAACGGTGTGTGTTTGCGTGTTCTATTCGTATAAACAAACAATCATCACGAAGAATGTCAAGAACTTGCTTGCGCAAACGCAGCGCTGTAAAAAATTATTCTGCATTCAGAAGCTGTCATAATAGCGTATTGAAGATATGCAAATTAACGTTATACGCTACAGCACCTTCGTTTATAGACCTCTTGAACACTTAAACTCAAGATGATACTCAAAATGTACATACATTTATTACCGCCTTTTTTAAATACAGTTGATTTTGATTTAAAAAAAAAATTGCATACAATTTATCTCCACACCGATCTGCTCAAAAGACCGATAATCATTAAATAAATACAGTACGGCTAAGTCAAGAACAAAATTATAAACATATTTCTAAACTTTCTTACTATTTTATAACAGTAATTTACTTTTCCTATTGGTATGTAAATAATACTCGTGTGGATAAAGGAATTCCCCGTACATAAAAGTGATAAATTGTAGAGTTATTGACAGCTATGACATAATTTGTCATTCAATTTTATGTCATTGTACTAATTCTCTCTTATACATAACTTCTTACAAATATTTATACTGCATACTAAATATGCCAATGTCGTTTGAAATATCAACGCGAATATTATATGTCACTAGCAATAATAATAGAGTGCAATCATGAATAGGTAAGTGATATCTTGTTAGCATTTCATATTATACCTCAATGGGTTATAAACGTCAAAATATAAAACAGTACAATAAAATATATGTGCTGAAACCCAGTAAAAATCTTATACGGAATTATATTAAAACTAATAATGTACATTGTGTGTTACATTTTCGTTTTAATCTTATCTCGTTCTATATTTATTAAGATTCAATGTCAGCTAACAACTAATATTGAAAAATAAATAAATATGTGTTTCATATCACATTTGATTATACAAAGCGCAAATCCTTCGGCTGTCATCAAACGTTGCTCGCTCAGCTCGCTAGGAAATGGATCATTTGGTTGTAAAGACAAATTGTCAACGACATGATTACACTCGGGGCTCGACTGCCTGCGAATGGGCAAATTACTAAAGTACTTTCTCGTGTTACCATAAAACTGAAGATTACGACTTTAACAACAGTAACAAGAGAATTCCAATTAAGAATATCTGTTGAATTGACGATAAAAGTAACACTATTTATAATTTTAAAATTTATTTTTCAACGACTCCTTATATAATATATTGACATCTTTGATAGTAAATGTATTCATTTACATGATTCTTACGAAGTCGGCATAAATTCAAGAATATTTTTATATTAATTTTTTGCCTATAGTTTAGTAACGCCAGTATAACAACATTTTTGTCGAATTAGATTAACGGTTTATCCTATTTACAACTCTACAATTTATTCTTAGACTGTGATTTGATATAAAAAAAATGATCGAATTTCTACTTACTTCCGCATATGGAACAACAGACGTATTCATGCCCGATTTCCGTAAACGAATATCATACAAAATAATAAATATAAATCGTTTACAATAAGTAAATGACATGTTGTTATATGAAGCCCGCGACGTGTGGCTCCACGGGCGGGTAGGTACCGATTATGCTCGACACGCTGGACGGGGCTAATATAATCACTTCTGTATAATATTAAATATATAAAACATATCTACGCGAGACGGAGCGGAGCGAACTCAATATAACCGTCGCTCAAGCTGCGAGATCAACCGACACAGCTAGCAATGAAAATATGCCTTAATTAATGAAATAGCGTATGTTGGTATGCAAGATTAACAATCATTTTTAACGTTCCGTTTCGAAAGTGAATAAACGTAGTTTACCTACTTAAAAATTAATTTGTTCTGATTTTTATGAACTTACTTTAAGATATATTTCTAATCCAACGTTTAATTTCAATAAACTTATTTTAAATATTTTTTTCAGCAAACGATTAAGGAATGTTTTTGGCTAACTTTTGAAGTAACATTAGGTAGCCGCCTTCGTTGAGGCTTCAATATCCATGCTCAACAAGTCACTTAATAATGTCTCTTATTTGTTAGCAAAAAATGCACACATAACAAAACTAAGATCGAGGTTCTTGATAGGATGTTACTTTTAATGTGTTACTGAGTCTTCGTTAAAATATAAATGCCAAATGAAAGACCGCAGAAGATGTAAATAGATACGTCCAGGAAAATAATAAATTGAATCTCACCTGCAATTAGTAACATCTATCTTTTACAGTTGTGTTGAACTTACATGTCAGAACTTTAGGTAGCACAATTTGTAAATATATTATTTTGGAAGGCATTTATATTGAAACAAAAAGTTGTATATCAGTAGGCAAATTAACTACTATGAAATTTGTAATATTCTCTAAAAACTATAATAAAATTAAAAACACATATATTAGAAAATCTCAGAAAATTTATATTCTCATATTTTGAGAATCAGGTATCAAGATAAAATATAATCTACTCATGATATTTACAAAATTTGTTAATCTTTATCAATACAAAATTAAAGTTAACGTTCTGAATTTCATAGAGTTCTTAATATTATTCAAGGTCTATTACTCAACTTTGCAGTAATCCGATTTATATCTATGCAACTAGTTTAACGTATAGTAGTTTATTTATTATCTGACATATGAAACTGAAAGGTTTTTAAACATATAGCTGATTAAAAAATATTTATCACGGTAATATTTAAATGACAGCATTAGGTTTTATCTATCAGTTTCACTTTTTAAACAATATAACACAATAATACCATTAATTTTAATAGTATATTCATAAAATTTCAATACAATGTTGACATCGGTTATTCTTTTGACAGTAATACAAAAAGCCGTCAATGTGGCAGATTATATTTTAAAGCAGCCAGTATGCAACCTCCAATAAACACAAGCAAAGTAAGTTCTATTAGTTCTCACGTGGCTGTAAGTATTAAAACTACATATAATAGGAAGCAACTGCAAAATATTCAATGGATTTATTATATATATACATCGCTAATACCTATCAACTGGAAGGAGCAATATTATAATGGTATATTTGTAATACAATTGAAGTAGATACAAACTGATTTTTTAAAAAATCAAGGTAATTACAAAAAAA